>CM036248.1:27307728-29707728 GCA_020698575.1 Bostrychus sinensis
TCTTGCTGTCACCGTGGATTTGATTGTCTCAGTATGTGACGTTTGCCTTAGACTCCTCCATTCACGCGTCTTTTTGGATGGACAATTCTTTTGGCAGGGCTCCCAGATGGTGCTGCAGGTTCTCTGTGGGCAGTAGTCACCGGACAGGCTGATGGAGTGCGTGTGAGAATAAGCAGCAGTTGGATGAATCATAGCGGTTGAAAGCTTTTCCTCTGACTACTTTCACTTTTTTGCCGGGAGATCAAAACAATGATGGAGGGGTTTGGAGAAGTGGGATGGATTGTACATGTTTTGCGGTTAGCTGTCCATCTGATGACTAAGACATGATTGTGAGTTTTCTGAACTACAAAGTGGTTGCTTTTGGGTAAACGTAGCAATTTGGAGATGTCACCTCAGGATGGATCTTGTGAAATGTTGCTTGTGTTTGATTTCCATGGGGCCAAACAACTGGGCGCAGTTTTAATTCAATTGGACTTTACTGGCGAAAAAGAAAATTGAAAAACATGTTTATTATTGGTCACTATGGCTGAGGTTGAAGACCGCTTCAATGAGGAAGGTTCCAGACCCACTAAACTTAAAAAGTCAGTCCGACTGGCCAGGTTAGAGAAAGGGGAAACATGTGTTATGACATATGGGCAGCTGTGTTCAGTATGGGATATACAGAATATTGTATATCCCATGCCGAGTCATTGTTTATAACTTTCTGATAATATTTTCTCTAGCAGTTGAACTAAAGGATTTCTGTTGAATAAACCTAATTGCTAACAAAGATGTATATATGGTCCCTATAGAATACAATATGCAGCTTGGTTTCCCTTGTCTCGACTTTCCATTGAAAGTTCAGTCTCTTTTCATAGATCTCTTTTTGAAATGTATAAAAGCAGGATTGAGTCCCATAAATTCTACACTCCACTGGTGAGAGTAGAAGACCTGAGTGCCCCAGTAGTCGGGCTGGGGCACTCATGTCACATATTTGAACAGTTGGTGATGGCTTTAGAAAAAGCCTTTTCAGCACTTGCACCGTTATTTCATCAAAAAAGTAATTTCTCCTCACCAAGCTACTTTATTTGCATTTGACAACTAATAAATATTACCCAGATTATAAAGTTTTATATTGAAACATTTAATTTTATCAGTGCAATCAAATTCCAAAAGGAAAATCTGCTCTTTTCTAAGTGAAGAAAGAACCTAAAATTGTCTTCCTGTCCTTATACTTTGGGCTGTAAGTGCACCTCCCTGCTTGCCGTTTCCTCCTGTGCTTAAGGATAATGAACTCAGTAAAATGTGCGCCGAAAATGGGAGATGTCTAAAAAGCTGAAATGCTTTTGGAGCCACAGGGTTAGTAACAGGCTGTTGAGCATCCAAAAGAAAGTCTCATTAAAAGCGTATTTTAGTGTTTTATGACAACGCTTACAAGCAGTGTGGGCTCCATTAAGGAGGAGTGGTAGTTAAAGACACTGTCCCGTCAAGCGGAAGGTGACCCGTTTCATCAGTGGGACAGCGGATGTAAAAACAGCCTCAGATGCCCCAGAGCTGTCTCCACCATTCAGCCGAGTTTTCATACGGATTAATTGAATTGTTCTACAACTTTTAAATGTTTAATGAACCCAGGGCCAAATTAAAATGAGATTCTGGAATACAATATTATGGCCAGTTGATTTGAAGTCAGTTTTCTAGTCTTAGAAATGACATCAAGGGCTGGTTTTTGAAGGGAAGAAGCCTTGTTTCCACTTGAGCAGTATGGTTCGAGCCTGGTCAGTCTAAGTTGAAAGCACCTAAAAAAGTCCTTCTTTACCATAATATTTTGATAGCCCTTTGGTTTTGGATACCATCGGAGTGCTAATAAAGCTAATGTTTATTAGCAACCTTTTTACAGATTTTGCTATGTGAATCAAATTGTTGCAGTCACTGTCTTAGGGCTGCAACAACTATTTGAGTTATTCAATTATAATTAATTATTTTAAAAAAAGTCAACTTATTGTTTGGAGTTTTCATAGACTTTGAAGCATCCCTTTTTTTTTTTTTTCCCAAGACAGAGCAGTAAAGCACAGAAATAGTAACACAGAATGTACATTCTCTATTTTTGATTTCAAATATATTGTGTATGTATATACTCTATCCAAACGTCCTAAAGTGGCATAGCTTCATCTTGTTTCAATTTTGCAGAAAGTGATTTTTGGTAGAATTGTCACCAGTTTCTAATACTGACTACAAAACCCTATGCTTGCACTTCATTATTAAAATATTAATTTAATACTGAAACAGATAATCAGCAGATGAATTGATTATGAAAATAATTGTTAGTTGCAGCCCTACACTGTCTACATTCAAACAGCACTTGGAAAATACAAACAAGTCACCCATACCCTTACAGCTGATCCCTTTTCTCTCAAGGGTCGCCACTGATGGCAGGTTTTATGCCAGATGCCTTTCCTAGGGCAGTACTTGCTCTTATTCTTTGGGAGCAGATAGCGAAATCCAAATTTTTTGACCTCCCTCACCAAAGGCAGAAGAACTTCAAGGCAACCATACCTCTCAGTGGAAATGTGCCATAAGCCCACAGCCCCTTTCCAACAGTGAGTCTTAAATAGAAGTCTATGGGAAGCAGCCAACTATTTATTATGTTGTTGTCATTTTTTCATCTTTATATCCATTTTATCTATTATAAGTTTTTTTATTTGTTAAATTAAAATATAACTGATGCTATAAAATGATTAAAAACATTCAAATGTATGGTAGGAAAAGGGTGAAAATATTATATTTGAAATAATAATATTGTTCCTTCACACCAATGACTTAACTGAACTTTTATTAAGTCATATATTAGACATTCATAAATACATACATGCAAAATATCAAAAAATAAAGAGCTCAACTAAACTGGCCACCATAGTTGAGTAGTAGAGAAAACATACATCTCCAACATAAGCAAGAACACTTTGACATTTTGAGCAAAGACCACACTAATTAGGCGTCATGATCATCCCCCGCCAAGCATTAAAACTACCCAGAATCTCCTTTCATGTATGTACTCACATTTTTTGACATATCTAAAAGCAAATGTCAAAGGTCAGGAGGCAATTCTGATGAAATGTGTGAAAAAGACTACAGGCAATCAATAATTAGCTCATTTTGGTCCATTGACTCACATTCATTTTGATCCATTTTGGAGAATCCTGCAGTCATCTGGAAGGGACTCTCTGTTTTGTGCATTCCCGTGTATCCAGGATGTTACAAACATAATAAAATACTATGAAATATCTCCAATTCTTGTCCTTGGAGACTGTGTGAAGTTAAACATTGCTTGGCGCGCAGTGTGCATTGACAGAAGTTTAATGTAGCATTTAAAGCGTTCTATTTCCTGCACTTGGCTGAGTATTGATGGGACTAATACAGAATCTGAAACTATCCAGGTTTATTGCTCGACGCCAAAGCACTATGTAAGCCCTCCAGACTTCAATATTAATAGCATGGGGAGTTTTGTTTAGGATTTGGTGCATGTATGGCTGTCATTTTTGTTGTCTTTCATATCAACTCAAGGCTAAACATGAAGCTTGAAGCCAAAGTTTTTTTGTCAAACAGAAAGTCCTTGTGAATTATAAATGACTGTGTCTGCAGTGAATGCTTCCCGGAGCTCATATCCGCGGCACTGGGCCTGTTAATAGATGCAGCTTGGATGGGATTGCGTCGTATTTAAACGCCTACACTCCCTCAATTGAGACTGATGAACTGACAGTGGTGCGCCTCGAGAAAATCATTCTGGGTTTTCAGTGCGACTGTGTAGTGTTGCATCACAGCGGCAAACGGCAAGCAAGATTTATCAGAAGACAACATCAAGAGATAAGCATGGTTAATAGTGAGAAGAGACAGTGTGAATAATGCCCAGTCTGAGCTTTTTGTTGTATTTAGCCAGTCTGGCCAGCCATCTAATTCTCTTTCTATTTTCTTTACAAAGAATGAGGCTGGTGTCTGTAAATTTGTGTTGCATTTCCTGGGAGCAGAACTAAGGGCTAGGATCAAAGTGCCTTTTGGAAAAAAATGGGTAGACATAGAGCTAATGAGTTGGGGTAGTACCAACATATGTAAATAAACTGAAGTCCCCAAATAATCAGATAAACATTGCTTGCATTAAATCAGCATCAGTTTAGATATTCAATTCATGATTGGTCTAAAAGCATTTTTTACATCAGCGGGTCTGACCACACATTTTAAAAGTACAAGCTCACATGGAGACCGCTGCCAAGGTCACATTGGTACTGTTATAGTGTCTGGAATCTAATAAAAACAATACACCCCTTTTGGCTGGAGTTAGTATCTTCTGCAATATCTTGCACTGGAACATAGCCCTTCAATGTTGGATCCAGACCCAGATCATCATCAAAAACATTTTTTTATGATAGTTTTAGGGGTGTGACAAAACACAGACTGGGTTAACGAGAACGAGATGAGATGAGATTTTTACACTACTGAAATATATATTTTACACAAATTAAAAATGTAATTTATTCTCCTCAAAATCAATTATAAAATGCAAAACTATTAAGGTGCATTTTTAAAATCAACGTGTAATGAATGGTATTTACTTTTATTATTTGAATCATATGCAATAGCAGTACATATACTGCCAAATGTTTTGCCACAAACTCAACTGACTCGCTTCTTCCCTGTGCAAACATATCACGAGATTGCAAGATTTTGTCACACGCCCTAGCAGTAATTGCTAAACAAATGACACTCTTGGAACAAAAGCTAAGGGACATGGGATGGACAAATTACTCAAAATAAGTACTCAAGAAAAAAGTACTATTACTTCAAAAATAACATTTCTCAAGTAGAGGTTAAAGTACTTAACAAATATTGACTTAAGTAGTACATTTGATTGTTTTTGCTAATTCTTCTTGAGTAAATTATGTAGTTTTCCACAACTGGCTAAGGGTTTGCAAATGTAATGTTTTGTTCAGATCAGTTATTAAGACTTATCTGAGAGACTGTTAGAATGAATTCTGTATTGTTACTATTGTAGCCTATCTCCTCCTAGAAAACCTGTTAGAAATGAATGAATGTTAACACTTTCCATCTTCTGTCTGCTCTCTTCTCAGATGCGTCCTTGTGCCTCTGCTCAGTGTGAAGCCCCCTCAGCAGGCCCTCTTCCTGCTCGTGGACTCCATCGACGAGGGTTGTCAGCTGGGAGAGGGGGAGCAGAGGTCATCCACCGGTTCGCCCAGGACCATCGCCGAGCTCCTGGCCAGTCACCACGAGTTCCTGCCCCCCTGGCTTCTGCTCATCTGCTCGGCCCGCAGGCAGAACAAGGCCATCACCAAACTCTTTACAGGTAATTACTCAGCTTCTATAGGACTGTTAAATGGATGTCATTGCTATTTAATGCGGCATGAATCTTTACACATTATTGAAATAACTCTGGTACTTTTATCATAATAGAAAATGTTATTAGTTTCTAGACAGCCTGTCTCTTCCTATAAAAAAAGCACTTCATATCTTTAAACTTTTTGTGTTATTTTATTGATAAATGAATGAGAGCAGACTGGATGCAGAGGGCTTGTTGATTGGTCAGTGCTTCCTGGAGTAGGGGGAGGTTTGTGGAACCTGGCGTCCTGAAGCCTCAGAAAGTAAGAGCCAGAGAATACAGGATTACTTAATCAGGCATGAATGATACAAAACACAACTCCAGGTATGTTTTTGATGAAAGAACAGCAAAAAAAATAATATAGATATAGCATAATATAGATCCTTTAAGATTGTGACAGTGTAAGGCTGTGGTTCTCAAGTAGTAGTGGATCACCGATCATTTCTTTTGGTTGCTTTATGAAACTAAATGCTTCTGTCAAAATATCAAAATACGCAATTTATGGTCATTTTTGGTCATTTTGGCAATGGAAATTAGGTGCAATGATATGGTGAAAGTCATGAAAAACCTTGAGGTCCTAAATAATAAGTCCTGTACCATGGTTAGTAAATTTTAATGTGAATGAGTTGAAATTCTCTTATGATTCAGAAGTCTGACTGTAAAAAAAAATATAAAAATCTTGGAAAATGGTTCATCTGCCTCTCTGTTCTGATCTGATACAAGTCGGCACTGCGATACAGGACAGTCTTTGCACCTGTCACTTCTACTCCATGCAGGTGTCTGCCCAACTGAAGCTATTTTTCTTCTCCTAATATGATCTATTTCACCTGGACACCGCTCTCCGTCTCGTCCAGTATAATGCATGCTCGGCTTGCACTAATTGAAAAGGCTGTGCAACATCACGACATGCACAGAAGGATTAGGGTCACCGCTCGGGCTTCTCTTCCTCCCACCGCCCCCCACCCCACCTCCTGGACATCCCATGACACGGCCTTACCTCACTGTCAGGCCGCCAAGCTCACTGCGCACTGATGAGCTGGCACCGCATGAATCAAAAGGGCCTAAGTGTGTGGGAGGACGGTCCGTGGGTGCTCCCTCTACCTTTTTTTTTCGAACGCGCCAACGTGGGAGCTGCTCGTGCCCTTGGATCGCCTCGTAAACCATTATGTAATCGTATCCGCAGCAGAACCCCCATGCTCAGCAGATGCACTGTGTCAGGTTCAAGGGTGGACCAGCTGCGTTCCTCCTCTCAAAGATTTTATAGGTTGTGTAGCGCAGTGCTTCAGAATTATTGAACATTTTAAAAATGCACTAATTAGCATTTTCAAGACATTCTTTTCTCTCTCTTCACACATGGCTGACTTTTTTTATAGCTTATTTTTTGGTCTTCTGTAAGTTCAGTTCTTTGTAAATGAAGTCTTGTTATATTCTTTGGATAACTAAATTATTACCTACAGTGATTGGTTGTAAGCACAGACCTTGGACAACCAGATAAGGACCATATCACAAAGACTAAAGATCGATGGTCGCTCTGTCTATCCGTCTATCTGTCTAGATATTGATATAGATAACTATATAACTAACCATGGTATGTTTCTTTTGGAGGAGGAGAGTCTTGTTCCTCAGCCATAGCGAGTTGAATGGCTGGATACCAGCCTTTCACAGCTGTTTATCTGCAGCACATCTTACAAAAGCAGAAGATAATCTTCTATCAGAAATAACCAAGACTGTGCTGGCTAATAGCGAAATTTATAACTTCTCTCGCCTGATTAATGGTGTTCGTCACATGTTGATTAAATATTGAAGCCTGCGTTGTTTTTTTGTTTATCTTGTAGCCATTTTAACAGTAAAGTCCCGTTGACGACTTTTGCGACAAGTCTTTGTACAACTTGCTTTTGTTGCTGTCCTCATTAATACATTGTTTACTGTTGTTTTATGGCAAAACTGGCAACGATTCTTTATAAGCACCATAATTTTTCTTGGATGCAGGGCAGCAGTGCACTGTTTATGTTCCACCCTTTGTTTCTGTGATTGTGATTGTTCTGCCCATAAACATGAAACTCAAGTGAAGGGATTCCAGACTAACTTTTTCTTTGTATACAACAGGAAAAAGTTAGTCTGACCAGGCCGGTCCATCCATAAGAGTCATCCACACTACATTGTAGAGCAATGCCGAACACAAAATCTCGCTGTCTGCTTTTCCAATTTGAGAGTGCAGTGACAGTTATCTACTGTTGGAAGATTTTCACTCCCAGAGTATCTAACAAACTCTTTTTTGCAAAATACTGGACTTTATTATCAAGAATACCCGGCTTAGGGGTATGCAGAAAATGTGACTGTGTTTTAGCACAGATAATCACAAAATTCAATTTCATCAGTCACTTTGTACTGTTTCTGAAACTGAAGAAGCCTAGATTCCGAGAGCAACTTTTATCAAATGAAGACTGAACTTTTTCCAACTTAAAGAACAAAATATATTGAGTTATAGCTCTTTATCTTAAAATGTTTTTTGGGTTTGGTCTATTCTATGTTTTCATAGTTTTTATATATTATTTCTTTTTAATATAAAAAAAAAAAACAATCATTTGTATTGATATTTTTTCCAGAAGCTAGCTGCCCCTCAGCAAAGAGAGAGGTCCGATCCTTGGGCAGTGTTATTAGTTCAGTGTTTGCAGATACCCAAAGCAAACCCAGTTCTGTACTATATTGAAAAAAAAAGGTTTGACTGATGCATCCTTAATTCAAGTTTACACTTTAAAGGAATAGGGCCCTTTTGTTCTTTGTCTTGTTTGTGTCAGAGAAATTTCATGATTCAGCTCTGCATAATCATTAGTATTGCACCTGTCTCTTCCTAAACTGACTGTTCTGCATATTTACCTTGTTGTCTCAAAGCATAAGTGAAATCATGGGTACGGCTGTCAGATCGGCCTAAGTGCATGTAGAGGAAGTGATGTCTGCTGACAGTGGCCAAGCCCTGGGAGCCCATCTTCAGGACAACTCCAATGGTTCAGATCGTGCAGTGGGTTGTCGCGCGTCTAATTCCACAAACCAACTGTGATCCAAGCTGCCCACTCGCTAATTGCCGAGACATGGCTGCCCACTCATTCCTCTCGAACATCAAAGTCCTCTGCGTAGGTGTTCTTGCCGGATTATACTCGCAGTAGAAAGATCCCTCAGTGTTTTCCCCAAAACTTTGAGCCCACAGACACCGCAGCTGGAGACGGAGTGCATTCAATTTCCGCTGGCAGTTGCATTAAATCCTATTTTCGGATGCAAGATATTTGAATTGTCAGACTTTATTTAGGCTGCGTATAGAGGTGACAGCCTAGTCACAAGAGGATACATAGCTGTGTAATGCAAATTTGTGTTTCTTTTTTTTTTATTTGTCAACGTCTCTCATCCAGGTATTTTCGGGGGAGCGCTGTGATTGCCTGTTTGCGATTTCACCTCTCGCCAGATAAACTGTCGGCTCCTTTGTTTGATATAGTTTGAAAGGAATTTCATCTTGAAACAATCTGATAAATGGCTCGCTTTCTTCTTTTTTACAGCCGCTTTGATGATAGCCAGGCTCTCATTGCGATTGCAGTTCAATTGGTTTTTAAATTGTGTCTGAGACGGAGTGTGATGAGTCTGAAAAGGCTTGTTTTTACCACAGAGAGGTGGAATTCAGTTTTGTTTTAAGAAGGATGGGCAAATTAAACTTTCTACTGTTTGAATTTCAGCACCCTTAGGTCCGTACACAGCGGAACTGTAACCAAGGGCTGGAACTAAAACATTGCATTCTTTTGGCTGGTCGACAGAGAATCTGCACTCACAAGAGGATTGGAAAGGGACATTACAAAACTGCAACATTTTCTCAACAAAGCTCTCTTGTTCAGTGGTAAACAGACATATGGTGAGAAGAAAGACACCGAAATGCTCCATGCTTTTTTGAATAAGTTTCATTGTATTAAATGGCTTGTATCAGTTTTTGGTTGGAATAGACATCTTACAGTACTTGCATAACAGATTATAACCACTTCATTCATGTCTTTACATGTAAATATTTTCAGTTATCCAGGTCATTAAATGATCATAAAGTATATATCTGGATAGTTCTAAAGAGGAGGAAACTGCGTCACGACATAGCAAGTAAGTGAGTTTATTAAAACATGGTCATTCACAGGTCATGGTCCATTCATTCATTCATTGCTTTTAATTATGCTTGTGTTACTTTACATATTCTCATTTTATTGCTTAACAGGTCCTATGCAGTAGAGCAGCTAGATTCATGCTAATGTTCAAAACCCACTCACTGACAGCACACAGATGTTTTCAGTGAGTCTGTTGTCATTAGCCAAAACCATTAAGCAGAGTAGGTGACTCTGATGCCTTTAGCTGGACTACCTGGTAGGGATGTAATGATATCCAAATCTCACTGTATGGTATTATGATATTAAGCTAACGGTACAATATTTATTTCGATATTGTGGGATGTATGGTAGGAATACTCACCATAACAAAATGCATTTATTAAATATGTCCTGACAATCCTTATTGCTTTAATTATTGTGATATTCCAAAGCATTAAAACTACCCAGCCCCATACACTGCTATACGTGTAATAGCTGTAGATTATAGATAATAATTACAATGCAGTACCGTTCATGATGAAATTAGGTTGAAGTTGTATATGATTCTAACTTAGCTGCTTTTTGGAACATTATAGACTGTAAGCCTATTTTGTGCTTTATATTGAATTGCTTTGTCTGATCCTATTGAGTTTGTGCATCACGACTCCTTTAGGCCTACAATAACCCTCTGCACTCCTCCTCCTGGTGATGCTTTTAGCAGCGTCGTGTTTTGTCTAGATTCATTCTTCCGTTTTTAGTTAAATGCTGGAAATTCTTCTGCTAGACTAGCTGTTTTTTTTCCTTTTCTCACACACATAAACACTCACCGACCTCCTGCTTTCTCCATTAGCTTTTTAGCATAAAGACTTCCGTTTGATCACTTCTTATTCGTGCAGCACCAGACTGCGAATAGAGCAAAGGACTCTTGAGAATTATATCGAGGCCAAGTGCCACTAAAAATACCCGCCATATTGTTTACAAGTCGCACATGCCAGTGACCAGCCAGAGAGAGGCAGGGTGCAAGGCCGAGCCAAGTCTATTTTGTCTGGGCGGAGGTTGTGTGGCTTTCCGAGTGTACCGTGGTGTGCGCTGATGGGAACTCTGTGGTTCTGTCAAAATAGTGTCGATAAAGTCTGAGGACAGGCCACTGCCCACAAGGCCGTTTTGAAGAAAAGTGGCAGGAATTGACATTTTGTATTGTGCTTTTAAAATGGACTTAAAAAGACAAGGTTAGACGATTTTGAAATGGCCTAAGAAAAAAATCTATATAGCAGTTTGTACTTGGTCTTTGTTGTGGCTTTCGTCTGTCTTTTTTGATGCCATCCACAAAAGTAGACAACTTTAAGGCAGTCCAATGTGGTCCATACTACAGTACTTATGTGGTAGGATATAGCATGACATTATACTGTGGTTGTCAGTGTAAAATAAAATTGCTTACTTGGCTTACTTGCCACTCTAAACCTCTGCTATCCAATACACCTTTCTGCAAGTGATGTCATTAGAAAGTCTATCTACTTTTGCAACAAAAGAAGTGGTATTTTTTTATTTATCTTTATGAGCTTGCAAATAAACACATAAGTCAGGGGCAAAAAACTGCTGCATGCATTATTTAGATCCCAGACCTTGGAGCTTCTCAGTAAATATATGGTTTAGAAAGAAGTAGAGGTGTGCAATGTATATTGGTATTGATAATATCTAAATTGTTGGCTTAACAATATGCAAAATCCCATTATCAAGTATTCATGTAGCAGTGTCAAATTAAGCTCATGTGTGCAGATCTAACTCAGGTGTGCTTTCCCCTTTGTATTTCCCTCCAAAACACACAGGACAGACCTGTAGATCCTCTTGAATGTGTTTATTGACTGAAACGCTTGAGCTACTGCTAACTCGCTGCTACGTTCCAAAGTGGTAAAGTAAAAAGCGGCTTTGCATCCTTGTGTTGTAAAAGACAGCGGTGTCAAAGACACGCGCTCTTGTCTTTGTCAAACACTTTAAACGAGTCTCATAGTTTGTCTGTGTCTCTCAGCACAGCGACTTTCTGCTCACGCCGTGCTGTTCACATGGTCACCGACCGCGGCGCCCATTACTTCAGCTGATGCCTCGATCAGCTGTGCATCCAAACAAACCCATCAGACACATGACTGTGTGGAGTGGCACACAGTTATTGCAACAGGCTCTGTTATTAGGCCTAGATCAGCCTATAGTCCCCAGGCCAGCACCTACTGTAGCTTGTAATGTCTATATTCCATTGTCATCAATCATGATGTTCCTATTGTTCATAGACAAATTAATTACACTGTTAATGACTTTGAATTATTAATATTAACAGCATTAGATAGGCTACTTATTACTGTATACAGGATGTTGTACAATAATAATATATTTAAAGACACATTGTTGGCATTATTGTAGATATCGCCTATTATCATTATCGAGATAATAAAAAAAATTATATAGAGACAATATCGCCCACCCCTAAAAAGAAGCCATCCGGACAGTTTCTAGTATATGTTGCATTTAAGAACAGCCAGGTAGTAGTTGGAGGTTAGAAAGCCAAGACAAAAGTTGTTGTCACATGTTTAAAAGAATCAGTACTATACTAAAAATCTTTGGCTATTTTTTTGTTTAACATTAACTTACAGATGAAGGAAGAATGCTTAAAACCTTTTGTAATGCCCTAAAGCCTGTCCCGCTGACTTGCTGGGGCAGGGCAGGGGCATGAAGGCTTCACATGGGTCCATTATAATAAAAAAATAAAAGAAGAGGGACAATTTCTGGACATGGCAAATATACCATCCATATACTTGAATAGAAAAATTGTAAACTCTGGGAGATTTTTGCTATATCTGTAGACATTTTCTAAAATACTTCCAAATGCACGTTGAATCTGTTTATGTAAATGCATCTTGTTTAGTTGAGTCATGGCCCATATATGCGCATCTGGAGGGAACTTTAAATTCCTCTCTCCTCTCTCAACTCTTATTCCTTGCGTGTTTCTCGGCGTGGAATGTGCTTTGGGAAGTTGTCAACACCTCTGAGACCAAGCAGGAAGAAGGAGGCTTTCTGACTTGTGCTGCCGAAACCCCGACTCGCATCCGCTCGACTAATGCCTCGCAAACAAAGGCCGTTCTGTGTGTGCAGGAGGAGGAGGAGGAGGAAGAGAATTTTTGCAGAATATCTCAGGCTGACTCACATTATATGATTAAGTCCGCTCTTCCTCTTTCATCCACAAGTGAATTCACGCTTTACTCTGTGTTAATGAATGCAGGTCGTACTCCGGGTTCATGTGTAGTGCTGCTTGATGTCCCATGTGGCCCGGTCCTAAGCCTTCTGTCTACTTGTGCAATTTGCTACTGTAAGGCTTCGTGATGGGGGCTACTGGAGTGGAAACACTTAGGCAGCAATTTCTTATGTTGGAAGCCAGTTAGAATCTGTGCCAATTTAACATGGCCCAGGGCAGCATGGTGGGTGATAGGGAAGGGGCAAGGAAGGTTGGCGATGGGGTTTGTGCTTTTAAATAGAAGCTACTCACTGGATATTTCCTCTACCCATCCAGATTTGAGTAGTAAAATCTCTTCCCGGCTTCAGAACAATTGGTAGTATTTGATCCAGCCTTCTGTGTAGTCTTTTGTGTGAGTGGAGGCATCACTGAGCTTTAATGGCTTCCATCTGCTATTGATATTGTTGATGGAGCATGCTTGTCAAAGTCACTGCTCTTGAAATATTAAGTAGGTCAAGGCCCAGGAGGAGCAGCAGTAGTGCAACATGTATGTAACGTGAGTGATTTCAAAGCATTATTAATATCAAGGATATCAAGGCTGTCTTAAGAACAGGATATTTCATTCATCTTTTTTTTCTTTTTTTTTTTTTTTTTTTTTTTGGGCAAGACTCATTCTGTATTGGCTTAGAGTCCTCTCCCTCCTTGCTATACCAAACTTGACATATAATTGGCTAGACCAGGGGTGTCCAAACTTTTGTCACTGAGGGCCACATGCTAAAAAATATTTCCTTTTTTCCTCTCCACAATGAATCATTGGGTAATTTGGCACATTTCATGCTGGATGTCCTTTCCCAGCCCCATATTTATCTAGGCTTGGGACCAGCACAGAATGGCTGACTTTTTTTTTTTTTGTTCCAGTTGAGAAGGAACCCCAAAAACCAATAAAAATTAGACATTGCTTTTGTTCTCAAAACTTAACAGGTGACATTTAGGGGTGGGCATATCAATCCAAATATTGAAAGTATTGATACCAACGTTCGTATTGGTATCGGATCAATACAAGCATGAAGGGATCAATACTGCTACGCCTCCCCTTCATGAAAAATGTACCATTGTTGTACTGTAAAATGCAGTGTTACTTAGTATGTGACCAAGCACTTAGCACCAGAGCTGCTAGGAAGTTGTTTTGACCTAGCTTGGTCAACCAGACAGATTCATTGTTGTTCTCTGAGAAGTGAGTCTTGAATCTCTAGTTTTGGGGCTAGTTTTGACCTTTTAAACTGCATTATTACACACACTTACTACATTTTATAATTTTGCAATAAAAGCCTTTTTGCTGTGACCATAGACCAGATTATTTTGGTGTATATGACGGCTTTATTCGAGTGGACACTTCCAGCTGAATCTGTAAAAGAAAAGAAATGTCCAACTGAACTTCTCATCTGCATTGGAAGCATCTTCACTAATCCACACTGAATGAAAGACAGTCAAAAGCATTGAACAAAAAGGCTTGCAAGCTGTGTTTAGGACTGTCAGAGAGCCAACAGGAGCGAGGGATGAGCAGGCAGTTGGGGGCCTGGATTTGTCTGCAGCAGTAGCAGTAGTTTTAATAATACAGCAACACGATGTAAGTGGAGCCTTGAGAGATAATAGTTCCCATAAACGCTCACATTCCTGCTCTTGTGTTACAGCAGAATATCAAGGAGGCAGTCATCTTTTCGCATTCTTTCGCAGTTTTATCTTGATTCTTGTACTTGGTCCCAGGGGGCACTTGGCAGGCATCGGGGAGGAGGGGAGAAGGAGGGGGGTAGACTACCAGCCAAAAAGCCAGCCACACAAAAGCGGCCATAAAAGCCCCGCACAATGTGAATCAGCGGTGTAATTAAGATGGTTGTATTCCTGGCTTAGTGTAAGGAATGCATCAGCTTGGACCACTTTGGCTCTGAATCCCACCGTGAGGCGGCATGATGGAGGTTTACTCATTTCCTTTCCTTAGATGACACATTGGATTTTGAGGGTCTGCAAGCATACCGCATGGGTTAGAGAAAAGACGTTGTAAATTCCAGAGTATTTAGTTATAATCGAAGCAATATTTTGAGGAAGTGGTTGAACTCTGAGGTGGGTCTTTGCAGAGATAGGTCGACTCTTGAAAATCTGCGATCAAGTAAAAGAGCTGTGGTTCAAAGACCAAAACTTATTGGAATCTAGGGAAATGCTAGTGATCATAGTGACTAATGTGTTGCAAGATAGCCCAGGAAATAGTTGGAATCAAAGTTTAGTTCCACCCTCAGACCAAGTCCAAAAGTTAGAATTTAGTGAGAGACGAGACATTTGAAATAACACATAAAATACAATTATTATAAAAGCAAAAATAGAGGAATTGGAATCTGAATATTTTTAAGGGACTATATTATTCTTTTATTCATCTTTTTTAAACCAATCTTGGTCATCTCTAGAACAGCATTTAAAACCTTTTAAAACATTATCGGACAAAAATAGAACAGAGAAGTACTTTGCTAGTGCCATAAAGAGTGCCGACTGTTGCCAAACATTGTAACATGAAAGAAAGTTCAGAAAAAAATCATTTTGCATAATATAGCCCCTTAAAGTGTATGCTTTATTTACACACTGCCAGGTCAAAAAGGATTTCTAGATCTTTGAGACCAGCTCAGCATTGGAGTCAGCCTCTAAGATAAGTAAACGTAAAGTAAACGTTACTGAATGTATCCAAATGTAGAAAGTAATTGTAGACGCGTAGCACAATGTAGCTCCATAGTCGAACTACATTGAAGTTTAGCATATTAGCATAATACTTTACAATGTGGCATATTGTTAATGTTAGCATACCAACATCATTTCAGCATAGCATTTCCCAAGTCATGTGGTAATCATGGGTTGTATTGCGTAGGTTTTTAAACCAGGTGCCCTTCCTGATCCTGTTATTCAGGCTTGGGACTGGAACACGGGTGACCTTTTGACTGGACTTTTTTAAAATCTTTCGCTTGACAGATTCGGGAGCTAACCATTTGCCTTTGGTCTTAGCATAGTTTTGTTCCATTTAGAAGTCTAGCCTGCTCTTGCTAGTTCAATACATGCAAAAAAAAAAAAAAAAAGACCCAAGTGCATGTAACTGCCTAAATGTATCCAGTCTCCGCCCACCTCTGCGTCTGTGTTTTTGTTGCCGCTTTGTCCCTTTGCTGAGTAAGTATCCTCAGCACAAGAGCCTGAACCACATCTCCCACCTCCACTTTGCCATGAATAGATCTTTTTATGCCCACCTACCACGATAGAGGCCTGATTTACCGCCGGCCATCCCAAACCAAAAGAGCAGGCCTGTGTGGAGAGTACTGCCCCCCACCTCCCCAGCCCCCCACCTCTGAGAGCAGCCCTTTGTCCAGGGACCACTGGTGAATCCGACAGAGCCAGCCCTCCGCAAAAGGTCATCCAAACTTTGAACACGTGTTTGTATGCTTTCTTTTTGGTCCAACGCTAGACCTCAGTGCAGGGACCACTAGAAGGCCTGGCCCTCTGACAACACAAACACGGCCGTAAAGCTGCAAAGGCAGTTTATTTCTTCTGCTCTGTGGACGGCTCCTTGTAGAGAGACAAAGATGTCCCCGCTTACCAGCTCTCCACTAAATGACATTTTGCGGCTTCAATTAGACGACTGCATGCAGAGAGTTGAGAACACTGCAGCGGGATTTGAAAATAAACAGTGAAATAAAACTCTGCTACCCAAACAAAATAAAAAAGTCACTCTTTTTTACTTTGAAAAGGCTTAATTACAGCTTATTGTGACCATGCTGACCATTGTCTGTCAGTATGTTTACATACAGTGCATTATGCTTGTAGCTTGAATACGCCCAGATTTCACTCTTGGTCCAAGTTTGCCTGCACAGGAGATAAATTGTTGAGTCTCTGTTGAGTCTTTGTGGAAAAAATATACTTTTGAGTACTCTATTTATTTAAAACATATTTTTACAGACATTTGAGGAAATAAATTGTCTTTACATGTATGCAGTTTTGAAAATCTATTGTACTTGGTGGCACAGACTGGCACTGTGGCACTGACCACAATGACCACACAACACAGATTTGTAGTGGTAGTAATAGAAGTAGTATCAACAGTAGAAGCAGTAGCAGATTTTCATATATAAACCCTTGAAAGCAACCCTCCCAATTTATCTGGGCTTGGGATCAGCACAAACGTGACCATGTGGCTGGAGTTTTGGGAAATGCAACAGCTGGAGGTACCCCCCACTTTGGTGGGCCTTACACAGAGGACAAGCCTATTGTTTTTTATGCGATAACACAACGATGAGATGTTAAAGGGGCTATATTATTCTTTTAGGCATATTTTTAAACTAATGTTGCCTTTAGAACAGCATTTTACATTTGACAACCTTTAAAAACATTCTCACTAAAAGAGAAAGTTTTTAAGAAAGAACTTTGTATAATGCCTTTTTATTACAAAATAAAAAATAAAAAAAAAAGCTTATTTTTTATAAAGTATTGAAAGCAGACTGGATGTAGAGGGCTTTTTGCTTGGTCAGTACTTCCTGGAGTGGGCGATCCAATTAATAATCGGATAGTGAAGCGCAAGTAAATGTTTTTTAGATTTGAACCAAATAAAGCTAGAAGTATGCAACTTGACACAAGACAGTTTTTTATCAAAAACACAAAATACATTTTTTCTCTCACCCTTTCTGTGTAGTTACTGTGCTGTATTGGGAATAAAACCTTCTCTCTCAGCACATGGCTGTTTCAAAGTCTATGTATTCTCCAGAAAACGATGAATAATTACTATATCAGTTGACGATTATTTTAATGATTGATTATAATCTATTCATTTGATTAGTTGTTGCAGCCCTATATAGAAGATATCTTAATTGTGTGAATAAAGCAAAACACAACTCAAGTCGAGTTTGCATAATGTAGCCCCTTTACGTTTGCCAGAGGTAGAATTAAATTGAAGTGCATGTATTGGCCATTCTAAAAATATAATATGCATCACACTTTTTGTCATCTTTGTAGAGCTTAGCTTAACCTTGCTTAGCATAAAATGTATACATCCAGCAATATTCCAACTATGAATGTCATTATCCAAGTTTGTAAAAGGAATTCATTTTACAGCCTCATTTATATGCAGTGTAAATGTCTGATTATAGTCAGAGTCAACACTATCATTTCTCTCCTAACATGCAGTCGTAGCTTAAAGCAGACAAAATTGCTCATCTCCAGAGAGCACATCCAACAAATGGCTACCACTACAAGAGCATAATGAAGGCCCTGTGCGCACAGTCGTTCAGGGGTTTTCGCTATTGATTGTATGTAACCCTTGATACCCGGGTAACAAGTGGGAGGCCAATGTATTTAATTAGCGTACACCCTGTCGTTCTTGAAATTGACTTCCACACACAAGTTGATTTATATGTCCATATCCATATATAGGATGTCGTCCACGAGGCTGCATGTTGAGCCACTCTTTGGATGAGCTGTAGACCATAATCCGGGCTGAGCACTGTAATTTACCACCGTGCAGTCTGACAGCCGGGAAAATTACAGGTCTACCGTGTCTGTATCTGTAACACCTTGTGCTCCAATGCAGTAACATGATTCCGAAACATGGTGGCCCAACATGTTGGCCTCTTTCATTGCCAGGTGATGCCCTTTGGTATGTGGCATGCCCCAGCTGCAATTTTATAGACCAGGATTTCTTTTTTTGTTTTCTCCCTAAATGGTAACAAGAGAACAAGACTTGTCAGTTTTTAATGAATGGGTGGTTTAATGAAAGTGGGAAAACTGCAGAATTCCTGGCATAGTTTTGAATGGTTTTGCTAAAGGTTTGGAATTCTGTGGTAAAGATCGGCTTTTATTTATTATCAAATGGCCTTAAAGGTACTCTATCCCTCCAAAGATGTGCCCATCCCAGTGCCTACCTATAACATTACTACAGCCATCCTTCCTGTTTTTATTTTATTAAAATAAGGAAAACTGAACCAACTTCAATCCACAAAATACTCTAAATAGCCTATAGTTTAGAGCTCACTATAAACTTCAAGCCTATTGTTGGACCATTGATTTTGCAATTATCTGTACCTTATGACACATGTCTTTTAGGAGTTTTTGGCTGCCATTAAATTAAATGTTTACTACAGTAGATTAGTATGCCAATGAATAAGCCAATGTAATAATGCCAATGTGAAGGCAGATGACCCAAATGTGATTGGCCTATATATACCAGTATACATTGTCAGTGCTGGAATAGCCACATTTCAAGTATAATTTTGGCTGCAATTAATTATTTTTTAATGAAAGTAAACCAGACCAACTGCCAAATGTGTCTTTTATTCTAATGCATGACCCATATAGGCAATGCATGATTGGTTAAAGGTCATGTTAAAGGTCAGTATGTCTATTGAAGTCCTTGATAATAAAGCCTAAATGGCATCATAATGGCATGTCTTGTTCCAGTTACAGTATGCCATAAGGTGATTTAAAAAAATCATAGGCAATAAAAGAGTGATAAACATTGGTTAATGTTCCTATAATTTGGCTTGAATTATAGGCTAATAAAAATGCAGGATATTGTGCATGGTTTTGTATGGTTTTTACTACAAGGCCAAAATACTGTAAGGTAAATTTAGGTTTATACTTTTTTCCAAATGGCCTTAGCTTAGAGAGAATACAGTGCAGCTACCTAAGCACTGGGTCTCCTCACTGGAAGGCTGAATGGTTCAGGACATTTCTGGCACTGCCTCTTGATACCAGATAAGGCTGGTTGAACTTGATGGCTAATAAAACATGACTGACGCACTAAACTTCGTACAGGTGAATGGAAACATGTGGCGCTGTGATTAAGAGGAGTCATGTTGGGGTCAGCCAGTGTAATGACAAGGAGAAACATGAGTGCAAATTGAAGGAAATTGGGCCGTGTTCAGACAGGAACTTAAGGTGAGCAATGGTCTGTACGGCAACATGACAGTGGGAAATGGACTCGGAGATATCAGTGCTTTTAAGTTTGGAAAATGAGTACATCATTAGTCATTTCATAGGTAAGATGTAGTTCAGCACAATGCAAATTAGAATTTATAAAGCAAAAAGGAGAAAACTTGCCACAAATATCTAACCAATATTCCATACAAAAGCATTGCCTTTAGTCTGTATGGACTAAATCAAGTGGAATCAGTCCAGTAAGATGTTGTCAGCAAATTAACATGGAAAAGCTGTAACATGTATGCCGGGCCACTAGAGGCACTGCAAGACCTTCTGCATGCTAAGGCTAAGTTTGGTGTTTTTCAGCACTCATATGTTTCTTGGTAAGATATAAAAATTCATACTGAGAAACATATGAGTGCCGTCATTTTTTTCCCCATAGAACATAACTTACCTTGGGGCAGCAGTGGTTGGCGGATCGATCCTCGCTATCAGCATTGCATACTGCCGTTGTGTCCTTTGGCAATGTATGGGTATGTATTGTGTGTTTGGTGGTGATTCGAGAGGCCGCAGGCACAGGTTAGCAGCCATGTGTCCATAATGCATCTAATTATAAAGTGATTTTGAGAGTCCAAAAGAGCTACATTAGACTCATTCCTACATATATGTTGCTAGCAGCTGCCTCTGGAAGAAGACATTGCCAGCGTTGGTTTGCTGGTTGTTGGTTTGTTTGTCTGTTAGCAAGACAACTAATGGCTGTATTTTTATTACATTTTCAGAATGCTCAGTGATAGACCAAGGAAGACATTATAATTTTTATGAGGATCTGGAACACCATTTGAATCCAGGAATAAACTAGAAAATCTCCTGGAGTCCAACTCTGGGCACTATATCATTGTGAGATAGGGCTAGTACCTTAGCAGAGGTATTTTTATTCAGTATTGATTGCATTAAATCTTGTTTTCCTGTAATGTGGAAAAATCTCCATCTTCCATCAGTTTGAGTCCTCTTTTGGAATCATTCACTTCCCAGGCTTTTGCAGCTGCATGAAGCCCCTTAATATACTGTGACATCTCTGTTAGACCTGCCGTGCTTTCTGGGATACATTGAGTGACGACGCACAGATGTGACCAGGTGCACCGCCTCATGACTCAGTCTCTTGTCACTGGCTTAATGAGCTCCTGTCTTTCAAAAAAAACACAAGTAAATCACCTGCTGTAGTCTCAGAAACCCAATCATTTCAGCAGTTTTTTAGTGCAGGTGTCTGGTAGCCTGAATGAAGATTGTAAAGCAACGTTGTAGGGCAATGTTTTCCAACCTTTTTTCTTTGCCCTTCCCCCCGCCTTATCTGCCCTATTGAACTGCGCCACAACAGGTCTGACTGGAAGCCTTTTGAAATTCAACAAGGGGCATGTTCGGGCACGGCAAATTTCTTGCAGCTCGCCTCTAGCTTGACGTAAATTAATTGTCCAACTGTAATCATTTCAGTGTCTCCCCTGGTGGTAGCTTAGCAAGGCATGTGCGCATAAAAAGTAGCTGATCTTAATGATTATGTCTTTACACTGAGCACGATCGCATCATTTAAAGTCAGCTGGTAGAGTCGTTGCTTCCTCTTTTATGTTTTTTGTGTGTACTAGAGATTATCTGATTGCAGTGGGTCCAAGTATGCGGTTATCTTAGTTGAAACGTAGCATGTAACCTCTTTCTTTTACTGAGTCCATATTTTAGGCAGGGCAGGCTGTGGACTTTGTTTAATTGGTTATCAGTAGGTGTGCAGACCTCCGGAAAGGCAGAAAACATTGAAGTTTTTTTTTTTGGTGCTGTGGAGCATTCAACTGTGTGCTAGTGCCAAGACAAGTGGGAAAGACACCAAGAATGAAGAATAATGGTTCCTAAAGCATTTAAATTGGAAGGAATTAAGGAATAGTCAAGTCAAGGACCTCAGCTTGTTGTTAAAGAAATAAAGAAATTCGGCCGCATTGAGATGCTTGTAATGGGAAGTTTGGGAGATTCTGACATTAAAAAAGTTTTATAGTGAAGAAAAAGAAAGTACATACCTTTTATGCAACAGAGTCTTGCAATAATAATACTTTTCAGCGTCTTAGTCATAGCATTGCAAGTTCTTAGAAAATTATATTTTTACTAGTCTGATCAGTAACCGTACACAGTTTCAGTTTGTGGTATTGCTTTTGTCTGCTTTTCCAAACTGGGAGTGTTAACAGTTACCTTCTATAAGTTAGCCTTTTTGTTTAGCATATTATAGACCCTCTTTTATTAATATGTCAAAAAAACAAAAACAAAAGAAAGCCATCAAAGCCAGTAGGCGGGCTCTAACACCTGATTGGTTACCTGGCATAGCAAAGCAACACATATCAATCCCAGATTATTATTTTATATATTATTATTTTAGTTGGGCACTTTTTGGCCTCCATAAGAATATAGGTCACAACAGTGTTCTAGAATATCAGTTTTGGGTGCTAAATCTAGTCCCAAATTTTGTGCATAGTTGTGCCCATTATTTTAGTTATTATTTATTTATTTATTTATTTTCCAAGTTTGCTAACAGTAGCATAATGATAAGTGTTGACTGTTGTTCAGGTTGTATTTACTTCATACTTAAAATTTGCTACAGTCTCATGTTTAGTAACTTAAAATTGAAAGAGGGGCACACAATTTCTTCGCATCAGCGTTGCCCTGAGACTGGAGTGGATCTAATGAAACAACAGTGTCGAAGTGTTTGTCTGAGGTGAAATGGCTGCTAAGTTTTGGAGAGCTGTTATTTGCAGACGGTTGGATATGGCTCTTGTGCACATACTTGTGTTTAGGTGGTTGGCGCTCGGGTGTTTTTCAGAGCGGGGAGCCGTGCAGCTGTCGAACAGACATTTGTGGAGCTTCAGTTTACTATAGAGCTCTACGAGAGGCTTGGGTTTCTGTTTTCTTTATGGATCCAGCGACTTAAGACCATGTCTCACAAGCTGAATCTGAGCCGCTTATCCCGAAACCCTTGGACCTCTAGTTGTTCAACACACGCATGCCTCGTTTGTCATCTGAAAAATTAATCTAGAAGGCAAACAGTCCCTCTTTTGTACGTCAGTTCGTGTCTCTGGTGGCTAGTATCCAGTTCAGTAATGAGCAGCAGCTGGCTTTGAGGCCTGTACTCGGGAGCTGCATCCCTCACACTGATGAATGTGTCATTTGTTGCTTGTTTGCCATTCCCTTTTGTTCAGATGCTCAACTATCCTCTCAGGCTCTGATAAACTTATGCACCAAAGTTGACTTTTGCTTGTGTAGCCAACTCTTTAAAATTGTGCAAATACATCTTGAATGTCTTGGACACAAATGTAATTATTCCTTGGAAAGGTATAGAGTTTTTGTAGCCAGTGGGACCGGGAGAGGCATTCTTGTGTATTGCCCCCTACACTAAAATCATTAGATGCAGAGCATGGTCAGACTGTGCTAGGGTAAGGTTTGAGTCATCAAACTGGACTTCTGTTCTGTCTCTGTTGGAGTTTACATGCACAAGGGAATTCAATCCAACTATACAATACTAAAATCTAATTGCGTAGTGGTCTTGAGAGAAAAGGCGTTAAACCTGATTTGCATATTATATGCTAAGGCTACTCTGTAAACATCAATACAGTTATCAGTAGTAACTGTTACACTGTGATTTTAAGTACAAGAAGACAGCATTGTTATTCAGAAATCTGAAAAACTGAAATTTACAGCACCTTTGTCAGTCTTATCGATGAGTGGTCTTCGTGTTTTGTTGTTTTGCTGCTGTTCCACTCTGGAGCATGTTCAGATCGCTTTGTCTAACCTCGAGTAAATGTACGCACAGAAAAAGCCTGACAATTAATTATAAATTCAAATTACTGGCCCCAAATGAACATTTAAATGCATTATAGTTGGTCCTGCATGTAATGGCATCAACTGATAAATAAGGAAATTACTTACTTTTTTTGCAACTCTTTTTTTTTTTTAATGCTGCTAACTATCCTCTCCCACTCTGATATGCCAGACTTTTAAATCCAACTTTTTAAACTAGTGCAAATGTCTGCTTTTGGACAGGAATTTAATTGTTCCTTGGAAAGATACTGAGCATTTGTAGCCAATAGAGCTCACACCACATTTACATGCAAAACAGAAGTTGGACTATGCTAGATTAAGCCATCTAACTGGACTTCTGTCTTCTGTCCAATGAGAGAATTACACTAATGAGCCCCCAGTGCACTGTTCATGACTTTCACGCGTTTAGCCAAAAATGGTGCAAATCCATCTTGAAATGTCAGCTTTTGGACAAGAGCAAAATTGTTCCTTGGAAAGCTTTGGCGCCTTTGTAGCCAAGTGCATTCTTGTTTAGTGCCTCTTCCACCGCAGCCATCACATGCAGGTTAGATGACATTTACCCCGTGGTTTATTGGAGGCTTTATCTGTTGCAGAAGGGCACGGACCATGGCATGACTTCACTGTTCCCATCCCAAACCGTATGAAGTGATGTCTGCTGATGAAGTGGAAATTGTAGGTCATCTCCCCCCACAAGCACTAACAGAAAGGGCTTTTTAGCATGTTCTGACTGGAGGCCTGTGCTCCTGTCACTTTCCCTTTTGAGTGCAGAATTGGCTTTTTAAAAGGCTTTTTTTCTTACACGGAGGCTGTATTTCAGAAAGGCGACAGTCAAATCTTTTGTCTCCTCCTCCAGCCTTTTCTGTATCTTCATAATTGGCGTGTCAGCGGGCGTGGAATGCAGAAGACGACTGTTTATCATAAGCAACGGCACACAAGTGTTTCTCTTTTCGCTCCCTGGAGAAAAGTAAAGTAACTATCTACATAATTGGTGCTGTTTTACGCATTGTGTCTCCCCAGCTAATGTAGAGTCAACATCAAGAAAATATATTAGATGTCTTGCTATGTTGCATTCAGATTGCGAGTGGAAATACAGCGAGGTTCACAAAAATGTGTCCAGAGATTCCTTATTAGCGGGAGACTCCAAATTTCCGTCAAAGAGAAGCCAGAGAATAATCTGTTTGGATGGAATAATGTCAGTGGGAGCATCAGTTTGAAATGCTGGATTGCTCTGTTATTGTAACAAAAAAAAAAGGATGGATGATTTTAGGAAACTACTAATGCAGTAGTGATAAAAAGAAAAGGATACATCTGTTGCTATTGGAGAAGCTCTGGGGAAAAAAATCAGATCAGTTGCCCTAATATCATAGAAAGTCTCTTTCAGCTGCTCCCTTTCTTTCAGAGGTTGCCACAGCAAAGGATTTGCATGGGTACTTTAGCAGTTTTTTATGCCAGATGCTACTCTCTATTTATTAAGGCTTGGAACTGGCACATGCTTTGGCATTTTTGGCACCATAAAAGGGAATTGAACCCCTGACCTCCTGCACTAAACAGAGAAAAATGAACCAACTCACTAACTGGGGGCCTAAAGGCTGCTTTATCTCGTACTAGTGGCATTTTCTCCCACTCAAGCTCAGTCAGATGCTCCCTTTATGCTTTACAAGTGAAAAAAGTCATGGTTTCCTTTTATGCTACATCCTGGGGGACATTTATTGTGACATGTTAAAAACTTTTTCACAATGAAAATAAATAGAAATAGAAATTTGGATGCATGCAGAACTTGGCATTACCCTGGCACTGCTCCTTTTATGTCAAGATTAAAGTAGGACACACGTAAAAAGGGGACATATTGTGCTGTTATTGATATGTTTAAGCCAATCTTTGTCACCTCTAGAACAGCAGCACATTTTACAACCTTTAAAAATATTTTCTGACTGAAAGAAAACATTTTTAATAAGTACTCTACTAGTGCCAAAAACAAAGAGAGAAGCTATGAAGAGACAGGGCAGCAGAATCCAGGACAGTGCAGAATGTTGCGGTCTTTTAAGCATATAATCAAATAAAAAGAGCACTTCACTTCCTTAAACTTTTTGTACGATGCCATTTTACATCAAGATGAAAAATGGCTCTGAGGAATCAGTGGAAACAGAGCTCTACATGATTTTTGGATAAAGGAATGAAAGCAGATTGAAAGTAGAGGGCTTGTTGATTGGTCATTGCTTCCTGGAGTGGGCGGGGGTTTGTGGGAAAGAAGGCATTTGTGCAACTGAAGTTTCTGAGGCCTCAGGAAGGCAGTTCCAGAGAATGGAGGGTTATTTAAAAATGCATGAATGAAGCAAAACACAACTCCAGGTACGTTTTTGATGAAGGAACAACATTATAACATGGTAGAAAGCTAGTAAATTTTGCATAATGTAGCTTCTTCAACATAAAAAATGAATGGATATTGCTTCATATACTTGTGACCCAGGCTATAGAGCTAGCCTGGCCTTTCCATGTTATTCTATGTGAGAATCTTGGAACCTCCCTCTACCGTAACGTCTGTCTGCCCTGGTTATTCCCCTCTTAATGGCCTCTTCCCCTTTGTGAGAGTGTGTTTCCTGTCCCAGAAAGATTGGGTCCAGAAGGGGAATGTGGCTCAATGACATGAGAAAGTCACAGACAAATGGAGATCACATCACAAGTACAGTGTCTGCTGCCTTTTGTGAAATTACCAACTGGGGACTTTCTTTCTCTTTTTTTTCCCCTTTGTTGCCGAAAACAATTGTTACTACAGTCTGAGCTTCATCAAGTACCACCAGGCTGATTAGAAAGAACAAGAAATGTTGGTGAGATAAGACTAGAAAAATACACTAAAGAAATGTGATGCTTGGAATTGATGAGTTCACTTAGACTGGCAACGCACATACAGTACTTTGCAGAAGTTTTAATGTGGTGATTAAATAAACACAGAATCAGATTTTTCTGTTTAGTTTAGTTATGAACATTTCAGGAAAGGTCCATAATGGGCCCAGGGCAAAATTCCAGAAACCATGAGTGTTTGAAGAGATTTTGTACCATTTTAAAATGCAGAGTAAAGGAATTAACTGCACTCACAGATAGAACAATTTTGTGTCTCAATAGATGGAAAATTTACCCCTGAACTAGAACATGTTTGAGTTTGCAGAGGTCTTCTACATTGATACACCTTTCTTTATTCATAGCCTTTCTTAAAAACCTGTCTAAGGCTTTTGCACACATGCATTTGAGGTTTCACTATGTGCGTTTCAAGCATTATTTGTCAACCATAAGAGAGTTGTTATAGACATTTTCAGTATTTTGTCAAAAGTAGGTCATAGTCAAGTATTTGGACAGGAACTTTGAAAATCACCCAACGTTTAACAGCCTTGTGATTGGAAAGTTGCTCACTGATGAAGGCCATTGCTCTAATTCTGTGGGAACTGCATCGGGAGGTCACAAAGTTGCAGAAGGGAGGGAGGCTGGAAAACTGGCACACACACTGAACAATGAGGGGCTGGAAGTGGGCTGGGGTCATCGAGTTGTTGTAACGACCTGGGCTATTATACAGTGTACATTAGAGGATTGTGATGCGCAACAGTTTTATTAGATAGAGTCTTTGCACAGCTGCCATTCAGTCATGCATTAAACGACGCCTGGAAAGATTCATACACAGACGAGATACAGACTGGGCAGTAAATCTTATTTCTAAACTGCTTGAATTATTCCACCATCTGCCTGGCATCCATGCTTTGTGATGGAGTGTTTAAGCCATGTTTCTGTTGAGGGTCACAAAACATGGCTGTTTCAGTCTGGGTCAGTTCAGCATGGTTTGGTATGGGTGACCTCTGTGACAAGAAGTGGATTTGTTATGTTTTGCCATGAACTTCAGTAAAAAGTAAGCAAAGCCTCCAGAGTGGAAGTGCATGACTTGAGATGAAGTGTTTGCCTACATTGTTGAAGTTGTATTCTCAGATTGCCAAGAGTAAAATAAAAAAAAGTTGTTTCAAATTTGCAGTTTTGTAACACAGATTTGTGCAATGTAGAGAGCAAAAGTTCTATTTCAAGTGCCATAAGATACAGACTCTTAGTTGCCTTAAGTTTCCTATCACCCCATAGCTTGAAACCCAGTTACTAAAATAGCATGGTCCAATAACAAGGTTAAAAATTGCCTCTAAAAGCATGCTATAATGACCTCACTTAAACCATTCCAGTTCAGTGTAATGGTGCCTTAAGATATCTGCCCTCTATAGAGGCTGAAAGTGGTATGGTCCAGTTGCCCTGTTTGGAATTACATCTAAAAGCATACAATAATGACCTGACCCATATTGTGCAACTCAAGTAGAATTGTGCCTTAAATGTCCTATTTTTTTTTTTATATTTTTTTTTTTCAGGCTTTTTAAAATTTTGTACACCTTTGCGATAGTATTTCACGTATGTATAGAAAACATCTTTTGGGAAGCTGTTACTTTCAATTTGCAGAGAATTATTGTATTAGGTATTTTGCTGGCAACAATAGGGAATTACTGTTTAGCAACACTCTTAAAAACATGATGCTAACAGATAGATAGATGAGCTCACTGCTTCATAGTAACTGCAACAAAGGTGGAAATAACATAATAACATGGTTAAAAGCTCAAAAAAATAAATTTAGCTCTAGATGATGTATACCCCTAATTCATGTTAATATACTAGTGGCTAAAAACCCAAAGCAATAATGGAACCATCTAGTAAAAATTCTGAATTATTGCATTATTCAACACAGTAATACCTGTTCTATTCATCCTATGCTGTTCATCCACTTCATTTATAATTTTGCATGCTAATTAATTCCCTTTTTGCTAAATTTCAGACACAATTCTATACTGACAGTATTTTAACTCTGACTGTAGTAATTTGCTGGTCTTTTATCACTTGTTTGATATGTTACACAGCCCTCAAGGACAAAGTAAAAATAAAAAAAAAATAAAAAAAAAGGATTATTGTGTGGTGCTGTAAGTGGAGGTGGGCTTATCTAAAACAAACCCAGAGGCACATGATAAAGAAATCCCACAGCCTCTTCTTCTGTTTACTGAGATCTGTTGTCCAAACTGTCAGCGGCTGTTTGGGAACTCTCGTTAAACTCATCAGCTGCTGTTATCTGGCTTCCAGGTGTGGTTACCAGCAGGCCCTCTGTGGAATAGTATTTCACAGGCTTTTCTACCCACATAATGGCACTCAGATGAACACAACGATGCCTCAGGCTAGGAGAGCTTGTTATATTATGCACAGGGAAACATAATATATAATCAAAGCATTCATATTTAACATGCACATTAAAGGTGCTGTTTTGTGGATAGATTTTGAAATACAGTGTGGTGCAAAAGGCAGGTTTTTAAGAGATTGTGACCAAAGAAAGGTGTAATTGTAAAAAAGAAAAATCAAAACTATAAGCACTTGGAAAGTATAGACCTCTGCCAAGGCACAGGTCCTATCTCACAATGGTGAAGATACTGTATATTGCCCATAAGAGAGTAAGTGTGTGGCAATTAAAGCCCTGTTTACCATCGGTTTGTACAAAAGCTACATTTTTCTGGTAGGAAAATGCTTCTTCCTGAAAGGCTTCTTTGAGAAATACAGCATATCTGTAAGTAATAATGTGAGAAGCTGTCCCAGTAACCCTGAGAAATGTAAATAAAAGTATGCAAAAATGCTTCCCTTGCCCTTGGGTCGCAGACAACACAGAGCTGTGATGCTTGTCACTGTATGCCCATTAGTGGAGGCCATTACAGACAAAGTCTCACCACCATTAAAGACTATTCATTAGGACCCACTGTGATAATATATTTTTTCAAGTCTACTTTATAAAGGCACCGGGGAGATGTTTTATGAACCATTCATGAGTTGCAGACAAGGAAATTATGCCTCCCTTGCTATTCGTTTGATTCTTATTTAGCTTACACTGAAGCATTACTGCTGCTGAGGCTAATGACCTTTACAGTCAGTCAGTGAGAATAATGAATGAACTTTTAATCTGATCAGTGTAGAAGGAAATTATTTTCTTTCAGCGAGTTCTTTGTATCGGTATGCACCTTCAGGTGAATCATGTTAGTGTGAACTGTTGCCTATTTATAACCAACAACACTTGTTTTGTTGCTGCTTATCATTACAGATACACTAGTATCTAATTTGCACTTCCTGCAAACAGAATTGCTTGGTTTTTAATTTTCTTGCACCTCAGGAACTGTAAGCTTAGAATAATACAATTTTTAAAAGATCGGTGGAAAATAATAGGTATGAGCACAGTGGTTTGAACTGCCACTGGGACTATGAAAGAAAAGATCTCAATGTTTTTTGACAACTTAATAATAAGAGTAAGAGAATAAGAGTTTTCTTCTGCAAAAATGCTAATATAATGTTCTGTCTGTTCCCTTAGGTTTCCGGAAAATCAGTCTTGATGATCTGCGCAAGGCCTACATTGTCAAAGATGTCCAACAGTACATCCTCCATCGACTGGACCAAGAAGAAGCCTTGAGGCAGCATCTCACCAAGGAGACCGCAGAAATGCTCAACCAGCTTCACATCAAAAGCAGTGGCTGCTTCCTCTATCTGGAGCGCGTTCTGGACGGAGTGGTGGAGAACTTTATAATGCTTCGTGAGATCCGTGACATCCCTGGCACACTCAACGGCCTTTATCTGTGGCTCTGCCAGAGACTATTTGTCAGAAAACAGTTTGCCAAAGTTCAGCCTATCCTTAATGTAATCCTGGCAACTTGCAGGCCACTCACTGTCAAGGAACTGTATCATGCAGTCTGGACCAAAAACATGACTCTAACAATGGAAGAATTTCAGAAAAAGATGGACATTTTAGCCAAACTGTTGGTCGATGGACTGGTAAATACAAAAATTCTTTTTCACTACAGTTTTGCTGAGTGGCTACTGGATGTTAAGCATTGCACCCAGAAGTACTTGTGCAACGCAGCAGAGGGGCATCGGATGTTGGCCATGAGTTACACTTGCCGGGCTAAACAGCTAAAACCACTTGAAGTTCAGGAGTTTGCATTACATCTTGTCAATTCTAATCTGCAGATTGAGCCATTTAATCTGGCTCTTTGGATGGTTTGGAATGGCACCCCTGCTAAGGATGCTCTGTCTATCTCAATACCAAAAGAACAGGAAGTGTTGCAACTTTTAGTCAAAGCTGGAGCTCATGTTAACAATGAGGATGACCACGCCTCATGTATTGTGCAGCAGGCCCTGGAAAGGGAGGACTCAATACGGACATTACTTGATAATGGGGCCTCAGTAAATCAATATGATTCTAGTGGCAGAACACTCTTGGCCAATGCTGCATATAGTGGAAACCTCGATGTGGTCAACCTGCTCATCTCTAGAGGGGCAAACATGGAATTAGAAGACAACCATGGACAGACAGCACTTACCCTCGCTGCAAGGCAAGGCCACACTAAAGTGGTTAACTGCCTTATTGGCTGTGAGGCCAACATAAACCACACAGATCACGATGGATGGACAGCACTCCGGTCTGCAGCATGGGGCGGACATTCAGAAGTTGTATCAGCTCTTCTGTACGCAGGTGCAAAAGTGGACTGTGCTGATGCTGATGGAAGAACCGCTTTGAGGGCAGCTGCATGGGGCGGCCACGAAGACATAGTGTTGAACCTCCTGCAGCATGGCGCGGAGGTCAACAAGGCCGACAATGAAGGAAGAACAGCTCTCATTGCGGCGGCATACATGGGACACAGAGAGATTGTGGAGCACCTCCTGGACCATGGCGCTGAAGTTAATCATGAAGATGTTGATGGAAGGACTGCACTTTCGGTGGCTGCTCTCTGTGTCCCTGCAAGTAAAGGCCATGCTTCAGTAGTAAGCCTCCTAATCGAAAGAGGAGCAGAGGTCGACCACTGTGACAAAGACTGCATGACCCCTCTGCTTGTGGCTGGCTATGAAGGACATGTTGATGTAGTTGATTTGCTTTTAGAAGGTGGTGCTGATGTGGATCACACAGACAACAATGGACGCACCCCTCTTCTTGCTGCTGCATCTATGGGCCATGCATCTGTTGTCAACACATTACTTTTTTGGGGCGCTGCTGTTGATAGTATCGACAGTGAGGGAAGGACTGTCCTGAGTATTGCCTCTGCTCAGGGAAATGTGGAAGTAGTCAGGACTCTGCTGGACAGAGGTCTGGATGAGAATCACAGGGATGACGCTGGCTGGACTCCGCTGCACATGGCTGCTTTTGAAGGCCACAGGCAGGTGTGTGATGCCCTCATTGAGCAAGGTGCTCGCTGCACAGAGGTTGATAATGATGGCAGAATACAATTAATATTAGCTGCACAAGAAGGACATTACGATTGTGTGCAAATTCTTCTGGAAAACAAATCCCCTGTCGACCAAAGAGGGTATGATGGGAGGAACGCTCTCAGGGTGGCTGCACTGGAGAGCCACAGAGACATTGTTGAGCTGTTGCTGAGCCATGGTGCTGATATAGATTATAAAGATGCAGATGGGCGCCCTACACTCTACATATTGGCACTTGAAAATCAGCTGGCCATGACAGAGTATTTTCTTGAAAATGGCGCCAATGTTGAAGCTTGTGACACAGAGGGTAGAACTGCTCTCCACGTGTCCTGCTGGCAAGGGCATCTTGAAATGGTGCGGCTGCTTATTAACTATCATGCTGATGTAAATGCCTGTGATAATGAGAAGCGATCTGCCCTCCAGTCTGCTGCATGGCAAGGCCACACAAAAGTCGTGCAGTATCTGATAGAAAATGGCACCCGTGTGGATCATACATGTAACCAAGGAGCTACAGCACTGGGTATAGCTGCCCAGGAGGGTCACATTGATGTTGTTCAAATACTTCTTGAGAATGGTGCAGACCCCAACCATGCTGACCAGTTTGGACGCACAGCAATGAGAGTTGCAGCAAAAGGTGGCCATACAATGATCCTTAAACTGCTAGAAAAATATGGAGCCACAACTCTAAATGGGTGCAATCCCTCTCCCGTGCACACAATGGAGGAGAAAACACCTTTAGCAGTAACTGGTAAAATGCAATCCCTCACCATTAAATCAAGTAGTTCTGGTAGCACTGGAGCTGGTGACATGCAGTCATCAGGTCGGTGTCTTCCCAATGGACCTGTCCATGCCTTCAGTTCTCCATCTGAGTCTCCAGATTCCACTGTAGACAGGCAGAAATCCTCCCTCTCAAATAACTCTCTCAAGAGCTCTAAAAACTCTTCTCTGAGAACCACGTCATCCACAGCCACAGCACAGACTGTGCCCATTGACAGTTTTCATGGAATGACTTTCACAGAACAAATTCAGCAACACTCACTGCCTCGCAGCAGAAGCAGACAGTCTATTGTATCCCCTTCTTCTACAACAAAGTCCATCAGCCAGCAGCCATCATCTCCATCCAGTGATTTTGACTGGTCACAGTTAAAAACAGGGCTTAAGGCCACAAAGGGAAATAAGACTTCAGCCCCAAATGGCAAAGCATCTCTAGGAGACAAAAAGAAAAATAAGAACAATGGTTCAAACCAAGGTCAAGTTTTGGAGTACGAGATGACCCAGTTTGACAAGCGAATGGCTCTCAACAAAACTGTAGCAAACATTGCAGTAAAGGATCCCCATTGTAAAATCATGATTGGAGGTCCCATTCAGCAGGACAGGTTGCAGAACCAAGACCAGTACTTCATCCAGCAGCAGAGCCTTTCAGAGAAGAAGAGGAATGGGATTATGACCAACCCCAACTATCATTTACAGGGTAATCAGGTTTTCCTGGGAAGGGTATCAGTTCCCCGGACTGTGCAGAACAGAGGCCACCAGGATGTTCTCGAGAACTATCCCATTGGAGAGACAGAGCTCAGCCTTAAACAAGCTCTCAAACTGCAGATTGAAGGATCTGACCCTGGGTTTAACTACAAAAAAGAAACACCCTTATAGCTGGTAAGAAATGTTTCAATATGTTTTCTTGTACAATGTATACTGTAAATAAATGTGTGCCATAGATGATACAAGGTCTGTCTGACTAACTTCACTTCAGTTAAATTTATTCAGTACGTACAGTATGTCATCAATATGCTTATTTAACTTGAGACTTACTTTGATCAGCTGAACCTGCCTTCAGGATACTCTGATTTAATTGCACTAACACAAATTATTCTTATACAGTTTCAGATGTCGTTGATGCCATTCATCATGCAGACATCAGAGGGAATGTGCCAAAGCAACTGTTTTCATCTGCATAAAAATCCTGCATTTGTGCTCATCAGCGGGGAACCTGGAGAGAACCCGTGGGGAAGACAATTGCTGCCTGAGGCTTACGTGAACTGATACTTCGATGTGCCTACATCTGTTACAGCCTTCTTCATGTATCCATGCAAACTATCATTTTTTTTATTTAATGTATTGCTATTTAATGAACAGTGTATGCACTTTTTAAAAAGATTAAGATGACAGACATGTATTTGTTTTATCACTTTGTATCCATCCATATTTTAAGTAACTGTTGACAGGAACATACCAATGCTTTCTTATTTAATGTGTTTTTGGCAACTTTTATTTGACACTGACTGCAATGCGCCACTGAGTGCATTGTGACAAACAGAAGACAACAATAACTGATGTCACGGTATAAATTTGATAGTATGCCTTTCCTAGAGACCCCAAATAATCTGTGTTAACCTTATCAGTGTGCTAAACCTATGTTGTGTAATATGTTAATAGCTGTGGCAACATTCTTTAGACAAGCATATTTATTATTTTTTGGAAAAAAGCCACTTTTGCTGCATTTTTTTGTTGCATTACACTCAACCATGGTGCTGTGTTCAGAAGTTGCCTGCAGTTATTTTTGGACTCCCTATTTTGTTGGCTTCGTGTGTTGTGACTTATTACAAATATCTCAGAAAAGGGGGAGCTTCGTTGAAACAAAAAATAATTCATTTTGTCCCTGTGGGATTTTTATGAGTTGTGCGTTTTATGTTTTTGTGTGTAAAAAGAATCTATTTAAATAACCCGTTGTGTACCTTCTGCAAAAGTTTGGTGCTAAATGCAGCAAGTGAAATTGGTGATTCAAAAATAATGCATTCGTCTGCAGAGTTCCATGTATAACCTACTGTAATGCAAGAAACCCCAGCTTTGTGTTCTTTTGGTTATTTTCGGTGATTCCTGCTGGATTTTCAGGAGGCGTGACAAAAGAACGACTATAAAAGGCTTGAGCCATAAAGACAACTCACAGTGTGGAAAGGCAAAGTTCCAAAGCCAAAGTTTGAACCGGCAAACTCTGTCCCAACTCCTTCCTGTGAGAAGCTGGATATTCGTTCAGCCGGACTTAACCCTTTTGGGAGACAGGGGGGAGGCTGAGAGAACTCAAACATCTGTTTCTCATGAACTGTGTGGAGCTGCGCTAGCGTTTACAGGCTGTGTCATATTTTTGCAGGCTTTTCATAATGTTAACAGTGAGCTATTTTTGCCAAGATCTGGGATTTCGGGGAGGGGAGCCGAAGCCTATAGCATGCACAAACACTCATAAGCCGTAGTGAAAGCTCTCAGCTCCTCAGTGCAACAACAGCAGCTCAAAAGGGTCATGAAGGGTCAATGGAAGGAAATGAGGCCAGATTGGATCTAGAAGAGCATTGGAGAACATACTGTATAGTCTTATTGCAGATATCATGTTTGTCTTGATGTGTATGTCATCTTTGAGTTGTCAGTGATTGGATTGTAAATAGCTTACCATGTACATTGAACTTTCATTTAAAAAAGAATTCCTGTATTATATGAAGTGGGATTTTCTGATGTATATTAAAGTGCTTAATAAACATATTTGCTTTACTGCTGGAAAGTAACGTCTTTATTCATAATTTACTCCCTGCTGCCATGAGCTGAGTACCATAAATGTTTTTACTGGGGAAAAGTGCATAGGCAACCAAAAATGAGCTAATTCTGCATAAACACGATATGATGATTTATTTTTAGTAAATAAATAACCGGCTTTTTGTGTGCTGTCATTGAGTAGCCAGAGAACTTTAGAAAGTGACTCAACATTCATTTGTACTAATAAGTCTATGCAAGTATGTAGGGCAGAAGCAAAAATCTATACCAGACAGACTATAATTTGAACCATGCTAGATAGGGTATGTACAGAATTCCAGGTAAATGTTTTAGGCCAGGTTTTGTATTAGGGCATACTGATGAGTATAGGCTTAGCATACATACATGACTATATTACATTATAGATATTATAGAAGACATTTTAGCTTCATTTGGTAATACTAATAGCAACACAGTATCCTGAATATAAGAAAAAAAATCAGTCAGTCAGAATATTCAATTTTATAAATATACTAGCCAAGTTTTTGCGGTCCTACTGTTCTTTTATGCTTTTTATGCTCATTTATACACAGTAATAGAAAATACTACAAGGAAGAAGGTTGCAGTTGTAAACTTCTGTAGTAGCCTTTGCGATAACTTTCTTGGCTGACCCAGATAAGTAAACTAGCCAATATGAACACATTTTGCTAACATTTTTGTATTAGGCTTTGCTAAATCAAGCTAAAATGTCATTTACCATAGGGAATAATTTAAACTAAATGCTACTTAAATGTAGGGTGACCAAATTTTTAGGCCCAAAAACTGGGATACAAATATTTTTCACTAATCACGGTGCATTTGAAATCATTAACTGACACAAAAACTTCAAATCCATACAATTTTCTGTCAGATAATTAAATTACATGATGGTATTGCTCAAGTTTTGAATTTTAATGGCAGTTTAATCATAAAAACAATGATATCGTTAAAACTTTTAGTGGTACAAGTCAAATTTAGACAAATGTGTTTTTAGTTTCCTCTGCTTTGGTCAAAATGGGGACAAGTGGGACATGGTTTGTTGAAAACTGGGACATAACTGTGTTTTTACAGATATGTCTTGGGGCATGGCAGAAGGAGCCTAAAATTGGGACTGTCCCGGGTAAATAGGAACAGCTGGCCACCATACCTGAATGTCTACTCTGTCAACTACCATAAATAACTTCCTAGCATTGTGATACTAATACAGAAGCCTTAATGTAAGCCAAATTACTATGGGTATGTAGGCTACTCATTGTTTTTAATAAAGCAAATAAAAAGGCCAATAACTACATGATGCTTTTGAATTGATAGTTAAATACTAATAATTACAACAAGGCCTTATAGTAGTGGTAGCACACTCAACTCAATAAGCAGGTAGGCTTTTTGAATAGCAGAATGCATATATTGTAACTTTGAGTCATATTGCACTTGTTCATACCTGTGCTGGCCTCATGCCTCAGCAATGATGGTGGTTGCCATTGTTTTTAATGTAAAAGGGCAGCAAAAACCACAGGGCATGCTGTTAATACCAGCATAAGAGTTGGTTCAGCACAGACATCAAAACAAATGGATTAAAGTGGAGTGGAACAGACAAGTATTTGCTACCTCTGCCCCCTTTTTAGTTCACTCGGTTCATTTGAGTCCAAAGCAGACAGTAACAGAGATCAAGCACTGATACTGATGCATTAGCAATTGTTGCTCCATGACCACAGCTTGGGCTCATCGCGACGTATTGTAAGCTATTCTAAAGATGTGAGTAATAGATTTTTGATAAAGGAAGATTAATGGCTCCTTATTCAAACAGCCATTTCTGGTATACTTCTGTCCAATTCTGCATTCAGTAATATAGCTATCCAAGACCCTTTTCTTTGGGAACAAATGGAAATTTAATTTTCTTCTTAATTAAGTCATTAGCTTGGGCGGAAATGAACAAATCTTCTTCTTTAAATAGGGTTAGCAGTCTCATGTACTTATTTGACCTGCTCTAATACTACCAGTGTTACTGCCTTGCAAAAAATGTCTCTTTTATTTCTATTGCATTAAAATTGCTTTACAAATATGAATGAATAAAACACAACCAACCAAGTTACTCTTATTAGTGCTTGGTAATTAAAAAAGACAAGAGTATGCAAAGCTATGGTAGCCCTGTAGGGACATGCTTTTGTTACTTAGCTACAGTATATTGAATATTGCTATAAAATGTATATAGTCCTATATGATTTTAAACCCTGAAAGAAAGAAAAAATCAATGCTCAAAAGGAATAAAACCTTTTTCATACAGCAGTTCACTCAATGCACATATACTGGCACAGGTTTTTATGCAGAATGCCCTTCCTGATGCAAGTTCCTTCATTTATCGAGGCTTCGGACGAGCACACATGGTTGGTGAACAGTAAGTAATGGAACTAAAACTTCCGCTATTTCCACTTTGTTCTATTCCTCACGTCTTTAGATAAACAGATGAAAAAAGTTATATTGATGTTATCATGTGCTACTAAAAAAACATTTTGCAAGATAAACAAGGCTTTATTCGAGTGCAAAGCAATGCTAACTTTTCAAAACATAGCTAAAAAGAGTTGCCTTTTATGAACAAGTTCAGTGCCTTCAAACAAACATGGAAGCATTTTATTTGCACAAGGACTTAGCTTCAAGTTCTCTGCTGACATTTTGAACAAAGTGGTTGTGCCTGTGTGTATGTTGAGAGGGTGGGCGTTAATAGCTAAAGCATGTGGCTGTGAAGTCATAGCATGCAGAGTCCAGGCTTGGAGGATGTCCCTGTGAAGCGGCTGCCAGTGGCCACATCTGTTTCTTCTCCTCCCATGCCCTTGTTTTGGATACAGCGCTAACCAGCTCCCACGCAATACATACAGCACAAGAACAGTGATGTCCCTTGCTTAAATGCGCACAGTGGCCTTCTAATATGCACCATCAAAAGCAACATGTGCGAGATTTTCAGTAGTAGTACAGTACAGTAATAGTAGTGGTAGCATGAGTAGCACCTTAGTCATTTAAGTAGTAATTTATATATAAAAAAAAAATTTCTTCTCTTTACATAAGGAGCTAATAATTTAGTTGTTTACTTCTATTTATTTTGAAATACGAGACTTGAGTACAGATTATGAGCTTGTCTGAAAATGGCTGACTTTAAGTGAACTCAGCTGTTCTCTTGTTTTCTTGTGCTGAAAGACTCCAAACATATGGCTCTAAGGGGCTAATGTTGTCTAATTAAAACCAAAAAATGCTTAGTTCTTGTGTGTCCTTGCACAGAGCATTTTCCCAGTTCGTCTCAGAGAGAAAAAACACTTTAAAAGAATGCAAAACTGAAAAGTGTGTTTTTTGAAGTTGGCAGAGCTGTGAACCCTGAATTGCCTACAATGCTCCCTATGATCATCTGGTGTATGTGGGTCTGATCACAGGCTACAGATATAGACTCAAGGAAAACAACACTTGAAAAATGTGGACATGTGAAGCACTGTAAAGAATAGTGTTTCACATTTCCATATCCATGCAATTCTATAGCACATACATTTCAGCTGGAATATGATTACCCTTTTGTGACCCGAACACTCGCCTATCTGATGGTATAGCATAATAAATACTGCTCAAGGTTGTGAAACTACTAATGTTTTACGTTCTAATGTTTTGGCAGTGTTTTAGTGTTGAACCTATCACAGCTAGCTATGACTTTCTAGTCACCAAACAAGTAAAAACACTAGATTAGATAAATATTAGCATTTAGAGGATGTGTGTAATGTCTGGCTCTAAAACTGCTTACTATTTGGGTGTTGAGGAAGCAGAGCAGTTAATTAATAATTTGTACATAACTTGGGAACTGGATGTAGGACGACTCCAACTGTCCTGCCTCAATACCACCAGAATCAACACAGAACTGATCGTAATCCTACTTCTGACAACATGAAATTGGACAATTAACCTAAGCCAGAAACCATTTGGCATATGTGCTAATGCAAGTCATTGAAAATCAATAGCAGCCTTGGCTAACATGAGAACTGGGTCTCATAATACATCCATGTTATTTCTGTCAGTTCCTGGAAGAACTTCTGTGTGATGTCCCTGGAACAACTTTTATATGATCACCGTGGAACATTTGTATGATGAACATGGAAAAACTTCTCTATGATGACCATGGAACATCATTTGTACATGGCCATGGAACAACATTGATTTGGTAATCCTGGAACAACTTTTATATCATGGTTCTAGAACAACTTGATGGCCATGGAACAACTTTCTGTTTGATTACAAAGCCTAAATGTGCCACAACCCCTATGCACCTCTTGACTACGACCCCAAGAGGTCAATGTCTGATGCCAAAATAATAAATGACAGATGAGAAATTTAATGTTGCAATGAAAATCTTAGGAATCTAACCCAGCTTTTCTTTCCAAACATATACATCATAAACTTTCTTCTTGTATGATCTTCTTGCTTGTTTTCTTCCACCTCCTACTTCTGACAACATGAAATAGATACATTATTAGCATACAGCATCTCATCAGACTATTTTGAGTAGATGTATTAATTGCTGCTGTGGGAGAGTGGCACTGGTACAAGCTCAGCTCCATGTGCGTCTTGCTGGCAGCAGTGACGTGCCAAGGAAGCAGCCAAGTGGCAAACTCGTGGAGAATTCTTTACAAAGATTTATTTAAATTTGTCCGTTTTTATAATGACACGAGTGCAGCCATGCGGAGCTCTTCATTAAACCTTTCCTTTCAAATGAGATTGTACCGAACTGCCAGCCGAGCAGCAAACCTCTACCCAGGTTTGGAAAAATATGTGGTTTTTAAAACTCACTGCAATTACTAGGCAATCTAAAGAAGGAAATGACTGCAATTTAAGTGTTCGGATTCCGCAAGTCACATGTCGTTCAAGGTCCAGTGTCATTGCAAGGGACATTAAGTACCTTTTGTTAGGCTGTTTTACGTGATTTAGACGTTTAAAAAGTGGTTTATTATAGTTTAGACCATGTTCCGGACTTTATTCATGTTTATCCAAGAATGGAATTGGCACTATACACAATCTCAGGTAACAGCTGCACAGCAAGATTTAAGCAAATGGTTGCAATAACAACTAGAAAAGCTTTCAGTGAAGTCTATTGGCCCTCGTCCCATTGCCATGTAGTGAAACGGAAAGTGCCAATTATTACACTCAAAGCCACTCTGAAGTTTGTGTTGTAACATTAGGGCTGTCTACATATATTCAAGGCATCAACCTCCATGTATAGTACACCACACTATTATAAAACATAATTCATTTTCTGAACTTAAAGCGGATATATATATATAATGCTTTTATTCATATATTTAAACCAATTTTGGCCACCTCAGAAACAGCAATGCACATTTTACAAGCTGTAAAAAATTATCTGACTAAAAGTGAAAATCATGTGGCATAAAGAAACAGGTGAAGATACCAGCAGAGTACAGAGGTGAAAAAGCATTTTATTTTCTTTCTTTTATGATGCCATTTTAAAATGAATGTCTGTGAGGAATCAGTGGAAACAGAGCTATACATCATTTTTTAGATAAATGAATGAGAGCAGACTGGATGTAGAGGGATTGTTGATTGGTCAGTGCTTCCTGGAGTGGGTGGGGGTTTGTGGGAGAGGCTGAGGTTTGTGCAACCGAGCATTTTGAGGTCTCAAAATGGCCATCTCAGAGAATAGAGGTTTACTCAAACAGGTGTGAATGAAGCAGGTAAGGGGATATTATAACATGGTAGAAAGTTCAGAAAAATCAATTTTGCATAATATAGCTCCTTTAAAAGTAGGGTAAAAGAGTATCAACAACTTATCATTTTTTTACTTAAGAATTTTTTTCTTTGTCTAAGTCAAGGCCTGATCTATTGAGTTGGCTGTCTTTCACTGAGTGCATTTATGCACAGTTTAGATACTTTATAATCCTCAATGGCATAGACATTTTCCACATTTTTACTTCTATGCTGTGCTCTGTCTGCTATTAGCTTTAAGATTTACCTTGCTTGCTGTGGTAGCTTGACAATGAGTTACTTTCTTAACTGGAGAAATTTAAATTACAAAATTCAGTTGAGCTAAAAAAAAAATCAACATCCTTTTAAAGGATTGAAGACATTATGGAAAAGTACCATGTAAATATTCATTCATTCATTTACTGGGTGTCAGGGGCCTTTCCCAGCTACTTCGGTTTATGGTGAGAATACCCTGGAAATGCTCAGTTAGTTGCATGGTTAACACTCAGAAACTTACACTGACAGACAATCTTTCACTCATACTTTCATTCACTATGGGCATTTTAGATTGACAGATTGGCCTATACAAGCATGTTTTCGGACAGGAAGCCCGTACCTGGAGAGAACCCACCGTAACATCAAGGGCATGCCAAAATGCTTGTCCATAGAAAGCCTCTGCAAAATTTTGTACCTTGAGTCCAATACTGCTTCTTCTTTATTAGTTCCAAGAATTGAATCTTCAGCCATTCCTGGTATAACCTGTGCATATGATTAAAGCTATATTGAGCGCAGTCCGCATCCTTGTCTACTAAGGCGCTTATTGTTTCTGGAAACCCTGTCAATGAACCTTTACCTAATGACTTCTCATGCATATAGATAGACATACCTCCTCAGAGTTTCTTGTTCACTCGGACGTAAAACAGGACATATGCCAAGTTGTTGAGAAAAAGGCCTTTGTTTGAGGTTAAGTAGTCAGACTTATTCACTTAGGGATTATCTTTCTCTTGGTGGGAGTCAGGAGTCAAGTTAGGACAATCTTAAATCATCCAAACATTTGCCAACGTAAGCCATTCTTGTTTATCTCCGAACAATTGCTCTTACATGCTAGACATTACTCACAAAACCATAGCTTCATTAATAGCAAATGTTTTCGTTTGAGAGTGATCTGATGTGAGACTGAATGCCAGGCATGTTAAAACCTCCCGTAGCAGTCACGGAACTATTGATTGAAAAAATGCATCCTCTTGCGCTGATATTTTATGATTTTTATCAAGCAGTGGAGCATAAATCTTTAAAGTTATTGCCTTGTAAAACCGTTGGGAGTTTTTGCAACGCCAACAAACAGCAGTCAGACTACATTGTGACAGGCTGATCTTCTCTTCTCTGGCATCCGTCCAGAGTGATTGAGTTGAAGGCCATTTTCCTCTTGGAGCGACAGGTGGGGTTGGAGACATAAAGCACTTTCATGAATGTGGAATAAGTAAAGGAAAGATCTGCAAAGGCTTAATTCAGACTCTAAAGAAAGCATTTAAAGCAGAGGCAAACAACAGTGTGGGGACAAAAGGCCCACAAAGCCAGAGAAAGACAAATTATACAAAACTACATTGATCTTTGTTGCGTGTTTACATAATGGTACAGTCCTTCATCAAGCAGCACTGATGAAAAGCTTTCATCAGGCCTCGGTGGAAAACCTGCTTCTGTTTGAAGCTCGACAGTGGCCCGTAGTGTGCACAGGTGTTCTACTTTCACTGAGAGCTGCAGTTATAATGTGCAGCCACCATGGTGTTCTGACTGGTCAGCCCTGTATACTGCACAGTCACTGAACGCACCATTAAATATAGCTGCTGCAGCCAAGCTCGGTAAATGACTGGGGCAGGACAGAGTGAACTGCATGAAAGGGGTTGTTTGGGGTTTTTTATTAGACAATTTCAAGGAATTTTTCAAAATACAGATTAGGACTAGTGGATGGTTTGCAGCTATTTTTAAATGCTGCATTTTTCACTAGTCTCAGACTCCTTGGATTTGTACAACTACATGATTTCTTATGCATCTTATCTAAAGTGTTGACAGCAATATATAATTTGGAGTACAAAAAAAAAATGTATGTAGATGTCATGCAACTCACTACACTAGTTACTTTAGTTATTTTAATGCGCTGTACACTAGCCTGACATGCCCATTTACTTTGCAAAAGGAAAAAAAATAAAAAGGTTTAGAATTATTTTGGTGTACAGCAATTTTCATTCTTACATTACATTAGTATTACTTTTTACAAAGGACAGATAATGGCCCAGTACAAGGCCACACAGAAATGGGGCCACGGTGGCGCAGTGGTTTTAAGCGTTCGCCCACCAAATGGAGGGTCGGCGGTTTGAATTTCGCCTGAAGTGCATACTGCCATTGTGTCTCTGGGCAAGACACTTCACCCACATTGCCCACATCAGTCAACATGTGGCTAGTTGCATCAGAAAGGCGTAAGAACCTGCCAAATCATCCATGCAACTGGCTCACTATGACGACCTCAACAGAAAGGGATCTGCTAAATAAAACAAAACAAAGCAAAAAAAAACAAAAAACTATGCCACACAGAACATTCAGTTAGGTTAACAAAAAATAAGGAAAGAATTGACTGTATTAACACTGACAGAACAATACAGAAACTTTTGACAGAATAGCTGACACAAAGGCATACAGACGAAGAACAAGAACTGCATAATAACTTTAAAGCATTAAACTAAAATGGATTTCACACTTAACACGATTTTGAGTAATGCAATATAAAAAGTGGATATTTTTATTTGGCTTACTTGACAGGACTAGACCAAAGCATCTGCCTCAGAGACTCACTATTCCACAGCTCAGTCTGTAACTTTCAGGTGCAAACAGTGCATCTCTGAAATGTCAGCTTTTCAGGGACCATGAAAAACTGCTTTATAGCTCCAAGACAATCCACATTTGACACTGTTCAATAATTCTGTAAAAGTTTGGAGAGCTCAGGAGGTCAAAGGATTTTGCCAATCCCTGGAGCACATAATCCTCCCATTCAAGTGCTGTATTCTGACAAGGTTTGGACCTCCACTGCTATGCACACAAGTTATTTCCAACACATGCCCCTGGGTATTGAGTGTAAACAGTAGAGAGCAAGATTAATGGGAATGTGATCTACAATACTGTACTAATACAGGCTAATAAATTAAGGATTTCCTGTGAGGTTAGCACACAGATTGCTAAAGCCTACAATAATGGAAAAGGCCACAATAATCATAATAACCACAAACTACATGCATTTTGTATGATTGCAAGATAGGGCCAATAATACTAACTCCAGCCAAAAGCCAAAAAGGAACATGATCTTAGTTGTTTTAATATTAAGGATTTGTGGTGCAATATAGAGCATATATCGCTAAAAGATCCCTGAAGTCTAGGTGTGGGCCTCATTTATCAAAGTTGCATAGAATCGGGTGCAGATTCTTGCCTAAAAACGTGCATATGCTGGAGGGTGCACTGGAGTACATACCAGTCCAATCCAGGCATACGCACAACCAGCTGGTGATAAATCTGGTGGCTGAAAACAAGCGTGATTTTAATGAAATGCCCCTAAATATTCACAGTTCAGGTGGCCTCACCCATGGAGTTTACAACATGGAGGCACAAAATACAGCATAAAGGGCTTGACTCTGAGCAGAAAATGCACAAACAAATGAATAAGGAATAAAAAATTATTATTATTATTATTTTGACACATGGAAAATATTATTATTGGTTTAATTTTAGTGTCAAACCCGATAATTACCTTAATATCCAAAAGTACATTTGAAGCTAATAAATATAGTTTGAAATGTTGGCCTAACAACATTATTTTATTCAGCATTTACAATACACAGATGTTTGGCAACGCCAAGCCTGGACCAGCGTGAGTGGCTGTGGTTCAGCCCAGACTCAGTGGAGGGAGGCAGGGGCACGTACTCTGCTGGGGCAAGAGCAGCCTCATCCACACTATCACTGGGACAACACACAGAATCTTTACTGACAGCTCGTGCTGCTTGATGTATGGCCCTGACTAAAATATTTAAATTTCCATTTTTGTTCTGTAGGACCGTAATAATAAATAGCTTTAATGTGGCTATGCCTTTTATGCTCTTAATTGTTTTCTTGCACAGTATGATGCTGACCTGAAACTACCGTAGATGTACACCACCTCCTGACCTGGCGTAGGATCTGAGCGTACCATACGCCCACATCCATATTGATAAATCCGAAAACATGAGGGTCAATGTGTTTACCAATGTAAGATAGGGCCACTTTATTGTAATGGTCTGTGCCTATTTTCAGGTATCCACAACGAACAGTGCAGGATTACACTGGGAACTGGAATAATAGTCGCTATTGTTTGAATCTGTCTGGCTTGTATTATCCAGATAACTCCCTAAAGGGGATATTGTTCACCAAATAGCTCTACAAATAAATGTTTGTTTACTGGTGTTTGAAAACTGATTCCTCTGTATCATTTGTGAGCTAAAATGAACATAAAAGTAGGAGTACTAAGAGGTCTCTTGGGTTTATGGGCATAGCCTCAGGGCTAGTCAAGTTTAAAACTGATAAAGTTGTGAATAGATATTTTTAAATCCCACAGCAGCATCACAAGTCTGTGCAGAGTGCTTATTATCCTAGCTCACTCACATCAGTTAGGCTTTTTTCATGTTTATTTCTGCAGCTCTGCAAAAAAAAACTATTTATGATAGCACTTTCAGAATGATGACACATCTCAACTGTTTGGCTTAATGATACAAAATAAATATTTTTGAAACTTTTCCATCAAGTGGTACAATTGATTTTTGAGAATACAGCAATTTAGCAAAATATTCAGCAAATGCTAATGTCCCCCACCCACTCAATGCTAGCACACACATCAGGCCAGTGTCTTGGCATTTGCAATAATCATCTTGGCAATGCTCTTATTTGGTTTTAGTGGTTCTTATTATAAGTGGTTCATATTATTTTAATATGCACTAGTAGAGCTAAATAGTAATAGTTATTTATTGTTTTTGGTTTTGTTTTTTGTTTTGTTTTTTATGTTTCATGTGCAGCCCTTTGGAAACTGTCTTTGTTTGCTATGTAAATAAAATTGATTGGATATTGCCGTCCAATTACCAGTCATTGCTGAATTTTGCACAGCTCATCTTGCAAGCAAACTATTATAATATGAGGCTCAACAGCGCCTGCTCCATTCTGGCACCAAGCTTTTAAACACTTAAAATATAGATTTTTTGTTTATGGGGAAAATGAATAGAAATTTTACTTCTGGCACCATATGGGTGCAGGCACTGAGCTCCATTTCCAACACTAGAGATCATAATTAATTTTATGATGATTACAACAGTAAATTGTAAAGGTACATCATGCAATTTGTGTTTTTTCGCAGTCAACATGGTTTTAAAGAACTAGCGACATTTACTGTTTAATTGGCACACAAGATGTTACAATTTATTTCCAAACTGTTTGTTCCCAATCTGTTTTGTAACATTTTTGCCTACAGGATCAGTCATTTTGAACATTTTACAGCATTTCAACAACTGAGTGGAATAGTTATGTAAGAGAAATAAATGCACAAAATATCAAATTGACCTGTTATGTAACACTTCAATTGGGTTTAATTTTACTTGAGTTAAAAAAAAAAAAAAAAAAAAAAAAAAACACCATACAGGCTCAGGCAGAAATGTTTTGTGTCCTAACTGAACAATCCTCCCTGGAGCAGCTTTAGTCCATCTCTCAGAGAAAAGTGAGCACCACCTGGGTGTTTTATTGGTGCTAAGCTTCTAAATGGCCTTATTATGCAGAGCTATTATCGCTGGGAGTTAAGGACATTGCACAGCGTTGCCAAAGCTTTCCTCTGCCTTTGAATACCTGGCTCTTTCTCTCATGCTGGCTCGCTCTGTTTTCTGTCGCTATTTCTTCCGTCTTTGTTTTTTGACTTTCTATGCCCCGGTTTATCTCCATTGAAGTTGCATCTCTTATCCTCTTTAGTTCTTAGTGTTTGCTGTTTCCCCACGTCTCTTCCTTCCTGGCTATCTCTCTGTCTGTCGTCTTTGTCTCCTTCCTGTTCATCTGGCTTTTCATGTCTCATTCATCATCTACCTCCATGTCATACTGTTTTTTTTATTCCTACGTTTTTTGGAGGTTCTGGAAGAAATTGTTGTGATTGTGTGTTGCAATAGTTAATCACTGAAGTGACTTTTAATTCGCACTTTTAAAAACTTTGAACAAAACTTTTTACCTTAAATGACTTTGTATCAAGAAAATACATGGATGAGACTTTACATTATGAACACCCATTTCTTCACACCAAGTGCTGCCTAATACATCCTACCTGTGCCACAATGAAAAAATAATCTGTTTTATTCACTTCATCTGTAAGTGGTCATAATGTTAAGCCTGATCGGTGTTAATTATTGCAAGTATCTGTATGGGACTGGAGACTGGCTTATGATGGCCACTCCACATTTACATAGATTCAAATTTCAGTGGTGCACAGTAACTAGATATTTTTACTCAAGTAGTGTACTTGAAAAAAGGGGAAAAAGTACTTTCTGAGTACATTTTGTAGAGCATACTTTTACTTTTTTATTTCTTGTCCTCTGTGGTGTAGAACACTTGACTTCAAAACTCGAAGAAGAAGAAAAAGAAAAAGAAGATATTGCTGTAAACATTCAACTTCTACTTAAGTCAATTTTATGCTCAGTACAAGTTCTTTTACTTCTACTTGAGTAATATTATTTTTGAAGTAACAGTAAGTATAGATTTTGAATACTTCCATCACCATTGCATTTAGTTGCATTAATTTTGTTATTTTTGGATGGTGAGCCCTAAGGTGTGGCTGAGGATGGGCCTGGATGAATGAGTAGTGGCCTGAATGAGGACCAGACCATGACAGAGGGGAAACTGGATTGTTTAACTCTTAGTTTAGATTGACTTTTCCCCTCTTTGTTTGCACATTCCAAATACCACAGAAGTTACCCCTGATTTGGTCAGGCCAATCTGTTGTGTTAGAGTTACATTACTCTGACCACTTTATATGCCATGTTGTTTAATCTACATTTGTGTTAAACAGCCAATAAGCTTATTTTTATCAATAACCTTTGTTGCGTTGCCTCACTGCTTGGTCCTACATGAGTATATACTGTTACAATAAACAGTAGAAAGATGCATCAGCTTCTTTGAAGTAAGAGACTCATATTTAATGGAACCTCAACAGATGGAATGTTTTTAATCCACAAAATGACTAGAAACAGCTGTTACTAATAAACACTAGTCTAGTTTCCAAAAAAACGGCCTACATTTTCTCTCCTTGGAAAATATGCAAATTAGGATATTAGTGAGAAAGCATTGCCATTTTTGCTCCAGCTAAAAAGAAATCAGAGGGTAGAATGGTACTTTTGTTTTTGGGAATATTTTACATTTGGTGTCAGGTACAATTTGGGACATACTGGTGCTGTTCTGTAGGGTCTTTCAAACCTTGTTGCATTAGCTTGTATGTGTTAGGATATAAAATCACAGGCCGGGATCTTTATTCATTTATATGGACTTTTCGGTTTTGGAATGAGAGGCTGGAGTCTATGATGATACACAGCAGGCTGACCTGAAGGAATGGGCAGATGGAGCAGTTACCAATGTCCAGGTGGATCCCCAAACATCAGGAGCAATGAGACAACCAAAAGGAAACTGTTGAGCTGCTGTCTTTTCTTTTAATCTCTTTTTTTCTTTGTGGCTTTTGTTACTCAAATACTATTGTTTTTCTCCTGTCATCAGTTGCTTTTAGGCCTATCATGTTGTTTTGATCTTTTAGTTGGACCTTTCATTTGTTTTTTTACTTAATTGGGATGGTTATGAATGTGCTAATTGTTCTTTTGACACTTAGAAACTAGGTGGCCAGTTTGGTCTTTTAAGAGTCATTTTGTTGTTTTGTTTTGGTTTATTGCATTGAATTGTTACTTTGTTTCTTGTGTAGTCCTTTTAACCCTTATATCCCAATTTTAAAAACTTATGTTGTTAGGGTTATGTGACAAAAGTGTCCCCATCACAAAACATCATAAAACTTAATTTTTGGTTATTTGGCTGTAATAATTCTCCAATCCACTTTGCATTGAGAATATTGAAAATAGTTCATTTTTTGTGTCTGTTTTTTAGGAAAACATTAAGATGCTATTAAATACACTTGCATAAAAAAAAAAATAATGAAATTAAAAATAAAAATAATAAAAATGAAATTGAAAATAATAAAATATTAGGTATTTATGGTCAGTGCAGAGATTGATTAATAGATTTATGCAAATAAAAGTAGAAAAAAATGTATGTATTTTTTAGGATGTTTTGTTGACAAGGACACTTTTGTCACTTAACAGGAGCAACAAATTTAATTAGAGAGAGGAAAATATGAAGGAATTTTAGATTTGTGTTTAGAATTTAAAACATTTTGATAAAATACATACAAATTTCATAGCAGTTGTTAGAAGTTAGAACCAAAGTACACTTTTGTCCTCATTAGGGTACATTTGAGTCCTTCTAACTTCTCTTTGATTAATTTGTTGCCAACATGACTCTTTATTATAATTTTTTCCATAGCAAATAGGCTGCATAATCACTCAATGTCAAATAAAACCATCTTCAGATAATTCCTATCTGATCCCTGATATCTGAACTCGTGATTGTATTGGATCTTTATTTGTCACGTGTTCATTTCCTCCCTTCCTTCCACTCTGGACCAGTTTGTTTCTTCCCTTCCGTGGGCAGAGAGTTCATCTGAGGACAAGCCACTGCTGCTCCACACACACCGTCCGTCGGTTGGATTGGAGCGCCGGGGCAAACCGGAGCCCGGGGACACATGGAGATCAGTGAAAAAATACAAAAAAAAGAAACAAAGACGCTCTCTGAACTCCACTGAGGACACACACAGAGATATTAAAAAGGACAGAGGCGACCATGCCACATGATACGCCACATGGATCCTGTTCAGTGTAGCACATGAACAGCCAAAATAGAAAAACTGGCACTGACATTGGCCTTTTGGCAATTTTCTGATCTGATTGCTCTGTTGCGCTTAACTGAGATTTGAGCGCTTAGCATACTTGACCTAATTTGACTCATGCAGCAGATGTTCCATAGTTCCCTGAATATTTCCAATATTCCAAAACTTAATGTTTAATATTTAGCTGCAATCATATCAAGAGCCTCACTCACTTTGTAATCTAATAATTGGGATGTGCAAGATGCTATGGGGTAAGGTGGTTATGAGGGGCCCCAGTGCAGGTTTTCAGAATGGGCCCTAACGTTATGAAGCACTTTCTAGTCTATACGTACATAAATCATACTTTTAGTTATAAATGTGCACTGTACTTTCTTAAAGTCATGTGATATTTTCTTTAAAATATCCTAACATGTCAGTGCCACAAAAGTAGATGTTTATTTTGTTCATAACTAAACATGGTAAACATTAAGTAAAACAATTTTAATATTTTTTAACCATAGGAAAAGGTTGTTCTTAAATTAAGTCATGGCTGCTGTTTAATATATAGCTGAGATTGAAATAATACACTAAACCTGACTATAATTAGGACTCTCAATGGGGCCCCCTCATGTCCTGGACCCCAGCGTCTGATGTTATGCCCCTGAGGTTGAGCTTTGTGGATAAATCTCATATACTAACCAAATTAGCCATGCCATTTATAACTGCTAGCACTAAAAGACATATGTTAGGATTATCTTTAACTCCTTACATCCTTCCACTGACCTAAACACAAAGCTTTACATAGACGCAATGATATGATCTGGTCCTTACAAATCAATGACTTAAATTAACTTAAAGCTCCTATATTATTCTGTTTTCAGGCTTTCTGAAATAACTTTAGACACCTTTGCATTAGTATGTCATGTTTTATAACTTAAAATAATATGTAAGTATGAAAAAAATCTTCTTTTGGGGAGCTGTTACTTTCAATTTGCAGAAAATTAGGTGTGTGTCACCCCCTGCTGGCAGTGGTGGGAACTGGACAGAGCATAAAATGGCTGTTCAACATGGCTATTAGCAACAATGCTATTAGCAACATGACCTTAAGAAAGTAAAATAAAATAAATGAGCTGACTGCTTCATAGTGACTGAAATTTAAGCGCTGAAATGATCAGAATGAGTTTGGTGGGCTTTAGAAACGCAGAGGAGTACTTCCTGGTTTCAAGTGTCACTTTTTTCCAGCTCTTCAGAAGGGGACGGGCTCTGTATACAGGATTACTCATACTCATTATTCATAAGCTACTCCAGGTATGTTTCTGAGGTGGAAACAACTTTATAACATGGTAAAAAGTTCAAAAAATGTGATTCAGCATAACAGGGGACCTATTAAATAAATCACATGCTCTCTGGTCTGGCAGGCTTTAACAGAAGCATTTGTTATTGTGTCATGTGGCAAGGGGAAGAAAAATAGAGACTCAAAAACGACAAACTACATAGTGATAACTTTTAAATATGGCCAAAGAGACCTGCCATCTGCAGCACTGTCACGTAAACTAATAAGATAGCATCTTGAGGTCAGGGTGACATGGGACTGCTAATGTCTGCAGGCTACAATGCTGTGAGTAACACATTATGCCTGTCTGAGTTTACTATTTGGGACACATAAAGGTTTTTCTTATCTTATGTTGAGTCATGCAAATCAATAACTTCAGTTTATTTTATTGTTTGTTTCATTGCCGCTAGATGTATACTCATATATTCACAGTTCATGAATATTTTTTTGAAGTAACTGTGGCACTGTAGCTGCCCCACTTGCAAGACAGCCTTATACTTTATTGGTTATGACAGGAATACATGTAAACAAATACTACTTGATGGTTATGGGTCAGCATTTGCTTCTTGGTGTAAACAGCCTGTGCATATATCATGGCTTGGTCTTGGTAAGATAAGTTTTGACAACATTACCAGAAGGTTTCTTGTGTGGACCTCTTCAGAGACTTTTTAACGCTTTCTACTATGATAAATGTGGCTTGAATGATAAATGGATATCACTTTGTTTACTGTTTTCCGGATTGGCAGAGTGTGGGACAGACCAGTACCAAACTTCACGCTCCATGTTGCAGCAGTGCTGGAATTAAAACAGTTGCTGACTAAGATGTCCATTTTTCATCCTGCCAGCGGGATTCAAATTACTGGTTGCCCTATTCACTGTGACACAGAACCATGCGACTGGCCTGTATTCAGCACAACCAGGGCATGACTTTTACAACTGGGGACTCCCCCTTAAATGTGAACAAGGCCTCTCCTCTGCCATGTTGCCCTCTGCCTCATTAGCACTCACCCTATTCCTGGTCAGTACTATAGCAATGCGCAGAATAGCCCTCCACACACCAGCTTGATCCTCTTAGTCCCAGGCTCTGCTCCCGTTTTGTGTGTTTTGCTTTTGTCCCGGTGTGTTATCCTGCACACAGACACACACACACACACTAGAAATGTTGGAGAGGAGGGCAGTGGAGCAGGAGTTTGACCTCATTAGGAACTGAGGCAGGCGGCCAGGGGAGACTGTCCATGAATGGCCAGAAAGACCTGAGGCCGAGGCAGGTCAGTCAGGCTACACAGGAGCCAGATGGATCTATTGAGAAGGGCTTAGTAGTGCTTTCATGATCAGGTTAGATTTGGATTAACTTTAATGCCTTACATCCATCATATATCAAATTATTGCTTTGTAGCGTGCAATGTCAAAATGCAATTTTAATAGCTCCTGCTGACCTACATTTATGATACTGGTAGATACTTTTTGCAATTTAAGTGCTGTTCCAAGTGGTGCCATTACTGATAAAATAAAATAAAAGCACAATTAGTTATTTTGCCTTATTCTAGAATAGTTATTTCAAGCATTTCATATCTAAATACTCATATTCTTACCTATATGTACTTCCGAAATGCTGCTCTTCTTAGCCAGATGAAGCCATATGATGTGAATGAGTGAACATCACTATTGGACAAGAACTTTTGTCTCCTATTGGGAAGTACTCAACCAAATCCTACGTATTGAATAGGCCATGGTCCCACAGAATTTGTAAGGTTAACCACAGACTTTCATCACAGAGCTCATTCACCTTTTGTCAAGATAGAGCTCTGTTAAAATGGTAAAAACCCCAAACTTGCTGTTTCGATAACAAGATAAAAAAGATACTTGAGGTTTACTTGATGCTTAGATGCACTTCATTGAAACTCAGCAGTATATTTTGCATCTTGTTTACATTCATTTTCCCAGGACATTTCAGGAATGGTCAGTAACACTATACACTATTCTGTATTTTTTTTACCATTGCAAGGATAGAGATAATGCCTTGGTGGATGCCTGTGCTCTGCGAATGCTTCTAGTTTATTTGGGCAGTCACTTTTTATTACCACCTAGTATTGTTCTTTTTTGTAGGGCAAGGGGATTGGCAGGAACACCACTCAATATCTTTTACACATTGGACAATAAAAAATCCCAATAAAAATGCTTTTTATTTTACATGACACCTTTTAAAATCCACTCTGTTTTCACCTCAGGAAACAGCCTAATTCCAAGTCTCTTTTCTCCTGGACAATGGCTCCATCCATCATGCCACCCTTCAATGGCAATGGGCCTGTGTTTACATTTCCAGCCGGTGAAGAATCACTTGTTTGTTCCTCTCTTCGCACATTTGCCATTTTGAGTTTGCGTGCAACTGAATGGAAGTATAGTCCATCACATAGGAGTAGATTCTTACTTTGTCTCCTGGATTTATGACGGCATGTTAAACTTGGCCTTGCAGATGTGCTTTATTCAACAGATTTTTTTTTTTTTAAGAGGTATAGTCTCCTAAACAAATAGAAAGAACACAGCCGAAACCTTGCAAATGATGGATTGCGTCTGTGCTACAAGGATGTATGGGCTTTCCGTTGGCTTCACAATATGTCCAGATGCATGCATTATCAGCCTACGCTCGAATCGCTTAAAATCCCGACCAAGGTCCACGTATAGATTAACATATAAATGAAACTTCACGAAGCATCCAACCTCCCATTCATTTCCTATGTGTTAACACCACCCACATGTGTTTGGAGATGTTCAGATGAGGGAGGTTGCAAAGTGGGTTCAAGAATAGATGCATTAACCGGTGTCTGGTTGCCTCTAAATGGAAGGGCAAACACGGGAAAGACAAAGATGTGGATGTGATAGAAAAGCCTGTATTATATTGGAAGAGAGTCTGCATTTATTTTATGGAGTGGTTGGAAGTGGAGTGTGATTCATAAGAGCCCAACACCTGTGAAATGAGAAGTAGCAGGTCACCTCAGTTCATGTCTTAGCATTATGTTTTCATCATCCCATACAAAAACAACAAACAACATGAGCAGCAGTTGAAATTAAACAATGGATGAAAGGTATCAGTTTTCCCCCAGCTACTGGAATAGGCTCCAGTATCCGTGACCCCTAATGGATATAAGCATTCTTCTTCTCAGACAGCACCACTGGACATCTGTGTGGCATTCTGACATTTCATTGGTTAATAGTGGCATGTGTTCCCCAACCTTGGCCAAAACATTTGAGAGTTAATAGCAGCTTATACAGTACAACGTGTGGGAGTCTTGTAAATTACAATTGGTGACAGTAGTAGTGGAGGTGAAGAGGTTGGACATGTTATTATGGATTTAAGAAGATAAAAGATTAGCCAGGAGACTACCGCTGGTTATGTAGTCAGGAGGACTGAGGATTGTAACATGAGTGCCATGTGGTTTGTTTATTTAGCTGTGGGACATTTAATTTAAGATTAAAAAGGCTCTTTCCCTCCCTCTTATATATTGTTTTATTTTGTTTAATGTCATATTTGTCTATATATATAATGTCTATTGACTGAATAATTAGTTTTCCTCAAATACAAGGGGAAAAATCAGGTAGTATATCTTTAAGCTCTGGCTATATATACAAGATGTGCATGTGCCATTACAGTGGATCTTGAGTATCAATTTAGGCACTTTTCTACCTCCATTGGCGCTCAAAGCGCTTTGGATCAATAAGAGTATTGCCCAAGGACACAAAGACAGTATGCAATGGTCGGAGAGAGGTTTGAACTGACAACCTTCTGGTTAGTTGACTAAAACGTCTTTACCAACTAAGCTAGAGCTACTGGAGCTCTAGTAAAATAGTTGTCTGAGTTTAGCCAATGTCTGCAGTATGCTGGATTGAATTCTTCAGTACATGACTTTTGTCTTTCCTCAGTCTATATTTACTGGTCACTAATCAAATGCTACAGTCTGTGGTCCAGCCTAATCAACCCTATTAGGAGTTGGATTGTAGCCACTGTTCATTTCCAATAAAAGTTGCTCATCTTTTGCCAAGAAAATATTGGCTTCCTTTTTGTCCTTCTGTTTTGCCCACTGTCACAGGGAGACTTTAAATAGCAGCATTTGTACCTCCATGGGCACTCAAAGTATTAATGAGAGATAAGATACTTTGAGGATTTGCTACTATAGTAATTACTGTAGGAGGAAATTTTATTTACGTTTTAAAGAGGAATAACCCCTTGAGATGTAGCATCTCGTTTTCAAGGGGGTCCTCTAATTGAACAGTTTGGCCACAGATAGCAGTGCCATAGTTAACATAAAATACAACATTATGTAAACAAATAGACACAAACTACTCCACACACGCACGCGCACACACACATCAGCTCTCATAACACCCCCACCCAAAAACAAAAATCAATTACAGTAGTGATGTACAAAAAAAGTAATAATAAAATAAATAATAATAATAATAATAAATAAGGTAATTATAATGATAACATCAATATCAACAACAACAATAAATAAATTGAAGTAAAAGCATGACTGAAAATCAAAAACAAAGACAGACATTTGTTAAATGGCATAGAAGAGCATTACGGAACATATAAAGAGTGGATATAGATCAGAAAAATCAGAGTTGAGCCAAACGCCCAAATATTTAAATGTCTCAATGGGCTCAAGGAGAGATTTATCTAAAAAATGAAGTTCCATTTTGGTATTAGAGCTAGACTTACCTTTATTTTGAAATAACATTGAGTATGATTTAGTTTTATTAATGAGAAGCTTATTGGACAATAACTACCACTGCACTGAGTCAAAGTCCTGTTGCAAAGAATTAGTAATGTCAAAGACATTTCGTTTAGAACAATATATAACAGTATCATCTGCATACAGGTGACTATTACAATCAGCGCAAGAAAGTGGCAAATCATTAATAAAAATAGAAAATAACAGTGGTCCTAAAGAAGAACCTTGTGGAATGCCTCTGTCTATACCTGTAAAATTTGATTGACTGCCCCTATAGGACACAAACTGATGGGGAAGATGGAGATAGGAGTTAAACCAAAGAAGAGCAGGTCTACTGAGACCAAGAGAATACAATTTATCCAAAAGCAGATAATGGTCAACCAGGTCAAAGGCTTTTTGTTAAGTCAATGAAAATGGCAATCAATACCGATACCGATACTTGATCATTTACTATGGGTATATTATTGCTATCAAAATATGATTTTTAAAGAGAAATCACATGACTAATACCCATTCACACTCACAAATTCATCCACCAGTGCATCCACACTCATTCTTAACCAATCATTTTTTTACATGTTCAGTGTCTGACCCTCCATCTCCATCCGTCCATCCAAACAATATAATGCACAACTATTTTTAACTTTGAGGTGCTCTGTGATCTGTGTACCAGACCTCTCTTATTGAAAAAAAAAATCCTTTTGGCACTTTATGTGATTTTTGCTGGAGTGGTGGTGTATCATCCAGCTCTAAAGCCTAGCCAACACACTCGAAAAGATCTCAAGACTCACTGTGAGGTCAGCTAGGGTAACAGAAGTCACAGCAGTCTACGTAATGTTCAACAGTGATTGCATTTATAGAGATTAGTGACACAGGAAGCAGATTTCAGCATTGCTTGATGCAGCAGTGGTTGACTCACAAAACATTCAACGATTTTCTGTCATATTGCTTTTAGGTCTACACAATATAATAACACGACTTATAGTTCTTGTGGTAAATGATTATAGCTGTCCAAGATACATTTCAGTCCAAAACTCACTTTAGCTTTTATAAAGAATATTATGAATCCATACCACAGAAATACACTGCTCAAAAGATTAAAGGGAATACTAAAATAACATATCCTAGATCCGGATGAATGAAATATTCTTATTAATACTTTGTTCTTTACATAGTTGAATGTGCTGACAACAAAATCACACAAAAATGATCAATGGAAATCAAATTTATTAACCCATGGTGGTCTGGATTTGGAGTCACACTCAAAATTCAAGTGGAAAAACACACTACAGGCTGATCCAACTTTGATGTAATGTCCTTAAAACAAGTCAAAATGAGGCTCAGTAGTGTGTGTGGCCTCCTCGTGCCTGTATGACCTCCCTACAACTCCTGGGCATGCTCCTGATGAGGTGGCGGATGATCTCCTGAGGGATCTCCTCCCAGACCTGGACTAAAGCATCCACCAACTCCTGGACAGTCTGTGGTGCAATGTGGCGTTGGTGGATGGAGCAAGACATGATGTCCCAGATGTGCTCAATTGGATTCAGGTCTGGGGATCGGGTGGGGCCAGTCCATAGCATCAATGCCTTGGTCTTGCAGGAACTGCTGACACACTCCAGCCACATGAGGTCTAGCATTGTCTTGCATTAGGAGGAACCCAGGGCCAACCGCACCAGCATATGGTCTCACAAGGGTCTGAGGATCTCAACTCAGTACCTAATGGCAGTCAGGCTACCTCTGGCGAGCACATGGAGGGCTGTGTGGCCCCCAAAGAAATGCCACCCCACACCATTACTGACCCACTGCCAAACCGGTCATGCTGGAGGATGTTGCAGCCAGCAGGACGTTCTCCACGGCGTCTCCAGACTCTGTCACATCTGTCACATGTGCTCAGGGTGAACCTGCTTTCATCTGTGAAGAGCACAGGGCGCCAGTGGCAAATTTGGTTGAATCTTGGTGTTCGCTGGCAAATGCCAAACGTCCTGCATGGTGTTGGGCTGTAAGCACAACCCCCACCTGTGGACGTCGGGCCCTCATACCACCCTCATGGAGTCTGTTTCTGACCGTTTGAGCAGACACATGCACATTTGTGGCCTGCTGGAGGTAATTTTGCAGGGCTCTGGCAGTGCTCCTCCTGTTCCTCCTTGCACAAAGGAGCCAGTAGCGGTCCTGCTGCTGGGTTGTTGCCCTCCTATGGCCTCCTCCACGTCTCCTGATGTACTGGCCTGTCTCCTGGTAGCGCCTCCATGCTCTGGACACTACGCTGACAGACACAGCAAACCTTCTTTGCTACAGCTCGCATTGATGTGCCATCCTGGTTGAGCTGCACTACCTGAGCCTCTTGTGTGGGCTGTAGACTCCGTCTCATGCTACCACTAGAGTGAAAGCACCGCCAGCATTCAAAAGTGACCAAAACATCAGCCAGAAAGCATAGGAACTGAGAAGTCGTCTGTGGTCACCTCCTGCAGAACCACTCCTTTATTGGGGGGGTCTTACTAATTGCCTATAATTTCCACCTGTTGTCTGTTCCATTTGCACAACAGCAGTGAAACTGATGTCAGTCAGTGTTGCTTCCTAAGTGGACAGTTAGATTTCACAGAAGTGTTTAAGTATTCCCTTTAGTTTTTTGAGCAGTGACTATATTGTGAACCTTTACCAAAGACTTTTTTCATTCCAACTTTGTGTTAGTTATTGTAAAGTCATACATTTATACGTAAAAGCTTAAAGCATGTTCAAGTTAATAGGGCTATACATTTTAAACAGTGATTCAAGTTGTATAGCACTGCTTATGGCATTGGTTGACATGTTTATACAGTCAACAGCCTGTGCTCTAAGCCATTATAGGCTTCATGCACAGTGTAGTAAACACACAGCATAACCAACTAAATGACTGTATAATTGCATGGTCCACTAAAATAGCTGTTACTATTTTTATTCCACAATCATGGAAGTAAACAATGTTAAGCAGATTTGCTCAGTAGCACCAAATGAAACATGACTATTTAATGGATCTACTCTGATTAGAATTCACCACCTCCTAATTCACCAAATGCTATAAAGACCCTAAACAAGTCAGCAAGTCAAATTATTTAGACGGTAAATATTGTAAGAATAGCAAGCCCACTTAAGGTTTTTGAATACATATTTGCTCGAATGCTTGCTATACATTTCTTTATCATTAAATCTTAGGTCTACGTTTGTCACATTACAGTTGCTACATGAAAAGTTATTTGCTACATGAATGGTTATTAATGGAGTACACATTATAGCAGTAATACACAGTGTAGAAAGCTCTCATTGAGTCCCAGCCTGAACAATAAAGGGGCAATTTCTGAGACCTGGGGAGAGATCGATGATTTGTTGCATTGCTATTCCTAAAAGCCTTTTATGTGCCTGACAAAGACAGTGATTACTTTAAGTGTGCAAAATTTTAAAAGTTTTCGGTTGAATAAAAATTACCTCAAATTATGTAGCTGCGATGATGTGCATGCTAAAAGCTGTAAGCACTAGTTGTATTTTTGGACTCAGTTCCCAGTTAGTCATGGGTGTCATTGTTTTTCAGTGATAAGTGCTCATTAGTACACATGCCAAAATAAAACAATTTTCTAATGAAAATAATTACTAAACAACTATTTTCCCACTTTCCCCCATCTTGTTTTCTTTCAAGTTAGAAAACTTTTAAAAGATTATAGTTGATATGAAGGCCTACATACAAGCCAAAGAATTCATACCAAAGATACTTCTGACAAATGTAACCAATTCAAATTAAAGAAAAAATTCTAAAATGTGCTAATGCTAACAGCATACAGTATTTAATCTGGTGAAGATAAACCTGGCATTACAACAAATACAAACAAATCAAAACGTAATAATAATAATAATAATAATAATAATAATAATAATAATAATAATAATAATAATAATAATAATAAAAACCTTAAAAATGTAACATTTTAACTAAATTGTTTATTTTTTCCCTTCCCTTGTTGCTAAAATTACCAATTCCCATGCTTACAAAGACATAAATGTAATATGGAAGCAATTGTTACAAAATAAATTTAGAAAATAGACTCCATTTACAATTAAAGAGAACTTTCCATTAAGTTGGTTTCTAGAGAAAAAAAAAAGATAAATTGACCATTACAAAAATTGTTATGTCCTAGCACAAAGCAATTATGAGGCTGTTATGCCTAAAAGCTTCTATACATCAGAGACAGACAGTTTAATGGTTTGTTAAAGTTAACTACTGGTGTAAAAGTAAAATCTATTTTAGCATTCATTTGCTTTTTGTTTCACTTAAGCCCCCCTGTCAAAAACTGTGACTAAGCTAACGTTAATGAGTTACATCAACAAGGTACAGGCTGCAGTGGCCTTTCAGTGCACCCACTACACACTCATGTCCCCACACAGCCAGGTATGATTTTATTATTTTAACTACCAATTTATTGTTAATTATTCAATTATTCGAATTTTCCAAGTTGGTTCCAAGAAAAAAGGCATAATTTGGTTATTACAGAAATAGCCATATCCATGAAATCCACTAAGTTGGGGCTGCTTTTTAGGTTTCTTTCTACCCATTTGACATACAATAACTTTTAACATAATATTTAGCTTTTCCTCACTTTAGCTTTTCCTCCTTCCTTGCCTTCTACTTGCTATGCAAATGAAGGTGTTCTAAATGTAACATGTAATCTGTTACGGACAGTGCTAGAAACTTTTTTTTTTTAAGTCCACTTACCATTTAGGTTACATGTAAATTTCCACATTAGTTACTGTAGAAAAAAAGGCATACTTTGACTGTTACAAAAAATACTACATCCAATAAACCAACTAGCCTATTAAATAAATGTAATATGCTAGCAATTATACAGTCAGTGCTAGAAAACCAAATTGTCCATTTAGATGAAGTAATTTTCTAAGATGGCCTCTCCAGATACAAGTGCTTTCTAGGTTTCTTTCTACCCATTTGACAAAACATTTAACACAACCATATTTAGCCTTTCCTCATTGAAAATACTACCTTCTACTTGCTATGCTAATTAAGGTGTTCTAATTTAAATTGCTAGCTCTTATGGACAGTGCAAAAAAAATCTTTTTTTTTTTTTTTTTTTTTTTTTTATACACTTACTATTTAGGTTACATGTAATTTTCCAAGTTGGTTCCTTAAAAAAGGCATACTTTGACTATGTCCATGAACAACCATTAAATAAATGTAACATGCTAGCAATTTTATGGTAAGTGCTAGTAAGTTAGGGCTCCCTAGTTAGAAGTGCTTTTTCAGGTTTAATTTGATCTATCCTACAATTAACATAACATTTAACATAACAATATTTAGCTTTTCCACATTGCAAATATTATCTTCTGCTTGCTATGCTAACAAAGGTATTATCAAGCTGTTGCATTTAGGCTTGTTTCTACCTATTTGACAATTATTAGCATTAAAAAAAAAAAAAAAAAAGAGTCTTTTCCTGGTTGCAAATATTACCTTCTTCTTGCTATGCTAACAGATGACTTTATTAAGTCCATTTACCATTTAGGTGACACGTTATTTTCCACTAAGTTGCCTCCCTAGGTAAGTGCTTTTGGGTTCTTTAGGTATAATAACACCATTACAAAAATTGCTATGTCCTTGAACAACTTTTGTGCTATGACACCAGTGACACAGTTTTAAGTAGAAGCATATATCATAGCTTATAACGTGTACAAAAGCAATTCCTATTTTAGCGTCTGCTTATTGTTCTTCCTCACCCTCCACTCAAATACTGTGACTAAGCTAACGTTAATGAGTCACATCTACAAGGTAAGGGCTGCAGCGGGGCTTTCAGAGTGCAGACCACCCACTCATGTCCCCAGTCAGCTTTTGTTGCACATCAACGCCCCTGTAGCCATTTACTGGTCAGCCAGTGTGGAAGAAACAAATGACCGATGAAAGACAGAGAATCTGTAATGAGACGTGGGTCAGCCAAATCCCACCACGGGCCAATAATGGAGAACAACATAAAGCGGAGCTTTCTAGTGTTTACAAAAAAAAGAAAAAAAAAGAAAGAAACTGCAGAAATGAAACCGCCCACACACTGTTTGCTCTGTCCATGTCCTTTTACATTCAAAAACTCCTACCTGTGCTTATTTGAAATACAATTGGTCTGGAATATGGATATTGAATTTGTTATTATTTAATCACTTTACAGCCATCTATTTGTATTTTTGGGTCATTTCTCACCCACTTCACCAGGAATTTATTTGGAATGTCCTAATATATATAACATATAACATATATATAATATATATATATATATATATATATATATATATATATATATATATATATATATATATATATATATATATATATATATAATATATATATATATATATATATATATATAAAACCTTATGGGCTCCATAAGGTTTCTTCTTTTTTCCTGTAGCTGGGTTTTTTTTAGGAGTTTTTCCTTACTGAGAAGGAGGGTCTAAGGACAGGAGTGTCCTGGGTCTGTTTAGTTCAGTGTAGTTATTGTTTTTGCTGATTGTGTGTTTATGTTTGATCAACTGTTTGTGAAGCCCTTTGAGGCAACTTTTGTTGTGATACTGGGCTATACAAATAAAACTGAATTGAATTGAATTAATAAATCATATGTGAAACTTAAAGCATAAGCTGTATATCACATAATATTCATACTATGTTAATATTTTGGTACAGTGAATCTTGCAAGACATTTTTAGATGACATTTCCCTATTTCCATACTACAGTAGAACGCCACAATAATCCATCCTGTCTAAAAAGCGAGGTTTGGGCAATTAAAGACCCTGTTCAAATGTGATGGGTATTATATTATATAATGTGTGTCTCTGTGTTTGTGTGTGCAGATTTGTGTGTTTTTTAAGTATCCCTGTTTTGTCTTTGTGCATGTAAACACAGTATCCTGAATTCTGTATCCGAATTATGCCGTTATCCTGATTATGAGATACTCGATCTGGAAAAGTCCAACAGTAACTGGGATACTGTCGCATGTAAACACAATATCCTGATTTCTGACCTCACCTGAGCATGTGCGAACTAGATATATCAATACTCACGCAATATTCATTTTGGTATCAATTACTTGTGTTTTGCTTGTTCTACCAGTAAACAACTCATTATTGTGCACATTAATGTTATTAATCTTATATTGCGTACAATAAAGTTGTTAAATGGCCAGTATTATGTGTGTGATATGTCTTTAAGGGTAATAATATTTCAGTTGAAAATTTATACCCATAGCAAATGAACAGTATTGGTATCAGTATCAGAATCGATTAAATTTCCCCCAAAAGTAATCAGTATTGTATTGAATCTAAAAAGTGTGGTATTGCCAATCACTAGTGCGAACTTGAGAGGCGCAGCAAAACAAATACGCCACAAGAGGTAACTTTGCCACAGTGACAGTAACTTGTAGCTGCACTTTTCAAAACTCATAACCTATCTAATCTAATCTATTCATTTTCAACAAAGCGGCACAGTCTACCTAACAATATGGCTACTTTTATCCTCAGCCCTAGACCTGGTTACAGTCTCCACATCTCTGCTGCTCTCGGATTAAACTATTGCTACTACAGCTGCTGTGGGACTCAACTGAAGTCTTTGCTGTAATTTTATATTATCCTTTACTGCTGCCGTAACTGTGCACTTGTCTTTCTGTTGCAATAAATGTGTTCACTTAGACACGTTACTAGCAGCGCTATAAGCAAACCAAACTTGTCAGCCCTGAAAATCCAGAATATTATAATTTGTCATGTATACAGGCATATGAGTATCCCGGCTTGTCTGAGTATGTGTAAACATTATATCCAGAATACTGCCATAATCGGGATACTCAGGTGCATGTACTCATTAGGCTATGGGTAACTACTGAAAAGGTTTGTAATACAACTTTGCCAGATAGTAACATCAGCAATGAAAACAGTCCTGCACAAGTTATACATCAAATTGTATTTGTAGAGAACTTGTTAATGTGGGTTTCCTGCCATTAGCTGTTATTCAAATAATCATTGACTGCATTTACTGTACATGCACAAGAATATTCCAATATTAATCTGAATATGAGCTTACTCTGAGTAAGACATTGGCAGGAAAACCCCATTTCCAATTATCTTAGTCAGATTGAAGTCATATTCAGAAAATCGGAATACATAATCAAAAATTGCTATCGCTTATTATCAGCATTTTTGAAACAGCTGCCAGCGCCTTAGCGACTGTTGGCAATACATCGCATGGTACTGTTAGGTCATATGTGAAACATCCTAAAGCATCTACACTGTATCAAAACTTACCTTCAGCAGAGGAGGCTTTTACTATGCAAACTGGAATATTTTGCTTACTGCAGTGAGTTATTCCAACTATTATCTAAACCTGAATGGACCTTATTAAAATATGATGTGTCATGTGTCACTGCAGTCATTGTGTAGGCTGGATGTTGCAGACTCCAAAGATTTTTGCAAAAGAAAGGGAGCAAATAGTTGAGTTATTTCCACTTGTTCGAGTTCAAGTTTTAGTTACCACAACAAGTGAGGAGCACCTTCACAATGGGAAATGATGGAAGCCTGTCATGTCTGTCAAAAGCCCTGACATTTTTACAGGTTTATCAATAGTGTTGTGTGTGTAATGCCATCCATCATTTTCCACAGCCTTTCTGGTATATCAACAAAAAAATCTGTCTACACATTGTGCCTCTTATCCAGGAGCACTTTGGCTTCCAAGACCCTTGCTAACCTTTGATTAAGCCAATAACCATATCCAAGACACTCGGGCCAGATCTGTAATTTGAGGGTTACAATTTGTATTCAAGCATCTAACTTTTAATGCATTTTATTTCACAGCTGAGGAATTGAATGGAATGAGAAAAGCGGATGCAGCAAGTGATAGCCCTTAATCTGCAGAATACTAATAAACAAAACATCTTCTGAAAGCCTATAATCAGCAAGGCATTAGGCGAGAATGAGAAAAATGCAGCACTCCTATGCAAAAGCTATATGTCACTCACAATATGCTCCTATATACTTCATAATGTAAAGAAAGATAAAATTTTAATGTACGTAGACCTGGAATCTACTTCAGAAAATTAGATCCCTTGGCTTGGCTAGGTCCAGCCTAATTACTTTGTCTTTGTTCTTAGTAATAAGCCCTAGAAGAATTGTATAAATGAGTCTTTTTTTTTTTTTTTTTTTTTTTTTTTTTGCAGTATTATCTTCATGCACCTCTACACTTGAAGTAGTCTACTGTTTGTACAAAGTTGTTTTCACTTCTTACTTTATTATGTCCCATCGGATTGCATAAATGGAATCTATTGCCTCTCAGCGAGAAACAAAATGCGGCGTGTAGCAGCTGCTTTCTTCCCTGTACAATTCTTAATAACTGTGTTCAGTGACATTTGTTATGACTCTTATTAAAAAGGCTTATTAATAATTAACGGTGGTTTAAAATTGAATTCTGCAGCATAGCAACAGCCGCTTTTGACTCCTGGGGCTTTCATAATTTCGGAGCCAATCAATATCCTCTCAGCAGCCGCCGACCGAACGTGCAGCACATTTCGCACAGCTGCCATCCCCCACTGGGCTCATAGACGCAGCACAAAAAAGGTGACACGAAGGTAATGGCTGGCCTGCTATTCTAATGTAACAGGGGAAAGATACAATGTGTGATTTCAGCCGAGTAGAGCTCTTATTGTCATGCATTTGAACAGTCAAAAATAAGCACCACAATACTTTTAGAATGGTTATGAGTACCAATTAACACATGAACATGAACATTTGGGCACATGTTACCAATTAAATACCAGTCATTGGTCAGCAGTGCCATGAAATGTATGTATATTTTGGGTACATTATAAAGCAAGGGAAGGGCATCTGGGGTATTATGTATTATTTGCAGATTATACCACCCTGTTTTGCTCTGGGGAAGACTTAAAACATCTTGTACAAACAGTAGACATGAAATAAAGATATGGTTTGACAAAAATGAGTTATCTCTAAATATAGATAAAACCAAATTCATCACCTTTTCTAGGTGCAAAGTTAAAAATATTGTTGAATAATGTCAAAATAGAAAGAGTATATAAAAACATTTTTTTAGGAGTAATCATTGATCATAAACTAAATTAGAAAACATGTAAATAACATTAAAAAGAAAATATCCAAAGCAATATCAATATTATATAAAAATAGGTATACATTAAATAAAAATGGTTCTGTTCATTATTTATTGTTCTCTTGTAATTTAGCATTTTGCAAAACAAGGCCATAAGAATCATTACTTATTCTGCTTATAATGAGCCAACTAATGCATTATTCGTGAATCTACAAACATAAAAATTATACGATTTTGTGGACCTCTACACTTTGAAAATGATGTTTAAAATAAAAAAAAATAAAAAAACTCTTGCACAAAACATTGCAAAATATGTTCACAATCAAAGATAGTCAGTATGATCTCAGAGGAACTGAAATGTTTATAAACAAAGCATTTAGGACAAACATAAAGAAATCTTGTATATGAGTCAAAGGCGTAGATCTATGGAACAGCTGCACAAAGGAATTTAAATGATGTACCTCTCTCTTTCACATTAAAAAACATTCAAAAGAGTGAGTTTAAGTAGATATACAAAGTCTGAGTGTTAGTCTGTGTGTGGAGATAATTATCTTGTTTGCATTGTAAAGTTTGGTTCAATTAAGAGCTGTTGTTCTGTTAAGTTAAGGATTAAGCAAGTCAATGTTCAGTTGTGCCATCTATGCAAGCATTTAGGACACCATAAGGCTATAACAAGTCATACATCACTGGATACTTAATGCTGAGCTTGTATGTGTGCGCTGTCAGTGAGTTGGTAGCACACACTAGCATGCATGTTGTTGGTAGATAAAGTAGCAAATGTTTATGGCTTGAGGACTATGCAAAATGTCCTGGAGACACGTTTCTAAACAAAGTATTGGCATGAATCAGTTATTAAGCCACATCTGTGTTGAGACTTCATTTGTAAAAAGGATAATAAGAAAGGTTGCAACCACATTAAAATGTAAATGAGTGAGTTTGTTAATTTATTCTCTCTGACGATTTTAAGTTTCACAGTATAATGTATGTATAGAGTCTGGATGTGATGGGGTGATGGGGGAATTTTCCACCCCCTACATGTCTACATATCACCCCCAATGGGAACAAAATGTACCCCTGTTCAGTGTAATTAAGGCTGCTGTCAAATAGTGACTGTCACATGTAGGAACAGTAGGAAAGGAAACAAAATCATGTATAGGGATTACATTCCCAGCTCTGCATGGGGCTTGCACAGATTTAGTAATTGGGCACACAGTCATTTTAACTCTATACAGGAAAGCAGGAAAAAGTCAATTACCAAAGTAGATTAGGCTTTAGTCTGCAAGTTATAGAGCACAGCAAGACTGCGATGTTGCATAATAAGCATTTGCATTGTATTAAGTGAAGTGTTCTATGTGGAGAGTGGTAAAAATGCAAAAAAAAAAAAAAAAAAAAAGTTGGTAAATAAAACTATGGCTTAAAAATCTCATATGTATTCAGAATCACAATATGAGCTGTTGAGACATTTCACCACATTATAAAAACTACTAGCATTTTTCAAATAACAGCAACACATCTCAAATGATTTGGGACATGGCAAAAAAAAGGCAGACGAGTAAAACCTTTGCATCTGCCCCTGTTGCTAATGAACTCAGTTGCAAAGTGGTTTGTATTAGTATCTTTTTTTTTTAGCCTTTTTGTTGCCTTAGTCCCAACTTTTATGGAGATGTGTTGCTGCAATCAACTTCAAAATGAGCTATTATTTTCAAATAGTAAAAAAAAAAAAAAAAAGTTTCATCACCTGATTGTTAACGTTCTATTGCGAAGTAAATTTGTGTTTGTTTTTCTGAGATTTGCTCATTCTCCTGGGCGCTAACTAGTTGCAGAAAAAAAAGCAAAAGTGTTCTAAAGCCTTTTAATTCAGGAGCAACAAAGGAACACAATTTTGTCTTTTTTGTTAGTGGAGAGGGTAGCATCAAAACAACAGTCAGACCTGTGGAGATAAACTGGAGATATCAAAATAGCTGTTATACAATATAAACATTACAGACACCTGTGCAAATAAGATGCAGCAATCATAAACTGGCATATTGAGGTTTATCAGGTGCACGTGGATATGCATAAGCAGCTTTCTCTGTCTGCAGGTAAATGTCAATATGGGCATTTTTGGAAATTGGGAAGATTTTAATAACCAGGAAACATAAGTCTGATTGTGTGATATGCCAACTCACTAAATTAAACATGTTTCTCATAACACATTTTTATGTAAATTTCACAAATGTTTCATTGCTCACAGAAGACAAGATAAGTGATAATGCCATATGCTTGATGAATTCATTTTAAAACACTTTTTTTAATTGTTTTAATTATGGTCTGTTGCTTATACTTTACAGCAGTGTTTTCCAACCAGGGGTACAGGGACCCCAAGGGGTACGCGAGCACTTTGCAGGGGGTACTTGGAACTATTATATCATTTAATAAGAAAAAATGGTAAATCTTTTTATATTAAACTATTAAAACGTGTGAAAAACAAGCAAGCTCAAGAGTTGAATGAGAAAAAAGAAGTGAAACTGCTAAAATTTTAGTTGCTTTTTTTAATTTCATAGCTTGTTTCAGAGTGGGTTGATTCAAATATTTTTAAACATTTTTGATGAATTTTTCCTACTAAATTTATTTCTTAGAGGTGTAATTTCTTTTTCTTTATTTTTTTATGTTTTAATAAATTTTTAATATCATTTTTATTTTAAATTAAGATTGTTATTTTGTTTTGTTTGAACATGAAATATGTAGTAAAAAAGTTGCAAAATTTTTGTTTTTTATATAAAGTATTTTTTGAAATCTCAAATTCAATTTTCGAAGCAAAAAAAAAAAGGAGCAAAGTAAGCATAGAATGTACAAATAAACACAGATGTTTTCTTTGACACTTTATATTTGACACTAATTATTGCCATAGTCCAATAATAACTACAGTTTTAAACTATAGTTTAAGGCAGAAATCAGATTGGTGTCATTTGAGTTTCTCTTAGTGGGACTGACACACCTACTGCTGCATCTACTGATTACACAAACTTTAGTTTAGCGAGGCATTAAACAGCACTCAGTACTGAACAGAACAGCATTAGTCCAATGTTAAGAGTCACATTTTTAGACCAGTGAAGATGCCTATTATGGGTCACTCTGCTAGTTTGTTTTTTTAAAATTAGTTTTAATTTTTTTACTATTGTTTGACTGTTTTTAAAAGTGAAATCTTGATTCCATAACCTATGATACATTTATGTGGCTTCATGAGGCACATTTACCAAGATCGGTATGCATTTGTCTGACTTTTTTGTGTTTCATTTTGTAAAGTCCAGGTGTTACCATTGGCAAACTATGGTTACTGTACAAATTAACCACCTTTATTAGCATATAGTGGAGCAAACATTTAGTGCTACTGATAAATCCCTAGACCACTTGAATGCCTCACAGCAAAATGTTTTCAGTAGTTCAGCTCTCTGGTGTGCAGACAAAAATTTTCTCTGCAAGTAAACAAAGTAAGAGAATGAGGCATTTTTTTGGAATAAACCAATATTAGCATAGGAAGGACATACAGACATTGCCATTCAACAGCAACCATTCCTTTTTGTTCATACTCTTTTTGTTTGTATTTTTCTTTGCTGGTATATGGGAAGAAAATTTGATTAAATACTAGCATACTCTGACACTAATCTGCTAAGAAAAACAAAGCTTTTATATGAAGTTCCTACTGATTAGTCCACTTGTCAACATTGAATTAATAGAGTGTGTGTATCTCACAGAAAAACAGCCCCAACAAAGAAAAACATGCAGATATATAAAGAAAAAGTAAGCAAGGTGAAATGCTCATCATCATCAATGTTAATGAGTCAGAGATCTACTGGACTGCTGCTAAATTTAGAGCTAGAAGTTGAAAATAAGCTCTAATTCTCCATTTGACGTCATGTTAGTATTTCTGCCTAAATGATGCAGTTTTACTTGTTTTAAGATAATAACGATTATAGCAATGTTGATGTTTATGGTTGAGGCTGGGATTGTCAATGAAAATAAAACTTGTCAAATAAAATAAAAAAAGAAGCAAAAGGAAAAACATTCTCACTTTTTCAATAATGGTTTGAAAAATGACTTCATACATTGAAAACATTTTCCATTTTGATTGTTTGTTAGGCACCATTTCCTCTTATGTTGAACTTCCTGAACTTCCCTGAGGACAGAAGTGCACTCTGTATCTGTGAGTATATGGTACAAGCTGCATCTTCATACTTCACAGCTCATTGATTTTGATTTAGCCTTTACTGAAAACTGTAGGACTGTTAAGTGTCGAGTTTATATTCACAAAACTGTGAAATAATAGACAAGTTATTACTGTGATATCAATAGTCCATGTCATTATGTCAAAATGTGGTTCTGCACTAAAGTTTTTATTGGTCTTTATAGCTCCTTGAACATTGCCGCGATACAGCCATCACCTGCTAATCTATACACGGATGTCCATCATTAACCAAGAACAAGTTGCTTAAGCAGTGTTTTCATCGAACCAAAACACACCTAATTATAGCATCAGTCTTTATACAATCTTTGGTCCCATTAAAATTAATATGTAATGATGATGTAGCCACAGGCAATAACACAAGGCAGCAACATCATTAGTGTTCGAGTTAATGGACGGTGAAACTATTGTTCCAAAAATTTGGTTCCAAGATGTAAGTACAGATAAACTGGCAAAGTAAGATCATTAGTCTAAGTCTAAATGAAGTTTATTTTGATTCTGCTTTTTTTTTTTTTTTTTTAGTTAAGCTTTTTTTTAGTTAATTGCTACAAGATAATACATACTTAAATTTGTTTTGTTCACATGGGCATGGAAAAAAAAATCAAATAAATGAATCTGAGTTTGGAATTTTGAACAACGCTAAGGGAATGGTCAAACTGCTGCTTGCTAATTTCTTGCTAGTTTCTGCTAGCACTCTGCTGCAAGAAAGCTTGGTTACTGCTAAGATGCTAAAGAGGACTGACGGAGGTAGTGAGAGTTGTGTACAACAGAAAAGTAACATTTAAATGGTTTTAAGTTATTTATTATTTTTGATCAATAGTTTGGAAAAGGTATGGATATTTAAAAAATGTTGTGTCAGACATGATTTTACATTTTTTACCTAAAATATTCACATTATTTCTGTGAAAATTCAATATATGTGTATCAAGATGAGAACTTATAGTGTGCATTTCAACATGCTTTTTAATTTATGCAATGCGCTTTAATTTAAGATAATGTGAGAAATGATCATACTATAAATAAAATAAATCTATTGCCTTTTTATGCCAGAAAACACAATAAAAAAACATTAAAAGTCCTATATTGTCCTTTTTTCAGGCTTTTTGAAATAATATTGGACACATTTGCATTAATATGATACATTTTACAAGTTAAAATAAGGTATTTGTATGGAAAGTTTGACTTTGCAGAGAACACTTATTAGGTGTCTGCTGCCCCCTACTGTCAACAGTGGGAACTGGACAGAGCATAAAATTGCTATTTAGCACAGCTATTAACAACATGACACTAACAGATACATTAGATAAGTGAGCTGACTGCATCGTAGTGACGGCAATTTAAGTGCTAAAATGTTCAGAATGAATCTGTCGGCATCTACGCAGAGCTGTGAGACAGAGCGTATAAGGAAAGAGACAGCATCAGCACACAGGATTACTCAAACAGGCGTAAATTTAACAAAATACTATTCCAGGTATGTTTTTGAGGTAGAAACAACAACATAACATGGATAAAGGCTAAAAAAAGTCAATTTATCATAGGCCTAGGGGACCTTTACATTGCTATTTACTTTGTGGATTTGCACAGTACTACTATCCACTCTGCCATTGTGCACTGACATTTTTGATCTAATTATGTTTTTGTATTTCCTCTCCTCAAAGTCAGTTCCCACTGCTCAGCTTGGGAATATGCTAATGGTTGTATGCTAACATTGACAGAAAATGATTGCCGGGGCACTGACTGAGCTGCTGGGCGTGTCTGCTTCATTTATCTCCCTCCTCGACTCTTCCCGGCTGTCTCCTCTTCCTCGCTCGTTAACGTTGGGGGGTGGTGCTGGGACTCATGATGGGGGGTGGGGTTCACAGGTGCTGGGCTAATGGTCGTCCCCAGATCAATTATGGCCCGTCTGAGGCGTGGCGTCTATACATATTTCATGACTTTGAACGGCTGCGGCTGTGTCACCCCCTTTCGCCCCTATAGCCCCCCTCCTCACATCTACCCTGAAGCCCCAGATGAAAGACTTGTTAGTAGCCTGAGTGGGTTGCCCGTGGAGGTAGGGTACCACAGCAGGAGGGGTCCCCAATGCACCTCAGACTTTCTCATTTGTCTTTGTCTGCTGCACGTGCGCCATCTGCAGTGGGTGTGCATATGTTGGCCCGATACAGGCGTCTCTTTGAACCGGCGGGGATCCCGGTGTGAAGGCTGCTTAAGAACAACAGCTCAGAGAAGAGGCTTAGTTACCCTCTGCTGCCTGTCTAGTGCTATCTCCGTCTCTTTTATTAGGCTGTTCAACATTCTGCAGACTGGGCTTCTCTTGTTCTGTTCTCATCAGGTGTCCATCTGACAGACAACCTGTTATTTCCATGTAGGTTCATCACCAAGTACGTTTACCTAGAGGACACATAGAGCATTGAAATGTAAAGACCACATAAAAATTCCTATCACATTTGAGGGTAATACTGGGGCCATTTGACCAGTTTCTCCCTAAAATTCTCCTTTCACACCCAGTCATCTAACTGAAATTTTGTCAATTAGTTGAACATGTTACCAAATGCTCACTCCAACCTTTTTTGTTGCCTTGTCCAAACATTTTTGAGATGTATTGCTGCCATCAAAGACAAAAAGGCTATTATTGTTCATAAAAACACCTGATGTATTGTTTATGGCCTATTGTGATTAAGATGTTGCATTGGGTTTGTACATCATAATATGGTGCATACTAGGGAACTGTTAATCTGTAACTTCAAAACAAAAATCTGTACTAAATTGGGACTAAACCAGGACTAAAGCAAAAATAAACAAGACCCAAACTGTGCAAAAACTCAGAGTGTCCTTGCTGTTATTGCATTGATCAAGAGTGTTTCTGTGTGCAATGGCGAGTCCCATACAGCTACCACAGCAAAAACTGACTCGGTCGCTATAAACTGAGTTCAGCGATACTGACTGATAGCTTATTTGTTTCAGACCTTCATGTCAAACAATAATATACTCAATGTTTGTGGCCAAAAATACTTAACCTGTGCACTGGAGGGCTGCCCTGTTGAGTTTGATGCAATTTTCCGTGCCATTGCTTTTGCTTTGGCACATCCCTTAGCTGTGGCCAGGCTTCCCCCCAGAACAGGCTCAGAGGCTTGAAGCTGAAAAAATATGACCTGAAACTGAAAATAAGAAAAAAAACTGAAAAAAAAAAAAAAAACCCAAACAGTTACAATGATTAAGAGCCCAATATAGCTCCACAGTAAACTATTATACAAACAAATAATTTATTACTCCCCTAATGTAACTGAGTCAAAATAAAGTGTGAAATAAAAAAAACACATTCTGACATGCTATCTATCTCCCACACATTTCAGGTTGGTCATGTGTCTAATCCATCAGATCTCTGAGAATGATCACCACTGCCCCGCCTTTAATACTTTACCAGGTTCCCTCCATCCTGAGCCTCCCCAAGCACCAAAATAGCATTGTTTTGGATAGAAGCCATTTTGGGTTGAAGGGTACAAGGGGCTCCGCAATTATTAAGGGTGTGAGTGAAGTGGGGGCTGGGAAGATGAGTGGCTGCCTGGGGGCTGTTGGCTGGGATCCTTTTGGTGAAGCTTTGTGGTGTTCTTCCATCCAGACTCTCTATTTCAAAGACTGAGAAGGAGAAGCTGCCAAAAAAATATGGAACAGTGAGACATTTCAAGTTGTAGTTGTTTAAACATGCATTTCTCTGACACATTTTGAATATTTCATCAGGTAAAAGAGCCACTACTTGATTTTTTATTTTTTTTTTCAGTCCCAGTCCTAACCTCTACATCAGCAAAGCTACCCTTTCTGCTTTTTCTATTATTTCTACTGGCGAGGCTTGCTGTGCTTTTGCTGGCATTAGTTTGTTGATCTGCTATCACAATAAGTTGAATTTAATTTTCAGGTCAAATATCAGAAAAGTGATAATGAGAGATGAAATATCTAGTTTTTGGTCTGGAACCGTGAATATTTTTACAAAGGATTCTTTTCCAATGCAAGATAGAAATTTTCCAGCTGCCACAAGCATATTAACCATCTCCTCAAGGGGTCAGTAGAGAAACAAATGGTTACATTTTGATTTAGATCTGGATTGGTATTTTTAGTAGATTCTTTACCATTTTGAGATATAGAAGTTTTGGTGGCTGTACAGATAGAGCATTTACCCCTGAACTTAAAGATGCCCAGTTAGAATTCAGGTCTGGTAGATGTAATCAGCACTGGAACAGACACTTTTTCCCAGTAGGATTTTCTTGACAACCCATATAGACTTGCAGACAGTGGGAGTATTAATATATACAGTAAGGAAGCATGCAATTGGCCAAAGCCTGTTTATTAAAATTATTAATAACAATAATTGTATTAAAACATGCTATTGGGTGACAATTTCTTTTTTCTCAAATGCATTCTTTCCATCAGTCCTTTTCCCTCAAGACATCAGCAGTAGGTCTTTCTATATTTCATTTTGATGATGCAAAGCTGAAAAATACATTACATTGTACTGCACTTATCAGAGATAAATGTCCAGATGGTTTTATGTTTTTAGGAGCGAAATGCAATCCGATCCTAAAAAAAATCACAGACATAAGAACAGAGTGGAGAAGCAGGGGAATAGGCCTTATGTTATTAGAAGACGGAGACATGTCCTGATCAAACACATCAAAGTCTGCTCCCAACCTGCTGCTCAGAGCTCGCTCAAATCCACTGCTTCTATTGGAGAGACTGAAATTCATTAAATCTTAAACTTCAAATGTCATCCTTTGTGCCAGTTTTGATCCTTTATTTCCTTTTATGTAAATATCAGCTGGGTTTTACTGGCTTCAGATGGCGGCTGTAATCTTACTGACAGACATCAAATCATATTCAAATAAAAGAGAAATAAATGTAACTGGGTAATGTCATCATAGCTTTTATAGTTTGCATGTAAGCCTGTAATTTTGGTAAATCTTTGGTTTTCAATATTTTAAGATGACATTCAGATGACAGTCAATTTATGTTTTAGTAGATTTTGTGTCATACCAAATACAAAGGCTTTGTGATTCAATGGACAGAGCATTTACCCCTGAACTAAAAGATACCCAATTTGAATCTAAAGCTGGGCACTGTACCATTGCAAGAGCGTATACAGTAGTTTTACTTTTTGCATATGTTACTAGTAGCATCAATGTGCATTAAACATTATAAGTCTTGTAACTACTCAACATACCAATGACATGTTGCCCATTCCTCTCAACTATGCTATTTAGTAAAGCATCTTTATTGCTATGCTATATCCTGCATTATATAAAATCTGATGTCAAGAAAGACATAGTGAGACATGATGGTCCTGACATCTTCTGAAGCAACAGTTCCCAAAAGGTGGGAAGGGATCCAAAAAAATGGTTTATTATGAGGTTGGATATAGTTTCATTGTTGACCTTTTGAAACCCAAATGCCTAAATCTTGAATTTGGGCTCTGTTTTCTAGCATATAGTGATTGAAATATTCATTTGGCATAGATTCGCCGGATACCCTTCTTGATGTATTTATCTGGGCTTTGGACTGACACAACTAATTACACTGCCTTATCTTCAACTCTACAAACCAAGACATCTTCTATTCGAGCGTAATTGTGCAAAGCCAAATATCATGACTGGTTGCCTGCCTCTTGTGTCCTGTCTCTGGCTACTTTCCTCTGCTTTTAGATTATTTCCTGTAACTTTGTACATGAGCGCTTGTTAGTCGTTTTGACTCACTAGTCACCTTGTAATTTTAGCAACTCCAGGAGCTTGCTTCTTGCACTACCACACACTTTCCCATTTGATTTGTCAAAAATGGTGGTTAGGAGAGTTCAGCTTTTGGTTGGTTAGTTACTGTTATTCAGTTGGATGTTCTTTTTGGAAGAGTGCCTCTAAATAAAACTGTAAATACTTTAGTTAGGTGTCTTTTTTGTCATATTTACAACAGTTGAGCAAGAGTTGTTCAAAGTCCTTCATCTTGCATGTGCTGACTCATCCCATCCACTTTACACTGTGTTACAGAGTGCCCCAATGGAAGTGGATGTCAAGGCTTGGTGAAGCCAAAAAACAAAACAAAAAGCAGTCCTCACTTTGGTTTGGTTTAAAATTCTGTGCCTTAAATTTAGATTAAACTACAGAATGTTTTAACTTTAATATTGTGAAACAGTTATGGTCTGTACACATTATCATTTTTGCAAACAACAGCAAAACATTGTTGAGGGCCTAATTAAATGGCAGGGGTGGTAAAACGCTTTCAACTGGCTCCTGTTGAAAGTGTTTGGATGGAGCATAGAGGATGCACTTAGCAGAATGTTTCGTAGGTTATGAAACACCAGCTTTTATGCCGTTTCAATGATGCCATTTTGTTTTCAAGTAAGTTTGGAGCTGTCTGCAAAACTAAAACCTGCTCACACGTGACACTGCTGCCACACCATTGGACAAAGGGCCTAGTGGACCCAGACAGACAGCTTTGTACCAGACTTCATAGGTTTTGTGTGGGTTTGTGAACTGGACAGCTGACAAAATGATGACAATGATGTTCCCCAGCAATGGCAACCTTTGGACAGTGCCAGGGGACTTAGTGGTTAAAATATGTTTCTTTAGGCTCCAACAGTGGCAGCTGGTTTTAATCCCATTAAAAATAAACTTTACTTTGAAAACTGGGTGCTGCATGGAACTTAATGCATGCAACTTTTAAAATGGAAAGTGTGTCAGAACAAACAGAACAAAAGGCTTTGCTTGCGTTGTCACATTGCCAACTGGCTGTCATATCTCACATATCTTTTCCCTATAGTCTCATGACTGTTCTGGGGTTGCCTCTTTCCTTTTGGCTTGCATTGTTGTTTAGTTTTATTGTGATGCTAAACAAGAGATCACTATGGTATCATTCACCAGACACTTACCACAACTCCATAATGGTCCCTTTTTGGAACTCTCATATGAACGTGAGCAGCAGAATATTCCAATGGCCTTGTCCAAGTGTGGTGTCAAACATTTCCTGACGGTCACATGTGTTGCTTCAATGGGAATACTGCTTTACGAGAGCTTTTCCACTCTTTGGAGTATAGGATTTCACATGATGAGCTGGTCAGGCTAAAAGTGTCCAATAATAACACTTAATGATTGAATATAATGATAACAGATGACTTGTGAGAGCCTTATAGAGAGCACAGTCCATGCATGTGCTGAAGAAAAGCACACTTTCTAAGTATTTGGGTCACATCGTTTTGCAATTATCGTCTCTTAACGTGGCCTCAGATGACAGCTAGCTTATGAATTCCTGATGCTGCAGAAAGAATAGTTACTCACAAATTAGCATACCAAAAACATAATATCATTAAATCAAGCTGTTGTACACAATGGAGCAAGTTGCCTAATACTTTTTACTTATTATACTGAATACATTTTTTCTATGCATATTTTTACTTGAGTACACTTTTGAGGAAAGGTATTAATAGTGTATTAGTGGTACTAGTACTATTAATTGTAATATTGTTAGTGGAAGCAATAGTAGTAACATTGGCAGTAAGCAGTTGTTATAGTTGCAGCTGTAGTAATAATAGCAGCAGTAGTAATAGTAGTAGTAGTAGACTTTAGTTAATAGCAAAGGCTAGTACATTTTACATTTAATGCTTTTTTACTTTTACTCAAGCAAAGGTTTTGTTGCATACTTTCACTTCTATATGAGTAAATATATTAGTAACATTATGTTTGAGTCACAGTACTTTTACTTGTACATATGCTGAGGTCTTCTTCCACCACTGGCTGTAAAAAAACAAAAAGTAAAAGGAAATTTCTGCACATATCAGAAAGCATAGGATTTCCATAGGGATTTAGCTGCTCACTATGGCTTAAAGTTGAATGCAGAGAACATACAGAGGGCAGAAGTTCATCCTGTCACTTACAATAGCTGCTGTTCTAGATCTGGTTTGATCCGCTTCCTTTATACCACAATAGAAAGCTTTTTATACTGACTTTCTATGGATAAAAGAGCTTCTTATGGTACATACAATATTTGCAGTTGTAAACAAAAAAATAACTTCATGTCGCTTCAGTGACTGTCATCCAATTCAAAATTATGTTTATATAATGTGTTAAATAAAGCCTAGCAACAAAAAATGGTCTTCTTTCCCATTTGGTTCAGTCTTATTTTATTTTAGCCAACCCATACTGTAATGTTGCAGAAAAGTAGCCAAATGTCAGTAGTTGGAACATAAAAGTAAAACTATCTCTGGTTTGGTCTGACAAATTAAGTTTTTCATGGTCCTTAGTAAAATAAACCAGGTTTTGATTAAATTCCAGTTTGGTTTGGACTTTTGCAACAACTACTGGAAGTGTCAAGTGGTATTGTGGCAGTAATCTATTCCAGTCAGGCATCAGAATTCTGGGATTTCCAGAAAGCAGTAACATTAAACGCAGAATAGACTGCCTAAAACATGCGCAATAGGCTAATTCTTCAGCCAACTCCTGACTAGTAATCTGACTCAGGATCAGGAGAAGGGTTTCCAATGCTCCTGACAGGTTGCTCAAGTGGCATCAAAAGGATGGGTCAAGTGCAGAGAGCAAATTTCCCTACGAAGGCAATAAAAATCTAGCTTACCTCAGCTTAACCTGCTTCTTGAGACATACAATCAGAAGACAAAAAATATATTCACATTAAATAATGCATTTCCATTTATGAGGCGACTGGAAAACCTTTTGAGAGTTGGAAAAAACATGATTGCTTGCTCAAGTAAAATAAAAAATTCTTGGCCCATCTACTAGTGCAGTGCTTTTTACGTCATTTGTTTTCTACGGCCTTGTCCACATGGAGACAGGCTTAAGAGTATCCGCAAAGAATTTAATTTTTTTTTTATCATATAGGCGTTTCATCCACACAAATTCGCCGTTCTTTGGGAGCCAGTCTTTTTGTCGTAGACTCACTTTTCTCATAACACACATGCCTTATGGTGTTTTGAGTGAGCTGCAAATGCTACTAAGCTTTTTATAGCATTTACAGAAAAAATGTAAGCTCCTCTGACAACAGTCTAAGGTCGCCTTTCTAACTCGCCGGCATGTTCTTATGTTTATATCACACAAGTTTTCTGCGCCTCCCCATGTGTTCTTGTCTGTTTTTTATGTCTTTCTGTGGCAGCTGTTACAGCGCCACTAACAGTCCTGGCCTGGTATTACAGTGTTTTCCTTCGACTAGACTACTTCTTAGTTTAGAAAAGAAAATAAATATTACTGACCACAGCGCAATACGTTTACAATATAAGGGCTGTTTTGCATCTTAGTTTTGACTTGAGAATGTTTGCTTACTGTCATCTTAAACTCCATTCACACATGAAACTAGGCCTAATCATGTTTCCACTGTAAATATATGTGTCGGTGCTAATGCTACTACATATACATCTAGCTGTTGACACACCGCTGCTCTGTGTCTGGGTGGCTGTGTGTGAATGAGGGGTGAAAGTGAAGAATGTGTATTTAGTGGATTTAGTTGTATTCTGGCAGCACATCGGAATCAGTTCATGGGAAAAGAGTGTGCTGTGATTTGGACAAAAAAAAAAAAAAAAAAAAACTCCAGTGTGCCAACAGCTGTCACACTGGGCCTTCTTTACGGGCCGCCTCTCACAGATGTGTGCTGCTCCATCTGCATATGTTCCCCGACCAGCTTCTGTCTCCACCATTTGCCGTTAGCGCTCGATAATAAATCCATTAAATTGAAACTGACTAATCAAATTATGCCGAACGTAAATAGAGGAATGTTTAGACACCAGGACAGAATGCTGTTTGAATTCCCAACTATTCCTGTTTCAGCCTTGTTTACAGGGTCTAAAATCCAAATTGTCTGGATGTCTTTGTCTTTTTATTCCTTTATTTCAACTTTATTATTTGCCTAATAGTTTTTTATTGCATTTCATCATCTAATAGTATATTGTAATAGGAATGATATGTGACCAGTCCTGGAAAAGCTATGGCCAATCACATATTTGACTACTATCAGGTCTGCGTCTTCAGAATAAAGGATGCTCCAATTGGATTTTGGCTTGTAAACATGGAATTAATGGCAGCCAAGCTTTCCACTGGAAAAGTTGTGCTATAAACAGTCTAATGCAGAACTCAGGAACTCTGCATATTGGTATTTTGTGGTTCAGTTTTGTTTTCTTAAACACTTCAATAGTGGACCTTCAACAAACACATCAAACATCACATCATTTATTTTTCAACATTTTACGTGATGGGATAATTAAAATTGACATTATATTTAATCATGATTTTTGATTATTTGTATGAGCAATTTCCTTAATACCATCAATTACTCCAGCCTAAAGTTAGCCCAAAGTCATTAGTGTCATGGCCCTCTTTAAATTTTTTTTTTTTTTTTTTTTTTTTATGTATGGCCCACCTAATGTTAAATCTTCCTTCTGCTCAAAAAAAAAAAAAAAAAAAAAAGTATTGTATATGTATTGTATATGTAATTGTATTCAAAATAATATATCCATGGCTATAGCGTGCTTAAAAATAATAATGTATATACTTAATGTAGACAACCAATGGTGTCTTTCTCCATATCTAATACCTATTAGATTAGGTTTATATTTAGTGTTCATATATCTCTTTCTATGAGTTTGCGATCAGCTTGATTGTGGTAATTATGGTACTGTATAGGCTACTGTAGGTCTATGTGCATTGCTTTGAATTTGTTCTTAACAATAACACCATGCACACTATGCAGTCTTAAAGCTGCACTATCTGATTTTGCGGCTGTAAAAGTGATGTGTCTAAAGAAATGTTGAGTTTCCTAATTCCTCTCCTTCGCGGCCAACCTCTGGGTTAGTGGGCAAGCGTCTCTACCAACTGAGCTACTGTCGCCCCATACTGTATCTTATAAGCAAATGGACTATATAGATCAGTCCTGGACACATCTACAGCTTGTTCATCCTGGGAGTGGATCTCTCCTTCAATGAGGTTTCTGTTTTTCCCATAGCTATTTTCTTTAAATATATATATAGTTTTAAAAGGCGGGTCTAAGGACGGGGGATGTACTGGGTCTATTTGTCTGTTTGTTTATAAATGTCAGGCAGCTGTTTCGATGTTGGACTATATTAATAAAACTGAACTGAAAATCATGCATAATGTTTGGTTTCAACTTTCTTCCAATGTCAAGTATTTTTCTACAGTATTACAATTTTTCTGCAATTGTGTGAGGACAAAACATGCAAACATCATATGGGTGTCTTTGTCTTTACCTCATTAGTATCACATCACTGGAACTCTACTGCCTCCCACTCACACCAATCTGATGTTGTCCATTCACTGAGCTGACAGGTCACATGATCGCACCCACCCACTGTCCAGCTGCCAGCCCAGTTTCCCCACTCCACCCAGAAGATCCTGCTAGCTTGGTTATTTTTGTGTGACGACTTAAAAACGTTGCAGGCTGATGAAATCTGCCCTGAAACACAGACATCACTTGGAAAATATTGCATGTTGATGTTGAAACTGAATTTGGTGCAAAATTCAAGAGGTTTTGGCTTGGCTTTTTGGGAGTTGTCTCTGTTTAGCTCATAGGGTAACTAGAGGGCAGACAAGAGTAAAACCATCTCTTGACCATCTTTCAATAGGCAAAAATAACCAGCTCATGTATACTTTAAATTTTAGTAAAAAGAGGGTCACTGAGAGTCACTACAAACTGACCGCCCAGTGGTGTAACTGTATGCTTTTATAAATCCTGAATATGGTCACATCCTTGTGACTGCCCACTGTATTTATTAAGGGTGGCAGTAGCTCAGTAGGTAGAACTATTTACTCGCTAACCAGAAGAGTGGTGGTTCAATCCCTGCGGTTTGGTGGCAACTGTGGCTGCAGGACCACCACCCAGTGCCACTGAGGAGACTTTTCTATTAAATTTGACAAGGGAGCAAAGTAAAACCAGTAAATAAGTTTGAGGAAAGGTAATGTAATTTGTTGTCTGCATTAACCCATTCCTTAATGTCGCAGCGGCAACCTATCAGGAGCTATGGGCACCCAGAGACCCTTCTCCAGATCTTAAGCCAGGATCCTAGCCAATAACCTCTAGGTGAATGTTTTAGATTGAATGGGGAAACTAGAGCAGCCGGAGGAAACCCACCCAAACACAGAGAGAACATGCAAACACCACACAGAAAAGTCCCACACGGTCAGTGGAATCAAACCTGGGACCTTTTTGCTGTAATTCTAAATAACTTGTCATGGATATGGTTGTACACATCAACTATGAGATATTTGACATACAAATTAATTTGATGGAAGTGTAAATTGACAAACTATTTTGGTTTGTCATGCGGGAGATTCTACAACTACTTGTCTTCAGAATTGGCCATGCAGCATTAACCTGTAGTGCTAATGTTCCTATAATACACCAGTTAAAGATAAATGCTACTCATAACACAGCACTGACATTAAGCTGTGTAGTAAGTTTGTTCATTTTTGTTGTTTTTGTTTGTGGGTAATGCTAATTTGTCCATTGAAAATGTCACCCAACTGCACAGCTGTGGTACATTTTCTCAGCACCTCCTATAAATGTTAACAACAAAATTGGAAGTCAAAAATACTTTGCTTGAATGTTAATGTAATTTGTGGTCTGTTCATCTGATGCAAAGTCCAGAACTTGTCAAATGGTGTTGAAGGTGTGGAGGTTATGTTTGGCTCTGTTAACCTTCACTTGTTCACAAACCAATGGGTGATATTACATGAACCAGTTTTAGATCACCGCAGGCCTCTATTCGCATCATTCCCATTTTCATTCTGCCCCAAAAAGCATCCATTATTTTGTTTTTTTGAGAGAGAGTTGAGAGTGCACAGGAAACGCCAAAAGCTATCCCACGGTTCAGCGCATGGACCAGACCCCAACCATCTGGAACTATCAGTCAGGATCTGAGAGACTTGGTGCCGCTCTCACAGTACATTAAATTCAACTGTTTGCAAACAAACAACAAAACAACTTTCTCTTATGGGAAAAGCATTGTATCATGGCCTTCAAAAGTATACCCATTCTTAAGGCGAGTATTTACATGTAAGCATTCACACTAAAATATAAAAAATTACACATTAAGGTGTTTATTTCATTGCATTTTGTCAGATATCTCCACTTGAATCTACTTCTTTCATCAACATGTCAACAAAATGACCACAAATTTCAAACCTCGCTCCATCCAATATTCAGATTTTTTTTTTTTTTTTAAATACCCAGGAAATTGAGTTTTTTTTATTTATTTATTTATTTGTGCCATTGTCTATTAGTATATTGTAATAGAAAGCAAAGACTTTTGATAGGCTGTATTATTATAAACTTTTATCCTGCTGGCAAACCGCATAAGTAAGGTGACCACCTCAAAAAGTGCTAAAAGCAGGACACACTGTTTGATTTGGTGGGACAAGGAAGGACAGACTCGAGAAATAAATGATGATATACATTTCTAACTCTACCTATTTAGATAGAGATACTTCCTACTGCTTTTAAAACATTTAATGAGCTGTTTTCATCCATGGAATAAATATGTGGAACTGATCTAATCTAATTATAAAAAATGAATCTCCCCCTCTCATTTTCTCAACACTGTCCACCAGCAGGACAGCACCAACTCAGCATAATGCTTCTGTTGCCTTTCCTTGAGTTGAACGCAGGAGACAGGTGGTCCCTCCCCCAATAAGGGATGCTCCTGTTCAGGGAAGTTAAAGTGGAACTCACTAACAATGTTTCTTCATTGTTTTTGCCTCATTTTCCTCTATGGAGCTACCACTACATTTTGGAGTTTTTCTGCCATTTGGCCATGGTAACTATGATAAAAATCATGAAATAAAGCCATCACATCAAGCTTGTTGTTTGGCTAAAACAATGTGCCACTTTCCTCACGAGACTCAAGACTTCTGTGACAGTGAGTTGGCAATGCTCATACTTGGTGATTTAACCATCAAACAGATAGTTCTGCTTTAGATTAAGTCATTATAGCATTATATATGTTTTGTTATAAAAATTGAAAGACGATCACAAGGTGGAGATAAATGCTTGTTCACATTGGTCTATGGTTAAACTCTGCACTAGAAGTTTTAGGTAACATCCCATGACGTTATATATCAGTATTTTACATTTGTTAACAAAATAAAACCAGTCATACTGTTGTTATTGATGAGTGATGGGGTTGGAAACACAAACAGATTTCGTTGTAACTGCACTGGGGACAGCAGTAGTAAAATCAGGTAGTGCTGCTTCAAGTGCTTATAATGATTTGAGGTCAAAGGTTGGAAGATAATAGCGCTTCCATTAAGCCTGCTCTTTTGGGAGCTCCGTATTGCTCCCCCCCGCCCTCTCTTCTCATGGGGAGGCACTTCAGGACATCCCAAGTGGCTCTTTTACTTGTCAGCTGTAGCCTTAGCCCCAGTTGGCCCCTTTAGCTCTAGCCCGTCAGTGAATTGGCTTATGGTGTTTGAATTGAAACCCTCTTCTCTAATGCTTAAGTGGAACTGTTCACAGCGACCTGCGATACGAATGTGGAGGTGATGGAGAGGGGGGAGGGGGAGGGGGCACGACGGTGAAATTAAATTCTCTGGAGTGAGATGAAGATGGATGGAGAAGTGAAGACTCGGGAAATGAAATCGCACAGATAAATGTTAGAGAATGGAGTACACACTTGAAATGTTTTGGAAGCAAACAAAGGTTCAATGCAAAAAAACCTTTATCAGTTTATGATAGGCTTTAGGATCTCAGCAGAAGTACTCATAATCTGTAAAAATATTGTCACTAAAACTTGTGCTAAAACTTATCTTGGCTACTTTACTTACCTGCTCAAACTGATTGCTATGTAAGAGGAAAAAGTATTAACACTGTAAATGCTTACTAATATTTTGTATATATTGTGTATTTTAAGTAATTTACTCTGGCCTTTTTTGTTAGTCTGTTTAAAGGTGTTTAAAAGGCCTAATGATTTGAGAGGAATCCAGTTCACACCTTCAGTGAGCCCATCTCAAGTGTGGGAAAACTGCCCAGCTACAGCAATACACTTGACAGTTTCTTCAAAGTATATTACTGAAAATGAAATCAAAGTCAGAATCTCATTATCCCTTCATTTTATCTGGTCCATTCTCCAATGATAAATATTTCAAATCTATCACAGATGTATGTTTAAAACAAAGAAAATAAGATAAAATAAATTTTCTTTTTTAACCTTTTAATTGATGATCACATGGCTGACTAAGAAAACTGTTTTTCTGTTGATAAAACTATTATCAACCTAGGAAAGGTGGTTTGAGCAATAAGTCCAAGAAGCAATCCTTGGTAGAAAAAGAAAACCCTTCTTTGAACAGAAATGGTAGTTTGATCTTTAACCTTCCATCTGTTTACAACAGTCTGTTAAAACTCTTACCAGTTTTATTCAGAATAAACAAAGCCTCTTGGATGAAGGTGAAACATCTTTAACTAGTCTTTAACAAAAAAAAAGTCCATATGACTAATTATTAGACTGTTTTGAAGGTGCTGTATGAAGGCACTTCAGACCAAAACTATACTGACTATACTGCACCACCCCTAGGAAGGATTTATAGGGGGAAAAAATCGATAATATCGGAAAAATCAATATTAGAATTTGCACATTAAAGTAAAAGCAGACACAGCTTTTTGGATGTCATTTTTGTATTTTTAATGAAACAAAATGTTATATTCAACTTTTTTTTGCGCTCTGTCAGCTGGACATGATCAGCCCTGGTCGCAATGGTACATTTGAGAGTAAAGCTTTATGATTTTTGCCAAAAAGCTGCTGTATTGATTATCAATATGAAGGTGTCGAATCGTATCATTCCAAAATATCCAATGTTCTTAAATTGTATCTAAACAATTTTAATTGAATTGTATTGTATCGATTTTTTTTAAAGTATCTTTACATCCCTAAAATCCACATACAGTATATTTACAGTCACGATAGCTCACATTATCTAATCCTATATAGTTACTGTAAATAAAGTTTTTTTCAATTTTCAATAGTGGTGCAGATTTGCATCGAGGCAAGATCTTATTATTCACAATAGGTTGATGTGAGTCAGAATCCCATACAAAGGATTCTTGCTTGATAATAAAAAATAATAAAAGACTTTCTTAGAACCCCTGCCATTCAAAATAATCCAACCTAATCATATCATTTATCTAAAATACAGTGGCATGATTCAGTACTTTTTTAATTAGTTGCGTTGGTCCAAAAGCACATACCCCCTGGATTCTGATTATGTTTCTATCCAATTGCATTCCATTTAAGTTCATTCTATATGCATTTGCTTTCCATGAAAAATCCAACTTCATTCTATCCAGACTAATTCCTGGTTTACAAAAGAAAAATAATGAGGATGACCTGTGCCTCCCAAAGTTGTATCCTGCTTAGAGTCAACTCTCTATACATGGTTAAGTTATGCATGTGCAATAAAAGTGTGCCGACTTCAGAGAATGATTTACACGCCGCTGTCAAAGCCGTGTCATAGAGGAAGATTATAGCTGTCTGTGGCCCACCATCAATACAGTGAATGGGACCGGAGTGGCCTTCCCCAGATAAACAGCCCAACACCAAGAACTGATTACCCCAGTGTCATATCTGTCATAGCGCTAACCCGAGCACCGCGGCAGAATGAGATTTTGTTTAGCCGCGCTTAAGGTCAAGCCATCTTTATTCATCCATCTATTCATGCATCACCTCTCAATGCTATGCCAAGGTAGCGGCTGCTGGTTTCTCGTTTATCGTGTTGCATTTATTTACACCCAGGAGCGTCACCCTTCCAATTAGTTTAGCTTTTGTTGGCCACCGAGCAGCTGCACTCGAGCAGGTGGCGGCTAAGTGGTTTTTCCAAAGCACCACTCCAACGGGACATTTTTCAGGGAGGTTATAAATATTTACTCTACGCATCCAGATTGTTCTGATCAAACTTTTTATCCTGACAGTCAACTTGGTTTACCACTGTGGGGCGAGATGCAAGTAAAGCAACCAATAGTAAACAATAGCCTATATTCTTTAGAAAACAGTTTAATCATGTTCAGTATATTGTGATCCATCTTCTACAGCAGAGGTTCTCAAACTGTGGTACAGGTCCCTTTGCTGGTCCTGTGACTTGTTCTAGTGGTATTTTAGTGGTATTTATAAAAACACTAAATAAAACTAAATTATAGTCTGATTTAGTTCAAGTTTGGTCTTGAGTTAAATCCTCAATTTGTCTTCTTTTAGTCTTGTTCTTGTTGTTTAGGGCACTTAGTCTTGGTTTAGGCCCAGTTAAGTCCTGGTTATGCCTGATTTTGACCTGGTTTAGTCCTGGATTTAGTTCTGTGTACAGGGCTTTTTGAACAGAAATTTAGTCCTTGTCTGTTTATTACTGGTTTAGTCTGACTTTTGTTCTGCTTTATCAGGATAAGAAAGCTTTACTGGTCCCTAGTACATGCCACAACAGTTCACACACATCTTACAAAGCAGAGCCAGAGCTGTGGAGGTGCAAAGTTCACATACGTAGGCCTTGTTTAGTCTTGGTTTAGTGTTGCTTTACTTCTGCTTTAGACCCTGTTTAATCTTGGTATAATCAAGATGAAATCAATCTTTTAATCTCGGGTTTAGTCCTGGGTTCGTCCTGTTTTGGGCCCATTTTAGTTGGTACCAGCTTTTAGTTAAAATTGGTACTTGGAATAATTTTTGTAGTGGTACTTGGTGTGAAAAGTTTGAGAACCACTGGTCTTCACTATGTGTTAACAAGGAATACATTTTTGTGGCTATTTCAGCATCGTCTACATCTACTTACACAGAGAAACAGCACACACATTGTTAATTTGTCATTGACAATTATAAAAATCATGAATAAATATTTTTAAAGCTTTATACAATGCTTAACAAGGTGAGACAATATAGTCTGAGTTATGTAAATTTAAATGTGATTATGTTGAACACAGAAATGCTGATATACTGCATATTCCTATTTTTTTGTTAATTGTACCTTATTTTAAATGGATGGATTACTTTATTTTATATAGTTACCAATGCTGACAGTCTCTTTTCCAGTCCAACTTGAAGAGCCTGTTGCCACTACCCCATTAATGCTAAAAAACTTTCAAGTCATAGTTGGGCCTTTGTTGAAGTAGAGTTGTGAGTGGTAGAGAAGTGCTTAAAATGTCAAGTGTGTAGTTTTAGGTGACACCTGGTACCAAAAATGCAGATTGCAATTTCACACATCACAGTAGCCCTGCTGGCACAAGCTGTTGTTTAAACCTAGTAGAGAAAGGTCAGGTCATGAGTTTGCATTTTAAAAAAAATTAAAACGGCATCTAGTTAATTATGACATTTATAAAGATGTCTTCAGCCTACAAGATTGGGTGCCCTATTAAAATCAGTATGTGCTTCTCAGTTTGTGCTGAGCTCTGTTTAGTCTGTCTACTTTCAAGAGTTTTAAGAAGAAAAGGAGGCAATGCCTGTTTCCAGAGGGTGAGGCTTTGTGACATTATTCCAATGCTTCCTAATAAAAAAATCTCAAAACAAATCTCATGCTGGCAGCTCATTACATTTAGGCATGCAATCGTGATAAAGACAAGTTCAGTGCAAGAATGAGAATGAGGAAGGGAGGTTAGTATTTCAACATTTTGTAATGCTACCAGTGATTAACAGTTAATTAGATAGTTAAATTTTAATGTGCAATTTATAATGTGAGTGTATGTTTCTTTGCATTTTAACTGGCTCTTTCAGGTCAGAAGAGGCAGGAGTCTAGCTGCTTAGGGTCGGACGATGGGTGCTCCATGAATAATTGCTGGTTAATTACGGGTTAATGGAAGGCTATAATTTACTGACAGACTTCCATTCACTCATAATGCTTCACTATAGGCTATTTAGATTTATCACTTCACATAAAAAATGCAAGTAAGCCAGTGTCCACAGAAAACCCACAGTAAGAAAAAAGAAAAAAAAAGAAAAAAACATATAGACTCTAGAGATTGGTATGTCATGGCTACCTGGCCTTGGGATTGAATCTTCTTGCTGTAAGGCAGTAATCAGTTTGTAAGATATTTTTCACTTGTCATCAGTTGAGTTGGAGTAAGAAATGTAATCTGATGTCTGACAATAGTATTTAATAGGACTGAATCCAAAGTAAATTTTATTCTGGACAAACCAATGAATAGATTTAGGACAAAATTGGCATTAAAATAAATAAAAACACAAAGCGGTCAAGGGGCGCAGACACCTAGCAAGGCATTGGCCATATCTTGAAATGGTAAAGATATAATGCACAGATATTCTAGTTCATGGATTAATTCAACTGAGCAACAATGCTCATATGTCACAAAGTGGTGAAGAAAACTAACCATTTGTTACTTTACTGACCCCTTGTGGCTGGAGTTTTTATCTTTAGCCATATCATGCAAATGTACAGAAAAAATCTTGGTCCAGACGGTTTTCCTGATCCACACCAAAAAGGACTTACTTCTTTCTTAATATTGATTATGGATTTTGCCAAACATGTTATCAACTGGACCATTTTTCAGTTATCCTGCCAACAAACCAAAGTAATGGAAACAGGTATAGCAGCCCCTCAACTTAAAGACTGCTAACTAATACATTTGTTCAATATGGCAACCAATGCACTATACGGGCCATAAATAAATCTATAGCAATAATAGCTGTGTGCATACTTGCCATTTCCTCTTTTAGACTCTTAAGTGCATCTCTGCTTTTCCTTTTCCTATTGAACTTCCGTGCTTGTAACAACAGCATTTCAGCGCCTGTGATGGATTGATCAGATTGCCAGCGTAATGGGCTATTGTTCAACTCAATAACTTTCACAATAACTGCTCCAGCGCTGACAAAGTGATGGCTGCACTTGACGTGGCACACTAAAACTCTATATTTATGAGTGAATAACGACAACAAATTGTGGCTCTGCCTTCTTTAAATTCGAGTTTGAAACAATTGCCAACAAAACACCAATATATGTGACGAATGGTTGTGTTTTCTCCCTAAGTTGCAGGATTGTATTGTAAAGATTTTTTAATGGTGCAAGTAGACAGAGGGTCTGCAAGCATCAATAAAGGTAAAGACAAGTCTGAGGGAAGAGACAATAAGACCCTTGAGGCTGCAGTGCATTGAGCTCCGGACAATGAAGAGGTACAGTATAGAGCGGTTTTCTTTCTCGAGGACTTTTCATATGGACATCTGTGCGCTTGGTAGTCAAACCTGTAAATTTTGCAGTTAATGGTCTGTTGCCACATTGGAACATTCTGCCGTTCCATAGGTCAAAGGGTGCTTTTAATTTCCCCAGAGAGTTAGGATTGGTATTCATATGTGGCTTTGAGAAAGAGCAGTCAATGGCCTTTTTGGACCTTCCATTTTAATCCATATTTTATATATCTGGACTCACACCTGATATTCACATATGTCTTCCTCAGTCTGCTGTTTACTAGTTAAAACAGAGCACTTTTTAATGGTGATTTTCACTCACTCTGGGCGGAGGGCACTGATAATAGCGCACACTACTCAGCATGAGCACCAGGCCATAGACAGAAACCTGTTAATCAGTCTGTCACTGTAGTCCTTGTGTTGCTGTAAAATGTCTGATTGTGCAGCCAATACGTTCTGCGGTCACGATAGCTTATTATTACCGTAGTCTACCACTATTACTCAAAAGTAAAAATGTAAGCCTGCATGCTCTGTGACTGGCCAAATCAAGATCACTGGGCTAAAAGATTTTAGCCCCTAATGCTGTAAATAGGAGCGGGGGTGGGACTAACGCCTGGCAATCACCACACTAATGTAATGTTCCATGTGGTTCTTGGGCAAATTAAAAATAGCCCACCGGTGATTTTTTTCGCCTACCTGTTGTTAACTTGATGATTGCTACACAGCATTAGCAGCTAGTCCAAGCTTCTAAATCAAAGTTTACATTTACTGTGATGTTACTGAGGAGAGATAGCTAATTGCAGGTTTTCTATTTATTTTTCACTTTCACTCTGTATTGAAAGTAATGACAAGGGTGTAAAAAAAGCCACAAACTAAACTGAGGACACGTCTTGCATCACTGAGTCAGAGTTTAGCTCACTGTCTAGTTGAAGCGTCTATGTCTCAACGAGGACAGTACAGCACACTTCAGTCAGTTCCAGAGGGAGGGAGCCTGAACAGGAAACACCTCCATGAGAGTAAATGCCTTCTCCAATAGCCAAAAAAAACCTCTCGTGCACACTGCTGTTTTTTGTTGGTCCTTCTGCTTGGTCCTCTATGTTGTTTTTCTGGGTCTGTGTCTTGGTATTGAAACAAAAAAGTTTGAACTTTCATAGAAGTTGATACCTTTTTCTGGGTATAATACAAATACCACTGTCTATTTAATAGAAACTATACAACAGCATAAGAAAGAGGATAATTATACTGCCACATAAACACAGTCCACCATAGGACAGTGCCTTTTAAACCCTCTCTTAAACCCTCTTTGTCTCCTCTGCCTCCTTCTTCTTGTTTGCTTCCTTCACCCTATATAATGCTGGGTTATTTTTTCAACCCAAACGCTGGGTTATGACTGTTGGGTCGTTTTTTGGGGTTATTTACAGAAAGTTGGGTAATTTTGTTTGACCCTGCTGCTTTGTAGAGGTTGGGTTAATGAGACGACCCAGCGTCTTGGGTCAGATTCAGCCTCCTTAGCTTAGCTTAGTTCGTAGCCTTTAGCTTAGCTCGCTTTTTAACTGAAAACTGGTAGATAACTAACTGTTAACCAAGCAAAAAATATCTGAATTATTGTCAGGATTTTAGAGGTGAACGGTGAAGTAATAAATTATAAAGGTTCTGTCAGCTTTTGTGTCAGTTGCTTGTAGCTAACTGTTCACAAGCTAAGTGCTCTTCAGTTAAAATGTCTCTGTTGTTTCAGGTCCACTCTGTGCTCTCCTCTTGGGCCTCTGAGCTAAAATGATGTTACAGAAGCTTTACAGGTGAGCACATAGTTTTACACTGATCAGAAATATATATATATATATAAAATCCCTTCTGTATGACAAAATTGTGATTATTTGTGTCTCTATATTTGTCAAGGTAGAAAAAAATGCCCTCTGAGCTCCACAATAATTTGATAATGATTTTTTATATTATTATTATTATTATTATTATTATTATTATTATTATTATTATTATTATAATGGGTGTCTAGCATGGTGCTATTATAGGCAACCAAGTCAAAACTGTACATATTAGCTGAATTATAAAAGCTACAAGTTATCAAATAAATACATTATTGATTGAATTATATAGCAAGACTCCGATTAATAGTGAAAATTTTCGCACTATTTAATATAAAAGTATATTTATTGCACTTGTAGTTTGTGGAAAAAACTGGTGTCCCTGTTAGAGAAAGTGTCACCTTACATATTTTAGCAGGAATTTAACTCTTAATTAGGAGTCTTTTTCTCTCTCTCTCTCTCTCTCTCTCTCTCTTTCTCCTTTTCCCTCACAGTGGGACGTCCAGCCCCAGCTGAAGTCCACACCAGAGTCCTGCCTCCTGCCTCCTGACTCTGGGACTCTCTGACTCTCTGACTCTCAAGCATCTGTCATTTAACAGAGTTACAGCAAGTGAAAAGTAAAGGAGGACTTTATGTGAGAAATCTGATAGACTTTTTTTACTGATGAATGAATATTATACTGCTGATGATGTTGTGACATGTTTTAAATACAGAACAGTTGTTTTGTTTCATTGGTTTTGAGAAAATAAATGTTTTCTAACTGAATGGGGGGGTTCATTATAAGCATTTAACTAATCATATGGGTAAAAATAACCCAGCAGAGAAGTTGAATATACCCCAGTATTGAGTAAAACATAATAACCCAGCATTTTCCTTCTTTTTTGCTTCCTTCTCCTCCAGATGACTTTCTTTTATCAGTGGTGTTGAAAAATCTTCATCACTGAGGATCTCCAGCAGCGTTTGAACAAACACCTCATGTTTTCGGTCCATCATAGGAGTTGTAGCTCGCTCTGGCTGGATGTCAGTTTTGCAGTTGAATAGATGATAGGAGACATCCTGAAGTGGAATATCTGCAGTTGATGGTACACCATTTCTGCATGATTCTGTATGGATTCTGGACTTCAATTTTCTGAAGAAGCCTGGTCGAGCCCCGTCCAAAATGCTTTTTCCTCAAAGTTTTAGTGAAAAGTGAAGGTTCAGCACACACTCAGATTTATTTACTCAGTCGAACAGACATGTATCACATGACTCGGAATCTCAATGTGTCTGTCGCTATAGTTACACTCCATATATGGGCATACAATACAAATATATATATTATAATATTATAGGCCGGGAGTCAGACTCACCCCATGTGTTTTGCTACCTTTTTTGTTTCACTATTATTTTGGATTAGTCTATACCTTGGACCATTATGATGGAAAAGTCTCAGATGGAATTTTGTGAGTGTGTAAAAAGTAGTGCTACAGTTGCATACAAAGTCACAGAGTAATGAAATTTGGAACATAAAATGCTGACATGATCAGGAATAAGGCAAAATAACATTATAGGGCTTTATATTTTTCGGTTTCCAAATATTAAACAGTTTGTTGTTAAAAAAAATGTCCATCTTGATAGTCTCTTTACAAACTATTACACTGTGACAAACAATTTCAAACTTGTAATGGCCCAACGTATAGACAAATCAAAAATGAAAAAAAAAAAAGTTGCAAAAAATAATGCGTGGAGTGGGTCTGGCTCGTGGCCTATTACATAATATACGTGTATATAACTCAGGTAACTCGGAAAAACATGATTGTTTTCCTAGTTACTGTTGCTTTTTCTGTGACATAATGCTGTTAAATTGCTTTTATAGAAACCATTTATTTTACATTGGCATGGGACACTGGAAGAACATGCAAACCCCACACAGAAAAGCCTCAGAGACTGGGAATCAAACCTAGGACCTTCTTGCTGTGAGGTGCCAGTGCTAACCACTTTGGCATCTGCATTAATACCTAGTGTTAATTCTGGTCACATAAGATATAATAACCATACTTTGCTTTTGATGCCAGGTCTAACAATGTCAACAGCATATTTATACAGCTGCTATTTTTTTTAGATTATTATAATGGCCCATACTCCAAACAGCACTATATATTTAGAGGACAGACAAAAGGAGAAAACAGGAGGCAGAGAGAAAAGCGCTGTCAGTGTTCTTTCAAACTAAAGGTTCCCAGCATTCTTTTCTTTCAGCTAAATTACTCTGCCATTGTTGACGCATAATTAGGAACTCCAAGCAAAATTGTTCTTGTTGGTAATTGTATAGAGAGCAAGTTGTGACAAATTATAAAGGACAAAACAAAACGGCTTTCACTATAGGTGAAAGCTAGTGATTGATTTTGCAGAAATAAATGCAGTTATTCTCTCCTGGGACATGGAGTACTTTGAGGACAGTTTTTCTTAAATGGGACAGCAAAGTGATTTCCCAACGCTACAAGAAAATGAGCAATTATTTAGCAACAGACTTTGGGGTTATGGAGAAAAGATTCTGCAACACATTTTTACATGCAAGGGTTAGTTTAAGAAAGTGACATCATGGTTTTATTAAAAAGCAATAAAACGCAGTAAATCCAGCCAATAAATCTTGCAGCGTGGCTCCCTTTCTTCTTCACCCACTTGCAGCATCTCAAGGTCAAAGGTCAAATCTAATACACTGAATCTGATGACAGAGACCTATGACACCATTTTATTAGTTTTACAGCCATGCTTTGATGTGGTTGTGGGTGATGATCCCTAACATTAAGTAGGAACAGAGTCGGCAAAATGAAGAACTCTTAAAGGAGTTAATGGGAATGAAGAGCGAGCTTTTAGATTCAGAATGCAATTAATCTGGCATAATACAATTGAGTCCTTAATTTGTAAAGCAGATGACACTATTGTTGCTTCAATAATTTTTTATTTTTATCATGCTTTGACAAAATCTGTTTTATCTTTTTTTCTTTAGTGTCATGGTTCAGGCCACACTACCCTGAAACGGAAAAAATCTTTAGACCAAATTGTCAAATGGTCAAGTCAGAGAAGTCCAGCATTGATAGAGGTCATGATCCTTTGTACAGCAGACTGGTACAGAGGATCACAACCTATAATTTAAATGATGACTTCCACCCACTGTACATGCACTTTAAACCTTAACTCTAACTAGTGATGTAGCTCCTAAGGCCAGTCTTGGTTTTGAGACATTTTTTGGTCTTGGCTGCAGTTTTACTTGATCTTGGTCTTGGTCTCAAATCCAGCTGTCTTGTCTCAGTTTTGGATGTGGCGGTCTTTGAGATTATATTTACCAAACATTATCAGGTAATGCTATTCTTCATAATTTTGGAAACACAAAAATATGTTTTTGTTTGTTAGGAGTTGTTAGGAGTCTGTTGCATTAAATCATTAAAATAATCATTTCTATATTGGTTTGGTCTCGACCTGGTCTCGGTTTGCCTTGGTCTCAGTCTTGACTCAGTCTTGGTCCTTAAACGTTTCAAACCTTGAAAGTTTCGGGCTGGTCTTGGTCTCGATTAGTACAGTCTTGACACACTAACCCTAACCCCTCTGGATGGATTTTAGTTGACATGTTCTTTGTCTACATTTTCCCCTCTATTGAAGTGATTTTTTATCCTTTTATTCTTTTACGGACCCTTTTCACTCTTGTGTCCTGATTGGTGGAGCCTTGAGCACTTGATGAACACTTTATTTTATTATGTTTCTAATCAGTTGATATTGTGTTTTTGTGTTTCATGTTACGTCTTCATATTATGTTTTTGCCTACCATATACTGTTTGTGTGATAAATGGAATGTCATCACCTGATTTGACTGCAAAACGAATCTTTAACAATCTTTGCCTAGCATATAATTTACTATTATGACAAGTGGTCCCTCAACAAGAAAAGCTTGAGAACAAGAACGTGACATAAATCCCGCTATCCTGGCCAGCTATCCTTTTCTGTTCTATGCAAGGAATAAGTCTGGTCCCTGTCAAGTTGAGTTGAATTCCCAGGGGTCAGAATGGAAGCATACCTACATATTAACCTGCTTCTGAATTTGATTGCACAGAAACAGAATTACTTGTGTAGAATGAGACATGCAGACAATCTCCTGGCATGTACCGTATGAACACACATATCTTATTTCTCCTGACATCCTCTGGCAGACATTTATAAAAGCAGATATAGAGTGTTACGAAAGTAGTGAATGAGAAAATCACCTCTCGACTCCTGAAACAGTTGTGTGGAGTGGTAAAGTTGCCACTGGGTTTTATTGGATTTTTAACGTCTGGTGTGTGCCCTCGAGCCAAAAAGCAAAATTCGTCTGGGAGCAGTTCAAGGAATAAATACTTTGGTGAGAGCTTTTCATCAATGTTGAAAGTTGGTCTCCAGTCAATAGCGGGCGGCGGCTGTATCGGCTTTCTTCGCTTTAAGCCCCAACTTTAGAGATGTCTGCAGTTTAACCGCTGTGTCTTAATAAGGTTCTTTGTCTCCTGCCTGTTGTGCATACCTAACCAGTATATCTCAGAAGACCTTTCATTCAAGACATGTCATAGTTTTGTGGCACCTGTTGCACTTTGCAGCACTTGTCACACAATGAGCTACAAGAGCTGTCACAACTTAATAGCAGCTGTAACCCTGTCATAAAGTGCCATTTGTTAACTGTGTCCACATCAAGGAATAAAGTTGTACAGTGACAATCAAAGCAGTATATTGCTGCAGGTGCTGCAAACGTGTGGGATGTTTTCTTGCAGATGTTGTGGCATACAGTATCTCGGGGCAGGTTATTGTTTGTATATGTTTTTGACCCAGGATAAACAGTAGAAAATTATAAATATGTAGGTCATATAGATAAAAGCAAATTCAAGGATCCTCCATTGAGATAATTATGTAATCATTTCCGCTAAAGGGGCTATATTGTGTTTTTATTCATGTTTTAAACCAATTTTGGTCACTTCTAGAAGAGCATTGTACATTTTACAATCTTTAAAAACATTATATAACTAAAAGAAAACATTTTTACTCTTAAGTACTCTACTGGTCCAAAAAGAAACGTGCAGAGTGTTACAGACATTTGATCATAATCCAAGAAAAACAGCACTTCACTTCCTTAAACTTTTTGAACAATGCCATTTTACTACAAAAAACAATAGAAACTAGAAACAGAGCCATATTTTGGATAAATGAATGAGAGCAGACTGGATGTAGAGGGCTTGTTGATTGGTTAGTGCTTCTTGGAGTGGGCGGGGGTCTGTGGGAGAGGTGGAGCTTTGTGGAACCAAGCGTTCTGAGACCAGGTATGTATATATGTATGTTCCAGGTATGTTTTTGATGAGGGATCAATATTATAGCGTGGCAGAAAGTGCAGAAAGGTCAATTTTGCATGATAGGGGTAGGCAAGTTTGATTGCAGTCGGGCCAAATGATTATTGAACCACCAGATGGCAGACAACATGAATGGACATACAGTTCTCTGTCATGGTTCCTTAGCAGCTTTAAATGAACATATATTAGCATGTTCAATTACGGATACCAAACATATAGATCAATAAATAAATACCTTAAAAATAAATACAAATCCTCACCCCAACCGCACCACGCCCTATTTTGCTACATTTTTATGCGGCTATTAGATAAATATTGGATAGAGGCAAAGGTAAACATGACAGAAGGAGGTCACATGACAGAATTCTTGCTATTTATTGGTTGGAGGCAACCGTGAAACCATGACAGAGAGTTGTGTGCTTGCAAATATGGTCATGCAGTGGCCTCATTCATTGAAATCTCCATGGGGTTGAAGGCTATCAAGTAATAGCAATTAATAAAACTGGATATCAGCTAAAGGTTGAGGAGGAAATCCTCAAACAGGCATAATAAGAATAAAGAAGAACAATCTGAAGAAATTGTGTAATTTTGTGTAGCAGGAGCTATACAGATCTGGTATATTTTTGGGCAGCAGTGGTTGTGGAGCTTGCTAGGTTAACTGTTGTAGTTATTGTAGTCTTTTGGAAGATCTCGTTCAGTCATTGCAATGCATTTGCATTTCCTTTTTGCTTATCATTTCAAAGTTCTGATTTGCTGTCTGTCTAAACTATTAGTAACTACAAATAACAGCTTATATTGCTGTGTTGTATGTGCCATGTTCAGGAGCAGTAAAAGTTGACTCATATAACCATCAGATGAACTGTGCTGTGCTGGTTTGATTGACAGATGATCTTTTGAAAGTGCAGTGGTAGAAACACTGGAGTCACTGCACTAAAGCGAAAAGTATTTCAAAGGTCAAATTCTCCAAATGAAAGCATGAGCGGAAAGAATGACCAATATCAGAAAAAAAAGCTGAAAAGGTCAAACACTGCACTTGATCCCTATTAACATTTCAGAAACCAGCAAAAGATTCATGCAAAAAGGAAGATAAGAACTTCAGACAGATGGCATGGTAATGACACTGTTCAAACATGTGTGGCTTTCATTCCAAAGCTGCCATAATCTTGTTAATGTCAAACCCCCATTTTATTTTAACATTTTAACAAGGGGGGAAAACTTTTCTCAGCAATCTTCTGTTGGCTTTTCTCTCCCGTAGTTACCACATTCAGTCACCTGCTTTATGGCTTGCAGAGGGTTGTGCCAGAGGTTTTATCCCTGATGGCCTTCCTGACATACACATCTTCCTTTTTATCAGGCTTGGCATGGCATGTTGACCCTTGTGGCTGGATTGTTCCACCACATTCTAATGGTGTTTATTTGGACTGAGATCAAGTTCAATAAAGAATGGTGTCCTTTGGTTACAAACACCAGTCTGACCCACTGATGCAAGGCTGGGTGGATCCATGGTTTTGTGTCAATTATGTCGCAGAAGAAGTCATCAGAGCATATGACTTTTTAAATTATTATTTTCAATCGTCTTCAATCTTTTGTTGAATTTTGGTGAGTAAATTGTAGCTTTGTTATTCTCCAAAGGAGTGGCACCCAATGTGGTTTACCCCCCTGATGAAGACTGTTGTTTCAAATTGGTGGTCCATTTTTTTTTTATTTTTTTTTTTTTCTGTATGGTTTGAAGTGTGGTGTTGTTGTAACAAAGTTACTATTGCCTTTCTGTCATCTCCAATCAGTCGATCCCTTCCATTTCACAGAATTGATATTTTCTCTTTCGAGGCACAGTGGCAGAGGGGTTAGAGCTCCCACCTCACAGCAAGCAGGGCCAACCCCACCCTATAATCAAACTAAGCAGCTGCTTTGGGCCTTGGGGCTGTCTGGGGGCCCCCAAAGAGCGCTTGAATTGTCAGTCCACGTGTTCATTAAAAATATTGTATTGATGTGGTGGGGGGCCCCAAGTCAAATTCTGCATAGGGCCCCATAAAGGGTTAGGAAGGCCCTCCCAGCCAGGGGAGCCAGTCTGGGTTCAATCCTCAGGCTGGCTGACTCTCAATGGGTAGAGTGTATGGCTACATTCACACTGCAGGTCTTAATGCTCAAATCAGATTTTTTGCTGACATCAGATTTCTTTAGAGTGGTGGTTCAAATTACATTTTAAATCTGACTTTTATCGTCTTGTGTGTAAACCATCTACAGCCCTGAAGTGACCTGCATGCGCAAAAGAAGACATGACAGAGCCAGGAGTTTAGGGATTGTGACATGAGGGGCTTCACTGACACAATTTTAGAATGTCAAGGCAGTTGACATTCTAAAATTCTAAAAGAGTGTGACTTCTCTGTTCAGACTGAGGTCGCATCGCAAAAGATCAGCTATGTGTCTGATTTAGGAGCACATATGAAAGTGGCCTGGGTCGCATTTGAAAAAATCTGATTTGTGCTGTTCACACTGTCATGGAAAAATCTGATCCAGGTCACATATGGGCAAAAAAGTCAGATTTGGGCCACTTTTACCTGCAACCCGTAACAGGAATAAGTGTAAGAAGATGAATTTTATTTTTTTCCACACCCTAAAGATGAGTATGCATTAATGTCCTTGCAGACCAGCAATTTCTTCAGACCATCATAGCACCATCAACCATGACATGTTCAAAGTGTAGTGTTTTTATTTTATACGAGTCAATTTTCCTCGACCCAGTGAATGTTGTGTCTTGTGCCTGGATGCGTTAATAAGCGGGACTTTGGTTCTCATCAGTTTCAAGGTTCCTGCTCGTCCTTGTGATGTGATGAAAAGCCTATGGGGGAATTCAGACAAAGTCGAGTGAGCGCGCCTTTGATCAAACTCCCAGTTACACTCATAAAATCACAGACGGTTTCTTCTTTGTGCCATTGGCAATTTCCCACCAAAAGCCAAACAGAGGGGAGCCTGGCAGACATGACCCAGGGCTAAAGTGTAAACCCACACAAATGGTGGTTATGTGTAAGCTATAGCTCCGGTATCAAAGCAGTGGGAGTATCACGTGAAAAGATTATTATCTCAAATCTGTGCAGTGACCAAAGTATTTTTTTACCCCTAGCTGTGAGACCTAATGAGAAAAGGCCAGTAAAAACTTTCTCAAGGCGTGACGCATTGCGGGTATGCACTATTATGAGGTAATATTAAGAAGCTGAGACAAGTCAAGTGGTGGAAAAGGACAATTAAAGTTATTCATTCTGTAGAATTGAGCAAGACCTTTGATTATATAAAGGGGTTATGAATTCAATGCTAGAACTGCCATTATTCAAGCCAGCTCCTCCTACTAGGGGTACTAGGGGTTGATTTTTACCCCCTGCCAAGTGGCTTGATAAAATACTGTAATGTGTACAACCACAGACTGTCTTTTGCTGTTGCAATTCAGAGAGTGCAGACCTCTGCTAAAGCATTTTCCCTTATCTTGTAATGGTAAACATATAGTGCCCAGTAGGGTTGAGCTAAAAATCAAATTTTATGTTGAATCACAATTTAGTATAGGGGCAATCTTGATGATCAGCTTGGTGCATTTTGGACAAGTCTAACAGCCAATCTAGCTGCTGATCTAGAGGTGGGGGAGGGCACACACGCATGTATATGGTAAGGTAAGGCATACTTTATTGATCCCCACAGGGAAATTCAAATTCTGCATTTGACCCATCCTTCAATGCCACTGGGGCAAGTGGGCTGCTGCAGTCCAGATCTTGAAGCTGCATGTTTTGAGGTTGATGGGGGAAACCGGAGCACCCAGAGGAAACCCACCCAGACACAGGGAGAACATGCAAACTCCTCACAGAAAAGCCCCATATGGTCTGGGAATCAAATCGGACCTTCTTGCTGTGAGGCACGTTAAAAGCTATCCATTTGAATACAATAATAAAATAGAACATGATAAAACAAGTAACGACAGCAACAACTCTGTCTGCACATAAGCCATGTTTATTTGTTTTTATTGGAAAACAAAAAACAAACACAAAAATAAAGCTTGACCAAAAAGGAAAAAAAAAAAAAGTGATTACATTTTTTTGCCATACTGCCCAGCGCTTGTACCCAGACATGGGCTCAAATTAGGAGTGCAGGAATAATTGCACTGAGTCAAGTTGTTTTTTTGACCCCTTGTGACCAGAGTTTGTATCTTTGGCCCTGTCTTGCAGAGGCAGAAAATTCTTTCCAAAAATTCAGACAGTGTTCTAAATCCAAACACTAATCATATCTTCCTTGGCCCATTAGCTAGCAGCTGCTAACATGCCATCTTGTTGCCAAACAAGTGAAAATTTCTGTCAATGGAATCAAAAAGCTTTGCAACAGTTAATTCAGAAAGGTCAAAGTATAAGACAAAAATGTTCATTTAAACCATAACAAGTCATGAACTGGATTTAGAGCACTGTATCAACAAAGTCTATGGTTTCCAATTTTTTTTTTTTTTTTTTTTTTTTTTGTCTCGTGTACTCCTTGGTCTTTTCTTTAAACCATGAGTACCCCCTTACTCATCTGTGTTGATTGTTCTTTAAAACATGCTCATATGAAAAATCTACATTTCTTAATACTGAAATTGATATGTTAATATTTTATTTTATATACAAAGTCTGCTGGACTTTTTTTTTTTCTAAACTCAAATTTTAAATAAAAAAAAAAAAAATCAGTAGTAATGGAGTAGGCAACATGGATGAAGTGTCTGGCCTAAGGCAGAAAAGCAAAAGCAGTATACACTGGGTCAGAGTGGAAATCGCTCTGCCAACCCTTCAGTTAGTGTTAGCTTAACCTCCTGCGCCACTGTATTCCTTGTTACTTATATTTAACATCTAAGTAATAGAAGTAAAAGTACTCAGTGGAGTTCAACAGTGCCCGCCCACCCTCGGTTCTGTAGGTAAAATTCCCATTCATTTTCCCCATTCCCCGCTTACTTGTGACTTCCTCCCACCTCTGCTACTCCTACAACTAGTGCTACTACTGCTTCGTTTCCCTTTATTACTACAATTACTATCCCCTTTGCCACCAAGGTCAAAAATACTTCTGTAGTCCAAATTTTAATGCTAAGTTTAGTCAAAGTACTTATGTAAACTGTAAATTATTCAAGTTATATTCCACCTCTTTTCACCTCTTCTCCACTTTGCATTCAAAATTGAGAAGTGAAGATTGAGCCACATGTTTGCAGTAGAAAATGATCAGGTAACTTTGCATAATACATCTGCTGGGCCTCATTAGCAGCACTATTATCTCCTCTCATTCATCAGGACGACATCTGTGTAGAAAACATTCAAGAGCCACTTAGTCATTATCACTCCATCTAACATGCCATTTTAAGATTAGACACAATTACACAGGTTAGCAGCTCAGCGCCAAACTTTGACACAGTCGCTTTAAGCCTAATCTGTTTGACCTTTGACCTGCTATTAATATCTCATCACCTGCATAATGACATGTTTACATCATTAGAGGAGCCATTAACTCTGGGGAGGAACCGCAGACAAGAAGATACAGATTTCCTGTCACCGCCGGCTTTCTCCTGATGTACTATGTTTCCAGAGGTGGAAGTAGTAGTATTCAAACGATGTACTCAAGTAGTGCTTTCATGAGTACTTTCAAAATGAAGGTATATGTAATGTATGTGAAATTCACTACTACGGCTGCTACTACTACAGTACTTCTTCTACTTATTACTACTGCTAAGGGTCCTCCTCCTACTACCACCACTACTACTACCAGTACTGTACTATTGCTCCTACTACTTGTGCTACTGCTGCAACTACTACTAGTACTGCTATCACTATAATCCTTTACTACTACTTCTGCTGCTTCTGCTATTGCAATCTCCACTACTGGTATAATACTACTACTAGCACTACTGCAGCTATCTGCTACTGCTTCTACTACTACTGCTCCTCTTCCTATTAGTACTGATTCTATTACTCCATCTACTATTACTACACACCTACTTCTATTCCTATTATTACTTTTACTGCTACTGCTGCTACTACTACTACTTGTACTACTGCTACTACTACTATTACTTATTGTAGTACCGGTCCTACTACTACCATTATTACAAATACCAATACTACTACTACTACCAATACATTACCTTCTACTACTTTGGGCACTACCACAACTCCTACAAGTACTGCTATCACTACAGTCCTTTACTACTATTACTTCTTCTGTTGCTAGTGCTATTGTGAACTCCACTACTGGCACTACTACTAGTCCTACTGCAACTATCTGCTAGTACTGCCACTACTACTACTACTACTACTACTACTACTAGTACTACCACTACTCTTGATGCTACTACTACACCTACTATTACTATACTACTACTACTGCTTCTACTACTACCATTACTTCTACTGCTACTGCTCCTCCCACTAATCCTTGTACTACTGCTATTACTACTACTACTGCTACAATTACTTCCTGTACTACTGGTCCTACAACTACCACTATTACAAATATCAGTACTACAGCTACTACAACACTACAACTACCAGTGCTACTCCAACTACTACCACTACCTACTACTACTCGTGCTGCTGCTGCCACAACTACTACAACTAATACAAGTACTACTATCACTACAATCTTTTACTACTACTACTTTTCTGCTGCTATTGTGACCTCCATTGCTGGCACAACTACTATTACTACTACTGCAGCTATCTGCTAGTACTGCCACTACTACTACTACTTTTTATGCTACTACTACACCTACTATTACTATACTACTACTACTACTTCTACTGTTACCATTAATTCTACTGCTCCTGCTCCTCCCACTACTACTGCTGTTACTACTAATTTTACTATTACTTCCTGTACTACTGGTCCTAGAACTACCACTGTTACAAAATCCAGTACTACAGCTACTACTACCACTTCATCTACTACTAGTGCTCACTGCTACTGATGCTGCTGCTACTATCTCCACTCACTTTGCCACTGAGACAAAAGAATGAAAAAAATCCATCTTCAAAATTGTACATAAGTGAATTATTTGAGTCGAAGTACCCAGGTCCAGATGGGCTGTGTGTTGACCAAAGCATGTCTTTACTACAGGACTCTTCTGTCTTCTGTCAGAGCCTGAGGACTCGAGCCGTCTCCGTGTAAGTCTCTGAATGCACAGACTTCTCTTTGCACCTTTTGTAGAAGCAGCCGCCCTCAGAGCCTATGGCGATGAGTACAGTTCATTACTGAAGAGTGAGACTTTCCAACCTGTTTGACACATCTCTCTGTGGGTGTAATTGCATTTCTTGTTTCCCTGTTGTTTCCTTTCACACACAAAAAGAAATGCCAGAACTCTTCCAATTAAACCCTGGTGACACCATTTTGCACACTTCTTATCACTCTGGTCCCTATAGCGTCTACGCAAGATATGCTTGTGTTCCTTACACCTACACAACAAATGTACCTTTCTGAAATGGTTACCTCACCTCACCCTCCATTATGATCTTGTGAATAGAGGTATTATTGGAGATGTGAGAAAGGGCAAGACAGTGCAACTTCAGATGAGTCTGAATTGAACTAAAGACAAGAATTATGTTTGTATTTGTATATTAATAGTGATACCATAATAGATAATAGATACCATGGGCACTAAGCTTTCCAATCATTAACTAAAACATCAAGAGGGCCATATCCCAACTGCTTTGGAAGTTAGAAAGTAGAAAGAGTGTAGAACAGGGCTCTGCTACCAGTAGCTCAGGAGCTGCCAGTAGCTCTTGGCCACTTTTCTCCCCAAAGTAGCTCCCCAAAGCCTTCATTAATACTATAAAAACGTGATTAGTCAAATTCTATTCATCACTTGTGCAAGTATCCAATCATATTCACAGGTGCCCACACCCTTCTTGCACAAAATTATTTTTCGCCAATTAGTTGTCAAACTGTTGCTTGATGAGTCAATAGTGATATGAGATTGCCTACAGTATTTTCAGATCAGGAGTTTCACAAATGTAAACAAAAAGTGTGTCAGTTGCTGCATACAGACAGACAAAATGAACATGCAGGTCAACTAAATATTTTCATTTTAATTTAAAATATGAGTTGTGGACAGCAACATTTAATAAATGTCCAGGTAAATATTAGGGAAAACAAAATATGTTTTTCTTTTGGTTGAAAGTGCAAAAAGAAAACTGGCCAGGGTGCACCCCGCCTAAGGCCCAGTTGCTGTTGGGATAGGCTCCTGTAACTGCGACCCCTATGTAGAAGGCTAAATCAGTGTTACAAAGCATGAGTGGCTCTCTGCCTTTGTTAATTTGTAAAGTAGCAACTCTAAGGGGAAAAAAGGTTGGAGACACTTGGTGTGGAATGATGACAGCATGGCACTGTGGCAAAGTGCTTAGCGCTGTTGCCTCACAGAAATAAGGTCCTGGGTTTTCCCGGACTGTGTGGAGTTTGCGTGTTCTCTTCGTGTATTTGTCCTGGCTGCTCTGGTTTCATCATCAACCAAAAAAAACAACAAAAAAAAAAAAACATGCACAATAGGCAAATCCTTCAGCTAAGTACTCCTGATGAGGAAGGATCACCAGGAACTGTACTGCAGTCGCCCACTGCTCCTGACAGGCTGCCCCAGTGACATTAGAGGACGGGTCAAATGCAAGGAACTAATTTCCCTATGGAGACAATAAAGAGTACTTTACCCTATGATCAACAGTGAGCTGCAGGTTAACTGATAATGTAGTAATTAACAAGTTTAACTTCTAGGGCTAATTTCCTAAACTAGCCAGCCAAACCTACTTACATTGCAAAAGAAGGAGGGTCTGGTTACTCGGCCATAGGGAGTCTCTTCCATCCCTTGTTTTGGAACTGATCTATCACAACCATTTTTCTGCAGCACATCATACAGAAGATATCTTCAATCCAAAATAACCAAAATGGCACCAGCTAATATGGAGAGAATTTTTTGAATTACAAGGTCAGCATATCACATATTCAAAAGTTCTCCCACTGGCAGCTCTTAAAGTTATTTTCATAAATCCCATTCCCATTTTAAAATTACTGTCCTGCTATATTTGTTGTTGATACTAGTTAGTGCTTTGTGTCACATGCTTTGTTTATTTGATTGGTTACTCTGCCTCTGTTAGTACCGCCCCTCCCCTTGAATTCAAAAACAAATTAAAAATGTGTCTGTCTGGCCAAGCTACTATTTTGCAGGAAAATGGCATTATTTTTGAAAGGGTATGGCTGCCTCTGCTGGATCACTGCAGGTACCATCTGATGTTATTGGAGTGTAAACTAAACTAATTGATCCATATTAGTTTATCAGCCAAAGCATTGAATTTCCCCCAAATGTAATATGCCCTGTTTCTGTTGCACCAGTGATCCTGTGGTTTAACATTCAAGCACAACATTAATGAATGACAGTAAATAAAAACAGATAAATAAATAAACAAATATGGCCAAAATCAGATTCGTTGAAAACCACTGTATACAAACTAGCCATGTTTCATCTTTACATTGCATTATCTATGATGCCATTGGGTAAATACTTGACATGAATTTTATGCCACACCACACACCAAACAACTTTTTGCCAGTTCTCCCCATGAAAGGTCACATCGGATCACCATTTTTGCTGTCTCACCCCCTTCTGCATAATTTAAACACAGCCAGACGGATATTTCTGGGACAAATTACCGCAAATATCACATAAATGGCTTCTGTTTGCAGCCCTTTCGTGCCTCCCTCCCTCCCTAGAATACTTCTCTGCTCTTCTGTATTTGCCCAGTGTTGCCTGGTGAAGAATTCGTGCACAAGAGCGTTCCAGCACTAACGCCGTCACAGCCCTATGCATCCAAAAGCTTCTGCGCTCAAGATGTTTTCCAAGGAGCTGTTGCGAGTTAGTGAAATATTTGTCTCCAGATACCAGCCCGTAAAACCTGCAAATCCCGACCTACAAAAAGAAAGTGTTCTCTTCAGTCTTTCCCAGGCCTCTCAGATCCATGTGGTTGAAGCCCCTTTGCACAAACTTAAATCAGATGACCCGGAATTTACGACGTGTAAGGACGCACCAATCAATCTGTCAGTCTTTTTGGCTGTTTGGAACAATATATTTCTGTAGATGATGTATTGTGTGCAGGGGTGGGTTTCAAATAGTTCAGTCAGGAAAAGTCTTTTATATTATTCATAGCTTTCCATATTCAAGTTATATGAATGCTTGCTTTTAAGTTGGCTGTAGGGATGTCTTTGGAGATTAATCTGCCTTTTTAGGTGCATAAGGGTAGTAAGAGCAAGGCTTGGAGTTGCAATAACCTTTTAAGCTGTGCAACATAGACAAAAAAGTGGGAGCTGAAATGGAGAACAAGAACCATAGTTTGAATAAAAAAGAGAATCATATCAAAACTGACTAAAAAGTAAATTGTATGGTTCCAGTGGTATAGTAATAGTGATTAAAGGAGCCATATTATGCTTTTTCAGGCTTTTTGAAATAAGTTTGGATACCTTTACATTAGTATTTCATGTTTGATAACTGAAAATAATGTATATGTATGGAAAATGTCTTCTTTTAGGGGAGCTGTTTCTTTGACTTTGCAGAGAAGGCTTGGATTAGGTGCCTGGCGCTCTCTGCTGGCAATGATGGCTGTTTAGCACAGCTATTAGCAACATGCTGTAATTATTAGAATGAATCTGGTGACAGTATATGGGATTTAGAAAGGCACAGGAGTACTTCCTGATTTCAGGAGTCTATGTAGACTTGTAAGTTTTCAGCCCTCAAAAGATGCACAAATGAATCAAAATACTACTCCAGGTCTAAGTTTGAGGTGAAAACAACATTATAACAGTTAAAAGCACAAAAAAGTTGATTTTGCAGAATAGGGGACTTTTTACCTCAAGGGAAGTGATATTAGTATGTCTCTATACACTAGAAGTGAACACAATAAATTAAGATATAATTAATATTGTCGTTCATAAGGCTACTTTACCAAACCAAAGAAGCAGGTTCTGACCAATGGCAGAATTGGCAGGTTTTCGGTCTAAAGAACAGCAATTGTTGTCTTCTTCTTTATTGTCATTGCTATGATAAATAACAACAAAATGTCTTTAGAGCATCATACACTGATGTAGCAAGGTGGAAAAGTGGTGCATTGAATTATGTTATGTGTTTGTTGGCAGGTGGTCCAACCAGACACAGACACCCACAGCTAATGTAATACCTGTAAATGTTTTCTTTGGAATACTTCCCAAAATTATTTACTGTAACAGACCATCTGGTAAGCCAGGGTACAGCAATTTGTTTCTATACTTAAGATCAAGCTGGGCAAAATATCACTTTTTTTTTGCAGGAAAAGGTAATCTTGTGGCCCATTTTCAAAATCCAGGTTTACTCTAATTTGTCTAGTTTTGCAAAATTTTTCATTATTGTGGGTGCTGTGAGAGCCACGCAGGAAAAAAACAAGGGAGTAAAACGCCTAGCTGCAATCAGATGATAGTTGTTTAACATGCAGACTGATTGCACATTGTTCGAGAGGGCTGCAGGTGTGGAAGAAAAACAATATTTTGGCAGTATCAATTTAATTATTTAATTATAAATTAATTATTTTAAAAAAAAGAGATGAGATCTTTCTTTTTTTCTTTTTCTTTTTATGAAAAAACAAAACAAAAAACAAAAACATTTACAGAAATATACTGGCAGCCCTTAAAGAATATGGCAACAATACAGTAGTGCTACTATACTGTTTACACAACAATACCTTTATGCTTTAAGTGTAATATTATAAGAAACATAATCATGACTTTTTTGTTTTGTTTACATTTTTATGATAATATTTGCTAAAATAAAACATATAATGTAAAACTCATTTAAATTATATTGCTTTCAAAACAACACACCCTCTATTAACTGCACTGGGATCTATCCTTTTAATCAGCACAACTATAAATCTACTGAAAATATTAAAACTGAAAATAACGTAAGATCATCATCTCTGCAATGTATTGTTAAATTATTATTATTCCATATACCAGGCATAAAATATCATGGGGCACTCAGATGGAACGACATTGTCTTGAATGCACACACCATGTATAAGTATTCCTTTTACTATTAATATTTATTAATTTTAGTTATTTAAAAAAACAGCAAGTGAATATCTATGGAGGACCAAAACTGCCAAATCAATCAATAGATAATTTAATAACTAAATGCTCTCATTGACCATTTAATTATTTAAGCTGGACAACAAATGTTGAAATATATATATATATATATATATATATATATATATATATATATATATATATATATATATATATATATATATATATATACGCCCCCTTCATTTGCATTTCAGTATCAATAAATAAATAAATGTGGGAATAAAAAAAAAAGGCAATAAATAATTAGATAAAACACAAGTAAATTAAAGCACAAATGGATAATTGTAGAAATAAGATAAATTATTAATAAATTAAAAGTTAATAATAAGTAAAAAATCCTTTATTTATTTATTTGAACCGAAACATACAAAATTATACATATATTTTATATTTTAAAAATATATTTTATTATGGCATTTGTTGCCCTGTTTAAATAATTATTTGTCAATAAGACAAATTTATTGATTTATTGATTTGGCAGTTTTGATAATATCCCCCAAAGCAAGATAAATTCAAATATTAAAAGCCATGCAGCGATAATGATAGGACAAATTACTACAAATATTACACCAACGGCTTGTGTTTGCAGCCATTTTATCACCTCCCTGCACCCCTGTTTCTATCCAGAGCTTATGAATAATTCAAATATTACCAGTAATACAAAAGCATGCTTACTTAGTATTGTACAACCCTAGAATTTTCCCCCATTTATGCTCTTGTTTATCCTCGTTTTCCATTCTGCAATTTTTAACTGAAAGTAAACAGAGTAACGTGAGTCCCAGCCCAGTAGAATAATCACAGGATGAACACGCTGTCAGAGGTAAACATATTTGGCTGCTTCTATTGCAGTGTGTTGCCAGACCTTGATGTTTTGCAGTGCAGTGTGCCATGAGGGACAGTGGGGGAGAGGTCACTCAGAGTGGATCTGCTCAGTGCACTCACTGGACTAAACTGCTTCTAATTAGAAAACACAAAGCCGCCCAGCAATCCCTAAATATTCCGTCCAAGAGAAGTTTGGCCAGTCCTAGTAGAAAGAAATCCTCTGCTAACTGTAGTACTGCCAGGTTGATGAGGCACAGGAGCGTGAATAATTAGCATTTATTTCTGCTAATGATGGCACTAATTTGGGGTATGTCTTAAATTAAGGCAAATCTATAGAGCTCCACCATGAAAAAGATGGTGATGATGACTGGACATCGGGATTTTTTTTTTTTTTTAGTTCAGGGATAATGCTTTGTTCATTTGACCACACAGTATTAATGAGCAGCCCATAGTCATAATCCCTTTAATGACCCTGGTGTTGGAGATCTTAATCTGGCACTGTCTTTGTTAATCTATAGACCTCCACCAAGGCATTGTCCCTATCTTACAATGGTAAAACGTGCCCAGATACAGACTTGAATCAGAATTTTCTAGTTGAGGGGTAAATACTCTATTCGTTAAGCCTTATATCTCACAATTGTAAATAATCCACAAAAATGAATAGTTTCTCCTTTTGCTGACTTCTGGTGGTTGGAGTCAGTATTGTTGGCCCCATCTTGCAATGATACTAAATTCTTTCAAAATGACCATGCCTCTGCCCAAAACACATTGCCTGACAAAGTCCTTCATTCCATCTGCAAACAGACTACTGAACTCTGTTCTTAAATTATTTTAATTATGTATTTATCCTTGAATTGTTATTGTTTTTCTACTTCATGCAAAGGATGGGCAGTGTCATATTAAACCATATGGATTGGATCTGATACTGATCACATACTGTACCATTTATCCAAGTGGCGCTGGTTTGATCACAACTTCGAGTCAGTTTGCTCCATGTCTTTTATGTGATTCGGTCACTGTACTATTTCTATCAAATTAAAAATGTGGTTAAAGATCATGTTTCAGGTCCACACCAAAAAGCTCTAATTTCATCCTTGGCCCATTACTGACCTTTCCTGAAAATGAAACCAAAATTCGCCCACTACTTTTTCCTGAGCTGACAGGCTGATATACCAACCAACAAAACAACACCAGTGATAACACAACCTCTTTGCCCAATGCCTTTTATATTTTTTATAAGCCTTTTATATGCTCTGTCTGGTAGAAATGCTGCGGTGTAAGGGGAAGGATCAGAATGGGATGGCAGCCAGGATCCATGAATAATTGAAGTCCACAGGGGCAGGTGGCTGTCACATGGCTGCCATCACTGATTGACATGTTAATAACATTTGTCACCACACAGAGGAGCTGTCAGGAGTGGGCAGGGGTGCTTTGCATCATCGTAATTGAAGCCAAGGTGAATCTATTTATAAGTTTGTGAAACATGCATGGATCATATGAAGAATTTGAGGTGAACATCTCAAAGCAGGTCAAGATGTTGCCCCCACTTATAAACCAGGTAACAGGGACAGAAACAGTAAACATTGATTCTAAATTGAGTATCTTCCCAAAGTTAGCCAATATCAGTATCACAGTGTTTATAGCCAAGGCTAATTCACAACACCTGTCCCTGGGGCTTTTGACAGATAATATTATGCTAAATCAATAGTAATAGAACAGTAAATACAATAAAATGTCCAAAAAACAAATAGCACAGTTGGAGAATCTAGATATATACACACATGCACATGTACATGCACCCATACACAGACAAGACTATTTAATTTATACACGATCACACTGTTGTTGCTGTATGAGCCAGGATTGTATCTGTTATTAAAGGTGGACAGTTTAGTTATAGTCTTTAAATCTTTATATGTATTTGATCACATTCTACAAAGTGTACTTTTAAATTGTCAAGAACTTTCTTCAAATTTTCTCTAAATTTTTGATCCCTCATTTCTCAAAACTTCACAGAAGGCATAGCTGCAAAGATTCTCACTCATTACCCTGCAAAGTAAAGAAGTAATCTAGACTTGGTAAAGCTATAGAGTTTTTGTTCCCCTTCCAAGGGACTTTGTCAATTAAATCTTCAACTCCACAAACTACAACCAAATGACTTTAAAAAAAAAAAAACTTAACTTGATAACACACAGAATGTTGATAGAGCTGACTTATAACACACAAACTTTTCATGAAGAAGCATCAGTATCTTTGGTGTGTTCTGCACCATAGGAAGAAGGAGGCAGTTGGACCTAGTTTTGGCTGATTGAACGTTGAATTGGCGTCAGGCGTTGGCATCAAGGAGTGCTCTGACTGGCCCTGCGCCCCATTTCCAATCTACTACAACAGTCAATTTACCTTAGCTTGTAGCCTTCTGCAAAAATATAATAGCCTCCCCTCTAGTTTTTAAGTCTTGCCCTTACTTTAGTAATAGGTATCTCTTTCTGCTGACCAGGAGGGACATGAGGAAACTTTTCTGTTGAGCGTTGGGTTTAAAAAACACTGCAGTTTGGTTCTACTGCAGTTGATAAAAGACACCTGTTTGCCTGTGTAGAGTATGATATGTATTTAAACACATTTGGATTTTGACAGCACTTGAGAGACTGATATGTTGAGTACACGTGACTCTCTTTTAGAGCTCTTTGCTGACAATAGCAGAACAAAGCTGATGCAGACAGCCTGAGTGCTCTTTGAATGTGTTTCCACTATGCTGTGGCTCTGGTCCAACCCAGGTCCAATGTTTACAGTGTGTGGATATGCAGCTCTAGAGAATGTGTACAGCTGCGGTGGGAGGCAATTATGGCCTGTAGACGGCGTGTGATTACATCTGGAGGGTTTGTCAAAAGCTCAGTAAAGTGTAGGAGTGGATCGTGTTGAGCGGCTTCAGCCCCTTTACACAACAGAGGTACCTTTTGAAGAAGTCAGCGCTGCCGGTGCCCACACAGTAACATGCTCCATTAGATGTGGTTTAGTTGGAGCAGTGTCACAGTGACCAGTGTAATATAAATATAGACATAAGATAAACACAGTAAGTAATACAAACTCAAGGGTGGCCTGGTGTGACTAAAGGCTCGTTTCCACTGGAGTGGTGCAGTATGAGCTGGGTCATTTCAGGTTAGTTTTTGTTTTTCATTTTATTTTATTTTTTTTATTTTTTTATACAAAAGTGGTCAGAAGCATAGTCTGTCCCCAAAAAGTGTACAGCACCACTCGGGGAAGGATTTAGATGCACTTAAGAAGTTCAGTACCATCAGTCATCTTAATACAGTTTGGTTTGGTACAGTAACTTTTTGCATGGCTTCTACTTCTCTGCGTACAGGACAGCAGTACTTTCAACTCAGGAGCATTAGGCTATAATAATATCTCAAAGGTGGACCGATTTCTTACATTTAATTATTTAATGCCACATAATTAATAGATCATGCTTTCGCCTCCCAGCAAGCAGATTGTGGGTTTGATGTAATGTTTTAATGCTGGAAACTGTTGCAAAAATCACGTGCAGCAGCTGGATTCTTGAGTGATATGGGAGTTCACTAACTCACAAAAATCTTTCTTGTCAGGCTCAGGTCGCTTATTTTGCATCTGAACCACTATTATTTCAACCAGTGGTGTGGAAGTATGGACTATTATGTAGTAGTTTGTACTGATACAAGATAAAGACAGAGATCTCCCTTTAGTGAAATGTTTCGCCCCACCTATCATGCATGAGACTCCCACAATCTAACACTTTAACCAAGCCTGAATAAATGAGAGGGGTTGAGGAAAAAAGGGTGTCTGGAAAACAATACAGTATATGTCAAATTACACAACCTGAATCAGATGATTTGATGTGGTGACACCTAAAAAGAAAGGAAACAACCGAAAGAGAAATTAAACACAAGACAAACACAACATAACCGTAGCTCAAGGGTGGCCTGATCTGAGTAACCTCGGAAATATCCAGAGGACTCACAGTCTGCTAAAAAGTCAAATGAGGTGTTGAAATTTGGGAAAACCTCTTCTGCATTTCCACAGCTCTGTTCTTAATTGACTGTTCTCTGCCGCCTTTACTCCGACCACTCATTGTATTACAAAGTAATATTAAACATTCATAAACAATTCCTGGCTGAACCCAGTGTCTCCGCCAAGGGAAGCTCTGCGCACCACTTCTTACACAGCGCATACTGATGGATGGGCTGCTTTTTCTTTGAACTCCTCTGGCAAACCTGACTGAGCATACTAATAAAGCTCATTTAATATTTGGTCTTAGGGAGACCATAAAACTTCACACAGCACTGGCCATTAATACTTTGAAAGTCAAGAAGTTTTAGTGTCTTCAAATAAAAGGCAAGGAGCAAGCGGTAGTGGTGGCTGAATTATAAAGGTCCTTCCTCATTTGTAACTTCATCACAGTTTAATCTGATTCACTGTCACTCCCACCACTAACCTCTGGTCACAACTCCAACTTGAACAAATTATGTACTAAAATAAAATACTGCAGGCGGTCTCACATTCTCTAGACAGAATAGAGAAGCATCTTGGTCATATGAGATGGTATAGCGTCCTATAAAACATAATGCATCAACCAAAAAAGATACCATTAGACATGCATGCACACAGTAGATTGTATTAAAAGCAATAGTTGATGTATTTGAGGTGATACAGCCCATTTTAAGACAAAATGTTGCATAGTGTTTTTGATTAAATAACTTTTGGTTGTTAATATTGTGTCTTAACCAGTTGAGAAGAGAGCTAACACAGAACATAATGGCTCTAGAAACTATTTCCCCTCGTGGCTGTCAAGTTTGACAATGTAACAAGTGAAATTTTAAGGCAAAAAACAGTAATATTAGCAAGCAATTGGGAGTTATTGACCAAACACCCACAGTATTACTGAACATAGAAATGAGTCAGTCCCAAAAGTAATTGCTATTCCTTTCTATTGAGAAATTCCATAAAAATTTTGAGCCAAAAAGGTGTCTGTGACTTTAATATAATTTAATAATATAAGTGCTCTATGCTTGTAAAATATAAGGACTGATCATAGTACTTTTGGTATAATGAATGTTAAAGGGAATATATTCTGCTTTTATTCATATTTTTAAACCATTCCTGGTCACCTCTAGAACAGCATTGGACATTCTATAACCTTTTCAGACATTATGTGACTTAAAGAAAAGAAAACAGGTGAAGAGACTAGCAGCGGGCATCTCTTTTGAACGTAATCAGTGGAAAAAGCACTTCACTTCCTTAAACTTTTTGTATGATGCCATTTTACTACAAAATGAAAAATCTCTGTGAAGAATCAGTGGAAACAGAGCTGTACACCTATTTTTTTTTGGTAAATGAATGAGAACAGACTGGATGTAGAGGGCTTGTTGATTGGTCACTGCTTCCTGAAGTGAATGGGAGTTTGTGAGAGAGGTGGCGGTTTATGGAACTGAGCGTTTTGAGTCCTCAGAAATTCAGCGCTAGAGATCACATATAAAACAAAGACAACTGCAGGTATGTTTCTTATGAGGGAACAACATTATAACATGGTAGAAAGCTCAGAAAGAATATTTTGCATAATGTATCCACTTTAAATACTGTATGTTTAAGCCCCTTTAGTACTGTGTAATGATTCTACATTACACATGTTCATATCTGGCAGAAATGATTTCACAGGATGTTGTTGGCCTGAATGTTGAAAGTGCCTGGGGGCTTGTCATGGCATGGTGACAAAAACTACATTATTTTGTCACAGTTGTAAGAAAAACAAAAAAACACTACTATTCAGCATTTATCAAACTCTTGAGAAAAATGTGGAGTGGTGTGTTCCTGTAGAATATATATTTTTTATATATTTGTCTAAAAGATCATAGCATATCATGTAATTTTTTAAATTAAACTGAACCTTAGCTTAGAGCCTCCTGTTGGTGTGGTGCATCCCTGCGTTTCTTGCAGGAGCCTGTGGGATCTATCATTGGGCTCTCTATTTTACAAAATTTTGCAACATTAAATTTAAAGAATTCATAATTGTTTAGTAATTAAGAATAGATTATTGTTAAAAAAAAAAACAAACAGTGGATACATATGTGTGTTCAATGCATATAATAAAAAAAAATGGTGAGGCACTGTTTGCCTTTAAAAAATGGTCACATTCTAAAATCTGGAAACCTCTACCCCAAACATCATAAGGTTTTCCCCACAGTGCAGCGGTCTCAACAGTGAGTTAACCCACACGGCAGTACCTCCACCTCCCCAGAGCTCCGGGACAGGCCCTCTGCCCCTGGATGACTATTTGTCTGACTGGGGCTGACACTGACTCTACAGCAGCCAGAGGGATTCACTCCGGCGGTGACACGAGCTGGAGACGAGCCATCCTGCCTGGGGTGAGAATCCCCCACCACTCCCTCTTAACTGCACAGGGAGGGGGGTATGGAGCCACTGTCACAAAGGAAATGAGAGCGGGCTGCTGCTGCTGCTCCTGCTGCAGTGAGAGGAGGATGATGGAGCCAGACGTGTGATGTGCCCGGCAGAGTGTCTCTCTCTGAGGCACCGATATAAAGACACTGTCAGGTCTGCTCATGTCAAATTCTCTGGTGAAGGGTTAAGCTGACATAAAGCAGCTAGTGATACTTGCTCTACAACCCCTGAGATATTTTTTTTTCTGTTGGACTTGCAAAACATATAAAGTCCATCATTTTGCACATTATTAAATAATCAACACATGGTTCAGTTTCATTAGGTCTTGTGGTGCATGAGGTTTTTGCCAATATACAAAATACCATGCCAAATGTGTCTAAAACTGGAGGATGTTGCTAAAATGACTATCTTGTGTCTCTCACTTCAGAGCAGCTCAGACATTGTATAAATCCCTATTGACTAGGGCTGGGTATTGCCAACAACCTCACGATAAGATACGTATCCCAGTACAGGGGTCACGATACAACACATATCCTGATACATTTTGAACAAAGCACAATGTCAAACAAGTTTACTAAATGGATGTTTTATATTCTGTATACTGACTGAGAGTGATATAACCTAACCAACATGGCAATAACAGCAATTGGTACATAAAACAATACACATTTTAACAAGCTTTAATATAACCTTAACTGGCAGCAATGGTTTATCCAGCCTACGTCTTGTCATGTTTTTGTGAAGAAACAAAAGAAGAAACATCCTGCTGCACTTGTAGCCTGGATGCAGTGATTATTTCATGCCAAGTTAGACACAAGAGGATCAGTAACTTTGCTCTCCGTCCACTCAGTGACACACGTTGGCTCTGTGTTGTGCTAACGTTACCTGTTGCTGGTGGCAGATCAGAGTAGCATCTGGTTATGTGAAGACTAGGTGTTTTTAAAAGTCCAAAATTGATAATACCCCTCACGTTTGTCTGACTGAAAAAAAAAAAAAAAAACACCGTGTTCCTCCATGTTTGTTTACTATTGAAGGGACTATATCAATACAGTAACATGCGTATCGATATGTGTACCATATACAAGTATATTCCCGTATTGATTTTTTCAGCACAGCCCTACTATTGACGCTGAGCTTCAGTGGAGCTTCTCTATGGGACTGATTTTTCACTAGGAAGAAACAAGATACTGATTGGTTAAAGGAGCAAAAATCATCCCTCCCTTGGACGCTGAGTGTCTCTGGGAGTCAATGGAGCAGTGGACCTTTTCACCGCATGTACATGTTAGACTCTAAATAAACAACTTCAAACACAGCTCTGTTGCGTTGAGGATTAAAGGTTATGAGTTTCCCCTGTTGGAAAGATCAGTAGCCACCACTGCTAGCATACTGTATAATGAACTGATTGACTGAAGATGTTTGGCTTTAGGTAAACATACACTGACACTGGTCTGTAATAGAAGTGATTTTGGCAGATGAATGGCACCAGCACCAGTAAATGTCTTGCTTCTCTTGTTCAGGGCCATAGCAGACTGCACACTCAAGGTTTTGGAAGTGCATTAAGGTAAGTAAGTTAACTCAAGGTCTGAACTCAGCCCACAGTTTCTTCCAAGTCAGACAGCAACCTTCAGTGTGTGACAAAAAATGTGTATATCACATTCTAATGACACTAAAATACATCTTAAAAATGTCTACCATCTATCGTGTAGGCCTATATACAGTGGCAAAAAAAAAGGATGTACCCCCTTAGTATTTTTCCTTTATTGTTGCCTTCAGATTCAGATTCAGATTTTCATGAAGAAACTGAACTGAGTGTTTTCTTGGAAAAATTGGCTTGAAGATTCAGACCTCTTTCTACAAAGCAACGTTCCTCAAGTGCAATCTGCAATAGTGCTACCAATAACTACACTCTCCACTTTCATATTCGTAGTGACAAAAGTTTAAAGGTCTCCTATTTTGCTAAATCGACTTCTGTGAGCTTTTATAATGTTGTTTGCTCCTCAAAACATTCCTGGTGTAGTATTCTGTTTCATTAATGCATGTTTTTTGTAATCCTGCATGCTGAGTCATCTCTTTATTAAGAGCTGAAAGCGCACAGTCTCAAGGCTCTACATAGACACATGAAATCAAGTGCTCTTTCACATTTCTAAAGCCCATACACTGGATCACTGGATTCATTCTGATAATTTCAGCACTATGAAGCAGTCAACTCACTCTGTTAGCATCATGTTGATAATATTTGCGCTAGAAAGCCTCCTTAGCTCCCCAAAAGAAGACATTTTCAATACATTTACATTATTTTAAGCCATAAAATGAAAAATACTAATGCAAAGGCATTCAAATCTTTTTTGAAAAGCCTGACAAAAGCATAATATGGCTCCTTAAACTAGAAGACCTCTGATGCAGACCTTTGCCAAGACATGACAGTCCCACCCTGGATCCCGACAGTGATCAAGAGCTTTTGGAGGTCAGCTGAATATTCTCAAATTGGTGCTCCAGCCTTCATGCCCATTGGTCAGAACATGTCATCATCAAACGTGAAGCTGCTCTATGGGTCATATAACACAAAAATAAACTAAGAATGTTAGCGTGATACATTTTAAGCTAGCATCACTAGCATCTTTGGCATGAGTTAAAAGTTAGATTGCAATACCAACAGTCAGTCTTCCTCTTTAGAGTCAGCTATGGGTCTTTGCATGGTTCTCTAAACTAGACAAACAGGTAATGAAAGTGCTTTTCATCTGTTATGACGGTAATAATTCCCATTTTAATAAACTACATTAAATTAAGGAGGCTCTAAACTGAAAGACTATGCAATTTCATTTTTATTTTACTAAAGAACAATATAAAAGTGGAACTCAGTAACTCTGCTTATTTCTTCTATATTTTGCCTCATTTTCCTCTATAGAGCTCCCCCTACATTTCGGAATAAAGCACTATCGTAAACACTTACAGGTCCAGTTGACTTCTATTGTGATCCCTTGCTCGACTTTACTTTTGTTTTCCCCTCCTCTTATGCATACAAAGTTTTGTCTGCCATTTTTTCTTCCATGACGAAAATCATGAAATAAAGCCACCGTTAGCTTTTTGTTTTGCTAACCACGATGAGCCGCTTTCTCGTGAGACTCGAGACTTCCGTGACGCCAGGTCGACGGCGCTCACTGTTGTAAGTGTCACTCTTGGCCCAGAGACACCAGGGGGAGATGAAGGGTGCTTTATTTATCCCACAACAGCTCATTTAACCATCACATATACTCCGAAATGGTTAATTTAAGATAAAAAAAAGTTCTTCTTTAATAATTTAAATTCCTTATCACTTCAGCTGACCACTTTGAATTATAAGCTATACCAAACATGTCTGCACTGTGAAAAAAAAAGTTCACAACTTAATCATAAAGCTTAGACTGGTATTTTTACAACTTATTTTCTTGAACCAGGTGAACAGAACGTCCCTTGCACTGCTCCACTCCGATCAACTCACATCAAATACTCAAACCGAAGGCTGCTTTTATTCACTCTTCCACTGCCCTTGAAAATTCTATTACAGAAATCCATTTAGTGGACTGAAATGACTTATTCCCCCGAAGCCTTTGAACCTGCGCGGCGCCGGTCCAAGCTGTGAACGTGTGGCACTTTGGCTCTTCGGACATAATGACAGCTCGACACTTGGCCTCCCCGCTCAGAGGTCAGGGGTCACAGGGAGGTGCTGACACTCGTCTCTTCAGGCGCCGGGACACTCTGCTGCTGCACACACCTTCAATCAATAAGGCTAGGATAACATTGGAGATATCAGGGCTGGCTTCTCACACCCTGCACTTAGGGACATCAAACCTGGGCTTAGAAAAAAGACTGTTTGATCAAGTTACTGTTGGATCAAATGGGGATGGAACATTGCTGCACGATGCACATTTATCTGTAGCAGGGTTATAACATTTTTAAATCAGTGAGAATAACTTGCTCACTGCCTTTAGTCCAGCCAGATGCCCATTTTTTTATTTTTTTTTCATCTGGCTCCTGTTCATTTGAGTTTTCCATTTGGGTTTTCTGGGAGTGGAACAAATGCATTAAACTAGCTCAGAATGGAACTTGAAAAATATAAACCAAATCAGAGAAATAAAAGCCTACCTGTTTAAGACTGCTCTGATTGGTCTGGTAAGATTGATTTTGCTTTTGGTGGAAACAGGATGGAAGTGGTTCCAGTCCCAATTTGATTTGATAAGAAAGTCAATTCGCCAAAGTCGCAAATTCAAAGTTTAGTTGATGAGATTTTCTTCATAGACATTTCATGCTCTGTCCATTCCCCACTGTTGCCAGCAGGGGGCATCAGACACATAATCAAAGTGTTCTCTGCAAAGTTAAAGAAACAGCTCCCCAGAAGAAGTCATTTTCCATACATATAGATTATTTTAAGTTATAAAATGTAAAGCAAGGTTGTCCAAAATTATTTTAAGAAGCATGAAAAAAAAAGTGTTAGTGCTCAACTTTCACATCATGGACTCCAGAATCAATCACATGGGAAGTATTGCCAGGTAAAATACAAAACACACATGCACGAGGACTGCAGTGCACCTGCTGTGTGGACCACATAACATACTAAATTGTTAAAGGATTTGTCGGCAATAAGCAATAAAAATCAATGACTGCTACCAATTAAGGATTCTAGTCTAGTACTGCTTGCAATGCAGTAAATCTACCATAATTCCAATAACTGCCTCATATAAATTCATTTTTTCCCTGACTGGAATGGCATAGTCTAAATTTATCTTGTTTGGTTCTGGGCAATTTATAGTAATTTAGCTATTTCCATGTTTTACACAAGCTCAGGTGGGCCTAAGCTCATTTGTAGACAACACAGTTATACCATTGTCACACTTACAAACTTGTTTCTTCATTGTTTTGGTTTTTCATAGAGAGAGCATAAAAGCAAATGTTATTATTAGTATTATAAGATAGTAAATTCAGACTATTCAGAAATAGTTCAATTAATTGGCCTAATATAGACTGGAGACTGTTGGAAAAATACTTGTACTTGAATTTACATACAGAAAACTTAAAGATATTGACTACCATGTCTGTCTATTATACTGCATACCTTTAATGGAAGATTACAAAATGCAATATAAAGCAATACTGTCTTTGATGGACGTTAGACTTGAGGCTATAGCTTTAACGGCCACTTTTTCTTTTTGCCCACTGGCTCGACGACTGGATCAGAGCATCTCCAAAACTGCAGCTCTTGTTGGGTGTGAGACATAACACCAGTAAGAGGCAGTTGGTCATAATGTTATGCCTGATAAGTGTATGCAACAATATCTAATGCCTTTAATCTTTCCACTGACTCAGTAGAAAGCACTATTGGGCATGCATTGACGGAGTATGCCCTTATGTACCATTTTACACTCTCGACAGTATCTATAAACTATTAAAATACAGCTTCTAATTACACATTGGATCAGTGACAGCTCTGTCCTGTGGGCTCCACTTTATTAAAGGCGTTGTGGATTTAAGCATCCCGCAGCTCCAAGGATAAAATCACTGCTGTTAAATTTACACACTCCAGCATTCTGATCCTGCAACTTTTATTTGGCAAAACCTCTTAACGGTAATTACAAAGCGTGTGGCGGCTGTTGGTCAGTGTACCCGCAATGATTTTTGACAAACCGATAAGTACCATTTACTCCTGGATTTGAATAAATGTGGTTTTTACTTTGAGAAATTTCAACGCAGTTTACGGAAATTCATTCTTTTGGTTTTTGAAAGAGTATGTATTGGTCATATACAGCATGTGCACTGACCACTAAGTATCTGGCTTGTCATTCAGATGTGTAGTCAGAGGGCAGAATGCATGTCTAACTGTGGCTTATGTGGCTGCTATTCTTATGGTTTGACCAGAAGATGACCTTACGTCGTCATAACTCATGAATCTAAAAATGTAACAGTACAATGTTTGGCTGATGCTTATATTAGAACTCAGTATAAATCCCAGAAAGGAAAATGCACTGTACAACTGTAATGTATTTAGTGGCTGACAGGTTACAAGTTACAAATTAGTAATTAATCTTAATCTAGATACATCGAATTGCATAATAAGGATCCAAGCTTCTAGCAATGGTCCAAATGTACATGAAAGTTGCCATATTAAAAATACATTGTGACTTCTGTTAGGAAAGTAGAGACAAAATCCATTTAAGTGTTTTTGTAGTTAACCACTGCCGACCTTGTAGCAAAGAACCACTGGACCTTCCCCACTAAGTTTTTTAAAGTTCATCCATCCATCTTCTTCCGCTTTATCCGGGTCGCGGAGGCAGCAGTCTAAGCAGAGATGCCCAGACTTCCCCCTCCACAGACACTTCCTCCAGCTCTACCGGGGGCACCCCAAGGCGTTCCCAGGCCAGCCGAGAGACGTAGTCCCTCCAGCGTGTCCTAGGTCTTCCCCGGGGCCTCCTCCCAGTGGGACATGCCCGGAACACCTCCCCAGGAAGACGTCCAGGAGGCATCCGAAACAGATGCCCGAGCCACCTCAGCTGACTCCTCTCGATGTGGAGGAGCAGCGGCTCTACTCCGAGCTCCTCCCGTGTGACTGAGCTCCTCACCTTATCTCTAAGGGAGCGCCCAGCCACCCTACTGAGGAAACTCATTTCGGCCGCTTGTATCCGGGATCTTGTCCTTTCGGTCATGACCCAAAGCTCATGACCATAGGTGAGAGTAGGAACGTAGATCGACCGGTAAATCGAGAGCTTCGCCTTTCGGCTCAGCTCCTTCTTCACCACAACAGACCGATACAACGACCGCATTACTGCAGACGCTGCACCGATCCGTCTGTCGATCTCACGTTCCATCCTTCCCTCACTCGTGAACAAGACCCCAAGATACTTGAACTCCTCCACTTGAGGCAGGAGCTCCCCCCCAACCTGGAGAGGGCAAACCACCCTTTTCCGGTCGAGAACCATGGCCTCGGACTTGGAGGTGCTGATTCTCATCCCAGCCGCTTCACACTCGGCTGCAAACCGCCCCAGCACATGCTGAAGGTCTTGGCTTGATGAAGCCAACAGGACAACATCATCCGCAAAAAGCAGAGATGAAATCCTGTGGTTCCCAAACCAGACTCCCTCCGGCCCCTGGCTGCGCCTAGAAATTCTGTCCATAAAAGTTATGAACAGAACCGGTGACAAAGGGCAGCCCTGCCGGAGTCCAACATGCACTGGGAACAGGTCTGACTTACAACCGGCAATGCGAACCAAACTCCTGCTCTGTTCGTACAGGGACCGGACAGCCCTTAGCAGAGGGCCTCGGACCCCATACTCCCAGAGCACCCCCCACAATAAAACCCCCAAGGTCAATAGAGCTCAATTTATGGGTTATATGTTTATAAATGTCTAGATAAACTCCAGTTTATATATAAAAAAAACTTTACTCTTGAGCCACAACATCTTGTCTTCTCTGGTTGTGATGAAATAAAATATCACTTTTGCACACATTGTTAACCTTTGCCGGAAACAAAGAATTTAATAAAAAATGGTCAGTGTTGCGGCAAACTGCAAATACTCATTATTGTAACTTATTTGTATGCATTGTGTGTATTGAGGTTTACACGGTGTTTTGTACTGTTTTAAATGTTTTTCACCTATTCATATCACTGGAATTGATCCTGAAATAAAAATAAAAGGATAAAACTGATTCAAGAGGCCTTATGTTTTAGTGGAATCCAGTTAAAAACCCATCTCCTTGTGGGAAAACTGCACAGCAAGAACAAATACACTTAACAGTCAGTCATTCTCATTTCCCAACTCCTTGAGCAACCTCTTTCTCTGTTGACCCCATGATGTTGCAACAATGTGAAGGAATAGCAATTCAGAAAATAACATTTTTAGAGCCCTGTGTCACTATAGCATTTGATTGTTAACTCTGATTACATTGTGTCTGACGTTGTCACATGGAACAGCATAACATGACTCAATTTGAAAGATTTTGCTTTCAGTTGTCTTGTTTTTTCTGTTACTTTAAAAACCTTATGTGCCGCAGTGTAGCTCAGTTGGTAAAGTATGTGGCATGACTATAGTTCACCTCTGCATCAGTCTTTCTATCTATAAATCAAATCAAATCACAACAGTTTATTGCAGAAGCCCATAATCAGTGGAATCTATGAAACAGCAATGGAAAATAGTGTGTCAGTGTCCAAACAGTTCAGTAGTGCTGCAGTAAACAGTAATTTAGAGTTTAAGGACTGATTTGGGGTGATTTGGAACTTTCAGAACTGAGATCATTGACAGTCTATGCCCCTTATACGCTTGTGGTCACTTCTCAAAATGTTGATAATGACCCAAAAGACACTCATGTGACGTCACCTGGCATTAACAAATTGTGGGTCTAGATTCCAACAATTTACCAAATCTCTCTCTGCTCTCTTTTATGATTTACTGCCACATACTGTCTAATAAAGCCATAAAAAGCCAAAGAATATCTTATATATCTAAAAACTTGTAAGACTATTAAATGCTCTGCTCTGTTTATAGTCTCTCCTCATTTTTAAATAGAATTTTTTTTTTGCGAGCTCCATGAGTTGCTCTATCTGCCTAAGAATTGTTGATTTTACATACTATCATAGCCCACCTCCACCTTAGCTCCTCATTTCCTGCACTTAGAGAAATCTAAATCATTATTGAATTGGTTGTGACTGACCTTTACTATGTTTGTTTATTAAATTATCAAAAGTATCAAGTACTTAAAGGAGAAGTGTTGTTTTTGAGCATGAGTGAGTGCTAAGATAGAAGCTTCTCCTCCAAAAGTGTTCACTTTGCAGTGTTTTGACAGCTGTAACACATGGAACACAATGTAATAAAACATATGGATTTTTTTTTTGCACTGTAAAATAAATAAATAAATACATACATACATTTTTTTTTTTTTTTTTTTTTTTTTTTTTTTTTGCACTCCTTGAACCGCCACCTTATCGTGGTGGAGGGGTTTGAGTGCCTGAATAATCCTAGGAGCTATGTTGTCAGGAGCTTAATGCTCCTGGTAGGGTCTCCCATGACAAACAGGTCCTAGGTGACAGGCCAGACTAAGAGCAGTTCAAAAGCCTTTTATGATGACAAAACAAACGAGGCCAGTTACGTTGTCCGGCCTCCCTGATCTGAATCCAAGTGGTGTTCTGTTATTGGACTTCTGTGCTAGCCACGGATTGTCCATAACAAACACCATGTTCAAGCACAAGGGTGTCCATCGGTGCACATGGCACCCTAGGCCAGAGGTCGTGTCATCTGACACAACAACAAGGGGGGGTTGGGGAGTTGGATCCGCTGGCGGAGGAGGAGGCTGGACAGACTCAGCAGACCCAAACATATTGTGAGGGCCTGTTGGGAACATCTGGCTGAGACCTCTGTCAGAGGGGTCTTCAACTCCCATCTCCAGGAGAGCTTCAACCAGATCCCGAAGGAGGTAGGGGACATGGAGTCTGAGTGAACCTTGTTCTCTGCCTCTATTGTCGATGCAGCCATTCGGAGCTGTAGCCCTAAGGTCTCTGGTGCCTGTCATGGGGGCAACCCCAGAACCTGGTGGTGGACACTGGAAGTAAGGGATGCCGTTAGGCTGAAGAAGGAGTCCTATCGAGCCTGGTTGGCTTGTGGGACTCCTGAGGCAGCCGACAGGTACCAGAAGGCCAAGTGTGCTGCGGCCCGGGCGGTTGTGGAGGCAAAAACTCGGGAGGAGTTTGGGGAGGCCATGGAGGAGGACTATCGGTAGGCCTCAAAGAGATTCTGGCAAACTGTCCTCCGCCTCAGAAGGGGGAAGCAGTTCTTCACCAATACTGTTTACAGTGGGGGTGGGGAGCTATTGACCTCAACTGGGGATGTTGTCTGGTGGTGGAAGGAATACTTTGAGGATCTCTTCAATACCACTGACACATCTTCCGTTGAGGAAGCAAAGGCTGGGGACCCAGAGGTGGACTCGTCCATCACCCAAGCCAAAGTCACTGAGGTGGTTAAATAGCTCCTTGGTGGCAAGGCACCGGGTATGGATGAGATCCGCCCTGAGTACCTCAAGTCCCTGGATGTTGTGGGGCTGTCTTTGTTGACACGTCTCTGCAACATTGCTTGGCGGTCAGGGACAGTACCTCTGGACTGGCAGAGCAGGGTGGTGGTCCCTCTTTTCAAAAAGGGGGACTGGAGGGTGTGTTCCAACTATAGTGGGATCACACTTCCCTGGGAAAGTCTATTCCAGGGTACTGGAGAGGAGAATTCGGCCAATGGTCGAACCTCGGATTCAAGAGACCTGGAGAAGGCATTCGACCGTGTCCCTCATAGCGTTCACCCGAGTGTGAAGCGGCTGGGATGAGAATTAGCACCTCCAAATCCGAGGCCATGGTTCTCGACCGGAAAAGGGTGGCCTGCCCTCTCCAGGTCAGAGGAGAGTTCCTGCCTCAAGTGGAGGAGTTTAAGTATCTCTGGGTCTTGTTCACGAGTGAGGGAAGGATGGAGTGTGAGATTCACAGGAGGATCAGTGCAGCATCTGCAGTAATAAGGTCATGGTATTGGTCTGTTGTGGTGAAGAAGGAGCTGAGCCGAAAGGCGAAAATCTCAATTTACCGGTCGATCTACGTTCCTACTCTCACCTATGGTCTTTGGTCCTATGGTCCTATGAGCTTTGGGTTATGACCGAAAGGACAAGATCCCGGATACAAGCGGCCAAAATGAGTTTCCTTTGCAGTGTGGCTGGGCGCACCCTTAGACATAGGATGAGGAGCTTGGTTACCCGGGAGGGGCTTGGAGTAGAGCCACCGCTCCTCCACATCAAGAAGAGCCTGGATAAAGCGGAAGAAGATGAATGGATGGAAGGATATTTTTGCACTGGGTTCCATTTTGTTCAGTGTTATTAATGAGTTTGATTCAATGCTTTTTACTTTTATGTAAATAGTTTGACACAGCATGCAAAACCTTCATGATTAAAATTTACCCATAAAGCTTAATTTTGACGGAAAGATGTGGCTTGAATGTGAACATATGCTGTGCAATATGAAAAATTAATACTTTGGATATGACATGAATGTTTATTTGCATTAGTCATTAAAATGCAAAGGCTAAAAATAACTGTACAGCAATGAATCACGGTTAACCCTTGCTCAAAACACATTGCTCGTATATATCTGTATGAACGAGGTGATAATTGATTTGTTCACACTCTGTCACTCTGCATCAGCGACAGTGACAGCCCTGCTTGGCTCTTCTATTAGCTGGGCACACTGTCATTAAATGGGATTTGTAATTTATTGCATTGTGTGGAGAAGTGCAACGATGCCTCCACAGCCATCAGCCATCTGACATAATCTGCTCTCCACATGCAAATGTTGGTACGGAAGCCTGGAAGAGACATACAGCCCCAAGACTAACACACTCCACAAATGAATCACAGCTACTGATATTAGCATCTGTTTCTAATCTTAGACTCTGCAGCCTTCACATTGAAATGGAAAGTATTCGGTGACATCATCAGAGAGAGGGACAGCCATAATTTATGCAAAGACTGAAACTGTTTTTACTTCTTCTACAAGGAGGGTGTGTTTTTGCCAATTTGTTAGTCTGTTAGTTGTTAGTTTGTTAGTCTGTTTGCAAAAAGCCGTGGTTGAATTTTGACAGATTTTAAGAAAGGTCAGAAATGGCCAAAGACATTTTTGTTTGTTTTGTTTTGGTGTTTATCCGTATCACTGTCTTAAGCCAGAAATCTTTGAAAGGATTGTAAGATAGGGCCAAATATAATAACTCCAGCCACAAGGGGTCAGTAAAGAAACAATTGATTTGTTTTGGTGGAGTCTTTACCACTGAGAGGTAAATGAATTTTGAGATTCAAAGGACGGTGTCATTCCCTAATTCCAGGTTGGCTGAAAATTTGATGTGCATGCCTAGATCCTTTTGCCCATGCACCTAAATCACTACGGCAACACTATTTGGACAAACAATAGACCCTTCTTGTGTTTGTAAACAGAACGTCTGTGTTCCAAAGACTGGTACCAGAAGTTAGAAAAGATGATAATACATTTCTAAAGGAGCAATTAGCGCTAGCCACAAAACATCGCAAATTATGAATAATCTTGACAGATTTGGCAACTGACAACCCCTCTGCCACATAGTAATATCAGAGCTTGGTTTTATAACATTAGCAAGTGTGTCAACGTTTAGCTGTTTAATACAAGGTTGCAATTAGCATCTATAATTCTATAATTTACATTGCTTAATTTCAATGTTATGCGGGACAAATAGTAACAGAAATGTTTTGGACCGCAATAGTTTGACATTGTAAGTTCAGATTTAATTCATCAATCACCACAAATCACCAAGAAAAGTAATTTTAAATAAATATATAAACAACAACCATTCGTTCCTGCTGCCCAAACATTTAAATTAATATTTATATTTTGCTTCCTTGTATAAATGAATGGGATAGAACGTTAATATTGGTACCAGGCTCCGTGTGCAACCTTTTTAAGCACATCATTCCTGGAAGGGTCTATTTTACACTTAAAATACTTTAACATTTTATTATTAAATACATGCTCAATGTTTGTGAAAATGTGTTTAAACTGCTAATAAACCTGAGCAAACAAAATGTGCTTACTTTGATGATCATGGCAGGAACATTTTTTTACATGATTCTTTCTACAAATACATTTTTGAGAAACATGCTACATCAACATGGCTAGCTGCTACAGGCTACAACAGACAACAAAAATTCTAATGAGAAGGCTAACAGATTAGCATGACTGATCCAAGTCAGGTTAGTAATCCAGATTGGGGAGTGGCAGATAGTACATGGAAAGCATATACTGACAAACTACATTATAAAGCCATATTATTTAGCCATTAGCTTATATGCTACATAAAGATGATTATTGTTTCATTAAAACTTAGCAACTTTTTCGCTGGAGTTTTGGAGTCCATGTGATGGTAAATCAGTTGTTGTGGGGTGAATAAAGGGTCTCCCCCTGCCCCCTCTAGGCCAAGCAGACTTGGCTTTATTTCTCGATTTTCATTATGCAGAGTAGCCAAATGGCAGATTTTATTTATTTATTTATTTATTTATTTATTTATTTATTTATCTTTAAGTCTAATGCATTATAACCAGGCTGTGTCATTACATACTTGCAGTATTGGACTGTAACACAGCCCAGTGTAATTAGATTACTTTTTTAGAAATGTAATGTAACGCACTATAATTTCAAAGAGAGTAATCAGATTATAATTACAAGCCCAAAAAACGTTGCGTTACCACTGCGTTACATTTTACTGACAGGATGAGTGTTTTATCCATAGCTTTTGTCTCTCGATTGTAAAACAAGAAATACGAGTCGCAGATGAGTGACGCAGTTACGTGCAACGTCATACATCACCTGAGCTCAGCGCTGAGCAAATCAAAGGCAGCACAGTGGAAGAAGCAGGGGTGTAGCATGAAATTCTGGGCACTTTGTAGTTACCATCTTGGTGGGCCCCTTGGCTCACTTGATCAATATCTCTTAAACATTCTAGGCTTTTTGAGGGCCCATTCCTGCAGTGGGCTCTGGGTAAACAGTACCCCCTAGTTCGATGCCCCTGGGAAGGAGTGGGCGCTTTCTGTAGCTGGGGAAATTAAACAGGGCCTCTGAGAGTTCGTGAGTGTCAGGTCAGCCGTGGGGACGATCAGAGATATGATGAGCAGCGCCTTGAAGAAGCACGTTTTATATGTCATAAAGTGAAAGGAGTGAAGCCGTGTGCTGGATGTGCACAGGTCGGCCGATCTCTGAGAAAACCCACTGTTACAGTAGGGTGCTCCTAGAGGCACATACAGTACACCCAACTGGCCAAAGCTGAATTCCACTCACATTTGGTGTTTTGGCCAGTGTGGATGTCCAGCCCTGGTTACCGTGCGCCAGAAATTAGGTCACTGCAGATCTGTGATGCTACTGACAAGTGCCATTAAAGGTGTTACATTTTTAAAGCATTCATTTTTCTGTAATTTATTAATCATAATCAACACATTCAAGTTCTAAAACTGAAATATAGAGAAAAGAAGAGGGAGACAGTTTGTTTATTTTTAATTTCAGAAAAGCAAGTCACAATATTTTCATTAGAATTAAATGGTCAGAAGCTTTATTTGTTTTTTGCAAGATTTGCATTTTCCATAAACTGAATGCCTGAGCTGGAGATTGCCTATTTTTTGTTTATATTTCAAAGTACCTAAAGTAACTAGTAATCCATAATCTGATTATTTTTGAAATAAAGTAATCAGAAAAGTAATTAGATTACATTTAGAAGTAATCAGCAATCAGCAATGTAATTATTTTTCCACAGTAATCTGACAAACACTGCATACATGTAGTCAAATATTTGTTGCCAAACCATCTTGATTATTCCTAAAGTGAAACATTTTTGTGGCTAATGCCAATGTCAACCTTAAAATGTATTGTGGCCTGCTCGGTTATGGCACCATTCTAGCAATATACAAATGACATTTAAAACTACCATACACTAAAATGTAGCCTGATGCTTAAGTTGTGCTTTTAAATGCTCTCAAGAGTGAAGTTCTTACTTGAGAGGTTCTGCACTTGTGTATTATATGCAACTGTCCTTGGAACTGAGTGTCCAGCAGAGCCACTTAGAGCAGCTGTCTGTTCAGAGTGACATGGTCTGTGACAATTGTTCATGTACAGTATAGGACATGCTAATGGCTCAGACTGAAGGCACGGCTGCAGAATGCCTTTTAGGAGCTGAACTGTCAGAACAGCGAGACGTGGCGATTACAGGGAACCAGAAATGTCACACTATATATTTAAATCCTGTACAGTACAGGACTTATGTAATACTTCAGATTCTATACATGGTCAGATAGAGAGGAGAACAAATGGTCTTCCTCCTAGTGTGCAGTGATTTGCATATTGGTGCCAGATGCCTTTCCTGTCCTCTCCATTTATCCAGGCCTGGGCCCAGCACAAAGAGCACACATGGCTTGTGGCTCCAGTGTCTGGTTCTGGGTTTCATGTCCTATCCACCTGCATCAGTGCACCGGCCTATTTTCTTTTGTAGATGGTACACTTTTTCTATTCTGTTTATAGTAACAGGCCTAGTTTTATTTTTGTCTTAAATAGTGCAATGTGACTTAAAACAAATTTACAAATCCACAGTCTGTACATTTATTTTGAACACTGAGCTTTGTAAAGAATGTATTTTTATAGGACATTCACTCAGTGCTGTTTTATTTCGACCCAAAAAGACAGAAGCTGTGCTTTTAATTTATTAACAATGACAGAGAACATTCATCTTCAAGGACTACTCAGCTGTTTCTGTTTGAGACAAAGTAGAATGGAATGAGGAAGGAAAAGACTCACTATTTTTATACACAAGTATCCCAGTCTTATTATTGAATGATTTTGAATGTCCAGACCCTGTGTCATGACAGTTTTTTAGTTTTCTCTGTACAGCTGAGAAAGCATTAATGTTTGGAATTATCTTTAGTACACAAACCAAATCATTAGGTTATATATCCTCAAGACTACTGGAGCTAAAAGTGGTGTGGAGCTTTTTGAAGAAGTATGTTTTTCAATTGCTCCATCTGGGCGCAACAGGGTGAAGTGCTCGCCAACCAACTGGAGGGTTGGCGGTTTGAACCTTGGTAAAAACATGTACTGTCATTGTGTCCCTGGGCAGGACACTTTGCTGACTTGTCTGGTTTTGCATCCAGAAATCTGTCAACCTGCTGTGGCGACCCCTGACATAAAAGGGAGCAGCCGAAAGATTGAAAAAGTAAAAATAATCATCTCTAAATTAATGAAAGTCCTTTTTCAGCTTTATTGGATAGGGCCAAAAAGTGACAGGAAATCATGAGAAGAGAGCAGGGAGAGGCATTCAGCAGAGTGTCGGAGTCCAGACTCAAACCCACAATGCCGAGGCAGGCTGTAGTTGCCTTACAGTATATATATGCACCACAGCTCTACCAACTACAACAGCACATTAAGGTTCATCTTTAAATTCACCAAATAAATCCATTTACTTAAATGAGTGACATTATTTTAAAGTAACAGCTGCCTTCATTTACTCCAGTGCAGATTGTGTACTCCTTCCATCTCAGCTTAACCAATTTATTCTTTATTTTATTCATTAATTATTATTTTTTTATGTAACCCTTTTTTTATTTAACCTTTATTTAGCTAGGAAGATCCCATTTACATAAAATATCTGTTCTCCCTGGGTGTTCTGGCTTTTTAACAAGCATTGTGGTCTTATAGTCTATAGTATTTTGACCATTACTGAAAGTACACCACTACATGAGTTTATTCTATACTATGGAGTAACCAAGAATGAGAAAAATCATTAAAAGTTATATAGTCATGTCCATGTAAACAGTCTGCCTGAAAAGAAATGCATTATGTATTATGCATAAGCCGGTCACTTAATTCAAGCCGACAAAAGCCGAGAAGACTCCAAAAGTTAGCTCATGCAGCCGCAGATTACATCCAACAGGTCTCATTCAAAGCTCCCCTGACCTTTCCTTAATGAATGTGAGCCATCATAAAGAGAGAGCTTATTCGGGGGGGCCTCTGCTGATTGTAATGAAGCTCCGAGAAAGGATCTAGAGGAGCTGTATCTCACTTCATTTAGCCACTGGTCCAGCACGGCAGCCTTTTAGTCTCCTCCTCTGTCCCTGTAATGGAATCAAGACTGGGCTCACATAATGCCTGAGCTGGCAGTCAGGCAATCAGCCCACTTCTCTCAGCACAGGAAGTAAGACGAAGGAACCCGAAGTGCTCTTCTGACACCTGCTGGATGAAAGGGGATCTGCAAAAAAAAAAAAAAGATGAAGATGGATGAGCAGCTGAAGGAGGAGAGACATTTACTATTTATTAGGGACATTAGGAAAGGTTAGGACATCCTTTTGGCTGCAGATTAATGTTTCACTTGTAGGATCATCGCTACACTGCTGAAGGGGATTCACACAGTTACTGGCTATTTTGTTATGATTGTTGTAATTGCAGAAGTCAACTTTGTCTCCAAGGGCTGGACTCAATTGACCTCTGAGGATGTGCAGTGAAATCAGGCATAGGCACAAAGTCCTTGAAGTGGGTTAGATCCCCTGGTCAGCTGATAACAATTTTGTGTGGAGTCTTCATGTTCCTCTTGTGCTACCGTGGGTTTTCTGCAATGTATTCCACCACCAAAGACGTAACGGAGACTGCAACAGTTTCATCATTTCAAACAATATTGTGAGTTATTCCAAAAAGAATAATTTGGTCTTTCACAAAAGTTTATAGTATAGATTTTCTTGTGTTTTCATACCTTTACATGTTTTTTTACAATGATGTGTCTTGCTAGCTGGTTTATACAGGTTTTGGCGCTGTTTTCCTACCTGGAGTGGTAGGGGAACAGCGCCATCTGCAGTCCAACTTTTTCAGGACAGTATCCCAGGTCAGTGCAATGTAATTTATGAAATATCATCTCTATCATGCAATAAAATGCACAATGGAGAAACAAGGAGAGAGAAAAAGAAATGGCAGAGACAAGTACATGGAAGAAAAAAGCAGAACAGGAAAATCTAAAATCCGTAATTTCGGACCATTGCAAAAGGGAAAGGCACATCATGGCACACTGGGATAATGCCAACATATACGGGATGGAGGATAATAAACACTGACGTTGGATTAAGGAGGCAAATGAGATCTGGAAACGTGCCCACAGGACACCTGAGACGAGGGGGCCTATCAGCTTTCATGGACCTGGGATACTGTCCTGAAGAAGTCGGAGTGCAGATGGCGCTGTTCCCCTACCACTCCAGGAAGGAGAACAGCGCCAACACCCATACACCTGTATAAACCAGCGTCACTGTAACATCAGGTGACTCTTCTGAGGAAGGATACAGGAAGCGGATGAAACAGGTAAAATTATGAAAACACAGTACTGGTCTGTTAAAAAGAAAATCCATACTTCCACTTAGAACATGGAAATTATATTTACCTACATCATCTTAGCAGTGTTTCATTAATTATACACAAAAAGTTAAGCATTTATGAACACCTAACATCAAAATACACTGAAAAAGATAATGTGCAAAGTCTGGTACATTGCTCACCGTTGTTCATATTCAACTCACTGCAAAATAAGTGGTTGGAAGATCAATCCCCGCTACCAGATTGCATACTGCTGTTGTGTCCTTGGGCAAGACATCTTCACCGACCTTGCCTGTTTGAATGTGTTTGTCTAATTGTGTTTATCTAATTGTGTGTTTGGTGGGGGTTGGAGAGGCCATAGGTGCAATATGGTTGAAGTAGCTCACCACCACCGAGTGTGACTGAGGAGAGAATGAATAATGCACTTAACTGTAACGTGACGAGTGTCTAGAAAAGCGCATTATTAATATTATTGAAATAAGTGTGAAGTAAGAAAAATGGCAAAAGAAGAACATTAATTTTGCCATATAGTTTTCAAGCCATAGGACACAGACTTGCCCACTGCAGACCACAAGAGAGTAGGGTCTTTCTCTTTTAGGCTTCTTCAGTGACAGGCTAATCAATTTTATTAAGTCATCTATAATAGTGTTTCCCAACCAGGGGTACAGGGACCCCTAGGGGTATGCAAGCACTTCACAGGGGGTACTTGGAATTATTTCCTAATTTGATAATAAAATATTTGTGATCTTTTCTTATTAAACTATTGAAATTTATGAAAGACAAGCGTCTCATTAATTGATTGATTAAAAAGCATTAATTAGAATGAGATGAAACAACAAGAAATATTATTGGTTATTAAAGTTATTCTTCATTCACTTTTCTTGTCAATTTTTATGAGTTTTTTTGTTGAAAAATATAGTAAAACACGTAAATGTAATAGAAAGTTATACTGTTATATATATATATTTTTTTTTCTAAAAATATTTTTATACACTTTGTTAGTGATTTATTTTTCTGTTGAATTTAACTTTTAAAGCAAAAAATGCAGAAATACTTTTACAATAAAGTAAGCATGTAAGTAAGTGTAAAATGTCTTAATAAACACAGATAACCACTCTATGACCACTTTTTTGAAAAATGAACACGTAAACAAATGAGGTGTGCTTGAAAAGAAGAAAAACAGTGCCCTCTAGCGTGAAAATATGTCATGATTTATTTCTTATTTTCCTCACATATACAGTATTTCAAAAACTTTAAACAAGTATCTATTCATATCACCACTGAACACAGTATATCAGATTCTATAGATCTGTGTGGTGATCCAGGAGGTAGACTTGTTTCTCTGTGATGCATTATGGGTGTAATTTATGGGGTCAGAAGCAGCAGTAAAACGTCTGGGCCCCACAGCATCCCGTCAGCTCTGAGACAACAAACAGTCCCTGTCTATTTCTGGGGAGGTTTGAATCATTCTTGCTCCCCTCAGAACAGGGCCCTTCAGAGCAGTTTGCAGCCAGCAGCCCAGTTGTGTCAACACCTTCCAAAGTTTGACGAGAAACTAAAGTGACGTGACAGTTTTAATACAGTTGTACAAATCAAGTTATGAAACGCTTCCCGGAGAAAAGTTTGCAAGAATGAGTACTAATATACTGTAGGTTAGCCATATTTTTTCTAGAGTACTCTATACAAAATGTGTCTGGTTGGTTTGTTAATTTCCAGGAGACAGAACAACTGATTATTGCTGCGTTCATTTCTGAGATGAGAAGTTGTTTTCCCGACTTTATCTCAGGAGAGCCAGGATATTGACACAACAATGTTATTGGCCAGTAATGTTATTAATTAGTGTTTAACACTGCTAACAGGTCACATTTATTGTTAGCCTTCTCACTACTTAAAAGCTGATTGTTAATACATTTTGCAAATATAGCTTTAGCCAAAGAGCTTGAATGTTTGAGGTAAAAGAAAATGAATGGCAATGATTAGCATTTCTAACACAATTCTGTTACTCCTATGCAAGTGACAACTTATAGTAAAGTCATTATTAAAATAAAAAAAAAAGAACATTTTCCAGGTTTTCCGAGGATGACATGAATGCACCAAGAAATACAACCACAATTCAAAGGTCCATTCTGAGCGCATTTTATAAAGCATCATTTAAAAAAATATTTTTAGTAAGTTTTTAGAAACTCAAAATGAGTTGAATAAAAAATATAACTATTATAATATAGTGCTCATGTTGTTTTCCCATGAGCTGTTCTCTTCTGTCTGTACTCTATCTGTGAACATGCTTCTGTGGCACGTGTGAGCCTTTGTCATTTTAAAATGCACTATACTGCTCTGTTGTTGCTCTGTCTTGCTAAAGTCAACACTGAGCATGAGTCAACTCATTTTTATACATCTCACACTACAATGTAGCCTGGGTGAATTAATAAAGTTCATGTGTCATATTTTTTTTTTAGCTTTACAGTGATTTTATTTGTATTTGTCATCTTTGTCATGATTGTTTTTTGACTTAAACAACTGGAACATGGTACCTTTTGAAAAAATGTCACTCTGAGGTCCAAGTTCTGACCTCTGAATTTAACTGAAAGGCAGCATTAGTAGTAGCAGTACTAGTACTAGTACTAGTAGTAGCAATAGTACTTCTAAAACTAGTCAGAGTAGTTGGAGGAGTAATTGCATTTGTAAAGGTGGTAGTAGTAGCAATAGAGTATGTGCTTTCATATATACTTAAGTATTCAAAGTACTTAAAAAAAACAAATTTTTTTGCAATGTATTTCAAATAAGTGCAGTCAAGAATTTTGGGTAGAATGTCTACTACATTCAAGTCACAAACTTCAGCATTTCCCCAAGGTCTTAAAAGTATTAAAAATTTATTAAATCTGACTGTGTCAAAATCAAAGCCTTAAAAGTTTTGAATATTATGAGTAGGTATTAAATTTTGTTCATTTGGGTCTTAAAATGTGTCAAAACATTATGCTAATATTACAAAGAGCAGTGTCACCAATAACAAAGTATATTTATTGAAGAAATTCAGTCAAGAAATCATTTAAATACACGATTTATTTTCATGATTTTTTAAATTCAGCACAGAAGTTCTTTCATCTGTATTCAACTTTCAAAATAAAACCCTTGAGGTTCAGAGAGTAGTTTGGCTAATTCCTTAGTGTAAAATTCATGCAGATTATTGTTCTGCTGTTGACAATGCTGGTATTAAATTTCACTCCAAGTGGCATTATAAAGTCTTAAAATGGGCTTGAATTTCACAAGACAAAACCTTAAGCTACCCTAAGATTTGCAGCTCCAAAAATATGAAGAAAATACATTTTACATCATTTTAGTGAGGAAATGTGGGGCTCAACTCATAAAATCATAATTGATAAGATTGTTGTACAGCAAAAACAAAAAACAAGCCATACATTTTAAAAATAAGGTAGGGAATTTTGTTCATACTAATCAATTATTTTTAAATTGATTTATTATAGAATTGTGCAAATTCTTTTCAAAGCAAAAGCTAAATCACTTCCAGATTGTGCCCAGAGGTTCTTTTTAGTTCCTGAGAGCAAATATTAGTACTATTATAGTAAAGAAGAATCTTTATGGTGTAAGTCAGTTGCCTTTCAGTTTTAAGACAGTTTCTCTGCAGAAGTTACTTTAGAAATGTGGACTAACAAGCATTATATTTATCTTTTAGATGTAGTGGAGTAAAAGTAGTAAGTTTCTCCTAAAAATACTACTCAAGCAAAGTACAGATTCTCAAAAATTACACTTAAGTACAGTATTCAAGTAAATTTACTTTGTTACTGTCCACCTCTGGTCAATAGTGTGTTTTTTGGTACCACAACATTACACCACTGATATTAGAACATGTGTACTAGTGCTACTTTTACCTTTCATATAATTGCACACCAAGTCATGAAACTTGCAGAAGAACTTGTCCTGAGTCTGACTTCTCTCTCAGACTGGTCACATTGTGCAGAGAGAGTGTTGTCCTGTGGGTGTGCTCTGCCAGTGCCTCTCCTGCTGCTGGGGGCCAGGGTCTGGTCCAGACTGTGAGCCTGGCTCCACTGGCCCTCAGGGGAACTCACTGATTCATTGAGCTGGCAGATTTATGATGCTGCTACCCCTGAAGTGTACTGCCTGTTTGTTTGTGTACGAGGGGGACAGGTATGTCAGAGAGTGTTGTTAAAAATAGAATATAGGAAGGTACTGTATTTACACAACAAACATACTAATGAAAACAGAAAAGTTTTTATTTTACAATGCAAGAACTGTTTCATGCATGGATCTCCAAAAACTATTAAGAAAACTTGTTTGCCCCAGACCAGTCCAATAATATCTGTTATCATCCATCTTCAAGTTATCAAACAACAAACATGTTTCTGTCAGTGCAGAAAGGGTGTAAATGCATACAGTACATCTATTTCATTCTAATTTGAAATGGCATAAAAAAAAGTTGGAGCCAAAAAGTGACTTCATATTGCTAATAGCCGTGCTAATTAGCCACTAAATTATGCCCTGTCTGTCACCCACCGTTCAGTAGAAACACTTGGAGAGTCTCCTCTTATGTCTGAACTCAAGTCCTCTCAACTTTATTCACAGTGTGAACTAAAAAGGAGCGGATCAAGAAGCAGTAGTGTCAGTAGAGGGCTTGAAGGTCCTGCGGTCCTTCACTGCAATGTTTGCAAAGAGCAATAGCTGTGGGCAGGGCCAACATGGGCCTTAAAGCAACAGGCATCAAAATTTTCTCTGCAAAGTGAAAGTAACAGCTAACCAAAAGAAGACGTTTCTAATACCTATACATTAATATGTTAAAAAACATGTTGATGCTAATATTTACAAATATATTTCAAAAAGCTTAATAAAGCATAATATGGGCCCTTTAAGTACACTTTAAAATAACATTAAAATACTTAGCCGAATTGGGATGGAGCATTTAAAATATTCAATTAAATGAACTGAATATTCATCGTAAGATGATGTTGAGATGGGATTTGTATGCATATGCATAGATAAGATGAGCATTGCTAACTGCTATTGCAGTTATATGGTGTTCAACTGCATTTCACTGCCTTTTTTATGCTGCCACCATGGTGATTAGAGTCTAAATTTGTTTAGTAGTTTAGGATATATTGAAATGTTGGTTGCTTACTGTTACATATTTACTTTTAATGAAAAAAAGTCAAAAAGTAAAAGAACAATTCTTGAAAAATCATTAGAGACCATACACATTTTTAAAATGTGTGTTGGGTTGTGCCTCTCTTGCGAGCATCTGCCTGTAACTGTATGATTTACCCCTGACAGTGCGTCTCCTGTTACACATTTGTTTCTGTCTCTTTACATGGCAGCATATTTCTGTGCATGAACATGCGCATGTGTTTCCATACTTACATCTCTCAGGCTGGTGGAGCAGCGTGGGGTAACCTGGATGTCAGAGCGACAGGGGTAAGGCTGAGGGGTAAGTCTGGCCCAGTCACCACTGCTGTGCCAAACTGCCTGGAGGATTGATATGCAGTTGGTTGGATGGTCCCGCAGCCAAAACATCATCAGGACCACCACCAAGTTGGGCCGGATGCTGCAACTTGTGGCATGTTTCGCCACAAATATATACTGAGAGCTGAAAAAGTTGCAGCATTTTATGTGGCAGGTTCCAAGTGGTGGTGGATGAAGATTTAGCAGCTGAGCCTGCCACAGGACATGCCACAAACAGGTGCCACTGACACAAAATGAGTAAGCAAATCTGAGCTTGTCTATATTAAGTACATAAAAAGAAACTGAGTTTGAAATGAAGTAGAGTTATATACTTGTTTAGAAATATTACTTTAAAACAACTTTTAGCCAACAGTCAGTGTTTTTTGTAATGTTTTTATAGAAATATATGAAGAAAAAAGCTTAGATAAATGGAGGGAGTTGGTCAGGTAAGGCATCCAGTGTAAAATCTATGCTCATAATGAAATGTACTGCATGCTAGGAGACAGTGGTAGTGGGTTTGGGACTGGGACAGACATAAATTAAAATGACACAATAAATGGAACTGAATCAGTGCCCCACACACCACTGAGACTGTTAAGCAATTATTCAGTTCAACAGAGTAATACACTCGTTTTTAAGCACCAATAAAACATCTTGAGATATGAAATGCTTTTTGAGTTACAGTTAAAAAAAAACAAAAAACAATTATGCCAAAATCACATATTTCTCCAAGTGTAATGTCAACTGTGTCTCTCCAAGAAGAAGAGGTTGGGGCACAGGAGGTGGGACTGCACACATGAGTCCACACACATAAACAGTAAGAGCCCCTGAAGAAATTCCTCAGATTTTTGCTGGGATTTCTGACAGTGATAACTACTACTACAGAGCAGTGCGGTGTGCAGAAGAATGCTAAAAGTCGACTCACAATTACAGCACCTGAGCTTTAGGAGGCAAGCGTTTTTTTTGGCAAGGCACTGGCCCATATAAAACCTAACCGCTATGTCTGCTATGTCACATATAATCAGCACTCCCATGGTAATTTTGGAATACTAGAAAATTCTCTAAAACTATTATTTTGAATGTATGTTTTTCCAACATATGTATGTGAAAGAAAATAATACACAATTCCTCAGATGGTAAAGCATTCGTCTTTTTTTAGCAAGAAGATGTGCAGTTTGAGGCCCAAGCACTTAACCATGTGCACAAATTCCATGCCATAAATTTTAACTGCACTTTGTAAAACATTTCATTTCCTGTCCTCGTCGTTGGAATTGAAGCTCAGAGGCAAACATAGGCAACACATGTGCTAATCTATGTAAACAAACGTAAAAAGTTCAGGCATTTAATGTGAGCACTAAGGAATGACTATTTAAAAGCATTCTTAAATTGAATAATTATTGCTTCCAAATTGGTAAAGCAGCAGTTTGGTCAGGTCAGACATCTCCAACTTATGTTTGTATAGCTGCATGTGACTCTTTAGCTCTGCTCTTACAGCTCTTAGAGCATCTGACACCTGGTTATGTAAAGGTCAATAAAGGAATAAGCAGAAAACCAACCTGCACGTACATCATCTTATCAATTTAAAATAACTTTCTCCCTGTTTAAACTGTTTAGTCTCAATTGTTCACACAGCCCATGAGCATTAGAGCAATAACAGGCTGTGACTCTAGTTCTCTGTGAAATAATCAGTGCAGTATTTAACACAGTACTTTGTTTATTTGCATTAATTAATAATGACCCATAAGCTATTTTTCAATTATAGGCTAAGTGACTTTTGTGCATTGAAATAGGTTGAGGCTCTTTACAGCTGCAAATTGCAAATTTAGTATCTTTGGGAACAACTGGCTCTTCGCATCCGTATGGTTGCAGACCCCTGGATTAGGTCTTACATATGTTCCAGCATATGTTGAATGTAATAAAGTTGGGACAAAAAAGAAAATATTAGGCTCAAATATGGACTTTACAGGTCTTTAAAGGCAAACTTGTTAACTGCTTATACAGGCTCTGAGTACTTTTACTTTTTTAATGTTTGTGGAAATGTCCTCGACATTGCTGCATACATTTGAATAACTAACCACAAATTGTCTTAGTAAATCTTGGTATTTTTGGCCAAATTATTTAGTTTTGTTTGTTTGTTTTCAAAAGCAGCACATTTTGCACACTACTGTACATTTAAAAACTGTTAAAATACCCATCTGGACCCATCATCACCCTATAATGAGCCACGACACATAAGCCTGACATCACAATAAGAACATTTCAGACATTTTACCAGACTCAGGTTGTGTTTGAACGCAAAATACATAAAAAATAAAAAGTGCAACTGAGAAATAAAAAGTGCAGTTCAAAATCCTTAAAGTTAACTAACTAGTAGATAAATACTAAATTGTGCTTTGAGGAAAACTAAGCAGTGTTCACTTCAGCCTGAGGTGTAACAGTAATGATCTTTTGCTCTTGTTGACCTTTTTCTGTACACCTAATGTCCCATACTGCCACCCACTGTTAAAGAGTGCAAATCAATGACATTTTGCTTATTTATTTTTTGTTGAACTTTTTTCTCCCCCCTCGCTAATGGCCCACGACCCACTGAAAACGGTTCTGCCAGCTCAGGAGTAGAAGTGGAGAAGTGGAATTTTTAAAAAATGTGGTGAAGGAAGGGGTCCATGTTCTTTCTGGTCAGCGGAGCTTGTTTTATTACAAGAAAACCAAGACAAACCAATTCAATCAATAGCACAATGAAATAAAAATAAAAATAAAAATAAATACTGCCTGTTTTGGTTTGGAAAAGCAAATTTAAATGCTGAAAATAATTATTTTATATTATGTCACTCAACAAAAATGAACTCTTGCAAATGGATATGTCCTACTGCAATAGGGCCTGGTGGATTACTTGGCTATTGCAGCTTTATCGCTAAAAAGTATTTATACTGAAACAATGCCATTGTGATTGAGATTTGCATGTTTATTTTACCATTCATTTTATGACAGATGCCCTTCCTGATACAACCCTCTGCACTTATTCGGACTTGGGACTGCCACAAAACATAAACTGGCTTCTAACCCTTTGTTACTACATTATACTGCTAAATTGTAGTACTGTAAATATTTCTAGTTTGTGTACTGTGTGTTATATACATTTTGCACAGAAAATACTTTTACATTTTTATACAAAGATTAACATAAGTAAACATCTTACAACACTGTATTAATCAAAGCACACAACATTATGAACTGAAATCACCTGCAATCTCAACTGTCACCACTAGAGGCCAGTCTGGTGACGCTAAACTCCCAGTCCCCTTCACATGGGGCCCATTGATCCACGTGATCAGGCCTGGTCTGGTGTCACATACTGTTCAGTGCTCTCTTGAGTGAAAACTGCTTCCTCTCTGCTTTGGACAAAAACTGAATCCTATTTTGGGCTGTGGTTTCAAATACTGTGTCAGTTCTGAAGTGCAAATCCACTTTACAATAACACGCATGATTTTTTATTATTATTATTATTATTTTTTTTTTTTTGAGATACTGCAAACCAAATATTTCCTATTTCCTTTTACTGTAGCAACGTAAATATGTAATCTGAGTGACCCCAGGTTGGCACGGGATACAATGCGGGATGGTAGGTCGGGGAGACAGGCCTTCATACCTTGCTGCATTGTTCTTTTCCAGGCAGACTTCAAAGGTGGGAGTTGGACAGGAGATGTGTTTTCCTTCCTTCAGCTGTGTTATCATTTATGATCGATATCAAACAGACTTAGTGCATAAATCAAACACGAGCAGGCCCCAATCTCTTTCAAGTACCAACAATCTCCACCGTCGGAAAACAATACACAAACTGTGGCTGCCTGTCTGTTTGCCAAGAGCCAGGAAGTCAGGAAGCATTGGCCAAACATTCCCGTTCTGTAAATAGATAGGGCTGTGGAGACAAAACCCAAGCAGCTGCACACACACACTAGAACACATATACTTGCATAGGACAGCAACTATACCCCACCTTGGAGGATCAAGGCTACAAGTTTAAAGAAAGCTAAGTGGCCAAATAATCCAAGGAGCAATGTTGTTGATTATGCTCTAGGACCTATGTGACCGGACTAAGGGTGGTTTGAATAGTCCTTTATGGTAATATAAAAAATATGTCCATTGATGGGCGACATTGGTGAGTCCCCGGTGGCTGGATATCATCCAATGGGACCAGCCCGGACTCAGCCTGAAAAGGATATGTGTGACCACTTTTTTCATAGTCCTACCACATTTTCATTGCGCACAACCTGATATGGACTTTGAAAAATACAGTATAACACTTTAGGTTAGGGTAGGCTTAACCCAACCTGCACTGTATTGCTCCTTGTTAACTGATATGTGTACTGTATTTGATACTGTTTGTCCACTGGTCCATTGTTTTATATCTGGGACTATCAGTGGATGGATTATAACAAAGTAATAGTACTCAGTTATTTTGCATATTACTTTATTTTTAAGTACAATTTTCATGTATTCACTACATTTTAAAGCAAGTAGCTGTACTTTTTACTCCACTACTTTTTAAAAAAAAAATTGGTTTAAGGTTTTAAGTAAAAAGTATTTTGAGTTTGCTTTAAAATCATTACTTTTTGCCTTGTCGTCTCTGTAGACACAGTACATAAGTATAAAAGATGCAGTACAGTAGTACTCTGCAGAGAAACCTGACATCTAGATTCAGTCTCCTTTATTGCACCGTTAATTATTCGTTTTCAGCACAGTTTTTCAACAAAATCCTTCACAATGAACAGATTACTTCTTGAATTTGTGCGAAATACTTTTACTTTTTTACTCACAAGTACATTTAAAAGGTTTTTTTATACTTTTATTTTAGTAGAAACTTTCATGTGATACTTTTACTTGAGTAAACATATGCTCCTTTATGTGTACTTTTACTTAAAAAAAAAGAAAAAAAAAAAAAGAGTAGTTCTTCAACCACTGGGTACTATACAAAGAAATGACCTTTGTGCTAAATCTGGCATATTTACAACAATACTTATGCAATTATTGAACGTTCATAATATGCAACGTCTCAATCAAACAAACTAATAAAGGAATAAACACGAGCTGCAGGAGGGAGCATAGCACCCTGGAAGGTATCTTGACAATTCCTTGTATTGCCAGTGTTTCTTGTGTTTTTGCCTACTGAGAGATGGGCATTAAGAATTAGCTTTGACTGCAGCTAGAAATGCTGTAATGCGTGACATGAGTTCATGAAACATTGTCCCTATCAAATATATGTAGGTAAATAAACTAGCAGAATGCAAACATTCAGAAAAAAGATAGACGAGCACTAAAATCAAACCTGGAACTAAAGCAGGGTGAAACTGAGACTTAACCAGCTTTCATAGCAGGACTAAATTATGAACTAAACCAAGATAAAATGCTCCTAGGACAACCACTATGTCTGACTTTTTCTTATTGTTGAACCATAGATTAAGAAGTCACCAATTTTAAAATTAAAAAATTGTCATCTCGCCTTTATTTCTTTGCTTTTAAACATTGTGAGAGGATGAGACGAGTGCCCCACTAAAATCTTGCATCCCCCTGTGTGCCCTCTGGTGGAATCTGTGCTGAATTACAATCTTGTGAGAATAAACACTGAAGCAGGGCTCAGATTTCACTATTCATCAGTCTAACATAACAAATAACATGAAGCCACTTTTCCTGTAGGTCTGTGTGTTATCATAATGTGGGCACAGGGTCAAGTATTTTAAGTGGAGCTGTTTGTTGAGTGAACTTCTTGTGGCCCTTTCCCATAGAGTTGTGTAAGAAGTGAGATTATTTAAAAAAAAAAAAAAGCAGTGAGCATTGTGAGTCACCAGTACTTCGAGGGCTTATCTGTATAGAGGAAAACTAATAATAAGTGCAGTTTTGAGATGGAGCTAATGTTTAGTAGTAGTAGTAGTAACATAAGAGACAGTGTAGAAGTGGACTTGCTTCCTGTGTGGAGATTAATGCCTGGAGGTAGGTTGTACTGGAGAGTAGAGGACAATAGTGGCCATATTTCAGATAGCAAGCGATAATGTAGCTATTTGTTACAACCATCATCTTTGATAGTGGATAGTAGGGACTCTTCAAATCAAAAGAAGTACAAAAAATGGCAGAACATCCATAGCTGAGATGCATTTAGAAAGCAATATAATAAAAATGGTGGTAATGTAATGCATGTGTTAGCATAGCAAGTATTGTCAGTTCATTTATTATCATCTGATGGAGGTATGGCATGATTATGTCAAGAAGGAAAATAATAATAATACTAAAAATAATAATAACACATTGTATTTATATGGCTTTCTAGTGGGTGGTGGGTAAAAGGTGGGTGAAGTGTCTTGCCCAAGGACACAGCAACTGGATGCAGTGCCGGTAGCCGGGATCAAACAGTTAACCTACCAACTGAACTACTGCCGCCTCATAATTATGGACATTAGGCATTCTCTGTATTTGACCCAACACTGGAAGGATGGGTCCAATGCAAAGAATGCACAATGTCGCTGCTGATCCAGAGCTTGAGACAGGATTCTGGTCAGGAGTAGCAGGCCTTGTGCATGTTTATTTTGTTGTTGTTGTTGTTGTATTGTTTTGTTTTTGAAAACCCACTCAAACACAGGGACACACATGCAAACTCCATAATGAAAAGCCTCAGCCAGTTGTTAAACGCAGGACCTTTCTGCTGTGAGGTGACACTGCTAAGCGTGTTAACTGTGCCGCTACCTAATAACTAAACACCAGCAAATAAAAGTGTTACAGGCTTTGCATTTGGAAGATTTTACAAAAAGGGCAAGGTTTAGGCCATTTTTGTACATAATTGTAACCATATTAATAATGTAAAAATGTAATTTTAAAGCGCAACGTTTTGTTGATATAGAGTGGACACATTGAGCAGTGTTGAAAAAGAAGCACATTTAAAAGCTCACAACTTCTAGGCCATAAATGGTTTGTTTCAATTCTTGAGTATTCAACATCTAGATCATTTCCGCGATGAAAATGTCCCTGCATGGCTACCATAAGATGTTGCATGTCCCATAAGATGGAACCTGAAACTATTCACTTCACATTTTATACATCTCAGAAGATGCAATCTCACACAAAAATGTTGTTATGGAGCTTGGTGTCTAGAATTAACGCAATAACTGCTGTTGGATTATGAAGAGTCAGTTTTTACTGCATAGAGACTCAGAAAAGAAGTCATATGAAAGTGTGTACCTTGCAGTAAAAAGTACTACATGTGGCAGGGTGGGCCAAATGAGAATGAAGCTGAGGGCATTAGAACGCCCTCGCTCACAACAAATGGACCACAAAAAAGTGCAGTACCTCAAAACTATGTACTATATAATACTCCTTTGATATTTTTGTATTAGTCAATTCCTTCCCATTGCCTTACACTCTCTCTAGTCATAGTATTCATGGAGATACACTATGTGCCATCTTCACCGTTTCTTCCTGGAATTTCCCTCTGCCCGTTGAAGCATTCCCGAGCCGTTCCCAGAGAATCAAGGAAGTGGTTTTTCCTCAGGACATCTCCGCCGATGCATTCAAGGACGTGCCCCTGGATCCGATTGTTAACTGAAGACTTGTGCTGTGTTTATGTCCACTTCCCTGCACTGTTTAGGCCCCGCAGCCGCCTCCGTCCCCTGGCGCGAGCTCTGTTTGTTTTCTGAAGCGCTATCTTTTGTTAGCGATGGATTTTGTTTTTAGACGGCGCTCAGAGGGGAAATTTGTTCAGTTTGTATCTACAGAAGTGTGTTTGAGAGAGTGGGCCCTTATCTGTGGCTCTCCTCAGGGCAGGAAATGGCTGGCTGGGAGGAAAAGAAAAGCTAATGTAATCTAATAGACATCTTAAAAAAGAAAAAAAAAAGTGTAGTATAGGCTTTTTACATACTCCAGAAGAGCAGGGGCCACGATAAACTGCAGACTGCGACCTGGATAAGAGCCAGATTCTGCGCTTCATTGCATGACAGTAAAATGGTTTCATCCTGTTTATGTTTCATTTTAGAGATTCCCAAAACACTGTAGTGCCTCACACACGAGCTGACATGTTAATCCGGGGATATATTGTTGGAGATTAGCCGTTAACTCGGCAGATACTCCAGGAACAGTGTATGCTTGGGAGAAGTCAGTTTAAAGATAAGACAACTGTAAAATAATAATAAAAAAGTTGTTAAAAATAAAAAACATAAATATAAAAATATTCCAAACACTGTTCCTTTTGTCACAAATACTGTCACTGTAATGTAAAGGTTACAAATGTGAAAAAGATGCTTTATAAAACTCTAAGAACAGAGACTTTAGCATAGCAGTGAGTATTGTACTGAATCAATAACAGGACTACAAGGTGTGTTCAGAAAGTAATGAGGATGTTCTTTTAATAAAAACATAAACAATTGAACATTTGTTTCCTTCACTGTATGCACCATGTGACATTCCCAGCAATTTCTCCATTCTTCACAGCATCCCTGGAAGTTTTCAAGTGGGACTGCATTCTTCATTTTTGGGAATACCAGAAGGTCGCAAGAAGCCAAGTCTGAGCTCTAGGGATAATGGGGAAGCATTTTGTCTGAGTTTTCAGCCAAAAACTGGTGCGTTGGATCAAAGTTGAGTCAAACTCAGGGTTGCGCACCAAAAAATCCTAATTTACACCTACAGTGACACAAAACGACACCGTCATGTCACCCGTGTATAATCTGCTTTCTATTGTTGAGTCCAGACTTTGACAGTTTGCTGAATGTCTCTCCCTAATTGCCTTCTACTATAAAGTCTTATCAATAAAGTCCAAAAATGGCAAAAAATATATCATAACTTTTTTTTAGGATATTAAAAAAAATCCACCAAGCTACAGCCAGGGAAACAGAGCAAATAGGCACCAATTGTCAAAATAAAGGCTCACTAAACACATATCGGTGATGTAAACCCAGAAGTTCAGTGAATGCTGCACCTTGGACAACAAGTGGTTAAGCCATTGCACGTGCATGTAGGGTAGAAGGTCCAGGGTTTGATTCCCGGTCCACGTGGGGCATTTCTTTGTGGAATTTGCATGTTCTCCCCGTGACTGTGAAGGTTTGCTTGGTTTCTCCTACCACCAAAAACATGTACAATAGATCTCCACTTGGGTCAAGGCTCCTCTGCCAAAGAGAATGTTAAACTCAGTGAGACTTTCCTGGTTAAATAAAGGTAAAAAAAAAAATAATAATAAAATAATAATAATAATAATAATAATAATAATCTGTTTTTCAGTTGACAATTCGGTTATGTCTGCTTATGCTGCAAATGGTGCAAAATAAAAACAAAAAATTAAAGGGAATTAAAGGAATTAAAGTGTAATTGTATGGTCTAACTCTGGTTAAATTCAAGTAAGCTCTAAAAGCTCTAAAAGTTGGGTGGTAGGGTTGGCAAGGAAAAATGACTTGACTTCAAATTCCATATTATTTACCTTTGCTTATATTTATTCAGTAGTGAATCAAAACAGCCATCAAACTGTGGACCAAATTTTGTTAGCGCAGCATGAGAAACCAAAGTCTGCTTGGAGCCTGAGTGTAACGGTGGTCGTCTAAGCTTGAACAGCCTGTGCATTTACCTGAAAAAGCTGCCTTCTGCCGCTCGGTGATTGATAGTGACAGTTTTAATCCGGTGTGGATCCCTCGCAGACTAGCGCTAACCCCACTTTTAGCCCCCGCGCCAAGCTAACCACCACCTGTATCCGGCTCGGGTCCTAGCCGTGACTTCTACTCTCTCCATCACTGTCACCCCTCCCTCAAAACACCTCTTTCATTCCGTCTCGAAACATCCTCGACGTTATAACCCTGTGTACATATTTGTATTTCGAAACAGACAGGAAGTACAGCGCTAACTGGGCTCTCCTGCTTGCTAGTACATGCTAACGTTTCTGTAAGAAGCATTTAGCAGTGATTACATGAGTTATAAATGGTGAAAAGTTGCACAATTTCTCACTTTGGCAGCTCGGGACAAATCACTGAAGATAAGTGTTTGTTTAAAAGGAAGTAAAGAGGGCACGGCAGCGGCAAAGAAAAATACAAAAACTAACCACAATTTCTATTCAACCACAATAGCAATTACGCCAATTTGTTCTCCGAGTAGATACAGCAGGGCCGGGGATTTCCTACAGCACGGCTCACAAGTGATTACAACATGAATCACTCACTGAAAGTCACTCAATACAAAAGCTTCAAACCAGACAAAGGACAGAGACTTGACTGTTCGGAACTTGTACATGCAGTTGTATTGTTTATCTACTTCCTTCTCTTTGTGTCAAGGTATTTGAGTCGCAAAAGGCAGAGTTATTATGATATGAAAAAAGTGTTCTGGCTACTCTGTGGTAATGCATTTGTCTGTCAATATGAATCATCTATGAAATGATAAGATATTTGGTATGAGCGTCTACATAAGCATAAGTGAATTGCCCAACGTGTACTGTACACACAGAGGATATGATAATGCTGCCTAATCTTCAGTGACTTCCAGGAAATTCATATAGCCACAGGGCCCAGAGTAGATGGGATAGTCTCCAGCCCACTGCAAACCTAAACAAGAAAAAGCAGTACAAGATGCATGAATGAATTATTTTTTTCTGTCATCCATCCATCAGTTGTGGAAAATTTGTTTCTTAGTTTTAAATTTTGTATATGTATAGATAGGGCTGGGCGATATGGCTGAAAAATAAAATCATGTTTTTAAAATTCTCAGCTGATGTACAATTTGAATAGATTTTTTTTTTTTTTTCCTTTTTTGTTGGCTGACATAAATAATCTATAGGGTTATTATTTAATATATATATTTTATTTTAGCTATATTCTAAATGTCTGTACAAAAAAGCAGCAAGGCAGCAGCAGTGTGCATTACCCAATGATGTCGCTGAAGACATTAATGTCTTAGTTTTAGCCCTTTCTGCTTCTAAATACTACAACCCAAATTCCGGAAATGTTGGGACATTATTTGAAATTGAATAAAAATAAAAATAAAAGACCTGCAAATCATATGAGCCAATATTTTATTTACAATAGAACACAGATAACACAACAAATGTTTACACTGAGACATTTTACTTTTTTTTTTTTTTTTTTACACAAAATGAGCTCATTTCCAATTTGATTCATGCTACAGGTCTCAAAATAGTTGAGAGAGGGGCAACAAATGGCTGAAAAGTTGGTAGAACATCTAGCAACTAATTATGTTAATCAGTTATCAAAGGAATGTCTTAGAGAGGCAGGGATCTCTCAGAAGTAAAGATGAGTAGAGACTCTCCAATCTGTGAAAGTTCCTCAATGTCAAATTGCAAAGGCTTTGCAAATCTCATCATCTACAGGGCATAACATTGTCAAAAAATTCTCTGTGCGTAAGGGACAAGGTTGAAGACCTTTATTGGATACCCATGGTCTTGGGGTCTCTCATCAGCATGACTGTGTCAATGACATTACTAAACGGGTCCCAGGAATACTTCCACAAACCACTGTGGGTAAACACAGCCGTGCCATCTGCAAAGGCCAACTAAAGCTCTGTCATGCAAAAAGGAAGCCATGTGTGAACATGGTCCAGAAGAATCGTCATGTCCTGTGGGCCAAGGCTCATTTAAAATGGACTGTTTTCTATGGTGGTCTATATGTTCTATGGTCGGACGAGATGCTAGATACTGCCTCATTAGAGTGAGAAAAGTTCTAAAATATATATATATATAGAGAAGAGGGAAGGAAAGTGAAACAGATAACACTGACAACGCAAGAAGTTTTATGAGGGAGATTGGCTTGTTTTCATCGGGCTAACGCTAAACTCAGTGCTAGAAATTTAAAGTAAGCTCCAAATTGAAGTTTGATATTATTAACATTTTAAGGTGGCAAGTTGGTTGAGTTTTTTATTTGTTAGTTAAATAATAAAGCAAAAACATACAGTGAAGCCAGAAATTATTCATACCTCTGGCAAATTCTGACTTCATTCAACAAACAAGATTTTTTTTTACCAGAAATGACACAGGCTTCTCCCAAAGACAATAAGATGATGTACAAGAGGTATCATTGTGGAAAAAAATATTTCTCAGCTTTTTTTTTTACATTTGAACAAAAAGCAGCATGTTGGTTGAATGAAAGTAACTTTAAGTCAGAATTTGCCAGAGGTATGAATAATTTCAGTCTTCACTGTAGCTTCACTGTTGTTTTTTCCGGCTCATTGTTACAGCACCCTGGATGTCACAATGCCCTTAAGACCTTTCACATCATGCCAAATATACTTTGCTATAGTACTTCTCCATACCAAGCCTCTTCAGGAAGTAGTGGTTCTGGATCCCTTCTAGATCTGTTTTGGCATCAAACAAAAGTGAAAAGTGACTTGTGCCTTTTGCAGCTGGCTGCTCTGGATGACTGGAGGTGTGCGGCTGCTGTGTGTATGTTTGAACGTATTGCATGGTTAATCAAGTACAGAGGGAATGATCTTCATTGTCCAGTGGTCAGAGGGACAAGACTCTGAGCAGCCAAAAGGCCTCATGAATCCTGCCTAAAGGATGAGGAATCCTGGGACTTCCGCTGTGCTCCAGAATCATTGTGGCGCATCAAAGTGGCTGCCGAAGCCAAACCTTAAACAAGGACTTAAAAGGACAGCGGGGGGCGAGTGTGTTGGGCGGCTGTCATGGTCATTATCCTGGTGGTGGCTCGGAGCCCCCCTCAAGGCCAAAGCGCACACACATCTGCAGCCAGCCCACCCAGTCCTCTCCAGGAGCGCTGCTGTTTGAAGTCGGGTTTGGAAAGCTCCCCTGCACACACCGACCTGTGGATCAGGCCAGCTCTGTGGCAGCAGTGTTTGTGCTGCAGGAGTAAAAGTGTGGAGAGAGAGAGGTGCTGGATTAAAAGGTGAGAGAGAAAGGCATGGAGCCTCTTTAATTCAAGAAATCCTTGATCCCCTTCCCTTTTGCAGAGAGTGATACTTCATGAAACACACAGACAATGGCTCAGTGGAAGAAGTCACCCTTAATTCTCCTTTTGATCAGACACAAGCCTTTGTGTCCTGGGGCTCTTTACACATTCTTTCCTTTTTGTGCCAATGCTGTGAGTTGGGAATGATTAGTGTCTGTGGATAAATCCCCTTATTTCATTCTGCTCCTGGGGGATGCAGCCTCTCGGCCAGACAGCTTACCGTAAAGCCAGGCTTCACCGCAAATCCACTGCACAGAAATGGTGCATGGCCAATGCTCCTCTTTTTTAATCAATAGTCATTTGTCAAATGGCCTAAACATTTTTGAGTTAATGAATTAGAATTTGGAAGATACTGTAATAAGTGTCTCAAGTGTCTCTGTGTCAAATTTAGCATATGCTAGGGGCTGGAGTAAATTTATACTTATTGATCCCCAAGAAAAATGACGTCATCAGAGTAGATTGCTTGCACACAAAACTTTTTTTTTTTTTACTGTAGTCATACTTTGATATTGTGATTTTTAGAAAAAGACCTTGACGCACCAATCCAACTCCTAACTGCTCCCAGAAAATGTTGGCTTTTTTGTCACCTCACTGTATGCTCAAAAAGTAATAACTATTCATAATGGTAGGCAGTGCTAGTCACTTAACTTTGCTGATAATAGGCTGCTGCAAACAAACTCAAGTGCTTCATATGTATTATATAAATATAAGTAGTATATTCTGTGCTACATTGAACACCTTATCACACCTTCACCTTATCGCTGAACATTATCACGATAATGAATAAATCATAGTGGATTATTGCAGCTGTTTGTCTTAAGAGGGAGGCTATTATATTTCTGTCTCTACAAGCTATGATAAGCTTACTGTAGCACATTAGAGTCACAGAAGTTGTAAACATTCAATTCAATTTTATTTATATAGCCCAGTGTCACAACAACAGTCACCTCGAAGGGCTTCTCAAACAGTTAATCAAACATAAACACACAATCAGACATAACACACAATTAACACAAACAATAACCACACTAAACTAAACAGACCCAGGACATCCCTGTCCTTAGACCCTCCTTCTCTGTAAGGAAAACGCATAAAAAAACAAAACAGTAGTGGGACAAAAAAGAAGAAACCATATTGAAGGAGAGATCCTCTCCCAGGACGGACAGGCTATAAATGTCTAGGACTGTGAAATAAAGTCTATTAGCTCATCTATAGCTCATCTATATCAGGTGAGCCTCATCCAGACGGGAGTGGGGGTGAGGTAGGGGTCCAGGAAGTCCATAGGAAGGTGAGGTTAAGGGCCCACAGGTCAGGACAGGAGCACAGATGGGGTCAGCTACGGTCCAGTCATCACTGGGACATCTACCAGCAACCAGGCATCTAGCTCAAAAGTCCCTTGTAATTTAATGCTAATCGAGAGCTGTGTAACAGATTGTAAATGGAGCACTAATTAGAGCGCTCCTTTAAGGTCGGTGCTCTTTTGGAATTGGCCAGATCCAACTGTCTACTACTTCACTCGATGTTGCAGAACACTCCGAAAGGACTCGTTGTCGACCTTGCCAGACTGTCTCAACCCAGTGTGGTGTTCGAATCACAATTTCATGAGTCCAAGTCACTCTCAAGTCCTCAGTGTTCAAGTCCTAGTCCAAGTCACGTAGGACTACTCCGAGTTAGGTTCAAGACAAGTCATCAGCTCTTACAGTGCAACTCAGAGTCCAAGTCCAAGTCATTAAAATAAAGTTTGAGTCTCCAAATGAAGCATCCGAGTCAAGTCCAAATCCAGTTGAAGGAGCTTCTATGATGACATCTAAGGTGAGGGCAAGTCCAAGACCAAGTCATCAGCCTGAACCTCAAGTCAAGTCAAGAGTCACTGCCCCTCAGAAACTCAAAAAATCAGGATCTGGAAGGACCTAAGTCTGCTCCTGCTGTGCTTGCATACAGCATTATTGTTATCCTATCTTTTATAAACCAATCCAAATGAAATAAAGAACTTACAGCTACTACTTGTGCTACTACTAGTATTATTTGTTCTACTGCCACTACAGCTATCAAAAAGTACCAATAGTTACTTTCCACCTCTGGTTCATCCTCATCATGTCTGGTCATGAGGGCAGAAGCCAGTGGCATTTCAGATCTTTGCATGCACGAGATACAAGCAGCAAATTACTGCATTGTTCACTATCACTTTATGGAGCCTTACCTTCTAAACATATACCTCCACACACGTCTATACACATGCACTGCAGTGTCCCAGTGCATGTGCGAGCAGCTCCCTCCGTGTGTGGCGCATTCACAGCACTTTAACCACTTCCTCTTTATCTGCCACAGCTCGGCGCTCACATGCAGATAACAGGCAGGATCCACGCCTCCTTTGATGCCTCCCCCTTGACGGCACTAAACAAGGGGGAAACCCACATGTTGTGCCCTGCAGCCTTCCGTCCCAGAAGTTATCTGTACCTGTGTGATGTGGGACCATCCCTGAGATCAGATCATTAATTAGGCCGCTTTTGTTCACTGGAGAATTTACACACAACTGCAGCGGCAGACAGAGACGGCAGTGCTGAGAAGAACGTAGCAATTTACGAACAGGGGAAACACAGCAGAGTCACAATAGCAGCTGTGAGGGGGAGGAATGTGTACTCCAAACGTGTACTCAAATAAAAGTACTGTTACTACATACATTATTATTATATTATTATTCAAGTAAAGTAGTCAACTAAATATTTACTTAGTCTTCTTCATTTCCTTTTGATGTTTGAAGTCACAAATCATCTGCCTCCTTTTTTTTTTTAGTTCTACATCAGATGCCCTTTCTGAGAGAACCCTTTATATTTATCCATGGTACAGGCACAAAAAGACCATTGGCTTGTGATCCCATGTGGCTGTAAGAAAATATTTTGCGAGTTAAAAATTAATTAAAAAATAAATTAAGAAGAAAATTACATTTCAATTTAAAGGCTATATTTTGCAAAACCAAGCAAGAACATGCTTGGAGTTGTGTTTTGCTTCATTCACCCATGTTTAAGAAATCCTCTAGGTTCTAAGAACCTCTCCCACAAACCCTGATTCCTCACAGCTATTTTTATTTTGTAGTAAAATGGCATCATACAAAAGGTTTAGGAAGTGAATTGCTTTTTTTCCCCCTTGATTATGTTCTAAAGACCACAAGACACCGGTTTCTGTAAGGCACTTACAGAGTTTATTGGACTTATTGGCTTATTGAAAATGTTTTCTTTCAGTCACATAATGGTTGTAAAATGTGCAATGCTGTTCTAGAGGAGACCAAGATTGGTTTAAAAATATATGACTAAAAAAATAAAATAGTAGCCCCTTTAAGTCATTTTGAAAAATGTTTCCTTTTTATTTTTGGCAATCCAGCACAGTACTACTTCTATGACTTCTAGTCTTGTACTACTACTGCTACCACTGCTACTACTAATACACACCTGTCCCCAAACCTGGCTTGTACCAAAGACCTTCTGTTAAAAAACTTTAACCCATCCAGAGAACTGAAGTATTTACTTGAGTAAAAGTAACCTTTGTTTTTCATAAAATACTAATGAAAAAGTCAATGTATCCAGAAAGTACATTTTATAAAAAAAAAAACACAACATAAATTACTACAGTAGATGTATTTATGTATGTATTTATGCATGCCTTCTATTTTAAACATAAAGTATGGTGGGTATCCAGAGTGCTCTTGCATAATGCACCTAGAAAGTTCATGGGACACGTACATGCCAAAGCGTGTCTGGGCTTGCAGCCATTTACTCCAGTCTCTTCCAGTTCATGTCCAAAATGGCACCTAGAGGAAAACACTCAGCAGGCTCTGAGCTACAAGCCCAAATGTTGGAAGTAATCCCTTCCTTTAATTAAAGGATGAAAAAGCATCAAAGCACAGGTGTCGCCGTCAAAAATCGTATCCAGGAAATGTCACCCTTGGTTCTGTAAGGAGACCAGGAGTTAAAGATAATATTGTGATGCTAATCCGGTTGTCAGACAGATCATATCAAATAACACAAATGATTAAAGTGTGTGTGTGAATGGGCTGAGCCATTCAGGATGTGCTGTGGAAACATGCTGTTGCGCAACGCTAACCCTGGATAATTCTCAAAAGCTGAAGTGCACGGCAGATTGTGTTGGCAGGAATTCCAGGTGAATGTTAGTAAACAAACCAGGCTCCTCCCCCTCAGTGCTCACTCACAGGTAAAAAGTGTCAAGTGCTGTTTGTGAATGATACATGTGACACGGATTGAAGTATTATGGAATTAGACAGTGGTAGCAACAGCAGTACTAGTATTAGCAGTAGTACTAGCAGTGGCAGTAGGCACAGTATTAGTAGTAGTAGCAGTAACAGTAGTAGTTGTAGTAGTAGCAGTAGTAATCACAGTAGCAGTAGTAGCAGTTGCAGTAGTAACAGTAATAGTACTAATAATAGCAGTAGTTGTTAATAAATGTACTTGTACATGTACTAAACTCAATACTTTTTACTTTTCCTCAAGTACATTTTTGAGCATACTTAACTTAAACTTCATTAATTACTTTTTGAAGTAACAGATGACACAGGCTCACATCTATGTACAACAGTAAATAATGAAATTATTACTGAGCTCACTCTTTAACAACTATGATATAATCTATCTCTGATTAACTTAGGTCTTGTCATCATTATTCAGGGTATCCCTAAAGTACTTAAAGTATTAAAAAGGTATTTTTTGCTATTGCTGCTTTTGGCTTACAACTGTATGGTGTCAATTGTATTTGTACTGTACAGTATTTCCACTTTATCTTGCAATTTTGCCACATTTAGAAGTCTAGCCTTCTAACTGTTTCTGGTAAAATATGAAGTAGTATATGTGCATCAAACACCAACATTAATGCTCAGTTCAATTCAAGAAAACATAAGCTATATGTAGGTTTCATAAGTGACAAAAATAATGAAAAAGAATATTGTCTTTTTTGCAGGTTGATAAGTATTATGGTAAACTAACTTTTCTGGGCTTTTTACCATATTATAATGTTGTCCACTTCAAAAACCTACCTGGAGTATTTTCTTTCATTTATACATTTAAGTAATCTAAAGGCACTGGCCTTCTCAAGAACTGAAAACGCTCAGCTTCATGGCTCTACGCAGACATAAAACCCTGCCTTCTTTAGGACTGCACAGTTTCTAATGAACATATACAGTCACTGGACTCATTCTGATCGTTTTGAAACTTAAAATGTGGCCACTACAAGGCTGTCAGCTCATTTATCTATCTATTAGCTTTGTTGCTAATAGCCATGCTAATTAGCCATTATATAATGCTCTGTCTATCCCCCACCTTTCAGTATAAACACTCTGAAATTTTCCTCTCATGTCTGAACTCAAATCCACCCAACTTTATTCATGTGTGAACTAAAAAGGAGAGGATCAAGAGGCAGTAATGTATGTGAGTGTTTACAATGGACATGAGCTGATGGGGTAAAGTGGGCGGGGCTAGCAGGACCTTAAAGTGACAGGTATCTAATTCAAGTAACAGCGCCCTAAAAGAAGATGTTTTCAAGACATACATTCTTTATATATATATATAATTATAAATCCTGAACTACTATTGCAAATATGTCTACATTTTTTTCACAAAGAAAAAAAAAAAAAAAAGCATAATACGGCCCTTTAAATTCTATAAGAGATACCCTTATTATTATATAATGGACGGGTATGGGACAAGTGACTACTGGATCATAAACATTTAGTCCACTGAAAAGCAAAGAGAGACAGACAGAGAGACAGAGAGACAGGCTGAGCGGAGCAGCTGGGAGGCTGGGTGGGACGTGCTCTTCCGGAATGTTCTGTTATTTCCAGATCAGAAGTTTTCTTTTGACCTAAACCAAACTGTGCTTTCATGAAGAGCTGCCTGCGGGCTCTCCTACCTCCGCAGCGGGCTTTTGTGTGTCTGCCGTCCCTTGACCCCTTTATAGTCTTGCAATATTGGTTTAGGAACAAAAGCAGCTGCTTAATTCAATAGAGCACCTTTCCCAATAAACCGACTGGGCGCTCTTGCTGTGTGTGGCAGGCCACGCTGCATGGAGCTGTTTTCATTGTGTCACCAGCTCTGAAGATGAATGTGAGGCTCGCAGATGGAGAGGAGAAGAGACTGCATGGAAAAGTGGGAAATATTACACCTACAGGGAAGCAGTAAGGAGCGCACTGAGTGGAAGTGCCTGACAAATAGTGTTTGTGCAGCGCAAGTGGAAGAAATGCAGGGACCAAATGACACAAGGGTTGGTGGAAATCTGGTACTTTATAATAACTACACATTATGAAGCATTAGTTGTATTAATAATGTAAGGCCTTCCATAATAATGATGGTACAGCTAGTGCTATGACAACCATGACAACCACAACAACCATGACAACATTGGCATTTGACATCACATCACATTCTAAAAAGTGGTTTTAAAGGTAAGCATCTTAAACAGCTCAGTTTGTGTCTGCAGCCTGACACGGACAGACACAAATCTGAGCTCTCTCTGGATTTAACCAACTTCAACTTCATTTACAACTATTTTCAGAAGGATGATACTCAGAAGAAAGGTTAGATTCCATTCCATTGTTTTACTTAAGTATAATGTACTACAGTGGCAGCTGCTGGTACAGGGGACGCTCATTTTCATTTAATCCTGAGCTAACTAGCAGGCTAGTTTCCCTACAACATGAATATTATATGAACAAACTAACAAAATTGCATATTGGACCATTTATTTTATGACATTTTAGCTTCCCTTGTTGTTAATGTGCAATCGCCACTGATGTACTGTATCTATCTGTTGTATGACAAAGCAAAGTTAGAGGTTTGGAAATGTGTTGGTGTGAATGAAGCTACTTTTTAATTTTTTTAAATTTTTTATTTTTTGTCAGACAATAAGAGCGTAGCAAGAGGTAGCAAACACCATGATACGACTCATACAGTATCTGCGTTTTACAGCTGTTGCCCAATATGTTATTTAATCAGTGTTACATACTTGTCATCACCCCCCCCCCCCCCCCCCCCCCCCAAAAAAAAAAAAAAATACACTAGATAGAAAATACAAAGTACATCAGTTAAATGAGGAGACTTTGGCCCAATCCCATTTCTACCCCTTTCCCCTTCTCCATAGCCCGTCCCCTTCATTTTGCGCGTTCACGAGAGACAAAGGAGTGTCTCAATTCTCTTTTGGGTTGAGGGGAAGGGCGAGGGATGAGGGCTGTACATCCCTCCAAACGGAGCTTTTCCAGATGCACACTTCAAACCAAGGGATACGAGGAGTTTATCATGAAACATCTTGTTTATTGGTAACATGGCTATGAAAAAGTGTATTCTGCATTTATAATTACTTAAGAGTTACAACAGTTATTTTGTGTTTTGTTCATCTCATGCTTGTTTATATTGCGATGTAGGCTACATAAAACTAATTCGTCTAATGTCTAATTTTGTTGCTTTCTCCTTTGCATTTATGTTGTCACTGTTTTGTGCTGACAGAGAGGACCTTAAACTTCATGCCAGTGTTTATTTCGATAGCCCCAGTACTGACTGACATAGTCGCCGTTAAAATTCATGGAAAACATTGCTAGGAAGTACATGCTGTAGATGATGATTTAGTGCTTTATCAGTGGGACCCGCTGTGTTTTTAAATTATATAACTGATGTTTTAGTCCAAAAAAACAAACAAAAAAACTATATGTAAGTCCCATAACTTTGTTTTATTGCCACTAATTTGATGCAGAGGAGAGCAGCAGTGCACATGACTCACGTGACACACATGCGACTGTGTATATATATATATAGGAAGAGACAGGTGATCTTTACCTGAGCACAGTGACCTCCTCCTGCCCGACGTGGTGTATGGTGAAAATTAATCCCATGAAAGTTGTAGTTTACAGCAGTTTGTTGCTTTCTCTGCTGTTACATTTGTGTTTGAGCTGAAGCTCATTCATACAGTGCTCCTGTTGTTCACATGCGCCCCCTTCAGTCCAATGTAGGCTTGTTTAATATTTATTCCAAACAATATAAGTAAAAAAAGTATAAAGTGAGCAAATGGCTTGTACAATGATGTATAGCCTAATATAACATTGTAGGGGTGTCCCATTTCATAGGGGTTTATTGCCAGCCCTACCTCTTGCTCCTCTGTTTTAAGGTCTAAAGGGAAGTGGAAGGGCGATGGGTAGGGGAAAGGGTAGGGGTACGAATGAGAAATGGGATTGGGCCTTAACATACCTACCCTCATGCTGTGGAACATCACCTAAAGAACTACATATCAAACAGCCAAATTGAGTTTCCCACACAGGGAGGCACTCCATTTTCTGTTTGGCCCTTGTAGAACATGAGCAGGACCTTTTCTGACAGAACACAGTATGGAGTATAAACTATAAACTAGCACGTGTCCAGCAACACCCATTGGTCCACCCATTGGAATCCATTTGCACACATGTAATCACTTCATTTGAGTCAGACAAGTCAGTTGAGGAACACTGGACAAGCACAACATCATCATTTAGGTGTCCATGTGTGTTTTTCCCAACTGGTCCACGTGTATTTTGTGATTCTATGGAGGTACCTGTACTATGGGAGTACGCTGTCCAAGGACCTCTTGGTAATACTTTTTGGAGTACATTTTTTCTTGTGCTGCAGGGCCACATACATAATACAAGTATGAGGTGCCGACTGGATATCTCTGCTGGGAACACAGTTGTGCTGTGGGTGCTGTGTGAAATCTTTAAATGACATTGATCAAGCTAATCCAGCACACAGTTAGTCAAGTGTCTGTCAGCTCAGTAGTTCTGTGTTGTATATTGTACACTCACCGGCCACTTTATTAGGCACACCTGTCCAACTGCTCGTTAACGCAAATTTCTAATCAGCCAATCACATGGCAGCAACTCAATGCATTTAAGCTGTAGACATGGTCAAGACGATCTGCTGCAGTTCAAACCGAGCATCAGAATGGGGAAGAAAGGTGATTTAAGTGACTTTGAACATGGCATGGTTGTTGGTGCCAGACGGGCTGGTCTGAGTATTTCAGAAACTGCTGATCTACTGGAATTTTCACGCACAACCATCTCTAGGGTTTACAGAGATTGGTCCCAAAAAGAGAAAAAATCCAGTGAGCGGCAGTTCTGTGGGCGAAAATGCCTTGTTGATGCCAGAGGTCAGAGGAGAATGGCCAGACTGGTTCGAGCTGATAGAAAGGCAACAGTAACTCAAATAATCACTTGTTACAACCGAGGTATGCAGAAGAGCATCTCTGAATGCACAACACATCGAACCTCGCGGGAGATGGGCTACAGCAGCAGAAGACCACACTGGGTGCCACTCCTGTCAGCTAAGAACAGGAAACTGAGGCTACAATTCGCACAGGCTCACCAAAATTGGACGATAGAAGATTGGAAAAAAGATTTCAGATGGTAGGGTCAGAATTTGGCGTCAACAACATGAAAGCATGGAACCATCCTGCCTTGTATCAACGGTTCAGGCTGGTGGTGGTGTAATGGTGTGGGGGATATTTTCTTGGCATACTTTGGACCTCTTAGTACCAATTGAGCATCATTGCAACGCCACAGCCTACCTAGAGTATTGTTGCTGACCATGTCCATCCCTTTATGACCACAGTGTACCCATCTTCTGATGGCTACTTCCAGCAGGATAACGCACCATGTCATAAAGCTCGAATCATCTCAGACTGGTTTCTTGAACATGACAATGAGTTCACTGTACTCAAATGGCCTCCACAGTTACCAGATCTCAATCCAATAGAGCACCTTTGGGACGTGGTGGAACGGGAGATTCGCATCATGGATGTGCAGCCGACAAATCTGCTGCAACTACATGATGCTGTCATGTCAATATGGACAAAACTCTCTGAGGAATGTTTCCAGTACCTTCTTGAATCTACTGCCACAAAGGATTAAGGCAGTACCTAATAAAGTGGCCGGTGAGTGTATATGACACCTGCACTGTCTTAAGCAATGAATGATAAGACTGCAGGTACAATTAAGGAATCCAAAACCTGTGGCACAGATGAGGATGTAGAACCTGTGGACTAGGACAAAAGATGGAAAGAAAAGAGAAAAATGTCCAAGGTAGCAGAAAGAAGGGGGAAAAATACACTTTTTTTGTTAATGTTGTATGTTACTCAAGACTAAGCAGCGTCTATTATGTTACTTCATATTCTAGAATGTGTTAGTCTTGGTTATGGAGGTAAATATTCTTAACAGTTCAGTTTAAGGCTGCAGTCAGAGAAAGCAGACACAACCTAGTGCTCTCTCTCTTGCTGATGGAAAATCTGCACACTTCACCAACAAACATCTTCAGAAGGATGATGGATCAAAGACAGGTTAGTGTTAGTGTGCACTCATTTACTGAGCTGAATGAATGAACTTGTGCACTTGCAGAAAGTGCCCAAACAAGTGACGCCAATCAGGGCAGATCGATTTTTAATAAGTTGAGTGCATAACATTGTATATTAAGTTAGTGTTTTGCATAATATAAACAGCATCATGCTATATTTGAAATTTTGTCAAGTATTTGTTTTTTGTTTTTGTTTTGTTTGTTTTTGTTTTATTTTTAGTGTTCTTAAGTACCATTCATTCAATATACCGTATAGTACATTTTGTTAATATATCAGTTTTTGTTAATCTAAAACAAAATAAGATCCTTAACGTAGGTTAGTAGTGCATTCTAACTTAACAGCATGTTTTGATAGGGTTTGCATGTACAAGCTGGTGTCAGTGAGGTTATGAGCAGCGCAGCCATCCCAGGACATTGACAGCCTTTTAAAAAGCCGCTTCTGTGTTTGACTTGACTGTCAACAGCAGTTAGTTAGCAGAGCTGTTGACCTGATCTTTTCACTATTCCTCATTAGGCTGATGTACTGATGCTGCACTTTCATCACATTGTTTGCTCTGGATGCTTTATTTAGTGTTAAAGCTTCAATCCTTGTTTCATCAAAATACTGTTCTTTTGGTATTGGACTTTCTTTTGTCAACTATCAATTCCACTTGCAAGTATAATTCTCTGGTAGCTCTGTAATGGTGCTAGTTATAAATGGTGCCAGGTCTCTCACTAGCGCAAGGAGTGAAGTGGGTCAACCTCCTATGGAACAGTAGGGGATGGATGCATGGACAAAAGCCAAGGCCTGGACTCTAATTACTCTGTCGTTCTTCTGGGGAACACTCATGAGGGTAATGCCTAGAGGGATCCAATGGTGGAGAAGGAAGCTTGACAGAGGTCTTAAACCCCCACCTCTGGCAGAGCTTCAACCAGATCCCAAAAGAAGCCAGTTGAAGTGGGTCTTGCATCTGACTGAATGCCCTTTGGCAAGAGGGACACTTTTCAGGGACTATGGTAGGACTATGTATCATGGATGGCTTAGAAATACCATTGTATTTCCACAGAAGAGCTGGAGTAAGCGTCTGTGGAGAGGGAAGTCTGAGTGTATATGATTAGGCTTCTAGTCCTGATAGTGTAAGAAAATGGATGGACAGCTTACTAATTAGTAAGTTTCAGACAAAATATTGTAATGGTAGTCACAATTTGTGTGAGATTGGATAAAGGCCAAATACAGAAATGGCAATAACTGATTTAGTTCAACTACAATCAGACGTTTACAATGCATGTAAATATTTTCAGGTGGCAGTAGTTCTATACATTAACCTCATTAATGTTATTCATAGTTGGGCTATTGCTGGATGTGTTGGGTAGCAGAGCCAAGCTGAGGCTGAACCAAAGGCGTTGAGCATCTCCACAGTGTCTTTTTTTCCTAATTACAAGCATCCTTCCTCCAGAGGATGCTTGGAGGTGTTTCCTCCAGAGTCAACACCTCAGAAGCAAAGGCAGGTCTCCAGGCAGGAACATGCTTGGTACCATCATTGATTAATTGTGTTGTGTCACATGATCAAATGTGCGTTAAAAAACAACCCCTTCATGAGTGGAAAATGGTTGCAGTCTGGGCAATTTGTAACAAGATGGAGGATGTACAGTTGCCCCCCCAACGAAGGAGAAGAGATTTGGAGGAGGTGGGAATTTAAACCTTTGAACAGCACTTGGCGAGGTGCTGTTCACTCCGAAATGGTCCAGCTGCAAAGGATTGTGGCAATTGGGAAACACCCAGTGCCAGCAAAATGAAGACTTGGACAGAAAAACAAAAACTAGTGTTAATAGAAGTTCATTTTAGGTCTGCAAAAACATGTAGATTGTTATGGGGAAAATATATTAATAATCAGAATGTGAGATTTATACTCAGTAAATGATTATGAATGCCAATGTGAAGAACAGTACACATGAAGTACTTGCTCACCATGTAGGGGTCTGAATGTGTGCTGTATGAGAGTGTCCCTCAGGCCCTCACTTCCTCTCTCAGTTCTTACATGCCTTGGAGCAAACATGTTTTCAGAGAGAGTCAGTTTGATGGGCCCTGACACTTGGACAACTCTGAGATGACAGTTTCCCAATGAGAGCTTTTTACTGGCGTGGGGAACAAAAACACCAAATAGAAAAACAGCTCCCGGCTGTCAGAGGCAGTAAATGGTGATTTTATTTTACTTCCCTTCGATTCAAAGCCTTATTGAACGGTGTCCAAAAGGAGCATGTTTGGCCCTGTCATCAGGAAAGACAGCCATGTTATTTATATCTGAGCTGGAGGTTGTGCTCAGGGAGGTGAGGGTAGTGCTTCACATGCCACTGTGCTCTCCACATTGTGCATTAGGAACAGCCTCAGTTGCGGCCGAGGTTAATTAATGCAGTTGGAATGTAACAAGTGTTGCTTGTCAGCCAAGAGCATGCCCGCTGGCATTGTATCAGCTTGTCACATTAATGAAATACGCTGCATGTTGAGATTGCTCAATTTCCATTTCAACTTTTAAACTTTGTCTGGCTCCAGCTAATGATGTAAGAGTTAAATCGAGCATTAAAGTCACCAAAAGGCTGCTACGAAAAATCACAACCCACTCAGAGTTGTTTCAGGTTCTTTGAATGCATGCACATATAAGGCTAAGAAATGAGATAACTCACAAGCCAGGGCCTAGCACTACATTTGTCATGTATAACCTAAGACTGTTTGAATATTTTGTCATCAAGCTCTAGAGCCTGATAATCTTTAAGATGAAGTCATGCTTTTAAAAGTAAATACATATCTATCTCCTAAAGCTAACCCAGTTTGAGAACAAAATGTCCAGGATCTATGTTGTCAGGCTACAACAAATGGTTTTAATGTTCTTTATCAATATATTACATAACACTTGGGTGTTAATGCAATAATAATGATTTGCTAGATTATTACAAGAGTGTTATGTTATATTGGATACTCAAAAGTATGGTGCACAAACAATTCACAAATATTTCTCCTGTGTTGCACTTTGAATTATGCCCCAGACATACTTTTGCATACAGTGAGTGGTAACAGATGCTTATGTATTTAGAAAAAAAGAGACTAGTTGTACGTAAGCATTCATTTGTTTACATACCTGTCTAGAAAACTGCTCGTAGCAGGATTCCTCATAATTATCCAATTTTGTATCACGGTTGTTAGAAATTTTTGGTTGTACAAATGCAAGATCTGTGGTTTTTGATATGGTCACACTTTGTGATGGTGGCAATGGACAAAACTGTATTGAAATGTCAGTAATTGGCCCAGGATCAAATTCTTACTTTTTGTTAAGCAGTCTTAACCACCATCCCCAAGGGGTAGGTAAAGGACCATTAACCCCTGAACTAAAAGACCCTCATTTTGAGTCCATGGAGGTCTGTGCACTATTTCTTTGTAGTGGTGTGACAGTGTGAGTAGTTTTAGTGGCAACTTGTTCAACATTTTTTATATCCCTGGTATACCTGGAGAGAGTGATAGTACGTTTGTCTTTTTCCTTTATTAATACAATGAATTTCACTTCACTACAGTCATATTATTTTATCTAATTTTATAAACTTGCTCTGTTCTGAGAAAAAAAAAAAAAAAAGAAAAGAAAGAAAATACACATTGAAGAAGCCAGATCTATGGCTGAGAACAGTGGTTCCAGACTCTGGACTAGGACCCAATGTGGGTTGCTAAAGATTTTGCCAACATTTTTTGATCAGGATCATACGTTTTATCAAAGGGTCCCTAAAAGATGGAAAACATAATTTTCCAAAATACTTTTCAATGACTTATTACAATAAATACACTGAATGACCACACAACTTAAGATCAGACCAGGAAGTAGGGTCACAGCTCTTTTGGAAATATGGGTTGCATTGAAAAAAGTTGCTATTTAATTGGGTAAATACTCCACACAATACAAAGGTCGCAGGCTAACCACTCTCTCACCATGCACCCCAAAAAAGTGTATTTGTATGAAGTCTACAAATGACTACCCTACATATTCATAAAAATACTTTCACAGTACTTGTTATAAGAAAACTATGTGGAATAAGGGTGCACAACTTGCCCCCCCCCACCCCCTCCTGAGACCTGCCATGTTTGATCCCAAGTAAAGCCTATATTTATGCAGCAGCCTGCTCTCTCGGCTCTGAACATTTTACAAGTCACATCATGCCATGGTCCCATTATTACCTCTAAATAAAGAAGCACATCGAGGATTGTGCCGAGTGCCTCAGTCTAAGGTTTCTCCCTTCAGGCTCTCCATTTGTCAGAGGTATTTCCTACTGTGCAAAAGCAAACTGTTTTTTTTTTTTTTTTTTTTTAGGGAATACGATACAGCGGGAACTTGTGCTTCTCCCCATAACAACAACAACAACAGACAAAGTACACCAGACTCATTTAGAGCTTTGTTGTTGCCATGGAAATACTATGTTGCATATTTTCTTATGTATACACGCTGAATACTCCGAGTGAAGGCTGCCACATGCAAGGTTTCATACTTTATCATGTGTCGTCATTGTAGTAACACAGACTTACTTGGCCATAATTACGACTGTCAGCTTATCATGACACGGTAGCAACACATCCGCACGCATTTACCTTGCCGTGACACAAAACCAGGAACCAAAACAAAGAAGCAATGAGAGGATGGATTACTGTTACAGCAGCTGCTACTTGTCTGGGAGCTGGTAAACATTATCTTAGTCACAGTCCTTTTCTTTCACCCAGATATGAATATTTAAACATAGATAGACTTTGACAAACCAGACTAATCCACAGGGTTGACATTTTTCTTTGAGATGTTAGCAGCATATTTTGTAAATATCTATCTTTATAATGTTTTTTAAGATCTAAGCAATTTCTAGAATATAAAATTAAGGGCATAGAATCTAAAAGGCATAAGTGAAAAAAAAAAAAGCACAATTTTTTTCAGACTTCTGAAAAAAATAAGTTCTAAAAGCAAAAATTATTCACACACACAAATGCCAACAGCGGTGTCAGACAGGGGGGTGGGGGGGTAAAGAATACTGTGAGAGAAAGAGAAATTGCTCAATTGAAAATGGGGTCCCTCAAAGATGGTTTATACAAAGGACCCAGAAATTTGTGCTACACCCATGGATGCCAAAGCACCATTATTAATACATTTTTATATATTATTTCCAAAATGGAAAAGGTCTACATGTTTTTGGCTCCTTTTTTCTGCCACTTTTTATTAGTAGTGGTAAAGCAGTTATGATACTTACAGCCTTTTGTCGCTGCATTTCCATCACTTTATGTTTTGACACATTTTAAAGTATCGCATCAGAAACGAGTAATAGAAATGCCAAACTTTGTAAACAGAAGTAGAAGTTTTACACTTGCTTCATGCAGTTTTTGATTTGTGCAAAAAAAAAAAAAAACATTTAATGCAAATATTGAAAGATGGAAACTTTGTTGAATAAAGTCTGATGAAATAAACATACACTCACCACATGATCCTATTTGCCAAGTGCATGGGGGCTAACACTGTAACGCTCTGCTATCGTCCACATCCCAATTTCTATATATCTATAGTATCTGCCCTTTATAAAAGCTTTCTCTGGAAGCCCTTCAAGAAAGTTCTTTGTATCACTGGTTGATCTTTTAGTAAGTCAGTTCGTGTTGGTCCCAAGCCCGGATAAATCAAGAGCAAGGCATTGATGTAAATTATATTCGGAACAAATGCATTTCACAAAGTCGAGCTATGTATTGGGCTCAACATCGCAACACTTGGCTGCATCTCAATTTCTGCACTGCTTCTGTTTATACTAAGCTGTGATATGTGGCAATCACTAATCTCTGCTTCCAGTTAGCTAACATTATAACTTGTCCAGTCATAAGTCATTGCAGTCTTGTTGTCAAATGCATTATACAAAGTTTAAATCTTTCTCGCTTTCCTCCATTTTTGGTGTAATTTCATGTGATATGCTATGTATTCTGCATATTTTTGATGGTACCCCTATTTCTGATAGTCTGCCAGCTAGCCCCGTCTACTTTTTTTTCGAAAGCAGGAGGGTCTGGTTCCTCAGCCGTTTATCTGCAGTGTGTCTCACAAAAACGTAGGACAATCTCCTGTCAAAAATAACTAGCTTATAAGAGGCAGTTTTATAACTTCTTTCACCTGATGAATGGCATTTAGTGCTTTCCTTCATCACCTGTTGATTCTGTGGAACTCCTTGTTGTTCAGTCCTCTGTGTTTTTTCTTGTTGCCATTTTAACAACAATAAAACACAGTCTTGTTGACGTCGGACATAACGATCACATTCAAACTGACTTTTTGCAAAAGTCTTTGTGCAACTGGCTTTTGTTGCTGTCCCCGTTCAGAAATGTTGCTAATAATAGAGCATACACTAGTGTTTTATGGCCAAATTGGCAACAATTCTCCATAGGCGCCATATTTGTTTTGAATACAGGTCAGCGCTGCGCTGCTTAAGTCTCACCCTTAGTTTCTCTGATAGATTAATTTGCATGTGATTGTTCTGCCCATAGAAATGAAATTTACACCATGAGGTACCAGACTGGGGGGACAGGCTATATGTCAGTGTGTCCAAATGTTTTGGCTCATGGAATCTGAAATCCACTCAGACTATTTTTTTGTGTATAAGCTGTCCAAGCTGTCAGTAAACACTTATATTATTAGAAGTTGATACTGTCCAAAGACAAAGTTTAAGAGGAATCTAGAGGACAATGTTTAATTGAGTCCAACCAAGCCCAAATTATGAGGCAGAGAAATTGTTTGACTGTTTTTAAATATTACAAAGCTTTAAATAATGCTAAGCTATAAGCGATAAAATAACAGACTTTTAGACATAGTGTACTTTTCCTTCTGCTGTGGTGAGGTATTCTTTTGCCAGAGTTTTGTCAATCACAAACAGTGCCACATTCGGACGCACAGATCCCATGATCCCTCTGGCTTTTCCCTGGCTGGCCTCCACGTCTTCAGTGGGAGTCAATGGCTGAGTGAAGGCAGGGAGGTCCAGGGCCAGTTCACAATGGAGCTCTGACAGGCCGCCTTTCTGATGGCCTCATGTGCCTTGTCGCTTACGATAAGTTGCTTGAATACGGACAAACAGAGCCACAGCGGCGCATGCTAATAGAGGAATTGTGGTAGGTTTTTTAGAAGGAGGCCGGAAGTATGCCAACACTGACCAGAAGTCTAACCACGTTCCACTGCACCAACCACCAACACCTGCCCTTCTGCCAAGCTCTAGTATAAATATTTTACTTTGGGATTTTCAAATAACAAGCTGTCTCTGACCATTTTCATTACTGTTGAGTACTGAGGATTAGCTTGACAAATCATAGCTAACATTTATTTCAACACCAAAGTACATACAATATTCAGAATTTGATAATAGGTCACAAATCTTTCAATTTGATACATCTGGTGAATTTTGAAAGCTTCCCAAGGCTTACTGAAAGGTTGTTGTGCTGATTACATACACAGAACCCAAGATTTGTGTTGGCTCGCTTTGCTAAATTAGCATTCATAGTTTTTGTGAAAAGACAGAAGTAGTTTAATTTAGTAGATACATTTATTTTTTACCTTGTAGCAGCTAGATTTTTTGCAAGATTTAATTTCTGTTGTCCTTTACAAAGCTTTGATCTCCACCAAACTAGCTTGTTCAGATCAGTAGTGTGTGGTTGTGTAACATTTGATGACAAAGTGATGATGATGGTTATTGACTGTGGGTTACTCATTCAACTGCTAGGGGCATATCTCCAGTATGCCGAAAAACCCTTTATTTTAAATCTTGTCCAGATGTGTGTGTTAGTGTGTGTTAGTGTGATTAGGCAAAGAATGGCAGCCACATCTCCATCAGTCTGCCCAAGTTCAGTTGTGGCTAGAAGTAGCTTACCAATATTGAGTGAGGAGTGAGGAGTGAATGATATTTTGAGTAATTAGATAAAATATTGGAATGACAATTGCAGCTTTAAAAAAAAAAAAAAAAAAAAAAAATATTCTACAAGTTACACACATGGTTACACACATCTATGATGTTTTTGACTCCTCACCCGTTTAGGAAAATGCAGCTCTTTAGCAATTTTCTTTTAGTGGCAAGTGAAAAATTTACTTCAACTTCATTTTTGACATTTTGAAAACACTACTTAAAATGGCAAATTTCCTTACAGCAACCCAATTTTCCTGAAGGTGTTTCCCCAGTTCCTGTCACCACAGCGCACATAAATTTAGTAATTCAATCAAACGGCTGTTGGTTTGGATAATGTAATCTAGTCAGCAAAGCTCTGGATCTGGCAGTACAAACATATGTGGTCTTGAACTCCATGGCCTCAGTTTTTTCTGCCTCTGATTCCCAGCAGAGCAGCACACAGCTTCCTCCGGCCTAACAGCCCACGCCGATGTGAAGAGAAAGAAAGTGCAGACAAAACATGTCTGTGAACACCGCGCAGCTTTCACACATTAAGAAATCTGTCCTCGGTGCACAGGCATTTGATAGTTTCATTTCGGAGTGGCTCCCACAGGGGCCCGCGCAGCTGCTCCCATTCTGTGCATCTATTTTGGAGAGAGAAAGGCAGGCAGGCCTGTCACGCATCCATATGAAGGCTGCTGTTTCTCCAAAACAAGCAGGGTCCCAGGGTTACGTCTCTGCTACAATGACCATGACCACTTTGTGTTGACCTCGTCATCTCACCCCGAATTCAACACGGACAGCAGCAGTTTGATCCCACACTTCCACAATGTGTCCACCAATGTCCTCAGCTGGACACAATGGATTTTCAGAAATCAATTTCAACCAATTTTTTCAGCATTTTTTTTTATTTTATTTTTTTTAAGAAATGTAGCTTCTTGGTCACTATGGACAAGAACACACTATTGTAATATGTGGGAGAAGGACTTCTAACTTCATGATTTATAAACAGTAGCCCAGTGAGCCAGCCTTTCCTACTACAAAAGCAGAACAGTCTGGTTCTTTACTCGGAGCGAAGTGTTTCTCTCTGGTTGATTTGGAACTGGCCTATCATAGCCATATATCTGCAGTCCATCTTAGGAAAGAGGAAGAGCTAAGCAAGGTAGCGCTGGCTACCGAGCTAATTTTATAACTTCTCTGTCCTAATTAACAGCGATTAGTGCTTTTCTTTGTCACCTTTTGATTCTGCTGAAGTCCGCGATGTTGTTCAGTGCTCTGTGTGATTTTTATCTTCATCTTTTTGCCTTTTTAACAACAGTAAAGTCCCACTGACATCCAGCGTAATGGCCACATTCAAACTAACTGACTTTTTCCACAACTCTTTGTACAATTGGCTTCTGCTGCTGTCCCTGTTCAGAAATAAGTACAGAGCTGCTCATGATACAGCATATTCTGGTGTTTTATGGTAAAACTGTTTGGGGCGGCGGTGCACTGCCGACGTCCCACCATTCGTTTCTCTGATTGGTTACTCTGTCTGTCATTGATCCGCCTGTAGAAACAAAATTTAAATAAAGGGATACCAGACTAACTTCTTTGTATAGAATAGGAAAAGAGTTTGTCTGACAGTTTAGTGTATATATATACACTCAAGGAAAAAAGAAACGCTCCACTTTCATTTTCTCAATTTGTCAAAAAATATTACAGTCAGTGAAAAATTACAGACTACAATTAGTTTAGTACTATTCTGAGTCAAAATGAAATGACTGTTTTCCTGGTTCCGGTTGATTGATTTTGATGAGCAATAACAACTGTATTTTTGTATTAATCACCTATGTCTGGGTCATGAGTAAAACTCAGAGATGAATTGGACCTGTCCTCAATTGTGCACAACCATTCCCTATAAAAAGACACCAAAATGGAAAAAAAAAAAGCACATTTGTTCACAATGCCACGACTACTGCAACCAGAGAGAGATTGGCAGCCACTGGCATGCTTCAAGCTGAAGGAGCACACGGCTGTAGCCAGGGAGTTTGGAGTCCATCACTCTACTGTTGTACGCCTTGCTGAGCGTTTCCACACCACTGGATCCTCCAATGACCATCCCAGATCTGGTCGACCACATGTCACAACTGCTGCATTATTATTGTTTGGTCATGTTATTGTTATTGAAACTGTCATAAGCATTGATTACTTGGGTCTGAATATCAGGGACGGGTATATGGTTGATGTGCACATGTAATATTTCCATCAAAAATAAGTAACCAAACAAAAATGTGGTACAAAAAGCAGTGGTGCGTTTCTTTTTTCCTTGAGTGTATATAGTAAATATAGTATATATAGTAAAATTACAATTTAACAAAAAAGCATAACAAAATCTTAACAATACCCTTTTCCTTCTTTGATACTCTGTTTTTAAATACAATGTCTTTTAAAATGACAACTTATTGTTCATGGTAAAAACAAAACAAAACAAAAAACAGCAACTATGACCATTTTTTTTTTACCATGAATTTGGCAGAAGTGTTTTTGCAGTGAACCAAACTCATTTTATAGTAACTTCAGACTGTTCTTTCTATCACAAATTGTCTTTTGACAGACATTCTATTGGAAACCCTTCTTGTTTTAGGAACTGTCAACATTAAGCATATTTTCCACTGTTTGTGTCCCTGCTTCACATCAGTCATGTTTTTAAGACACTACCTCCTGCAGACATTGGCCACTCTCCGTAAACGCTTGCCTACAGTAAACCGAGCCCAACTTTCTCTTTCCACGAACAAACAAACATCTCACAAAACGCAGACATGTCAGAGAAGGAGCAGGGGGAACTCATGCGGACCCCCCCCCCCCCCCCTCCCAAAAAAAAAAAAAAAACTGTTGACACAATCCACTCTCTGTGCCACCTAAATCCCGGATGCCGGATGATCCTGTCCTCCAAATCTCCCCAAATCCCGTGGACAGTGGTCCCTGAGAGGCCCTGTTTACCCTGAGCCCGAGGGCCACAGCAGCAGCAGCAGCCCCACCACCGCCACCCATAGGACCCCCCCCCCTCCCTGCTGCACACCACACAGTCACGCACTCATCAGTTAATGCTCAACATCTGGAGGAATTAGCCATGTCAGGCCAATCAGAGGCGAGCTGACAGATCCCAGAGAAACGCCATTGTGCAGCTGCGCTCGGCATTCAAGTGCTTTCGGATTCCCGTTTCCCTTCTGACTACTTTCACATATTTTGTCTATCCTGTTTCCATTGTTTTGTTTTGTTTTATGCTTTACTCATTCTTCTACTCCTAACCTATAAAAAAATAAGTTAAAAATGGCAGATCTTATCTTATCTTATTTTGCAATCATAATATTGTTAGAAAAATCTTTATGGAAAAAGAGGCAAGAGGGTAAGTAACATGGGGTCAAAGCACCACCTGCTCCAAATGTTTGCAGCTGTAAATCTCTAGTTGCATCATGTGTGCTGCCACAAGGAAGTATAAAGGCCATCAAAATTCTGGAAAAATAACTTGCCTACCTGAGTCAGAACAAGACCCATCAGTATTTTTCCTGGAGTGTAAACTGTATATACTACTGTAACAGCAAAAAAGAACATCGACCCCCATTCCACTGGGTGATTTTATTTTATTTTATTTTTTGGTTTAGCACTGTATTTTTCAGCTGGTCAATTTTATTCCTGGTCAGTATATTGTGGCCCAGAGAATCACGTTTTTATTTTTCTAATTTTTCCACTTTATTTCTTTATTTTAACCTTGAAGGTAAATTTATCAAGGCACCTTGCATTATTTCCAAAGGCACACTCACACTTGGGTTTTTTGGGAAACAAAGCCCAAAAACACACAATTTTAAATTATTATTACTTTGATAAATGAGTAAGGAAGAATTCTCTATCATTCATTCAACAAACTGCAGTGTTTAGCCCCATCATTTAGTAACTGTTCCTGTCTGAACCAAAAGCCAAGAGGTTGTCTGAGAGAAAGCTTCATGCAAATTTTGACGATGGAAATTAAAGTGTCTTATATTGACATTACCTTTACCACTGATTCTCAAACTAATTCTTAAGTACCACCTCAGAAAATATGTGGCTTTCCAAGGACTAGCCTTTAATAGGCTAGAATTGGACTAAACCAGAACTACACCAGGTCTAAACAAGGACTAAACCAGGTTAAACTGGGACTATACCAATTTAACTGGGACTATACCAAGTCTATGCCAGGACTAAACTTCAGGACTGAGGACTAACCCGATCTGAACCAACTCTAAATTAAACAAAAACAGGACTTGAGCTGCAAAAGACTCCTATCACCAGAAAAATCCTGCGTACCACCAATGGTACCCATAATACAGTTTAAGAACCACTGACCTATACTATACGCTCCAGTGGAAATGTAAATCAACTGAACATTTAAGGAAAAAAAGAACAAAAAACAAAAACATTGATGTTCCTTTGATGGGGTTCTCAGGCTTCCTTGAACTGTCCAAAACCATGCATGTGATAGGTCAATTGGTGAATCTAAATGACTTCCAGTGAATGAATATGAGAGTGATTTGTTGTTTGTCTGTGATGTTTGTCATAATTCCCATAGTTGTTGAGGTTCCTGTGACCCTTAACCGGAAAAAGCAGAAGATGAATGTTTCTTTGATATATTGATTACAGCTGCTGTCAAACTTGTGAAAGAGTTTGACAGTTCTCTCTTATCGGGCATAAATAAGTTTGACTGACTGACTGAAAAAAAAAAATCCACTTCCAATAACACATTATATAAGCCCAAATACTAAAGCAAACGCTGCGTTGGATAAACACTGATATTTTTCCAGATGAGACCCCTCTGACGTGCTCGTATCCCCCGTCGGTGATGAAATGGCCTGGGATCGAGTTGCTGGAATGCATCCGCGGTCTCGCTTCTACTGGGACTAATCGCTGGGGTTTGCTGAGCCCCGCTTGGACACATCTGATCCCAAACAGCTGCTCGGCAGACACAGCCCGCCTCTGAGAATGCCCAGAGTGTATGGGCCGTCCCGCTCCAGCAGCCGCTTCGAAACACACCACTATGACCCCCATGAGGTCCTGACCCACACACTCATGTATTAGGCCGTACCAGGAGGAGGATGCACCTGTCTCTGGGACCGGGTGTTTTGGGGAGTGACTTGTATTTTCGTCAGGTTGTTCCCATATGTAAAGCTCAACAAGTGGTGTACTATACTTTCTGTATCCACATTTGTAGCATTTATAGACATTTGTTGTTTTCAATTAGAAGTTAACATACAAAGGAAGAGGTAGGGAACCACTTTGGGGACATCTTGTTATCATGCAAATTACTAAATGCACACCAAAACGCTGAATACTCATATAAATCAGTAATTAGTTCTGATATCTAATTCAGCCACAAGAGATGTACTTACGCAGGTCCAATCCCAGATAAAATGAAGGGGTTTCTTCATTAGGAAAAGTGCAATGGCCAAAAATTGGTACTTGCCGAATAGTGAACCAATGCTGACCTTTTCTGATTTAGTCTAATGTTTGTTTTGAGGTAAAATGTCTTTGTTAGCATCATCTCTGAAAACTAGAAGAAGTAGTAATATATACATTGAAAATTGTCTCAAAAAAAGGTAAATAATATGAATAGCACACCCAAAACACAAACTTCTTACTGAAAAAAAAATCTATATTTTCAAGAATTTAAGTAATGTTGTTGTAGGAGGTTACAAAATTTAGACAAACTTAGAAAATGCTTTAATTCTCACCCTATATTTAGTTGTATATGTGATTGTCTGTCATTTGCTTAGCTTAGCAAAACTACCCTGTTTTGTTGCATGTTCTCACTTGATAGGAACAGGGGACCAGGAGGACAGTTCTTGTAACATTTTTGGCATCTACTTCAGAGCAGGGAGCAGCTTTTAGTGACGTAGTTTGAGACGCAGGTTACATATTTACATATACACCAGTAGTTTTTGCAGTTTGCTTGAAATATTTACTCATAAGGTAGTTAGACTCACCCCATGTAACTTTTGTCTGTGGAGCTACGTTTTTCTAACGAAGCTGTACAACTGTCTCCTCATCTCCTCACTCTCTATCCAGTTCCTATCTAGTTGCTATTGGCAGTGCGAAATCAAAAGGGTCCTGGGGCAGGTTCTGGAGGGTTTCTATAACTGTTCTGTGTAAAATAATCCTAATAATGGAATGCCCACCTTAAGTTCAATGTTGACAAGTCTTTTAAACTAACCAGACAATGATGGGAATAGTCCTTATCCAAATTAATCCCACGTTTAAGCAGGAACAAAAGGCTGAAGGGAAAAGCTGAAAGGAGAGAAGTCGTCAATCATACCACTGTTTGATGCTGAACGTATCAATTTTTTTATATGCTGACAGCACCTGCGGTATCTTAAATCCTAACAGCTGACCCCAAACCAAGAATCACAGGATAACTCACAGAGTAGAAGCTCTCAAATATAGACATCCATAATGCAGCTATCATTAGATGTACTCTCGGAGGGATACCACTTAGGCCGCGAAACCGTATACGTCCAAGTGATAATACCGACGCTTGAGTGTTGATTTCCTGTTGTTGTCATCTGGCAGCCATTTCACATGCAGATAATTAGAGAAATTAGACGGCATGTGGAATGTTTTCTCTTGACAAAGTGAGAGTGAAGTCTTCCAGGAGTGCACTCAAGTCCCCTGATTCATGGCTCCGGACGAGGCCCTTCAACACACACACACACAATCCCTGAGTTTTACAACCACTATCTTCCCTCTTTGCGTCCTTTTTTTTTTTTTTTTTTTTTTCTCGCAGATCACACAGCATGCTCTGCACACACACACTAACAGGCATAGTGAAGCCTAGAGAGGTCTGAACCAAGCCAGATGGTTTACATTAAAAAGCAGCAAGTCTCTCTTTTGAAAAGCTCCACTGAAAACTACAGGCAGCCTTCCTCTCATTACTCTTCCACATTTTCCTCTATCTATCTTTGTGTTTAGATTGCATCTGCTTTGGACGGTAATTCACTTGCTTGAATATTTTTATGCTATAGGCTAGACTAAGAACATTAACTAAAGAAACTAGAGCATACCTTGCAAAGTGCTTTGAGATCAGTTAAAATGGCTTGTTGCGGTGTCTTTGCATCATGGGATGTTTGGCTGCCTGCTTGGATGTTGCTAAGGAGTTACTATAGAGTTGTTGGTTTGTTGCTGTTTACAGAGAGCTGGGGAGTTGATGAACTTTGTCATACAGAAGCTTACAAAGAATATATGAGTGCATAAGGTATATAAGTTATATAAAAGTTTTTTAAAATGACATATGACAGATGGTTGCTTAGACAAGAGTTGGTTGCATAAATAGGTTGGAAACAGAGGTTTGCTAAACTTCATATTTCTCTGCCTGGGTTTGCATTCTTACTTTTTGCTACCAGAAGTGACAGCGTACATTGAAATTTAATGACCGGGGCAAGTCTTAAGAAAGATTAAAGGTCCCCTATTTTGCTAAATTGACTTTTTTTTTTTTTTTTTTTTAGCTTTTAACCATGTTATAATGTTTGCATCTCAAAAATAAACCTGGAGTATTATTTTGTTTTATTCACGTATGTTTGAGTAATCCTGTTTGCTGAGCCGCTGCTCTTCTCAAGAGCTGGACAGCTCTGCCTCACGGCTCTACATAGACACATGAAACCAGGAAGTGCTCCTGCATGTTTCTAAAGCCCATACACCATCTCCGGACATGTTCTGTTAATTTCAGCACTAAATTTACCTTCACTACAAAGCAATAAGTTAATTTATCTATCTGTACCGTCATAATGTTAATAGTCACGGTAAATAGCTATTTTATGCTCTGTTCAGTCCCCACCATTGCCAGCAGGGGGCGACAGACACCTCATCCAAGCATTCTCTGCAAAGGCATTCTCAGCTCCCCAACAGAAGATACATATACATTATTTTAAGTTATAAAACATGAAATATTAATTCAGAGGTGTCCAAAACTATTTTAAAAAGCCTGAAAAAAGCATAATATGGCCATTTTAAATATTCCACAACAAAAACTAATTTTTAGCTTATTCCTGTTAAGGGCCACAGGTGGCTGGACTCTACTGTACATCAATAACTGTGAGACAGACAACCATTCAATATTGAGTGAATAAACTGGGGCTCAAACCTACATTCTCCTTGCTAAGCTGCATCTAAGCTAACACTACCACCAAGCACTCTGGGAAAAAACAATATATGACTCATGCACTTGCAGTCTGCTATTTTTAAAATCCACTAAAAAGCTGAGGAATATTACCTTTTCTTACATCATTGTTTTGAGGGACTTAACATCTCCTTACTACAATAACATGACAACATATAAAAAATCTATAGGAGTTTTATTTTTAGCCAACAGTTGCTAAGCTCCAGCACTAACAAAACACTGAAACTACTAGCAAGTAATAAGACTCGAGGACATGGTTAGAACAAGAAATTGGCTTTTTATGACAGTTTGAGCATATGATTGTTACCGCAGTGTCACTTTTGTGTTAAAGACAAATTACATTGAGAATATATGGCCCATAAAGCCTGTAAAACCTCACTGTGTGTGGCATAGCATGAACACGTGCCCTAAAAGGAAAGAAATAAAGTCAGTTCAGTTTTATGCCTGGTTATATGTGCCATATGCCATAACCAATAAGACAAAGGTGTTAGAATGTAAATACTTGGTCGCATTACAGGTAAAACGTACAGTCCTTCTAAAATGCTCGGAGCCTTTCAGAGCCATTTTTCTTTTATTAGCCTCTGCTTCATCTTTTTTTGTGAAGTTTTATAACCCACGGCTCATTAAAAGTCCTAACCAAGCTCCTTCAAGCATGCACCGCCCGCTACTGAGAAAAGAAGGCATCCTGTCTGACGATGATTAAAAAGTCATTTTGTGGATGCACTTTGGTAACGGAGACATGCTCTGTAGCCTTTTAATAACACTGATGCCCAGGCTATAGAAGGCTATTCCCATGCAATATCACAGGTGTTCACTTACCCTGAGTCACTAGGCGGTGGAAATGTGAAGTCGTGCGTGATGCAGTGTCCAGTGACCTCCACGACATGTCCCATTGAGAAATTCATTATGTTTTTTTTTTATATCAGGTACACATAAACAGCAGGTTGGACTATAAGGTTCAAATAGAGTTCACTATTAGAGTGTCCTGCCACTTGATGGATTCAATCAAAACCAAAAGTTGATAACTGATCATTTCCATATGCTAAACAAGCTCGTCTGGGGGTTAGTCATCTTAATCCCATTCTACACAAAAAGTAGTATGGCCTTATAATAACATAAACAAGACCAGCAGTGGCAAAGTGGTTAGCACTGATGCCTCACAGCAAGAACCTGTTCCAAGGTTCTGTGTGGAGTTTGCATGTTCTCCCCATGCTCATGCAGGTTTCTTCTGGGTACTCAAGTTTCCCCCATCAATCTAAAACAGGAGTCTCCAACCTTTTTTCCCCTGAGAGCTACTTTTACAAAATTAAAATGACAGCGAGCTACTTGAGCTTTGTAAAATTCATCTTTTTCCTCTTATTACTGTTAGAGGTTGTGGGTACTTGACCCTATCCCAGTAACTATTGGCCTAGGGTGGGGTACACATTAGACAGTGGCCATTTAATTGCAGAGCTACTTTCAACCTAAAGAAAAATGTTTTATTTTGTTGTCCACAGCTCATTTTGCATTGAAACAACTATTTGGTTCACCACATGCATTTTGTGTTTCTGTATGCAGCAACTGGCACACATGCACTGCAAATCTGACTTACAAACTTGGTTAAACTTGGTGGCTCTTCCATTGCCTTTAATCAATAACTAATCCATGAACTCCATGAAAATAAGAATTCTTGGAACATAGTCATGAAGTAAAACCTACACTAACATGTTAGCATCTGATTCGAACTGCACTGTGTAATGTTAATAAAACGTGAGCATTAGGTCAAAATGTCAAGTGTAATGTTAGCATGTGAAAGAAAAGTCTTGAGTCCAGTAAGATAGCTTTAATGGAAAAAGTAAGTTTTAGCATCACTTGAAGCATTGTCAAGATGGAAAAGATCCGTAATATAAATGATAAATATTGCTGTATGCAGGACCTCAACCCAGGTTTGGTCTTAGTGTAGTGTTTAAAAACAGTTGTAAAATAGGTATTCAAAAACAAAACTGTCCCAGACACCAAGAATCATAAATGTGTTGAAAGAAGTGAAGGTAATATAACTCAAGAGTGAGCTGGAGCTGCTGTTAGAGACACAGAAAGTGGATGGAGAACAGAATAACAGTGCATATAATTATGTAATGTCCAGTTTTAGTGTTAAAGCCAAAGTTATCTAGCTCTTGTGTAATAACGGTTTACAGTTTGATTGCCTTCTCTTTAGGGTTAGTGAAATGTGCATTCTTGTCATTAGGCAAATATTTTTACGCAGGCATACTTGACATTGTTTTGGCCTTATTTTCTTTTTGTTTATGTAGCTTCTCAAGGAAGTGACCTGGAACAACTGGATTAGACCAGACTTAACACAGAAATTTGCTAAGTGTTTTGCAAAGATGCCTGCAGAGAAAATGCTTCAAGGAGCAACTTTTATGTTTTTACACTTTAACTGCCAAGAGAGGAAAAAAATATATATATATATATTTGTAGTAAGATTTTTTTTTTTTTTTTTTTTTTATTACCTCCACCAAGGAGGTTTAGGTTTTGGGCTTGTTAGTCTGTTAAGCAACATATCTCAATACCAATCAAATTTTATTCTCAGGAATATAAAAAAATAGATTTCAGTTTGGAACAGCCTGTGGTTGCAAAAGAGGGCCAAAGATACTAAAGCCCTGTCCCAATAACTGTGCTACACACATTGGTGAAGTGTGCATTTACTGAAAGTGAATGTAGTGTGTGAGTGCAAAAGTGTCCAGGGCTGTTAAAAAGGAGAATTGGGACATTCCACACTACTTGGACACTTGCATCATGAAAGTCAAAGGGTAAAAACATTTAATAGAATAGTGGTGTTAACAACAGCTGATAAGTGGATCATTGTGCCACAGAAACACTTACAAGTGTTGTTACCTGGACAACAGGCACATTCATCTAACTTTTTCATCAGTTTAGCTGTTAATGCATTACTTTACATTTCTGTCAGTTATCGCAATAAAAAAAAAAGCAGCGTCATTTGAAAATGTCACAACAAAATGCATTGTGGGTAATATACTCCAGCAAAGTCAGCATTGATCCAAAGTGTGAGGTGAAGTGTGGTTCTGACCGTTGACGAGAATTGGGACATACAATGCGCCCTCTTTGAGTACATTTACATTTCTTTTAAATACAATTACCCTTTCATTTAGCTTGATATTCACCTTTGGGATGTATGTGGAGTTCCCCTGACCCCTGTATGACTCTGAGTTGAACAACAGTTTATTGAGTTAGTGAATTAGTGCAAGCAGTGGAGGGTGAGGGTCATGGAGGGGATGTGAATGTGAAGTTTGAATATTGTATCGAGGATGCCGGTGTTGGGTTTCTCATCGGCCGTGCTGGATTGTAAGCCTCTCATTTTCCAGCGGAGGGTCAGAGTTCAGACAACAGGCCCGGGGACTCCCAAACGGGACGGCTGCACAAAGGTGAGGAGGGGCTAGCACAGGAGAAAGTGCACCCAAAGGTCACCAAGGAAGTGCACTGAAATAACTCATAATTTTAATATGACTCTTGTTTATGGAGCTTAATTTGTTGCTGTCACTTATGCACACAGTGGTTCATTCAGCCTCGAATACCCAACTACCTTATTATTATTATTATTATTATTTAATTCAAACATTTTAAAACACATTAAAATAAATACCTTTGGTGTAGAAACCCCAAAATGGGTAATACAGAGGGCACAATATATAATGGTTGCAAGTTTAAATTTAAAAATGTGGCTATTTGTCTGTTGTTTAAATTTCAGATTGCAATTTTAAAAACTCACAACCCTCCTTCCTACAGCTTGTGAGCACCTACGGTAACCATGGAGGAACATGCTCTTTTCTATTAACAAATCAGTTCAGATAATGTTTACTTTAGATAATGTTTTATTCATATTTCTAAACCAATTTTGGTCACCTCTAGAAAAGCATTTCCTGTTTTACAACCAATAAAAACATTATCTGACTAAAAAAGTACACTACTGATGCCAGAAAGTAACACGTGAAATGACCAGGAGAGGGCAGCAGAGGGTTGCAGTGTTTTGAACATAAAAAAAAAGAACTTAACTTCCTAAAATGTTTTGTTTGATCCCATTTTAATACAAAATGAAAACTAGATGTGCAGAATCGGTGGAAACAGAGCAGGTTGGATGTAGAGGGCTTGCTGATTGGCCAGGGGTTCGTGGCAGAGGCAGAGGTTTGTGGAACTGAGCGTTTTGAGGCCTCAGGTCGGCGGCGCCAGAGAATAGAAGGGTAGAAAGTCAATTTTGCTTAATATAGCCCTTCTAAGTTGAGAAAAGTCTTAGAGATTCATCCAAACTTGTGTGAAGAAAAAAAAATCTGTGAGCTTCTCTTTCAGCAGTGCTTTGTTTGCCTGTGCCAACAACTTCAATTAACCAGAAGAAATGGCTAAGTTATTTTTTTCTTTTTTCTTTTTCTTAAAATGTAAAAGTCTTCCTATATACATTGTGACTGATGTTCCATTTTGTCCAACTGTACAGCATAGCCTTATATTTCTCCCTTAAATATTTAATGACCACATATTAAATACTGCGTTGAAAACAAAATGCAGTGAAAAGCTCAGATAGCTTTATCTAAAAATCTGACTCTTTTCAAACACTGAAACACAACATTAAACGCTCAAATGCCACCAAAGCTAAGGCATTAAATCGTAGTGAAAACACAGACAAGACAAAAAAAAAGTTGGTGTCCTCAAGCTCAACTGTTCAGATGACTTAGGGCCAACGTCATCGGGGTATGTAACCTCTGGGGAAAGGGTTAACAAGGCATTATGCTCTTTACCGGTAGACGGGGAGCAGCAGCCATCCCCCTCCTCCTCCTCCAAAACTACTTTTAAATTATGGAGCCTATGGATATCCTTTTTCAGAGCGACGCTAAGTAGCACCTAGAGGCAGGCTCATGTTTGGCGGTGACAGCCTGAACACGGGCTCAGGGTGCTGGGTGTGTTCCCTTTGAGATAAGCAAAGACACTGTTCACGATCAGGTGACAAACGTGGGTCAAAACTTTCCACTACAGACAATACTAGTGACTGAAAATGGATATTCACAAGTTGTATTACACGGGACACTGTTTAGATACTGTTACAAATTGTGCTCTGAAGAGACTTGTGTAAAGTTGCATTACATGTTGATTGTTGAAAGTATTTGTATAGAAATAGTATCCTACTTTAGATGTCTATAGATTACATCTTTAGGCAACAAAAAGCATTAGTTGTTGTGGATATGGTTTTACAACTTGGCTTTAAAATAATAGCCCTTGGATATGCTTGTCACCTTCGTTTCCCAAAGTTAACATTTGTGGATTATGATTATTCCTGTTATTACTACTTCAAACTACTTGTCCAACAGACTTTTGGATGTACTACTCAAGCTTGCTTTTGTGAAAATATCTGCATTTACACTATATTTCCAAAAGTATTAGCTCACCTGTCTTTACACGCATTTGAACTTAAGTGACTTCCCATTCTTAATCCATAGGGTTTAATATGACGTCGCCCACCCTTTGCAGCTATAACAGCTTCAAGTCTTCTAGGAAGGCTTTTGACAAGGTTTAGGAGTGTGTTTATGGGATTTTTTTTTTTTTTTTACCATTCTTTCAGTGCATTTGTGAGGTCAGACACTGATGTTGGACAAGAAGGCCTGGCTCACAGTCTTTGCTCTAATTCATCCTAAAGGTTGGGTCAGGTTGAGGTCAGGACTCTGTGCAGCCCAGTCAAGTTCTTCCACACCAAACTCTTTCATCCATGTCTTTATGGACCATGGCTTGTGGACTGGTGTGCAGTCATGTTAGAACAGGAAGTGGCCTTCACCAAACAGTTCCCACAAAGTTGGGAGCACGGAATTGCTATTGAATACTTTTGGAAATATAGTGTATATTTTATGTTAGTTTTATAATAATACAGATAAAATGTTGTGATATATTGTATGCACCTCTGCAGTGATGCATTTTGAATTGTATCATATATAACTGCACATATTATTTGAATGAGCTATTTGTCATTCTATCTCCGATATTAAGAGGTCAATTGTAATGAAAACAAAAAATTATCCTAGTGGCCATCATTCTTTGTTATTTACTGTGATTGACTAGGCTCACACCAGCAGCATCACTGACTGCACATGACAAACGCATATTTCCTATGCCTTGAGATGACACTGACAAGACATGCCTTTTTACACTGCGGGTCTATGAAGATCTTTTCTGAGCTTCCGGGGATGTTTCCACTGCAGTACATCAAGTGACCACTGCACTTGCTAATGTTTCAATAACCAGGCACTGATTTTACAAACAAGGTAGTCAATTGGCTGCCATCTGGCGCAACCTTTTTTAGTGGTTGTGACACATTCTGTTTAACTTAAGACATTGTTCAGAGTGCATAGAAATTCTCATTCCATATATTCCCAACCTGTGGTAAAATTGGTTGTGGGTCTTGTTGTGGAATCATCAGAAAATTCAATGAAGATGTTTGTGATACTCAAACATTTCCTGAGTTGGGCTTAATAAGTTACTTCTACATCTTTCTGTTAGGCCATATAAATTGAAGAACTAGTGTATCAAGCTGGGTAGCACTGTTGCCTTATAGCGACAAGGTTGGTTATTTGATCCCTAATCCTAATATGATACTAGTAGCAGTAGTCAGTTCTTGTATTGTGTTTTTTCCACATATGTTGTTGCTCAGCCCAGAAGTAGAGAATTGATAAGAGCATTTCTGCTTTATTTTCTTTCTACTGCAGATCATGCCAAGATTCAAGAAGATCACACATTACTTGGTTAAAATAAGAACGTACTGGTTGGTCATTACATGTAAATTTCAAACATACATCCTGCCTGCCATACATTTACATTTATCCAAGAGGCTACATGAAGGCCTTGCAACTTTAGTTTATTATACAAAATTTCCATCTTTATGAGGCCTTTGATCTTTTATTCACTCTTAAAATCTTTATTAAAACACATCTTAAGAAATCTGCATATGGCACCAGTTACATGAATTTGTTTTAAATAACGTCAAATCACCGCACTTATGCCAGAACACAGCCTCCCGGGACAAAGTGCTTCCTGCTGCAGTGTGGTTTGGGACCGGAATGCTGGGTATTCCGGACACAAGTTGATTGAGTAAACTCTTAATTCACTTACATTTTCCATAGTTATGTTTCTGTCCCCACATTCCGAACACAAGACCGCGTCCCTTCTCTTCACAGCACCCCGGGGTCCCGTCTACGGCCCCCTCGAGATGTGGGGAGCGGCTCGTATAAAGGCAAGCGGGACTCTTTTTATATGGGTTTACTGTTAGTGTTAGCAGGCCTTTATGGCTCCTCTGGCTCCAGTGACGTGGGACTCGGGGCCAGGGCAGAGCGGGCCGTCTCCTCCGAAGCCGCTCTGCGTCTCGTAACCTCAGAGTCTGATTCTGCTTTTACTGCCATTAAAGTGTGTCTGGGAGTGAACCCCCGTGTGGGCTCGGGCCTAATGAGACTGCCTTGACACAACTTCAAATGGTGCCAATGTCACATGGAACAGGGGAAAAACTCACTTCCTGCCTGCTTCAGTAAACTCACACGAATACTCGCTGATTATTGAAAGAAAGGTTAAGCAGCACAGACACATTATTTTTGGAATATACACATTAACATACATTGTGTAAAATATCCAAATGATTTACATCTAAGCCAGTGATTCTCAAACTTTTCAGAGTACACATAAAATATTTGGCATTATAAGTACAATCTTTAATGGACTAAAATCAGCCTAAATATTGACTAAACCACACCAGGTCTAACACGGGACTAAATTGGGACTAAACCAGGACAAATGAAAGTCTTAACCAGGGCAAATCAATGACTAAACCAAGACTAAACCAGGTCTCAACCAGGACTCTACCAGAACTAGTTCCAACTACAGCTGTACTAAAACAGGAGTAAAATTGGCTCTAAATTAAACTATATAAAAACTTGAACTAATGGTTCCTGAGTACCACCAGAAAAGACCTATGTACCACCAGTGGTATCCATACCACAGTTTGAGAACCACTGGTCTAAGTTATTTAAATGTGGTTGAGGGTTCTTATTCTTTGATATAACATAGGGCAGTGGTTCCATTAGTGTGGTCCGAAGCCACTGCAGGGGGTCCGCCAGAGGTTTTCTACATTAAGTACATAAAAAGAAATTGTGTTTGCAATGAATTAGAGTTATATAGTTGTTAAAAATATTACAGTCAATGTTTATTTGTAATTTTTTATAGAAATCTATGGAAAAACATGACATAATATTTTGAATTGAATTAAGTTTTATTGTTGGGGTCCATATGGGTTTTTCTGATATTTAAAGGGGCCGCGGCACTCTTGACTTTGAGAATGGCTGACATAATGGGTAATGGAATGTATAGCTCCTTGATCAGATGTTGCTGTAGTTCCTCTAGGGGCTGTTTACATGACACCTCATTTGAAAATGCAAAGATTCTTTTGTGTACACAAGGTGTTTTCAGCAATATGATAAATCCTCACAAGCCCAGCGGACTTCCATCTGATCCCTCAACTTCACTTTTGTTTTCCCCTCCTTGTACCCATGCAAAGTATTTTCTGCCATGTGGCCACTCTGCCCTGAGAAAAATTGAAAAATAACTCCATCACTAGCTTGTTGTTTGTGCTGCTTTTTCTTGAGACTTGAGACTTCCGTGACACCAGGCCAGTGCTGCTCACTGTCGGAAGTCTGGTTTTCAACCTAGAGACAGCACACAGACTCCAAAAAAGTATCTGACTTGTGCTTTAAATGGCCCCTTAAGGAGAAGTTGATGTGATATGTCTAGTATCCAATGCAATAAAAAGTCATTTGGCTCTTGAATTGACCATAACCAACAACTTTGACCATGCAGGAGGACATTTTTCATCATTTTACCTCTCTCTATATATATTTTTATGTTAAGTTCATGTTCTCAAAGTAGTTAATACCTCCATTCAAACATAAGCACACCAGTTGATCCCTGGTCCTGTATATCCTCGTATAAGTCAGGGTACAAGTCCAATGCTGGGTCAGACAGTGGTTATAAAGTAGTCAGTCGTCGGTGAACGTGCTCCACACCTCGGCCTCTCTCCCGCTGCTGCTGTGGATTTATGGCCCTCTGCACATTCCAGGATGCAGCGCCGTAATTCACTTTTCTACTGTGTCAACCCTTCTGTTTGCTGCCACACCTACTTCTGCATCAATCACTTAGGGCTCAAAGTGCTTTAAACAGCATCCAGATTAAAGACGTATCTCAGTCTTCAGGCATGTAGCTGTGGTGTACGCACACACACTGTAGCCTGTCTCAAAGCAGTGATGGATATGAGTTTAATGAAGTCAGGGAAAAAAAAAAAAAAAAAAAAGAAGTCTCTGTTCTTCATGAGTGTGTGATTCCATGAGTCCATCTACCCCTTATCTTCAGCTCACAATGTACAGATCAACAGCTTCCATGTTTTTGCCGTTTGTTTGTCTTTTAGCAACACAGCTCAAAATGGAAAGGGTCAGGCATTTGATTGTGTGATCTGCAGGAAGATAGGACTGAAACTGGTGGTCTTGATTTTGTTCTGATGGCTGATAGACTGGGGGTCACACATTTAATGACTGCACCAGTGGCTGTCTTCGACTGTCATCCCATTCACTGTATAGAGCACTAAATAGTGGTCATGCTTTGCAGGTTTTAGAGGAGAACAGCAGGACCTCTAAAGTCCAAAATGTGTTGAATAAAAACTGTTGAGGCTCTTTTTTCGTGGCGTAATAATGAATAAACTGTTGCTAAATAAGCTGCAGTAATATTGCTAATGTTAGCTGACCTTAGCTTGTACAGATGAGACAGTTAAGGCAAAAAGAGCTGCAATTATCTAGTCCGTTTTATTTAATTAATGTCATAAATAGAACATGGATTATTATTTTTTCTCTAGCCTATTACAGAAGTTCACAATCAGCTGAGTCCTGCAAACTTTTTAGGGTTCATACAATTTTCCATGACTTTTCCAAAACTTTTGAAATTAAATTTCCAAGACCCAAATGACTGAAATGACTTATAAATAGTGTTCAAAATGTCCAGTGTGATGCATTAGAAACTTTTGCTGCAATTTCATTAGTTAAAATTGGAAATTAGTCATTTGGTGTGTGTGTGTGTGTTTGTGTGTGTGTGTGTGTGTGTGTGTGTGGGGGGGGGGGGGGGTTAAATTAAGATATAAAGTAATTATTTAGGCAGGCTGCCGCAGGTTTAACTATTTCTGGTCGAATGTTACTCAGACTGTTTGAATTTCCAAAACTTTTCAGAAATTTTACACCAAAATATAAAATTCCAAAACAATTCCATGACTTTTCTAGGTTTTCCATGACTGTACAAATCCTGATATATGCACCAGAGTGGGGTGCACGGTGGGATGTCCTCCCCGTGTTACCGTGGGTTCTCTCTGGGTTCTCCGGCTTCCTCCCACCAACCAAAGACATGCATGTGTTAAATGAATTGGTGACTCTAAATTGACCCTAGTGAATGAATGCAAGAGTGAATGGTTGTCTGTCTGTGTTTGTCTCTGTGTCAGCCCTGTGACAAGCTGGCCCCTGTCCAGGGTGTACCCTGCCTACGGCCCAAAGTTACTGGGAAAGGCTCCAGTCACCCGCGACCCCTAACGGGAATAAGCGGTTGAAAATGCATGAAAAATTAATGAATGCACCAGAGTCACGTGATCAATGGCAAAAGTCGGCTTTAAAACTCAAACATGTTTGATTGACTGCAACTGCGGTCTGGTTGAGTCTCTGCGCCACAAACACTCGCCAATTCATGTCTTTAAACCTCCCACATTAGCCAATTTCTGGGCTGGTGACTCCATGCAACTAGTGTTGACTGGTACAGAGTCTGCACAACTGTCAATGGTTGTAAAATCAAGCAAAAAAATAGCGTCCACAGCTTAAGTTGTCTGGCCTTTCCAGATTAATTGATTCAGATGTAATCATGATCATAAAGAAGGGGTTCTTGTTAGGGTCCTGTCATGCAGGTCACTGATTACAGACATCCAAGACCATGACATTGATCAAAAGAAAGTAGTTGTGTATAGTCATTTCAATCAGACGCGACTTAAACAAACAAAAGAGTGAGGTGCAACAAATAATTTATTAAAGAAATAAACATTTTAGCGCTTTTAGACCCCGGCAGGTAGAGACATCAGTGATGCAATGAGGCAGAGTATGACAAATTTGTGAAGGAGAATTTCTTCCTCTGGAGCTTAGACACTAGTAGATGGTAAAGAGGAGGAGATGGAGAGATTGGGGAGGCTGATGTACTGCTGCGGTGGAGATGGGGGGCAGAAGAGGGTTGCGGCACATAGCTGAAATAGCAGGATAACTGAGGAGAGAAAATGTGTGTATTTGAATGGCATAGGAGGTGACTGGTTGAGAGGCGAAGGTGGCAGGCTCCGATTGACTGACGAACAAGACAATAGAAAGCTCAGTGTGTACAAATCGAATACTGATGGAGAAGCACATTGAACTAAATAGTTTCTAAATTTCTTTTCTGTCTTATCTGTTATCTGTTGAAATGACTTATTTCCTCTAGGTTTTGTTCATCCAAAAAGGCATGTACCTGCAGGGCTTCCATAGCGATACTACCAAAGCCTACACTATGCATTTTTTTTTAAATGCCCACACTTAATAATACATTTATAACATACCTGCTTTTTCTTATAACTCAAAATAAATGCTCTTTAAATCTATAGCAATAGACTTTTACATGTCAAATATTAGCCTCGGAACCTCACTCTCCATACTAGTAACAACCAGAAGTGAAATCACCATACCCTTTAAAATTCAATATGGATATATCAGATAGATTAAATTGTAGTTTCTTAGGCTGTAATATAAATACGAGTGTGTTATGCTTCTTAGTGCTGCTTTTGAAATAATCCTATTTGGAAAAAAGGCAATTCAGGTCATCCATTGATGCGTATGTCTGGCTCATTTGTCATTTGTCCAGCCTCTGTCTCAAAAACAGGAAGCACCACTGTACATAGTGTCATTTTACTGTGTACTCTCAGTATATACATGTCAAAAATTAACATTAAATCAAAGAATTGGACGGCTTAAGTGCACTTTAAATGCAAAACCTAGCATTAAAGTAAATTATCCAGTGGCATTTTTGTTGGACTGTGGGTCTCTCCTGGCTAAACTTTTCCATCATGCATCTTCTTAATGCAGGCTAATCCAGTTATTGTAGACATTAGTCTTCAGTGCATGGCAGGCAGCTCTCATCACCGATAGAAGTGTGTCTGTAATGCAAACACTTCCTGAACACAACCAGCTCTGAAGGTGACCACAGGAGCCTAAGTATAGGAAACACCTAGACACCATTTATACTTAAGGAAAAAGTGGCTTAGAATGGTTTTTAATTTTCTATCTTACTGTATAACTATTGATATTCTTGGTCACTTTATTTATGTAGGTTTTGCTAATAATCTTATAGATCTGTGGTTCTCAACTGGCCTGGATTTGGAACCCACTGTCACCCTGTAATGCCTTGCCATGACTCAAATAACAGATATTTCAAAGAGGTCTGTTGTCCTGGGTCTCAGGTTCAGATGGGCCCAGAAATTGTTCCTGTTTTTATATTTATTACCGCTGTTCATGTTTAAGGAGGCGTTGGTTTGTTTGTCTGTTTGTCTGTTTGTTTGTTTGTTTGTTTGTTAGCACCTTAACTCAAAAAGTTATGGTAGGATTTTGATGACATTTTCAGGACATGTCAGCAATGGAATAAGTAACAAGTGATTACATTTTGGGGGCGATTGGGCTCACCATCTGGATCCAGGAATTTTTTTGATTCTTTACTATTGGGAGATGGGGCAAATTTTGCCATAAGAGTTTCTAACTCAACAAATAATGCCCATAATCAATGGCAAGTAATTATGAGATGTTATAATCTGACATAATTTGACCCAGATCATGTTCATCATATTCTGGTTCTGGTAATCCAGAAGGTTTACAATATAGGGGGTACATATGAAAATGGATATTGCACAGCAACAAATGTAGCTACACACTTGCAAATAACGGCAAATGAAAGGTGAGGTTTTTCTCTTTCAGCAGTATGTTTTCAGATTTCATGTATCTTTAATACTTATTGAGTTAAATCCGGGCCTTTAAGGCCTCGATACACCAAGGCGACTCCCAGACTGCCACCGAAAAGATGGAGCGACAGCTCGTCTCTTCCCGTCTTCTCTCATTTCCTCCCGTTTCCTCACGTCGGATGACCTTTTTCCCTTTTCATACACCAAAGCGACAACCGACCTAACGACCTTGTGCATGCGCGTGATGTAATTACCTCCCCAAAGCAGCAGATGGCGCTAGACAGTGAACAAAGATAAACGGAAGTGACACAATGTTTGCGGAGTACATATGCATGATAACTTTCCACACAGAATTGCGAAAAATGCAAAAAATGGTGACAGTACGCTGCCCCAGCAGTTTTCACCTCTCGTCACTCCGTCACTTCCGCTAAAATTCCCATGAGCTGATTGGCGCGGCAGCTGTAGTGCTAGGCCTATCAGAGTGCTTCGTGCCTAAGACCAAAGACGCCGATTCAACAAGGCCAATTGGCAGAAAACTAGTCAGATGGACTCCATCCTGGAGCAATGGGTGCTGACGGCGCATACATATCAAAAGGACGGAAATGAGCGACGTGGAAGAACCATTCAGACGGCTTCAGATGGGCGATCGATGGATGTATGGATGGATGGATGGAGGGAATGGACCTCTGATCAGAAATATCATACCACTTTCATTGTCTGTGTTAAGGAGTGCACAAACCAGCAGGGGGAAATTCTATGACTGCTATCATTCATATGAAGTTTTGATCTTGTTTCATCTACAGCTTAAATACAGGTGACCCAGTGTAGACAGGCCTATAAATTTACTTTAAAGTACATATAATTGATATTTCATTGTCAATAATTCTTAACATATTCGAAAAAGACTGAATAAAATTAATCTGTTTACATTTCACATTGTTTAATCCCATTGAAAAATATCATATTCCAAGTGTTTACACTCTTAATCTGATATGACCAAATCAGATCAGATCTAGTCCATTTTTTGAGGCCAGTGTAAACGTAGCCTTCATGGTTCCTTCTCTAGGCCACGTTAGCTGCCACTTTATCCCGGTTTTCAGCCTGAGTTCCCAGCGCACACAACAATCGACGCCCATATTAGGTTGCCAGGTTGCCAGGTTGCTGAGTCGTCAGGCGACTCATGACTGCCTCAAAACCCTGCTATTACTCCGCTAATGTTTAACCGGCGTGTGGCAATTTGCTCAGACAAAGAGGCCAGATAGGGAGTTGTTCATTAAAAGCACCAAATTGATTATTTCCTTCCTGTTGTTTGCTTGTCATACAGGCCTTTCGGGTTTACTTCCGAACCTGAGCTAACACAATGACCTTATCTAGCGAGGAGCTGATTGTGTAACCATTGCCCTCCAGTTACTGCTGTACCATGGCCAAAGTTAATAGCCCCCCTCCCTGCTTTTTTTTTTTTCTTGGAATCAGCACTAGCCCCGGAGCAACTGTGCACACTATTGGAACCGGCGGCCTGTTTGTGAAACAAGATATTGATTCAAAGGAGTACAATATACCTCTGAGATAGCCATATTCGTCTGTATGACTTGTTTAGGCACGAATGTAAGCGCTTAAACGTGGAGTTGGAGAGCGCAAACGTGTGGTAAACAGAGCCGAAGTAACTGCCAAACTGTAAACTACTGCAGTCAAATTTACTTAAGCTGAGGAAAAGTATTTATCTTGCCTCTAGTGAAGGTGGCCATTGTGGTGATGGAGGCGCAGGCAGGTGTATTGTATCGTCGCTCGCCGTGCAAAAAAGTATCAAAGCAAACAACCACACCTTTTGTGCAGGTCATTTGGCTGCATTAATCATACATGGAGCGCAGTCATGGGGAACTGTTCACCTGTCGGCCCGCGCTGCTCCTGTACATTGTGTATATACGCGTGCAAGCTTGCATACTGCAGATTAAGGCCTATTGTGTCGTCTCAGCAGCGTGCAGGTAAAAGTGCGAAAGCATTCACAGGAGGTGAAGTCAACCGCTGTAGTCATTTCCAGAGTGTTATATACGCCAGGGAGTGATTAATATGTGTCACATTCTTGGGTTTCGCAGGTAGCAGGCATGACTGTGTGCACATACTGTAACTGTAACCAAAGGGGAACGCATGATGTAGTGCATTATGGTATTCTGTTGAGAATTATAGCTCTCTTCCATTTGTTTGCACTAAAATCCTTGTCTTTACAACCGTACATGACTATTACATCTCACCATATTAGACAGGTATGCTGCAGGCTACTGTCATTTTTGAGCTAATTTCTGTGATCATTTTAGTAACCCTAATCCTCAATTGATTCATAGTTAATGACAGTCCTGTTAATCAATGAAAAACCCAGGCAGCTTTTTAGCCACAGGCCAAAAGCTTTAAAGCCACACAGTGACATTGAAAACTAAAAAGCACATGGCTAATTTGCATAAATGTGACACTTATATCTACAATATTGCTATTAATATTAGGATGTATTACGCAAACACCTCATATTTTTTTTATTGTAACACCTAGTTTACTTTTTGTGGTTGTCAGTAGCAATTGTTCATAGATATAAAACTATTTCACACCCTTTATGCCAACAATGCAATTGCATTGCAATTTTTTATTAAAGTAGAACATTGCAAAAGTGAGCCTAGAGGGGTCTTGAGATTTAACTGTGTTGCCACAACAGGCAATATTACTATGTAGCAAAAAGTGGAAAAGATTTTGTGGTTTGGAACGAAGAACATGTTGCAAAGAAAGCTTGTGGTAGCATAGAGCATAAACGTTCAGTTAACTTTGTGTTACACCTTTAGCCTTTTATTAGTCCAACACTACCACAAATTTGACATTTAATAAAGATAAACATTTTGAAGGCAAAAGATTTAACAACAGAAGGGCTTTAACATAGATCACAAAGTGATTGTAACATATACAGTAGTTAATATTATTATATAACTACTGTATATGCTATATGCCTTTCAGCAAGGAGGTTGTGAGACCGATCCTCAAGGATCACACTCTCTGGGTGGAGGCCCCCACCCACCCCCATGTAACTGTAGGTTCTCCCTGGGTATTGTGGCTTACTTGCACTGCACTGTCCTAAGACAATGGGAATAAGTGGAAGAAGATGAATGAATGTATATGCTATTAGTATGCTATTAGTAATCTGTAGAAGGCCTCAGGAAAGTGGTGTAGGGTTTGTATGTGTTGTCTTTTGTCCCAGTGAAAAAGCTTTTTTTAAGATCTATATCAGTTTCTTGCCTTTATTTGACAGAGATAGTCAGACTGACAGGAAATTAGGATGAAAAACAGGTGAATGACATAAAGCAAATCCACATGAGCTTGGAATTAAACCCGGGTTGCTCTGGTGATCTTCCAAATAGTATTTTTCAACCTATAACCACAGATCCCGCCATAAGAAAGTCCAATGTCAGCTTTACCTCAGAAAATTCTTGTCATGCATTTTTGGCCTCTGGAGCTGTATTGTTGGCAAAAGCTAAATCCTATTCAGGCAAAATAAACCATCAGGACAGAGTGGATCATGATTCATACACGGACTGACCGTTGGGAGAAAGTAGACATTTAGAGGCTTAGTCAAATGAAAACAAAGCAGTTTACAGGAGTTGTGGTGAGTAACGCTGGTGCTAAGCCGTGCTGAGTCAACCTCCTCCACTTCCAAAATGTGCAAGCGCAAAAGCCTGCCCTGTTTACATGACAGCGCTCTCTTACTCATGAGAAAATGTCACCTCGAGTTACATTTGCTGCTAATGTTATGGATATGACTAATATGGGAAATATGCTGAGTCGTTCCCATCGGAAGGCAATGCAGTATCTCTGGGGTTAAGCCAGATCGTGCTGGTTTAACAGAGACACTTTGACCCTGGCTTCAGGAAGTGAGCTTATCTCTTTGTACATTTTTTGCTGAGTTACTCCAGATAACAAAGGCTGTGATGTAAACATATCTGTTATAAAGATGATCAGACACCGTGCGCAGTTGCAGAGTGAGTTTTCTAGGTCTGCCTCTGCTCCAGTGCCAAACGATGACTAATTGTAAAGCACCAGCAGCGCCACCTCATTAATATTTGTCGCATGTGTCCCAAATAAGTCATGTCAGCACATCTTGACTGCAAATGCGCTTGTAAATCTATTGCCTTTAGAGACTAATAATGACAAATTTATCTCTGATGATTGTGTTTCATGGTACCATGTGATGTAAACCACACCAAAAGCTGTCATTAATGGCAGTTTTCTTTCTTTTCTTTTTTTTTCTCAAGTCAAATACAAAGTGGAGAACTTGAAAGCACCTCATTATTCAATATTTACACATGCCGCTTTGTAGTGCACTCCACAGAAGCTTTCCATTTAAAACTTGAAATTCATCAGAAAGTTTCCGCGCCTTCATCTTGTGGGAACTGCTGTAATATGGAATCTAGCACCATTGAGACTGAGTCTGAAATGAAAAGGTTTAGTTGCTTTTGAAACTGGAGCAAAATGATAACGTTAGCCGATTATCACGCTATGGGTTACAAAGCTAATCTACAAACATGTTTTCACTTTGGTTGATGTTTTGATGTTGGGAATTTTGCTCAATTTTGCCATATTCTTCATATTAAGACAATCTGGTTCATATATTCTCAATTCTCCTCACACACTGTTTGGTTGTTGTTAGCAATTAGTATTTCCTCCAGTAGGCTATTTACACATGGGGCTTTGTAGTGCACTTCACAGAAGTGCTCTATTTAAACTTGAAAATCATCAGAATGTTTCCCCGCGCCTTGATCTTGTTTAAATAATGATTCTAGCACCATTTAAACAGCACTGCAATGGAAAGCAAAAGTGTGCACTATTAGCTTGTTAGGAAGCTAAGCTAATCTGCAAACATGTTTTCACTTTCGTAGATGTTTTGATGTAGTGAAGTTAGCTCCTGGTTATTCTGTTTCATATTTCAGTTCTTATCACAAAGGGTTTGGTTGTTGTTTGCTATTAGCATTTCCTAATCATATAAAGGCCTTTGTAATGCAGAAAACTTCCATACAAACTTGAAATTCATCTGGAATTTTCCCAGCAACTTCCCTGTGAAAACAATACTACTATAATAATAATAATGATGATGCACTGGATTTATATTGTGCCTTTCTGCCTGACTCTGGTTTCCTCCTCCTTATATCCGTACAAAGCTTTTCCCTGCCTTTTGGCCACTCTGCCATGATGAACATCTAAGAAATAAAGACATCGCTGGTGACATGCTGCTTTGTCGCAAGGCCCGAGACTCCAGGAACTTCTAAGTTGGTGTTTCTATTCTTGCAAGGCTGGTTTATCTCAAAAATACAACAGGGGGAGCTGCAGGGGCCTGCATCCACTGAGGCTGTTTAATTAAAGTAAAAATGTTGCATAGTTCTCCTTTTATACTGGAGTGAAGTGGTGCATCTTCACTCCAGATAATGCTAATGAATTTAGCATCATTTAGACAATTTGGACTGAATGGCAGCTTATCCTGAAATGTATGCTGTGTATGTTGTTGTTTCCATTGCAAAAGTGTGATTTGTAGGCATATCATTCATCATGGGTCATTTATAACATCATCATATGTTTTGTCTGTTGGTGGCAATTACCTTTACCTTTACAGACAATATTTACAGATAGCTACTGCTCTATACTCCAGTAAAATTGTATGCTAATAGCACGCTATGAGAAGCCAATCCAAACATGCTTTTACTTTGCTGCATGGTTTGATTTTTGCAAAATGTAGGCATATCCTTTATATTAAAACCTTTATATATTCTCAATTCTCACATTTGTTGCTGTTGTTGTTAGCTTTTAGCATTTAGCCAGCTTTTAAAAAGATTAAGCTTACAGTCTAAAGCCATTAAACTACAGCATACACACCAGAAAAGCCCATTTGTGATATTTGGGGCTTTTATAAGTAATTACTAGCTCATTTTTCAGTGCAATTAGTACAGAAAAGTCAAAGGCCATGACCAGGCTACATGCTGGTTCCAACAGTGCTCACATGCTACATACTTAGCCTTACACTAATTCTACAAACACCCCGACACTGACAACACCTAATGGCTGCTTTCCTGTTCATAAAACCGTTCTTCAGACAAGTCTGTCACGAACGTTAAAAATAATGAGCTCTTTCAATCCTATAAATGCACTGGAGATATTCTACATGCTGAGTGCACATCCTGTGAAAAAGAATATTACGTCTGGTGCTAAATTTTCATTAGCACAATAGTAACTGGCAGCACAGCACCAATATAATAACACAGTAAGGGGGCGACATAAACCTGTCACAGCAGCTCAAATGGATGGGTCTTGGCCGGAGGGGGCTAAACGGGGCCTAAATCAATGTGAGTGAGGAGGAGGCAGTGCTGGGGCGTACCCTCGGACTTGAGTAACAGGGGGAGTGTTTGTGTGTGTCTGTCTGTTGCAGTTCCTCTCTGAGGGTGTGAGTGAGGCCCAGGGAAGGCTCCAGACTCGGCCCCCTCCTCAGTGGATCCTCTTCTGGCTCCAGCCGGGCTCTGGCTCTGATTAATAGCCACCGGAGGTGTCCAACGATGGCTGATAAGGGACCGCCACCTCCCCGTAACCCCCCCTCCCTCGTGTGCTCGTAACAAGCTAGCTCTCTCTGTCTTCCCTTCCTCGGGCACTCAGGGAAGCCAATTAAGCACGTCTTAAAACTCAAGAGCGGTGACAACTGGTCTGGGCCTCTGGCTGAGGATTGTGCGGTGACAGTGCAGTTCACTAACAGCACTAACAGCACATCCAACCTTTAGTCTAAGGTCTGGGGTTGAAGGTTACTGCTGCTGTGGAGTCCTTCTCAGGCTCCACTTTCACCAGAGCATTGTGGTACAGGCTGGGTCAGTATAGGCTAATTCCCATTGCCAAAATAGCAATTATTTCCCCATAAGTGTAAGCCTACATCATTATACTTCTTTGATAGCCACTTCACACTCTATCAGTGTGTTTACATGGCACATCATACTCCGATTAAGGACCATATTCAGAATAAGCTCATGCTCCGAATAAGGTGTTTACATGTGCTACTGGATTTAGAATATTCCTGTTTGTAAATGTTAAGAATAAATAAAGTGTTTGTTTTACAATGCAAGAGCCATACGATGCAAAGAACAGCACTTTGTGTTTGTTTTCGATTGTAATATGAAAATTTTTATTAGTCACAAAGACACCGGTAACTTCAGCAAAAAAGATGAGAACACACAATATTGCTATTAAGATCAGAATATTTCAGGAGTCTTATTTTGATTAGGGCTTTAGGTCTGAATATGACCTAAATCTGATTAAGGTCATTCAAAAACAGTTTATTCACAGTATGCTCATATACGGATTAAAGTATTCTAGTGCATGTAAATGCAGTCAGTGAGGTCCACAGAAATACTGCAGTCTTTTGTTTGGCTAACAGAAAATCCAAGTTTATGCAGAAATGAGAAGCCATAACCAGTTTTCTCAAAAAAGCATGGTTTGTTGAGGTGATAAAAGGTTATATTTTAAAAATAAAGGAAGAAGATAAATGTACCATTACATACTGTAAAACAATAGCAAATAAGCCACAACCATTTATTCTTTTTTCTAATTCATTGCAATAAACAATGCTACACTGACACGACCTGCTCTATACCACTCACAGGAACTGCAACTGAGCCTGAGGTCAAAGGTCACTGCTACTTTTGTGGCTTTCTTTCAATCAACCCCTTACATTTCTTCACTAATTACTTAATCAATGTGTTTACTGCAAGGAGTCTACGCCAATGTATCCAAATCAGTTCCAATTCATCAAGAGCATCTGCCCCCCTCCCATCTCGCTAAGGCTCGGTTCCCAGGCTCATCCTGAAAGTACCGACAAGAAAAAAAGCAACTGGTGAACAAGAACTGTGGGTTCCCCTGTTCCAGACGAGGACACAGGCTTATCCCAGCAGCCACTTTCTTCATTTTTTAACTTGATGGTCAATGTTACAGGTGATCAAAGCGCCGAGCCCTAGGAAGGGGCTTAGGGCGCAGTGGTGCAGCCAAAGGGATTGCTTCCCGGTGATTTGTAAGCAGGAAAAGACTTGTGACATGAAAGACAGCTTAAACAGCAGCGGAATAACAATAAACCAGCTGTAAAATGCTGCTTGTTGCAGTTGAATTGATGCAGAGGGTGGCTCCCACAACTATTTTTCTCCGGGTTTTTTTGTGGGTGTCTGGCATTTCCTACTGAGCCATTTCTCCAGTCACATGCAGACAACAAAAGGCTACATCTGAGGGGGTGGGGTGCCCGGGGTCTTAGGGCTAAAGAGATGCTTTGTCCCAGAGGATATTGTGAAATCGGACGACTCCCATTTCTTTTCACTCAAGCTATGTTCGAAATTTGGTGGTATTCTCCGTGGTGACAAAAGTGCGCTTTTTTCCCATTGAAGGATTAGCCCCGAAATGCTGTTTTAATGGATCGGGCCTGATTAAAGGTGAAAAAAATGCTTTTAATGTAACAGATGTTGCCCATGTGGCCCGGCATTTTTTCACGCCTGGAAGTATCAAAGACAAGGGTTTCATTAAGATCGCATCACATTAAAGCCGCGCCAGTCAAAGGGAAACAGTTGGGTTCGCTCCATAGACATTCCTTAAAGATTAGCATATGCGGGCCACACTCCTATTCTTATAGCACTTTAGGTTTATTTATACTCACACTGTACAATAGACCGCACTGGGAGACTCTGGAGCCCAACAGGTGCCATACACGTGCACTGCGATGCATGCGGCTCTCTCTGGAGTTGCTCTCTGTTAAAAAAAAAAAAAGCTGAAGGATCTGACACTAATAGATTTACATTAGAGATTATACATGCTTGTACGTGTTAAGTTTATAGACAGATGTAATTAGTAGACATAATAAAGGTGAAAGAAGTTAGCGATGGTTGCATGAAGCCTGGCTCGCATTAACACCTTAATAACATCACAGTGCACTCAGCCAGTGTTACATTTTTAGTAATAAATGTTGCTTCATTTCACCATTGATGCTATAAAAAATATAAGCTAGCATGTCATTGATTATCATGACATGGTATCTACAGAATTTTAGATTTTTCATGTTGTTTTGCCTGGTATTTGCTGATGCTATTAGTACCTACTGAAATTCTGATTGTTTTTCTTATTAACATTCCCCTATTATGCTAAATCAACTTTTTTGAGCCTTTAATCATGTTATAATGTTGTTTGCCCCTCAATAACATACCTGAGGGAGTATTTTGTTTCATTCACATATGTTTGAAAAATCTTGTATGCTGGCACCGTCTTTTTCCTTAAGAGCTTAAATACTCAATTTCACGGCTCAACGTAGACTTGTGAGACCAGGAAGTGCTCCTGCGCATTTCTAAAGCACATACACCACTACTGGACTTCTTCTGATCATGTCAGTGCTTAAATTGACGTCACTATGCAGCAGTAAGCTCATTTATCTCTCTGTTAGCGTCATGTTTCTAATAGCCATGCTAAATAGCCATTTTATGCTCTGTCCATTTCCCACCGTTGCCAGTAGGGGGCAACAGAAACCTAATCTAAGCATTTTCAACAAATTCAAAGCTCCATTAATGAAGACATTTTCCATAATACACACTATTTTTAAGTTACAAAAAGTGAAATAAATTATTTCAAAAATTCTAAAAAAAAAAAAAAAAAAAGCATAATGTAAGACCTTTAAGAAAAACCTTTGGTGAATAATATTAAAACTTACACTAGCAAACATTGGCTGACAGCAAATGGTGATCATAAAACTGCTTTCTTGCCTTATAACAAACATAAAATATATTCACCTGTAAATGTGTTTTATGGCTGACAGGTCCAGATTTATGTTTCTATTGGCAAATGATAATTATTAAGCAACTGTCATGTTACTGTGATGTACACAGACTATACATTTACCAATAATTGTGAAAAATGTAGAACATTTTGCTCATGTTTATGTTGACACTTTGTCCGTCCAAAATAACAGTCCCCCGGAAACCCAGGACCACTTTCATGACTTTCATGTTTTGTTTTTGTTTTTGTTTTTTTTTCTTGTTTTTCTGCTATAGATTAATTTAGTATTTTGTATTTTATGTCAAACTGTGATTTATTTATTTATTTATTTGTATTGTATGGGCCACCGTATATATCTACTAAATTGTGCGTTATTTCTGCCGTATATTATTAGAATGGGTGAATTGCAAACCAAACATACATGCATATAAAGTGCCACTATGATACATGGCTTTTGTCAAACTTTAATATTTTAGACCAGTGTTCCCCAACCAGGGGTACGGGGACCCCTGGGGGTACACGAGCACATTGCAGGGGTTACATGGAGTTATATGATCATTTATATATTTGACTTTGAAAGACTAAAATTAACCTAAATCAAGGGAATGCAACACTAAAGACAAAACCAGGACTAAACCAGAACTAAACCAGGTCTAAACCAGGACTAAACCAGGACTAAACCACGGTCTAAAACCAGGACTAAACCAGAACTAAACCAGGTCTAAACCACGTCTAAAACCAGAAATAAACCAGATCTAAACCAGGACTAAACCAGAACTAAAACCAGGACTAAACCAGAACTAAACCAGGTCTAAACCAGGACTAAACCAGAAATAAACCAGATAAATAAACCAGATAAATAAACCAGATCTAAACCAGGACTAAACCAGAACTAAAACCAGGACTAAACCAGAACTAAACCAGGTCTAAACCAGGACTAAACCAGATCTAAACCAGGACTAAACCAGGACTAAACCAGAACTAAAACCAGGACTAAACCAGAACTAAACCAGGTCTAAACCAGGTCTAAAACCAGGACTAAACCAGGTCTAAACCCAGTCTAAACCAGGACTAAACAAGGTCTAAATCCAGGACTCAACTAGAACTAGACCAGGTCTAAAACCAGATCTAAACCCAGTCTGAACCAGGACTAAAAAAGGACTATGCTGGGTCCAAACCAGGACTAACCGAGGACTACACCAAAGGAATGCAACATTAAAGAAGTACTAAACCAGGACTAAACCAGGTCTAAAACCAGAACTCAACCAGGAAATAAACTGGTCTAAAACTAGAACTAAACCAGGAATAAACCAGGACAAAACTAGGAACAAACCAGGTCTAAACCCAGTCCAAACCAGGACTAAACCAGGTTTAAGCCAGGTTCAAACCAGGCCCTGGAGTTACACAAGACCAAAGAGGTTGGAAACCACTGTTCTAGATTAGCAAAAACAGTTCAGATAATGAAACGGTTAAACTGATTGAAAAAAAAAGAAACACATGCTAAATTCTAAAATAACCAACCTTACGTGACACCTTATAAACCAGAGATCCTCAGATCTGGAAAAGCCAGGCACGGAAAATATTTGTGTATAGGAAGTAAATATAGACAGGAGATGAGTGTGATATGTGGAACAGAGCGGGGAGGATTTCACCTGCTGTACCAGAGCTTTTCAAAATATCCTGTACGTCCTGGAAAGCATCAGGCCTCACCACTGCAACACATGTGACATGTTAGTGCAGCTCACGACAGAGATTTAGGCAGATGCCCGAGCCACTGGCCTTGTTCAAAAGCACTGTCAGGACACGGAGATGGAGCAGAATTAAAAAAAAAAAAAAAAAAAAAAAAAAAAAATGAGAAGAAGCAAGGATAAACTTCCTGTGGGAGGAATGTGGCTGCTACCCATCACAGCTGGAATCTGTGGGGTCACATACCAGGGGAATGGTAAATATTTAACATTTAATTTCCTTGCTGTAAGGTAGACCGGACACAGAGAGAGCCAGCGACTGGGTTTTGGAGAGACTCATGGGGGGAAAGAGGTATAAATTGAAGAGAGGTTGTTAAAATATTTAGGCAAAGTTCCCAGCGTCTCCAGACTATAGGCCTACAGTGTCAATATTGGTGGTATTTTTAATAATGTTCGGTGAGAGAAGGACTGCAGCAATGGAGACGTTGTGTTTTTTCTGTATATCCATATGTTAACACGGTAGAACAAGGTCATTTCTAATGTCTTAAGCCTTTTTCATGCATGTCCAGGATTTCATAACTGAAAACTGTTCAAACTTGTGTTTTGGTATAGTTTGTTCCTACTGAGACATACATGGGTGGAGACTAGTGTTGGGGCAGGGGGGCATGGTGAAATAGAAGCCATTTACAGAATACATTTTGGACAAGACAAAAAGATGTTATTGTATTTTGTTGCATGTTGAGTATTCGTTCACACCAATACTGTCTTCTTACTCCTTGAAAATGCACACTTTTGAATATAACCAAGGAGGGGTTTCTGTTTTGGGGAGCCCCTTCCTTGGGTCGTTATGCAAACTATGAATATGAGGTGAGCTACTTTTGAATCATCTGTTGTTGTTTTTTTCTTTTGGCTATTTCCATCTGGGTTCACCACAAAAACTCATCTGTCTCTTAGTGTGCAGTGAGTCACATATTGATTTGGGATATAATTAACGCCAGATACCCTTCCTGATACATTCCTCTACATTTAGTGTATTTGAGTGCCCACTGCCTTGTGAACCCCTGTGACTGGATTACATATAACAAATAGAAAAACAAAGCCAAATTAGGAACTAGTGATCATTTTAGAGGTTTATATCTGCTATTTTAACTTTCTTTCCTAATCTCAATGGCCTCCCTAATCCAACAATGATACTTGGTACGGATGACTCTGGCATTATTCCAGTCCAAAATGTGATTTTTCCTCTTGCAGTGGTCAGATATGGCTGATTTGAAATTTTCTAGTTCTGCTTGGTCTTTTATTGCTCTTGTTTGTCTGTTGGATGTTTCCTTTTCACATTCTGTCTCAAGTTATTTTTTTCATGTTCTGAATGTTCTGCCTGTTTCACCTATGTATGTTCTGTTGCATGATAGGCAAGGTATTTCATATATAACGTCACATTTGTGTTCTTGTTTTATTCTGTTCTTGGGTTTTACTAGTAACCGTCTGAGTTTTTTTATGTAGTTTATTTGTACAAAACACAAATGCACCTGCAATATTAACATTACCATACATCCAGGAGGTTACAGAATGCATACAAAGGCCCATGAAAAGACACAACATAAACACACCAATACATAATGCAAATGTGTCAAAATTAATTAATTTATTTTGTTGTACCTCCCTATACGTAATAATGTGGGTTGCTAGAAATCTCATAAACTTAAAAGTGTGTACAGGAGGACAGAATGCATAGAGAAATGTTTTTTTAGAGACATTCTCCTTAGAGTAAACAAGGCATAAATTGTTGTTCCAGTACTTGACTAATACCTTCCTTTGAATAGAAGAGGGGACTTTATAACTTAAGGTGCAAAGAGCAAAACAAACTGATAATTTCCAAAGACCAGTGTGAAATTCCAAGATGGCCGTCATGCATATGTTCTTTGCTGCTTTACTACCTGGCCTCGCTTTTCTTTCTGAAGAACTCATTGTGCTGTAACCTAGTTTCCTAACAGATGATTCATAGTCTGTCAGAAGCAGATCTGAAGTGTACACAGCGCAGGGAGACGGTCAAATGACACACTTGTTCAAATCCTCCTTCAGACAAAAGGAAAGCTAAGAAGCTGGCCCTTGAGGCACTGGAGAGACACAGCGACTTGACAAGTTTTTTTTTTTTTTTTCTCCCTCTCTCTCTCTTCTGTTCCCAGTCATCTGCCAGAGATTCTTTTAATATCAGGTGCTGCACTGATCAGATATCAAAATCAGCAAATTCAGGCTTCAAAGACTTTATATGGCACTGTTCAGAGGGCCGACAAATTAAAGATAAACTGGATGAAGGCGTGGAATAACAGAGGCTCCAGATGCGTCTGCATAGATGAGCTGCATCATACAAGTGATAAATTCAGTCATGCGGCGTGTCTTTAAAAAAAGCATGACCAAATTTGGGGATTTTTTTGATTAAAATGTTATTTGACATTCAGTTTTGTGACTATGACATCATAAACTACTGTATCTAAACTTTTCAAAATGGCTGTGTGGGTAATAAGAATTGGTGTTCATCCTCAGGTGCTTTTCAGGAGTTTCTGGAGATGTTTTGTTGTTGTGTGAATACAGCTCAATAGATTAACAATTCTAGGAGGACAGTCTTAAAAACAATATACAAATCACCAGGGGCGCTGCTTGCCAAGAGGCCAAACAGGCAATTGCTTGGGACCCCAAAAGTGAAGGGCTTTGGGGTCAATGGGAGACTGTTGCAGAGTCCAGAGAAACAAAAAAAAGGAGAAAGAGAAAAGAAAGCAAGAGTGGCGAGCATAATACAGAAGATTATTTAGCTCAGAGAGGGAATTCAAATATGAAAACCATAAAAATTGTTTATAGGTGGATTTTTTTTTATTTTTTTTTATTAAATAAGGTTTTAAAATGCTGTGAATTTTTTGCTTAGGCCCTCAAGAGACCCTAGCAGTACCTCTGTGAATCACCATCGCTCATGAAACATCTTAACTATTTCCACTCATATTTAGTGGTTTTACAACTACAAATTTAGTGGCAAGTATAGGGCTGGGCGATTAGACAAAAAATGTAATCAAAACCCTACCCCCCCCCCCCCCCCGTGCTTTTTATACTTGTCCAAATTGAATTTTTTTTTAAAATGCACCAAGCTTGTTTAGCTCTCCCACCTCTGACGTCACACGCTGGTATCTGGAAACCCATAAACAATGTGTTTTGTTTTTAATACTAAGTTACAGGGGGAAAAAAGTACTAGCTTTGACCATGTTCAGTTTGATCCCAAAATAAAATCACTGGAAACTGTGTGACAAATCCAATAACAAGAGGATGTTCTGTTCACATGACAAATCCAGTAAGTCCTGAGAAAGACCATAAAGTTGCCGTAAATGCCTTTGGAGTGTGCTGCCGGTGAGGAAGCCCAACAGTGAGTGAAGTACGTCTGCTCTCTCTCATAGATACAACTCCAGACTGTTTAGGTGACTCACGAGATGACGCAGGCTGCAGCATACCTCCGCTCACTTCCTGGAAGCTCAGAGCAGGGGTTGCCTTGAAATTACTAAAGTGGCCATCATCCCGGTCATGGAAAAGTTGAAAACACTTGCCGACTCCTTGGAGACCTTTAGTATACTGCACCAAAAACGTGAAGCATCTGGACTGTATTTTCAAGCAAGTCCGATTTAGCAAATGTGGTGAGTTACTTTGGCACACTTGCATTCTATAAATATTTAGCCGTTATGGGCCTGTAAAAGAGACATTTTAGGAGGAAAGGGTGTCGGAACGTGCCAAGGTTGCAGGTGCTTTGGAACCAACATTTAAAACTCACCATGTGCGATCTCCAAACTTAGCTGCAAGTGTTAGGCCAGTGCATACTCTTACAAGAACATATTGTCCACATTATTTCAAGGTGAGTGCCTGTTTGATAGCTTCAAATGAAAAATAAAATGGAGTGTAGTAGCAGCAATGATAATTCAAAGTGCTTTAGCCTGTAATAAGCCAACAAAAGCTGTCTCTTTTGCAAGAATACTGAGGTTATTATCTACATAAACAGAATTATTTTCAGGTGACATTTTAAGAGACTTTCTATTTTTTTAACCCATTTCAGAGGTTATGAACAGACTTAGGTTTTCATTTAAGCTATTTTCAAAGACTTAAAGGCTGTAACAGGTACTGCTTGTAAGTGTTCCTCTGACGCTGCCTTTCTGAGACCTCAGAACGCTTGGTTTCACAAACCAATGCCCACTTCAGGAAGCACAAACCTGACTTAACAAGCCCTCTACATCCAGCCTGCTCTCATTCATTTATCCAAAACACCAGTGCACAACTCTGTTTCTACAAATGCCTCACAGACATTTTTCATTTTGTAGCAAAATGGCATAATACAAAAGCAAAGGAAGTAAAAAGCTTGCTTACCTTGATATTACGGTGTGTAATGCACATTAGTATTATTAATAATGTTTAGCCAGTTGTCGATCCATCTAGCCCTCACAAATCTTATAAATTTCTAATTTGCTCCCCCTGCAAATGAAGTTAAATAACCCTGCTGTACAGAGGCAGTAAAGATATGCATGCTAGTTGTATTTAAAAAACTTATTGACAAACTATTTTAACAAATAAATTATTGTACATGTAGTAGAGCTCCACTGTGACTGGCTGCTTTTTACAAGTCTACTGTCGCAGTGAGTTCCATCCACTAAATATTGTGATTTGCTGCAGTAACCAGCTGTTTGGCAATTCTTCAGCTCACCAATGCCTGTAACTTGTTTACCCTTTCTCTGGTTGGTGTCTAATAAAGCTGTATCCTCATACATAACTTTACCTCTCAGGAAACAGCAGCTGTGATAGAGTTGTTCACTAAATAGTTGGGAAACCCATGTGACAGACAAAGTTCATGCAGAGCATTAGTTCATTTCTCAACTGTAGGAGGGGGTTAGAGTAAATTAGAGTACGGTGGTTTACCAAGATATTACAATGCATAGTTTTGTGGGGCATGTTAGAGCCTAATTAAATACTGCCCATGCCAAATTTATATACAGCCTATTTAAACTTGCTGCTGGCAAGAGTCAGGAACGCTGGGCTGACTCTGCTCTCACTCGAAGGAAAAAAAAAATACAAAGACGAACAATCTGTCGCCTCCAAAATAAAAGTGTTAAGGCAGTTGTAGGACAAAGATGATGGAAGGCTAAATGAATGAAATTACAAAAGGATTTACTCTCCACATCCACATGACTCGTGATCATTAGGTTTAGACACTTGTACAAGTATACATTTCCATAATGGGATGGGTTTGGCTGTGTATTTTTTTATTTTATTTTTTTTTCTTCGGGGACTTGGCAACCCTGCTGTGGAGGACGTCCATGATGGTGCGCTGACAGGTGTCAGTCACAGAACCAGACCCCCCACACCCCCCACCTCCCCCTTTTCAATCTCTGGCAGTGGGCACAGTAAGGCCTGGGCCAGGGTTGAGTTGCTTTTTCACATCTGCAGATGCAAACATACATCGGTTGTCATGACCTGTAATGTCCTATCCAGTGCCCCAACATCTAACTGGTGAAATGATCAGAATGGAAAAATTCTACATGCACTATACTCTTTATCTTGTTCAGTTATATATGTGGTTGATAACCTGAGAAATTAAGCAGCATAGGCAGAAACAATTTTATAAACATTTTGTTGTGACATGGCATGGTAAGAAATCATAGTAGCCTGCAACAAGATACGGCTTATGGACATGAGAGCCATCTGTCATTTAAAAAAAGGAGAGCAGCTTGTTGTTGAGCTGAGCTGGGGTCTGTCTCCCACACTTGTGCTCGTACACATGCAAGGCATCCTGTTTATGTGGCCACGGCTGCTCTGGGATGAGCGTGGAGGGGGGGCTCGTCCCGGTCCGCAACGCCACGATACAGTCCCAACAGCTGGGAATGGCCTCTTGGTCCGACAAGACATGCCGTTCCTATGACAAACACCCATAGAGCAACAGTAACTTGTGTCTCCCGCCCCCTGCACAAAGCTGCACAGTGTACCTAATGAATAGCACACTTGGGGGCTGCAGGTTTTTTTTGCCGGAACAGTGCGGGGGGAAAATAATGGCCCTCGCTGACCTCTGAGGGCCATCTGAGATAATAAATCCATGACCCTGAGTTCCGGAGTGCTTTGGGCAAGGTCGGGGTGGCAAATTTCCCACTTCCACAATATCAGATGTTAACGGTAATTCCTTTTAGCCGATGTGTAATGGCGCAGGAATGTCTTCTCCCCAGCCTCATCTAGGGCTGGTGGAATCTGTTGAAAATGTGTGACAGCTGTGAAAGTTGGCCAGCCATGGCCTGTGAATGTCGGAGATTTGGAGCGGAGTCAGGACGGAGGGGGAGCAGGGAGAGCTCAGCCCAGGGCCACATATCAGGGACTGTGTTGTTGTGGTGAGGTTAGAATTTGTGTCGCTGACCAACTGTTGTCTGATCAGACAGTTTCTTTTCCTCTTTTCAGGAGTGCCCAGGTGTACTTGAACGAGGAACTTATATTAATGTGGGAAAGTATATAGAAGATTAACATTTCAGTCACACACAATGTCACAAAAGTAGCAAGAAGCATTTTAAAATTTTAAATAATCCTTGGGTTATCTGTACTGGCATTTTTGCTATAAAGATTTAATCAAGGCAAGTAGAAACTAGGTTGCAAAATAAAAACAATTTACATGCTCCATAGAGCACTGCATGCACTGTATACTTAAAATATAGTGTAAAATAGTCTAATATAACACTGACTGTGGCTAAAATTGTTTTAAATTATATTTAAACAAGTATATAGCTGTAATTCATTTCAACTCAATTTATTTTTAAGTACTTAATTTGAACAGCCTCTGGGCACCCCCCTACAGTACCTTAGCGGCCCCCCAGGGGCCCCCGGGCAACCACTGGTGCTGCGAAATAGCTCAGTTGGTAGCGCTGCGGTGCATATGTGGGGCAACTGCAGCCTGCCTCGGTGTCATGGGGTAGTCTGGACTCTGACAGTTTCCTGAATGTATGTACCTGCTCTTTCCCATATGGTTTCCTGCTCACTCAGCTGTCCTATCAAATAAATCCAAAAAAGGCCTAAAAATAGGCCTTCAAAAGTCTTAAATTTAAAAATCTGAAATTAAGGCCTTAAAAAATTTGCAGAGATGCCTAGTATTAGGTCTTAAATACCTTTATACAGTCTTAAAAACAGAATGTTGATGCAAGTACCTGCATTCACAAGCTTATTCTAAAATGCCTACTTACATGCTCAAAGGCATTGCAGATATGGGAGCTCAGATTTTTCTTACCAAGAACAAAATGCTTTGCAGCACTCACTGTCAGACATTTTGTAAATGTTTTATACACTGCATGCTTGTGAAGATGAAACTTTTCTTGAACAATGGTCTCAAAAGGGTATAAAAGTCCTAAATTGAACTTGCAACTTGTTGAGCCCTGCAGAAGCTCTGATTATACAGTATACCTTTGAGTAATACACTTGCACCCACCTGTTCATAATGGTTTAAAAATCTAAATCACTACAGCACTTGGAACATAACGCCAGTCCATCTGTGTGTGCACAAACACCATGTAGACACCGCAATCACCTCACAAAAATGAAAGTGCTTTCCCAGTTGGTGTCATTTCTCAGGCCGTACGCAGGACAGCTGTTGCCATTAGGGGTGTGCAGTACTGCTTTTTTTTTTTTTTTTTTTTTTTTTTTTTTACTAATACGATTCCAAGTAAACACCAGACCAGTATTGTCAATACCAATACTTTGTACATATACAAGTAGATTATGTGCTTTCATGTAGAAACAAGCAGTGGGTCATTATATTTGAAATCTGAATGCAGTTGTACATTTTCTGATCACTTAATGAATTTGTCTGTTACGTTAAGTGCATGTTAAAACTCAAAAAATTGCACAAAAGAAAAAAATCCAATTCTACTTTCACACATCAGGAGATTTTGCTGGGAGCGGTGGGGAAGCAGCAGAATGAGCAGGCAAGACGATGAATTAGGAGAATCTGGAACAAAAGAATTGATCTATCACGCTGTCAATTTGATACTGATACTAACATCAGAATTGAAATTTGGATAGCCCCATCCCACCCTAGTTTCCTTCTGCAAGTTGGAATGGAGGAAAATCCTGGGCAGAGAGAGGGAGAGGAGATATTCTGTGAATCTGTGTGGATTCCACGGTGATTAGCAGCACCTCCTCTTCTCTGCTCTTCACTTAATGCCTTGAAAGTGATGTTGGGGATTACTAATTGGATTAAATGGAGCCAGTGACATATATTGCACTTTTCACTGGCAAAGAGCAGGTAATCTGGCTATTTGTCTTCTGTGAGAGAAGAAGCTATCAGATAGATTATTGCTTACAAACCATATAATTGCAAACATTCCAGGAGGTTTTTTTCAAGCATGTGATATGCAAACAGTTTAGTGAACAAGCTCAACATGCATACTTTTAGGAATGAAACAGGTTTTCTGGAATTCGGAAGAGTACCATTGGATACAGAATAAACTGACTTTGGCTGTAAATGGATGGACATGCAGCCAATCAGAGAAGCCAAACATTGTCCAATTATTACTCGTCCTACTTAGATGAATAATGAAGATTTGCCCAAGAGTGTTACTGATATTCTAAACTTGTAATGCTCTAACACAAGCTGCCAGTGTAAAGTGCACACACTCGTTCTGTATGTAAATGAGGGAAAGCAGGCGTAACACTTGTCACTTTGGCTGTGGAGCCCATGGGCCCTCTGTGGTACCCTCTGTGGTAATCAGGCCAGAGGCAGGATGGGGAGCTGTGCAGCAGATAAGATTTCTTACTGGGCCAAAAGGCGCTGCCCAGACAGAGGCCTCTTTGTTGCCCCCTCCCTCTAAGAATGGCTTTCACTTTGCGATTGCGGAGGTAATTCCAGAGCAGTGCCCCACAAGTTTCTACCCCTCCCTCCCCAGCTGAAATCGTGACCCGCAATTGGAAAGAGCTTTCAGCCATGGTCCCCTACTTCGTCCATTCCCAGTCAGGGCACAGTGCAGTGATAGCGTTACAGAGCTGCACAAAGAGGCGGATATTTGAATGCGGGACTGGGTGGAAAAACTTGTTAAAAGCAGGTTGCGCTGCCAGATTAAACACCAGACACCTGTTTGATTACTCAAGTGGAGATTAGATAAAAAATACTGGCTTACAAATCCAATGTGCAGTCTGGGCCAGTCGTCAGCAACATGTCGAGGCTTAGAGTTAGGCAGGTATGAATGACAAAACATTTCATTCAAGCGGCTTTAGATGTTTTTCCTGTGAGTATGTGTATGTTTTTCTTCCTTAATAGTTGGCCACTTATCTAAATATACAGTATATTCCCATGCACATTCAACAGCCTTTTCTCATCCCAAGGAATTACATTTATGGTCACTGGTCCTTATCATTCTATACTAATCCTGACAGCGTTCCATAGATCCCAGTGTTAACCTATTGAATCATCCTCATCATTTCACAGCAAGGTTGTGGGTTCAATTCCACCATAAGTTGTCAATGGTTATTCAATATGAGGTCTAGATCCTCCCAGTGATACTGTGTTTTTCTTTGTCCATAGACATGCATTCACTCTTACATTTACAGACACACTTTGTGCCAGTCTCAAACCTGGATAAATTAAGGCGAGACTTTTTAAACTAACAGATATCAGTGTTGTCAACCCTGTGACAAGCTGGCCCCTGTTCAGGGTGTATTCGCCTAAGGCCCAAAGTTACTGGGAAAGGCTCCAGTCACCCGCATCCCCTAATGGGAATAAACAGAAGAAGAAGATGAATGAATGAATGAATGAATGAATGAATGAAGATATCATTGTGAAACTTTCCTGCAGTTGACTGACGTACATATAGGAAATTTTTATTATTTTTTTTAAGTTTTGAGTTATTTAATATTTTTATATGCAAATTAGGCATTATGTGCATAGAAATTTGCAAAATTTCATACTTTTCAAAAAACAAAATCTGAATATTGGAAAAAGGGTCATTTTGCTGACATGTTCCATAGAAAGGCTTTTACAGACAGGATTATGGATCTGATTTTGTCTTTCAGTAAACTAGAAAATACTGACAATGTAATGTCGCCTTGTTTTTAGGAGTGAAATGACCAACAAATCATGAAAGTAATTACATATCAAAAACCCCTTCTGTAAAAACCTTAAAAATAATGTTAAAACATAAAAAGTAATTTTGAGAAAAGGTCCTTTGAAATTAATATTTCCAGTAGAAATAGAAGGACACAAGTGACTAAATGTATTAAACTAAACACCTTAAAGCAGAACTCAGTAACTCTGCTCGTTTCTTTGCTCTTTTTGCCTTATTTTCCTCTATAAAGCTCCCCTTGCAGTTTGGAGTAAAGCACTATCCTAAATACTCACAAGCCCAGTTGACTCCTGTTTGACCCCTCGCTTGTTTTTACTTTTGTTTTCCCCTCTGCATATCTGTACAAAGTTTTTTCTTTCATTTGGCAGAAAAAGCTTGAGAAAATCGAGAAATATGTTGTTTTGCTAACCGGCATGCCGCGAGACCTGAGACTTCTGTGACTCTGGGTCGACGGCGCTTACTGTTGCAAGTGGTACTTTCAGCCCAGAGACACTGGGGGGAGATGCCGTACACTTCATTTACCCCACAACAACTCATTTAACCATCACAGTTTATATAAGGTAAAAACGTTACTGAGTTCTGCTTTAATGTGTAATTTTGACATTTTCTTTATTTCAGTTTTAAAGCCACATGTCAAGGGAACAAATTGGCCTCAAAATTGAAAAAAAAAGAGTGTTTTGCCTGTATTATCTCTCCTTAAGAGGGAAGGGCATCTAGTGTAAAAATCTGCCTATGCAAATCGTTCACTATGGCAACCCCAGAAAGAAAGATATAACAACTTTTTTGGAAATTTTAGAATCACCAATTCACATAGAACTTATGCCCCCACACACACTGGGACAGGAGTGCTAGTACCTCTGCCAACATCATTATGAGGCAATGCAATCAGTAACTGTACTCTTTTTTTTTTTTTTTTTTTACACCTCAATAGTGAAATTCTCATTTGCCCCCTGCCTTTTCTTCTCTCACATCTCCTAAATACATCATTTTAAATATGGCCTGTGTACATTTTTCAGGAAATTGTACCTAATTATAATAATATTATATGGGAGGAAACATTTCCATTTCAAACCCCCTTGGTCCCACCTCTCCCTCACACATGGCCTGTGTCCTGCTCCTCTCGCTCCTATTGAGGATGCATTCCTGGCGCACCACACCCAAGATCATTGTAATGAAAATTCCTGTGTCTTGGCCAAGAGGATCCAGTTGCTGCTAATCCTTTTGCGGAGCATCACCTGATCCCGGGGCCAGCGGAGTGGAGCACTATGGCCTCTGCGGTGGTTGAAGGTGCTCCGAACATGACAGCAGTGTGAATGTGAGGTGGGGGGCTAGTCAATGGTAGGTGAAAACATATCTGTCAGACAAATATTTAGTGATACCTTTATCTTCTTTGAATCGCATCCACAAATTCTACCTCCATTGTTGCTCTATAATTGAATCTCTTCTTGCCATTGAGGAATTTCTGTCAGATGTCATCATTGCACCATCACAGGAATATTTAGTTACTGCTGCGAGGTGTGGTGAGGCCTCACGGTCTACTATTGGACACCAGAATGTAGTATAATAGTAATCCTGACCTAGATTTTGTGAATAAAAACAAACCCAGGGCTAGGTGACATGCATAGCTAAAAAATAAAGTTGGATGTCTCATACAACATTTGGGACCAAACTAAAAATATTCAAATGTGATTTAATTTTTTATGAAAATTTACACACCACAGTAAAGTGATGATAAAAGACGCAAATGAAAGGCTTGGTTAAATCAAAACATGTCTATTTTGCATATGTCAGTGAATGCATGGCTCATTACATGAACTGTAGTTTTCAGTTCTGTCAAAAACAAAGCATACCAGAGGTAACATGACTCCTTTATGGGAAGGTAAAGCAGGTAATCCATTACCAGAGGGTTGGCAGTCCGATCCCTGCTCCCCCCAGTTCATACTGTCCTTGTGTCCTTGGGCAAGACCCTGAATCTACCAAACTACCAATGGTTCCTTGATGTGAAGCACCATGGAGTGTCCATGGGGGTAGAAAGCACTGTGTTTCAACCAGGAGAGGCTTAAAACAAACTCAGACAAATGAGTGAAATGTAAAAGATGATTTATTGTAGGAATAAACTTTGGCGTTTAGACCTCGGCAGGTAGAGATGTCAGCGATGCGATGAAGGGAAAGTTTAATAAATTAGTAAGGTGAATTTTATCCCCCAGGGCCTAGACACTCGTGATGGTGAACAAGAGGAGAAGGATAGGCTGAGGAAGCTGGTGGTTTTGCTGCTGCGGCGGACAGAAAAAATAAATCAGTCTTCCTGGTTGAATTTACGCTACAGCTTCATAAATGTGTCCATTACCATTGTCCTTGTCTCTGGTGATTATTAGTCAGATTTATCATCTGGGGGAGCAGTATGGTCATTATTCAAGCCTTCTCAATAACGGCTGCTAGCACCCTGCAGGCCAATGCTAAATGTGCTAGCAGCTAGCTGTCACTTCATGGAAAGCATATAATTTTGTCTGTTATATTGGATTGTCAGATATAGCTGGAATGCAATCATGTCATTAAATCATTGCTAAACAGCCAATGAGAGTGTGTTATTTGGGTATGGAGGCATGTGATTGTCCAAATCTTTCATTTGTGACATTTTAAGATCTTGTCTTATTGCAATATGCCAATAATTGCTTGCATTCTTTTGGTTTAATTATCAATTTTTCAACATCCCATTTACACTATTCCTGATAAGACACAACAGACAGAAGTGCAAGGAGTTTTGCAAGAAAATGCAATTAAAGTTATCACACAATTCCCAAGAAAATATTGATTCACTCTACTCCTAAACTTATATTAAATGAGTTGTGTATTTTTGCGTCCCCAGGCCTTATTACACATTTCTTTGGGTGTGTTGACTTGGAGAGGAACCTGATCCCCCATGGCAGACTGAAGTGGACTGATACAGGGATCAGTGTAGGAGGAAGTGCAGGGATGACACTGCTGCTTTCAGCCTTTATGTGTCTCTGCTTCACCTTATTACTGAGAAAGCTCTTCCACAAGGGAGTCTGCAGCCAAATCCAGTTATTGCTATACCTTAATCACATTTAGTACATTTACTGGTAATACAAAAATAATCAGTCCTAAATCCAGCAAACCAGCAGAGCCATGTGTGGCATATTGCTTGAGTTAATACTTCGAGACAACAAAACCTATGAGGATACAACGTGGAGCACATCCTTAATAAATCACTAATGTTTATCTTCCATTTTTGTCTCATTGAATTTCAAATCCAGGTCTACAGCCCTACATGTGCAATTTTGTAAACTGACACAGTTGTTTTACTGGAGAGATAAAATTCCAAGCGGTTTGTGCATCCACAGTAGCCTTAGAACAGAATACCATCCAGCCACAATACAAGCTGCGGTTACAGTGAGTAAGTCTTAAAAACCACAGCTAAATACGCCAAGTCCTGGCCTGAACAAAACATTCTTATTTGGGAAGCAGAGCATCAAACATATCTCGAAAAATACTCTGGTTCAGCAAAATTGTAGACCTATAAACTCTGACCTTTCTGTCTCTGAGCACAGACGTTCTTCATCATCCCAGCACAGAGAAGTTGACGTTCCTCATTATCCAATGCCAGTGATTGTACTTGCTGAGAAACACAGCATATCTGATTACTGCTTACAGATGCTGACGAGCCATGTTCCAGATTCTTGATTCTAAAGTCATGGTGGAAATTGCTAATGAAATCTTGGCAGTGGTAGGCACATTCAGTATATCTCATTAGCATTCAGGGACAGCATATAGATTTTTTCTCTTATATTAGACTATGTATCATTTAATAGTATATTGCCTTAGAAATTATCATATAGTATAATTTCTAATCTGCAGGTAGACTCCAATAAAGAACGCTCCCATTGGCTGTTGAATAATGGCTGCTGTAGGTTGTTAAGAGAAAGTTTGTGTTTTAGGACTAGAGTAGTAAAACTGATAAAAATTGAATCAAAGTTCTAAATTTCAGTTTGATGCCATATACAGTTTTAGTTTGGTACATATGTTAAGTTTGACATTTTTGGTAAAATAAAAGTAGAAAAGTAGCAACACCGTTGTTGTTGGTGAGTGGTCATGTTGGAAACTCTACATTGATAACAAGTTGAAGTACAATGCCAGTTTGGACAGCAGCAGTAAAATCAAGTAGTGCTGCATTAACTTCCTTCCTCTGAGTTTAGCGTTAAAATCATGCCATTGAATCAATGATGAACAAATGTCAATAAGAGTGTCGCTTATTTGAGTATGAAAGCACTTAAATGGTCAAAGCTTCGGGAGCGTGCCTGTTCCCACAGCTCTATGTTCCCACAGCTCTATGTTCCCACAGCTCTATGTTCCTACAAGTTGTTTCCAAATAAAGCCCTGTATTCCCAGAGAATTAAGCCAGATTCACACTGAATGCGTTGTGTGTGCAGTACGTTTCTGGTGCAGTTTTCTGAGGGACCCCAATTCACACCGAGTGCATTGCGTGTGCGGCACGTCTCCGTCCAGAGCCAGCTGGGAGAGCACGAGTTCACGGGAGAGGAGCGAGTTTATGCTAGAAGTTATGAGTTCACACAATGCACCATGTATGCAGAGAACTGCAGGTAAAAAGTATGGTAAAAAGCCACGTTTGCCTCTGACCACGATCTCCTGTTCATTTAGAGATTATTTGGTGATTTAACCATGGTTGAAGCCCAAAAGATATAGAAATATATACTTCAACCCTGGGTAAGGATGCTACATATATAAATACTTTCATTTTCCTCACATTTAATGCTGTTTGATGTTGTCTGTGACCCCGTGTCCTCAGTTAAGACGTAATGTTTACAGCGAATGTGAGCGAAAAGCTGCACAAGCGTTTTTATTTTGAAATTTGCCGGATTCTCTTCACTGGACCCGGGTCTGACTTCCTGTCTGGCTCCATCTGCTCTGTTCAACTTTATGCATGACGGATCCGGCATCTGGCAAAAATAGACTTGATAAGTATTTCTGTCAGAGCACCGGACACGGAGACGTACTGCAACGCAGCCAGTGTGAACTCACGCATTGACTTGCATTGCGTCTATTTCTATTTCTATTTCTTGCGGGAGTCGTACGGGACATGCAACTGATTCAGTGTGAATTGGGCTTTATGTTCACACATTTTTAAGTTTGTTTCCAATTTATGCCTTACATTACCACATTTCAGATTTTTTTTCCAAAATTAGACCTTACGTTTCCATGTTTCTAAGACTTTTTCCCAAGTTAGACCCCATGTTCCCGCAATCCTATGTTCCCACATTTCTAAGATTATTTTGCAGTAAATGGTGCATATTTAAGTGTGAACCTAGGGCCTAATTCTGAAAAATAATCTTTAACAAATTAATGAACATATGGCCTAATTTGAAAAAAAATTCTTAAAAATGAGGGAACATAGATCTGTGGAGAGACGGGGCTGATTTCAAAGCTTCTATTTGTGCTGTACATTCTTTTATTAAAATTCTTAATCATAAGGTCTAGATTACATCTTGTTTAACCCTTCTTACAATATGATAATAGATTAAATGCATACTTTATGTTTAATGATATCAGTTCTATTTACAATCCAGCCATGTTCCAAAATCTTAATGTGAAACAAGCGTGCAGCTAAAAGCATTCCATAAATGGCTAATGAAAAGTTGGCAGCACCTCTTGCTCACTCTCATATGAATGTTACATGAGCTTTTAATTTACAGCGCTAAAACATGCTACGACCGCATTACTATTTACCTTTCCATATCCGATAGCCACAGCCGGTTGCCATGGGCTTTCAGTCATATTCAATCCCAGCCTCTTTGGCACACACTCTTATCTCTGTTTAAATATCCGGTTACTTCCCCTCCAGTCCAGGCACACACAGACATGTCATTAAGAGCAGTATCTCTCCCCGGCCTGAGCTTCCTTCCTGTGCGAGTGGTGACGGATTGATTTTCTCTGCTGCAAAAAATATTCAGCTAAACAGGTTATTTAATCTGGTGCTAGAGTCCTGTCGTGTTTTTTGGGATTTCATCAAAAGAACAAAAACAGCCAGAGGGAAAATGATAGATGATTTCACATTTCTGTGTTTTCAGAATGTTTTCATCCAACTGACATCACTTTTATATCATCACAGAGGAGCAATGTTTACTTTTTCCACTACCTAGCAACTTTATTAAATCACATACTCATTCTTATCTCAAGGAAGTGGTGATAGGAGTCAGTATTACTCATAAGATTAGTTTGTGCAGAAGTAGTAATTGGACATTGTCATATTAGGCAACTAAAATCTCTAGGTAGGGCAACAGAGACCTCCGCCAAGGCATTATAGTTCCGCCCTGAATCCAGACCCACACCACCAAAAGTAGGCATTTGTTCTTTTACTGACCCCTTGTGGTTGGAGTTAGTATATTTGTGTGAGATTCTGCTCCTATGGCAAGCTTCATTAGATTTGTAATAAGGTTGCAAATGACTTTTTAAAAATATTTTCTTTTTCTTCCATTGCCTAGCCACTAGAGGTCTTTTACCACAACAAGTTATATTATTTTTTGCAGTTGTGTAATTTAATGGCACCTACTGGCAAAGATCCTGATGCTGTGACTATCTGTTGCTAAACTCTGTCCTTCTAAGAATGCTTAAGAAACCAGGATTACTTAAACAAGCATGAAAGAAGCAGAATACTACTCCAGGTATGTTTTTGAGGTGGAAACATTATAACACGGTTAAAAGCTCAAATTCTGTATCAAGATGGGATCAATATGATAAAGGCTTTCACTATACTTGTAGCTGTTAGCATTTGGGTGACAGGTTACTTTTGAATTCATTTTCACATAGAGTATTGTAATAATAAGCTTAAATCCAGACACAACAGGTCACAAAACAGTGTACCCTTTGAGGGTCCCAAACCCAGATAAATGGAGACAGTTGCATTAGGGAGAGCATCTGATGTGAAAACTTATGCCAACTCAATATGGAAATTATTGCAAGCTAGAAGGTAAAAGAAAAGTAAATATGTTTGTAATACTTCATATGTGAAAAATCCTAGAAAATAAAGTTAATTTAATGTATGTAACCCTGAATACTTTGTCATGTTTAAGCAGGATATTTTTTACAGTGGAGCATTGGCTGTGGCTTGGCGTTAGCTCTCCAGAGGAGCCCTTGGTACCCACAGGGGTCAGATCTCCCTCCTGTTTCTGGAAGCACACAGGCTGTTAAGAGAGGCCTCCACTGTGGTATCTTTACAAATCAATGGAAGCACTTCCTTTCTTCTTGTCCCCTACATGCACTATAAGGACATATCCATTTCACCCATGTACGTAAGACTTTCCCATGTTTCTTGGCTGCTTGTAAATAAGCAACCTGATGAGAGATTTCCAAGTCATGTAAGGAGGTAAGGGCCTATCTGCAAAGGTCACTGCCTCATGTAAAATGAGTTCATCTTTCACACACATTCCTCCTCAAGGCTGTGGAGCACATTCACCATGAGGGAACAAATGCAAGTGGATTACTCTTAAAGGAGCCATGACTGTCATAGTATGTTCTGTCAGTCAGTGCACTTACACAGCACAAGACAAGTTAAAATGATTGTTTTAAGCCCTATTCGCACGGGATAAGCATTACCCCTGGACCTCTGTAATTCATGAATTACCCCTCAACATCAGTGTTTTTAGTCAGGCATTCGCACGGGACGACGATATCTGTAATTTACTCAATTTTACGAACTTTATTCCAGATATGACGTATTGAAAATCACACAGATTTATAATAAAAATCCCAGATTTATTTTATGTTTCTGGCTTTACTTAATCCTAAACTACTATTTTATATGTTGATTTACTGTCCTTACAAAAAGCAAACTTTACCTCACACTACGACGCATGTCATCCATTATCTGTCGAGATTTCTCTCTTCTTAAACAGCAGGTGTCCCTCTTTATTAATCCATTCACTGCGATACATCTCTCTGGATCTAATTTTAACACTGAAAGCGCCCTAACTTTGCAAAACAGCCCCATGTTGCTCCAAAAACTTAGTCTAACGTTGCCATGATTGACAGGAGGTGTGCTTCCGGGTAACGTCTTCAATGTAGTTTGTTTACTATTTTTTTTTTTTTTTTACTTTTTATTCTGAGAAAAAAAGTAATCAGTTTCGGCGTAAGACCAAAAGAGACATCTTATTATTAAGATAGTTTAAATACAGACGTAAAATGGAGCATTAAAAGACATTTTGGATCGCTGTTACAAACTTTAGGAAACAATCTGCAGCTGCAAAACCAGCCTGAATCACAGACACGGGATTTACACAGGACTAGTATTATCAGAGGACCTCTGTGTGGGCCGAAATATGGTAATTTTTGAGGGAATTTTTACAGACATTTTTACAGACATGGCTGATTCGCGTGGGATAAAAATCACAGACGACATCAGCGATTATTACAAATTACTGGAGGTCCCTAGGTAAAACTAATCCTGTGCGAATAGGGCTTTAGTCTGACTTTATTTGGACTTTTAAAATGCATGCAAACATTTTAGTCCAGCTTGAATGGCAGTGATTCAGTATTCTCTAATGTGTATAATGTGTAGTCTGCGATAGTAGACCTATGCCTACATGTACACAGGTCATATAATTGCTGATCTGAGAAGTTGTCCATCCATCCATTTTCTTTTTTGGGTTGCAGCAGGGGCAGCAGTCTAAGCAGAGATGCCCAGACCTCCTTCTCCTTGGACATTTCCTCCAGCACCTACAGGAAAATCCCAAGGCATTCCTCGAGCAGCCTAGAGAAATAGACCTTGCTGTGTGTTCTAGGTCATTCCGGGGCCTTCTCCTGGTGGCACATGCACAGAACAGCTCTCCAGGAAGCCATCCGGAAGCATCTCAAACAGAAGCCCATGTGGAGAGGCAGCAGCTCTACTTTTCCCTCTTCTTTATAAAGGATGCATGTTACATTATATAAACACCACAATGTATATGCATCATCAGCCAGAGCAATAAAGTCCCTCTAAGATGTGCATGTACAGTAGCTACAGTAAACATGGGTGCCCCTAAAGTTTTTCCCTTGCATTTAACCTTTTAAATGACAGTTCTCACCACCATGGGGTTCTGTTCTGTACCTCTACTTTTAAAACAGACATAGTGAAATATAAGTGGTATATGTTTTTGTACAGTAGCCATATAAATATTTGCTAAGCTAAGTACAGTATAATATTGTTATCAACTGTAATTTTAAATGCAGCAGTGTTGGCCACTTCTCCCCTAAGTCCAAGTTTCTGTAGACTACAGCTGTGCAACATGAACACTCCAATAGGATGTGTTTAGTATGAGGTATAAAATGTTCTTTCATCGCCGCAGCTCTCCCACAGGTTTCACCGTGATCACGTTACACGTCTTGGCTGTAAGGAGCAGGGAGGGGTGGCTTTTGCACGTCTTTATCGTAAAAATGTTTGTCCATTGTACAGATGCCCCAGAGCTGAACTCTTGGGGAGAGTAAACAGAAGGGGGTTTGCTCCGCAGGCCTGTCCTTCTCTTTCAGCTACACTAATGATGTTGTGCCGGACCACAGCTGTTCCTCGTGGCAGGTGTGTGCAAGAGTGAGCCACAACAGACTGTACTGGGGCCCGGATCGGAGGAATGCCAAAAACAAGACGGAAGACGAGCAGACATAGCAAGGCCTAGAAACAACTATTCTTACAAGAGCTCCCCTCGATAGCCCACATAAATGATGCAATTTTGCTACTAGCTAACTTTTTTGTTGGTTATTTTGGTCTCACGCAGAAGTAGGCTAGCTTATGTTGCATATATGCGCTCCTGGCAAGGTGCATTTTTTGAGTTAGTAAGACTTTTTTTTCTGATTTTGTGCATCTGCTATTCACAAAGTAGTCTAGTTTACTAGAGTTAGCCTACATGTACAGTAAAGCACTTTTCCACTAAGCAGAACTGTACGAGACGTGTCAGTACAGGACGCCTTAGTACAGGTAGCCCCAAAACCTGCTCATGTTTCCATTACTCTGCGTCCAGGAGACCCACGTCTGTTACGTAAACACTGACGTCACACAAGTGCAACAAAAGTTGAGTTAATAAATGAGGTTAAAATGTGTGGTGCGTGTCTGTGTGAGGCTGGAGCTACTTCCAGTTTACCACCAGCTTTCGGTGCATTAAATTCACTTCTCTATGCTACTTTAACACATTTTATGCACTGAACATATAACGACATGAGTTTAACTTGTGCTTAATCCAGTCTAAACTAAATATGAAAAGTTTAGATTCTCAAAGTCAAAGCCATACTTTGCTAAACTGGAAACAGCTGTTGCTAATATACGCTAGCTCTATTTTTAGAAAAAGTCACATCAACATTAGCTCAAACCTCTCTTGAAATACAACTGTTTATCACAAGGACAAGTAAGTGTTTAATTAAAAATATATATTTTCGCTTTTAATTCTGTCCTTGTTGTTTTTGCCAGAGTAAGGTTTCTGTCTTGTCCAATTAGCTTGCAGGAGTGCCCACCTCTAATTGTTCCAGACATTAACCAAGCTGGACCTTTGCAAGCTCCATAACAAATAGATGCCATTCTACCCTGCTATCTGGAACTTTATTTTTTGTTTGTTGGTCTGTTAGCAGGGGAACTGTAATGGCCAGAATTTTCAAGAAATGTTTAGCATGGGCCATAGAAGAAACAGTTCCATAACACCGTCTGACTTAAGATTTTTTGAAAGATTAGGGGATAGTAAAACAGCAAACTATCCCTTTTAGTTAATTTTTTTTTTTTTTTTCAACATGTAAGGGCTTTATGGCTCAATTGATAGAGCATGTATCCCTGAACTAGATGATCCCCAGTCTGAGTCATGGCAGGTGTGCAAGAGCAAGCCACAATAGACTGTACTTGGATCAGAAAAATGCCAAAAACAAGACAGAGGCACATAGCGAGACTCTGAAAAAACGATCACTTCTCCCTTTGCTCCAAGAAAGCTGAATACAATATTCGATTGAGAGTTTCATCCTAACACCTGGCCACCGGCAGAACTCGGATATTGATGTGGGTCCCGCGCCAGAGCCCCACAGCTTGCCTCATTCCCAATCCTCAGGCGATTTCATGCGGTATTTCATCCAAATGCTTGGACAACAACTTGTCTGAGGTTCTTTCCTGAGACGGAGGACATTGCCAGCAGGTTTTGAATATGTGCTCTGCTGGTCAAAGCCACAAGCATACAAATGGTCCCAAGATCATTTCCATGTTTGGAACTTCGGAGGATCAACATTGAAGAGAGGAAAGTATGCACAGAATATTTGCTGTGTGGATTTTTTGTTATCACTGCAGGTGTTTGTAAGCACAGGAAGTCAAAATAATCTAATAATGCAGAACACTGAGGCTCTTGAAAAGGGTTGTTTAGTTCTTTGGAAAAACTGGAGATGGTAGCAACAAAACAGATTCTCTGTTGGTATTGGTCACAAAAGGAAGCTGGCACTTAAAGTGGGCAGGTGATGTATATGATGACAGATCACATGTGAAAGTAAGTTTAAACAAGTTAAAATAATCACATTGTGTTTTGCTATAAAAGTCAACACCTTCAGTTTAATACATTGTTAATGCATAGGTTTAAAAAGTATTTGAATTGGGAAAAAAAGTGACTTATCGCATATCACATATTAATGAAAAGGAATAAAAAATAAGACATAATTTAACAGAGCAAAGGCTTTCAAATGAACATTTATTTTTACATTATTATCTAGTCAGTTGAAACCTTGGTCTACTTTGTTGTTTTTTAGAGCTGGCTCCATGTTTTGTCTGGTTCAGTAGTGCTCTAAAAAAGATGTAGACTGAACTAAAAGTGTGTGATCTTTTTTGGACTCCTATCTATTTTTTATCATTCTAATATTATACAGTGTTACCATTAGCCAACATTAGCTAAGTTGACTATTAAATATTTAAAAAGACATTCAGCTATCTTAACAAATCAATCTAAACAAAAAAGTAACAAGATACGTGCACTTCTACCCACTGTGGGATTTAAAATCTATCTTAACAAGCCAGCATAAAATATATATTTCTAAACTCTGAGGGCCCGCTCCAGCTCATGGTTCCTAAAATGAAACATAAAACTAGGGGAGACTAGACCTTCTCCATTGTTGGCCCCAGACTGTGGAATGCTCTGCTTCCCTCAAGTCAAAATGGTCCCCACAGTTTAATGTTTTAAGTCTCGTCTTAAGACGCACGTTTATTCTCTGGCTTTCAACTCGCCGTGAGTTGTGTGGTTCTGTTTTTTATTGATTTGTTTTACTTATTTTATTGTTTTTACTTATTGCTTTAATAATGAACTGCTCTTATTAGATTTTACTAGTTTTTCTTGTTTTAATGTGAGCTAGTAAGGTTAAATGGAGCATTTGTTCTTTTATTTATTTATTGTTTTATAATCTTGTGCAGAACTTTGGAAGCTGTGTTAGTAAAATGTGCTATAGAAATAAAGTGGATTGGATAAACTCAAGCATATAAGGCTGCAGTTTTCTCTACTCTTGAACTACAGAAGTTGATTGCTAATTACTGCAAATATTAGCTGTAGCATATTAGCTCGTGGCTGCATTGCTAAATCACATATAGAAAATAAAATCAATATTTAACAGTTCTGCAACACTAAACTCTTACATGTACCATACAGTATACCCAGTCTGATAATAAATAATTCCACCCTATGAAAACATTGCCTGATTATCACATACAGTAGATGTCTAACTGAGCAGTAAGAGTGTGTTGCATGTAGGAAGTGAGGTCTAGAGTGAGCCCTCTGTTCTCCCTCCGCTCGCACCTCTAGCTAATATTAAAGCCGAGGCCATACGTGGTAAATATTAGCTTTTCTCTCCTGTGTTGACAGTGTGTGCTTTTCCACGTACACACGGAACAAAGGTCTGCCATACTGCACACCCACCTGGGAACTCGGATGGGACTCGCTGGAGGGAGGGAGGTAGGTGCTGGTTGCCTAACACTGGTGGCCTTTCAATGTGTGACTTATGATTATGCAGTTGAAAGGCACCCCCTCCCCTACCCCCCCCTCCCGCCTCTGACCGGATGTGTCATGTTGATAATGGGAACAGAGGCTCATTCTGCTGCTGCTGTGGATACCAGCCAGATTAATGCCTTCCACTGGCTGCACTATAATTTTACGCTGCTTTGCACATCAGTTAATTTCGATGAATACAAATTATTAACTGTATGAGTATAGGTTTTAGTTTCCTGTTTATCTTAAGGATGCAAAAAGCTGCAAGCTGTATAACTACTATTACTATATGATTACAGCTTTTAGTCAGTTTGGACCGATGACAATGAGGTATTCGTTGTGCTCTGTTATTATAGCTAAGAAACATACAGTTTAAATGTGGATAGTTATAGTAATACTGACTAGACTAGCAAGGCTTAATTTACTGGAAGTGTGAGTTTCTGGAATTATTGTATTTAGTGTATTTATCTAAACGTATCATTGGCTGCGTATCAACTATAGCCAACTTCCATGTGACAATGTTGGCAATGGGCTTTTGTTTACATAACCATCAAGCAAACATAACAGTGGTATTTACAGTTATTCTGAAATATATAGTCAGAAATGTGAAGGCAGTTGTTGGTTGTACAACTGTATGATTGCTCTTCTTTGATCCTGTCACACTGAGCTACCTCCAACTCACTATGTCCTTGTATGTTCCCCGGTACCTATGTTCCCTGGTTTCTGTGGACCAGGGAACATAGGTGCCTGCACATTCAGGAAAGTATCTATGTTACCAGGTCTATAGAAACTGGGGAACATAAGTACTGGAGAATGTGCATTTGGGAAAGTCAATATTTTGTAGTCCTAGCCCTAACCCAGGGATGCCCAAACGTTTTTTTTATTGAGGGCCACTTATAAAAATAAATAAATAAATGTGGAAAAGAGACACTCACTAGAGATGACAAATTTTGCTTCACCAGAAAAAAAAAAAAAAGTCTCATTCAGCTACTTTCAGACGTCTCGACACTGGATCATTCACATGAGAATTTTGGCATAGGTTTTACTCTGGATGCCTTTCCACAATAACACATTTTTCCAGGCTTGGGACTGGAACATAGTATGGCAGATTTTTTAGACCCACTTCCCTTATAGGAGAAGCAGTGAAAGATGTAGATGCATTTTAAACTTTTATGCCACTCTCATCTTTTAAAAACTCAGTCAAAGCAATAATTCATGATCAGTGCACTTGTTTTTAACTCATGTATTTGAAGATATATTGTATGCCTTTTGTAGATTGGTATGTGTGACTTGATGTTATGTTTGTTGTAAATGTTTTCCCTCTTTTTTTTCTGTCGTGCTGCCTCTTGGCCAAGTCATTGCAAATGACAATTGGTTCTCAATTCACCTACCTATATCTATAAGAAAATAGAGTCACTTTTCACTGCATACCTATGTTTCCCGGGGAACATAGGTACTGGGGAATATAAGTATGCTGCTAGTAAACAAAAACAGGACATTGTGCAAGAGTCTTACTCACATGCATATTGTTGTGTCTGCTTTCTGTGAAAAAGATTGATAGTTTTGATAGTTTGAAACTGCCAGTGCTGTGCAAATTGTGGTGACTGCCAGCTAAATGTTAACTATTAACTAACATCAGAAACAGCTCACCAGGCACAATTACATTACTACTCATACTACAGAGCCAAGATATACAGTATATGTATTAAAAAGTCTTTATGGCTACTTTTTTTCTTGCAGGAGTTGCCACAGTGAATCATTTCCATGTTTTGTTTTGTTTTTTTGGTTTTTTTTGCATGCTCTTCCTGACACAACCCTTTGCATTTATCCAGGCTCGGGACTGGCAAAGTGTGGCTTGGGTTTTGTGAGGTAAGTCAACTCCACAAGTGATGTGCGAATCGATACCAAAATATCATGACATTGGCACTACTGAATCGATTTCAGATATCAATAATGGTAAATGGTCACATTTTTATATAGTGCTTTTCCACCTTCATGGGCACTCAAAGCGCTTTACATCAAGGAACCGTTCACCCATTCACACTCATACACCAGTGTGCACAGACACCGGAGGCAAGGTGGGTTAAGTGTCTTGCCCAAGGACACAACGACAGTATGCAACGGTGGGAGTGGGGTTTGAACCGCCAACCTTCTGGTTATTGGACAAGCGGCTCTACCAACTGAGCTACTGCCGCCCCAATACCAATCTGAAAGCATCAATACTTTTGTAGCAATGACAAAACATGTTATTACTCTAATACAAAGTGTACGCTACTTTGCCTTTCACTGGATTCTTCATATGTGCACTACAACAATGTGTCTTTAGCAGATTCAATCCAATCAGGGTTGCCAGATCTCACGGACAGTTTCCAGCCCAAACAGAACTTAAAACTGCCCAACATAATAAAAAATAGCTCATATCACAACCACTGTAAATGCTAAAACTGTTATATGTAAGAAAGAACACAAACCTTAACAGCAGCACTAAAAAAGTAACACAAACAGGTTTCTCACAAAGAGTGCAACCAGACAACCAAAGCCTTTCTGATCATGGCATCATAGAAATCACAAAAAACAAATGAAAACACCTGAATCAATAATTTTAAAACAAATGAATGATATGAGTGGAAGGACATGGCAGTTTATTAAAACGTGTATTTTTACTTTGTTTGCCATAAAACAACAACTATTTTGTGGGTATTTTGTCCAGAATGATTTCAAAAAACCTGCCAAATGTTATGAAAAGCAGTCCAAATTTTATTAACCAGCCTAATGCTATTTTTTTTTCCAGCCCAAGTGTTCAAAAGAATCTCAATTGGATGGAAACCACTCCAATCTGACAACCCTGAATCCAATCCATCCTTTTCTGCTGCTCCAGTGGCATAAAGGAGCCATAATTTATAACTATGCATAGGTTTTTAAAATTTACAAAAAATTCCTTGTGACCTACAAGAAAAACAATGGCTGTGACTGTAAGTTGTAGTATCGGAATCAGTATTTGTATCATCAACACAAGGCTTAGTATCAATTGGTATCAAATGAGAAAGCTGAAACTGCACTAGCATTTACAGTATGATAATAATTCAATTGGGATGCCACCTTTTTTGAAATGCACAGCTAAATATGTGTCTACCCAACCATTTCCCAATTCATCTCCTATTCTAATTCTTGTTTAAGTCACTTTTTTCTTGTTTCCAGGCAAATTCTAGTCTGGATTTTTTTTTTTTTCTTTCACTTTACCTTGCTATAAACATATTCTGAGCCTTTTTATATATTTCAACACCTCGAAAGTGCCGAGTGGGCATTTATCACTCAGGTGTAAGCAAACACATTTTCCCAGCATGCTCTTTGGCTCGGCTCACAGTTAAGGTCAGAAGTCAGTTTCTATGAGGAGCCAAATACCAGCGAGGGCCCTATCAGTCGGCAGCGCCCCCTAACCCCCCCCCCCTCCTCGGGCCTGCCAGTGCGGTTTGCCCTGGCTGACTGATAATAAGAGACACAAAAATCCTCTTATCCCCCTCTTCTCCTACTCCCTCCTTTTCCCCTCCGCTGAAATGAGTCACTTCCTTGCCAGGGCCTCGGTTGCTGGACTGCGGCCAGAAGATACCCTGCTATTTATTGCCCCGTCTCTACCCCCAGAAGAAGAAGAAGAAGAAGAAGGAGCCTGGGAGAATAGGCGTATTGAGACAAACTTTCAGTTACAAACAAATCCCTTCCAACGTTATCCGCACAGCTCCGGAGAAAGAATGCTCGCACACAAACGCACACTTCCTGACCCGCTTTTTGTGTGTGTGTGCTCTTTTTTACAGATCCGACGGGACCCAGAACACGCTCGCCTCTAATTCCACAATTGATGTTTTAGTTCCTCCAGCTTGAGCTTCTAGGCTGCCTGGCTTTAAGGTCTCCGTTTTCCGTGACGTCCCACCGGGAGCTGAGGAGATTTATGTCCCTTTGCCGGCAGTTTTGTCAAAGGAAATGGCCTGGCTTTTTTTTTTTTTTTTTTTTGACCACACATGCAACGTACAAATAAGCACACAAACTATGTTGCTCATGATAAAAACAGACCCTAGTAGAGCTATAGAACAGTCGGAGCGCACTGACAGAGGCCATCCTCAATGAGGAAAACAGTTATCAGCTTATATGTAAAAAACAAGCAGAAACTGAACAACACTTTTAAGCAGTTAAATATGCAGTGTTTTGTTTATGATATGCACAGTGATGCTTTCTAATAATGATCTTTGACAAAAATAGAAAAACAGTGCTTAAACTAATGCTGCAAAAAAGTTATATGTTTTCATGTTTTTATTGAATATTCATTTAAATATTCACAGTGTAGGATGGAAAAAGTATGTGAAGAGCTAATTGGAGTTAGGTGTCAGCCAACCTGGAGTCCAATCAATGTGAGCAGAGTGGGGGTGTGGGTTAAAGTGGCCCTGCCCAATAAAAAACATACCACAGTTTTGAGTTTGCTATTCTGAAGAAGCATTGCTTGATGTGAACCATGCCTCACACAAAAGAGCTCTCAGAAGACCTACGAGTAAGAATTGTTGACTTGCATAAAGCTGGAAAGGGTTACAAAAGTATCTCTAAAAGCCTTGATGTTCATGAGTCCACGGTGCGACTATAAATGGAGAAGGTTTAGCACTGATGCTCCTCTCCATAGGAGTGACCATCCTGTAAAAATGACTGCAAGAGCACAGTGCACAATGCTCAGTGAGGTGAAAAAGAATTCTGGAGTGTCAACTAAAGACTTCCAAAAATCTCTGGCACATGCTAACATCTTTGTTGACAAATTTACAATGGGTAAAATTGAACAAGAATGGACTTCATGGGAGGACAATACGGAGGAAGCCACTGCTGTCCAAAAAAAATATTGCTGCACGTCTGAAGTTTGCAAAAGAGCTCCTGGATGTCCCATAGCACTACTGGCAAAATATTCTGTGGACAGATGAAACCAAAGTTAAGTTGTTTGGGGGAAACACACAAGGCTATGTGTGGAAAAAAAAAAAAAAAAAGGCACATCAACATCAAAACCCCATCCCCACTGTGAAGTATGGTGCAGGGAGCATCATGGTTTGGGGCTGCTTTGCTGCCTCAGGGCCTGGACAACTTACTATTATAAATAACAAAATTAATTCCCAAGTTTATCCAAACATTTTGCAGGAAAACCTAAGCCCATCTGACTGCCAACTGAAGCTCAACAGGATGGGCAATGCAACAGGACACTGACCCAAAACATAGAAGCAAATCAACAACAGAATGGCTTCAACAGAAGTAAATACGTCTTCTGGAGTGGCCCAGTCAGAGACCTGACCTCAACCCAATTGAGATGCTGTGGCATGACCTCAGAAGAGCGATTCACACCAGACATCCCAAGAATATTGCTGAACTTAAACAGTTATGTAAAAAGGAATGGCCCAAAATTCCTCTTGAGCATTGTGCAGGTCTGATCTTCACTACAGAAAACATTTGGTTGAGGTTATTGCTGCCAAAGGAGGATCAACCGGTTATTAAATCCAAACGTTCACATACTTTTTCTACCATGCACTGTGAATGTTTAAATAAATATTCAATAAACACATGAAAGCATATCTTTATTATTATTAGCATTAGCATTAGCATTAGTTTAAGCAGACTTTGTTTGTCTATTGTTGTGACTTGGATGAAGATCAGATCACATTTTATGACCAAACCATGCAAAAATCCAAGAAATTCCAAAGCGTCCACTTACTTTTTCTTTCAACTGTAATACCAGGTTTCTGAATGTGGCACACCACAACAGTTATAGACCACAGTTTATGCCAAGGTTTAATCCATCATTAAATCACGACAAATCATACTTTAACAAGTTATTGTCAGATTAAGCAAAAATGAATGGGCCAAACGTTGACATGGAAACCGCAGGCACAGTCACTGACCATTAACTTGCATTAGAGGCCATATTGGCATTGGTTGCGATTTTGCTGCATGGTAGTAACAGACCAAAGCAACCAACGAGGTGTCGACGTATTTATGTCTATGAGTATTAGTACATAGGCTAAACAGTATTTTCAAATATAAAATCTAAATAGAAAATTCACCAATGTTGAACCTGATCATTTGACATGGATTGGTTCCACATTCTCAGTATTGTCTATTGACAGCAATCATGTTTGTTTGATTGAATAATATGTACAACTTTTTGACCTTATAGTGAAAAAAATGATTTCACCATAGTCAACTTCGTGCCAGCTTTTGTTTAATGTGGATAGACCCAATAATTGTGTAGATATTAACTATAAACCAGGCCAAGATATGTTTAATCTTTAGCAGCAAATTCTGCCATAGAAGTTTAGCTTTCCTCTAGCTCAGTCTCGCATAATGTGTCCTTTAGAATGTTATGGCTTTACGTGAATGCAGCCTATGGGAAACTTAACTGGCAGACAACAAGAGGCCTTCCTAAACTCAGTTTCAATGTGTGGCTGAGGCAAATGTGCAAATAAAGCGGGCAAATATAAAATACTTAAGCATCCAACTACCAGTGATGGAATGCAACAACATAAGACTACTGTTTCTTTGTTTAAGTACAATTTTAACTGTACACTGTACTTTACTAAAGTAGGTTTTACAAATGGTATTCTTTACTTTTACTTTAATACATTTTAGTTTTATGTTTGCTGAAAATAAGCGATACTTGTTAACAACATGGCAATGCAGAAAAATGTAAGGTATTCTGCTCTACATTTACAAAAACAGCAAAAATCTTCTAACGTTTTTATTATGTTGTTTTACTGTCATAGCGGTTTGTTGTTTAGCTACCTAGCTGGTGCTTTATTCAAACACCTCCCAGTATTCTACTGACTGTCCCGTCCCTTCACAAACGAAAGAAAAAAAAGAACAAAAGTGAAACGTACATGAAAATAGGAAACATATCCACAGAATGGGTAACAAATGGATTTTATGTAATGTATTTTTTTTTTTCTTGCTAAGATTAAAGACGGCTGCTTGCTTGTTTTGTTTTGTGGGGGGTTGGGATTAAGTTTTCAGTTACAGCAGCTGGAATTATTATTATTTTTATTCATCCAGGTTTGCAGTATACTCCTGCTTACACACTCTGCATGCACTTAACCCCCATACTTCCATACAACCACATCCACAGGATCTTCGTGAATCCAAAACATTCCATTCAGCTCAAGTTCAGGCACATCCCCCTAATAGAGGGGTTTGCACTTTTATTCATGGGCCCGTCTTTTGGTATATGGCTGCTTTATAACTATCAGCCTAGTGCTTGTCAACTCTTTTTTTTCCCCCTCCACCACACTACATTGTCTGTCCGGCACTGCTTTGGAACGCAGAGGATTGTGATTTAAATGGCTTTTGAGTACTCCTAATCCACCGGAGGCACATAAGTCAGACAAAGGTAGCTCCGAAAGGCCCGGCGAATTCCACCGAGCAAAGAGGAAGTCTTAAATCCCAAGCTTCACTTAAATACTCCTGAGGTGACTTATTAATGGAATGATTTTGACTTGTGTGTATAGATGGCCCTTGATGGAGTGCGATGGGCTCAGGTGCCTAGAAAGAACACTAATACGCCATGACAAAGGATGAGGACAAATAGAAATTCTTTGGCTCGTTTTCCTATTGTCCGGCATGAAAGAAGAGGAAAGGTGTTTCCAGTCTGCCACAGAAAAGGCCACTTTGGAAGGACAAAGACACACAGATGGAAGCACACATGCACCAACATGTAATTAAACTAAATCTATCTATCAACACAGGCTGTTAAAAAAAACGATTGTATGCACTTAAAACAGGATAGGTTGTGGTCTAGTTTGGGAGAAAACTGGTTAAGTTTCCTGTAGTCCATAGTAAGAAGAAGAAACATAGAAAACAATTCTGATGTACTTGATGTAGTTTGTGTATAATCCATAGTGGTAACAATGCTAACCTTTTGAGCATGAGAAAAGAGAAAGGATAGAGGCAGCAGTTAAGCTTTGATGGGACGTCCTTTCATTACAAGCATCATGTCTATCTATGATGACATAAAACACATTTGAAAGTACAGCAATAAATAAATAAAAATTAATAACATACATTTTTCTACACAAATACAGAGTTCACAAATATGGCTTAATATAGGCTAATACTCTTTACAAAAAAACCTTGTTTCAACCATAAACTTCTCAACACAACAACTTGAAATTATTTTTGTGGGTCTCATCTACCTTTATTGCAACAATAAAAGCAATACAGTAATCTTAAACAAATAATCACACATATCCTTACTTCCTTGTAGGATGTCATAGTACCATTTATGATATCTTAGTCATAGTTTTTACAGTGACGTCATACCTGGAGGGCAAAGCTCTTCTTGGAGGGCAAGGCGAACAGTGGTAACAGTTTAAATACACATGTATGTACAGTATTTGCATGATATTGTCTGTCTCTCTGTTAGTCATAGTCACTTTTTATGATAAAAGACAAATAACCTCCCCATACGCCGGGTTGAAGACTCACCCTGTTTAAAAAAAAAAAAAAGTTTTTAGTGCATTTATAAGTTTGCTTCGAGTTACGGCAGCAGAGTGGGTTTCCAAAGTATAGCTCTAGCAGAGCACTGACTGTTAGCAGGGGCCCAAACAGGGCAGCAGTGCCTCATACAGGTCACAGGTCCCCAATAGTAGTTTTAGTCCATATTGTATTTTGAGTTAAATACCTATTTGGTTGCAAATTTGGCTGCATCTTCTCATGCCTGCTCTACATAGACATGTTTGTTTTGCTCTCCAGTGGAACACAAAAGACTTGTGAGTAAAAACTATGAATTGTGCTGTCATATGGTCATTTTGTGATACCTCTGAGCTTAAGCTATATTTAACTGAGATTGATCTACTTAAAACAATGCATTATGTTACCATCTGGTTTAGCGCAAAACTACCTTGAACTCAAACAGAAGTTATGGAATCACATCGGAAAAGTTGTGAGAAATGTCTGGTCCACCTGCGGCGCAGAGCAGGAGCTGAGGTATATTCTTTCACTCTCAACACCAAACCAGATGTGGCTGTTTACGGTTAAAGAGATATTTCACACCAATGTAATATTTATATGTGTGTAAGAGTTAGAGATAACACTGATACTTTTACTGTATGTACAAACCCAATATTGAAATAAAACCACAATAAAAATGGCTTGCAAAGCTCATAAAACCATATTTGATTCACAAGAACATAAACAACATATCAGGTGTTATAGCTGAGATGTTTTATAGGTTACTGGTTCATTCATTAACACTTGACAAAGATGGAGCAGTGAGCATCGTGCAAAGTGCCATGTTTCCCTCCATCTTATCACGAGTTTCTTTTGTCTTGCACTGCACAGACCTGTTTGATAATGTCTCCAACCCTTTGGCCTGCGCTGCTGCCAGATGGGTGGGGTTGCCACAAACTGCAGGACAATGCCCTGACTGTCAGGAAGTTTGTACAATAAACACAAAACCTCTTGAAACTCTATGACTATTACCTTGAGTGACATTACGGCGACAATATCCAAACTCATTCTCAGATGCCACCCAGAACGAATGTGCTCAGTGCGGCCGCGTAAATAAACAACCAAATATGTTGTATAACTCAATTAACAATTGTACTTCTGTCTCTGGCACGCTGGAGGCTAAAGCTATCAACACACACGCAGCCGGTGCTAGCATCTTTAAAGGAAACAAGCCGTTGCAGCTTTCCAATCCATCATCATGAGCACTGTTTGATTTTATGTGATGCAGTTGTGACCTGTTTAAAGCTGCAGGCTGGTTCGCTGATTAGAGATACCATTCTGCTGCTGCAGTTATTGAAGCCAGTCCCCGGTGTGACTGAGCGTGACCTTTGACCTCCAGGCAAATAAGACATAATGTTCTCTGTCAAATGTTCATAAAGTATGTGTCAGAGTGATGGATGCATTGATTCAAAGTCCATTCACAAGTAGGACTACCACAAAGACTTTAGTACGTACTGTTCACACTTATCAGAAGTCAAAGGATGTTAACAGTTGCAGATCTGAAAAATTTCTCTTGGATGTCATAAGTTGAGTTTTTTTCAATATACAATTATAAAAGCAGCACATATTAATACATTGATTTTAGGACGAAAAAAGTACTAAGACCTATGTTTTTTAATGAATTTCAATCTTGGTGCACACTGTTGCCAGTTGATCCATGCTGTGAGTACAATTTAAGGGGCTTTTCTATTAGGACAGAACGAGGTGGGACAGGTTGGTTTGGTTTGGAACTGTTTGAGGTGGGCACTGCTGTGAGTTGATTGGACTCGGGCAAAAACAACAAGCCAAAGGACAGAAATCAAAGGGAAAATGTTATTGCCCAATTGCCCACTCTCATGTTGCCACAAGCAGAGCTGGAACAGTGCCTTCTGTATCCATCTTAGCTGTGTTATCATGAAGCAAGTTTGGTTCATTAGAAACTTTGTGTTTGTACGTCAGACAGTGCAAAGATAAAGGACACCCAAGTTTTATCTTCTTACCGCCAACTACTTTTCGTCACCGGCTCAGAGACAGTTATACAGTGTCTTCCTATATTAGATGCACTGTGCATGCAGACTAACAAATCATAAATTGCAAATGTGTAATATTGAATGCTGTGTAATGGCTGCATAAATGTATTTATACCTGCAAAAGTGCCTTTTGACTGTACCAGAAGCTATAAAGTGTGCCTGACTTAAGCACCTTTGGAAGCACTCACACTAGTCCAACATGTCTTGCTGTAAGGTGAGCAACATTGCCTGGGCAGGTTCTGTTTTCTTAGTGTATGTTTATGTTTGTGGAGCTAGACCACTATTTTGAGGTAAAAACTAAAATTGTGTTGTTTCAAGTCCATGTTGCACTAATTTTAGGCCATGGTTGACAGTTTTGGTAAAAGTAGTATTGTGTATGGGGGTTAGTAGTTGTGTTGTTATGACTTATGACAAATGGTTGTCCTTTCTTGATTCTGTTTATTATGCTTGTTTTGTTTGTTATATTTAAAAGCAGAGCCATTTTGACATTGTAAATAGTATTGTGACATAACCATGTGGATTTCTCAATAAATATTTCTTGACAAAGTAATATTTTATGGTTTAAATGGCATGAATAATCATTCAACAATATTGAATTAGAGTCTGCTTTGTTTCATCAATGAAAATTGCATGTTGTGTGACTATGGTGGCCCTAGTTTCCAGTGGATTGTGAAGTGATTGCAACCTCACAAATATTGAATCTGCACCAAGCACAAAAATTACTACTACCAAAATGAAATGTAAAATGTGTGCTATAATGTCTTTGCATTAATTTATGTATGTATTGTATGCATGTAATGTTTGTGTGTATGGACCCCAGGAAGAATAGTCTTTACTGTGGTAAGGACTAATGGGGATCAATAACAATAAACCAAGCCCAACATTGTTTGCAAATCTTAACTTTGCCAGAATTTCCAACATACAAATATGGCGGCTAGAAGACAATAGAAGACAACACACCAATCAACAGCTACACCGTCTAGCTTTGACATCTTAGTTAATTATCATACAACTCTTATTTTAGCATTGTGTTACATATGTTCAGAACCTTTTTATGATGGTCTTCTTCTTTCTTTGTGGCTTTTCCTTTCCAAGATCACCACTACAAATCATTTGTCTCCAAGTGTGCAGTGATTTGCATATTGTTTTAGCATAATGCTTTATGCCATTTGCCCTTCCTGATGCGACCCTCTCCAGTTATCTGGGTTTGGGATGAGCACAAAGATTACAATAGCTTGTGACTCCCTGTGAATGTGTATTTCAAAATTTTTATGATGGTAATGCAGATAATTTAAACCATTTTTAACCTATATAGTATAAATCTGTACTTGGAAAATACTTTTGTTAAATAAAAGTTGTTTGTAAGACTTGAGTAACTTTAGGCTGTTGTTGTGCATTGTGTGCCTGTGTCACTGAGGCCATTTGCTCTTGTGCATGTTAATAAGTGCAGAGAAGTTAAAGGCATATGGCTAAGGGACTCAGCTGAGTATAGAGGGATATAAGCAAGTGGAGAAAGAAAGGAGGAAATGAGAGTAAAACAGAGACAAGGGAGACAGAAGAGATAGTGGACGAGTGAAAGCAAGGCCAAAGAGCAACTACATGAACTGTATTCTACACTTTGTTTCACTTATGGAAGTCATCAGAGGCAATTTCCTCCTGTGGTGAGATAAGATCAGCCAAATGAAAGCTTGTCGGGGCTGGAGGGGGTTAATATGTTAGCTGGACTCAAAGTACCTCAGCTCTAACAGCAGCGGTATTTTTTTTTTTTCCTTCACTTTGTCCTGAGGCCCAGGGTGAGCCACTGCTGAAAAGAGCAAAGAACAGCTCCATGGAAACTGAGGAAGGCGTTTGAGTCAGAGAGGCCTGAGCGGACTGAGGACTAAGGGCCAGTTCTCCTGCAAGTGAAGATTTACTCTGTGGGGTTCTGGAGTTTTCATTTTATAATTTTATTTGACAAAAAGGAAAGTTCCATTTAGCATCATGTAAGGCCCATACAAGTGATTAGAAAATTATCATCAGTTGAAAGACTTTTATTTGGACAATACGTTGTTGTTGTTGTTGTTGTTGTTTTGGTGGGCCATTTTACATACTACTCTCTCACATTAATCAGCATCTTCTTTTAACAGTATCCACCACACATATCTTGGTGACTACCATCTCTGGAATAAATCATACTGTTGCACTTAATCCTTAGAGATTCAATGAAGTATCAGTAAAGATGTAGTTTTCTACCGCATCTGATGCCAAAAGTATTACAGTATTGCAGATGGGAATTCAACACCTCACACTCCTTATTTGTATTGCCTGTGAGCATCTATGGTAGACCTGCAGGGACATAGTGTTGGTGACAGATCAAACCAAGTGGGATAATGATTTTTTTTTTTTTTTTTTTTTCCCTCTGTCAACAAGATACTGTATCTAAGTAATGATCAGATTCAAGAAAGTTCAGTAATGGGTCAAGGGGATTGAGTAAAAACCAGGCTCCAGGTGGAGCTTTACTTCCTGCGTCCTGAGTGCATGCTAGTTGGTCTTGTTTCAGTTGGTGACCAATGTCAAATTATTTTGAATAAACAAATAAATAACTATATATAGAGATTTATTTTTATAACAGATTAAGAGTTAAGGCTAAGGTTACTTTATTGTTGTGTTAATTGCACAGCATAAGACAAATTTGATTTTACTGCCACATACTTGTGTACTAACATAAAATAAACTTACCTTAACTACTTTCCTAACCTTAACCCTAACCCCATTCCTAATCTTAATCAAATAAACTCAAATATTTATGGTCAAAATGAATTAATACTACATGATGCCAGTTACTGCTCTCATAAGTCTCATGAGTTTCTTCATTTTTTGTGTGGATCCAAAACACCACCTGGATCTAGGGATTTTTAAAAATATTTTGTGATAGACAAAGATCAGTAAAGGATCAACAATGTGGCTCAGTGAACATTTACCCCTGTACTGGAAGATCCCCAGTTTCAGTCTGGTGTGGCCACAATTGTTTTTAATATTGTGAGATAGGGCCAATACTGTGTTGGAGGTCCTTACAGTCCAAGCACTTCTATTTTTTTGCTGAGAAATGTATTAAGAGCATAAATGTTCAAAAACCTGCACTTGATCCATTCTAACCTTGCTCATACTTTGCTGAACATGTTATCTTTAACTCTTAGCGTTGTACCCTATAGATGTTTTCCACATGCAGACTCAACACAGATGACTGGTGTGTGGGGACAGGATGTGCTGAAGGCTGGGGCCCCTGTGGGAGTCAGAACAGAAAACATAAATACTGAGTGAGGCTCTCTGGTGTTGTTCGACTGCTTAACAGCTCAATCTCTCTTACAATAATTACAGCTGAAAGGCACAGATCCATCAGGACTGGCCTGCTCTGGAAATTGCCCTCAGATGGGCACACCAGCAGATGTGAGTGGCAACATTTGCAAACCATTACACTTCTGTACTCCTTTGTACCCTTGTTGGATGTATAGCGATGATGCAGGATGGGCTTGGGGCACATATATAAGTTCTGTTGACCAGGGCACACAATTTTCCATAAACTCACTGGCCCACACAGATCAGCAACATTCACAGAGGATAAGAACATATTTACCTAACAGATGCACTACTTCATATGGCTTTTGTGGTGGTAAGCATTAGAAGATCAACTGTTGGCTGGCTTCCATCATTCCTGTGGATGTATAACATAGTTGCTTTGATAAGTAAATATGCATATGTGGTCTTAATGACATTTAGATTGTGTTGAATTGCACAGTTGTTGTTGCAATCTAAAAAACTTCTCAGTGGTGAAACTTTAGACATGGAGGTATAAAATTTCAGGCTCATTGTGTTGCTGTGTGAAGACCTCTGTGAAAATGTTAACATGAAAGTCAGCACGTAGAACAACAATGGCAAAATGCAGTGTTTTGTACTAATGTTATACAGTTATACAGTTTTATTTTTAATTTTTAAGATACTGACAGTGATTTATGGATGAATTGTCTCAATGTCTGAATGGGCTTTAAAGTATTACGGTTGTCTACAGCAGTGTTTCCCAACCAGGGGCACGAGGACTCCTAGGGATATGTGAGCACATTGCAGGGGCTACTTGAAAGAATTTGATCATTTATTTCCAAGATTATAACTAAATATTTGTGATAATTTTATAATGAACTATTGAAACTACTTAAGAATGTTTTGTTCATATGTTTATTTTAGGTTTAAATGCTTGCTTAAATAAAATAAAAATAAAATATATAATAAAATAATTCAAATTATTATTTTTTTAAATTTGTGATACATTTTAGAACATTTTAATTAATTAACAAATGCAGGATAATTATCAGGAATTTATTAAGTTTTTTGTTTTGTTTTTTTTTTACAGAAAATACATAGCAAAGGAAGATAAACAACCCATCGTCAGTAGTCATACATTTTAAGAGCACTTTTTAAAAAAGAATCATAAACACATATGAGGGAGAGGGTACTCGTGGTGTGACAAAGAGCCTAGGAAGTGCACGAGACAAAAAAGGTTGGGAACTACCAGACTAGTTGCAATTAGGAGCATGGCATTAATGGCCCACAATCCTAATTATTTGTAAATGCCCCTCACGTTTATCCATAATCTTTTATTTTGGCTTTTGCTTTTATTGTATAGATAAAGCATATACAGACAGGAAAAATCGGGGGAGAGATGGGTGAATGGCATGGAGTAAAGAGGCCTGATCTAGGCTTCGAAACCAAGCCACTCAGGTACATGTTTTGTGTGCTACCAATGCTTTCCATCCCCAATTTGTATGTAGATTTTTTTTTCCAGCATTAAAAGGCATTGCACAAGTCCAGCAGTTAAATTAATGACAACAGCCTCTCCTGCACACAAACCAAGATGGCCAATCAAATCTATAACACACAGCAACTCATAAACTTTCCCCATAACATAACCCTCCATTACATGTTAATGGTACCTCATGTCTCCCTTTATGTAGATTATACTGCCTTACAAACACTGGCTGCACAAAGCCATTTTAAACTCTGAGCCTAACTCCACTAAACAAAGAAAGCTTCCCATAAACCTTGCTTTTCTATAGCCTGTGGTGGTAAACGTCTCAGTAAAAGTGCCCCATTCACATATACACCAGAGTATACAGCCCATAGTCCATCGGGGCTGCTGTTCTTCTGAAAGGCCTGCAATACAGCGCTAGTTAATGTTTACCCAGAAAATATGTAATTGCAGACTTCCCCCTAATAAACTGTTCCAGAATGCAGACCACAATCCTCCTCCTCCAAGAGTGTTATTATCTGCACGCTCTGGGCCTCTCTCTTCCTCTCTGCAACTTAGCGCACGTAAACACATATATTTATACATACGGCACATGCTTAAATATAGCAATGACGAAACCAAATTAGAAGCAGCTAGAGTCCAAGGCTTTTTAAATCCTATTCAAAAGTTAGCCCCATATTACGTTATGTGGAATGAGTTCCAACCATAAATATATGGTGGGTGAAAAAGCTGCAAATTAAGGAAAGAGAGCATGCAAATAAACAAAACACCTGTATCAGATTCACAGGACATGCACTGCAAAAATTGTCACACATGAAGGCACTGCAAATGGTCATGACACATTCATAGACACAAAAAACAGTGCAAACAAGCTGAACGAATGCTTAAAACAAACTGATAACACATGCGAGACACAAATTCACAAAACAGACTTATTATAAACTCAGAACACATGCATAGACACAAAAACTGCAAACCAACAACACAAGCATGGACACTGACAAACTGACAGCACATGCATAGACCGAAAACACACTTCAAACAAGATAACAACACATGCATAGACACAGGCGCACTGCAAACAAACTCAAAACGTGTGCATAGACACAAATGTGCTGCAAATAATCATTTTTTTCCTCAATGTTTTTTTTATAAGAAAATAAAAAAGACGGCAACAGTTGAACACAAAACATCAGACACTAACAAAGAAAATTTTTAAATTACAGACATAAAGCGATAGCAATAATATACTGTATGTATGTGTGTTTTGTTTTTCATACATGCATGTACCCGACACAGTCCATAATAAATAAAAATTTACATTCCAAGTCCTAAGTTTGACAAACACCAATTTATAAGTTAACGTATAATTTTTGAGTTCATGTCATTATATTCAGTGCTTGACATTAACTTTTTTGCTCACTGGCCATTTTGGCTAGTGTTCTTTAAAGGTTAGTAGCCATTTAGGTTTTTCACTAGCCATAGTTTAGATGTTAAAATATTGATTTTTTTTTTTTTTTTTGGGTCTTTTTTATTGTTATTTTTTTATTGTTCAAGTTGAATTTTGTCTCTCTGCTGATGATTTACTATAGGTTTTAAATTATGGGGATTTATAAGCACAGCAGCAGAAACTCAGGTCTAAAGTAGTTCAAATAAATAAAAACCCAACCAGAAAAAGTGGCTAGTGAGACTGGAAATCTATCTGCATTTGGCTGGTTAGCTAGTGTTAATGTCAAGCCCTGATTATATTACCTTTTTTTTTTTCTTCTAGCTATTCAATTCCTTAGAGTCCATACATTTACTGCAATAATAAAGGTTAATACCTATGATCTCTTATTGAATTTAATCTGAAAACCAAATACATGCTGCAAACTATTGACAACACATGCATAGACACAAACACGCTGCAAAAAAAATAACTCACAACACATACATAGACAAAAATGTGCTGCAAATGAATTGACAACACATGCATAGACACAAACACGCTGCAAAAAAGCTCACAACACATGCATGGACACAAATACAATGCTGCAACTGATGACAAAGAACATATAAACTGTTTGCTAATGACTGATGCTCCAGTGCATGTGTGCCTGTGCATGTATTATTAGTTTGCAGCACATGTGTTGTGAAAAGCAATAAACATCATCTGAGCACTTTCAACTTTATTGCGATCAAGTCATTGCCGTTAAGTTATCATCATGATTTCCTGTACTTATTAGGCAAACACTGTCATTGCTCTGGTGAATGAAATCTAATCTTGTTGATAAATAGAATAAGTAAGCACATATTTTGCCCTTTGCCCTCTGTCTAATGAACAGCTGCAGACTTTACAGTGCTGCTGCAGAACTGTACAGTGAATCCAATTTTTTTTTTTTTTTTTTTTTTTTTTTTTGAATATGCATCACTTCCTCATCACATTCCTCATTTTGATAAACAAGCAATATATTTTCCTCCCATACTGTTTTTATAGCTTTGCATGCTCATCGATCACCCTGACAGTAAAGTCCAATAATGGTGAATGCTAAAAACAAAGTCCTTGCAGAACTGCTACTAATGAAGGAATGGAGTAACCTTATTAGGCATTTACTGTATGGGATCATTATCGAGTGGGGTGAACAATTGCACCCTTATATTTGTGCGTCTGTCAGTTAAAATAAGCTACAAACAAAAACCTCCTTTAGCGTAAATGTTTCCAAAACTGAACAAACTATTAAGCTAACAGAAAATGTGTATTGTTTTTTAAATACAATAAAATATGGGCATGTTAAACATTATTTACAAAGACAGCATGTGATCGACAACTTTATGTCCCATTTTGATAGAACCAAGGTGAAAATAAAACGAAAATGGCTAATTTGCACAAATAAACATAATATTAATATATTAAGCATTGTATATTGTTACATGCAAGACACCAAATACTTTACTTATCATCAAGATAGGCCTATTATGGTCAAATTGTAACTGTCTAGTTTATGTCCTGCTTTCTATTACCTCACTTTGTGGGAAAAAAAATGTGTAACAACTTGAGATTCACAGCGCCAAAACACTTTATAGATGTAAGAATCACAGAATTATTGTAAAAAAAAACAAAGTAAAGCTGAGGTTATACCTTATGCACAATTTATATTTCTATTATATTTTGTATTTGCATGCTATTTTAAATACCTTATGTGGCATTCAGTGTGGACAGCAAAGAAAGAATTTAATTGTACTTGCAAATACGCTTCCTTACTGTGCATATGACAATAAGCGATTTGAATCTTGAATCCTGAATATCGACAAGGACACCAAGGACAAAGAGCATGTCTTCCATAGTGAAAATCAGAGGTAGTAGTGAGAAAAAGTTGAGCTTGGCCTCTACAATTCCACTAATTCTATTTGTTTAAGTTGCCCATAATAGACCCTTTGAGCATTTGTACACAGAACTGCCAGCTAGAATCGCCAATTATGAATGAACATAATGATTTTGGAAAACAACAAACCAACTGACCACATGTCAGTAACATCAGAGCCTGGTTGGAAAGCATTAGCAAGTGTATCAACGTTTACTTGTTTAATTTAATGTAGCTATTAGCATTTTTTTATAATATAAGCTAAAGGCTACATTGTTTACATTTCTTAATTTTAATGGTACGCTAGAAAAGCAGTTACAGAAACATGGCGGATCTCAGTAGTTTGTAATTTTATGCCCATACTTAATCCATCAATGACCACTAATCCTACTTTATGTATTTGGGTCATATTAATTCATAGAAAATATTAATACATATATAAACAACAACAATCCATTCATGTGGTCCAAAAATGTCTAAATCTATATTTTAGTTTTGTTTCTTCATGAAAATTAATGGCACAGAACACTCATCTCAGTGCCAAGCTTCATCTGCAACTTATTTGAATACATGACTCGTGGGAGGGTCTATAGGGACTCCACATTTCCAAAATGCGCCTTTTATACCCATGCATACTGACCTGTTGCTAATTAACCCAATTACACTGAACAAAAATATAAACGCAGCACTTTTGTTTTTGCTCCCATTTTCCATCAGCTGAACTCAAAGATCTAAAACTCTTTCTATGTACACCAAAGGTCTATTTCTGTCAAATATTGTTGACAAATCTGTCAAAATCTGTGTTAGTGAGCACTTCTTTGCCCAGATAATCCTTCCAACTCACAGGTGTGGTAGATACAGGTGTGGTAGATCAGGCAGCATGAATATTGCACAGGTGTGCCTTAGGCTGGCCACAATAAAAGGCCACTCTAAAATGTGCAGTTTTACTGTATTGTTCTGAATCACACAAGATACCAGTCAAGATACCATTTGCCTTATGCAGAGCAACACATCTCCTTCACATAGAGATGATCAAGTTGTTGATTGTGGCCTGTGGAATTTTGGTTCACTCTTCTTCAATGCCTGTGCGAAGTTGCTGGATATTGACAGGAACTGGAACACGCTGTCGTATTCACCAATCCAGAGCATCCCAAATATGCTCAACGGGTGACTGTCTGCCATCTGCCCTGGACAGTGAAAACTGGGATTCATCCATAAAGAGAACACCGCGAGTGCCAGATGCCATTGAATGTGAGCATTTGCCCACTCAAGTCAGTTATGGCGAGAAACTGCAGTCAGGTGGAGACCCCGATAAGGACGACAAGCCTGCAGATGAGCTTCCCTGAGATAGTTTCTGACAGTTTGTGGAGAAATTCTTTGGTTATGCAAACTGATTGTTGCAGCAGCTGTCCGAGTGGCTGGTCTCAGATGATCTTGGAGGTGAAGATGCTGGATGTGGAGGTCCTGGGCTGGTGTGATTACACCTGGTCTGCAGTTGTGAGCCCAGTTGGATGTACTGCCAAATTCTCTGAAACACCTTTGGAGAGGGCTTATGGTAGAGAAGTGAACATTCAGTTCATGGGCAACAGCTCTGGTGGACATTCCTGCAGTCAACAGCCAACTGCACACTCACTCAAAACTTGTGAAATCTGTGGCATTGTGCTGTGTTGAAACTGAAGAACTGAGTTAAAATTTTAGAGTGGCCTTTTATTGTGGCCAGCCTAAGGCACACCTGTGCAATATTCATGCTGTCTGATCAGCATTTTGATATACCACACCTGTGAGGTGGATGGATGATCTCAGCAAATAGGAAGTGCTCACTAACACAGATTGCAACAGATTTGTAAACAATATTTGAGAGAAATAGGCTTTTTGTGGACATAGAAAAAGTCTTAGATCTTTGAGTTCAGCTGATAATGGCAGCAAAAACAAAAGTGCTGCATTCAAATTTGTGTTCAGTGCAGTTACAAAATACAGGAATGCTGTCTTTTAATATATTAAAACTTTTTTTCCAGCCTTTTCTTGTCTCGTCCCAAATTCTTTGAAATGTTTTGCTGACATCATTTTCAAAATGAGCTCTCAAACATGAAACAGTAGGAAATGACTAAAATGTATTATTTTGTGTTTTTTCATTTAATTGAAGACAGATATAGTATTAACTTCTGGCTATTATGTTTTGTTTGCCCAGATGGTCAATGTAACATAGTTAAACTTTAGTGGAAAGCTGAAATTGCTGAAAATGTTTGTGCAGTTTCTGATACATTTCATGTTAGAATGAGTGTTTGACCCAGCACCTCTGGAAGAATGTTAATATTCAGGTCAGACAAAAAAGTAACTTCTTATTTCCGGCCGCAGCTATAATTTTTATGCCGCAGAGTAACGCTGGATGTCCCAGTTGGGGCTGAGGTTGGCTGACGTCGCTTACATTCATGATTACCGTCTGTAACATGTCTTTAAAAGAACATTTGGGATGGAATTATTTTATGCTGGATTATTTTTACATCGGGACGTGGGTCTTTTTTTGGCCTTTTGGAGCTCGATCTGTACCCTGCTCCTTCATTTTCCTCTTTGCATTGGTTTCTGCTCTGCTTTTACTGTAATAGGAGCGGGCATCTGCCTCCAAGTCTGGCCGCTTTAATATATAGAGACAAATGACATTACCTCAGTCCAGAGACACGAGTAAACAGCCATAGTGAGAACTTAAAGATCTGATGCTTTGCTACAACTTTCTCAAGAGTCCAAGCAGAGGTGACCAAAACCACCCAAAATAAAATGTTGAGTGCCTCCAGGTCTGACACTAGATGTATTCTCCATGTACATCCATGTCAGTACAGTACTTGCAACTTGAAAACTAAATGTTACTTATTGGTACTAATAACATTATTTGAATTGTTAACTTTTGTCATAAAAACAGTATGATTTTATTTGTAATCCATGTTGTACGCAGCAGGGCTGTTGCTAGGGTTGTAAGGGTGTAATGACACGTTTTTGCAACGATACGTTATGTATCAATTAGAATTGTTTCGATATGATTCAAAAACAATATTGGCTAATTTGGAACAATACAATTTGATACGATTCAACACCTTCATATTGATAATCGATACAGCAACTTTTTGCAAAAAATTGAAAAAGTTTACTCTCAAATATAGCGTTGTAGCTGGGGTTGATTATGTCCAGCAGACAGAAAGCGAAAAGTTGAATATAATATGTGAAAAACTAAACATGGTAATCTTCAAAATGTCTTTAAGTTCTACAGGACCCTGTGCAGCTGTCTTACACATGCCTGTTCAAAATATAATAGAGCTGTGTTTTAACTATATGCACATAACGCCTCATTTGAAGTTTATCAGTTGCAGACTAAGAAAAGTCTATCAGTCAATAATAATTATAGGCACTAGATTAAACTTGCCCGATCACAATAATGAATAAAGGGACTGGATTATTGCAGCTGTTTGCCTCAGAGGGAGAATGATATTTTTATCTGCACGAGGCTACAAGCTAAGGTAAGCTAACTGCAGCACATTAGCGTCACAGATGTGGGAAACATAATGAAGTAGTTGTAGAACAGAAAGTTCCTTATATTTTGATGTTAAACTCGAGCTGTTTGACAAATTGTGAATGGGACACACAGCCAATCAGTGCACTCGTTGACCACGATGGCCCGATGCCGATTCAACGTGTAATCGGCCAGAACTACGTCCAACTGTCTCCTACTACGTCCGATGGTGAGGAACACACCAAACAGACTCACATTGCCGACCGCGTCAAACTATCTGACCTCACCCAACTGCCGATGAACGCCCCGGTGTGTCCCAGCCTTAAAGGAGAGGGTAGACTTGTTTGCCCTTCAAATCTTACATATTGTTTCATATGTATATTTTCAGCCATTTTAAATAGTAGTAGTGGTACTGTCTATAAAGTATCAACCCACTCCACTTGTATAGCTCATCCAATAAATACTGTTGTAATAGTTGTAGCAATTAATAAATGATTAATGGATACTGAAAATAAAATGGAATTATCTTTGGATACATTGATTTTCACTAATGTCTGTTGGGATGCAAAGGTCAACAACAAGAACTGTTATAATGCAAAAAAATCTAAATCTGTATGCATGTAAGCAAACACAAAATAAAATGGTTTTCTCGGTCGATATGCCTTAAGTTGATTTCAGCAGTATGGAATGTTTACATTATGTTCTGTAGCCAAAAGGAAAGACATAAAGGAAATGGAAGATACACTCTTTCCTATTTCCAATAAAGAAGCCATAGGGAACAACTGCACTGGGACGCCTTAATGTACACACCAGGCCTTGGCCTCCATCTCCACCATATAAAGTAGGGCTGGATGTAGTAGAGCAGAGCAGGTGGGGATAATAATATATCACTGCTATTCCAACGCAATGGTCGCTGATGCCAAAGTCAAACCGAAGAACAACAAAGTGTGAGAGGTGAAAGAACCAAAATTATCTGACAAAAGTGCATGAAACTTTTACAGTATGTGTACATGCAGAACATACTTGGACTATTTTTAAAGCTTGGTTATGCTCTCACAGCAGGATCTCTCCCTTTGTCTGAGTTCACATGCAAGAGAAAGAACAAAATGTCCATATCTCAGTGCATTTATGTGGCCTGAGTATTTACCAGTACTAAATGTTTGCAGCACTAAACTCAGCTAATTTACTCAGCAATACTAATTGTTGTTTATAAATATAACAAAGTAATGCTAACACTTCCTCTCTGGCAACTTTGCCCTCCAAAATCAGGGAAACTCACCATAAGCTGCAACAGTCAAGCTATTTTTTTCTAAAGTTTATGACACAAGAGACCAGAACAACCAACCCAAACACTTGACATAATGTTGTTTTGCTTGCTTACCAAGTGCTACTGAACACCTCTATAGCAACAATACAGCAATGGTTATTATAATAATTAAAGTAATTTGAATTTTAATTTCTTATCCTGCACGTAAACACACTGGTAGAGAAGGCGGGGGACTATTTTACTTGCCCCCATCTCCCTGTGGGAAAAAGGGGGCTCGGCACATGCTGGCATCCCACGAACCACTGAAAGAGGGCGGATGGTGGTGGAGGTGGTGGGTGTCTTTTCTTGTCTTTTTTTTTCTATCTCCCCCTTTTCCTCCAACTCCACACTGGCCTGACAAAGCTCCGCCCCTTCCGTGAGCCAGGAGGTGGTCGCCTTGAGTGTGTGTGTGTGTGTGTGTATGAATGTGTGTGTGTGTGAGAGCGTAAGGGGGGACACTTATTGAAGCTGAACGGAGTGGAACCTCTCACATTGTCTCCTCCCTTGCACCCCAGTCTTCCTCCTCCCTCCCTCCTCCTTCCTACTCCTTTCTCCCGGGACAAAGAATGTCCTAAATGCCTGGCGTCTCCTGCAGTGTCAAATAACTAAAGGATAGGTGGAGTGGTGAGGGCCCAGGAAGCAGCAGGAACTCAAGAAAAAGGGGGAGAGGAGGAAGAGGAGAATGAAAGCAAGAAGAAAAGGAGGAGGAGGAGGACGCGAAAGGTCTAAAGGTGCCATCTGTCAAACTAAATGTATTAGATGTCACTGGACTAACTTTTTACAAGCTGTTGGTTTCACTGTAATTCACTTTGCGTGTTGTGTAAAATTATGGAACATTAACAATGAAATTGTTCTTCAGTACTCTGTAAACACATCAAAACTACTCTGTCTTTAATTAAAAATACTTTGTTTTCCATTAGACCTATTTCCATCATGCATTAGATATATTCAAATGTATGACAGCTGAAGTAGAAGAATAAAATGAAGGTGCATGTTCAAGCCCATATTGCAGCAGTGTGGCAAAGTGGGTAGCACTCTTGCCTCACAGCAAAAAGGTCTCGGGTTTGATTCCCAGACTGTGTGTGAGGCCTTACTGTGTGGAGTCTGCAAATTACAAGACATACATAGGCAAACAACACACAGTTGGGCAACTTCACCAACATGACTGGCAGTTTTCCAAGCCTTCTTGTCTGGTTTTGTCATTGTCATTACCTAAAAATCACATTTTAGAAAAAAAATATATATATCCAGACTTTCCTTTTGAGAGTGATTATGCTGAAGTATTGCTTGAGAGCAAGGGGTGGTCAAACAAACACCATTAGTGGAACTATACACATTCAAATTCACTGTGCAAAGAAGGCATTATATGGCCTATACACCAATCAGATACAGTATAACATAATGGGCACTGACAGGTGAAGTGAGTTACAAAATGATCTCTTGAGAATGGCACATATTAGTGGGTGGGACATACACTGCCCGGCCAAAAAAAAAAAAGTCTCCAACATGGAATTAACTAAGTAAATAGGTAAGAGCCTCCCTGCAGTTGGTGAGGTCTAGGTTCGGCAACATTATTTGCCCAAAGAATGATATACCTGAATATACTGACTGACCAGGTTAATCCATCAATGGATTTTTTTTCTCCCCCGATGGCAGTGTATTAGACAGCAAACAAACATTTTGTCCTTTTGATACAGGCAGGAAAAATGGGCAAGCATAAGCATTGGGGCAAGTTTAACAAAGGCCACATTGTGATGTCTAGATGACTGGGTCAGAGCATCTTCAAAACTGCAGCTCTTATGAGGTGTTCCCAGTGGTCAGTATCTATCAAAAGTGGTTCAGGGAAGTAGAGCCCTGCAGCGAGTGGGAAATCACGCGGGACCCAACCTAAATCCTTCGGGATCGGGTGGTATTGACATGGTCTCGTGCAGGAACGGCAGTCAAGCAAAAACATACCAGGTCCCGAGCGTCCCGAGAATTTTGAGTGCACGATCATACTAGTCTTTATGGTAGCAGTAACATCTATATGTGTGCGAGTGTGCCGTTTTTCCCGGGGCATTACGGTAACATGCTGCTGCAAAGTGCAGCAGGGAAAGTAAACAAACAGAGCTGAGCATGGAGAGTGAAACTGGGAACCACTTTTTATCCTCCGCGGTATGAAACACAGGATCTGTAGTCCAATAACAAACACAGCACATAACCCAGAGCTTTAACAGAACATTAAACACAAGTTAGCTTTCTGCTCTTCTCCTGAACACTGTGTGTGACTGTGGCCTGTGTCAGTACAAGCAGACACGCCAATGCCCCATGGAAAACCCCGTGATATTAATATTTCTCGGGACCCATCGGGACCCATGAGAATCCCTCGGGCGGTCAGGCCATGGTAGATGTCGGGACTGGGACAGGAGCGGTCAGAAAAGCTTCAGGAACGGGCGGGAGCGGGATTGAAAAGTCAGTCCCATGCAGGTCTCTACAAGGAAGGAACAGTGATGAATTGGCAACAGGTAATGCACGATGCAGGCATAGATAGTCTGTGTGGTCCGATCCAGATGAACTACTAAGAAGTTAATGCTGGTTCTGAAAGAAAGGCATGAGAATACACAGTGCATCGCTGTTTTCTGAATATTCAGGTAGTCATGACACATAACGTTATGACTGCCAATATTAGGCAGTATAACTTATAATGGCGTATTGTCAAATTGTGGTTTGGTCCAGTGTTGTGGCTCTCTTGCAATTCGTTGTAAAATTAATATCCTTTTATGTGCTATTTCATCAGTGGATGTTGCAACAGCAGTAAGTGTTCCATTTAAGTGTTAGTCCACAGTTGTTTGGGGCTGCCCTCTGATGATCTGACTGTGTAAACTATCCTGTCCCACTGCTCTCAAAGTGATTAATGATGGGAGTGAGACCTTCTATTTCTTAATTTCAAATGAACCACAATAACTCATCCGCTAGTGTTTTGTGTCTTGCACTAAACAGCTTTGAGATGTTTACTTGCAACGTGCATTTAACTTGTCACTGCAAACACTGGCCAAAAAAACGGCTTACGAAAGTACAACTGCGGTTTTCCAATGATGTCCTGTGAGGTTTCGGATTCACATCTCCAAAATATACACAGAGCACTCTGCAGGCCCTATCCTACGCTGGATATAATAAGTGACTGTGCTAATTGCTGCACACAGAACAGCGCAGCCTCACAACCACATGAAATCATCTTATTCCACAAGCACTCCAAGCACCATCCATCAAGCTGTCAGGCTGAAGTCGCACTGGTCCAAAGGTAGGAAGTGGGAGCATGACTTCACCCTCGCAACACGCCATCCATTATACACAGAGTTAATAATCTGCTTCATTTTAGAGAGATTCCACTGGACGCATGGAGCATTAGGTTAAATTGATGTGTTCCAAACACGCTGTCAATAACTCTGGAGTGTAACGACGTGATTTCAGACGGAGCTTAAAGACGATGATACCCGGTTTGCCAATGTGGAAAGTGTTTATGTCACTACATCATTTTGTTTGAATCACAGATCCTTCAAAATCCACTTGTCTCTCTGTGAATAAGGTTATCTGAGGTTAATATCTGAGCATTTAAGAAATATTATTGTTCTTTGTTGCATTGTGGAAAAGCAGTCTACGTGCCTCGGGTCTACATTATACTATGGATATTTCAGCTTCCTCCTGCCATCCAAAGACATGCATGTGCTAGGAGAACTGCTGACTTTAAATTACCCCTAATGAATAAACGTGAATGTTAATGAATGTAAGAGTGAAGGGTTGTCTGTGACTGTATGTCTCTGTGTACCTGCCAAAGGCCCAAAGTTGCTGGGTTAGGCTCCAGTCACCCACAACCCCTTACAGGGATAAGCAGAAGATGAATGAATAAATGAATTGTTTGTGGGCTGTTATGGATTCAGTACTTTTACAGATTATTATTCTTTTACATGGCCATCCTCCCAGTATAGACCTTGAATTATGCAAATCACTGCACACGAGGTGGCAGATGATTTGCTAAAGAGAAAAGCTGAAAGGAAGAAAGAAGAAAATGTGTTCTCATGTCTGAGAAGTATAACCTTGAGCACAAGTTGAAATGTTCAGTATGTTCATCTGCTGCAGTGAGAGCAGTGTATATAGTACGTTTTATAGGCAAACTGAATTGTCAAAGACAATTTCAGTTTTTGAAGGTCTTTTCTAATATGAGCTTTCAATTTCTATAATAAGAGCGTTTTGGCTTCCCACTTTCTTTCAGGGGTTGCCACAGCTAATCATCTAGTAATCTGGCATTTGTTTTTAAACCTTCTTTATTTACCCAGGATTTGAACCAGCACAAAGTTTGGTTTTGTTTTGGTTAGATGTTATGGAATCAAAGCCCACTGTCCTTCATAAAAGCAGGGGCACTGACCACTCTCCTTCCCTATTTTTATTATGACAAGGTTACAAAGCTCACCATAACATTTTTACCTTTATGTTTTGCTTATATATTCAATAAACAGTATAATTATATTCTTAGTGATATTGATAATACCTCAATTTAAAATGTATATTTTATTAAGAGAGTTTCAGCTCACTTTTGACTATCTGCACATGGAGCTTTGTGACCTGAAGTTAAACCTAAGTAACTTGATAAAATGTGTTGTTGTTCTTTTTTTTTTTTTTTTTTTTTTGCATTACAGATTTTACTTGCCTTGTGTGAAAATGACTTGTGCACTATTAATACCCACATTAAACTTTCACAAGTTGCACCAGTGTTTGAACGTTTTACCAGTTAGAAGCAGCATTTTGATAGAGTTTAAAACTATGTCCAGATGCCTATTCCTTGCCACTTCACTTTACTGCATAAGAGGAAAGAATTTATCCTTGTCCAACTTGTAAGACCCTCTTGAACTGTCACTACTGAACCACCAGATGGCATTGTGCAGATCCCAAAGCATTTGGTGCCATTTGGCAGGACCTCACCAGCAGTGGCTTACCAGCAGAGATAGGATGAAAGATTGGCTTAGTGCTGATGGCTGGCCAGATATGCAACAGCTTTAGCAAATGGCCCATTCTCCAAAGCACAGTCTGCAGCAACTGTGTGTTTCTGCCTCATGCAGCGTACAACTACAGCATTCTTGTTCCCCGTCTTCTGGGTCAATTTCTTTCATCTGTTCATCAAAAACCATGGTGGGCTGGTGATATGAGAAGGCTGAAGGACATGGTTTGGTTTTGAAAGGTTTGTGGATAAAGTTGGACTCCTTCGCAGAAAAGAGTGAGAGGGTTGAATGGCAGCGCATATCTAGATGTCGGCAGGGTTGAATGTTGAATAATACAATATAAATTGTTATTTAAATCTCCACTTTGGCATTCTTAAAGTTCAACTGCAAGATAAAAGAATTGCATGACTGGACCTAAAACTATGGCCTTTTAATATTCAAATACATTATGAATTTATTTCAAAGTTTTTATTGGACAGCTGAGTCTGAATATTGGCCACATAGAAAACATGACATTATCAATACAGTGTTGTGAGTTATAGGATTGATAAATAGCCATACTAAGGCCTTTTACACACCACCCAATTCACCCAAAACAAAAAGATCCTGTTTCATTTTGACCATTTGTGTACATGTGTTCACAGAATATATGACTAGGATTTTATAGGTACCTCCATACTGATGTTTTGGAGAGCTACTCCAGATGGCATTAAAAGGTTGTGTAATTAGAAAACTGTTGCTTCTTATATTTCACTGTAGAAATACCAACGGCATAATCTGCAGTGACACTACGAGTCTGGCAGACCAACTATCTATAGGAAGCAGATCTTGGAAGGATTTTGCTACTAAGTTTTACTTCCATTTGCTTCTCTTTAGTTTCATGTCTGTAAATGTTTTGTACTCAAATAGGGCCATTATTCCTACTTCAGTGTTAACAAGCTCTGTAAACTAACCAGTCAATGGAAATGTCCTTGAAAGAAAGCAGACTTCCTTGTATGATCATTTTATTTTCCTTTTATTTTATTTGTTCTTTTGTAGAGTTAGAAAAAAAAACGTGTTTTTATCAATCCAATACACTAATAAATTCCATGCAAGAACAGGTATAGGATGATGAGCAATTCTTATTAAATCTACCCCCTTCTCATTTCAGAATTTAACAAACACAGATGGCCCCAATCACAGACTGATTATTTAAACAAATAAATACAGAAATTCAAATTTTAAAGATAATTTTCCTGAGAATTCCACTGGTTTAGCTCAGCCACAGAAATGCACATTTGTTTGAGTGTCATTCTAGCAAATCATGTGATTGAGAAAAGGTTTGCTGAACATAATATTTCCTCTTTACTTTAGGCCTCCCCTTTCAGGACCACCACAACAAATCATCAGCCTCCTAGAGTATACAGTGGTCCGTGTAATGATTTTTGCATAGGTTTTAACCCAGTTGCCCTTCCTGAAGTAACGCTCTCTATTCATCCAGGCTTGGGACTTGTACAAAGAGTGCTTGTGATTCCCTGTGGGTGGATTGAACATTCTGATCTACTGAAGTATATATTATTAGTTAATTAAAAAGTCAAACAGAAAATTGCACATTGCCCATAATATATACGTATAATTATTTCCTCCAATCCAACGAAGAGTAAAGGATTTGGTTTGGAAGCAGCTGTAAAAGTGTATGGATGCAGCAGACGCATGGAGTCCGTATTGAGAAATAATCAGCCTGCACTTTTTCTGCTCGCACTGACATGAGATATGATCTGCAGCGCGGAGAGGAAAAGCAGAGAGAAATGCCGGAGAGCCACAAATTAAATGTGCATGTGTTTTTGTGTGTGTCTGTGTGTGTGTGCATCCCACTGTCCAGCTCTTCGCCCTGTTTTCCCTCTGGGTTTGAATCAGACTAAAATCAAGCCGATATTACTTGTGTCCTATCAAACACGCAAAGTAGTTAAATCAAATGACTGGAACTCTAAATTGGGCCCCTGGAAAAGCTCCCATTCAAGCAGAAATGTACAAGTTCCTTTCCTCTGCAGGATCTCTGGGGCCCCCTGCTCTGGGTGTCCCCTGTAAAAGACTTATAGCTCGTTGCAGCAGTTTGGGGGAGAAGCCTCCAACAAGACTCAACGTGCATTATTTCCTTTCCTGGTTCTTTGTTTGGTGAAGGCTTTTTATTTTGGGAGAGTTCCTATTGCATTGGTTAACTTCCCATTGAGAAAACCAGCCACTGAGCCAGACAGCAGTAATCCAGTTTCAAACTACAAACCAAAGACCATCAGAGCAGTTACAGTAAGAGCTTTTTCAGACTCTGCGCTCAAAAGTTGATTGTGCCATCTAACTGGAGGTCGTTGTCCAAGATTGCATCACAGCATCCACAGCTCTTCTCTCTAATGCTGCATTCATGTTGTCTAGGTAATAATAGAATTTAGCATTTGTTGAAAACAGAAAAGAAGCTAACTGTGGTCGTAACTTGGTTTAAATGCTAATTTACACAACACATTTTTGCAAGGTAAAAGTGCATCAATACAAAAAACTCAGAATCACTCCCAATCCCACACACTTCTAAAGGTTACATAAATGCATCATTAGCTATAAGTTAGATTTGCTTTCACTTTTGAAAAATTTCCAACAAGTGACTTTTTAAATGTTGTTTATATGTGTCTATATGTGTCACACTAAAAATTTCATCAATGAATCCCATTATCTCATTATATTAGGTGCATGATTTTAAAAAGTCCTATTTCAAAAATGTTCATATGCATTTTTTTTTAAAACCATATATTCCACATATCTTGGGATTGTTTTCTGCATTACAAGGCCTCATTTACTGGCCTCATTTACTGGCCTCCTTTAAGCGCGCTCATTGTAAACAGGCTTGCGCCTCTTGGTTATTGTTTTCCCTGCTTTTTTGTGAATGAGCCATGCAATCAAAGTTCACTATTGTTTTATTATGGGGATAATTTATCAGTGTTCCAGCAGTTAATGGTTTCCTTGCCTGTCTTGTAAAAAACTGCTGCTCCTAATGAAGTTTGAGCAAAACTGGGGCTACCTGATAATATATGTTACACTCTATTACTATACAAATGAGCTGTAAATAGCTCTGTAAACTATTACATATACTCAGCTTTATGGATCCCCCATGAACATTTTGAATCAGAAGTTACTCCCGGCCATGGGCTGAGTCGATTGAAAGAAGTGAAGCAGAGGTTAAAGCAGGTTGGCATGTGTTGGCTCAGATTGGCTTGGTTTGGCATGTGACCCGCGGAGCACAAACAGAGCACAGTAGCACCTTTCCATGTTGCCCGGTGCCTGTCAGCAGCTACATTAAGCCATTACACAAGAGTGGAAGGGCCTCCACGGCTGGCCCACACCAGCACACATCCGCTCAGGGATACATACCATAATTATACCCCCACTTCATACTCATCTCCCCTGGCAACAGCAATCATACAGCCCAAATAGCTGGGGCTAATTCATTACTCTGGTGGAGGGAAGTTGGCTGCCTGTAATGACACCAATTGCCCTGACCTAAACGCTGTAATAGGACCTCTCAGTACACTGGCCAGGAAATGGCTGCAATTGAGGCTCTTCCACTTCCTAGCAACCCAGGCTTGGGCCTACAATTTGAAAGGGGAAATGCTTTGCATTACCTGTGCCCCGCAGCTTGAAATGCAGCCTAATGAAGGCGAAATTGTACGAATTAAGCAGACTTCAGTGGGGGAGGCAACAAACAGAAAAGTGGAAGCATGTGTGTCAAATGGGTTTTCTCGTTAATTCAGTGGCTGTCTAACAGCGAGATTAGAGCCGACCGGAATCTGCCTGCTCCAGTAATCAGGAAAGACCAGAGGGGAGACAAACACAGGCTCTGTACACTGGACACTCAGACACAGGGAGGAGGGGTCTGGCTTCCACAAACTGGACTCCAATACTTAACAGCAGACTGTAAACTTCACTTAGAGCATTTATTGCAAGTAGTGTTTTGAAATATTGCAATTGTAACTGTAGCTTTAAAATTGATATGAAATGTTGTGCTCAAATTTGTTTTAGTATCTGGATAATGCTGTTTATTGTCTGACAAATATGACATAAATACAGTATTTGGCTTAATATTGGACAAACACTAAGAGCATACTCCAGAACTCGATAACAGCACAGTAATACATAAAAACACGTCAGAAAAACATGAAGATCAATGTTCAGCAATACTCATGAATTCTCAGCCTGGCAAAGACCCATGTATTAGGTCAGAGCAGAGGGCAAACAACCACAGGCAGTCTGGACACTGGACACTGGAGACAGAGTGAGGACACGGCTCACTTCCTCGTCCAATATTTCACAGCAAACTGCGAACCTCAGTATGTTGCAAGACTGACCGGGGTCAAATAATATTACAGAGTACTTTATGATGTGTTATAGTGTTGTGGTGCCAGCTGTGCTGCCCTGGACAGAGGCCATTTAGTCACAGATATCTTGAAAGTTGAAATATTAGAAGCAGCAGAAAAGTGCCAAACAAGTTAACCAACAAGTGACCACTACCAACAAAAAACAATTTACTTAATCTCCGGGCCTCCCTGTGTGTAAACTCTCCAGACACCTTATCCCACAGCAAAAACGACTTCTACAAACAGCACAAAGCCCACACTGGCCCCGTTCTAGCTCTGGATCACTTCAGAGCCCTCGGATTGGTTGGCTGACAATGAAAGCGGCGCTCTCTCGACAGGCTCATCTGTTGGAAAGGTTACCTGTGGGGTGAGGTATGGATCTGGCATCTGATTGGTCGGGAGATAATGCCGCCTGGCCCATCTTCTGTCGAGGAGGTAGGAGGTGAGGGGCCAAAGTGTGTGGAGCCAGAGGAGCGTTCCAGAGGTGGACTGGTGAGCAGATGGAGACGAGGCATAGTTTATGTTTCTGACTGTGGTCCATATGGAGGTCCATGAGGAGGTCCTGGTGGAGGTTTGGGTCGACTCCTGCTATGTATATAGAACAAGAAATGAGTTGGATGGTTGAATACACAATACGCTCCTGCATACATACAGCTAAAATGTCTAGTTTTTATTATTTAGTTCCATTCAAAGACATCTGGGATTTGTTCCGAATTCATTCTGACTGTGCACTGTTCAGCAAACAACCCCAGTGAAAATTGTCCTAATGCTTTTAGTATTAGAGTAATGTACTGTTCTTATCTTACAGCAGTGCTCAGTTTGTTTACTTTGGCAATACTTCTTCTAAATTTTGTGGACATTAATATTATTCTTTATTTAGGATTTTTGGAAAAAATTGGGACATCTTGGCATTATTTGTATAGAAAACGTCTTTTTTTAGGGAGCTGTTACTTTGATTGCAGAAAACACTTGGATTAGGTGCCTGATGCTTCGTGGGGACTGGACTGGACAGAGCATAAAATGGCTACCTAATATGGCTAGGAGCAACATGACTCTAACAGATAGATAAAGGAGCTCACTGCTTAATCGTGACGGAAATTTAAGCACTGAAATTACTAGAACGAGTCTGGTGATGGTGTATGGGCTTTATATAAGTGCAAGAGTACTTCCTGATTTCAGGGCCATGAGTTTCCAGCTCTTGAGAAGGGCAATGGCTCAGTATAGAGGATTACAAAAACTTACGTGAATGAAACAAAATACTAATCCAGGTATGTTTTTGAGGTGCAAACAACATTAAACCATGGTTAAAAGCTAAATAAATTAAATCTAGCAAAATAGGGTTGATGTCATTTTGAAGAAATACATGGTCTTTACTGTGTAATTTTAGTTTTACACTACAGTATTCAACTAAATGTTCAAACTTAAAGCAAAGATGAGCAGAATGTGTAAAATATTTTGCTTCTTGACATTTCCTAAAATATGAGCTGAGAAACCACTCATCCGTGTGTCCCGTGTGCAGGTGGGGTGGTGCGTGCCCCTCTTGAGAAATGGGTCAGAGCGTAGTAGTCACTTTTAGCCGCTTCAAGTCACGTCCCACAAACAATGGCACTTCACGGGGAGAGGCTCGTCTTCCTTCCTGCCCCGCTTCCTGTCCATCGTTCTGCCTGACTTGTCAAACTCAATGTGTCCTGCCCCACCACCACCACCCCTTTGTACCCCCCCCCCCCCCCCGGTGCCGTCATCTATGCACTCCCTGGTGGACCGCCCTCTTCTGAATCAGATGGCCAACTCTCTGGAAAGGCAGGGATAAAAAATGGGATGACACCATAAAAAGAAGAAATGATAAACGAGGATGTAGCTGCAAGAGTGGAAGTGGAACATGCCAAGACAACAAGAGTGCTTCTTTGACATGTAGATGCAAGTGGTGGTGGGGTGTGAAGGAGCTCAGTGTAATGCTTGGCACCTACAGTGTACTCAACTTTTAACCCCGCCCACGACCTCTAGCTCTTTTCTCATGCGGCCCATTGGGAGCAGATTGATGATAGCGCTGCACTTCCTCTGCAGGGAGCGCGACCTTTGCCTGAATAATGGCCGACTGTTGATTAGCCTGTCCCATTAGCATTCAGCGCTGCTTGGCTTCTTTCTGCTGGATTTCCAGTCTGGAACATGACAAATTGCAAAATCATTAATGCAAATATTAGCTACACAAAAGAGGGTAGGACTATTTCCTGCGCTCATTTTATCATTCAAGTCAAGTTTGACAAGAAAAATCCAAATGTTTAAGGAGTTATGTTTAATTTCTACTGCACTTTTTACCAAAGAAAAGTTTTAGACATCACCTCATCACAGTTTCAGATTCCACTGAGGTTAGCATCCTATTAAAATAGAAAACAGTGGCTAATTGCTAGAGATGCATGCATTAAGTTTTTTATTCCAACAACTCCATTTGTGTGAATCAGTACCAGCTCAATAAACAATATTGCCCAGTAGGCAATTTCAAAAATAGTTAGAACATGGGGTTAGCACACTAACTCAACAGAACCCAGGGGCCCCACCAAGTATTCTGGGCGTCCTGAAAAAACATCACATTGGGCCCTATCATCACAAACAAAGTTAAACTTATACTATTATTGTATCAACCAACAGTCAACAAAATAATCATTTTAACACAGTTCCAGACAAAAAGACTTGGGCAATGTTGTCAGGGGGTCTGTGGGTTCTTCCCCAGAAAATTTAGGTTTAACTGCGAAGGTGTAATTTCCTGCTTTTGGATGCATCTGAACAGGAGTTATCCACATACTGTAGAGGTTTAATTGCTATTTTTATATATTTTTTGTAGTTTCATGCAGTCCAAAATAAGAGCCAGTAAAAGGACAACTCAAATTCAAACAGGTTTACAAGAATTAAAAATGGTAATTCTTTTCACTTGTACACTATAAATAATGTCAGGTTTGTCTGTTAATGTATACACATAGTAAAATTGTCTAAAGTTTTCCAGGGCCCCTGTCAGTCATGGGCCCCTTATATCCTCCTAACTTTTCTCTCCCCTACAGTGACACTGACATGACCATGCACCAAGTGTATATGTCCTAGAAATCTCCAAGACACAGAAATAAAAATGTAATCTTGGTCATTTTTTTTTTACCAACTTTAGTGCAGGACAAGATCATGGGTTTAATTCCCCCAACATTATTTCCAAAAACGTTAGCCACAGTATGTGCCACTCCCATGCCTAAATAAATACAGAATGTTGCCTTAAGAGGGGCATTCAAACCTGCTAAAGCATGCAAATGATTTCTATGATGACCCCTAAAAGAAAGGATGTAGTCAAAAAGGACTTAGTTTCATAGCTAACCCACTGAGATTAACTTGCTCTTTGGACAGACCTGTGGAAGTGACCAGTGCTAAAAAGCCAAATGCTATGAACTTTAATTTGATTTGAAATCCGATTTTATTTTTAATCCTAGCAATTCCATACCAACCTAAATAGTTAGCATATGTGGTTAGTAGGACTAAACATGCAACCAACATGACCATAATTTAATGCAATAATCTTAGTAACATAGAGGTGATATTGGTCATATTTTGGCCTTTTTGGTGAAATCTGGTGGTGGATAAAATTCCATGCCTTACATTCAGAACATGTGAAGAGCTATGGTTGTCAAAATACCAGGAACCCTAATAAAAGCATGTTTGTGCGACTTTGGCCATCTTTTGTTAGAATGCATTTGGGGGGAAAAAAGTTTGACAGGTTTAACTTGATGCAAGACCTGTGTTGTTCGCTGTTCTCAAATCAGGGCTATAAACCCAGCGTTTATGGGGTGCACTTCCTGAGGATGCAAGATAGCCTTATCTGTTTTATAGAGCTATTGAGGTCAATACTAGAGCAGCATGTCTGGTACAGAGTCAGAGCCGCACAGCAACCTTTAGCATGAGCAGTTATAGTTTCACCTCATTGCTGCCATTTACTGCCATTTTAATAGCATCTTGACAACTTTCTTATCTGCGACTTGGAGCCGAGATAGGAACAAAAGTCATAAAGTCCAAAGAATAGCCAGCAGTGTGAGTGACATCATGGTTCTAGGCCGTAGACTTGAGGGAGGCCATGAGCACTTCCACATGACAAGTGCTAATTTATGAGTCTGTTTAGACTCTGCTCTTCAGGATCTTCACCTGTAGCAAAAGTTCATCCATGAAAAGGCTTTTGTCAGGCACAATGTTCCCTGTCTGCCCCTCTGTCTCCACCATTGTCCTCCACTCTCTCTGTGTGTCTGCTCTCCACTTAACTAATTACACTGTCTCCTTTTGGCCTGGGATCATTTTATACATGTCACAGTGGAAGTCACTTAGCATAAAATAAAAAATGAGCACTAGCGCTACACAATACATCACAATTCTTTTAGCAATTTTAAACTCTGGCAAAGAATATCCAGATCTGATTTTATCCCAATAATAATGTGGTATCCACAATAGCCTCCAGTGAATGCCTCCTGACTATCTCCTGACCTGTGCACTTCTGAGTCATTTGAGTTCATATAAATCAGGAGATAGTTGCAGTGGTTTTACAGAGTGGTGGGGTTTGAGGGTTAAATAGATGCCCTTATATGAAGGTTAATTAGATGTCCTTGCATTGTACAGTGCTTTAGACATTATACTCGGAAAGGTTGTGCTCCTGAAAATGTTTGGAGAGAGTCAGGAGGACAAAGCAGGGCTATAACACAACCTATGTCAAACCAGTGAATCAAAAAATCAAAAAAGGTCACAAAGAAGTCATCTGGACCTAGTGTGTAGATTTGAAAATATTCTGTATCTCATCCAAGAAACTTTGCCAATAGTTGCCTCCATAATTCCAAATAAGTCTCTACTACTAAACTACATACAGATGGCTTCTTGATCTTCATTTGATTGTTAAGACTGGGATTATTAAGTCCTGGATAACTGAGACAGGCTGAGACATTTTAAGTACTAAATACATTTTAGGAACATCAGTGGAATTCTATTCAATGTCATATACTGTATTTCATTACACATTTGAATTCAATGCCAAGAGGGTCTAATACTTTTCATATCAACTACTAACTTCTTTTCTGTACACATTTCAGTCCAATGGATTTAGTTACCAAAGAAAGAACAGCAAGACTAATTACTAATCCAGCCACAAAGCGTCCCAAGCCAGTTTACTCTTTGTGCCAGTCAGATAAGGGTTGTGCAAGGAAGGGCATCCAGTGTAAAACCTATGGCATATCTGTATATTTGCAAAGCACCACATGCTAGGAGGCAGAATTTGTTGTAGCAAACTCAGAAGGGGAAAGCTGAAAGAAAAGATGATGTTATAATAAAAGTGTTTACATCCATTATCCTGTTCCTTATGGCACATGCAGTCTCCTAAAAATGCCCTAGTGCCCTGGCATCACATGCAGTAAATGTTCAGTTCATATTAATCATGAGAGAAGAGTGCTGGGAACCGAACGTGGGGAAAACCAGTGTGTTTTTTCTCTCTCTATTTTAACTGCGGCCTCTTTTTAAAGTTGCACCTGTACAGCGTTCATGCAGGGGAAGTGTGAGCTCTTGATGTGGCTGGTACGCCTCGGGAGGGGAATGAATTAGAGGGCCTTTGTTGTCTCCACTAGCTGCACCTCGTATACATTTTAAAGGCTGCAGTACAAGAGGGCAGGCTAACTCAGACAATATTGACCTCAGCGGAACATCGCCGATCTCTGCGTAAAGCTAAATTGAGCATTTGATTGTTGCCAAACGTGAATATGAGCATGAGCTGGTGAATGTCGTAAAGATGAGGCACTTCCAGACACATGGTTTTACTTTTTCTTTCACTTCCTGGTTGGCTTTTTCAACTTTTCCTTTTGTTCAAGAGAAGTGTTCCTCTTTTGATTCGTCCTGAGTAATGGTGTGAGATTCATGGGGCGGCAGAGGTTTCCTTTCAACTTCTAACACGACCTTCACAGCTGGCTGTCTATGGAGCAAAATGTGAACATATGCAGGCCTAACTACAGCTAAAGGCCAAGCATCACCTTCCAGATGCTATACAGTTCAATCTGGAGTGGACAAACTGAATTCAGCTGGAAGAAGCAACTGAAACTAGGAAAGAACTAGTTTTTATTGCAAACTAAGTACTTGGAGAGTGCACTACTAAAGAGTTGGTCCCACAGTGAAGATACAGTGCACAAAGCTTGATTCAAATCTTCTAGTTTAGTGGTAAATGCTCTATCCATTAACCTTAGTTAAATAAGTCCTTATACTGTATCTGAAGTAATGACTTGTTCCTTTCACTGACCCTAAAGTTAGTATTGTTGTTTTCAATGGTAAAGAAATAAAAAAAAAAATTAAAAAAAAATCCACACCAAAAAGGAAAATACTGAGAATGTGAGAGTCCTGTCAACAGTTATTCCTTCTTTTAGGGTTGCATTTAATATTTTTGTTGCATAAGTAAATGGCCCCTGCTAAGGTTGGCGGCAATTTCTCATGAAACATTCATGTTGAGGATAGACAAAACTACTGTGTTATTGTCTTCTGTTTTGTCTTGTGCCTGTATAATCAGAACTGCAACAAGGTCAGAACAAACTGGACTTCAGGACTTCAGAATCTTTTCAAATAGACATCCAATAAAGTTATTTTTCATAGATTTTTATGAGGCCAAACCTAGGGTTGGATAAAGATAAATATATGAATTTTTATTACTGTACTTTTGGAGTACATTTTCTAAAACATCCTTTTCCTCAAGTACATTTGGAATCTCGAAACAAATCAAAGTTGTTTTTTTTAACCCTATAGACATCCCAGTTGTAGTAGTAGGAAATAGTTGGGGAAGTATATAATAATAGCAGTAATAATAGTGAGAGCAATAGTAGTAACAGTAGTAGAGGTGGTAAAAACTACAATCACTAGTACTAGTATGAGTAGTTGTAATAGTATTAAAAGTCATTTTTGCATTGCAATTGCCGAATACTAATCTCAAAAGTACTTTCTACCATAGCAAATTTGTTTGTTGTTTTTACTGACTACTTTTACTTCTACTTGAGTAACTGTATTTTGAAGTAACCGTCCTTTTACTTAAGCCAGGATTTGGAGTATTTCTCCACCTCTGGCCTAATCATTATAATCAACCTGAACTACTGTATGCATTTGTTCACTACATGGACATGCACAGTAGTCTACAAAAACAGGTTGATGGGAAAACCGCTTTGGAAACTTTGGTCCAGTGAGAGACTTTTGGGAAGCACTGGAGCGTTGTAAGTGTTCCACAGGCTGTGCACAGAATTCCATATCTGCATAGTAAGTCTGAATATATAATGGTTGGAGGTCAGGCCCCACTGCTCCACACTGGAAGCTCTTTGTGCGGCCTTGAGGTGCCTTCAGACCTTTACTTAACACTTGCCGCACTCCGACCAAGCAGCGATGTGGAAAAGAATTTGTCCTAGTGCTACTGCTATACTCCCTCCGAGCCGCCACACATCCCACCAAATGCCAATCATGCCACAGTGGACGGTGCAAGAACTTTGATTGGCAGGGGCCTTTATTTTGAAGGGGGCGGGCTCCGGCAGAGTCAAGCTGGGCTGTATTATAGAGGGACATAGTTAATAAGATCTACAGCAGGGAGAGTAGCTGCCCTTAAGGTGCAATTTCCCCTTGGCTATAATACCTCCATTGAAGAATGTGAGATAGAATCGTACCACTCGCAGAGACTGAAATTGAAATGTTAAGAACCAAGTTGTGTGGGAACAGACACAACCCAAATCTGGTTGAACTTGTATTGAGCAAAATTGCGAACTTGCAAAATGGTAACTGTGTTTATGTCAGAACATGTTTTTTCCATGTTTGCATTAAAAATGTATTAGTTAGTGTGACCTAGAAATGTATAGAAACATCATCATTTGTCTATAACTATATGATTGACACATAATGAGGTAAGGAGCTGAAGTACTCTGGAATGACCACATACCAAAACATTTTGCAAACTTGGTATTGGTTATCAAAATAGCTGATGCAGTTTGATACACTGCAACTTTGGGGATAAGGATTTATAAAAATCAGGGCTTATTAGTTTTTATTAAAATATATTTTGGAGGAACGGACCATCCATGAAAATGCCTTGAAAATCTAAAATGTCTTTTCTCCCATTACTTTTCCTGTAATCTCAGTTGCTATAGCTTGTCACCAGCTGAGGAAACCCATCTAGACACAGGGAGAACATGCAAACTCCACACAGAAAGGTCTGGGAATCAAACCTGGGAGCGAGAGGCGAGAGAGCTAACCACTTTGCCACCATTCTGCCAATAATTTGCTTGCTATCTATTTTAACCATGACTTTGTGTAGCTCAGGGATGGTGCTCATCACTTGTAAAATTTTATGAGTTTAATCCTATTGTGATGAGAAATGCCATTGCAGAAATTATTAATCATCTACCTACCAACTATCTGTGAACAATGAACACAGCTGGTGCTTTTTGATGGTTTTGGCAACTGACAACCAATCATATACTGTACATGTACGTACTGTCAGAACCTGGAAACATTAGCGCAGTGTAGCAATAGTTAGTCATTTTAATAAATGTAGCAATTAGCATATATAGTTAGCATATAAGCTAAAGGCTCCCACAGGTTATCTAGAGCAAGAAGTTGGCTAGCTTAATAAGTAGAGCTGTTCGCCCATTAATCATAAGGTTGTTCAAGGTGGTTCAATCCCTGCTACCAGCTTTGCATAATGCCACTGGGTCCATAGGCAAGACACTTCACCCACCTTGCCTGTATGAATGTGTCAGTGTGATTGTGTGTTTGGTGGTGGTTGGAGAGACCATAGGTGCAGCATGGCAGCCAAGTCTCCATCAGTATGCCCCAGGGCAGCTGTGGCTTTAGAAGTAGCTCACCACCACAGAGTATGATGAGAAGTGAATGAATGAATGGACTCATGTAAAGTGCTTTGAGAAGCTTAAAAGCTCCATACATCAAATAGTATCTAGAGTAACAGTATCTATTCACCTATACTATATATCACTGGTGATTTCTGTCTTCTCTTCATTTAACAAGTTGCTTTCACTTTTTTAAGCCTAGATTTAAACCCACTGTCAGCGACCCTTCCCCCCTTTTACTCCTGGAAGAACAAACGTATTAAAAAAAAGAAGATGAAAAGCTGCAGATTCCGTGATCCTAGCCTTGTAATTCCTCAACACATTTTTGGAAGCCCGTGCTTGAGTGTAATCCTAAAATCAACAACAGATAAGCCCTTTCTGTGTGCACTCCCTTTGATCTGGAGCCCCCCACTTGCGCCCCATTGTGGGGGTGGTCCCAGGCTTCCTGTTCGGGACCCCCCTGTTCTTGATTTGGGACTGTGAAGACCCAGCTGGAGGACTGGAGGAGAGCCGTAAGGGGTCTCTACATGTGGGAGCTGAGGGAGATGGCCTGAGCTCATTGGTTTACAGTAATTGGCCAATGGTAAACAGACACTAATGTGATTATGCAAGTGTTTCAGAGCAACTCGATACAGGGTTAGTGTCATGATTGGCGTACAGTTATTTGAACAGCTGGGCTAAAAGATACCTTAATCTGTTTCAGAAAGACTTTCTTTAGGTGAAAGTCATATTGGAAAGGATTCTGTGCTGGAAGGCATTTGAAACACAATATTCAGTAGGGTCTTAGGTGTACGGGAGCAGTATGTGGTGTACAAAGTGGTCCAAACTTTGATAACACTTGAATTAGGCAGAGTGATACAAAGGGTTGGAGCAAAAGAGTGCAATCATCAATTGCTGGCTGGGATGTAAAAAAAAAAAAGCAACAGTGAAAACACTGCAGGGTTTTATCAAATGAAACAGGTCTTGTTAAATTATAGATAAATGTTGTACTTTTTACCGATTTTAGATAGAGTCTTGTCTGAATTTTCATTAGTTGTGACATCAAATAGTAAGCCCATAATACGTAGGTAGCAGAATCATAAACAACAGTATAGGGCTAAGACGTTTGCTTCTTAAACCACTGCAGAAGCTGATTTACAAGACGATTTAATTAATGGTGACGCATCATTTCTGAAGTTTGGCACTAATAATTTAGGTTATATAGAAACACTTACAAGGCATACTGGAGCAGTCCAGCACAGGTTGGGTCAGTACAGAGGGGTTTTCACTATCCAAAGAGGTCCAAAGTAGGGCCCCTTGGCGAGGGGTGCCAGCTCTGGGTCTCACACAGACACACCAGGACTTACTCTCCTCTTTTTATTAGAAATGGGCAACAGCTTAATGTTTTAAAAGTCAGCTTCAGACACAATTTACAACTCAGCAGTGGTCCGTGAAGGTACTAGGTTATAATAAGATAAGCTATAAGGTTACAAGAAAGCCTAATTGTTATATTAATACTGGTCCAACAAACAATACTACCATCAACTGTAAATCTTAGTAAGACGTTGTAAAACTACTGTGTAAAAAAAAAAAAGTGCTTGGTATTTGTGAGAAGCAGAGCAGCGGTGGGACAGGGAGCGACATGAGGTCAGGTCCTTTATGGAGGTAATCAGAGTTGTCTTCCTGTCTATTCTGCCCCATTCACACGGGCTGGCCCTCATTCCCAGAGTGTAACTGGACACCCGCGCTTTTGTTGTGGCTTTACAGCTCCGGAGCACCAGGAGACAAACAGGACGGTACAGAAAGAAAAGAACCGGGCTTCCCCTGCGCTTGTTACACCGCTGTAAATAAAATCACACTGCAACACTTTACACACTGGGTTCTGGATACAGAGAGAAGAGTTAGAAACACAAGCGTGGCTATTAAATATAAGCGATGGAGTATTGTTTGCAGTGAAAGTAGGTTTTAGCTTGATTACAGGGCAAAACATAAACAGTAAAGTAGAGAGCGGTTAAGGTTAGGAGGAAATAGGAGGAAAACAACAAACAGACAAGGAGAATGGGATATTATGTTCAGACAGCGCTCGCTTTCTGAGCAGGTCAGGACATGTCCAAGTCTGTCCATAACTGTGGTCCTCGAGTAATCAAAAGCAGAAAGAACCAGAATTGTTGTGGGATGGCTTTCTATAAACACACTTTATCTTTTTTGTCAATAAATGGAAAAATAAATTGCCCATAATTTTGTTGGAAAAGGTGCTACAATGTCTGGTTCATGTTGACTGGACAATAGGGCAATTTATTTTTCAAGTGCGTCTTGTGATAAGCCACCATATTCATAGAGGATGTACCAACAATTTCAAAAAAACTTACTTTGGGCATACTGTCGCTATATGCCCTTCTTGACGCAACCCAACCTCTCCTTTTATCCAAGCTTGGGACCAGTATATGCTGTCAGAGGTGGGTAAAGGAGCCAAAAATTGTACTCAAGTAAGTATTTCAAAATATTTTATACACCTGTGGCCATGGAAGTGGATGGAACACCTAAAAACCTGCGGAATCATTGTGGGACTGGTTTGCTGTGGCAACCCCTAACGAATAAAGTGAGCAGCCAAAGGATAAAAAAAGAATGTTGCAATAAACTACTCTTTTAAGTACAATTTATTCAAAAAGTAAAAGTAGCTTACATGGAATTTTTTGGCCCCTGCATGAAAGGAAAGTGCTCTAACCACTTCACTGCTGAGTGGCTAAATAAATACACATCCAACATATTTTATTTATGTAGTGCCCTCCAGGTTAGAGACTAGGCAGTGTTTGGGACACAACTGACTCTAGAGCCTGTAGTGGGAGATAGACCCAATCCACCTGTGTTTTTAGGGGGAGGGGTCCTAAAGAGGTCGGGGTCATCAACAGGAAGTCACTAAGGTCTGGGGGGGGCAACTGGAGCTTCACCGTGGCACTGCGCATTGGACCAGAGCTGTACTGGGGGGAGGTTGTTCAACTTCCATCCCATGACCCCCACCTCCAGCCGGGAAGAGCCGGACGGGGACAAACTAAAGCCCCTCATTGTTGTCGCCTCACATGGGATCAGCAACAGAAGGGGAGGGGTGGTGGCGGTGAAGGTGGTGGTGGGGAAACTGAAGGGGGGGTGTCCCTTTTCCAGGGCTCAAGCACAATCGTGTGATAGGACTTGGCCCTATCTAATCAAGGCCAGGAGGTCACTTCCGAACAACTGGGCAATAAAAGATTATTTCCAGCCACATAACAGAGAGAGCCGTTGGACTGGGGGGGGGGGGGGGGGGGGGGGGCTTCTGTCTGTGAGGAGAGGAAGTGAATTGAGAAAAGCCAGCAGACGGGAACCATCTGTCTGAATGCATATAATCTGGAAAAAAAGAAAGAAAGAATGAAAGAAAGAAAGAAAGAAAGAAAGAAAGGAGAAGGGAATGGATTGGATGGAGGGAGGGAGGTGGAGGTGAAGGGGGGGCAGAGGAAAAGCCCCCCCACACACACACACACACACACACACACCTCCTCTACTTCCAAATAAAAACACACAGAGTTCAGTTCAGTTAATCTGGGTTGATCTAGCTAATGTGCGCTTTCTAGGATGCTTTCTGTTGTCTCTGATTGCGGTATCAAAGGGGAACACAGAACAAAAGTAGTGGTAGTGGTACAGAGGGGGTGGGGTGTGTGTGTGTGTGGGGGGGGGGGGCAGAATGCACAAAAGTACCCCCCCCACCAGGGCTGTCAAAGAAACAGGAACAAGGACGTGAGTTCTCTCACAGTCCTCCGAGATGAACATGAACTGTCAAATGTTTACTATTTGGGCATTCAAGATAATAATAAAAAGATTATAATAAAAGATTTTACATTAAAACTCAAGGTTTCAAAATAATATGGCATGATAATCACAAAGTCATTACTTTATGTTAATATGATTCAAACAATGACAAAATATTAGTACATTATCTAGGATTAAACTGGGGTATCTCTGTGGCTCACATACTGGATGTGGGTTTGATTTCTGGCTCAGGCCTGTGTCATTTCCCGTCTCTTCTTTAAGTCAGATGTGAAGAAGTATGTAAAAGTAAAAGTACTGCTACTGTAGAAGTCAGAGTAATGAAAAAGTGCTGCTGTATGGCTCAGTGGTAAAGCTGGGCCGCATATACAGGGAAACTACAGCCTGCCTTGAAGTTGTGGGTTTGAGTCCGGACTCTGATAGATTGCCAAATGTCTTTCCTTGCTCTCTCCTTGACTTCCTACTATAATGATCAAAAAAGCCTAAAAATGGCCAAAAATATCTTAGTACTGAATATAAAGTTTACTACTGCAGCTGTTATTGCAACTACTACTACTACTTCTACTATTACTACTACTACTACAACTGCTACAACTTCCTACTTTCCCACTGGGGTCAAAAACTACTATTACTCATTAAAAGTATCTTCTAAAGTACATTTTCCTTCAAAAAGTAAAAGTAAATTATTTTAAACACAAATGTCTATTAAGTCTTTTTAGCTGCTCCTGTCTGCTTTTCCAAACAGGAAGTAGGCTAAAAACTAGCTGTTCTAGAGTTTTGTTCAGTTTGGTGTTAACTTTTAAGGAAATAAGTTTATGGTTTCTTTTGCTATGCTGTTTTCCCTTTGAGGTCAACAGCGTAAGCATTTATTTGTGAATTCCATTCCAGGACAGGTCTAAGATTACAGCCCTCTCTAACGGTAACCCCTGGTGAAACTGTCCCCTAATGTGGCCCTGATCAATGGCCCCTGTCTGTCTGTCTGTCTGTCTGTGCGTGTGTGTGTGTGATTGACTCATCAGTATTCATAGCGTCACTTCCTCCTGGAAACGTTAGCGCCTGCCTGTGCCAGGTCTCACAGCGGCCAATAGAAAGGCTCCGTTTTGGTATTCTGCTCGCTAATTCAATCACTGACCCGTCCCGTTTGTCCCACTGCGGCTCTGACTGGAGACTGTTGCGGCAAAAAACAGAAGGCCGTCTGGAGGTGGGAGACACAGAGGGAAATGGCACAGAATAGAAACAAATATACAGGCATTTTCAGATAAGATAGATCAAGGAAGTGGGCTATGCAAAATTGTTGAAATTAATCTGCTTTTAAGGACAATTTGACCATGCAATAAGTACATAACAAGGTCAGGACAATATGGAAAGCATGTCTCGAGGACAAATACCGATTGACTTGAACAACACAACTTGAACTTGAAAAATAACCCAACACCAGATGCCTAACACATAATGGCATAGCTAAAATAAAGTTTATTAAAATGCAAGAGCTAGCATAAATTAAGGTTTAACATAACATAAGAATCATACATCAATACAAGAAACTTAAATTCATTATGGTATCGCAAACTTTAATGATAGATTATGAAATGGCCTAAGCTAAAGCAGAAACTGACTAGTGGAGTTGACCCTGGACTTTAGCATTAGCAAAAATAAATCGAACAGTTTTAAGCAATATCTTTTTTTTTTAATTTCATCTTACAGCCAACTTACTCGGCACTGTTCAGAAACTGTATTATTCTTTTGTGGAATTTAGTATATTTAGTTATTTTTTATTAGCAATAATAATACCTTTTCTGAACAATGGATAGTCAGTTGATGTAAGATGAGTTTAAAAAAATTATGATAGAGTAAAACTTGAACGTTTTTAGACATATGAATGTTAAATTAGGTAAACAAAAAAATATGAGTTGTTGAAACTTGAGATTTTAAGTTGACCCCAAAAACTCAAAAATCTTGAAGGATCCTGTTGCCTTGAGTTTTTTTAGTTTTCGCACTTTTTTTAATTTTTTTTTTTTTTTACAGTGCATGTATGACGTAGCAAAATACTGAGGAAGACACACCAGTGTGTTTATGCAAAACTACATACTATGTGTGGCATTTTACACACCAGAAAATATTCCTATAGAAATATCTGTGAAGACTCTCAGTCACTCAGGCTGATTTAATCACAGCAGAAGGTTTAAAAAGATGTCATCTGAACTTTAAGGTTAAAGATGTTTGACCTCTCATCCAAGAGGAGGGAAGTTCCTATTGGAATATTAAGAACTGTAAGATAATTATAGAAGGATATAATAGAATTGCTCTTTTGCTTTTGATAAATCCTGCCACAGAGGGTCACAAACAAGTGCCCTCTTTATGTAGGTCCTAATCCCAGATAAATTAAATGAATCAAAATAGAAATGTTGATTGAAAAAAAGTCAAAAGGAAAGCAAGGTTTCTGCTGGGTCTTAAAAAGTCTCAAAAAGTCTTAAATATAAAAATTTGAACTTAAGGTCTTAAAAAGTCTTAAATTTGCTAAGATGCAGAGTACTAGGTCTTAAATATGTCACGTACATTTAATATAACTACCTGTGTTCACAGCTTATTCTAAAATGCCCACTTACATTTTCACAAGCATATTACTGTCATTGATACGAGAGCTCAGACTTTTTTCTCATCAAGAACAAAATGCTTTGCAGCACTCACTGTTGTCAAGAGTCACAATTAAACAACACAGCAATGTTTACAACTCAGCTTTTGTGCAAATTTTCTTCAACAGTGGTCTTAGAAAACATCTAAAAAAGTCTTAAATTCAACTTGTGGAGCCACGCGGAAATCCTGGGACAACAGAAGCACTGCTGCTATAGCTTGCCCTGCCTTTTAGCATCACAAGCCCTTTAAGCCACATTCACCATCATCTGGTCCCTCTCCTGAAAACTTAATTAGCGCCTGGTTGTTTTAAGACAATACCTCCCACTTTTCTCTTCCAGCCATGCTTCTGGAAGTCCTCTGGTATCGCATCTGGAGCGGTCTCTCACACCTGAGCAACCCCTCAGAGGTGTGAAAAGTAATCTGCTGTCACTGCAAAGGACTTGGCTTATTTATTTATTAGCTATAACAGCCGTGCTAGTTAAGAGCTGCACACAGACATGCTCCTCTCATTGTGCAAACCCAAATCTTACTGACATCCTAACAACTTCATCAGCCTTTTAGTTAGAAGCAGCAGAAGTTTTGTTACTGTCCTGTGCATCTGGTTAGAAGTGTGATGACAACAGGAGCCCAAATGTCTGCCACACTCTATACTGTATTGATCCCATAATCACCCTGATCCCCTCTGAAGGGTCTTTGTGCATATAATGAGAGACAAAAGGGACAGGAAGGGGGCTCGGGGTGAGAGAAGAATGTGGTATCAGATAGACACGGCTGCAGGAGAGAGGGGTTGGGTGTGAAAGATTTAACGCTGACGTCCTGTGGGTGTGGAGCTGAGTACCCAGGAGCAAATGCTTTAAGAGGCTCAGGTCCCAATGAAACACCTCCACTTTGAATAGGGCTCAACACCTGATAAAACACACCGCCCACTGTCCCCACAGGCTCTTTACAGCCCGGGACCAACAGGAAGTCACAAGCAACACTTTGCATTGTCATAAAAGCACTTGTACCTGGCCAATGCTAATCACTATTTAGGCGATAGGTGCAAGGAGAGGGAAGTTGTTTATGCACGAGTCACATGCAAACTCTAGTCACCAAATCTGAAAATGCTGTAGTTGAGCTAATATCAGGACTGCTTCATCAAGAAACTGTTTGACTGACAACTAATTGGTGAATAATAGCATAATACTTTTGTACACGAAGGGGCCATGCAACTTTAAATTTGATTGATTCATACGTTCACAAGTTGGTTTGTCAAGGTCACAGGTTGGAGACTTCTGCATTAAAGTCTTTCTAATTTTATATTTTTACACACACAATGCTCATCTAGCTTTATTAGTATCACTTAGTTCTCCAGCCTTTTGTGTCTCCTGTCAACTTTTTTGAGGTGTGCTTTCAAAAAGAACCATTATTTTTGAATTAAATGGTAAAATATGTCTGGTTCAAGACCTCATATGTTGTTGATCAGGGGCGGAGCATCAGGCAGTGCTGCCAGGGCAACAGTACTGGGGGCCAGGAAGTTTCGGGGTCCCTGAGAGTGGCTCTTATTTATTTGTGGCAACTTTATATTAATGATAAACAAGAACAGGACCTCATTACAATTTTTTTTTTTCCAGCTGATTACAAATTTATTTTATCGTGTTTTTTCTCCAAAATTTTCTAAAATACTTCTTGTTTGCTTGTTTGCTTGTTTTGTTTTTTTTGTTTTACAAGATTGATTTTCTTAAAATGATTAACAATAAGTTTGTTCAAATGAAATTTCAGACATTTGGGGCCTAAAGTGAAAACCTGCTCTGGGGCCCCTCATCACCAGGTTATACGCCACTGTTGTATGTTTTATTGTGAATAAAATATAGTTTTTTGAGCTTTCAAAATGACTGCATTTTGTTTTGATTTACAGTTTAGTGTCTGTAATGTTAGACAGGCAACATTTCAGAAGAAAAGTTTTATATTAAATCAACTGTTTTTCTTTTTTTTATTCTGATGGGGAAAAAAAACAATTCTATTTAACAATCTCCAAGAAACACATTTACTTTAAAGCTAACATAGATTCATCAGACAATTAATAAGCTTGCAGTAAATGCTTTGTTTTGTGAAAGTTTTCTACAACTACATACTTACCAGTTGCCCAGAATAGCCTGCTTTCTTTATTTGATGGCTGAAATGTGGCAGTCCTAATAGTGTCATGTGTTGGTTGAAAGCTTTTCATGTTTCAGGTTAAACGTCTGAATTACATGTTCCTCTGTGGGCTGAGCTGTAGTCTAAACTCTGAAATGCACAGTGGTCGCGTCAAACCCAGGTCTGCTTTTTGTATTTTACCGACATGTTTACATTCAACATATACTGTACTTCTAGGACTGTTTTACAGCCATATTTTGGAACTTTGGAAAAGTGACTAAAGTGCAATGTTTTACAGCTATATTTTATTTCTTAAAGCTACACTAACCACATTAGAGCTTATTTTAAATTCTATCTCTGAGTTGCAGTCATCTTTGTCTCATTTAACATTGCACGAAATCACTGCCAACATCCATTTTTCACTTTGATTCTCTTTTTATGTTCTTCTCTATAAGTATGTGCTGGAATCGGTGGCGTAACTTGGAAATGAGGGGCCCCAGAGCAGGTTTTCACATTGGGCTCTTTAATTGGGTTCATGCTTAGTTCTTCAGGTTTATCATAAAATGGCAGTAAATCACTGAGCTTAAAAAATAACAATTTCAAAAGATTCTGATATAGTTGTTTTGCAGGAAAAATGTTCTTATAAGGTGAATAGCTTAATTTAATCAACTTATTGTTCATTATTTTAAATATATCTTACAATTTGTGTTTTAACTTATTCACTTAAAATATTTTGCAGAGCAAAATCGAATGAAATAAAATACAAACTAAAAAATTCTATGTTCTAGTTTCGCATTTTGTAATAACTTTAAAAATTATTCCAATATATTCACAATGAAGTGCCGTTTTTGTTTATTATAAACCTAAAATGACCATAAATGGACAAAGACCACCACTCTCAGGGGCCCCTAAACTTCCTGGGCCCCAGTGCTGTTGCCCTAGCTGCACTGCCTGATGCTACGGCCCTGGCTGGAAACTTTTCCATGATGACAAGCAGAATAGACCAACCAGCCAATGGGAGTGTTCCTTTTTTAGCAGCACAGTGGTCAAAGCTGATCAATACTCACCAAATGTCAAATAAATAATCATATAGTTTCATGATTTAACTGACTTTTCGGATTGAACAACTAAAATATCTTTTCTACCATATTCTTATCCATTTATGTAGAACTTACAGATGTCTTGAGGTCAAATCCTTCCTTTTGCATTATGATTTCAGTGCCTAAATAGTTATCCCCAAAGGCTAGAAACATGTTGGGTATAATATGTGGTCATTTTAATCATTCATATGTCAATAAAACCCAGCTAATTTCTTTCCACTTGACACTATCCCCTCATAAATCTGAAGTCTGGAGCACTGCAGCTGAAGTATCAGTGAAGATAAGTTCCATAAACTTGGGTCATCTCCGCGAGGCCCAAAGAAAAAAAAAAGCTGCCTCTCTCTCCAAAATCCACCACCCCCACATTTCCCTGATTGCTAATTTCTATTTATATGCCATGAGCGGAAATAATGGAAACCAGATGAGGAGGCGGAAGGCGGAAAGCGGGGAAGGAGAGAGAGAGAGAAAGAGAGTAGGAGTCTGCGTAGGCCCCGGCGCTGATGAATGTCCTGTAGGAAGATGACTGTTTATAGTGGATCAGGCCCTGGCTCTGTGCAGGACTGCCCCGCTGCTGTATGTGTGGACGTGTGGGCTGGAGGTTCCACCACTGACTCACATGGTAGTCATGCAAAAAAAAAAAAAAAAGACTGGAGCAAGAGACCCGCCAAGCTTGACAACTCCAAATAGAATTACGTGGGCGTGTGGGGCTGCTAAATTTATGCTGAAACAAGTGCAAAAAAAAAAAAAAAAGGAGGTAGCAATTATACCCAGGAGTTACTCTAAACTTAGTACAGTAACATGAAGGTAAAGTTTTAAAATGCTTGTAAATGTCTCACTCCCATTGGCTGGGCAGTAATTTCATTTAATCTGGATGATAGGTTTGAATAAAAGTGGACAAAGCAATCTAAACACCAGAGGAAGTGTTTTGAGAATGCTATTATTGGTTATGAGGCATCCTTGTGCTTTTGGAAGGCACAGTCGCCAAGTGTGGAATAGATTTTTTCACAGACTTTTTTCATAGCTTTCCTTTGGTAAAATTAAATTAGACCAGATTAAGTATATCAGCAATGTTAATGCTACAAACTAGTTAAGTTTACTTCTGTTTCATTAAAAACCCAGTGCACCATAACCATATTTACATAAAGTCAAATTTCAGCTTTCTGTATTACTTACTAATTATATTATTTACTATATTAATTATGATCAGCATGATTAGGCATAGGTCTTGTTCGCTATAAGTTGGTGAGATGGCAATGGTGGTAAAAATTTGCAAACCAAACAAAAATAGCTAGTTTAATAGAAAAAAGTAAGTAAGCCCTATGCTAGATGGCTTCAGGTGTTTAGACGCACTTTGAGGAAGACTGTACGTAGATATGCATAAATGCTGAGACTCCCCTCTCTCCAGACACTTCCTCCAGCTTCTCTAGTGTATCACTGAGGCTTGCCCAGTCCAGCCAAAAGACCTGGCCTGAGAGTAGACTTAACATTAAAACTATATTCCACCTGCAGCAATCATGGGTGCCGATTTTTGTTTTTCTTGTTTTGGCATATCTTCCTTTCTTGCAACCATTATACTTTATGGGCGCATGGGTTTTAAGCCTTTTGGAAACCTAAATATTGTTTTAATTACATAGAATATCTTTTAGTAAAAAGTGGGTCACAACACAATGCAAGGATCAGGGGTAAAATTCGGTCCCACAATTAAACTGGTTAAGAACCACTGACCTGAGCCACATTAGGAGGCCCTTGGACATAGTAGTTTAATTCTGTCCTGATCATGTCCAAAATCTGGTTTGGAGGATATGAGCATAGTCTGACTGTCCCCTATATGTAAAAGTACTCCATCCATCCTCTACCTCTTACTGCTGGGTCATGGGGGCAGCAGTAAGCGGGGATGCCCAGACTTTTCTCTCCCTGGACACTTCCTCCAGCTCTCCCCGTGTAAAAGTAGTGACTAACTTATTAGTAGTCATGCCTAAAAAGAAAAGGGAAAAAAAAAAAGGAAAAACCCCCAAGCTGCAGCAAGGGGACCTTCCAGGCTTGACAACTCCAAATAGCATTACGTGGGTGTGTGGAGCTGCTAAATTTACTCTGAAACAACTACAAAAAAAAAAAAAAAAAAAAAAAAAAAGGAGAGGGTGAGCGATTATACCCAGGAATTACTTAATACTGACTCAGGTTTCAGGTCTTCTCTGCGAGGCGGTGTGTCCCACGGTGAGTAAAATGTGACGCACTTACGCAGCAGTTCACGTGGCAGGACGGATGGAAAGTGAAAGACGCAGTTCACGATGTTATTTTAGACAGCGATTACATCAGAGATTTAGGGGACATGTTACGGATTTAACCAAGCCAAACTTCTGGAAATGGAGGGAGCAGGATCTCTTTCCTTATTTGGCTCCAGCTTGGAAAATATCAAGTAAACATTGTCTTCCTGTCTTTCTGAATAAGGTTTAGATCTCCTCCACCAGCACCCTCCCCTGTCCATACAGGGAAACCATAGTGAAACCTGGAAAAAAAAAAAAAAAAAGAGGCCTCCTATTGTTTGCTATCATCCAGGAGCTAGGAGCAAATGGGGCTCGAATTGCAGCTCTGAAAGGTAACAGGAAATTGACAAATCGCTAATCCACTCCATGCTATAGAGGCCAACAAAAGGTACATCCACCAAAAAGGGGAAAGAAAAGCACATTTAGTACAGCGGGCCCATTTGGAGCGACGGTTCATTACATGCAATGTGCTGACAATCTGGAATAAGGGCAGCATGCGGCGGGTCACAGTGAAGCCAAGGTTAGCTTAATGGCAGTAACTTTGTGTAGTTTCAGAGGAGAAGAGAAGTTCAAAAGATTGCATTTATCCTATTATAATTATTCTGGTACAATTTAGGTTGGATCTTAAAGTATAGCTTTTTTTTGCGTGTATAAAGTTGAACTAGGCACTCTGAGCATGCTCCAGAGTTAAACAGCTGTAGTAACTGTAAATATCACAAAGACCAGTGTCATACTCATCAAAGACAATTGTTAGGCCACTTTGTCATGGGGTAACAAGATTTTGTTTTTTAGGCCTCTCATATTAAAATGTTTTGAGGGAAAGGAATGGTTTTCCGTAGCTTATCCATATCATCCAAATGTTCTAGAACAGCCATTCCCAAAGTCAAGACAGCCGTGGCCCACTTATTTTTTTAAAAATCCCATGTGGACCCAATAAAAAAATAAAACTTTACCGTATTCAAAAAACTGTCATGTTTTTCTCTATTGATTTCAATAAAAACTTTACAAAAAACACTGACTGTTGGCTAACAGATATATTTTAAACAAGTATATAACTGTAGTTCATTTAAAATTCAATGTCTTTTAATGTACTTAATATGGACAACCTCTCAGGGCCCCCCTGCAGTACCTTCGCAAATGCCCAGGGGGCCCCGGACCCCACTTTGGGAACCACTATCATAGAAAGAAATTAGTTAGTTTTTTTATCGTGTACTGTCAGCTTGTAAAGTCAAAATTATTCTATTAATTAATGAATCAACGTAAATTAGCTTAGTTTGTTAGCATTTACTGCTACAAAGATGTCAGGTTTAACATTAGCTCCTTTTCCCTTTTAAATATATGCTAAATGCTAATAGCAATGCTAATAACAATGTAAAGGAAACATTAGCCTATTAAAGCACTGCAAACTCAACAGACTGACTGTCTTCAGTGGATGTAAACTTGGACAGAGAGAAAAGGTCTGCAAGTTAACACTGGTCAGACTCCTGACTAGAACACATAAAAATACTGTAGACACTAATTGTGAGCTATATTGAAATAAATACATTTCACAGGACATTTTAAGAGTTCACTGGGACCACACAGATCTATCCATCTTTTATGTACAAACTACTGTTAAATGCGTTTTTGTAAAAATCCAAGAACATAAAGTTGACATTACTTCCTAAGTATACACCCTTCCAAAGCATTTCCAACAGCAAAAAGTGCACTGGCTAGCATCAGCTCAAAACCTAGCATTAGCTTGAACCACAGACTCTCAGAATACCTCAAAGACATCTGCTAATAAAAAAATAGGAGCGTGAGCAACTCCAGTTTACTTTAAGGCCATCTGTGTCATTAATAACAATGGTTCTCGGAAAGTTCCACACACATCCCTTTAAGTATTTAGCCTAAACCAAACTTTTTTTACAACCTCCAGCTACCACCGCTCCTCTAACAAGCGTCATTCTAAGTTTGGATTCCTGTTTAGCAAAACCTCTGAAATCAAAGTGCCCCGGCCTGTTGCAAACATCACCTGAGGGCCCCGGCATCACATGTAGCTGATTAAAACCACACGGTTGTTTTGTTTTCATGCTAACGCTGCAGCTTTTCAAGGCCCTAAGCCGCGCTATGTTCCTTTCCTTTTGTCCCTACGGCGAATTTCCTGGTCACAGTTTGTGTTTCCCCAACTGTTGGCATTTGCCGGCTGACCAACCAACTTTCAAAGCGATGATCTCATACCCTGGGGGCCCGGAGGTGGTGGCGTTGGTAGTGGGTTGGAGAGGGGTGAAAGAAGAGGGGGGTGGGGGTGGGGTGTTGGAGGTCAGCGGACTTCCCAAGTGATAAATTTACTGACAAAAAAGAGGCAGCCAAATGGAGGGGTGTGTGTGGGTCATAGCGGCCCTGGGGTGGGGTGGGGGGGTTGTTGCATTTGCCCCCATGTCGTTGCCTTTAGTGCAGGAACCACGCCGTAAAAAGCCCTGCATTGATAGCCCTCTGGTTTATTATCTTTGAACAGGTGGCCCTAGCTTACTCGTAATGGCTGCTCTCATTTCTCAAGGCACACACACTGCACAATATGGAGACCATTTGGGAGTTTGGGAACATCCCGATCTAGCAGCGTTTAAAGCCCAGGGAATAAACTACAGTGCATAGTTTTGCGGTGACTCGTTGGCAGTCGGCTGAAGTGGGGCGGCGGGGGTGGGGGGGTGCACTAGAGTTACTTCCTGTGAGCATGGAAATGTGGAGGCTCTGTTGATGCGAGCAGCTTTGGGGCTAATCGTGTCAATGACCTGTATTGTTTAGCTTTCAAGGTTAGCGGGGAGAATGGCAGCAAAGAAGCCCTCACAGAATGTAAACAGCCACATTTTCGGCGCTACAAGCTGATTCTGCTCGTGGCTCAAAATTTCAACCAGGAATTCTGCAAGCACACACTCATGCATGTATGGAGGACGATAATGAAGTCCAAAATACCAAAATCACGACAAACACATTGCTATGTTTTCATTAATTAATATATTTTCTGCATTAAAGTTAACATAGTTTTCTTTTGTGCCACCCTTTAATTTTTCAGTAAGTATTTGATATTGTTATATTCAGACATGAGTAAATTTAAGACTGTCTCTTGCAATAAATATCATAAAATAATAGAGCTTCACATAATAAATATTTTTTTTTACAACAAAAATGTTTTAACAGACATTTTTTCTTTTTTTAAAAAATAGCCAGAATTCCTCTTATGGATCTTGAGCATACAATTGTACACAAACAGAAAACAAAACCATGGGAGAATGCCACAGAATGAAAAGTCCAGATGGGTGGAAGTGGAGAAACATATCCAGGTGGAGGCAAAATACTATGAGATGGATGTGCTTTCATAAATGAAACATGGAGCCACAGTATAAATGTGGCAGCAACCAATAATTCAACATACCTGTGTGCTATGAATACCAGGTAACAGCTACATAATTGCCCTATAATAGATCGTCCTTCACAGATTTGGTGAGAGGCAGCTCCAGCTGGGCACCAGGGCCCAGAGGAGTGTGCCTACCTAAAACGGAAGAAAAACGCTTGATATATAAAAATAGTGTTAATGAAGAGCTGAGGACAGACATAGAAATAGTTAAGGCAAACACTGGTCTGTAAAAACATGGTCCTGATCCAGAAAAAATTCAAAAGAATTGAGTGGTTTTCGTTACTCCTTTGCTATAGCTCCTTAGGTTCCACAGTGCGGAGGGAAGGCCGGTGGGAGGTGCTTAAAATGTTTGATAAACATTAATTTGTGACTATCATTATTATTGTCATTATATCCGTGTCACACACAGGCCCATCAGGAGGGCTTCCCCTGGCTGTGTGGCCAGCTGTCCAGTTTGCAGTAGACAGTGTTAGAGTTCTTGCAGCGACAGCCAGGCCGGTGCACCCGGTCGTAGCAGCTCTGGCAGGCCTTCAGACAGCCCTTAACCGGAGGGTAGCATAGCAGACAGGGGAAGAGTACCGACATTAATCCCATGCAAAGGAAGCGCGAGCAGCAGTGGGAGTGGGACAGTGAGCAGGGGTGGTCCGCACAAGAGTCCCCCTCGTCGTCATTGGAGCAGTGGTAGAACAGGCCCTTGACCAGGCACATGCAGGTGCCGTGCTCCAGAGCGCTCTCTGCTGAACACAGACACTGGCCGTTACAGGCCAGGCATGAGGGCAGAGTCCGAGGGGCCGTGCACTCACTGCACTTACACTTCCCACAGCGCTCACAGATAAACTGGTGTCCAGGGGCCATGGGAACACACAAGTCCGATTTGCCCTTGGCCTGTGGCTTTAGTGGGGCCTCTGGTGGAGGCTGGTGGAAGTTGGGTCCTTGTGAGAGGGCCTTAGGTTTGGGCTGAGTCCGGACAGGCCGCTCCATTCGGTGGGGTAAGCTCATGGGGGGCCGGCTAGGGGGAGAACAGGCCAGAAGTCCCTGCTCTGAGGACGCGCTGCCAGTGCTCCCAGAACTGGCGGCGCTCCCTGTGCTAGTGGAGCGGCTGAGACCAGGAGCCCGGGGGCCATACTGGTTCCCAGACACCAGCACCATGCCCCCTACGTGGTGCCGGTGCTCATAGTTATTGTTGACGAGGATGACCTCATGAGTCCTCTCCTGCTTGTCCTGGGGCCGGGGGACCGTGCGGGGAGCAGGGGGCCTCCGGACCACCGAGGGTCCCTCTGTGTACTCATTGCTGGAGCGGATGGCCTTGATTTGGTCCAGGGAGAGAATGGCAGCATGCTGGAACTCCCGCTCGTAATCCGACCTCTGGCGGCTCTCGAGAGAAGGCTGCTGGATCACCACTAATGAACCACCGGGGCCATGTTGACTTTGGAGCTCCATCTGGGGGTATCACCACTTCCGACATTCACCGTGGACTTGGCATGCATCGGAAAACCTGTAGAGGGGGGCAAGAGGCCCGGGACAAAGGCAGAGGGACTTGGTCAGAGAGAGACTAAACATGGCACAGCTGACACAGAGCTAAACCCAGTCACAGAGGCAGGCAGCTGCATTAAACTAGAATCACACAAGAATGAGATGTCTACAGATGTAGAGGGAAGTGGGACACCCGCTTTATATCAGGAGTATAAGTTTAGCCAGACTCAGTGCCGCACGTCGTCAGCGTGACAACATGTCACTTTTGATCCCTTTAAGCGAGCCTACTCCGGAAAAAAACGTTGACGATTAACAAGACTTCTTGTACCTTCGTCCCAATATGCACACATCTAAACTTCACAAGGCCCTACAAATACTTCCCCTGCTCATTTCCATTTGTATGACTAGTTAACATTTAAATGCACCGCGGCGACGAAATGAGGACACGATCCAAAGGAACTAAATGAGCTGCCTCACTTAGTATTCTATTACTACCCCAAAAGGCTTTCAGAGAAACGGGGACAAAAGTGGAGCAGAAGAACTAAGGTCAGAGCGAGTTCCGACCAGATTCAGACTCGAGCAGAAAAACAAACCCTCTGCTTAGACATTGTCACGTTAAACTTATTTAATGCCACAGAAAGATGCATTTAACGTGCAGTAAAAACGCACAGAAACGAGTAGCAGTCACGGTTTTGGGATGTTTAGAAGCAACGCATACTCTCAAAGTGCCAGAAGTGTTTAATTTCCCAAGGTTTTTTTCCAGTTAGTGCGTAAAATCACTCCATATCCGTGCGCAAAGCAAGTGAACTGTAATATATTTTTTTTTACCTTGTTGCAAATAAATACCTAAACTTTTCAAAGCGCTTACGTGTAGAGACGGTCTTCCCTGCACATCGCACGATCCAAAGAGAAGACGTCCGTTTAAGAAAAGCCTTTGCCCCGCACAGCCACGGAGCAGTAGCTCAGCAGACATTAAGAGGACGCATCCAAACAGACGGCAGAAAACTTATGAATGAAAACAAGCGGCGTGGGGGAGGGGTGTTTGTTACTGAAGAGCCACGGAAGGACGCACGCACCAAAGCCGTGTTGTTTCGCATCTAACTATTGATGGATCTAAACACGCACTTATCCCACTACTACTTTAAACCAAAGCACTTAAAATTAGCGCGCGGTGGAAGTAACCATTTTAAACACGCATACTCCGTCGTACTATCGCCTTATAAACGCCGTATAAAGCGGGGAAAGCCAGGGTAAACAGTGCAGTGGATACGTACCTATATGCAACCATCCATAGAGTGGAATCCATCAACCAAACAGCCTACAAAACTCCATAGAAGGGCAGCGGCTGTACGGCTAACGCATAACATTCACAGTCTGTAAATCCAGTGCGACTGTATTCCTGTGGTATTCCTTTGCTCGGACACTCGTGGAGAAGTTCACTTCACGCGCGCATGTGTCCCGGGATAGAGCGGAGTAAATATCCAAGTTTTAAAAAAAAAACACCAGGAGCCGCCTTTAGAAATCTTGTACAGTCCGGTCCCACGCTGTAGATAAGCAGTAGATATATCCACAACACTCGTGCGTCCTGTGTGCGCTATGCTGTGGCCGGATGTGTCGCGGCTCGTCTCTCTCGTCTCTCGTTCTCGTGCGCTCCGTCCTGCTCCGCGAGCCACTTCAGCACTGAATGAATGGAAGCGCACAGCTCAGTGTTTGCTCCACAAGCCAACTCCCATTGGCCATTCACCGCACTGAAAAAGGATACATCGCATCCGCTCCTGATTCATTGGGCAGATGTGGAAGGCCGGCCGAGAGGGAAGTGTGCAGCAGTTAAGGTGGACCCGGAGACTTTGTACGCCCCACACGCAGCGCACGAGGGGCTTCCGCTGCTGTGCCTCATGAATGTGAGGTGTAAAAAAGCCTCGTGACGCAATATGAGTCCGTGTTTATTCTCTGAGTGCCTTCTTTTAATGAGGAAGACTAGCTTGACATAGACAAGAACAGGACGTACTCTGCAGACGTATCTGGCTTTTTTTTCCTTGTTTTTATATATTTTGTAACATTAAATTAACCAAACACTTGAGAAAATGAATTAGGTCCTGTAACTGTTTCTGTAAAATCAGTTAGTAGTACAAATCTGGAGATGATGATTGATAAAATTATTAAATTTGTGCTTCTAAGCAGATGAAAAAGTACTCAGATCCTTAAAGAGCCACATGGTTATTTTTTACAGTAACACGTGACTTTTTCCAATGCTTACTATAAACAGTAACATTTAATATGATACTCATTTTAAATTAATTTTAGGAACCATGGGCTATAATGAGGTAAATACAGGTATAATAGCAATATAGAAAAGATGATATAGGCATAAATCAGACAGATTATTTTGTTTTGAAAAAAAGAATACAAAAGTTGTCACCAAAACAGCAATTAGGAGCAACTGTTGCTGAAGCTTATATATTTTAAACTTATTTTGTATTGAGTCATTAGATCCAAAATAGACGTAGGAATAGAGGTTATAATTCAGTCAATTTGTGCAAACACATGCCAACATTTTATGTTATGTCTCTCAAAATATGTTTTTTTATGTTGTATCTTGAGTTACCATAACTAAAAAACTCCTTACAGCTTTAACTCACTTGTTTAGGAATATATAGAATTTCCATTTTTCTTTTTCTTTTGCAAATATGATGTTTTGTACCATAATGTCTCCTTTACTAACTTGTTAGGACCAGGCCATGTAGGAATGAGAAGCATTTTCAAGATGTCTCCATTAAATCAGTAGATATTAAGAAGTTTGAGAAATAGGACGTGCTTACAATCTTCTGGTTACAGGATGAAGCAGTGAAGTTGACCCACAGTGGACAGTTGTATAAGTTGTAGAGTTGTAGACCTAGTGGTTGGTGTAATCCGGACCACCTTAAGAGCGGCGCAGCCCGCAGCCAGAGGGGGGACAGACCCCCCCTCCCCCCAGCGCCCCCCTCTCCTCCCTCCCCTCCTGTTCCTGACTGTCTGGTTTGATTGGTGTCGCGGATGCGCTACATCCGGATCCATGAGAAAAGGAAGTTCAATACAAAGTCAATTTATCCCATTCAAATGGAAAAATCAATAGCTGCGTGACCCCCGGTGCCATTCCGGGTCACACATGCCTGAGAAAAGAGGGGGACAACGGAGGCCTAAAGTGCACTTAACAGGGTGCTAAAAAAGGACTTGTACGCGCTGTAGTGACCAAAACACGAGGCTGATAAAAAAGTGTCCCGCAGCGACAGATGGCCACCGGGATCCTCGCGCTGTGGTCGGAAGTGAGCGCGCGGAAAGCTCACCACGACTGTAATTAACTCATTTTCCATGGGTGCACGTGAAGCAGCCTGCTGGTGTGTGTGTGTGTGTGTGTCCTTCATAAACGGCACACACGGCGCTGACCTGGCCTCCATATGGCGCAACGTTAACCGCAGCACAGTGCAACAGACACTTGAGCACTTGTTGAATCTAAGACAAATTGGGCCTGGTGATTCAAAAAAAATTAACTAAGGCTTCGTGTGTAAAACAGTGTAATATATAGGTAATAATAAGATAATTAGATACTTGCATATCGGGTTATCTGGTGGGCATGTTACCTTTTTCCGTATGGAGTCATCCATGGCTAAATATTCTAATCATTTCAAGGTTATGTACTAAATTATTGACTTATTCCAGGTGTTATTATAAAAAGGCCACATAGTAAAGAGGTATTTCTTGGTTAAGACTTAGATGTACAATAGTTTCATGGATATTCATATTAAGACAAAGGATATCCAGTGTGTAGAAAGATTGCATTTATTATACAATACTTTAACATACAAAATAACATGATCTGGTTTGAGTTCAGCTACCCTTAGCTGTGATTGTATGTGGTACTTATTAGAAGAACACCAGGGCACGAGCTGTTTACTCAGCAGAGCACCCAACTGTCCACCAGTGGAATTGTGCATTATGTAAAACTGCATACCTGTACTAAGCAAAATGGTAAATACTAAATACTTACAAAGTTTATTATTGTGATCAAATTTCCATTGTATCTTCTTAACAAAAATGAACAGTACTTCAACATATGCCTATTGCATAGTGCCGTTGTTTAGAGAGGAATTCACAGCTGAGTGATGTGGTGCACTGAAGGTGGCGTATGCAGTTATACCAAAAACTATACTTACTAAAAATAACTGCAGGTTTAAGGTACAAAAAACACAGTGTTATTCCCCCAGATTGGCTTAATGTACCACAAAATTGACAAGCTATGATTGTTTTTGTCTGATTAAATAATTTTTGAGATGGGCTTGAGCAGCAAGAAGGAGCATTTCCACTAGGCGGTACAGTACTGTTTGTGTCAGTATGGGACAGTCTGGTATAAGTAACCCCAAAACAAGCTTGTGTTTCCATTTTTCTAGGTCCAGGAGACCAGCGTCTGTTACAGAAACACTGATGTTACACAGTTGCCACAAAACTTGTGTTAATAAATGAAATATAGGCTGTGTTTGAAGCTGACCGGACACCGGAAACAGCTGTTGCTAATATATACTAGCTTTGTTTTTCAAAAAAGTCTGGACAACATTTTCTCTTTGAATGCAGCTGTTTATCACAGGGAGAAGCATGCATTTGATTAAAAATAACATTTTCACTTTAATTTCTGGTCTCTTGCTTCTCATAGTTGCCATCCACCTTTTCCACCTTTACCAAGGGGTCTCAAAAGTAGTAGGGTACAGTACGCTTTCTGGAAATGCTTTGGAAAGTGGAAAACCTCCAAAGTGACCCGACCCGCACCGTACCGCCCCAATGGAAATGCGCCTATAGTTACCTTTGGGGTGTCTCTTGATACTGATACCAGTATTTGAGTGTTTGGAGTATCCAGTGTCTTTTTCTGTTTGCTATTTTACTATAAACAGTACTGCAACATTGCCATGCAAATTTCCAAAACAGAACAAAAATTGCTTCAAAACAATAATAAACAACTGGAAAAATCCACACGACACTGTGTATCCCAAATGTTTATGTACTCATGTCTGTACTCTGTATCTGGGAGTACTCAAATTTTAAGTACTTGACGGTATCAGGAAATCCCTAATTGACTTGATCCATTAGTGGATGTTTCTTCCTGCTTAACAACCAGCTGCTGGGCTGTTGGTCATCGAATAAGAATTAACACATGTAAGCACCACATGCAAGCCTACTATAACTTTCATATTTAATAGGCATTTATAAACAAGCTGCCAAAAGTTCTCATTCTACAAAACCAAACCGTTTATTGATACGACACACCATAGTTTTGAGACGTGGCTCCCAAGGCACTACATTTGCTCACATGACCTCTGTGTGAGCTCGGGGCAGTGGTGGTGTGGTCAGAAGAAGGCCAGGCCGCCGCTGTGTCTCTGCTGATAGCTGACGTATGACTGGATGAGAGAGTCTGGGATCCGGGGCTGCACAGTGGTCAGGGCCGTGTCGAAGTGTCTGGCCTGGACGTGCTGGGCTTTGATGTCCTCCTGTAGGGCCAGCAGGGCGGCCTCTCTGCATACTGCTGTTATCTGGGACAGGACACAGACACACACAGGCAGCTGTCAGACACTGGACACACCGGGTCATGTGGACAGCAGCAGCGAAAACTCAGTAGTATTGTGCAGTATGTAGGTTTATTTATTATGCAAAATGTCCTTATGGGGAGGACATTAAAAAGAAAAAAAAAAAAAAAAAACAAGGCTGGCCACATGTCACCCAAGGCAAAAATCTATACTCAAGTAAATGTACTGTCACTTCAGAACAATAATAAGTAGAAGTTATAAAGTGTAAAAGTTACTAAAGTAGAAAGTAGTTACTGCAATGATGAATACTACTGCTATTACAACTACTATCACTTCTGCTACTGCTAATGCAATTACTAGTAGTAATAATAGTAGTAATAGTAGTGCTACTACCACTGCTTTTAAAACTACTGTCACTGTGACCACTACTACCACTACTTTTACTACTCACTTTAGTACCAAGGGTAACTCAGACTCAGACTTCAAAGATCTCCAATTCTGCTAAATCAACTTTTTTTTAAGCTTTTAACCACATTATAATGTTGTCTCCACCACAAAAACATACCTGGAGTAGCATTTTGTTTCATTCATACTTGTTTGAGTACTGCTCTACATAGCCACGTGAAACCAGGAAGTGCTTCAGAAGGCCATACACCATCAGTTCAACACTTATACTGCCATCATTATAAAGCAGTCATTTATTTATCTGTTAGCATCATGTTACTAATAGCTGTAATAGCCCAAATAGCCATTTTATGCTGTGTTCCCCACCATTGCCTTAAGGCACAGACACCTACAGTGAATCACACATCCTCTGCAAACTGAAAGTAACAGCTCCCCAAAAGCTATAATGAAGCTACAGTTATTGTCATAAAGGTTTCCTATAACTTAAAACCTGTGTAGTTGTACCCGACTTCACATTTTACCTCTATTGACTACATCTTACCAACCTGTTCAATAAATACATAACCTTTGGGATGATTATATAGTACATATTCCAGGGTTAATCACAGCATGTCATTACTCAACTTTTGCACTTCCTTTTTGGCTCTCCAGGCATTTCAGGTATTTTCAGCCAATGACAGCAGCCAGCTTCAGTCCGCACATGTCTTTTTTTTTTTTTTTTTTTATGCAGAGTAGCGGTTATGCAATGTAAAAACCCTGTCACTTGAAAAGTTGAAAGACAGACTACTCTGTAACAATATGTAGCATTTAGAGGATGGTTATGCAACGTTACAATCATCTAACTACTGGCCTTAACACTGTGCTCTGTCTGTAATGTAAATAGTGAGGCTCCCTGCTTAGAGTCCTGATAGTATTATGCAACGGCGCACATGAAAGAGCGCTGCAGTCGGGGTGGGTGACCTCCTCTGCACAGGCCACAGCTCTGACTCACTTCCGAATTGGTGGCGATGGCTGATGAAGGCCAGGCACCTCACTTTCCCAATCTGCTCCCTTTAAAAAAAAAAAAAAAAAAAACTGCTTTCTTCTGGACCAGGGCGGTCACACAGCTAGTCCCAGCAACAAGGAAGTGATCGGCCTGTACTGATAATGCCAGGGAGGTTAGTGGGACACGTGGTCATGTGATCCAATAGAGCTGCCAGTGCTGTATTGACTGGTATATGTTTGTATGTAGAGCAAGAGTGAAGGGAATTGTTCACTGAACCAGAGCAAGGATGGTCACTGCGCCAGTCACGTGTTCAGCAAGTACTTATATTGTATATAAGTACAATATTGTTATAAATGCAGTTAATAGCATAGCAATAGTTTTGACTGGCTGTATAACTATATAACTATAGCTACACAATATATTGCAAAATTATCGTTATCGCAATATCAGCAAATGCAATATTTTTTATCAGAACTTTTCATCCAGAGTCTCAAATGAAAATATGTTATAGTGGTATAGTGGTAATTTTTTTAATTTAGTCACAATATAGCCTTGTTTTATTTCTGGTTTAGTCTGTGCAAATTTTGGATTTTAACGCTGTTTTGACTTGTAAATACAGGGACTTACATTTTTGTTTTAGGTCACTTTAACTTACTGTGTCAGTAGTCAATAGTAGGCCATTCAACATAGTTACTGAATATTGCAAGTTTTTCCCATATCATGTAACCCTATTTATAACGCAAGAGGCTGGACCCTATCACTGCAACTATAGGTATTAGGTGGGTATAACCTAGAGAATGGCCTGAGTCTGTTGACACACAGACTGATAACAGTTCACTCTTACATTCATTTACCTCAGGTAATATAGAGTCACCAATTCCAAACACATGCATGTCTCTGGGCAGTAGGAAGAAGCTGAAGTACCCTGGGGCAGTAGCTCAGTTGGTAGAGATGTTCATCCACTAACATGAAGGTTGGCAGTTTGATCCCCGTTACTGTTGGATTTTTTTATTTGACCTTTATGTAACCAATCTCTAAAAAAACACAGGCCCACCCAGGTGCATGCTGGTCTGCCTGTGACACCTGCTCTTATGCACTGCTGCGCATGGCCTAACCCAACCCAACAGACATACTAGTAAAGAAAAGGTAATATAACAAAACAGATTTTAAGTAATAAACCCAAAACAATAAACTAAACTACACAAAATAATTGCTATGAAAAGTAAACAAAAATAAACATGTTGTAAATAAAATAGAATGAAAAAAATGCTAATTTGAAAATTAATTAAATTAAATCTGAAACTAATAGACTAACTTACCAAAACTTGACAAATGGCTCCTACATATTGTAAAACAACTAAAGGACTAAAGGGAAGTACATCCAGTCCATTATTATTACTACTGCTGTCGTGTCCTTGGGCAAGACACTTCACCCACCTTGCCCGTATGAAATGTGCCAGAATGACTGTGTTTGATGGTGGTCAAGGGGGCACAGAATGGCTGCTACGATTCCGTCAGTCAGCCTCAGGGCAGCACCGACTGAGGAGTGAATGAATAATGCAATTGTAAATCGACATTAAGAGACTACAAAAAAGTGCTATATAAGACCGATGCATTATTACCCAGAGAGAACCCACAGTAACACAGGAAGCACCAGCAGACTTGAGCCCACAACTTTCCACAATTTTATCACTCTGCCATGTGTCCACCATGATTGTACTTTTTAATTAAACTCCTTTATCTTATCTGCGTATTACATATTTAAATAAAAACACAAAGTTGTAAGTTTAAGTTAATTTTGCAACAATTTTGATCCTATGCATCAAGACGACATAAATAAATTCTGAAGTAAATGCAAGACAATATGTATTATGGATCTATATTTTTTATATAACTATTGGGTCGTTCCACTTAATGCAAATGTATTAATTAAAATGACTGACATCTGGAGGAATGCAAAAGCAGTTTGGGAGTATTAGTGTGCGCTCGGTCCATGTTGTTATTCAGGACTGGGGAGTAAAAGGAACAGAGATAGCTGTGCGAGTGTGCTCTGGCAACGCTAAAGTGCACGACTGCGGACAGGTGCTTCGCAGATGTCAGGATGTGAGCCCCCTTTCCCCCCTGTCCTTCACCCTCACCCCTCCTCTCCAAACCCTCTCTGCTTCTTCTGTTACAGGCCAATAAGCAACATGATTTAGGCCGGGTAAACACGCCGGGCAGGGTTAATTTTCGATGAGGCTTTCCCATCATTCAAGTCATTTGGGGGCTGTCAGTAATAATGACGGCGAAAACAATGAGGCCATGGATCGCAGTTCTCCTGTTTACAAGCCGAACCGGGGTTAGAGACGAGAGGAGATGTGCCACATGTGGTACGTTGTGATTTATTGCCGTTTCCAGGCAACATCCTTAAACAGGAACAGACTGCACAATCAGACTATAATTCCTTATTTACTTTCACGCTCTGTGCACAAGACATGTTCATGATTCCAGGCTTAATAATTATTTGGGTGTTTACTTCCGCAACACCTCATGGGTTTGTTAAAGAAACATTCAGGGTTGTTAAATGCAAGTAGAGGAATCTGAATTAGTGTGCAGGTCTGTCTCTAATTGAATGTTTAAAATGCATGTTAACCTTTTTTTCTGATTAGACTGGCTCTAGTTCAAAAGGAAATTGTAGGTTATGGCCTTGAATTGTTCTTCTTATGTTTTACAGCTCTTAAAACCAAAGATTCCCAAGAACAAAAAGTATATGACTGTGGCCAAACATATACTAACAACTTTCCCAAAACTCAAATGTTTTTTTTATTGACACTGCTTTTCCAATTGGTGCATGACAAAACATAACATGAAAGTCAGAATTATATACCAGGGTAGCTCCAGTTTTTGTCTTGTGAAATCTTAAAATTTTACATAAATTAAATATTCATACAACTCTGACACGCAAATATATATATATTTTTAAATCCTAATACAGAAGAAATAACAGTGCTGCATTATAAAAATCTGAATCTGAATCATACATTTTACTGATAAAGGCTCTTCAATAACTGTATTGTGATGATGTTTTTGCAGCTCATATATACAGTAGACCTGTAACACAAACTTTCAGAAACTTAAAAAACTAAAGGGCCATTGGGTGACTTAAAACATTTTTACACCATTTATGATAGAATTTAATGCCCAATTCCAATTTGCAAATAAGACGTACTGCACTTCTCTTTTATTACTTATGATATAGTACTTTAAAATATTTTTTTGAGAATAAAGACAAGCATCTAGTTTTGTTTTTTGGGTGATTAATTTGATAAATGTCAATGTTTGCAAGCATATATTCATGGATCTATATAATACCAACAAAACTGAAAATGCCTTTTTAAAATTTAAGACCAAGATGAACAAAATTTAATACCTGCCCATAAGATTTAATACTTTTAAGACTTTGGGGCTAACCTGTATACAAACAAGCCTGGTTTAACATTAGCTCCCTTTCTCTTTGCATTAATAGTAATTAGCATTCACAGGGCACAGTGGGTTAAGCGTGGTTCGTGCCCCCTTAATAACCAACAATGACATGAAACAGCAGCAACAGTGCACCAGGTGTTCTGCTGAGAAACTGCATTATGTAAGTTGTAAGTTACTGAATCTGAGCCAAAACAGTTTATTAAAATGAATTCCCCATTCCTCTCTTGTGACAGCTGCAAACTACCAACAAAGCTTAGTATGTAATGAATCATACTTCTTACATTACATATTTGTTGATTTATGCCAGGGATGTCCAAACATTTTTCAATGACAGACTTGAAAATCTACAAAGGTCCACGGGTTCCTTCTGATTTTTTAGATCACCACCGAAAAAAAAAAAAAAATAATAATAATAATAATAATTAATTAATACCCAGCCGTACATTTAGTTCAGTAGATTTGTTTTGCAGAAATAAACTAGAGGCTGCTGTCAAAACACAATAAGCTGATTCATAAAGACAATGCAATAACATGACAGACAGCCAGGTCCTGACAAAATGCTTAAAATCACAACTCGATGATGGAAGAAATTAATAATATGAGCCATCAATGGGAATAAAAGAGTAAAAGGCAAGATAAAACAAGGACTGTACAGTAAGTGGCAACCATTGTAGTTAAACTAGCTGCCTTTAGATGCTTCCAGTTCCTGAAAGTTACCCAATGTTGTTTTAATTAATTTGAAAAGAAACTTCTAGTTGCTCCCAAGTCCACAAGCGCCACACAGACAGTCCCCCACATTCATACTCGCTTAGTTTATGGGCTGCTCTGTGAAGGCAATCAACAAGCCAAGTGTTCAGGCCTCCAGAAAATAAGCCACAAAGGCAAACAGAGCTAGTTTGTTTGTTAACGTGAAGGCATTCCTCAGCCTGAGCCAAACGTCCTGCGCCACCTTGATACCCCTGAACACCCCTTCCCCAAAAAAAATCCAACTCTCCCTCAACATGGGCCCCCTGTGCTGTTAAACCGAGAGGAAGCCAGAAAGTGCAAATGCAATGAAAATGAGATGTGAAAAGCTGCTTTGCTGACTCGCGGCACTGCAAATAAATTATCCAACTTTTTTATTTTTTATTTTATTGCAATGCAGACTTTATTTTTCATTGGCTTCATAAATTATGTCAGCAATCACTTAAAAATATGAGGCGGGCTGGTGCATTGCAGAGGGCCAGCAGCTCCTGATGGTGGAATGGAGCCAGGCGTGAAGGCGAAAGCAAGCCATTTAAAAAAAAAAAAAAAAAAGTCATCATCAAAAGGCTCTCAGTTCAGACAGCTGGAAGCTGCTGAGTCAAGTGTGACTCAGGTTCTGATGATGAGGCAAAAATGAAGAGACGGCCAGGACAAGGACGGTTTTCAAAAGTGCTATCGGAATTAAATGGACATTTTGCAGACACTTCCTCAGTTAGAAGTACAAACTCCAGACTCAGATGATTAAAGTGGTTAAACAGGACTGATTATTTTCTTTCATTTAGGGAAAACGGTTTAAGAATCTAAAAACATAAGAGGAATTAGCCTTAGCCACCAAGCATCGCATCGTTTATCAATGTTTAGCCATTTTATTTGACGTGGCAATCAGCATCTATTATTAGCACTAAAGCTATATGCTATGTGATTTAAAAGTTAAATGATAGTAAGTAGTTACAGAAATATGGCAGACCACAGTAGTTTGTCACGGTTTGCTCAGATTTAATTAATCAATCACCACAAATCCTATCTTAATGTGTTGAAATTTGAACAAACAGATAAACAATAACAATCTGTCCCTGCTGTCTCAAAAAGTCTAAATGATTATTATTTTTATTACCTCAGAAAAAATGAATGGGATAGCTGCGTGCGCAACTTGTCTAAATACGTCACTCATAGAAGTGTCTTTTACCCAAAGGAAGAAAAACTTAAATAGAGAAAAGGAAAGCAAAATAAAACATGTATAAACACTGGTAATGCTTTTACTTCATGTTTAAAGGTATTATGAGCAACATATATTTGTTATATTTCATAAAAATTAAGGTGAACAGGGTAAACATGTTTAAATGAAATATTTGTTTTACTAATAACAATGGTACAGCTGATTCATTACAATAAAAATATATATATATTGTATCCTAATGCCCAAGTTGTTTATGCCAATCGTCCAATCAGGCACACAAACTATACAAATGTTTGTACATCTGCATCTGTGGCAGTTGAGCTATCTTTGTTGTAACTGCCAGTAACTCTGCTTGCGTTGATTATGTGAAATCACAGTCTGCATATTTAAGCGCTTAATAGTGTCAATTAACAGCCTACAAGTGCGTCAGTGTCATGGAATACACTGCATTTCTAATGAGACACAGAAACAACAAAAGAGTGGGGTTCAATTATGTTGACATTTATGGGGGTTTATAGAGCCAGGGTGCAGACATTGTTCTTTATGTAGCATTTGTTAAGTGGCTATGCTGCAGCTTTAGGGATGATCATGTTTGTGGATAGTCTATACACACTGGCTGTCTAAACAGAGACAAATTATGATTAAAGCATCAGTTCTCTGAAGCTGTGGTGACCCTAGATAGGAAAAACTGAAAGGACAAAAGAAGAATCAGTAGTAAAAAAGCACAAAATAATGCTACCACTAGCTACTGAAGCAAGGAAGACTGATAGTAGCATAACATACTGTATATTATAATATAGGCCTACAAATAAAATTATAAATTGATGTAGGCTGACACTCCATTCATATTATGGCTGCATATATGTTAAGAAAGGAGTATTATACCAGAGCTTACTATTATGAGAAAGACGCAAATTATGGAAAAGTAATTTGAGAAATATTTCATGTAATGGGAGTAAATGAGAGTCTTGAATCTTGAGCCAGTTCTCGGTGGCCCTCTGTGGTATTAGAATGTGCAGTGCTCCCTCAGTGGCTTGACACTGCTGTGGTCACTGCGCTCTGGTTGCTGGAAAAGTGATAGATCCTGAATTAGAGCCTCACCACATCCTTGTTTCCACATATTCCTCTAATGACACGTTTCCCCCGGTGGTTTCTTGAACACCTCGAACCAACGCTCTCATGCAAACACACAAATAAACACAGCCCTGTGGAGGGAGCGATGCATCATTTTACCCAACACCACATCAGCAGTATGATTTATAATGAAGTATTACTGATTTGTAAACATGAGTGCTCTGTGACACAGGGGCTACATTTGACACAAAGTATGAGCCACTTTCTCCAGAATTCTTATTTCCTGGTACAAAGGCTGCATAACATATTGCAAATTTTTGTTAGTGTTAGAACAAAAGGAACTGCTGCCAAAACTATCCAGTTTAAGGTTAAGATAAACTTTATTGTCCCCATTGGGAAATATGTTCTCTGCATTTAACCCATCCTTCCCATCAGGGACCCTTCTCTCTTGAGCCAGGTTCTTGGTCAGGAGTGCCTAGCTAGAGGATTGGCCTACTGTGCATTTTTTAGGTTGATGAGGTAAACTAAAGTACCTATAGGAAACCCACCCAGGCATACAAGAACAGGCAAACTCTTTACAGAGAGGCCCCACACTGCCCGGGATTTGAACCTGGGGCCTTCATGCTATGATGTGAGGCCACACTGACACAGTGCTGTTTTCAAATAATTGCTTTAATCTCACTAAAGTTGAGGCTTCATCACATTGTGAAATAATCAATGACAGCAGGTTGACCTAGTGAAAACTAGTTTAGAAAACCTAGTTCAGAGCTTTTCCAAATCTAATACAAATCAACTTTAACTACGGAAAGTCAATTTTATTTTGCAGCTCATATCATTATTTCAATAATCAACATCATCTAATCTTAAGACAGCTGTGAACCATATATACAACAATGTCAATGTTATGAGGTAACAAGAGGCTATAGGTAAAGGCTCTATTACATGTGCTGAAACACAAAGATTTCTGAACCATGATGATTTTTTTCATATAATTTATCAGTCAGCTTGGTCAAATTCTCACAGTCTGAGTTTACAATCATGACAGTGAACTATTGTGGCTCCAGCCTCCGCTCAGACTAATGCTGAACAGAAGTCTTTACCAGTAGTGCTAAATGTTTGTAGTTTGTATGCTAATAAACTTGGCCAATTTACTTGATAATCTTAATTTTATTTATTGCTGGGTTTCTGATAATGTCACAAAAGCCTATAGGCCTGTAGTGTTTCATTGAGATGGGAGGCAGGGAAATATTCTATTGTTTTGATTTTTTGGAGTGGTTGGATAAATACAGCAAGATCATGGACCTTGTTACTAATATAAACAATTAGGTTCGACATTTGTGAATTTCCTGTTTGGACATTTCTCATTAAAGTAGCATCTAAGCTATATGGTAATACTGGCTCCTGCCCCAATAAATACCAATGGTAACACAACAAAGTCTTTGTACATTTGGTAACTTGGTAAGTAATGGTGAACAAGGCCATAAGCAAGACTCTGCAATACAACGGCAAGGAAAATGAGCTGTTAGTGTAATTTGGGCAAACCTAACTTGTTCTTAAAATTTAAAAGCTAAATTCAAAAGTATGGTCTAAACCTGCTCTAAATGGGATGCGCCTTGAGACAACTTTTATTTGAGATTGACGCTATATGAACTGGTTTGATTTGAGCTAGGTTTGAGCACTACCAATTTTCAGACTTAAAATTGCACTACCTAAAAACCTCTTCTCTTGGCCACAGATGGTTGTACTGCCCATTTACCATATGATTCATATTTATGTTGCTCCCTTTGCTGGTTTGCTCATGGCCCACCCTGGCTGCAAGTCACTGAGGTTAGTATTACTGTATGTGGTGCAGAAGTGGGTCAGTGTGGGCCTTTAATGGGGTAACGACATGAGGAGTGGCACATGCAAGCCACGTTTGGCTCTAGGCGGCTCACCCTCTCTCCACCGCCCCCTCACCACCCCCTGCTCCCGGCCCTTCAGGGTGCCACAACACACCCTGCATACAAGAGCTGCCTTTATGCTCCACTGGCCACAACTGCCTCTGCACCACGCTGCTTTGGTGCACATAACTCCATATATCAAACTACATGCATGTACTGTACTTACTGTGAAATACTACTGCGAGCCCGAGAGAGTATGTGGGGTCCTGTTGTCCTTGTAAGATAAGACAACAGCATGCTTTAATGAGCCCACAGAGGAATATCAATACATATAGAGGCAAGCTGAAACCAGATCTGGCGAGAAATAGGATATAAAGGAGCGATGTGGTGGTCGGGTAAACATGAACAACAGTTTGGAGCACTGGAAAAAGTACAGGAAGAGTATAAAAAGTTATAAGCGGGACAGAAAAGCAATGCAAATAACCTCAAATGAAACTGGGATCAAGAAAAATAAAGGAGAAATGGACAGAAGTAGAAAACGCAAGAGACTAATTATTTAAATAGCTACAAGTGTGTTCAAATAGAACACACACATGGACGTGCACAAGTTGTAAAGAAAACCATAAAAATGTACAGAATGAAAAAAATCCATATTGTCATTACATACTCACATGTTTCTAATGCATTTAAATATTTGCATAATATTTGTCATGTGGTTACCATGGAAATATAGTCGTATTAAAATTGAGGAACTCACACAGGCTCTTGGATGAGAGTTGAAACTTCTTTAACCCTACAAACCATGTCCAGAGACTTTTTAGGTTTGTTTGGATCATACAAAAAGACATAACATTGAGTTATCAAGTTTAATAGTACTATTATTATTCTCACTTTAAGTACACTTTCTTTCAATGCCCCTCCTAACACAACCCCTGATTATCCGGGCTTGGGAATGGCACAAAAAGGAGAGTTTTTGGTTCTGTATCGGGGAATCAAACCCCTAACCTCCGGTTCCAAAGGCTCCACCAATGTAGATTTCAACTTTTACTACCATTGAGGAAAACAAAATGTCTGTTTCAACAATATGTTCTACAGCTGGGACACTGAGAACATTTCAGCCCTGATACTGTCTATCAATACAGTGTTAGGCAGTCTTCGGTGAGCACCATCATGTCAATGGTATGTCAATGTCAATGTTATGAGGTAACATACAAGAGGCTATAGGCAAAAGGGCTCTATTACATGTGCTGAAAATAAGTCAACATGTCAGCCATAGCAAATCATGACTTCATCTAGAACATGAAACAAAATCAATATGTATATGCAGTACATTACACACACATATATATTTATATATATAAACAATGTATGCTACCAACCAACCAGATGGCTAAAAAAATCTCTAACGAGTGATGCTTAGAGAAGATTTTACAATCCTACCTACTTTTGTTCTGGGAGTAAGTAAGAGTTAGGGATGCACAAGATATAACAAATGTATGGGCAAACACATTATCTGTATTGCAAGAAACTAAATGTGCCACAAAAATGCAGTCTTCCATCTCGAAAACACTGTGAGAATAAGTGTCTGGTTTAGACCTGGTTAAGTCCTATTTCAATTCTAAATTAAGACCTGGTTTATCCTAAATTTAACCCCAGTTTTGACCAGTGACTGCAGAGCCATGTGTTTTTTTAAATTAAAATTGAATTGGATTTTTACTAGCTCTATAGTTAATAAAGCGTTAATCCAATACATAGATCAAGCATAACATTATGACCACTGACCATTTCTTCATTCCGGCACCTGTTGGGATATATCAGGCAGCAAGTGAACATTTTGTCCTCAACGTTAATGTGTTAGAAGCAAGTGTAAGGATTTGAGCCAGTGCCAAATTGTGATGGCTAGACGACTGGGCCAAAGCATCTCCAGTTTGTTGCATGTGGGGCTGCATATAAGGCTGGTGGTCATAATGTTTTGACCACCAATATCAGGCAGGTGCTCATAATGTTAAACCTGACTGATGTATATTGCAAAATGAATTATAGTTATTGCATATTGAATGTTTTTCTAACATAGTACAGCCCTAGTGAGAAAGGTGTGTACTATGAGACAACCTGTTCAGTGCGACCAAAATAACCCCAGCTCTGGAGCTCTGGAGGCAGGAGGGAAAAAGCCAGCAGCTTGGCAGCACATACCAGCGTTCTCAGGTCAAATCTGTCTGCTGTACTTTTCGCTTCCTACTTCCACAAAGGCGCTCAGTCAGTGTATCAGACGCTCCTTAATGAAGGGCTTGTTGGAGCAGCAGATCCACTAGAGCCAGAGTGTGTGTTTACTATCAATCCGGCCTTGTGTCTACAGCCCGCTACATCCAGTCCAACCTCTCCCTCCCTCCCATCCTCCACGCACAAACGGCCACATTTACACCGGTGAGGCTACCTGCAAACTTAAATACACAATGAGCGCACACAGATGGAGCAGAGCACTGGCACGCACCGGCTACACATGTGTAAAGTACAGCAGAACACACAAATACTGTACTGGGGGTGGGGTCCAATGACATACAGCTGATCTACTTGACTGGAAGTAGTACAGGCCATGCAACACCTGATATACAGAACTTTCATGTCAGGATAATGATAAGTTTAGTTTCAATGTAGATTAAGTTGCTAATTAATGTCTCAGATAGGCTGATTGTTGCTGGGCCTGGTGAATTCAGAACCCTGGGTTGACAAGAAAGAGGAAAGTTGTGATAAAAATGTAGGTTTTATGACAGTTAATTGTGTTAAGTGGCTGGATACCATGTCAGTCATTGTTGTTACATTTTACAAATGTAACACTACTAATACTGTAGTAATACTGCACTAGTAATGCTGTGTTACTGTGGGTAAATTTTCTTAGTGCAGGAGTCTGCAACTTTCCGGATCCAAAGAGCCAGTTGCTCCCAAAAATACTAAATTTGCATCAGTAAAGAGCCTCAACCAATCTTAATGCACAAAAGTTGCATAGCCTATAACTGAAATATAGCCTATGGGTGGTCATTAACCAGTGCAAACTAACAAAAAAACTGTGTTAAATAGTGACTGATTATCTCAGTCAGAGAACTAGACTTACATCCTGTAACTATTTCTTGGTTCTCGTGTGTGGCAGTTCTAATCAGTCTGTGCGTGCAACTCTGTGGACAATTGGGGCTAAAGCTGCTTATTATAACAGATTAACAGTAAAATCCACAGCATATACTGGAAAACAGGGTTATTTTACATTGACAAGATGCAGATGCAGGTTGTTTTCTACTTATTCTTTTATTGACTTAATAACCAGATGTCAGATGCTCAAAGAGCTGCAAGAGCAGGGCTAAAGAGTCACATGCAGCTCTAAAACCATAAATTGCAGAAGTCTGCCTTAGTGAATGAATGGCTATATATCTTTAATTGTCAGCCCTGTGACCGGCTGGGACTTCAACAGTGTTTGGAAGTCCACTTTACTTTCATTTGGTTTGGAACAGGCATTGGAGGCCAAGGAGCCAATAGTTGGCCGCAGACATGATCCTAGTAGGTTGGAGGGGAAAAAAGTGGAAAACATATAGTAGTTTAAATATTCAGCCTTAAGTGGAACGTGCACGTAAGATACGTATTGAAAAAACTGCAAGATCAAAAGGCGGGCCAGTAACACAATAGATTTTTTAAAATCTTTCGGCTGCTCCCTTTTTCATTAGGGGTTGCCACAGCACACAATAATATTTTTATTTTTATGCTGGATGCCCTTCCTGTCGCAACCAGCCACATACAGTGTCTGAAGAAGGTGAGGTGGGTGAAGTGTCTTGACCTTCACTAGCAGAGGGCAACACAGTGGAGAGTGTTATGGTCTTTTGAGCATAATCCATGAAAAACAGCATTTCATTTCCTTAAAACCTTTTTGCATGATGCCATTTTACAACAAAATGAAAAATATCTGTGAGGAATCAGTGGAAACAAAGCTGTACATTGTTTTTTGGATAAATAAATGAGAGCAGACTGGATGTAGAGGGCTTGTTGATTGGTCAGTGCTTTCTGGAGAGGGCAGGTGTTGGTGTGGGAGGCTGAGGTTTGTTCAACCGAGTGCTTTGAGGCCTCAGGACGGCTGTACCAGAGAATACAGAATTACTCAAACAGGCGTGATTGAAGCAAAACACAACTCCAGGTATGTTTTTGATGAAAGAACAACATTATAATGTTGTTGAAAGCTCAGAAACGTCAATTTTGCATTATTGTGAAGTGTATATACAGTATGTTAAAGACTACTACTAGATATTTTAAAGAATGTGACAAAAATATTGCAATTAAAGTTAGAAAAAAAAACTGCTTGGCTCTGTGGGTGGCTACTAAAGTTCAGTCAATAGTAACAATATTGAAAATATGAGAACTGTACAGAGAACTGAACAGTCAGTGCTAATGCTGCTCGTATGAGAGGAAAAATGAAAAAGTGCGTTTGCTTTGGAAAGTGATGTCATTCCCCCGAGATAAGTCACTTTGAGGTGGAACAGAAAAGCAGAGAAAGCCTTTGGACAGCTGACGTGTGGTGTCTGAGATGACTTTGGCTCTAAAAACCAGTTCTTATGTAAATGAAAACCACACACAGCACGGCCACCATCTTTTCTAACAAGGCCACTGGAAAAAAGGATCCAATTTTCAGAGAGGAAATGAAATAATATATGAATCAAGCGACGTCGGGGGCGAACAGCTCAGACTCTCAACCAAATGAAACGTTTCATCCTCTGAGACAGCCGAGAGGAAGTGTCTGCAGTGACAAGCCTCTGCCAAGAGAAACAAGGCCTGACCACAGCGCCATGTGAAAGCTATTTACAATTACAAGAGCAGAGAGGCAGTGCGGTTATACGCAAGTGGAGAAACTCAGATTATGGCCTTAGTCCGATTATAACTGGAGTTTTAAAATGTACGTAAACATCTTAGTCCGACTGGGGAAGGAGTCATTTCTTTAACCCTTATACCTCAATTTAAAAAAGTTATGTTACTTACTTAAGTTACTGTTAAGTGACAAAAGTGTCCTCACCACAAAACCTCATAAAAAATGTATACATTCATATTTTTTTACACTTTTTTTGCATAAATCTTTTAATCAACTTGTCCCCTCATTATAAATACCAAATATTTAATTATTTTCACAATTTTAACCCTTTTTATGGCAGTGTATGCAATAGCGTCTCAATTTTTAATAAAAAAAACACACAAAAAAATAAAAAATAAAATGGTAAAATGGTTTTAACTTTTATTAAAAAAAAAAAAATCCCAAATCCATCTAAATCAGTGTTGTTGGTAATCTTTGACAGACCCAAGGCTGTAATAACCCCCCTAGAAAAATCCACTTTGCACTGAGAATACTGAAAATAAAAAAAAAAACGAAAAATGGTTAAAATTCTGAAAATAATTAAATATTTGGTATTTATGGTCAGAGGAGATAATGATGATTAAAAGATTTATGAGAAAAAAAAGTATAAAAAACCATTGATGTCTAGAATTTCTGTGATGTTTTGTTACAGGGACGCTTTTATCACTTAAAAGATGTATGTAACAAATTTTGTTAGACAGTGTAAAAATGAAGTAATATTAGAACTGTGTTTACAATATCAAAATTAGTGATACCATACACACAAGAGCCACATTTCATAGAGAAGGTAAGAACCACTGCAAAGGACGGACACTTTTGACCTCACTGGAGCATAAGTTTGAGTAACACATGATAATAATTCAATACATTGTCAGACTACTGCTGCATGCATGCAGCTTACTTGCTTTCATCTAAGGTGGTCACATACTCTTAAATGAAGAGGGTTGCATCAGGAAGGGCATTCAGCATAAAATGGAACTACTGCACTATGTATGAATCAATGAAAAAGGCTAAATAAATAAATAAATACATTTAAATTCAGCCACCTCATTTTCTTAGAGGACACTAACATTAGCTGATGCAGGAGCAGAGAACCTTCCATCATGAAGGACCCATCCCACCTAGAATGTGAACTGTACACACCCCTCCCCAAAGGCAGAAGGCTTCAAGCTTCCCTTAAAGACAGAACATGAAAGAAAGCTCATACAAAAAACAAAACAAAATAAAACAGTACAATATTTACATGGCCTCAGTGAGCTCTGAGCATGGTCCAACTCGGCTGTACATGTAAACCTTGTGAGTGACAGCAGAGGGTTAACAGAGAGAGGTGAACAGTCACGTGAGGGCAAAGAAATGGAAACACGGCACATGATCAGAAATAGCAGAGCAGCCTGGTGTATGTGTGTCTGTGTGTGTGTGTGGACGTGCACACGCCTGAGAGCTGGGCCTAAAGAATTCAGATCCCACCAAACTTTGATGATGAAAATGTGACTGCATTGGCTCTCCCGGGTCATATGGAACACCTGAATGCACACAGGAACTCAGAGCCAGTAATGTGTGCACGTAGGAAAATGTAGTCATTTCGGACTGGTGTAGGAACAGTTATTTAATAAACTGTCAGCTAAATGCAGATCTGGTATTATAAAGTCAAGTACAGTACAAACTACTGTACCAATCATTTCCTAGAACATTTAAGCAAGAAGTGCAGTGTATTTGTGCATGCTTTGAATATTGCTACTACCTCACATCTATAACTATACCCAAGCACAAGATCACATTTGTACCAGTTCCAAGCACAGGGAAAATGAATAGATCGCATCAGGAAGGGCATCCAGTGTAAAAACCTATGCCAGTCTAAAGCGAACCACTAACGAGCCAAAACAAAATAAATACAATGACACTGTTATATAAGTAACAAGGTTAACAAGGTTTAACAAGAAACGCATCTGACAAAGGTTTGTATTCTTGAACAAAAAATAATATAAATACAAAACTTTGTCCAGATGCTTTTCTTGTTAAAACTTTTTACTGAATTTCACCTGCATGACTGAGAACGTGCTCTAACATTGTTATATAAGCATCTGTAAATGACAGCAGTTGTAGTGCATTTGTACAGAACAATTATAGGCACTTGAGTTAGTTATGAAAAAATTCCAAGTACCCCTTGCAAAGTGCTAGCGTAACCCTGGGGCCCCGATACCCTTGGTTGGGAAACACTAAATTAGGCAATGGTGGGTTGCCTGTTGAGTACTGACAGAGAATCTTTGGTCCAATGTACAAATATTTTTTTACAGCATTTATAATCATTGCAAAAATGCTATTACTATGAAAAATGTATGTACTTTAGAGAATATAGGTGAATATAGACAAAAATGTACTTAAATACATTTTCTTGTAAATTACTTAAGTGAATTACTAAATGATTCCCATCTGGTCAGTACATCTTTTTAAAGTTAAAAGAGAAAACCTACACAGAACACAGAAGATGTTACTGTGTTATGACTTCTTGTACAAAAACTCCAAAATGTCTTCCACATTAACCATTAGCTGTTATCATCTCACGCCCCTATCATCACAGGGTTATGGAAAGTGCCATGTGGGACAGCACCTGTGTTGGGGGCTACACTGTCTCAAAGCTCTGGTGTGTGTGTGAAGAGGGTGGGGTGGTGGTGCTGGTGGGGGGGGGGGTTAGAGCTGGGCCTCGCCTTTAAGGGCATATTTGTCCTCGCCCCTTAATCAGCCCAATGAAAGCTCCACATTCTGTCCGAGCCGAGGAGGGCAGCGCTGGTGTATTTACCAAACACACCCACACTGGAGTGACCTGCGTGTGTGTTCGTGCTAATGTCAGGGCAGGTAACGCTCCACCTGGGTGATGGGCTGTTTGCTTCATCCCTCTGAAGATATACAGTGGATGCATATGTTTAGGTTGGAAATGTGGTTCGAAAGGCGAGTCAGCATGATTCACATGTGTTGACATAGTCTCAGAGAAATGCAGGTTTGCTCAGAATCCTAACATTACTCAGATGTGTGGGTTATGTAGGAACAGAAGCACATTTATTTTCTACATGTAAATATTGTATGTTTTTTTATTAATAATTGACTCATTCAAAGTTACTGTTTCGCATGAACTGGCCTTATAATTTGACTGCTTACTCCTGTTAGGGGTCAGGGGTACTGGTACCTAGCCCAGTAAATTTGGGCCTTAGGCTGGGGCACACCCTAGACAGTGGCCAGCTAGACACAGGGCTGACACAGACAGACAACCATTCACTTTCACATTCATTCACAATTTTGAGTCACCAAATCCCCAAATATATGCATGTCTTTAGACGGTGGGAGGAGTACCAAGGTAACACAGGGAGGACTTGCAGACTCCACCCAAAGAATTTGTGTAGACCTGCCCAAGGATCAAACCCACAATCTCCTTGTTGGGAGACAAGCGCTAAACTGCTCTGCCACTGTGCCCCCTTCACTACTTGTTATAAGCAGGGTTCATACACTTTTTTACTGACCGAATGCTACTCAGACTGTTTAAATTTACAAAACCTTTGCAAAACTTTACAACAAAAGAAAAAATTTTCCTGGTTTTCCATGACTGTACGGACCCCGTATAAGGTATAGAGTACAGTAAAAGTCTCAGGCCTGAAAGGTTAGGAAATGGCTCAAACTAGAATAGTTTAATGATATTTTTCCTTTGAATGTGACATAGATTACCCATGCTTAGTCCTTTGAAGGTCCTATACTATAGATTTTTAGGCTTTTAAAATAGTTGTAAGATAGGGCATTTGCATTAGATATTATAACTAAAAAGAATGTATATGTGTGGAAAACGTCTTCTTTTAGAGAGTTCTTACTTTCAATTTGCAGAGAACGCTTACATGTCGGTCGCCCCCGGCTGGCAGTCCGTGGGGACAGATAGATAAATGAGCTGATTACTTCATAGTGACGGCAGTTTAAGTGCTGGAATTATCAGAATGAATCCGGTGATATTGTATGAGCTTTAGAAACATGCAGGAGCACTTCCTGGTTTCATGTGTTTACATATAGAGTGCTGAGACCAATCGTTTCCAGAACTTTAGAAGGGGATGTGCTCAGCCAACAGGATTACAAGGATAAATAAAACAAAATACTACTCGTTTTTGAGGTGGAAACAATAATATAACATGGTTAAAAGATCAACAAGTCAATTTAGCAGAATAGAAGAATAAGTGAATAAATGTGAGATGAATGGCTGTGTACCCTGCCTAAGCCCATAGTTCTTGGGATAGGCTCCATTCATCAGCAGTAACTTAAGTTCAATGTTATATTGCCACTTTATTCTGCCATTCCAAAGCAGTACATCACCATGCTGATGCAAATCCATTTGAATGGTTAAAAAACTGACCTAATGTTGTCCCATGTTTTAATGTATTTTTCTAGTTTGTTATTGTAATTTCCTCTCATTTACATTTTGGCACCTACCAATCTTCCAGCCGTTCTAGCTTTTCTCAAATTTCCTTTCTTCCTGCTTTTCTTTTTTTCACTCTATTTCTTGGCGTTTGCTCCCCAACTTTCTGTCTTCGAGCTCCAGCCAAAGGAAACAGCCACTGGTACATTTGAGAGCTTGCATTTCCCAGGAAAAAATCAATTTGTCCTCACACATAAACCACAAGTAGAAGCTTTATATATGAAAGTTAAATTAGGTCTGCGCCCGCTCGGTGATTCCTGGCCTTTTGCGGGTCAGCAACGGCCCGCTGGCTCAATCAATGCAGGGGGAATGTTTTGTTTTTAATCTAGCCCGCAGTGGAGTAAGAACAATAAACGCAGAAGCAGAGGGAGTCGTTGGAGAGGAAGTGGAGCGAGGTGTTGCACTTTGAGAGTTACACAAGTGTGAAGAGCTTTTTCCGAGCAGCCTTTGTTAAGTGGCTGGATGTGTTTTTCGAGCGGAATGGCAGCCCGTGGTCAGCCGCTCAGAAAATACAACACCAGGGATAGAGGTTAAAGCATATTTTGGAAGCTCATGTCCAACTTTGCTCCTCGTCAGGCAAGCTTTTCCCGCCAATGCCGTCATGTTTATTTGATAATGATTACAGTCTCTCTTCCTGGAAAATACTGGATGGTGGCTGGTGGCCCCTTGAAGATATTTCAATTCATTTTTAAGCTACTGGGAGAAAGGCTGAACAATTAATCTCATTTGCAATTAAGCCACAGTATTATAAAATGCCATATTCAAATCACAATGGCTGTAATTACTGTTAAGGAAGAAAACTGCTTTTTTTTCTCTGTTTATGTTCAACATTGCACAACAGAACTACACTCTGCTGCCCTTTGCTAGTCACATGTTTCTGTATAACACCAGTAAATTATTTATTATGGGTTAAATATTACCAATATAGTTAAATTTTTAGGACCTCCGTTATCAGCAATGCTTTAGAAATAGCCATATTTAAAATGTTTGTAGCATTAGCAGCAGTAAGTTTCACAGCACCCTACTGGCTCAGTGAAAACGCTACAGAATCCTCAAATTTGTGTATCGGTGGGAATGCTAATTATGTTGATTAAGCTCCCAGCCAATGTTTGGTTTGAGTGTCATGCCCTCACTTTACTACTTCATATGCAAACACTTTTGGCTTTTTGATGGATGGACCTTTACTTACTGTGATTTAGCATTATCAACTGTTGACAACCTACACATTGCACAAAAAGGTAATCCAAGTTGTTTGTAGAATTAGGAGCTAAGAAAAACTAAGTTACTTGATATATATACATTAAGAATGCAACTCAATGACGTCATAAAAACACTTATTCTACAACCACACTAATATCGGAGTACATTTCAACTTGCAAGCTCTAGTTAGCTGGTTTAAAGTTAATTAGCAAATTAAAGCATGAATTTTGAATGCCTCCACTTGTATGTAGCTGCCCTAACTGACAACTTTGCTCCTAATGAAGATGAGCATTCCCACCAACATAGGCAAGTTTATTTAAGGGGTAATTACAGTTTTTGTTCCTGGGCTGGTAGTTGGTATCAGTTGTGCAAACTGTTATTTCACTGTTATTTCTCACTTCCTGTGTCCTTGGTGATAAAAATCTCAGCAACAACAAATATAGGCTCATAAATCAGACAGACATCGCTCCAAAGCAGGGGGAGGAACAGCCACAACCACAACAGGTGTGTAGAGGAAACCATTTGTCTTTCTGAAGGAGCTGCTGCTGGTACAAAACCCTATACATAGGTTTAAGAGCTGTGAAGCACCATAACTATATTTTGTAAACTTTACTTTTTGGCATTTCTTTAAACCCTGGAGTGTCCCAAACAAGTGTCTTCAACAGTAGCATGTCTGTTTTGGAAAAGTTTACAAAAGTCCGTCTTGCCGTTCTGTTATTCCCCAAGTGTGCAAGTGAGAAGTCAGAGTGACAGCTAGTGTCAACACCTTTCTTCCATAAAGACCAGAGGTCATTGGTGACATCTATAGATTTTATAGTTCTGAAGGGTTACAAGTTGCAACTAAAACAGCACTAGATACAGTGCACTGCACGTATTACTGCAGAATACAAGCATATAGTATTACTTATTTTACTTGTATATATGCAAGAGGAATATAAAGTAAGCAAAGAAAGTGACTGCCAACATTTCTTAGCACACTTCCAAATAAAGGAGTGGAAAGCAATGCAGGTTAGGAAATGACTCGAATCCAATAACTCAAGGGTAGATTCAAAGTTTAGTAAATAAAGAGTGAAATCACCAAAGAGAGAAAATGACTAACCAAGACACATCAGCAAAATAGGTCCATTAAAAAACTTAACAGCTTCATGCACCGTGCCTGCAACTTGGACAAGTGATGGCGATGCGATGAGGACACAATTAGTAGTACAGGATCAAAGTTATCTTTGCTTTGCCTTTTGTCTTATAATCTGTCTTTTTTAATCTTGAGAATGCACCAACTAAATTTCGTTGTACAACGTACAATGACAATAAACTTTAAATCTAACTCTATATTTAAGAGAAAAGTGATACTTTTGTATTTGTAGGTCTAAAACTAAGAGCTCAGGCCACAGTAAAGCTCAGTTGATAGAGCTGCGGTGCATATGCACGGCAACTACAGGCTACCTCGGAGTTGTGGGTATGAGTTTGGACTTTGCCAAACATCTCTTCTTGCTCCCTTCCCATGATCTCCTGTCATTTGTCGAATGCACTAGCCAATAAAGCTGAAAAAGGCCAAAATGCCACTCTAGAAAATATAGAAACTTGAGAAAGTTTTATATAAAATAATGGCACAGTGGGGTTAAGCGTCCACGAACTGAAGGGTCAGCGATTCAAACCCTCGCTTGAGCACATATTGTCGTTGTGTTCTTGGGCAAGACACATTGTCTACACCAGTGACAATATGGCTGGTGGTGACAGATAGGGCATCCGACATAAAAAAACAAAAACAAAAAACTGCCGAGTCACCATGTGGTTCACTGTAGCAACACCAAATAAGTAAATCTTTACTGAGTAAAAAATATCTTTCTAACATGAATGTTATCTAGCTAGACCAAATCATAACAATAACAAGACCCCAAAATGACTTCCATATTTTTCTCAAACGTACTAAATTGCCCATATTGTATTCTTCAGTAGATAAACAGTGTTCTTGGATGACAGAGAACAGCGCAGAGGATCAGTATTTTGGCAAACAGCATCACAGGGTGCACTGACGTCAAACTCGCATGTTGATCTATGTGATTTGTACATCCTGCACCGGAACAGACCAGCTCCTGCCAGTGTGAGGGGGGAAAAAAAAGAGTTAAGAAAACAATTGCACTAGTGAGTTTGAATGGCTGTCAGCCAAGCATCTCAGACACCTGGGCTCAGACCAACCATCTCTGCCCTGGTGGGGGCGGTGGACCACCACTACGGAGGTCGAACTGGGTCAAAGGCACCCGCCACTCAACACAAAAATATTCAGATAGGGCTGAACGCCTGAGATTTGATTAAAATGCCTAAACTCTCTCCAATGAAAAGCGGTTGTTATGGCACTAGATAATAAATGTCATGGTGGGGGGGTTGGAAGAGTGGCATTGTGGGACAGCTGTCATATCCTGTACGTCTTCATCTCAACAAAAGGTCTTGGATCCCTGACTTTCTTCCTTCCTGTGTAGAGCTTGTCATCGTGTGAGGAGAAGCTTATTGCTGTGGTGTTTTTGCGCCGCACTTCCCAGAGGTCACCTGTCAATCACAGACCGCGGGGAGGGCAGCGCTCGGGAACTTCTATCAGCAGATACTCATTCAGTCTAGAGCTTTAAAACAACCGGCTATAGAAAACACAGAGGGCTAGTGTTAATGAGGATTTATCCAGTGAAAGAACAGGTCAAATGTATCTATGGATTTTGATACATAAAATAATGTTTACACAAGAAGTTCTTCCTGGTTCTGAATGGCCATTATAAGTAACATCTAAATGCTTAAATTTTGTACATAAACATATAGTATCCATGTCAAACTTAGTGTCAAAGTAAAAAGAAATATTGTGCTGTTTTACACCACAAGTTTAATTTACCTGCTCTGTGTCAGTTAAGCTAATCTGTCAAAAACATTAACATCTGCTAGAAATGATGAGGTACCTGCAGCTTTTGATTATAGTGCTAAATGTGAAAAAAGTGCAACAATGTAAAAGCATCAATCTTTCGCAAAGTTAATCCTAAAAATATATATATAAAAAAAGTGAATTCAGACAAATAAAGAAATCACTAACAAAAAAACAATCAGCATTAGGGACAAATTTGAAGAGATCCTAACATTTGCAACTTTACTAGGGTTACTGCATACCACATCTGATAGAAGAGCTGATTAGAAGCTAATTGTGGAATGACAGAGATATTGCAGATTGCACTTCCAGATCTGTGGACCCAGGTCCAAAAATCAGGTCACATGATAAGGTCACATGATAAGTCTGCTTTCAGTTCAATAGAGCTCAAGAGTGACCGCCCACCCCTGGTTCCGGAAGTAAAATTGCCATTCATTTCCTGCATTGATTTTTCAAAAAATCTTTATATTAAAAGTTCAATGGAGGATAATCTGCTATGTGGTAACTCGTGACCATAAAACAATTCATTTTGCCATATATACACATTTGAAACTTGTCAAAAGGCAAAGTTACAAATACATTTAGCTGATTTTTTGAATTTTAGATCATCTCTTTTATAAAAATGAATTGTGTTATTGTCCTGAGTTACCACATAGCTGATTAGCCTCTGTCAAGCATTCAAACTCTTATTATAGGCATGGAAATTTTACTTCCAGAACCGCTGGTGGACAGTCACTGTTGAGCTCCATTAAGAAGCAAAATCAATTTGATCCACAAATGTTGGAAGGCTTTAATGCATGACCAATTAGGAAAATGTGCTTCTTCCAAAACAGTACTCAGTTTGTCCTTTCCAAGCAATTGTATAAGGATGTAACACTACTTGGTTCAAAAGAGGTTTTTGGTTATTTTTTAGGTTCTTCTTGGTTCAACAATATTTTCATTGCTTTGGGATTTACTCTTTGTGGGGTCACCATAGCAAACCTTGTGCCTCCATCATGCATTGCTCTTCCTGATGTAACCCTCTCCGTTTATCCAAGCTTGGGACCTGGACTGAGTACACTGGCTTGTGACACCTTCTGCCTTGATATTTTGGTCCAATGGTATAGAATAAGTTTTTACACAATGCACAGTAAACAATAACGACAAAGCATAGTAACCACACGGTGTAAGTAATCAGGATGAATTTGTTTTTTTAGAATTTTTTCCTAAATGCATTTAAAAAGTCTAGTTTGGGGTCTCCTTTTTGCCACCTGAACCTGAGTTTTCATCTTTTCAACAGGCTCCAAACAAGAGCTGGCTCCAACTCAGAGCATATGACAGGCTGCAATAAATCCTGCAGCGCTCTTCCTGTCAGGACATGCTCATAAAAAAAAAAAAAAAAAAAAAAAAAAACTTAAATAGTGAAGTGGAGTAGCATCACACTCCACAGAAGCTAGCTAAGTCCTTCTGCTTCGTGACAACGCGCCTATTACAGTATCAAATGTTGCTTCTGTTCAGAGAAGTGAAGAAGCACAGCCGCCAGCCATTCTCTGCAGCTCTAAGACAAGTGTGTGCACGTGTGTGTGCGCGTGTGTGCGCGTGTGTGTGCGTGTGAGTTCGGAGGAAGGTAAAGGAGTGGAAACCAGGTGTCACTCCAGGCAGGTAGAGGAAGAAAGCTGATTTTAATAGGCCTGTAGCTCCAAGCTGACAACAAGTGCGTCCTTTTGGCGTGACCTTCCTGACACGGACCCCACCTCCTCATCCTCATGGGCCTTCCTCCTCTCTCAAACAAGACTGCAATTTCAGGAATGTAATTAAACTGAAGGCTGCGGGTGTTCAGACCTCCAGGACCGAGGGCTGGAAGGTGCATTCATCCGTTCACCTCTGCTATACACAAACCAGCATAAAATACTAAAATACTGATGATATTACTATGTCTACTATCAGGGTTTCTGCATGGCTCAACAAGTTGAATTTAAGACTTTTTTAGACCTATTTAAGACCATTGTTGAAGAAAATTAAGACCTATTTCATAAGCCCGCAGTGACTCATAAATGTTGTCATGTCAGTTAATTGGGACATGTCCTCCCTGTGTTATCATGGATTCTCTCCGGCTTCCTGGTGACTCTAAATTGCTCATAGTGAAAGAAAATAAAAGTGAATAGTTTTCTGCCTGCTCTTTCTTTGTCTCTGTGCCAGCTCTGCAACATACTGGCTACTGTCCAGGGTGTTCTCCACCGAAAGCCCATAGTTACCGGGATATGCTCCATTAGCCACAACCCCAAACAGGAATAAGCAGAAGGAAATTAATTACTGAAAAAGAATATTATAAAAGTATCTGAAAAGGACAGTTTAATGAAATGTTTTGGAATGAAAACATGAGTGTAGCCTATGGCAGCAGATATGTGATGTACTTTGTGGATGGAATGCAGAGCTAGGTGTGAAAATTAGTGAACAGCAGACGTTTACACACAGAACAGCAGAGTGCAAATCATATACAATTACTGTTACACTGGTGTCTCATCAGCTGTCTCAAACATAAGCCTTCAACGGATCCAGATGGAAACAGGCAAAATCACACATGTACTAACCTTCTGTGGTAACTGAATTGTGTTGACATGCACAGAAAACTGAACTAATACAATCAGACACTGTTTCTCACTCAGATTTTAAGTCAGGTTCCTTTTATAGTTACACATAAAGGCGATTTACACAACGACGCACTTTACCCAAAGCAACAAAAATATTTTGTTTTGGACTGGACTCTCTTTTACAAAGTACATGTAGAAGGACAGCTTTATTTCACACAAGCACGCACGCACGCACACACACACACGCGCACACACACACACACACACACACACACAAATAATACCAATAGAAGATTTAAAAATTCTAATTTTGAATTAAGCAATCTTGTGCCTACTGACTTTGTAGTGCACAGCACTCCTACTGGCCTGGCAGACATACAACAGTTGATTATTTTGATTGTTCTACTGGGCAGCATTTGCTTACTGGCATTGTTTAAGACAAGAAAAGTCTGTATTAAACACACAGGTGGGAAATTTATCTGGCTGCAAAATACTACTGTTAGTCTACAAGTAATCGTAAAGTATAATGTATGTATGAGGCTGCATATCAAGCTATTCATGCACTATGTATGTCTTGTTTCTGTCACTAAAAAAAAAGTTAGATGATGTTTAGTTGTAGTTTCCAAATAAACGTCAGCATATGAAAAATCAGCAAAAATCTCTCTTTTGTTGTATCTATGTCTAAAAATGTTGTGAGGCCACTGACAAAAACCAAAGCCCTAAAATGATCCGCTGACTGATATTGCGTGATGAAATAAATATGATCAAAAGCAGGACAGAGCAGGACATTAGAATTGTATGGTTTTTAAATGAAATCTGGCTTTTATTTCACGGCCTCCAGCTTCAATAAGCCATGGTTGTTGATTTACGAGCCCCTGCGTTCATACAATGGGCTCCTGGCAGTGTGTTTGACCGATGGCCATCCACTGCAGCGCACCCAGCTGCCTGCCGCATTACGGCCGAGCGTGCCAAGGCAAATATAACGCCTTAGTGGGCTGTCACTGTGAGATGGAGAGCTCTGTACTATGGCCACTCAGAGGAAGAGGTTAATGAGAGCAACGTAATTTCATAACCCCACACATTTCATATACATTCAATTAAAACAAATGATTAATATAGTTTCCTGGCATCACATTTTTTTGCATTCTCCATGTGCTATAGCTCCTTAAGTCCACTTTTTGTTGCAATATATTCTTAAGTATATCTTCACAATCTCTTCACAGCTTTAGTACCAGTAGACATGTGCTAATAACAACTAATAGTTTCAGGTTGCAGATAAGATAAGATAGACTTAATCCTCAACTGGACAACTAAATCATGTTTACATGACACATTCAGCAAGCTCACCAGCAACAATGATTAAAAATTAAATTTTCATTCAACATATATTCCCATTAGGGGTCACAGGGGGCTGGAGCCTATCCCAGCTACTGTGGACCTAAAGGCTGGGACACACCAACACCTGTAAGTGGTTTATAAGTATTTATTAATGAGTACTAATCATATGTGCTACATTAAACACAACTTATCACACTGATGAATAAAACCGACTGGATTATTGCTGCTGTTTGCCTAAGACATATAACAATTTCTTCATCAGTCATTTTGATTGTGAAACTGACCAATGTTTGCTTACTGGCGTCGTGTAGGACAAGATAAGACTGTATTAATCACACAGGTGACAAATTTTCCTAGCTCCAAAGTATTGTATATGTCTATTCAAGGCTGCAAGCTAAGATAATCTGCAGCACATTTACATAATTTTTGTTGGAAGCATGCTGAAAAGTTTTTCGAACAGTAGTCCCTAATAACTTCAGGAGCTGTATCACAGCTTGTAAATTCAACATGTTAAATCAGCCAAACTAGATTAGACAGTGCAGAACACACCAAACAGACCTGACCATGTCTAATGGCCGATAATCAGCCCAGGACAATGGCAATCTTAGAGACAGCAGCACAAATCACTTCATCTCTTACTGCACAATAAATCACAAATTTATTACAATAACGTTACAACCCTTCATCTGATAGAGATTTAGGAATCATTGTCCTGTCCACACCGTCAATGAAACTGCTATGAGGCGAAATAGATTTTTTTTTAAAGATCAGAATTAGCCACGATTACTTCATTTTGTTCTGGTTTAGCCTTTATTAGTCCAACTTACTATCTCAAAAAGAGTTACTGAACATGTATTTTTAAAATTGTGAAGCCCTACTACCTACGCACACCTCTAAAGGTTAAACAATACATCTTGTGCTTAATAAAGCTGCAGAGGCCAAACAAAATACTCCCAAAAGCATTCTTCATGACTCGTCCCCATGTTTTGAAACACATATCAGTGTCAGATCCTGTCTTCTGTGTAGATGAGGTGCTGAGGCGTTCTCTTGTCATGTCTCCTGACACAGGGCAGTGTGGGGTTATCTCTAAGGTCTCATTTCCTGAACATACACATCCAAACTCTCGCTCTCCCTGACTTCTGACTCCACTAACCTCCCCCCACCCTCACCCAAAACTCTGCCTCCAGCGGCTGTACAGCTGGGGCAGGTATGCAGTCAGAGAACCTATCAGGTGTTGAGCTTGACGCGGGCCGCTCTGGTGTAGTGTCTCACCTGTGGAATGGAGGTTTGCAGTCACTTGCCGTCGAGTTTGTGAAACCCTCTATAAAAAATCAAAGACATGCCACAGTGGGGCTGATAAGAGTTCAGCCACTCCACCTGTGTGCGTATTATATTCCCCATGCCAACGCTATAGATCACATTAGATTAGATGGAACTTTAGACTGTGCCGATCAGACAGGGGAAGTTTAAGAGAAAACAGGATACAGATAAGAGCAGTGCAATACTAAAGATAGCAGTGAGCTAAGCTACGAAAACAAAATGGGCCTTAAACAGGGTTAGTACATGGTACATTGGTACATTCTGGACAATGGCCAGTTACAGCCAACAAAGAGAACACTGAAAAACAACCATTCACTCACGCATTCATTCACTAGAGGCAAATTTAGACTCAATTCGCCTAACACATGGATATCTTTGGACAGCGGAAATAAGTGGCAGTACCTGGAGAGAACCCACGGTAACACATGGAGCACAAGACAATGACATTTTACCTATACTTAGTACTCAATATTCAGTATTGTTACTCAGTATTGTCACTGACATACAGTGTATAGATATGGATTCATTCTTGTACCTAGTCTGAAGTTGGCAGCAATGTCCACTTGGTAGAAATTCAGTCGGACCTGATGCACTTCATCAGAAAAAACTAAATTTGCCTTCATGCAATAGTGTCCAATAGTGTCCAAGCTGTTCATTCTGCATCCATTTAATCCTCCCCTGGAATTTTTTTTAAAAAGTAGCCTCTAAATAGCAACTTCTGCATTAACCTTGCTTGACTCTTCATTGAATTCATCCATCCATTGTTTTTTTCCACTTTACTCAGCGCCAGGTCACAGACAGCAGTCTAAGCAGAGAAGCTCAAACTTTCCTCCCCCAGGACACTTATAGTTGCCTAGCTTGGACAAAATGAACACTGCTGGAGGCATAGCGCATTTGTGCTTTTTTTTTTTTTTTCCAGAATGTTTACACCCAATCAAGGCCATTTAAATGTCATAAATACAGCTATTTGTGTTGTATATTTGACTGAACTCCGTATCTGACCTTTTTCCAATGTGTTTTTTATTTTCTAGAATGTCCCTTTAGGGCTACCATAAGGTGTGAGACTGCAAACTGCCGCCACAAAAACTACACAGCCCACTATTAATTTGAATACAGTGTTGGTTACAGAGTTGAACTTAAACTGCACTTAGCTTGGCTCAAATATGAGACATATCTTAACTGCTCCAACAATGTGCCAATAAAAAAGTGTTGGCAAAGGGTCTTTTATGTGTACATCCAATCCAAGCGCCTGACAGAAAACAACATGAGATTCCTCTGTACTGGGCTGCACTCACAAACATGTCACGCAGAGGCATGAGTGGGACAACAATGAGATCTGTGTATCCTCGGCCTGCCATGGCATGTAACGCTGAACTGTGTAAAATGGTTGTTTTCTGAGGCTGTCAGGAGACCAGCAGGACTAGTCTCACATGACCTTGAACTGCTTCATGTTTCAATATAGGGGCTTATATCCATGGGACTGTATATATGGGAATGTTTTGTCTTGTGTGTCACACAAAAACTTCTGAGAGAAAAATTCCTAAATATACATATCATATGAAAATGTATGTATTTGTTTTTATCTCACGTTTTTCTGCAGGGACAGGTTGTTGACCATGAATTCCAATGGAAATAAGACTTTAAAAATAAATTTGAAACATTATGGTTTCAAGCAAGAATGGGTTCTTCTCCTTCAGCAGTGCTCAGTTTGTCCACTCTGGCAATAGTAGTGACATTAACGAGTGGGAATACTATGTCCACTGGCTACTATAGAGCTTTATATATTTTTGCATGGTGTTTAATGTGACTATACACTACTGTAACTTTCCAGTAGTGTATAATCACATTAAACACCATGCAAAAATATACTTGGAGTGATGTCTTCTACAACATTTTACACCTTGCATCTTTAATTTCCTTGTTCCCCGGAGACCAGTGTTCCCTGCTCGGGACAATGTGAATCACGCGGCAGATGAATGCTCCCAGACAAATCTATCACACAATGAAGTGTTTGTGCGATTTCTCCAGTGCACTGTGAGATCATAAGGGCGCTCGGTGACATAGTGCAGACACAACACACACATCATGGAAAAAGAGCAGTACGATCCGTCTACAAGAGTACTGAGATACTACTGGGACACCAAGGAGAGACGGTAAAGACATAAGCATGCTGGACTATGGCTTTATAAACTTTACAGGCTTAGAGGGCTTGTAAAGTCTGACCAAGTATGACAGCAAATTAAATTCTTCCTTTATATGTGAATTTGAGCTGTGGCCGGTGGGGCTACTAGTTTCCATTCCAACTGTGAACAAATTCTTAAGACTGCAATAAAAAAGTATTTCTGCTAAATAGATGAAATAAAGTCCCCTTTGAGTGCTTCCTTTTTTTAGGGGTTGCCAAAGTGAAAGCATGGGTACACAATGATGGCCTTCCTGACTCCACCTAGCTTGGGACTAGCCCATATTGTAGTGGGATATTTTGTCTCTAGGTCAGGGAATCGAACCCCTGACCTCCCGCATCAACTAACCACTTCACTGATGAAGAGCAATACATTTTGAGTAAAACCTAGAATCTTCTGCTCTGTAGTCAGATGTGCTGTCTATTGTGCAACTAGCCTATTTCTGCTAGGTAGATAATTGACAGTAAAAAGGTCAGAGTAATATGCCACTTATTGCATTATTGGCCCCAAAAGATGGTTAAAAAGTTAGCTTTTGCCATTACCTTACTTCTAATGGACAGAAGTATTGGGCCAGCATTGGTGGGCCAATATAACACATTGTAGAACATTTTGTTAAAAGAGTTGTCACCTGTACAAACTAAGGAAAAAAAAATTGCATAGTTTATTGAAGTTTCTGAAGGTTCCTCCCTTCTCTGTTGCCTTGGTGACATAGTAAAGAGCCTTGGAAAGAACATCTGTATGTGTTTAATATTCATAAATTTGAACTTGCTCATGCTTTTTATGCACAGGTATGCAGGGGCCTTTATCATTCTGTGTTATAAGATTCTGATGTTTTTCTGTTACATACATACAGTGTTTTGAACCTTTTGTCAGTGTCCTTCTGTTTTTATTCTGCAATGGGAGGTCAAAAAAGTGGGGACATAGGTGAGATGACTTATTAAACCATAAATGGGACAGCTGAGCATCATGAGAAGTGGATGATGTATTTGGTGTGCACAAATGTGTTTATGGAAATTAGCTATGTGCTACTGAGTTTTGAGCTTGAGTGATCAGAAGGCCAGCACCCAGCATAAAAATTGGGCCGGCGCTCACCATTTTTCTGGCCACATATCTTTGACAATGGCAATGAGAGTATAAATAACTACATCTGTCTTTAATGCCACTGTAAACAATCTATGTCGAGGTGTGCCAAGTTTTTAAATAATAAAAACATGCTTCTGTATCATCTTTTTTTTAAGTTGCTATATAGTGCTAAAGAACTTTTGTGCACCAGAGCCATGTAAGTTACCAGCATGACTCACCTCTGCTCCAGAATACTTGTTGGTCTTAGACACCAGCTCATCTATGGACACTTCTGGAGCTATGGGCATGTTCCGGAACTGGAGGGAGAAGATTTCCCGACGTGTTGACGCATCTGGGAGAGGGACATAGACGATTCGGTCAAGGCGGCCTGGACGCATCAGAGCCTGGTGGTGAAAGACAACAGCTGCGATTACAATTTGTTTTAAATAATACACAGCACAATTGATTTTAAGTAGGCTAACAGAAAGGAGAACTGCACATGCATTTTAGAAATAGAAATGCTATAGCAGGGGTGTCCAAACTATGGCCTGGGGGCCACATTTGGCCACATTTTGGCCCTCGGGCTTCATTCACAATTGGCCCAAATTGCCACAGGTAGCACTGTTCACTGCAAGGTTGAAGCACAGGTAAAATCTTGATTTGTGTGAGATGTACCTGGCATTAAGAAAAAAAAAAAAAAAAAAAAACGAAATTAGCAGTTGGTGGCACCAAAAAAAAAAAAAAAAAGAAAAAAAAAAAAAGCCATACTATGTGCTGGTGCCCAAATGTGGGGTTGTCGAAGGGGGTCAAGAGTAAATCAAATCAATAAAAATATCCATAAGAATGATTCACTGCGAAGATCCCTGAAGGAAAGTGATATCTTGTTTTGTGGTGATGCAAAATATGGCGCCTCGACTGAGTGGCCGTCCTCCACATACATTTTTCAGTATGTGGCCCCCAAGGAAAAAAGTTTGGACACCCCTGTGCCATGGCCAATCACAAGGTGCTTAAAGAGTTGAAAGTTGGAAATGCATTCAGTAGTCAGACTACTGTGCATGTTTACATAAATAAATACATACATACAGTATACTTAATTCTGTCTTTCAGCATTGGCTAGGAAACCAAAAAAGGTAAAATAAGAAGGATTATTGACAAAACAGATGCAAAGAGAAACTCAGCTAGAACGTTAAAGGAAGCGTCTCTAAACCTTTATCTCAAGTAAAGTCTAGCAGTGGGGGTAGTGGTCATGTTTTCCTTCATAACATCACAATAAAAGCAGGAAAGGTAGTTATGTTGTTGGGGATAGGGTTTGGACCATGACAGAAAAAAAGAAAAAATCTTCAGGCTGTGTTCATACCAATTTTCAAATTATGACAAAATTGGTCCAACTTTCCAACTTGTGTTAACTCTAACCTTTCTCATCAAGCATGGACAAAATGGCTTAAAAAGCAAACTGTGAAATTTCCACTTGTAGCAGTCAGTGTGGAGACAATGTTGACCTTATCTGATCAAGCCTCCACTTCCCTAAGATCACATCTTAGTGACCCCAAAACAGTGCTTGAGTACCCAAAGCCGCGGCTGTCTCGGCTGTCAGACGTCATTAAGTGGCAGGCGCCTCTCCACTACAGACAGGCAGACGGACACACAAATACGCCCTGTCTCCATTTGGTGTCCCAAGCCGGGCTGGGGACAAGAGGAGCTATGGAATTGTTTGGTTTGTCCAGCCAGACAGCAGAGCCACACTGACTAGCCATATTATTAAGTACACCTCTTGCTTCTCGTCATAATGAAATGTTAGAGATGAACCTTGTGAAGAAAGGTGCATAGCATGGTTATTGGTGCTAGCTGGGTTGGTCTGAGTATTTCGGAAACTGCTAATCTACTGGGATTTTCCTAGACATGCATTGCTAGGGTTGGCATAGAACTGTCCACGAAAGTAAAAAAGAAAAAATGAGCAGGCGTTCTGTGGGGGACAATGCCTTGATGATGAAGTTAGAAGAGAAAGGCAAGGTTTGGTATGATAAATAGGCAGGAGGAGTAACTAGTGTTGCACTCAAGGCCATACTAAACGAGACCAAGACCAGTCAGAGACCAGAGTGAACCGAGACCAAGACAACGCCGAGACTTTTGGTGTTTGAGACCGAGCTGAGACCAAGACTTTTAAAGACCGAGAGCACAACCAAGGCTAACTAGGACCAAGTTAAAGGGAAAGGTAAAAAAAAACAAAAAAAACAGTGGTTAAAATATATTATGGAACATTTTAATGATTTAATGCCAACATACATTTTCCTGGTTCTTCTTTTGGTGAAAACTACTTACTTACAAAATTATACACATTCAAACGTACAGTATTCTCTTATAATGTTCGATTACAGCAATACAGTAAAACTGGATGCAACATCAAGACAAGGCCGAGTGAAACTGCAGCCGAGACCGAGTGCTACAACACTAGTAGTAATAATAAAAAACAAAACAAAAAAACAATCCAGCCATACGGGCACCAAATGCCATTGTACACTTTGTGCCTAGGCCCTAGCCTGGATAAATGAAGAGTTGCGTCAAAAAGGGCATCCGTCAAAAAACCTATGCCAAATGAATATGCAAATTACTGCACACTTGGAGGCAGATGATTTTCTGTGGCAACCCCAGAAGAGAAGAGCCAAAAAGAAAGCTGTAGTCAACGCAAATCAACTCAAATAAACACTTGTTATAACCAAGCCAGGCATGAGACCATCTTTGAACGCAGAACAGAGATGGGCTACAGCAACAGAAGACCTGCTTGTATGTTATTTAAAGTCCAAATTCAGGTTTTTACTATATCAAATAGCCATTAAACACTGGAGGTAATATTGATATCTCAGCGTCCAAAAAGACTTACTGGATATTGCATGTCTATATAATATTGTACATGCAAGTATCAGTAGGAAAGCAAGAGAAAGTGGTGTTCATTGTTGCTAAGACTGAGTGAAGGCTGGAGGTAAAGACGGTCAGAATCCTTGGCTGTGATCCAGACTGGTCACAGTGGGGCTAAAGTCCGCCCGGCAGCAGACAGACGCACGCCTTGCAGGAGGTCACGTCAAGAGTGATCAGTGAGGCTGCAGGGACTGGGGCTGCAGCCTTTCAACTCTGCACCGCACTCGTCGTCATACAGCCAGTTCATCATGCATCACACAATGTCAACATTAAGATAGTGATGGAAGTTGATACATATATACACTCACCGGCCACTTTATTAGGTACACCTTGCTAGTACTGGGTTGGACCCCCTTTTGCCTTCAGAACTGCCTTAATGCTTTGTGGCATAGATTCAACAAGGTACTGGAAACATTCCTCAGAGAGTTTTGTCCATATTGACATGATAACATCATGCAGTTGCTGCAGATTTGTCGGCTGCACATCCATGATGCGAATCTCCCGTTCCACCACATCCCAAAGGTGCTCTATTGGATTGAGATCTGGTGACTGTGGAGGCCATTTGAGTACAGTGAACTCATTGTCATGTTCAAGAAACCAGTCTGAGATGATTCGAGCTTTGTGACATGGCGCGTTATCCTGCTGGAAGTAGCCATCAGAAGATGGGTACACTGTGGTCATAAAGGGATGGACATGGTCAGCAACAATACTCAGGTAGGCTGTGGCATTGCAACGATGCTCAATTGGTACTAAGAGGTCCAAAGTATGCCAAGAAAATATCCCCCACACCATTACACCACCACCAGCCTGAACCGTTGATACAAGGCAGGATGGTTCCATGCTTTCATGTTGTTGACGCCAAATTCTGTCCCTACCCCCGAATGTCGCAGCAGAAATCGAGACTCATCAGACCAGGCAACTTTTTTCCAATCTTCTATCGTCCAATTTTGGTGAGCGTGTGTGAATTGTAGCCTCAGTTTCCTGTTCTTAGCTGAAAGTGGCACCCGGTGTGGTCTTCTGCTGCTGTAGCCCATCTTCCTCAAGGTTGGACGTGTTGTGCGTTCAGAGATGCTCTTCTGCATACCTCGGTTGTAACAAGTGGTTATTTGAGTTACGATTGCCTTTCTATCAGCTCGAACCAGTCTGGCCATTCTCCTCTGACCTCTGGCATCAACAAGCCATTTTCGCCCACAGAACTGCCGCTCACTGGATATTTTCTCTTTTTCGGACCATTCTCTGTAAACCCTAAAGATTGTTGTGCATGAAAATTCCAGTAGATCAGCAGTTTCTGAAATACTCAGACCAGTCCATCTGGCACCAACAACCATGCCACGTTCAAAGTCACTTAAATCACCTTTCTTCCCCATTCTGATGTTCGGTTTGAACTGCAGCAGATCGTCTTGACCATGTCTACAGCCTAAATGCATTGAGTTGCTGCCATGTGATTGGCTGATTAGAAATTTGCGTTAATGAGCAGTTGGACAGGTGTGCCTAATAAAGTGGCCAGTGAGTGTATATTTTTTATTTTTATTAAATAGATCAGCCATGCTGTATGAAAAAAACAGGCAATGAGGAAGTGAGAGGAGACAGAGCTGGAGGTGAAGCTGTTGAAAGTAAATTCATTGTGCCCTTCTCAAAACGATGTAATTTCCACTCAACTATTGTTGCTTCAGACCAGTGATGTGGTGGCACTTGCAGTTATTTAGTGTGTTTGAGATCAAACAACAATGCAACCATTAGTACTTCTCTGACTGGATTAAAATACCTTTTTATAGGTGGTTCTAGGTGCTGATTGGAAGTACCTGCAAATGCTTTTTGTGGAAGCCCATCTTTGTAACATCCCATCTGACTCATCAGGTTGGCAAATTGTTAATTAGGTGAGAAAGGATCACTTATATTTAAGCACTAGATCGCTGTCCACCAATAACAATTTTTGTTTGAAAGAGTGAGACTTCAAGATTCTTTAAGATACTTTAATATCCATCTACTTACAAACCGAGCGAGAAGCATCTGAAGCAATTTTAATTGTTTTGTTTTTATTCCTCCTCTGATTCCCATCTAACAGCCCCATGGGCGCTCTTCCTGCCTTTTATCGGCTGCATTTTTTTGTGTTCCTGGATGTGTCTGGAACATGAGAGGATGGAAACTGGAGACAAACATTAGTAGCTATACCCCGAGGTAACCACAACACAGAACCACGGCCGACAAAGCAGCCATGGATCAAGAGGAAACGCTCTTGTTTTTCAGGTTTCTGGCTTCTCCCACAGAGGGTCTGATGGTGGGAGACAAACTGCTGTTAAAAATAAATACATATGTTTGGTGTCAGTATGAGTCAATGTCAGGAAATGGCGTCTTATAGAACATTTGAAGGCATAAGACAGCAATCGTTGTCATTATGTTTTCCATGAAATTGTCTGGACATAACAGACTGACTTGCAGATGTCCAAATATTTCACACTTAAAAAAGTACATTAACTTTTAGATGTCTGCCTCCTGTAATGTTCAGTAGGTTTCCACAAATAAAGCAAGCTTGTTTTGTACCTACAAGTATCATATATGTATCTAAAATAAACAACTGTTGCTAAGAGGGTAGCTAATGCCAAGGCTACAGGTAACAGGAAGATCGTCAATTAAGGTCTAGGGTTCAGGAACAATTTTTTGCCTGTAAGGAACAACAGCAAAAACAAAGGATATGATATTGCAACATGTTCGGACTGGTATACTTCTGGCAAAATGTCAAACTTGTTAATGTGATTTGGCACAGCTCCAAACAAATAAAGATTTTAACTGCAAAGAAGTGAAGTTGCGTAATACAAAGACATTTCAATTCTGCCATTAACCAGACTCACCCTGCCCATTTATATCAAGCTAAAGCAAAAATAATGAGCAGTAGACTGACTGTCTGGAGGAGAGAGAGGAGAAGGACATTTAGAAAATCTGCCTGAGCCAGGAATCAAACATAGGTCGGTACGGGTGCTCTACCTGGTGAGCCACCAAGGTGCCGGTAATTGTGATTTCATAGTGGTCAAAGTCTACAACTATGTTTCCATTAGACCTCAGTTGTTGTTTTATATAGACTTTACAGGTTATTGAGGTTATTGCAGGTTACTGTAGGTTATCATGTGCTGAGCAGCAGAGACTGCAGTCTGTCACAGCAGGCTGAGCCAGTAGCAGCGGTGAATATTCCACTATGCAAAGGACGTGCCAGGGACACTTCCTGACTCAGTCTCCCTAGGAAGTATCTGGCGGCTGTGTGCCAACACAAACCGGCTGACCCGCAGTTAATAACACACACAGTCATGCAGAATGATAAACAAATGTGTAAACCCAAAGGTGCAGAGTGCAGCTTTTTGGTGATTAAGAATACCTCATTTTAGAGTTTAAGTGTATAGAAGCATACTGACATAATATTTATTTGTAAAAAAATATGTTAATTAAAACTATTAATATTAATTTTTTTTTTTTTATTATTATGGCAAAGTTTGGCCATTCATAGTGTCCCATACACTTACAAAATGGGGAAGCTTACATTGGCTGGTTTGTCTGCACCAGTGGGTCGAGACACAAACATTAATAGCCAAATTCTACTGTTTGTTTGAAAACTGGCAAAATTTTTGTGGTAGTTCAATGAAATAAAAATGAAATTAATAACTCTAATATAAAAGTGAACAAAACCATGATATATAACAGAAGTGCAGAGCTTCGGCAACTACAGCCTGTCTCAGTGTCGTGGATTCGAGTCCGGACTCCGTCAATTTGACAAATGATGCTCCCTGTTCTCTCCCCGATTTCCTTCTATACTCCTATCAATAAAGCCTAACAATTGCCAAAAAAAGCAAAAGCCAGAAGTGACTTTGCTAACAGATATAAGTGTCCCTATCACACAATGGCACAGGAGTTGTTAAAAGATTTATAGATTCAGAAGTTCTAGATCATTTCTTGCTTAGTCCTAAAAATCTAATCCAAATCAGGACCAATACTTGCTGAGTTATCTTGCTAACAGACAAACAAACCACCAACAACTAAAAGCACATCATTAATAATTCAATGGCAATGGACAATAGTGGGAATGTGTCTATTCCAGTGCATCTGCAACAATAATAAAAAGTGGAGCACAATTATTCACATAATCATTAGCAATGCAATCATGCAATCAGTAATAAGATAGAGATGATAATGGAATTGCGAGATAGAAGTTTAAGTAAGAGGTGAATTGGTTCAGTTGTACTAGTAATAGGCAAGCTTGAAGGAAGGAGTTTTCAGTTACTATGGCTTTAAGTGTCTATGTAATTATCAGACTGCAAATGCACTGATTAATTCCTTGCAATTTCTCTTAAGGTTTTCTGATGCAACCCTACCATCAGCACCCGCTCCCTATTCAGTTTTTAATTCTCTCTGCATACTTTATGGAAAACTACCTGCAACTTTTCAGGAACCCAGGCTCCAAGGGTTCCAAGGCACTCCCGAAAAGAGCCGAGCCTCAGCTTTGAGACTGCTAAACTCATCTGACTGCCCTGGAGGAAAAGAAAGGCTTTTTTTCCCCCTCCTTCCTCTCAGCAAGAGCAGGGGGCCCATCCATCACTTAACAAGATACACTTCCTGTTCTCAAGGATCCAGTGCTGGTGGGGGGAGGAGGGAGGGGGCTGAGGGGGACCCTTGAAAGACAAATACGTGGCTTGGCATGTCGGGCAAACATTGACAAGCTGCTTTTTGGAACAGCATCATTCCACCTGAAGTCTTGGCATGGCTGGCAAGAAGAGGTAGAAAGGTACTAGATACTTTTTTACTCAAGTAATTTACTTTCTTTAATTATAAAACATACTTAGTTGGTATTCTCCAAGTTAACTTTTAAATCTCTGAAGTGAACATGTAAAAGTGATACAATAATTATTATTTTATGCCTCACAAACAGAAGGCCCTGGTTTCTATCCTTGGTTCCGGTACTCTCTAGTAGGTTGCTCCTGAGCTGGCCAGTGGGGAGTAGTCATGTAAATAAATAAAAAAAAACAATCTAAAGATCATTAATTATTGTCTAGAATGACCAAGACAAATGTTGTATTTATATTTCTCTCACCTGAAACTTGTCTTAGTTTGATAAAATGAAAAGTTGTATTGGCGCTCAAGATGTTTACTGGGCTTTCAGAACGTGCAGTTGTCCAGTTGTCTTATTGTAATGTGTTATTTTCACCTCTGCCAAAGAGGTTATATTTATGCCGCTATTGGTTTGTTGATTGGTTTGTTTGAAACATAAAAAAAAGTTAAAAAGTTGATCAGGAAAGGTGATCAATGTGCCAAGTAAGAAATTGTACATATTTGGGGTGAATCCACTGCCTGGATCTGGAATTGCTAGTACCATTGCCATATCAAGGTCAAAAACACAAACTTGAAATGTGACTCAATAGATAGCACATTTACACCTGAACTAGAAGATACCAGGTCCAGGGCTGAGCACTACATACAGCATATCTGAACAAATGTGAGATGGGATCAGTGCCTTAGCAAAAGTCTGGGCTCTCTGAGAGTGCTTAGTGCAACTTTCAACTTCGTTTTTCATGTAATTTTAGCTATTTATATCGTTGACAACCAGTGATAATTATGGGATAAGTTGCCAATATAATTAGTGTTCAATGCTATAAAGAAGTTAGCCTTAACATTATAATTTTTCTTGAACATCAGCTAAATTCTAATGGATACCAATAGCACATTTAACATTAGCCTGAGAAGAGCACTGAGGACCAAATACCAAATACAATTCTCTTCTGTGCATCCAAACTTGAATAAAGACAGAAATTCAGTTAGAAAGCTTAACCTTACAATAAGCATAGCCCAACTCGGCTCTGCATGGAAACATACTGATTGAGTACTCAACAAAATCCATTCACAAATCTTTAGAGCTGCCTTAAGCATGGTTCAATGGTTTGCAAAAAACAAGAGTCCTCTACACTAGATCAGTCAAGCTGATCAAAACATGCAGAGAAAGAAAACAGAGAGACACTAGAGGGGAAAAAAAAAACCCTCCTCAGCCGCTCTGTGGGCCAAGTTTCACCACCGATAACAACAGTAATCATTCCAGGCATTGCGATCCTCCTCAAGAAGTGATTACCCCCTAATGACAGACGACTTCCTATCTGCTAAGGCCTGCACCTCTCCCTAACCAGCTCGGAATGCTGGGAATCTTCTCCTCGGAGTGTTGTTGCTGAGCACATTCTTGGCTGGCTTCATTCTGACCTGGGCTCTGTTAAGTTTACCAACTGTTTACATACGGGTCACTAACAACGAACGTAACTCAGGCTGAAGTGTAAATGATCAAAATGCAGCAAAACAAAGTATAGAAGAACTAATTGACGTGATTGCCTTTATCCAGACTTTTGTTTTACAAGAAAACCAGAGCTATTTGATGTGCTTTTTTAATTAGATATATTATTAGCTATATTATTATTTATTATATTATTTTAAACAGTTGATGGACTTTTACTAGTATGCAGGTACAGTTGCACTTCTGCCTTGAAGCAAGAAGGTCATAAGTTCAATATCCTGACCTGTCAGCAATGGCCTTACTGTTTAGACCATGTGGGTTCTCTCTTCTTCCCACCATCCAAAGACACACATGTATAGGTGAACTGGTGAAATTGCACTTGGGGAATGAATGTTAGAGTGAATGGTTGTCTATTATTATATGCCCCTCCCTGTTAACTTGTAAAGAACCATTAAAAACAATTACAGGTCAGGCCATGCAAACCTAATTAATTAAAGACGAGAGCGTTCACACATTTCAAGTCATACTGTCATTGCAATGTTCAACATAGTATCTGGATATTATAAATCCTCCTGATGTTGTGTAGCCTACTTCTATCAAAGCTTGTCTTACAGTCTGTTTTCATAATGTTACTCAAGTAATATATTTTCAGTACTTTCTGGGTACATCCTCAAAAAAAATATGTCTACTTAAATACATTTCTTAAAATGTTACATTCACTCACGTCAATCTTTTAAATCTCTAAATCAGACATGTCCAAAGTGCAGCCCGGGGGCCATTTGTGGCACGTGTTAAGGTTTCATATGGCCCTCAGCCTCCATTACAAAACGTATTACTTATGGCCCACCAGCACTTTTGTACAGGGTTTCCATGGCTTTATCTGACCATTTGTGCATCTCATCTCCCTGCCTTGTGTTTTCTATGTTTAGCATGTTTTTAAGAATTACAAATTACTCTATTACACATTACTCATAGTAAGCATTAAAATCAGCCTGAGCTAAACACATATTACCTAGAGGATGTTTATTTTCATCGATGTTATTTTGTTGGATCTTGTTTTGGATTTTGTTGTCAAGGAAAATTAATAATGGCTTTTGAAAACAAAATACTTATAAAACAGTATACTTTTTGTGGTTTCAGTTCCTAAAAACATAAGGAGGGACTGTTGGCCCTTGGACTGTTGCACGTCTTCAAATCCGGCCTTCTTTGGAAAAAGTTTGGAACACACCTGCTCTAATTTAATAAATTAATTGGCAAACTGGACAGCACACTCACCTTGTAATCAAAAGGTCATAGGTTTCAGCCAGACTTGAGGACTTTAGTATTGTACAACTTGTAGAAGTATTAGTAGAAAAAAATACTGTAAATTACATGTAATGCTTGTTGTAATTTATTGAAGTAATTATTTGGTTATGATTACAAATACCTCTGCTAATATTATTTTGAAGTAACAGTACTTTTACTTGAGTAGATATTATGAGTACTTCTTGTACTCAAGTACTTCTTGAGTACTTCCTACTACTCTGTTCTTGTAAATGCAGAAAGTGTATCTTAATAAAAATCATGATATTCTTAAAAGGAGACTGTTATGAAAAATTGTCAAATATATTGTATATTTCTTGATAATGATATTTGCAGCTTTTCGACTTGCCCCAGGAGACATGACTTGACTACTTTTCCTCGCTGAAGGCATGTGCCGTATGCGGTTTGCGAACCTGTCGGGCTACAATCCTCAGACGGCTCGGTGAGTCATCCTGGCTGGGACATGGGCCACCCTGGCTTTATGCACATCAATCAGCCAAGAGAAAAAATGCACAGAGCACAATGAGAAGCACAAGCTCACAGGAAGGTCACTGAGTTGCACTGGATTGTTTGGAAATTCACTCAGGACAGGTAGGTGTTCAGGTGAACAACAGCTTTATATAATCAATCAGAAAGTGAAAACGTTTGGTGGAAGAAGAAGCTGTGGAAGGGATGCATGATAGCTAAGACTTAGGTCTGCAGAATATTTTACATGTAACTACTTGTATTGCGAAAACCTCACAGTCTTTCAGTTGGCAGAGATTTACTGTTTATATCTAAAAACAACTGTCTAAACAACGGTTTTGTCAGCCTGGCCGGGCATTTCAGTTCTTTTTCTGCTATAATCAATTACTGCTTGCCATTTTGAAAGGGGCACAAATTAAAAAAAAACAAAACAAATTGCAGAACCAACATATAATTAATAATAATAATACAAATTGAATCAATTGGACAAAAATGTATTTAAAACCAACTTTATTTTAAAGAAATTGTTAAGATTTGTTAGTAGCATTGTTTTCAGGCAGTCCAAAGAGAGTCCAAAGCCTGAATAAATGAAGTGTCTGGAAGGGCATCTGGCATAAAAAATCTATGCCGAATTACCAGTGTGACTGAATTGCTGTGTCAACCCCACGGAGCAGCCAAATGCCTTTATCATTTTCAGCAAAAGACAACTTGGAGGTGAGGGGACCTAGACCCACTTCACTTTGCTATGGAAGTAAATAGGTCTAGCTGGCCTAGCTAACATTTTTGTCCTGGGCTTAGGTTTAATTCTAGTTTAGATCTAGTGCTGGTTCAGTCCTTGTTTAATTGTGACTGAGTACATAAGCTTTGGATACTTGAAGTTATACCTTGCATAATTTTAAATGCAAAACTTTGTCAGAGAGTTATAATGCTTGCGCAACATTGAAAAACCTCATATATCGCATATTTTTCAAAAAAATATGCAACCCTGAACCCCCTAGAGTAAGTTCATTAGTATTAAAACAGTTTTGGTATTGTTTTCATAAGGGGTCACTGAAAAATCCTGTGTAAAAACAATAATCATATGTTCGAAGTCGCTTTTGTCCACTAAAATTGATTTATAACTAATGTTTTCTGGGATGAGATGCACAATGCTCAAAGACATGTTCGAGGTCAATTCTGTTTTGATGCGTTTTGAAAAAAGATGGGAGTAAACCTTAAAAAGGAGGGTGGGAATGAATGACAAGTGGAGAGGAAGAAGTGAGCGAGTGACAGAGTGAGAGAGAAAGAGAGAGGGAGGGAGAGAGTTGGCGACCAGTCAAAAACATGAGAGGCTTTCACTGTGGATTTTGCCCTTGAGTCAAACTCACATCCGGCAGGCGAGGCCACCGTGTCCAAGAAGCAAATAACTCTGGCTCTGTTAACCCCCTACTGCCCCACATACCACAGGGAAGGGAGATTGGGGCTTTGTATTTGAATATGTGCTTGCTATGCGTACGGAATGCTAACCCATGTGGTAAGCCATTTGTAATTTCTGTGCTAGACTTATTCAGAAACCTCTTGTTTTCTCCTCCTCGTATGCGTACAAAGGTTTCCTCTGCCTGTTGGCCTCTGCCCGATGCACATCTATGAAATAAAAACCATCAGGGACTTCTGGGTTGGTTCTCCCATTCTTGCAGTGCTGGTTATTCACAAGAAACATTAGGGGGGGGGGGGGTATAAAGAAAGTTTCATTCAACCTGCAACAACTTATTTAGCCAATGCAGAACTCCAAAGCTGTTTAATTAAGATTAAAAGTTGCATTGTACCCTTTTAAAGTCACACTGTTGATTCTCTACTCGGAAATAAAATAATACTTACTAGTGCAGCACTTACAGATTACTAGATACTGCCTCAGTGTTCGCATCTCGTGAGAAGACATATCTCGCAACATCAACAACTCTCCACACATCAGATATATACAATGCATATTGCAACATAAAAGCACTATGAGACTTTGTCAGATACAGACAGAGTACTTTCAGTAAGTTTGTGTGAGTCAGCCTCATTTGCATTCTTATTTGGCATAGTTTTTTATGCAGAAGGTCATAGACTAGAAGAATGTAAACTATTATGACCTGGGACTTAGTATATGGTCTCTTTTGTGGTGGTACCTGTGGACAAATTCGTTCAGGAATGCTAGGAATGCTTATGGTTACCTCACAGTTAAGAAATAATATCGTTTATCAATCTTATTGACAAGTGATATTGGTGCCAGCATCTTGTGGTCATTATTGATACTTACACAATCTCCCTCAGCTCCAAATATTACTTGCTGTGCAGTCCAAAAAGATAATTATTTACTATTAACACTTGTTTGAATTTCATTGTGAGATTGCAACACTTTTAATATATACTGCCCCAGAAAGTCTAACTATCTGGCAGGAACACATAGGGTCATTACAGAGTTCTACGTCACACCTCTTCTACCTTTTACAGCATGTGAGTTTGAGGGTCATGATCATATGGAGAACAGGTGAAGGGGGGAAGTAGTAGCAGCTGTGTTGCTCTCAATCTGAGGCTGAGGTGGTAGTTAAGGTGGTGGGGCTCACACTACTTCAGCTGCCCCGGGGCTTACTATAAGGTCCCCTAATCTGTCAAAACAACCACAATTGGCCTACTATTATGTAAGCATAAAAAATCAGAGTTCACACTACTTTCTACAGAATATTTTTTTCTGGGCTTTATGGGTAATCATCAGTTCATGTACAGATAATGTAAAGAATTCTTCCAAAAAAGTGTTATATGATGCACATTGGGCATTGAGAAGTGAAGTGTCTTCTAATCTTCCAGCTAACAACAAGAAAATAAACAAATAAAAATGTCACTGCACCTCTGTCAGATCACCAGGTTGGTGACCCAGCAGAGGCTGCCACACCATTTCAAAGACACATTTACTTGCAGGATGGCCCAGAGATGATTCACAGGTTAAACCCTGAAGTACCACTGCAAATTTTATCCGTAAGAATTTAATTTAAAATCTTGATGAGGTGCCTTGGTGGCTCACATAGTAGAGTGCATACTGCATACCTGAGTGACTCATTTTTGACTCTTGCTCAGGTCGATATGTTCAATGTCATTTCCCTCTCACACTGTCTGTCTTAAATAAAGGCTAAAAAAGGCAAAAACATACATAGAAAAATCATTGAGGAGGAAACACAAATCCTAAAACTTAGCATAACTTTGTGCCTTCCATGAGGTGTTATCTGTTATCAATTCTAAATAACATAGTTCTAAAAATCCATTGAGTTATAGCTTGTAGCCCTTAGCTGGTGAAGCCTGATAACTTAGAGGCTGCAGACCAGCTAAACTCCAAGTACCCTAGCTAGTGTTCTGTATGCAATCACTGACATCACACACATAGTCAAGACAGACTAAACAATGCTAAACATTCTAAATCAAAAGAATAAACTGTGAGATTCACTATAACACAATATAAAATGAAATATTACATTCAAATTCCATTTTATCAGATTCATATTATTTTCCAAAAAAAAAACAATTCCACATTTTAATGTTAATATGAATCACTAACTTTAAATCTCTGGGAAACTGATCATGTGCTTGCTAGATTTTCCAGCAAACAAATAGAAGACAGAAAAAAGCCACTTTTAAGAAACAGTAAATTCTGAATGGCACTGTGTGGGCAGAGACTGAACGTGTGTGGGATGGTGAGCCTTTCAGGAAAAAAAAAAGGTGAAGAAAAGCGGAGGAAATTAGAGCGAGGCAATGGTGAAATGTCGACTCATTGCAGCCGAAAATAAAAAAGCAGTAAAGTGGCTGCCATAAAATACATGTATGTTTGCTTTACAAAGAGGCGTTTCCTGAGAGCTGTCCACAGTTCGCACTTTACTTCTACAGGGCTGTACTTTCGGTGTAAACTCGCTACGTCTGGTTTCTATAATCTGCCCTGAAGCCTGTGGGCAACCTGCACACTCCTTGGTTAGAATATCAATGATAAACTATACTCTATTTGCAAAGATTAACTTGCAGTGTATTGCAGGGTTCTAATTTCCAAGTTAGTAACCTTATAAGTTGAATAATTGTGGATTTTCAATTCACTCTTATGTTTTTATGTTCCCATTGTTTTGTATATATACTTTTCATGTGTCCAACTAATTGCTATGTTCAAACATACAAAGTTGTATACTCATAATTTGTCAGCAATGACTTCCATTAAAGTAAATGATTCTACACTTATTTACTCATTTTGAGAGATGAGTATGACTAGCCAGGCTGAAGGCCACACAAGGCTGGCATTCACATTTCATACAGGTACTCCGACTATGCTCATTGTCCTTCCTTAGTCTGATTTTTTCCCAACAACTGGTCAAACCATTCCTGTCTCAATCTGCATGCAGAGCAGAGAGCCAAATTACTGAGACCACTGCGCTGTGAGGCATTCAAGTGGTCTGGGGATTTACCAGCAGCACTAAAACCTTGTAGTGCTGAATGCTAATGGAGCTAATTTACACAGTAATCATATTTTTACCAATAAATATAGCCAGTGACACATTTACCTAATAATATGAATAATAAACTTTACATAGTTAGAAAAATGCGTTCCTGACATAGTAAATGCACACAGCTCCAAAAAGCGTTCACTTTTAAACACAATGAACCAAAGCAAAACAAAAGCGGCAGAGGGATGTCTTCACAGGTCTACTGTTGGTTTCCAATTAGCATGCTAGCTACAAGGAGTGACTGGGACAACACTAGTAAAATGCGGTATTTTTGTGTTTCTTAAATGTGTAATTCAGCAATGTATTATACAACCTTATACAGTCTTCTTTACCTCTGAGTGAATTGTGTGAATGCAGTTAGTTTTGATTTTGCTGTCCTAAGATCACCCTGTTCCTGGGTTTTATGTTTCAAGAAATGTGTTTACAACTATTAAATTGCTTTCATTAAATTCCTCAAAAGCTACCACCAATTCAGTAGGGGTGAGAGGGTCAGCAGGTTTTCCATTCCATTCCAAGTCTGTATGAATTGATTTTACTTTGATTTGGCTTTTAAATCATCACTACTTCTATACTTTCAAATTGCTATGCTGTGTACCATTTAGACATAGAATACTTGTATGCATTAACACGCATGCACTAGCGGGACAATCAAATACCTCAGATTCCCTTTAAACAATCGAACAAACACTTCAAAATTGGCTGCACCCCCGTTCCCCAGAGGCAGACGGCAGGTGCCAGGCCCACCTCAGGGTCCCTGCCGGGCTCTTGTTAGGTCTGGTGCCATTCAGGCGCCTCCTCACACGCAAGCCCCGCCGCTTTGTGTTTCTCTGACAGCCCTTGTCCACTTTGACGGGAGAAGTGCAGTAAAAAAAGGAGGACGTCGGGGATTACTGCTTTGAGAAGTTTGACAGAGCAACAGGACAGAGTCTCACCTTGCAGTAACTTCCATATTTTAACATATATATATACTCCTGTTTGTAATGAAAAGAGCAACTTTCTGACACTTTCAACAGTTAGCATTGCACTTAGCTATTAAACAAGGTTGCAAATGACAACATCACATGCATCATTATATCCGGGGCCCCAAATAACATCCTTTCCATCCTGGGTCTATTTGCAAATCCCTTAACGTCACAGACAGAAACTTTAGATGAAGCTGTAACTGCATTTGCATCAACACAAACTTCGCACACACGTTTCTGAATGCTGAGATTTGCTGCCGCACTCAGATCCTCACCAAAGAGACAAATGTAAACAGGCCGGTTGCTGAGTGACACAGGCGACTAGACCGGATCATTTTCCACTTCCGTCAAACCTAAACATGAGTGTGTTTACCTTAATACTGAGCCGAGACTGATCTCCGGTGAGAATGGAGTCTGTCTACATGTGCAAGTTCAAAGAGTGTATTCAAATGGACTGGCATGTGGATGTGATCATTGCATGTGTAATGGTGCAAGTGGATATGTAATGGTGTAGCTACATTTATGTATGCATTAATATACTTAGAAAATGTGAACATTATTTTTCAGTTTTCATTTCACACAGGAATACAAAAGTAATCAGGGTTTCATAAATGGCTGCGTCACCAGTTTTCAAGTCCAAGTTATGTTTGGGCCCTTAGAGTTTGATTCACTAAGTCAAATCATTAGCAATAGAAGTGGCAGTTTTAGTCACTAACAGAGCCATTTCTATACACTTTAGGGACCCTAGGCAAGAGGGACAAACGGGGGATCCTATACAGGCTCCAGTTATTTTATTTATTTATTATTTTTTTTATATAAATCCCACCTCAAACCAAAAACATAAGCAGCAGCATTTGATAAAAAAGTTTTCTAAGCATTAATATAAGCTCTCTTTTTCCTTTGTATCTTGAATTGTGATCTTGTATGCATAGCAGACAGATGAATATGTGGGACAATATAAGGGAAGATGTGAGTTCCTGCTTTGTGGTGCATTTTTGATGATAAATAATATTTTAGGCTGGCTACAATGTATGGTTTGACTTCTCTCCAGATAGGGCCCTTTTAGGAGAATGGCGAAGCAGCATCAGTTTGTTTTCTGTTGCTGAAAGAGCTTGTTCACAGATAAATGACTGCCCTTGGGGGCCCTAGGCAATTGGCTACCTTGCCTTCCCTATTGTGACTACTCAGGTCACCAAAAAATTTCAAGTCAAGTCTGAGTTGAGTCATCTTAAGTCCTAGTCCAAGTCCAATCCAAATCATTTCAAGTAGTATCCATGTTGTGTCCAGATCCAAGTCCAGGTTGAGCAACTGAAATAAATGTTCCGGTTAAAAAACTATATACAGTTAACCAGCTGCACAGTGCTTTGACATGTTTCTTATGCCATATGGCCTTCCTGTCACAACCAGCCACGTGACTGGAGTAGGCAATGTCGTGAAGTGTCTTGCCTAAGGACACAATGACAGTTTGCACTGGGTCATGTGGGAAGGAATCCCACAACCCTCTAGTTAGTTTAAGACCCGCTTAACCTCCTGCACCTGTGGCCCCAGGTAAAAAAGCAATCTATGCATTTAGCTTAAAGATGGTTAGTTCAGAAGTTGACACATGGCAGCATATAGCAAATGCAGCTTTAAAAGAATATACTGTATACAAATACAAATAATAGTAGCCCATAACATACATTTCCAGCTTCTCTGGGCCTGAGGCAGGGTTACACCCAAAGTCCAAACTGATAACCATTCACTCTTACATTCATTCACTATGGCCAATTTAGATTTTGTGATTCATCTTTGGATGCTTTTCTTTGAATGATGGGAGGAAACTGGAGAGTCAGCCATCCTGGGGATCAAACCCACAACCTCCTTGGAGGTCAGATTCAACAAAGCAACAAATACATTTTTTAACATTTCACAATCTCAAGCTTATAGTTGTTCATCACATCTACACTCTCCAAAATCTATGTAATCAAAACTAATTTCAATCTATGACAATTAGCCGCCTAACACAGAAGATAAGGCACAGAATTAGTGGCAGTAGGAAACCCCCTCCACACACCCCGCCACCATGTGAAAACCTGTGTCAGATTTCTGCACAGACAAGGTCACCTCTCATGGTCTGGCCTCACTTCCCTGGCTCGGTAACCGGATCTGAGCAGGATGGCGACAAACCTGTTTTTGTCACTGCGGAGGTGCCCACTTTTACAAGTCCACTGTGTTTAGCACATGGAGCATTTCCTTTTGTTTTCTCCACTGTTTGTCTTTGCCTTGACCTATGAAGGAAGTGCTTGTGCCTTGCTCACAGATGTCTGTCCCTCTCTAGACTTTAGAGTCACAAAAAGTCTATTCACAATTGAAATACTGTGCATGTGCAATGTCTTTTTTTTTTTTTTTAGAAATTCAAAGACTTAATAGCAAATATATGGAAATCTTAAGCCTGGATAAACAAGGAGAAGAAGACATTCGGCTTTAAAACCTGCCAAAGTTCCCATGCAAATTATTCACTGTGCCAACCCCTGAAAGAAAAGGCACAGTTCTATACCAACATTTATAAACATGGGGATAACCTTGGTTGTGAAAATGTAAAATGTGGCTCTTACTAAAGCTAATAAATTGGTTGGTGCACTGGATACTTTTCTCAATCACAGCACACATGATGCAGAACTGGCTGACACATTGGCCAAATCTGATTTGTCTTTGAAAGCAAACATAAAATGGGGATTAAAAGGTGGGTTTGTAAATTTTCTTGGCATCAAAATCCCCCCCTGCCATTGGTGCAAAAGGTCATGGGTTTGACTCTACCATGGGCCTCCAAAATCTCACAGTATTAAAACTTTGTAACTTTACTCTGATAGTACTTCCACTATAGTAACAGTATGCTAACTTGAGTAGATATTCTGGCCACTCTATCCACCTCTGCTGATTGGTGATACGCTATACAGGCAAGTTAACACATGGTATGTTTGTAATTGTGCTGTGTATGGAAGTGCGCAGTAATCCCTTCCAGCTGCCTCTCTCACTCAGGCAGCCACCCTCCTCTTCCTCCTCCACCTCCTCCTCCTCATGCCCCTTTTAGAGAAACTGTAGCTGCAGCTCTCACTGTGCCTTCCATGGGCCCTGGTGGATTGCTCCTGTTGACAACGCCGAGCCTTTTATGCATTGAAAACACCGTATTGGCTTTCAGGTGGGGAGACGACAGAGAAGAGAAAGGGACCTAGGATTTGTGGGGAGGTGGTGATGATTCCGGATGGGGAACAGTGGAGGATGGTCTGAGCAGCCATGTCCGAAAGAACCTCTCAATCACTGTTTAGAGTAGTGGTAGAGAAAATAATTAACTTACTTAGGAAACACTATTTGCTATTATGATTCTGAAAATTTGCAACACTTGCAACGAGTTTGGTGGATGTGAAACGCTGACACTGACTTATTGTGGTCTTGTGGTGGTCCAAAGCATGGATAAATGGAGAGGGTTGTGTAAGTTAAATGTGGGTGGATGAAGTTCCCAATCCACTTTACTTTAAGAAAGTGAATGGGTTTGTCTGGGCATGGTTTGCAGTTAACCAGCAAAGTTCTCCCCTGACAACAGGCAAAGCATTATGGTCTATTTTAATTGTCTAACTTCTATAACACATTGCTGGAAACTAGCCATTCAGACACCACTACAAAAGTGTAATAATGGACTATATAGTGACAAGGAAGTGGCTTCAAACTCAGCGTTGGTCTTCATCTCTGGACACAAAAAGTAGAGTAAACGTCAGATAGTGAGAAGGGAGGGGATGAGGGATCAAGAGAAGGCAGAAAAGCAGGAGGGAAGGAAAGAAAAAAAAACAAGAGCAGCACAAAGGAGTGCGTAATTAAGACAGGAAATGGGAGAAGAGAGGAGGGCTCTGGGGGCTTTCAGAAAGAGGCTGTCCGGGGTCGCTTTTCCAGAGAGCGGGGGAGTGGGGCCGATACCCGAGCCGCGTGAATGGAAATCAGATAATCTGTTAACACAAGGCATGGCCCAGATCCTGCCTGCACACTGACACGGATAGGCCAGTTCCTGTTCCAATCCGCCGCCGTGGCACAAAGTGTTTCCAGGGCAACCAGCTGTTCCAGCCAAACTTTGCCTCTTTGCTCTGAGCCAGCGGCGAAAACGACAGGTGGGGCTGTGAGGAGAGGAGGAGCGGGAGTACTGAAGGACTAAACAAAAGCTGCTTCAGTGTTAGGAACGGCACACAGGTGGGAAGTTAGCAGAAGCCGCCATGATAACCAAATGCCTGTGTAGAGCTGGGAGCAACAGCCATTTGTGAGACAATCACAAGTTAGCATAATCACACAATCAACAGGCTACAACTATTTTTCTTGTTGTTTGGTTTTGTTACTGTTAAAACAACTTCAGTCCAAATTATTTCCATCATGTACAGAAGTCGCTGCAATTTTCATGTGGTCCTAAAAGTTATTTTCAGGGTGCCTCTGTGGCTCACCTGGTGGAGCATGTACTAAGGGGGGTGATATGGGCAAAAAAAAATAAAATAAAAAAATAAAAAAATCTTGATTTTTTAAAAGATTTTCAGACAATTTTAATTTTTTTTTCTCCTGACATAAAAAACTATTTAAATGTAGTTTTATTATTTTTAAATGTGATTATTGCATAGTTATATTTGCATGCTAAAGGTCTACAAAAAATTAGCAAGCAGCAGCATGAAGACATACATGTCTTTTAGTGTTAACCCTCTGCTCTGCAAAAGGTCTATTATGGGGATGCAACTAATGATTATTTTGATAATTGATTAATCAGATAGTGAAATGTGTGTGTTTAAACTTGTGGTGTTTTATAGTTCCTAATACATTTTTTTTGAAAATTCTACAAAAAAATAAAATAAAAATAATAATAAATAAAAAAATAAAAATTGAACCATGCAATGGTATGGCTATGTCACTTATGCGAGTTTGATAGAGCATATACACACAAATATATTTTTAATCAAAAATACAATATCTATATTATTTTAAACTATTTTTGTTGCTTTACTACTCTGTCTTGGTAATAAACCTTCCTCTCTCAGCACGAACTGGTTCAGAGTCTATGCATACCCAATGATTAAACAATTACTAAATTAGTTGGCGTTTATAATCAATTATAATTGATTCATCAAATTAGATGTTGCAGCCCTACTCTATTATAATTTATATACCACATAATGCCTTGTTTAAAGACACTAAGCTCCAGAACACATGACAAATTAGCATACATAAACAAAGTACATAAGTTAGTGTTATTCACCACACTATGCTGCTCCATAGTGCTGCCACCTTTAAATTAAGGCATTACAGAGGTAAAATGACTCCTTTCTCTGTGATTATTGTGTTTTTAGTGTCTGCGGAGTCTCCACAGTCAGTATTTGAGTGGCTCTGGTTGCTAGCAGTAGCAATAGCCACAACACAGGAAACAGAACAATGCTTGGAGGACGCTATTTACACTAAATTCGATTTTACAATGTGGCTATTTTTGACATATTCCAAAATTAAAAATTAATCGTATTAATTTGATTTATTGCCCAGCCCTAGTGTGTACCAGGTAAACCGGAGTACTGAGGTTTGATTTGCGGCTCGCTAATAAAAAATAAATGCAATTAATCCTATGAGATTACCAGGACAACAAAAAGCTTTCACCCACAGATCCAAAAGCAATTTTTGACCAATAATAGGCTATTAAACAAGGATTATGCGCTGGGTCAGTGAGTTGAAATGTTGAAAAGACTGCGTAGAATTAATTGTACATACATATTATTGATGGTCACCTTTCATAACTCAACATTCAGTCAAATAAATAATCCATTATCACTATTGAAAGACTGCAGATATGTGTGGCTGGTTACTCCTAGATGTGGTTTGAGTGACTGGCACCAAATACATGTCAGCTGTGTTCACACCCAACATTCACACATTTTAATGCCAGGTCTGAGGGTGGTCCCTTTAACAACTATTGAAAACATAAACTGTCAGACTGCCACTGTTGCCAATTAGCCATATATAACCCTGTGGCTACACCATCACACCTTCTCTGCCATCTAAACCAAACACCTTCTACATTTACACAGCAAAACACCAAAAATGCCACATCAGCCATTTTGAACAGTTCCTCCTTTTTCACGCCTTCAAAAATAGTCCATTTTACAACTTCATTTACATTTTATGTGCTTTGTCACTGTATCATTTGCTGTGGCACAAAAAGGTCTAAACCAACCAACCAGCTCTGCCAGTGAGGTGTTGGGATCAAACTCCCAACTGCACTATAAAACTTTTATTTAGAGTGGCTTGAACTACTTTACAGTAAGGCAAATAACAGGTCATGTATCTAAATCAACACTGGTTACACATAGTGTTTCAAACTTACAAATTTAAACCAGCTTTATGAACTCTTCCACAAGCAACAGTGAGAGTATTTCACATCTGTAATAGTATGTTGGCTGCTGTGTTGTTTACCAATAGAGATTGGAACGTAACGTCACATCGGTTGTCACAAAGGCTAGTTTCAACAGTAAAACAATGGAGCGATTTAGTATGTAAATTACTCGACTTAGCGTTCACTCAAACGTATTCTGATACTTTAGTGTGTGATAAATAGTTATCAAGAGTGACAAAGCAGTTAAAGGAGTTCTTTCAAGGCTCGTTTGTTTACTTTTTTATTCCGCTGTGAACAATGGTATTTGGAGTTTACCAATTCCATATTTCTATGTAGATATCTATCAAAATGCACTCTTCCTTGCTGTAGATTTTGCAGCTTTGACAATAATTATCTATAATAAAAACTTTTCTGGTCCCTGGTGATTTGAATTTCATGGGGTCAAAATTGTGTGGAAAAACAAAAATCAGGGGCTGAACTCAGATGCATAATAAAGGTTATCAGGATCTTGTGGTGCTGTAGCGTCTGTAGGTTAAATGCTCTTATACAATTCAAGCCAATTGCAAATGTTCTGAACTCATTCATTGACAGCACACAAACAGTTGCTTATCATTGTTATAATCATCTTAATTTGTGATTTTTTTGTTACTAATGTACAGTCTTCGGTGCATATAGCTCATGTTAAAAACAGTAAAAGCCTTTCTAAAGCTCCATACAGCCATGCCACTAAACTCAGTGATCCAACTTCATTTGCAAATATCTTACCAAGGGGACATAATAGGGGTGAAAAAACACACCTCCTGCAAGACCTCCACCTCTGCTCCCACTTCAAGAGGCAGGCGGTGCGACATGCGGCGGCGTACCGCAGCTCAAACTTCCCCTTCCTCTGGAGGGGAAGCCATTTTATTGTGTTCCACCGAGATAATTGCCAATCCTTTTCAAATGAAAGGGTTTTCTCAGCGCTGGGGTAATTACTAGATACGCAGCGAGGGTCTGGTGGTGAAGGAGGGGGGTAAGAGGAGAAGCAAACATGACAGGCAGGTATTAAAATCCAATGGGTGGGGCAGGAAGGAAGTGGAGAGGGATGTGTTGAAACACACAGAATGCTGCTGTAGCCTCCGTTTGGGGTTGAAGAAGGACATGTTTATGGTCTAAAGGGTTGGTCCTTTTTTGATCTGGGAAAAAAGATCTTGCGCCAAGTGCCAAAGTCCCATCTGCTCCAGGGCAATCTTCTGCGGTGGTGAGGTGATTTATGTGGTGTTCGCTGACCTCTTTTCCTAGATCTTTTTTAGGAACTTCCCAGCGCTATGTTTTTTCTTTTTTCTTTCAGAGTGCGCACAGCTGAATAATTCTTTCAGGCAGCGTAAATTACATAGTGCGCTTCCTACTCAGTGCGTTGAGGAATGTCTCTCGGTGATGATGGAGAGATTGAAAAGCAAAGCAAACTGTAAAAGGCCCGTGCAGCTCCCCTCGAAGCGGTGTGCGGACGTGGGCCAAGTTTTCCTCAGAACACAGCTGGGTGAATCAGCGCAGGTAAACACACAGGACTGCAGGGTAATTGTGGGGTGTGACCAGGGAAGATCACACATGGACTTACTGCTGTTTAAACTTTTAAACATTAAAGTCAAACTTCAACATATTTTATTTACAATAAAAAGTACCTGCATAGCTTCAAGAGCATTAAATAAATTGATTTATTGTTTCACACCTGGAATGAAAATCTATGTAATGCATGGGTAGTGCAATAGCCACAACTAACTTTTGGTTTGATGCAAAATAAATGTTATCATTTATTACAAAGTAACATTAGTACAAAGATGTGGCCATAAATGTGCATCTAAGCGTAAAACTTGTACAGATGTACACAGCATATAACCACTTATTACTCAATTTAGAGAATCAACTCCACAGAATTTAATCCGAAGGAAAAAAACAAAAAAAACAAAACACGATTTCAATGCATTACTTGTTACAAAGCCACCCTGTATATCTCCAGGTTGTCTAAAAGCACTACGATGTTTAGTGACTACTTCTGGATATAATAGCCACAGCTGCCCTGGGGCAGACTGATGGAAGCGTGGCTGCCAATCTGTGTCAACAGCCCCTCAGACCACCACCAAACACATAATCACACAACACATTCATACAGACAAGGTGAGTGAAGTGTACTACAACAGTATGCAATGCTGGCAGCGGAAATTGAACCATCAGCCTTCAGGTTAGTAGGCAAACATCTGAACTACTGTACGAATTGACTCAGGCCTGCAAATAACAGCACACTGAAGGTTGTGAACTTATTCAATTATTTGGGGATTGATTGATAAACCCTGGATCTGTCGTTGACAAACTTGAGTTCTACGATAGTTTTTGTAACTAAAACATAATTTTAGTATGTAGCCTTTAGCTTGAGTGACTCTAACTGCACCTACAAACAAAAGTACTAGAGCCAGTCACTTATATCCTCTACCAAGTCATTAGTAGTAGGTTGTCAGTTGTCAACACTTGCCCAGTTAGAAACATGATTTTTTTTTTTTTTGGCCTAATGCTAATTTCACCAGCTGAAAATATATTGCAGTCTGTTTAACTTTGTGTGCGTTCATTTAGCATTGTACACTAAATTGGTCTAAAGTGATCCCCAGCAAATCAAAAAGGACTTTACATACATTGAGTGGTGTAACCTACCATTGCTTCTTCAGTGTTGCGCCATTGTCTTGTACTATTGATGTCATGTATACCTAGACCTATCAAGTTGTCTTTTTACATATCCTTTAAACACTTTCCCCTGTGGTCCCCGACCTTAGAGAGTGGCCCTTTGGACATCCATGGGGCCCTATACTTGTCAATAGACTTCCTGTTTAAGGCACGTCCTGGTGAAAAAAGGTGTGCTCAATGCTTGTTACATGTCATAGAGGGAAGAACGACCAGTGGGAGTTCAGGGGCGGGGGGTACGGCACTCAACAATGGCCCATCAGTTAAGTGTTTTCCTGCAATTTGAGAATCTGCCCAAATTGGTGTCCTCTTGAGTCGCCACTGCATTCAGGGCCAACCGAGGGGGGGTCCGGCCTAATTGATACTTTGAAAGAGGAGTGAAACCCTCCGCTAGTGCATACAGTGGCATTCCGGGTCAGACTGGCTGTCTCTATGGCGACGGTCGAGGGAGGAGGGCTACGTGCTAGGGCTCGAGCGTTTGTGCATTTGCGGATGCTGTAAATGGATACGTAGTGACAGGTCAGCGCCAGCAGCCATGTAACAGGCTGCAGGCACCAAGGTCAAAGCGCAGCAAAGACAAGCTACCTTCCACTCGGGCGGCAAAAATTGATAGGGGTTTTATCCAGAGGGTCCAGGGGCCAAGGCGACATGACAGACGTGGATATCCGGTTTATACACAAGAGCGAGTACAAGGAAATCACTTCTCTTAACAGCCACTGAAGGTCCACATGGGAGATTTAGATTTATACGACAGGTACAAAGACTTAATATGGCAGCAGAAAACCAAAGGAAAACAGCTCGTGTCACCAGAGCTGTTTCCTGCAGGAATGTACAGTTGACAAGAATCATCTGTGAAATGATACCTTTTTGGAACATGAAATTCTATAATGTTTTTGTTACATTTTGACACCATGGAATTGGATAATTCTTAAGACAATCCAAACCGTAGACATAACGAATGGAAATTACAGTAACTGCTTTGATCAGGACTTGAGATTTTTTTGACAGTGCAGAACAGCAACGTTTCTGTCACAAAAAACCCTTATCATTCAAATGGTCAAAAGTGATAACGTGGGTCATGTGAAATACAGCAGCCACAGAGGTTCAAAACCTGCTGTGCTGTTTCAATTTCAATATTAAAGAACAAAGAGTAGTACCATAAGAGTAAAATAATACATTGAAAAATAATAAAATGTGATGTAATAAAGGATTAAAAAAAAAAACATATACCAACATTTGAAATCACCATACTAATGTATCATTTGTCATGTTTATATGTTTTTATCTGAATGATAATCGCTTAAAATGAAATGTAAAGCACCAAAACATGCTGTTAACAAATGTTTTAGTGTGCATATGATATGAGCCACAATGAGCAGAGTTCACCTTAAACTGGACTGAAAATCACCAATTACCAAACTGTGTCATAGTGTCAACTTCTCCAGTTCATATTAAATTCAATCACACAGTTAAGTGAACACTAACCTGCCTTCTGAACAAAATCCTTCTGAAGATGGTTGTATGTGAAGTAAGAACTTTTTTGTTCATAGTTAGAGAGAGCTCAAAAGAAACTGTTAAGTGCTCTCATCTCTACAACCAACAAATTTTAAGAACATGATGATGCAATGTAGCATTGCTGTCATGGCATCATCCATGCCTCACAATCGTCATGGATACGGAATGTAGAATGAATACTGTATGTGTTATGAAGAGTCAATAAATTAATTTTCAAATGCTCATATCATACCATGGACCATGTGAAATGCAGCAGCCATAGAGGTTTAAAACTCAAATCCTAAAGTGTTTACCAAAGGGGAAAGATGTGCCTTTACTGTACTTTCAATATAAATATTTATGCAGAAGGAGTAGTAGCATAAGAGTACATTTAGAAAAATAAACATGCTTGGTGCACCTAGCTCAGTTAGCAAAGAAAACTAGTATTGCATATCCCAGCATTTGACAACACTGTACTAAAAAGTACTAAAAGGTATGTTTGCCCACATACCTTCATAGGACACTACTACGAATCACATAATTTTCATATTTAATGTGGCAGAGGTTTTTACACTAGATGCCCTTCCTGCTACACCCCTTTTCATTTATCTGGGCTTGGGACTAGCACAAGGAACATGCTGACCATTGTAGTACTGTATCTTCTGTGCCCCTTGGGATTGTGTGCAGATGTTAGCACTGAGCAATACATTTTTAAAGTAAATATCATAATTTAGCTTCAAATTTTCTTTACACAACATAGTTACGTAACTACTGACACAAGTATTAGTATCCACTTGTATCTACTTGTACATAATTATAAGGGCTCTAATACAATATAACAAGATAACACATGTTTTATGTGTACAGCCTGGGACCTACAGCCATTTGTTTTGTTTAACCACTTAACTGGGAACATTATCACATACTGTAACTGTCCTTCAGGCTCATAAGGGTGGGGTTATTATAAATCAATCACAGCAATATGACCCATCTATGTTTATGGATTTGAGCATTAGAACAGTGTTATCCACAGCCCTATCTTTTTAGCCAAGTCAGCAACGCCCCGTTTGCAGAGACATACATCCTTCCTTTTACATGGAGGGATTACTTTACAGTCTCCTGACCTTGGGTAGGCTGAGTGTAACACAAGCTGGCCCGGCACTAAGACAAATACAGTCTATTTCTGTATTTGTCTTACAGTAAGCTGGCCGTAATTGAATCATGCTCCGCAGACATGAATGGAGCTGGATGTAGTCTTAGTCACAGCGGTTAGCAGCGAGACATAATCTTGTGGCTGCCCTGTTTAGCTCGTGTGACTCCAATTATATGTGCTTTTCCTCCACTTTATTATTATATGGACTGCAGGGCTTTACAGAACAAGATAAGTTTCTGAAAATAATGTGATGTATTTAAATAATATTTATGCTGCCAAAGCATTTCTTTGTGAATAATCCTCTGGGATTTGGTTCTTTGCACTTAACCCCCCGTAGTGTGAAGTGTGATTTATAATACATTTCTAATACATTCCTGCCCACTCATTTGGAATTCAAACATCTTTTGCATTAATTTTGACAAGTGAGCAAACTAAGACAAGTAAATTAGACACATTTGCATGACAAAAATGTCATGTCTGCTGTTAATGTGGCTGTCCAAATAAAGTAGTGGCATTTGGATTTCATAGTCAGTTCCATTACCAAATGTCTTTGCAGTCTTTGATGGCTAACCCCTGTGCATACATATTATAGTGTGCCTTATGCTACTAAAATTAAATTTAGTACAACATAGAAACCACTAGTTTCTGTGCAGAGTTTGTTTAAAACTTGACTGAAAAGCACCAGACTGTCAAAGAGTCAACTTCTTCAGTTTATATTAGATTTAAGCACCTTGTTGAGTGTACACTAACCTTTTCTCAAACCACCATCCTTCTGAAGGTGGTTGTGGATGAAGTGGGGTCATATTTGTTCAAAGATGGAAAGAACTCAGGTTTAAATCTTTTGATGTCTATACTGACATCAAAATGAGCTTTTAAGAGCTCCCACATCAAAAAACAAATATTAGAATGATGATGCAATATAGCATTTTTGTTATGGCATCATCCATACCTCACAATCGTTGTGGATACAGAAAGCATGATGAACACAGTGTAAGTATGTTTTGTTTGCACAATATCCATCATATAAGATAAATGTATAGTAAAGTATACTTCAAGCTTCAGAATCAGACCTGTTGTGGTGTTAATCTGTAGCAAAAGGTATAGGAAATCTTTTTACAGCAGTTTCCACTCAAAATTAATCAAGACCATGGGACAAAGTTAGTTAAAGTAAGTTAAGTAAGACAACGTGTAATTTGTAAAGGCCATATCATCAACAATGGTATCCACTGCTTTTACCACTGGTACTATTAAACTGTACTGTGTGGTTTCCAACAATCAACTATTAAATAATAATAGTTAATGCTTTCTGTTTTCTTTCTGACAAGTCTCTAATGTAATGCTTTATCAAATAACCACATCACATAATGTTTCACTTTTGCTTCTATTAATACTGGAAATACCAACATTATTTATTTTCTACAATGGGCAGCTGCTGGCCACAATGGACTCAATCACTCAGATGGTTTGTAGTGTGGGTTATAGTGGCAGGTCTGCAACGGGCCTTGGATATACAGTAAAATCAAAAAGGTCTATGATATGACCACAGCTTTAACTGATGAACAGATACATTGGAAGATGGAAGTTGTGTTCAAGTTGTTTATGCAGTGTGCAAATCGGGTTGGAACTGCCCAACAAAGAAAAGTGTGCCAGCTTGTACTTATGTCATGACTACACTCGAAGAAATTCAAACTAACCGCACCTGCGATTGTGTAACCAGTCCGGATCTAGGAGATTCCCCTTGGCAAGACAACAACAACACACTGCTGCTGCTAAAGATAGATGAACAGGTCTCTATTCGCATGCTGTCAACTGCCTAATCTCTAAACTAACAAACCTCAAACTGAAAGTCGATACTCGTCCATCTCAGCTTCACACTATATCCTCTTGTTATTAGCGTGGCTGGATGGAGAGTGGTGGTTATTGTCTTTCTTGGACGACGTTGTGGAGTTTGGCAGTACTTTTAGTGTGATAATAAACTGTATTTGAGCTGTCCAAAAAGGAACTGAGGGCTCGATACAACATCCTGTGGTCAGATTTGCAAGGGCCAAGTCATGTACCAAATTAAATAGACAGGAAAGTTCAAGTTACAATGCATTTAGAGAAGCAAAAATATTTCAACCACCATTTTGAGAATCTGGATAAAGTCTGCATAAAGTTTATTCCATTGAATGATATGGGTTGGCTTGATACTTAGTTTGGTATGAATAACCAGAAGCTTGGGTTTCCACTTCCACAAGAGTCATGTAGGCTCACAGTGTAAACATACAAGTGATAGGTTCAGTATGTTTCTATTTAAGAAATTGAATGGAAAGAGAGTTTTTTGTCATTTCTTTCTTTTTTTTATTCTTTTTTTTTTAGAGACACAGTGACAGGCAATCGAGAGCGAGAAAAGATTGGAAATGACGGCCAGGAATTGTACCAGGATCACTCCAGTACATGGTATGTGTGCTACCAGGTGAGCCACAGAGGCACTTCAAGAAAAAGACTTTTTGTAATCGAAGTGTCTTTTCATTAAAGAGTGTTGCATCAGTTGGACAGATTTAAGGGAGTGTTATTATGATGGTAATACATGTTATAACTTTGTTGGGGAAAAATACAATATTTAGCCTCCTTTCCTCTTCTTTATTAGGACTGTTCCTTACAAAACTACATGACATGCCACATGCTTTTAAGAAAACATTGTACAGTTTCAGTTTTGTGTTTTTCCTTAAATTATACATTTTCTGTTAAGAACTCTCTGTTGTGCCGTGATATAGCTCAGTTGGTAGAGCTGTGGCATCATGGGTTAAAGTCCGGACTCTGATACTTTGCAGAATGTCTCTCCCGCATGATTTTCTGTCACTTCTGCAACTGCCCTATCCAATAAAGCCAAAAAAAGCCGTTAATCCAATCAAAGGAATGCTATATTGTTTATATAACGGAAATAGCTGCTTCATTGCCAACCCTTAAACCACTTACACCGCCACACAATTGGTCAGGACCAGGTGTGGATTTGGGAAAAACCACATAGCTTTAAGAGAAAGAGGGGCGTTTCTGAAACTGTTTTGGGAATCCAATTGCCCAAGGTATATTGACCTTGGCCCATACTGTACCACTCTCCAATGGGAACGTCTTTAAACTGCTGCAAGATTACAGATTGGCTACAGGAGTTCCTGTTGAAGCTGGATAGTGCTGAAGCAGTCCACCAATCACAAACAAGCAACACTTATTTGTTTGTTGGCTGCCATGTGTTTGCAATTTCAAGTACAATCCGTTCTTAGAGCAAAAGTCCAGCAAGATAAGGATCATTTAGGGAAAAGTTTCACAGAAGGGGCCTAATTTATGGCCATTATTTGTACTTACATCCTCTGTAGTACAAGTTAAGTAGCTTCACAAAACTGATAATAGCAATTAGAAAAAAAATGCTGAGAGTTTGGAGTTGACCTTACTTGGGGGGTCGTTATAATTAAGAAAAAAAAAAAAAAAAGTTCTATCACGTAAGTTGTGTGTTCAGGTTTAGCAGGCTTTTGCAGTCCTGCTTGTGATCAGAGCTTTGATAAGGCATTGTAGATGGGCTGTGCGAAAGCGCTTTATCGCTGGTGCATCAAAGCATGCATAAAAGCCGTGAACCGGGGCTGGATAAATACAAGGCACACACCCCAGAGAAATGTGTGCTGCAGCACCTTTCCTCAAGATTATCTCTGTGGAAGAATGGTGGGATCTAAAGGCTTAGTTCCCCCTCCCGGATTCTCTTCTTCAGCACTCTAAAAAATAACTGTCAAAATGTTTGGTAGAACTGCAGATATATAATTTATAATATATAGCTTTCCATCCATTCTATTTGTTGGGTGCTTTTGATTTGTCATAGCATTGGCCTCTTGGTTTGAAAAGGAAAAGAAGCTAAGATTAAACCTCACTTGTGTGTAGGGTTAAATGTTAATGAACTGCCAATTTTGAATTTGGATGTTTCCCACTGAAAATGTCTGGAAAGGGGACACGTTTTCAGTAAAATATGTAGATGTACCAGCTAGCATGTACCATGATATGTTTTTGCCAACCAAAGCAACAATTTCTATGCTGTAATCAAACAGCAAACCGCTATGATAGCAGAACATTGTAAAAAAAAAAAAAAAAACATTGTTAAAGGGTTTTGCTGATTTTGTAAAGTAGTCCAAGCTAATGTACTTCAGCATTGCCATATTGTTTACAAGAATCTCCTGTTGCTGTCAGCAAACTCAAACCTGCTCACATACAACAGTACTGATATGCCATTGATCAACCACCGGTGGTTCAGACTAAACTTGAGCCTGACTAGATGGGTTTCTGTGAACTCACAAATTTTGCAAGAATCCAGTTTGCTGCACTCCAATTACTCTTTAACCAGCAATATTTTTTTTTGATAATCAACAGTAACACTCTGATGTGAGTACATGTTCTTTACTAAGCAACTGTACCCTCCAAAAGCACGTGAACACATCAATAGCAACTTTTTACTTAGATGTGAAGGTATTAGCTCATATACTTTTAAAGAAATTTACTTTTGCCATTTGACAGTATTTCTTTTGACAGCACTTTTTTTACAGTGTAGGCCTGTTCCCTATCTGTTCCCACCTTCCTGTGTGTGTGTTTCTCTCTCCATGGCTGAGTGCAAGGTGAGAAGCACAAAAGGAACACCTGGCAAACACCCATCCGCTCCTTCCTCGTCTTATTGTCACCACCACCACCACCACCTCACCACCCCTCCCGTTCCTCCTCCCTCCACTGACTCTCCTTTCAGAGGCCTGCTCGCAAGAATGGCAAACAAGAGTCTTTGCGCGGGACCAGGAAGGAGGAAGAGGAGGAGGAGGAGGAGGCTTGTCTTTCACACGCCAGGAAGTGCTATTGAAACCAGGAGCTGCATGTACATGTCCCTCTGCACCAGCACCGCACTGCTCTCTCCACTCTCTCTGTGGCTGCACACATACAGACACTAAGAACTGTAAAATAATTAAATAAAACAGCAAAAGTAAAAACTATAGTTCTCCAAAAAAACATTTGTATTGTCCCTAGAGCAAAGAGAGCTTTGCATTTACAAACAGAAACAGTATGTTGCTATAGTGCAATATTAATTGACTTTTGGAGGTCTATGTTGTACTGTGAGTTATTTCTTTGTACTTGTGTGTGGATATAAGTAAAATATCTTAATGCCATGATGATCTGTTCATGCTAAAAAGAAAAACTAACATCAGAAATCCCTCACCTTGATTTAAAGGGAACATCTGATACTTCTTATATCTTATTACAGTCTTCATCTGATAAACTTTGTCAAAACATACATGAGACTCCCAAGCCTCTTAAAACACACATTTGTATTTAGACTGGGTTCCATAGGACATTGGACAAAAAAAAAAGTTGAAAAAGTCACAGAAACCAAATATATAGGATAACATATCCTTGTAAATGTGAGTTTTGGCTTGGTTTTCTACAATTTTCACTGGCAGAAAATAGCAATAGTTTGAAAGAGTAGTGCTAAAATCAATCAATCCAAAATCATGCTTCAAAAGTCCTCAAAACCTAATACAGATTTTGAAATATGAAAGGTTGTTTAATTGTAGAACCAAAAAAATGCAACAATCAAGCAAATTCATGAAAAAATGTGAAAGTCTAAATCTTATCAACAGTCCTTAGACTCTTCTCACACTATGCTTCAGGTTCCAAGATGTTATGAGCGTACTATCAGAGGTAGTGATCAGCAGCAGACAGCCTGCATGTGTTGTTGTATGCAGGCCCACTGTGAGAGGCTCGGCTCTCAAGACAGGTGTGGTAGGTCATGAAGGGTGCATTAATATATTAAAACATTTATATAGTATATAAAATATATTTACTGCATATAGCATTAAATACATATATTAGGTGGTGCACAATGGCAGGGCTGTGGCCAGTCATACCAACATGTAAAACGCTCCTATTTGCGTAAGGGGTGGTCTGATTGGCTGGTTGGTATAGGTTTCTGGTAAGCTCTAAATTTTGGTTTGATGTTTATTTACAAGTGGACAAGTTGCAATGTGGCAAGTGTGTTTCAGTTATTTATTTTTTATTATTATTTTGCTTTTGTGAGTGGCTTTTTTTTTTTTGGCTTTTTTATATTTGTGTGTGTGTCTTGTTTTTGCTTTTGTGAGTTTTTTTTTTTTTTTTTGCTTTTGTGAGTAGCTTTTTTTTTTGCTTTTGTGTTTTTTGTTCTTTTTGTGAGTGGCGTTTCTAAGTTATGTAGCTTTAGGTTCAGTAAATTTGTGGCATATAGAAGCTTTAAATGCTAAAGGCATTCAGTTTGTTGGCTGCATCTTGTTAAATTCTTCCAATTTCACTACTTTTTACCTAACTGGTCTTGGTCAGCTGTTAAATTTCCACATACTCTAAATTGCTGACAAGTAACATTGGGACACTTTAAACTGCTAATATACGATCACAATATGCACAGCACAGTCATTGCCATGTCATAAATTATCCTTTGCACTCAGCCAACAACAGATTGACATTCCACTTCCTGTTTACAAAAGCCAGTGTTCAGAAATAGGTGAGTGGGCGGGGACACGCGTTTGCGGAGGCTGAGCCCCGGGGCAGGTTATATGTGTTTTCATGTGCTCACTTCAGGAAGACTCTGACACTTTTACTACGCTGTCAAGTATTTATAACCTACAACCTTTTTAGAGCCCCTAACTTGGTCCCAGCCCACTTCGCACCACTAGCCCCCTCTGTACTGTACTCTCCAGGCCTATAAATCTCGCTATGAACTCCGGCTATGACAACACAAGGGCCATCGTGAGCTAAAGAGCGCCTATTTGCCTGTCAGACTTAATCTTGGCTCGCGGTTCGACTGGAGGTGGCTTTTGCTGTCAGTCAGTGAAGAGGAAAAAGGAGGAATGCGGCGGATATTTCAGGGGCGGAGAGCAGTGCATACCATAAATAGCTTGACTTTCACAGAGCAATCCCAATTTCAGTGGGTGGAATGTGTTTTTCAACTTTTTTTAGGGGTCTGGACGGAAATGGCTATTTATTTGCCAAATACACCAATGTGTAATTTGACTTGTTTCAAACCAGTGTTCTTGGAGTTTGGATAATACAATGTGATGAGTTTTATAGCATGTGGGTTTATAACATTCACTAACATTATGCAAACATAGCATCTAATCCAGCCATACAACGAGTGTACTCTTTGTGCCAGTCACAAGCCTGGATAAATATAATGTTGTGTCACGAATGACATCCAACCTTTTCTTTGGAATAATTGTACATGTTGGCCATTAACCTGGACTTTTGACTATTTCTAAGTTTACACAGTAGAGATTTAAGCTATTTAATTCACAGCAGTCTGCAGGCTATCAATACAGATACATTTATAGCATTTCAAAAATATGTGTATAAACCATAAGCTACTGTGGTAGAAGGAAGGCTAACAAAAAAGGTGAAACAATGTACAAAAATACACAAGCACTCAGACAGCCTAGACCTCTGCCAAGGCACTGGTCCTAACTTGCAATGGTAGAGATAAACTGCCCAGAAATGGACTCAAACTCAAAAATTTTCTAGTTCAAAGGTAAATGCTATTTAAATAGAGCTACAAAACCTTTATCTCACAATTTCAAAGAATCTACAAAACTAATCATTTGTTCTTTTAGTTAGTGAGGTTCATCTAAATTACCATCTAAATGCACACCAAAGAGATGACAGAAAACATCATCTCTATCTCATCAGATCATATTTCATCATGTTTGTCATCTGAAGACGTGGGGTTTAAAGGGCTCTTTACACAGATGTTGCTGATTCTAATGAGCCCAATCAAAGCAGAAAAATCATTTATAATTATTTTATAACTACAAAGTAATAGGCGTGTAAAGGTATGAATATGAGTATGAATGTGAGTATTTGACACTGCACAAAAACTAATAATGCATAAATAGCAATGTTGTTGCTATTGTTGACCTACCCCAGGCTCTAATAAGTCATCACAAAAAAATCTACCTTGCATTTATTATTTTGAAAATAATTAATTTTTTTTTCACCCAAAAATCTGGCATTTAAGGTTTTTAGAATATATCAATAAAAGTAGAATATAAAAATAATTTATAACATTTTTACAGCAACAAAATTAATTGCGCATTTTACACACTTAATGGTATGAACGTGATTATTTTAGAAGGGTCCCTAAGAGTTAACACACTCTCAGTTAACAGCACAGAATATTTGCACAGTACTATACACCCTTACCCAAGTGTACTACTCAAGTACTTTGCAAAACTGTCCCCTTAACCTATGTAAGACCTAGACCTATAACTAGACCTAAGTCTAGTTATAATCAGACTTTGGGAGTAATTGAAATTTCATAATTTCTAGGATATCACTATAAGGGTAAAATAAGCTCTACTGTGCATGTTTAAGCCATCTTCTCGTGGATCTGTGTACCAGATACTGCGCTGACGCTCTCCCTCCTTGCACAGACCCAGGTCCCAGAGCAGAATAACTTATAACTTTCCAGCCTAACGTCCCTGGTCAAAGGTGTGGAGCATGTAAAGAGGAGCAAACTGCTTTTCCAGCTATCTCCAGCATCCCTCTGCTTCTCCGAGGGACCGCTCACTGTAACTCATTCGCACTGACAGCCATATGGAATACTGCTCTGCTCACGATGTGCAGCCACCAAGTAAAGGAAATGGAGAAAAAAAGAAAAAAACTATATCCTGACTGGGCCTCCTTCCTGCTATCTCAATAAGAATTTCAACATTTCAGACAGTTTGGCAGCAGCGTGCATTAATACAAGACTGCCTTGAATCTGAAAGTGGTCACTGCTTCGAGAATTTGAGTCTACATGTATAATTCGTATATATATCGGATAACATTTGTTTATCTAACTATTGGGTTCTACTGTCCAGGGCACGTAATTGTACATTTGGTTAAGTGACTGTTGCAGGGAAATGAGACGGCACGCTCACAGAGGTGGAATGCAAAGTACATATTTGACGGTTGAAATAGCTGTAATATGGCTGGGGGTCAGCTCAGTCAATCAAATTACCGAGTTTGGGCCAAAAGGAAAAAGGCTCTGGTTTAATTTAATTTGGACGGCATGCGGCCTCAGTGAATTGCAGAAATGATGGTATATGATTTAAAATGACGTAGGTTCAGATGACTGCTGTGGAACATTGAAATGGCCTAAAGACTTTAGGTTGCAATTTTTTTTTCTAGTAAAGAATGGTTACTGATTGTGTCTTAGTCATTTTTGGTGACGGGCAGGCATATAATATCAATTGTTATGTAAACATGCAGTCTGCAACTCTTCTTTTAAAGGGGCTTTATTATTATTCATATTTTTAAATACATTTTGGTCACTTCTAGAACAGCATTGCACATTTTACAACCTTTTAAAACATTATCTGTCTAAAAGAAACCATTTTTAATAAGTACTCTACTGTTGCCATAACAAAACAGTTGAAGAGATCAGCAGAGTGTTGTGGGCTTTTGAACTTATAATCAATGGAACCAAGCATTTTTAGGCCTCAGAAAGGTCATGCCAGAGACAATATGATTATTTAAACATGAGCGAGGAGAGCAAAACACAACTCCTGGTACAGTATGTTTGTGATGAGGGACTGTTATAACATGGCAGAAAGCTCAGAAAAGTCAATTTTGCACCATATAGCCTTTAATTAGGAAACAAACATGTATGGAGGAAGGAAATAGTAAAAAATTAGATGTCAACAACGTCATCTAGGCTTTTTTATGAAAAATTTCAATACATGAGAATGTTCAACCCAGGGGAAGTTGAACGTCATTTTAGTTACAAGAATTTTAAAGTATAGGAAATACAACCCAATCTCAGTTAAGCTACTTTGGTTTCACTGGCTTACAAAAAGTACAAAAAAATGTATGACCATAATATAAGGTAGTTGTAAGGCTATCATTGGTTTTTAATACTGATTTGTGGTCACAACAAACAACATCAGAGTATTTTATTTTATTTTTTGTCTAGTGTGTTTTGGCTTTTCCCCACTGGAATTCTCAAAGCAAATCATCAGCCCACTTGCATGCAGTAATTTGAATATTGATTTTACATAGGTTTTACGCAAGCTGGAATTCCTGACACAAAACCTATATTATCCAGGCTTGGACCAGCACAACAGGTACACTGGCTTTTAACCTCTTGTGCCTGGATTTTTAACTGTCTAGTAGTGTATCTTTTAGTGTATTTAATGTACCCTGCTCTAATATCTAGTATTTACAATTGATCAAGTATCTACAAAGTCAATCCATCTTTTATAAGACAGATACAGGCCAAAACCTAAAAACTAAAAGGTCTTCTGCTGTGATAGGCCTGAGTCCTAATTGGAGCCCTTACCTCACACTAAAACTCCCCTCTGCCCGCATCTACCAGCCCCCAAAACCCCACCTCCTGTTCCCCATCTTCTCCATGGTGTTTATCCACTAATTGGGCCACTTCCTGAGACGGGGCCAAACAGAAAGGGGAGGAATGCATGGCAAAAGGCCACTCAGACAAGCTAGCGTCAGGTCTTGGGGGGGTGAAGGGGGCTGTGATGGGAAAGAGGCGGGAAGATGAGAGAGAACCGCAGCAGAGGATAGAGAATACAACGACCAAATGTTTTTCTGTTTGCAATCTTTTGTCTATGATGTAACAGCCTACACCGCCTACAATATGTGCAAGCCGCCATTCATGAAAGCCAGTTTTGGACCACCGCCCTCCGCGAAATGCTGGTTTGAATGGAAGAAAATGCACATAAGTCATGGGACTGACAAATGGGGGAGTTCACGCTCATTTTTATCCCAGCTGACCATCTCTGTGCTGCTTTTCGTTTGAAGATCTGCCTCTTTGAAGTCGGCCTACCGGGTCTATTGGTGTTTTCCTGGGGTTAGAAGTTGAGCCCCCCCCATAGCATTTATGGGGGTTTCTGAACAGTTAAGGGATGCCATATGAGATTCCTATCATCCCATCACACCTTTGTAGTTGGGATACCATTGTGGCAGCATACAGTTAAGATGAGTTACAATTATAGCTCAACAAGGCCCTTCATGTACTCTAGTGTCTGTGTCTGAGTCTAGGCGCTAAATAAATTATTTACTGAATTATTCCCACTCAAATCTCGGGTGTTTTTGGAACTTACATGACAGATCAAAACAAATGACAAGCTTGCGGTAAACAAACTAGCAGTCTACGAGTTAGCATTTAAAAAACAAGCTAGCCGTAAATAAGCTTGTGGTCAACAAGCAACCAGTCAAGTTAGTGTTTAAAAAAAAAGCTAGCAATCAACAGGCTAGCATTTTTCACTCAGTAAAGACATTTGTCCACTAACTTGAAGGTTGGCGGTTCAATCCCCACTGCCGGGATTGCATACTGTCATTGTCTCCTGGGGCAAGACATCTCACCCACCTTGCCTGTATGAATGTGTTAGTGTGAGTGTTTGGTGGTGGTTGGAGTGGCTGTAAGGGCAGATAGGCAGCCAAGAAGAAGAAGAAGAAGTAGCTAACCACCATGGAGTGTGGCTGAGGAGTGAATGGCTCATGCCAAACTGTAAAGCCACGTTGAGTGTCTAGAAAAGTGCTGTTTAAGGCTAATGCATTATTATGATGATGGTTATTATTATGATGATGATGGTTATTATTATTATTATTATTATTATTATTATTATTGCTATTATTATTAAACATTCTAAGTCAACAAGATACCAGTCTACAGGCTAGCGGTAAACAAGCTGCAGTCTATAAGCTAACTGCTCAGTGTGATAATCAATACAAGACTTTTAAGACCATTTACTTGCTTCTTCTTCTTCTATATCTTAACATATTTGGAGCACCTGTAGATCAGTAGGTAGCGCTGTTTGCCCGTAAACCAGAAGGTTAGTGGATCAATCCCTGCTAGCAGCACTGGACAAGACACTTTGCCCACCTTGCCTGTTGAATGAGTGAATGAATAATGCACCTAACTGTAAAGAGAAAGTCTAGAAAAGCGCTATAAGAGACAGATGTATTATTATTATTGTTATTATTATTATTATTATTATTGTTATTATTATTAAACATTCTAAGTCAACAAGATACCAGTCTACAGGCTAGCAGTAAACAAGCTAGCAGTCTATAAGCTAGCTGTTGAGTGTCATACAAGCCTTATAAGCTGTTTACAAAGAGCATACCTTATGTGCAAAAGGGCTAGGTGATTTCATCTTCAAAGAAGCACATGGCACATTTGCATGCAAACCTGTAAAATGCTGCTATTTTTTTATAATGATGAACTGTCAAATTAAGCTCAAGGCGACTCATCTACCTCTTGTTGAGATATATAAACGTAATTCCAGACCGACAGTGCACAATTTAAGAAGTTAGTCCTAATGTAGTATGTGTATTGTAGTTGTTACTGTACTGTTATGAGGGCAACATAGTTATTATTGCACAGTGCATCATTTTTATAATCTGTAGCCTTATAACAATTCTTTGTACAGTAGTCAATGCATTAGTGTACAATTATCAGAACTTAAACATATACATATTAGTACTGTACCTTGTAATATATGTACAAAGTACTGAACAACCTAGCAAAAATTCTACAATTCAGTTAGCATAAAGCCTAAAATGGACATATGTTGGCCATTTGGACAGGGAGGACTGAAATGCAGCTGGACTGGTGAGAATGACTCTGAATAAACAGAGCAGGCCAATCAGGGAAGCAGAAGGGGGGCAGAGACAGACACTAGCCCCTTCCTGTCGTCCTAAATAGCTACAACCAAGTGGGCGCTATCTCCAGCGGACTTCCTGCCCTATCAGCTCCTGGGAACTCCAGAGAACAGGGACAGTCTGGCCCGGTCAAAGAGCCAACACTATGTCATGGCACTGGACACTTCAGATACAAGGGTGAGTTTGGATTGTGTGTCAGGAAATGATGAATGTGATAGGAAACGTGTCAAGGTTCAGCGCAATTAATATGAATTTTCTGTTCAGGGTCATGCATGCACAAACAATGTTCCAAGTTATTACTTAAATAATACAATACAATTTCAGGTTTTTTTATTTTATTTTTTTTACTCTTGACTGGAAGCTATTTGGAAATTTTTTTTTTCCTATTTTTCTCTCTCTCTTTTTTTTATTTTTTTAGCTCATAGACAATACAAAAAACAATAAAGCATAATGAGGTACAAAGCATTTCCCCCAAAGTAAAAAAATAAAATCTGTCTAATGTCCAAGTACGATGATTCACCTCACACTTATTCACAAACCTTGCTGTAGTAATTCACGCCTGAGCTTTGTGTTAAGCAGACCATTGGTCACCTTCAAATTGGCAACCAATGGGAGCCTGATATAAAAAAATAAATAAATAAATAAAATAAATAAATAAAAAACAGCTTAGATGGCATACAAAAATTTTGTACTAGATTACCCAAAACCTTCACTTTACAGACATGATGTAAAAAGTCTTAAAATCTCTCGCCTATCCAAAATTGCATATTATACAATGGGAAAATACCCAACACTGCTAAAGTGGAAATAATCCAGTGAGTGGTTCTAAGGATGTGTGTACGGTATGTGACATTGAGATGCTCTTTCCCAATGACAGATGTGCTCCTACGGTCTGCAGGTGGTGCGCAACAGCCCTGATCGCAGCCAATAGCGCTCCATAACAGGATGTCTGAAACTCCCCAGGCCTGGGACTTCCTCTCCCGGAGCGCCGTGGTCCAGAGTTCAGCCAGCTCTCAGCCCCGAGGAACGCATTATAGATCTGGCACGTGAACCAGTCTGCTGCTGCTCGCAACAGAACGCCACCTCCTCCTCCTCCTCCCTCCTCTTCCTCTGGCCCGCTCCCCTCTTTAACAATTTTAAACTACAGAAATAGCCCCCCTGGTGCTTTTAGAGAGGAAAGAACACTTTTTTTTACTTGCTCGGTTGTGCGTCAGAGAGGGCATTGAAAGTGCACCCTCCGCGCCGCTAATGAAACCGTGCCGCCACTGCCGACGTGCCAAGCAAAACCCAGAGCAGTGTTTCCGAGATGTAGCCTTGACCTGAGCAACAAACAGCGGTTCACATGGAGTAAGAGGATATTTTATGACGATGCTATACAGTCAGACATCCCGTGGACATTGCTCAAGTTCTTGGAAGCACAGAAAGATGTGAAGTGTCTTTACATGGATAGTTAAGATGAGGTACATTTATAGCCCAAGTAGGCTATGTAACTGGGCTACCTTTCTTAGTCCAGTACACAACACAGGAGGGAATTTATTTATTGGTTATAATATTTCCATCCAAATGACTGACAGCGACCTAGTAGCCAACAAGTAGCTTGGACATCATTCTTGCATATTAACTCAACTTTGGTATACTCCATTGTACTAGTAACATTATAATGCTGGTTGAAATCTAAGTCAAGTCTGTAGAAAATATTGAGTGTGCCTAAGCCTTGACAAAGAAATATCCTTGTTATCGTTGCTAGCCAAGCCCATTCATAAGCAATGTGAAGTGTCTAGAACCTATACTACTTTGTGATAAGGTTCAATGCTTATCTATCTGCAATTAACCTGTGTCCATTTAATCTACCCCCTGGAAATCAGAATATAATTGACTGGGTCTAGTGTAGTCAATAAAGTAGTCTGAGACCAAGATAAGACCAGGATTAAAGCAAAATGAGACCAAAACAAGTGCACAAACTCAAAATAAAGCAAAAGAGAACCATATATCAGTCTCTCAAATAAATGAATGCCCATCCTTTAATGATCAAACGACAACCGTCACCACCATCAAGCAAAAGTTAAATGGCAATCCCTTAATTAATAAAACTGATAGAAAAAAAATCAAGCCCTGGATAAAAAAATTAGTTCAATACTGAGAAAAGACCAAGAGTCTGAGACCAGTCTCAGTTACTAAAACACTATCAGATGTAAGACTAATTCATTAAATAGACCTAAAACTGAATTAGCATTGCCAGCCAGAACCCAATCACTTTGAATGTGTGGTGGTGAAAAGGGTCAGGAACGCCTCCCATTCTGGCCAGCCTTCCACCAAAAACTATCATAGAAAATCCCAAAAATTGACCTAATATGGGGAGGGCTTTATGCTATGATTTGTTTCTGTGTATGGTTATTGGTTAACTAATATGGATTCTCTCAGTTGGACTTAGATGCTTAGGTATTTGGGTTTTAGGGAACCAGACTACCTCACCAGTTAGCATGCTATCTATCATCTATCAACTCCAGTCAACAAAGTGCACTGTATATTTGTCGGGGCTAGCAGAAGTGTCTGATACCTTAAAAGTCCTGCACGCCTCGAGCCTAATGCCCATGTGGCCAGTGGTTCCGTGCTAAAGCCGGGAGATGCACAGGGCTTAATTCCTACACACTAAAGCATTACCGCCTGTCCGGAGCCCATTGAGACAAGATGGTCGCCAGGTGTCTTCCTGTCTTCAAAGTGTCGGCCTCGTTAATCATGCCCCCGCCTCCTTTAGCGTCGCCTCACATGTGTTTTATTTTCCTCCGCTCATAGCCCACACTTCTCTCTTTCTCTCTCTTTAGATTTTTTTTTTTTTTTTTTTTGGACAGTCTGTCATCCAGCTGCATTTCCTGCGGGGTTTATGTACAGTTTGGGCCCGATTGGAACCACATTGGCAAAACAGCATGCCATCCTAATGGAGTCACTGTGATCCAGAGTAATGGGTGGTAAAAGGGGAATGAATCTCTGCTTGGCTTTAAAGGGGCCAGAAAACAGTGCAAAGCCTTAAGCCCCCCCAGCGAAGTGCTTCTTCACTCTGTTGTGGTCAGTTTGGTTCTCGAATCCCCTTAACCCCGGCTTCAAAGGCAAAATTATCTTCCATCTGTCTTGACTAAATGTACAGAGCAGGGTTATGAATGTGGCTTCCACAGCATAATGCCAAACAAACAGCCAGAATTTGAGGAAGATAACAGTTAATTTCTGTTTTATACATGCTACAGAACCCAATGCTAAAAAGCTAGTGTAAGTTTGAGTATCCTTGTATCAGATAGCATTTTGTCATCAGCTAATGGAAAACACCAAGACATTTACTCCTGACAGTGCCTATTTTACGCTGTTTTTCTGTGACCGGTATTAGTGGGAACATTTTTCACCAATATCTTGTGTACCACTAATGACACATGCTGTTTACGTGTATTATCTGACATGTATAGGCCCAGGATCCTTCCTTTGGAGGTGGGTCCTCCAGCGTAAGATCCAAAGCGAAATTTGTTTGATTTTTCTGGCTTTTTTCTTTCTTATTAATTTAAATGCACCATAGGAATATAATACATAAAACAACAAAATTACAAGAGATTACAAAAAAATTGTTTTATACAAAAATATAAAATCATAATAATAATGCATCTGTCCTATAGCACTTTTCTAGACTTTCTCTTTACAGTTAGGTGCATTATTCATTCACTCATTCAACAGGCAAGGTGGGCAAAGTGTCTTGCCCAGTGCGGGTAGCAGTGATTGATCCACTAACCTTCTGGTTTAAGGGCAAACAGCGCTACCTACTGAGCTACAGCTGCCCCAAATATGTTAAGATATAAACAGAATATTTTTTTTATCACATTTTAGAAAGAATGATGGCTTGAATGAGAAGCAAGTAAATGGTCTGGCTGGCGGCAGGCAAGCAAATTTGATCAAGGCCGTAATAGAATAAAATATCTGCAACCACTAACCTAACAAACAGAAAGAACTTTATGACACTTGTACTGAGAAACTTAGCTCACTTTTCAGTACCAGGTAATTTTATGATATTTTTTGCAAACTGTCATGTCACTGACTGAAACAAAAATGTGCTTAGGTCAAAGGTCTAAGAGTTTGACCTAAGCAAAGAGTTGTACACTTCCTGTTTTGATGAATCCACAGCTTTTTGGACGTAATACCTAAAATACACTGATGAATAGTGCAAAGGCAGCCAACATGACTCAGCTTTTGTCATAAACACCTTTGTCTAAGTGTTTTATTATTTTAGGCATAACATCAATTGGACATAACTACAGTAATAGAACAACTTCCTATCCCTGACCGCTAACTTCCTCCTGAGCTTCTGACTTCAAACTCTACAGGACACATACAATTATTTCCTGCTATTATTATCATGCCACGCAATAACGGAAAACTAACCCTCAAACTATTTGTCTAGTAAATGCATTGTAACAGTGTTCCCAGGCCAAATATGGAAATAGCAAACTGGCGTGAAAAAGAAAGCACTTTAAAAGGGCAGGTGGATGTAGGTAGTCAGTCTAGGTTCTTATATAAGAAAATATATCAACTGAATAAATGTATTTGGCCAAGCCATGGAACCATGTTTTTTGTAGTATCTTTGTTGCTCCCACTGCAGACAAAAAATACAGTGATAACAAAATAAAAAAATAAATAAATAAGCTGTTCATTTAGTTTAGTTGTCAGAAGATGGACATTTGTTTAAATGTGAGAACTCAGCAATACATATATGAGTGTACTTGAGATTTGTAAACCATGCCAATATTGAGCACCATATACATTTTTTGATGTAGCTTAAGGAAAGCAAAAAATTACTAATACTTTCATCACCTTAATTTACAGTGGCCTGTAATATAGTAACAATATATATGTTTTCTGTTCAAGTAAATATATAACAGCATACGTTTTGGCATTGTCATGTTGTTAACAAATATCACCAAATTAAGTGCAAACCTAATACCCCTCCACTCCCATTACAGACTGAAACAATTCAGCAGGAGCCTGACGAGATGGATTTTCATGAGTTTGTTAACTGACAATTTTTGCAACACTCCATCTTGCAGCGCAAGGTAAGAGGTAAGATTACTTTCTTAGCAAAGTGAAGTCTGGAAACACTTTCATTCAAATCCTTCCTGACCTGTTTTATCAAAAACCAGGAGGGTTTTATAGGATACTAGAAGCACCATGTAATAAAATGTTTAGACTCAGCAGATTGCCCTATTTTATATTACACTGTAGTTCTAATGGCTATCCTACATTGGTATTGTTGTTTCCATAAATAATTGATTCTACATGTCAAATTCAGGAGACATTTAAGCGGGTAAGGTTGAGATGTAAAAACCCCTTTTATGTTCAGTTTTGTGTAAGAAATTGTAGCAAAACCCTTGACCAATGAGAGCTTTAAATCCCAATGTAGCATAAATTAGAATTTAAAATCCTATTATGTAGCCATAAATTGTATTGAAGTTTCTCTAAAAGCATTTCTTACAAAATACCAGGACACAAGGTGACTTTGTTGTTGGTTGAGCTTAAATGGGGCACAAGTCTTAAGGGGACTTGGTATTAGTGGTAAAAATCCCCACTATTACTGAAAGGAAAGCAAAATGATATCTATATTATATCTAATTATATCATATATCTTACAGGTTTAAGTAAATGTCCAACATCCTGAAAATTCACTATGCCACTGTACACGTTCACGTCCCTGGCCAGTGGCTGCAGCCTCATGTCCTTAAGAAAGAACAAGTAGTCCATGTACATGTGTCATGACCCGGCCTCTATAAATATACACGCTGTGCGCCAATATCCACAGAACATGCCACAAGAAAGAATGGTCCCATGCACAGGCTGCAGCTCCGCTTCCAGCAGCTCTCAAATCAGCACTTGGGCACAGCAAAACATATGTTAGCTATGTTATGGTTAGAATTAGCGTCACTGGGTTTCGACGGATGTGGGCCTGATCCTTTTGGCCTCCAGGCTCAATCAAGTCAATCTAAAATTAGTGGGCTGCTGCTTTTTTCCGGAAGACAGATAATTTCTCCATGATTGTCGAGAAGAAAAACATTGGTGAAAGCACATGTTGTGAAAGAGAATGAGGAGAGTGAATCTAGGAACTCAATTTCTGCGTATGGTGGCAGGTGCAATGACAAGCAGCTGCCAAAAGTACATTTAAAACTAAAAATATACTTGAAATAGAAGAAATGTAGACAGCAAATACAATGTCTTTATTATTATTCTTAAAATAACACAAGAACTTGACATCACAACATACAATGAATGATTCTGATGCACTAAACAGACTACAGTATGACTCATCTTTTTAGTAACCATACCATCCTGATGGAAAGATACACAACAAACAGCAATGCCACCTTTCTGTCACAACCAGCATTAACTTCGTCAGCATATTGAGCTACAGTATAGTCTGTTGGATCAGCATGGGCCGGCCTTTACCCTCCATGTGCATCACCTGTCGCCCATTCGCCACTGGTCCTTTCATGGACGACTTTTGATAGATACTTGCCAATGCAGACCGGAAGCACCCCGCAAGAGCTGCAGTTTTGGAGACGCTTTGACACAGTTGTCTAGCCATAACAATATGGCCCTTTTCACACTCACTCAAATCACTTTTATTTATTTTTTTAATATATATTCCACCCCCTAACTGTGGGTCATAATGTTAAGATTAATATTTGGAATGCTTTGTACCCCTTTTGAGAATAGAAACTCTTTTCAAAGCAGGCTGTACCGACCTGACCTGTATCATACTGCACCACTATAAAAGGTGTGTTAGCATCTGTGCATTTAGCAGCTCAGATACTGAACAGTAAAACCTGTCCTTTTGATTTTTTATGCCTATATTAAACAACTTGAAAATGTTATGACAAGACTGAATTTGACATTAGAAAAATTGCATAGCCTTGGCTGCTGCTATCATCCAGTGTTAAATAGCTTTTGGTCTCTCCTAAAAAGCAAAAACAACACAAGAACTACTCATGTTGTGTTATCCTGTTTTGTACATTTCCTGAAATCCAAAGTGTAGGGCACAGGAAAAATCCACTTTGGAGCGGTAAGGTCGGCTTTTCAACATTGAGCGCCTGGAAAAAACATTAGGTGGAATGGAAAAGGAAGACACAAGGTCTAAGTTATTTCCTTTATACTTTTTCTCTCTTCATCTCGGGCCCAGTTTATCCTCAGGGAGCGCCACAGTGGGCTGAAGCAGTGACAAATATTCAGTACATTCTGGTGTGTTTCTGTAAAATATGAAGTTAATCTAAGGCAAATATCTGTAGCGTTTCCAATGGCAACGGAAAATACATAAAGCTTTTTCATGTTGATTTTTGGAACTTCAAGTGCAAGGTCTAGATGCCTGGGCCATTCCATTTGAAACTAAAGATCCTAAAAATAGAAGATGCTAATTTTAATATCTATTTTGTTTCAAATATTCTGAATATCTATATAGTATAAGTTACACCCTCTAAGATATCAATTAAAATGAACATTATGTTGAAAATGTCAGAAATCCTGTAAAAAAAAAAAGTGGTCTAAATTATAAATGTTTGAAATTGGAAAAAAGATTTTGCTCTCATTGTTTACAAAATTTGATATTAGGTATGTGGGCAAACATTTGACACAACAACAACAATAGCAACAGTGCTATTGTTGGAGGCATATGTGTGTAATTTGTCTAAAAGATATCTATAATTAAACATGTTAAATTCAAATGTCTACAGTATAAATTACCAGCCATTTAAAATATCTGCACTACTTTTACTTCCTCAAAAAGAAAATCCATTGCACTTGTGGCACCACATAATCTAGAGGTCTGTGCAAAAGACAACATACTATATACAGTATAGGATTGTGTAGTTATAGTAAAAATTTTCAGATAAATCTCAAACTTTTAAGCAACAATCCAGTAATTGAAGTGTGAGCATTAAAGGGTTTGAATTTATTTTGAATGTGCACTAACAATTGGGGTTTATGGTTACAAAACATCCCCGGAGCAGGTTGCCAAGAGGTATTAGGTAATGACATAAAACAATGAGTGAGAAATAAAACCAGGATGTGTTTACATGACACAGACAAGACAAGGCACATTTTAAAGCTCTAGTTCAAACATAAATGGGTTGTATTAATATCAAATGTCTAAATGCAAATGTTATTATATGGAAGCTGTATGTTTACATGTCAACCTCAGCTTATAGAGAGGATAGCCACAGCGTTGTAGTGTAGACATGGAAGCATTGTCATAAAAAAAATAAAAAATAAAATAAAAAAATAATGTAGTGGGGCAAACAGGGAGCTGCAATAAACAGTACAGGAAGATTTCTGACCTATTCCCAGCTTTCAGAATGTAACATTTAGAACGCTTTAATTGTTAAAAGTTACATGTTTATTGCCTCTGGAATGGTAAGGCTATTGAATAACAGTAAGTCTAAAGTTTGTACTTATTTCATGGAATATAACAAATTAAAGCAACATACATTTTTGGTGTTTATAATTGTTCTTAGGTATCTATTTACATTTGCGGAAAAAAATGCAAAAATACACTGCTGTAAAAAGGCAGAATCCACACTATCATTCTTGATTTCTTTCAGATCCAGCTGCATGTTTTGTGGGCCCTGTGATCAGAGCAGCCCTGTGGCTTTCCTCAGGTGCTCAGCCTTTCCCTGCAGCTCTCCAAGGCAAGCGTATTGGTTAACCACCCAAACCACTCGAGCATAATGCAATCTCCGACTCACAACACACAAAATGTATTGGCAGCTATCCATGGAACCTAATCCAAGAAGGGGAAACATTTCTGCAAAGAGACTCTTGTTGAAGGCTAATGAATAGTTTCTCGTCTATTCTTAACCTCCTTTGGATTTCTTTGGAAGTTTCCAGTTTTTTGTTTGTCCTCATTCTTACGCCGGAGAGGGCTGGATAGACAGTGCTGCCTCTGTGCACAAAATCCTGGAATGTGTACTGGCATACAAGCAAGCAAGCAAATTACGGCCCTGGCCATCGCTAAAGAAAATAAAATTGATGCAATCTGTAGAGCATGCAGCTTTTAATTAGTGGCTTCCGTCTCCTAATTGGTTTCTCTCCATTTCCCTCCGCCTTAATTCAGGATCGGACCAATTGGCCTTGGAGCATTTCGCGTGTGCTTTGTTTGTCTTCAGAGAAACAGTACACCGTAATCAAAGAACAAAATGAAAGTTTTCAGGGAAGCACAAGTATAAGGAAGGAGAGCGTCAAGGCTGTGCCGTTTTTAGCTTTCACAATGTTTTTAAGGCTTATAAAACAGCATGGGTTTTGGAATCGACCACATTCAGTATTAACAACATGTGTTTAGAAATATGGAAGTGGGTTTCTGCAACTGTAATGAAGGGGGGGGGGGGGAGATATTCAAGCTACATACTACATAAAGCACTCAGAAAGCCCATTTCAAAATGGTAAAGCCATAGTGCCCAGATCAGGATTTAAACTGAGGATCCTGTAGTTTAGGGGTAAATTCTTTATGTGTTGAACCCCAAGCACTTAGGAGATGAGAATATTGTGTCTGTATCTTTGGCCAATCACATGCATACAGAAAAGGGGCACTTAAATTTGGGACAATGCCATTAGCTGTTGGTCTACATCATTTAACACTTTCAGCAGCACATTTTCAAGACCACCATACAATCATCTGAGTTAACAAGTTACTGTTATTTTCAAGCCGAGTTACAAAGTCAATATTTTGAAAAACTATGTCAAAACTTTAACTTGCCTGAAATTATTTTGAGAAACCAAATGTAACTAAGTAAATATTTTGACAAAATTGCTTCAAAATTCCTTCAAATTTGGAAACAAAGTAATGTTTTGTTGTGATAGTAGAAACCAATATTATTATTTATACAGACTGAGTTTGGTCCCAAAGTAAAAGTAATCCAATTCAAAATATTAAGGTCAATAATTTGAGAAATAAAATTTAAAGTCATTATTTGGAGAAACACAACAACATTAGTAAAAAAAAAAAAAAGTCATTTTGAGAAACTAAATAAAAAGAAACATCTTTTGTAATGACAGTTGTGGAAACCAAAATGAACCAACACTCGGCCTTGTTACTAATGCACTCAGGTCAAAGGTCAAACTGTGGACTATTTTAGAAATGCAAGGCACATAGCATCCAAATTAAAACTAGACATCCATTATACTTGTAAATACTTTCCATGCTGCACGTGCATAAAACTAGTCAGACACCAAATAAAGCCTCATTCATTCACAAGCCAGTTGTTTTGTGTCAGTAATAAGTAGTCTTCATAATGGCCTGTGGAAAGTGCATTATGTGAACACAAATGTTTCCCCGTGACCTAACGACTGATTCATCTTTATTGCACGCAACAAAAGCCGAGTGTGAGTGAAAACACGACCGGAGATCACAAAGCTGAAGATTACTGTGGTATGTTTACGGCCAGGTATGTGGTCCTTTAGTGGTTTTGTGTCGCAGCGCCAATGACAAAACACAACCATTTCCTTTCAAGGTGTGTGTGTGTGCGGATGTAAGTCAATAGACATCTCTCACTAGTCAAACCAGTTTACTTGTTTTTGTTGTGGGAAAAAAAAAAAAAAAAACAAAAAAAAAAAAACAATTAAGAATAAGGCAAGAAACTAGAGATTTTTTTCTAGAATTCACCAAAGAAAATGATTTCTGCCTTATTCTCAGCTTTCAGAATTGTTAATTTAGAAAGATCCAGTTTCCACCATGTTTGGGGCACTGTATATTCTTTCTAATTGCAGTTCTAATTGCACAAATGCCATTATAAAATTCAACCATTTATCTTGACTATCAGACTAGCAAACTGAGCAACCAACAAACCAAGGCCAACGCCTCAGAAACAATTATATGCTAGCTTGGTTTAAGAAAATTATTTACATTTAGCATACATTCTATTTTTGAGAGTAACCATCAATCACAAGAAAAAGACTTGCTTAATTTGAGAAAATAGAATCTGATTTTGTGATCTTACTTGACATTGATGGAGTAAAGATTTTTATTGTCCAATCAGGTACATCGTTAGAACCAAAAGCCTTGAGATTACCAACACTACAATATGTTTATATGGGATATTGAACCTTTTTTGACCATGTTCTGGAAATCATTATTCTGTCTAGTCCCACATTACAGTTGTTGATAAAAAGTCAATAAACATCAATCAGTGGTCAAACCAGTTCATTTGCTTTTAATTTGTAAAAAAAAAATGCACTGGACAAGGGAGGATGCACTCATGGTACCAGTTATGAGAAGCTACTGCTAAGTGTGAGAACAGAACCGATTAAAAATAGGGAGGAAAGTAAATAAAAGTCAGAGGAAAATGCTGACCAATGAGCAGACAGGTTGTGGGGGTCATGTGAGGTCATTGACAGGTCTGGTTGCCGGGCAATACTGAACTTTGGCAAACACACACTTCCTATGTCATCCGCTCATGTTTACCGATACCCCCAGCCAACAAAACATAGCTCTGTCACTGAGGCAACGCTGGGAAATGTACTGCTCAACAAATTACAGTAGTAGTAGAAAAGTGCAAGGAATGGACTTGTATTTTATATTGTGATTCATTAACTGGCCATTGTCCAGGGTGAGTCCCACCTTAGGCTCAAAGTAGTTAGGATAAATTTCAGCTACTGTGACATCTAAGCAGTAGAAGATGAACTGAGTACTATGGGTGACACAGTAACTTTAAGGCTGGTGGCTCAATTCAAACTTCTCCTATTGAATAGGTGCTTAAAGTGCAGTGAAACCAATCAAAATTCTTGCTCGGCTATTTATGGTAATGTATCCAAACAACATACTAGAAAATGGGTTCCACCTTCATAGTTTTGGTGGTTAACGTACTACAAAGTCATACATTGTTCTCCTTGAGTTTGAAACTGATTGGGATTAATGTGTGTCTTTCTTCATCACAGCAGTGGAAGAACCTACTAGGACCAGCCTCTTGTAATTAGATCATACTTTTTTTTTTTTTTTTTTTTTTTTATCGCATCTTGGCCAAATGTCAAGGGGTCTGGAAGTCTGGAATAAATGAGCATCAACCAAACATCACTAAACACTCATTTCTAAATAGCAAAACAACACTGAAGTGTATCTGGGCTCTATTAAGTGTTTGAGGCGTAACATAACTCCATGCAACATTTAGTAGCGCAACAAGAGACAGATCGACCATGGTTGAAAAGTACTTGGCTCTATTATAAGGGCAGATAAAATGAAGGGCATAAAGAATATGATGAAGATTATAAAATGACAAGAAAAACAGTAGTCGGACAAGTCTTGGAGAGCAGAATCCATCCATTCAGTTTTCTGTCTGCTCCAATGCTCCAATGTCCTCGTCCTTTTTCCTCTCTAGGTCTCTCTTTCTCTCTCTCGGTCTGTCTGTTTACAATTACCGTGCTGCGAATGAATCTTCCACGAATGACCGCTCAACTGGCAGCCCCGACTAGTCAGGAACAAGGGAGCTATTAGTGGAGGAACTGAGGAAGGAAGGAAGAGGGAAAAGCCAAAGGGAAGGCAGTCCAGCTCAGAGGCCCAGGGAGGGGGCTAGGAAAGGGATCATGCAAGAGAGAGACAAGAGGGGAGTAGAAGAGAGTAAACACTGACAGTAAAGAGGACCAATAAAGGTTTACGTCATGCATTGTGTTAAAGCAGAGCCAAGTAAACTAGTAAGGATTTTAGGCCAGTCAGGCGCTTATAGTTACAAAGTGGAGTATCTGATGAGTCAAGCAATGGCTGTTAACTATTCTATCAAAATGGCTACTGGAATAATAATTCTAAGCGTATTTATTTTATGGATGGAAAAAGTCACAAAAAAGGTCACAATGTATTAACAGTGATGACTGCTGGCACAGTGGAAAAGTGGTTAGCACTCTCGCCTCACAGCAAGAAGGTCCTGTGTACAATTCCCAGACCTTGTAAGGCCTTTCTGTGTGGAGTTTGAATGTTCTCCCCATGTCTGGGTGGTTATCCTCTGGGTGCTCATTTCTCCCATCAACCTCAATCATGCAAAATAGGCTAATGGCTCAAGAGCTGGAGATAGGTCCCGGGGCACTGCACAGCAATTGCTCGCTGCTCCTGACAGGTTGCCCCAGTGGCATTAAAGGATGGGTTAAATACAGAGGACAAATTTCCCTACTTGGACAAGAAAATATACCTTACCTGTTATACATGTTGCTCATAGGTAAAACTTGGATCTAGAAGGACTTAGGTGAGAGCATGAAGGAGGACTTAAACATTCATTGCATGGAGGGGAAAATATTCCAGCAATGCTGCTGCAATACCTCAATTAGGGACATTTTCATCTGATGTTAGCAATAGTTTGAGGTTCTCCTCAATGCCACATGTTTGCCATCAAGGAAGGCTTAGAGATTGACTTCCATCATCAGAGCCAAAACCAACACGCTCTTTAGAGGTAAGACACTAGGGGTGGATGAGATCCATCTTGAGAACCTTAAGTGTTTGGACAGTGAGGCTGTTTTGGCTCACATTCTTCAAGGCAATTAGGCACAGTAGCTCTGGACTGGCAGAGTGGAGTAAGGGTCCCACTTTTTAAGAACTGGGGTGTGTGTGTTCCAACGCCAGGAGGTCACACACCTAGATCCTTGCATTCAAGGGGAACAATGCAGTTCTCACCAGTCCAAAAAACTTGGTTTATAAGTTAAAAGGCCTAGTCCTAGTGCAAGCAAGACATTGTCAGGGAGTTAGAAGGAGTCTGGTTTAGGGACCACAGATTTTCTCATTCATCATTGTTCTGTTGGCTTCATAAAACTGAACCTTTAGCATGTATTCAGGCACTATTTAATTGTAGGACACTTAGATCATTTCTACAATTGTAAAAGATAACTGTAAAAAACTTAAATGTTTATATTGTTAATAAGAGAGGACCCCATTCAAAAAAAACCATCATACAATCTTTTTAGGAGACTGTCCAATTCCAACTGTCAATGAAAGCAATATAACCAATGTGAAAAAAGGGTAAGCCATGTGTCCCTAAGGCAGACTTCCCAAAGCAAGAGTAGACCGTCCTCTCATCCCAGCTTGGCCCTTCTCCGCCCCCATAAGCCAAAAGAGGAGATGAAAGAGATTAGTTCTGGGCCCCGGCCTGGAGGGCAGTGGACAACTTCAGAAACTCTTTCATTTGTCAGGCAGGACAGGATTTAGGCCCTGGACCCCCCTGTGGCCCCTCAGACAGCATTCAGAACCAAACTTTATACTATATTTTGGAATTGCTTCCGGGGAGATCCTGACAGCTGTGAATTACCTTCCAACTCAAGAGATGACAGGCAGTAACATTTTCTTCCAAAACTATTATGCTAATGTCCGGTCCTGAACTTCAGAAAAAGCCGCCTTTCACACGGCCATTTATCATGAAAAAGTCTATAGAAGAGGAAATGAAGTGTCACCACACTATCCTCTTTTTCTCATGCATCTGCCAAAGCCCCGCAGCCTCAAGACCTCGGACATGCTCCTGTCTTTCTGCACTGAAATCCTTCATGCAGTAGATACATTTTTCAAAAGAGTTAGCAAAAGTAAACAGCAATAGAGGAACAAGACATTTAGTAAGATGCAAGCACAGAGTTTAAAGGCACTGATCGTCATTATGAACAAGTGTTGGAGGTTTACAAATATTTACATGGATGCTGAATAAAAGTAATGTGATTATAATGTGTGTTTACAAAGAGGAAGTCATAATCAGGCCGGAATGTTGTTGCATGTTGTAAGTTTGGTTGTCTTTTTATCACTTGAATATCCTCATGAAAAATGTTTTGGCTATTGTAGTTTTGACTTCCAAAAAAAATTATAGATACATAATATAAAATATACATTTATAATTTTATAAAATCAGGTGTAGGCCAGGGCCAAAGATCTTGGGATCAGCTCCAGCCACCCACCCACACCACATAATATCAAGTGGTAAATACAAATTAATCAATTTACTAAAAAAATAAAAGCTGAGCAGTCAGGATGTTGTTGTGGGAAATAGGGTTAGGAAGGAGTTAGGAGGCTTTAGGAACACACACACACACACAAAAAAAAAGAAATGCAAAAGCTCTGCACTCAGGTACTGTTACTTTAATTACCTAAGCAGAATTTTTTTTTTTTTTTTTTTTCTTCTTCTTTCCTGCAGCTCCCTCTGTTTCATTAGGGGTCGCCACAGCAAACCAGTCTCACAGTAATTTGGCAGGTTTTAACGCTGGGTGCCCTTCCTGTCACCACCAGCCACATAAATGAGTGGTAAAGTTCGTGAAGTGTCTTGTTCATGAATGCAACAGTATGTGCATTCAGCCAAGCCTCCGGTTGGTGCCACTGCTCTACTCACAGATTTACTACAAAATTTACTACTAGTACTACTACTTTTGGGGCGGCAGTAGCTAAGTCGGTAGAGACACTTACCCACTAACCCAAAGGTTGAGTTATTTCGATCCCTGCTACCGGCAATGCATATGGTCGTTGTGTCCTTGGGCAAGACACTTCACCCACCTTGCCTGTATGTATGTGTTAGTGTGACTGTGTTTGGTGGTGGCCAGAGGGGCCGTAGACACAAAATGGCAGCCATGCTTCCATCAGTCTGCCCCAGGGCAGCTGTGGCTACAAAAGTAGCTCACCACCACCAAATGTGAATGAGGAGTGAATAATGCACCAAATTGCAAAGCGACTTTGATTATTATTATTATTATTATTATTATTACTACTACTACTACAACTACTACAGTATCTGTCCCACACCTAGGTCAAACAACACTTTAACTAATGCAGAATTGTTAAAAAAAAGTTTAAAAACAAATAAAAAAAAGAAAAAAAAAGAAAATGTATTTTGCATTTACGATGGACAAAAACAATTTTCTTCCAACAGCCAGCGAGAAAAAATTTAATTCTGATGGAGACTACTGAGTTCAGCAGATAATACACTGGGATATGGTTACCCCCTGGCTTGTACTTACAAAAAAGCCATTTGTTTAGTAAGTCCTACGACATGCTACTGGACTTTGTAAAATGCACTAAAAACATGCTACACGCCAGCTCCTTTTGTAGGACCCCCTCCTCCTGCCGCTCCGATTTCAAATCTCCCCCAATAACTTGCACCTTATCCAGTTGTAAGCAGCTCTTAATGTGATGATGGGATCCCCCGAGCAGCGCTGGGCTCCGGGGGCTTCGGCAGGGGATGTTTGGAACGTACAAAGAGAGCATTATTTGTTGGCCCCCTTCTACCAGCTTCCATTCTGTATGTGGGTCTCACTGATGTTGGTGCTGAGTGATGAGTCCTTCCTGCTTTCCTGTTTATGCAGAGCCAAATATAATACAGAACATAAACAAATATGGGCAGCGAGAGATGGAATCTAATGTCAGCATATCGTCTGTTCTTCTAAGCATAGGATAACACTACGCATAGAATTTCTACAACCCCCCAATGCACATGAATTATTAAAAAGATGTAAGATATCTATATCTGAAAATATGAGCTGAATAGAGGAATGTATGAATATCTAAAACTAAGGACATCACACCAGAGTTTGACATCTTTACATTTGACTACAAAAGTGGTTTGGTTTAGAGATTTAAGAAGCTGTCTTGCTATTATGAGTCCAGTATTAGGTATAGCATTTTAAAGAAAAGACCTCAAACTTTTGAGTCTATAGTAGTCGGCTTTATTTTGAAGACAATAAAATCACTAAGCAACCACTAATATTAAAAAACAGCTATGGGCAAACATTGCTTTATATCACAAAGTTGTTCCAGGCTTCTTGTGTGTTGTGTTTGATTTCCCTTAACACTATATAAAACTGTAAACTGTTTTAGTTCAGCCCTCTACTGTAAAACCAAGAATTGTCAGAATGCTTCGGTGGCTCACCTGGAGGAGTGTGTACCAAGTATCGGAGTAGCCAGGGTTCGATTCCCAGCCGGGGGGCCTATTTACTCCACATCATTTCCCTGCCTCTCACCCTGGTTTCCAGTCACAATACTTAAAATAAGCATTACTATGTAACATTTTAAAATTTGCATCCACAGAAAAACATGTTAAATGCACTGCTCCTAACACACATATAGTTACTGAAAATATGAAAAAGAGGTTATGCATTTTACAGTAAAACGCAACCTAGTGTTGTGTCTGGTAAAAATGCATTATTCAAAACATAACGTGATTGTTTATGAGGACAAAAGAGGACAAACTAAACAGAAAAAAGCTTCCAGAGAGTGTACTGCAGAGAGGGGTTAGGAGCAGCGTTTAGGAGAATAAAGCAGATTTCCTGAAGTGAGAGCATTCCAAGGGCGCCGGTGGTCCCAGCCTGCCAAGAGGCAAGACGACACATGCAAGAGATGTCTGCCAGGTAGCCGAGCACAAAGAGCCCTCATTTCCTCCTGTTCCCTCCCCACTCCCCCAACACACACCTCTCTGCTGTGTTTTCAACTCAGCAGAGAGGAGCTGACAGAAGTGGAGTCCAGATATTTATTTAGAAATGGTAGGACTTAGACAATCTTATGGAGGTACTTTTGTAACAAGATCATCAAACGTTTATCTTAGTCTTTTAACATCTAAAATGAACCACTCAATATTTCAAACTCTAATTAAGTAGCCATATAGTTTCAGTTCAATTCAAAGTTACTTGTATAGCTCAATATCACAACAACAGTTGCCTCAAAGGGCTATACAGAAGTAGATACTGTCTGGATGAGGCCCACCTGCTGCATCCTATGGACTTCCTGGACCTACCTCACCCCCACTCCCCTGTCTGGATGAATCCTTTCAGAGCAGATCTATGAGCCTATAGATGAGCTAATGAACTAACAACACCAACACATATTGCCTGTCTGTCCTGGGAGAGGATCTCTCCTTCAATATTGGCTCCATAAGGTTTCTTCTTTTTTTCGCACAGCTGGGTTTTTTTAAGGAGTTTTTCCTTACCGAGAAGGAGGGTCTAAGGACAGGAGTGTCCTGGGTCTGTTTAGTTTAGTTATTGTTTGTGTTGATTGTGTGTTAAGTCTGATTGAGTGTTTATGTTTGATTAACTGTTTGTGAAGCCCTTTGAGGTGACTTTTGTCATGATACTGGGCTATACAAATAAAACTGAATTGAACTGAAACTGAATATAAACAAACAAACAATCAATCAAACAAACAGGCAAATAGACTGTCCTAGTACATCGCCTGTCCCTAGACTCTCCTTATCGGTACGAATAAACAAAACAACAACAACAAAAATCAACAGTTGTGGGAAAAAGAGAAACCTCAGGGAGAACCACATGAAGGAGGCATCCACTCCCGATATGTCCAGGACTGTTGGCTAAAGTCCATTTTCTAATGGAGTTCAAGTCTATATGGATGCAGCAGGCTTCATACAGACAGGTGAGCGGGGGTCCACAAGGTCTAGGGGTCCAGAGGGTCCACAGGTTGAGACAGGGCACAGATGGGGGTCCATAAAGTCTCCTAATCATTCATTTAAAAAAAAAAATCTAAGTCATGCTTCTTAAGAGGGGTGGTAACAATCATCCATCAGAATAAATCTTTGCCTTTTCAGGTCACTAAAACAATAATCTGCCTCCTATTGTGCAGTGCAGTGATTTGCATATCAATTTGGCATAGGTTTGGGACCATCACAAAAAACTGGCACATGGCCTCATGTGGCTGGATTAAGAAAATGTATAGTACTGTATGCATGTTCACAATATAAAAATCAATAATTAAAAAAAAATGCATTGGGAAGATTTTTTAATATTTTTATTTATTTATTTCCTCAAAAAGAAAAAGTTTGGGAACACCGGTCTACACCTGACAATTATGGCTGCCGATACAAATGGCTATAGCAGCACTAGAAAAGGAAAATGAGAAAAGAAAGTGAAAGAAATCTTGGCAATACATCCACATAATGTTTATGATGGCAGATAAAATAGTGGGACAGACTGCACTCAGCTGTAAACTTCAGTTTGATGTAACGTCTTTCTGCTGAGACAAATTGGTCCAGTTTCATAAAATAACATAAATGAAGCTGCAAAGGTAGCTATACTGTGGGGTGGCATGTGATGGTGTTTGTGTAGTGTAGCCCTAACTAGGTCCGGTCGTGCTGGTTTTCTGTGTGCCGGTCTGGTATTCTTGGATGCACATGTGTAAGCTGATCCTAATACAGGCCTTGAAGTCTGATACTAGCCTGGGGATGCGGCTCCCCCAGCGCTCACAAACACAGCTTCCCAGAGCTCGCCTGTCTCGGGGTGGCATCCCATTACCTGCTAGGAAAGGCACGCAGAACATATACATACACATACTTTTTTCTTTTGCCACTGTAGCTTTACTATGCCACAGGCCAAGATTCTGTACACAACATCCACTCTAATGGCTTTTTATCTACTGTGGAATGGAGATGAAACAATCTCAGTTCATGCAATCAAGTTGTCTTTGTCCATATTAAATTGTTTCTTTTTTGATGACTTTTTGAATATAATGGCCACATGAAGGCAGCATTTTAGGAATGGTAAAAAAGGAAACTCCATGGTTTGTGATGCAGTAGACCCTGCATTTTTCATTTGGAGGGTTTGGACCCAAAAGTAAATCACAGGCATATTCTTAGGTCTTTTTTACAAACTCTGTCATGGTCCCATTATGATGATCATTTGAATTTGAAAATATAACCAACCAGAGAAACAAAGCACTCCACAAAGCTCACCCAATGTATGTACAATTGAAGAGAATTTCTAGGATCTATAATTTATAATTTCAAGGGAATCTATTGTTAGTCAAACAGGTTGTAGAACAATTTTTGGAAGAGGTCTAATTGGTCAAGCTAAAATGCATTGATGCAAGGAAGTCTTTCAGCAAGTTATTACTATTCCAATGTAACTACACCATACATACATACTATTACATGTGTAATCTCTGGGAACATTAGCAAGTACCTCAATATTTACTTGTTTTATATACGTGATTAGGTCCACATACTGTAAGCTAAAGGCTACATGCCAAAAGCCACTGAAATCTCAGCTTATGCTGTAAGTAGTCTCAGTACCTTGGCAGACCATGACAGTTGTCAATGTCTGATTGGAGTTTATTCATCAAACACAGCAAATGTTTTAGCTAATGAAACAGACTACCAGCTCTAGGAGCTAGCCACCTTGTACAACCATATCAACAACAACCCAATATTTAACTTCATTTCAAATTTTATTGTTATGAAGGAGAAAGCATATGCAATAAATAGCACATAGCTGAAACAAGTCATAGGTTCCAAGAATGCAGCATAAAAAAATACATAATGGCTATATTGTTGTGTTTATGAAATGTGTGCCTTAAGACTTTGGATAACGGCCAAAAAGTGTAAAATCATTGTGGTAATTATTAAGTGTAAAAGCGTAAACCGTATTGTATGTGATGAAAGTCCATGCTAGCATTCATAAATGGAAAGCCACAACACATAAACATAAGCAGCAAGAATGCCAGAGTGAATCAAAGCCTCTCTTTGCTAATGCCTGAATATTTACCAAGTGGCTCACTAATTACAGTCTGCTGGAATTCAACTGTAATTACAATTAGCAACATCCAGACCGGCCTGGAAAACTCTGAAAACACTGGCAGATGTGTAGACTATTTACATTAGATGACTCCTGCCCAATGTACCACAGAGGGTCCGCATAACATACACAAACACGTCACAATATTAATAACGGCATACAATACTGTAAATTAGGCTTAGAGCTGAAAAATGCTGCAAGTCAAGACTAACATTGCAAAAAAACTATTGAATAAATTAACAACAAGATGGTCAAATTATAAAAGAATAAAAAAAAATGCTGGGTCACACATCATATTGCAAATTTATTGTTATTGAGAACTCAGAATAATACAAAATCAAGCCATGTGACTGACATTTGACATAAATAAATAAATGAAGTGGAAGCTAAAGTTGAGAATTGTTGAAATATTGGATGTCTCAGGTTTCCTAATATTGTGCAGCACAAATGTGCCATTACCCTTCTGTTAGTAATAGTTCTAAGAATGTGTGCTCACATGATTGTTGAGGTGCACCCATTTCTTAGTAAGTACCAAGAGCAACCAAGCAACTGCTCTTAAGATGTACATTTGTTCAGAGAAATAGTTGCACAATTACCTTGGGGTTAGAACCTGTACTTCTGTGGGAAAAATTTCACATATCTCACCTCTGTCCGGTTTGGCACCATCTCCTGTTCATAAGCCACACTACACCATAAGCACTACTCTTGTTTGAAAGGATACAGTGGGGGATGGAACTTCACATAGATTGTTGGCAGACCGTTGTTCCAGATTCTTGGCAATCCTCAACATTAGTACAAGTATAGTATATCAAATCTCAAAGCAAGTCTATTAATAATTTACTTAACTGTTCCCCGCAGAGAAAGTCTCATATTTTATAAAAGGGCTCCAAGTCATGCTTACGGACAGTCGAGTTAATATCATAAGACAACTGTCAGGAAGGTTTCTAATTGTGCTAGTGAAAGTATGCATTTACAACAACTAACAAGGCTGTTTCCCAGTGTTACCATGTTTTACATATTCTTGTTCTACATTTATACAAGATAACTCCAGAACTAAGCACTTTGCTGGGTAATGATCTGAGCTACAATATGGGCCACATACTACCTAAATATATTCTCTATGGCAGAGTTTCTCAACTGGTTTTACTGTGTGACCAAATTTTTATCCCTTATCCTTCAAGTTAGTTCAACTTAGTAAGCTGGAAGCAATAGAAAATTTGGTAATTTAGACAAAAGTATATTTATTGTTTTTGTACCTACTGAGAACTGCAAGGTACACTTACAATCTGTTCTTAGCCCCATTCTAATCCCTCCTTTATCTGATAAGGCCGGTCGGTGACTTCTGGTCCCAAACAAAGATCCATCTGGGAGCAATCTCCTCCACTGTAAGTACTGGCTCCTGATAGCACACAGGAAGCCCAGTGCACATTACTGTAAACAAATAAGCTATTCAGTAAGTGACCTGCAAAGGGAATTTTAGAGTACGGCTTGGCAGCGCTGAATAAAAATACTTTGTTGTTTTGAGGACATAGCAATTCCCAAGATGGAAGTTAGATCGACAACTGCTCAGAAATTCATATCTCCATATCTTGTGGCACAAATCAATCTGCTAGTCACTGGAGGTCAAAGGTCAGATTGTGTGACAGTAAAGCAAAGGAAAGTCTTTCTGAGGTTGATTTTGGAAGCAAGGGGTAGGATTTTTGGACATTGTCCATGATAAAGGCCCTAGCCTATATCAAGGATATAGCTTCTTTGCAAACAGTGCAAATTACTACAACAATTAAAGGAAAGATGATTCAGTGCTGTAGCCATTTATAACTGTCACTGGTGTGGTTCCAAAAGCAATAGGAAGTTGGAGGACACATTGTACTTGATAATACAAAGAACAATGTTAACTGCATAGAAAAGGTACAAGCTACAATATTAGATTTGCTGGACTTACCGACACTATTGTTGCTGCATACAAAGTAATGTAAGTAAGTAAGTAAAGGTTTTCCAGACTGATTATAATATGCTGTTGCAAATTTTATTTAATTCTATTCCAGGCTTTTTTAAATACCTTTGGACACATTTGCATTAGTATTTTATGCTGTATAACTGCATAAGACATTAGACATAATGTATATGTGTATGAAACCTCTCAATTTGCAGAGAATGCTTGGATTAGGTGTCTGTTGCCCCCTGCTGGCAACGGTGGAGAGTGGACAGAGCATAAAATAGACATTTAGCATGGATATTAACAAAATGACGCTAACAGGTTGGTAAATGAGCCCTTTGCTTTGTAGTGATGGCAATTTAAGTGCTGAAATGATCAGCATGAGTCCAGTGATGCTGTATGAGCTTTAGAAACACACAAGAGCTCTTCCTGGTTTCATGTGTCTACGTGGAACAGTGAGAATGAGCATTTCAAGCTCTTAAAAATGGCTGCGGCTCCGCATACAGAATTACTCAAACGTGTGAATGAAATAAAATACAACTCCAGGTATGTTTTTGAAATGCAAACATTAAAATGTACGGTGCTTAAGTCATGATGGGTGCTAAAACATAGTGGCTGTCCATTTGGCTGTTTCCACTCCCAGTGGTTCCTTATTCAAATGTCATGAATGATACTTAAGCACACACTAAGTAGGAGGTGTGGGTAGGAGGTAGTTTATAATACATTAAAACAAGGTTAAGAGCTCAAAAAAGTCGATTTAACATAATAGCAGACCACTAATCACATTGGCTCAAGAGATCAAGAGTGTAAATGCATACAAGAAGTACACTATTTAAGACCTCTGTGAATGTCCCATTATTTTCAGTTTATTTGCTACAGGTGCTCAGACAGAACAAACCAAGCACTGCTGGAGGAGAAGCACAAACATGCCTCTATTGGAGCACTCAATTTTCCATGAAGGTTTAGAATATTAACAAACTCAAGATGTGAAATCTCCAATTTTTTGTCAACTGAGTTTACTATTAGATAACAGCATGTCCCAGCACAGCAACCATACTTTTTCAGGTGCAATGTGTGAGGTGTGGAACTGCAAACACTATGCTTGTTATCAAGCAAATGCCAAAGTTTAGTCCATACAGAACTGGCAACCCATGAGTGAAAATGCAAACTAATTATGCACTTACCTCTGATGCGATTTTAACTGTCTGGTGACAGCTGCCCAAAATTAAAGCTACCCATCTACAATGTAAAGTCTAGGAAGTTTCAGAATAATGCTCCACTCAAAGGAGACAACAAATCATCTTCTTGACGACTAAAGAGTGCACTTTCTCATGTCTTCCTGTGTCCATCCCTTCCTCCCACTCTGTCCATCACACAGCTGGGCCCCGGACCCTTCTCTGTCTGACAAAGGACCACAATTACATCACTGACACCCCAGCGTGCCATTAATCTTCATTTGTCCCATCATATCCTGCTATTGGTATGGAAATGGCTGCCTATGTCCGGTGTGGTGTTCAAGTCGTGATGGGTGCTAAAACATAGTGGGTGTCTGCCTGTCCATTTGGCTGCTTCCGCTCCCAGTGGTTCCTTATTTAAATGTCATGAATGATACTTAAGCACGCACTGAGTAGGAGGTGTGGGTAGGAGGCAGCATATAATGTGCTCAGCTGCCCAGGGCGCCACTTCCTGAAACCAGCTCGTGGGGGGACGCTCAGGGGTTTCCCATCTGTCCATTCAGGGGCTTGACACCATATGTACTTGTAATGCTGTTTTTTGGCAACCTTACTGATACACACGTCCTAATAGCACACAGTCTTTTAGAGTTTAGCTGTCATGACAAATTTGAACACTTTGATCTTAGCTATCGGCAATGCATACTGCCATTGTGTCCTTGGGCAAGACACTTCACCCACCTTGCCTCCATGAATGTGTTTTAGTGTTATGTGTTGAGTGTGATTGAGTGGTGGTTGGAGGGGCTGTAGGCGCAAAATGGCAGCCACATCTCCGTCAGTCTGCCCCAGGGCAGCTGTGGCAACAGAAACTTACCACCCCCTACTGAGGAGTGAATGAATAATGGACTAACGTAAAAGTGCAATATCATTCTAATCCATTGTTACTATGCTTACTATAACTATTATTATTATTATTATCATAATGCTGATGCTAAATATTAAACAACAACAACAATATTCTTACTGTAAGGAAAAAGTGTGAACCGCTCTGCCAGACAGGAAGTGCATAAATCACAAAAAAGTATATATCTGTCAGGACAGACAATGACGGACTCACATCATAACCATTTTTTAAGAAATACCTGTAAAGGCTGAAACGTAATGAAGAAGGGAAAATAAATCTTTAAGACTCAAACTAATGGTGTCAGTACAATGATATTTAGAAAGCAGTCAACAAAAGATGTCATGAAGAAAAGATCAATATTTTCATAAAAATAAATAAAACACATATGTAAGTTATCGTTGTGCATACAATTTTCCCTTTCAAACTTTGTTCTCTGAACATGTAGCATTAATGTTAAAAAAAATATATATATATATGTGAGAAAAGTAGTTCTTGCACTTAACCTTAAAATATTCAAGTACAGCATTATGTATTTTGTTCTGATTATCCATCATTTTATTTCCATTATCGTGAATGTTTAGTAGTTTGCAATTCAGATTATTACTACCTACTAATCAGTCAGGTTCATTTTCTGATTTACCATTACCCATGACATGATCTTAACGCAAGGTGTTTTGCTATCTATGCCCTTTTTAGTTCTTGTTCAATAGTTGACCAATAGTGACTTTGCCATATTACAACTAGACAGGAGAAACAGGGTATTTTAGAGCCATTGTTGATTAAATCATTGAGCCTAACTGTATCAGACAGACGGAGACAGACGGATGGCTGCCTGAGCTTAAAGGAGCACCGGGACACTCTCTTTTCCCTGTGTCCTTTTTGACAAGGCACAGGCTGAGGCTTTGATCAGCACTCAGGAAATTTCATTAGGACGGAGATGGCTGGATAAGAGACCAAAGAAAGCTTTAGTGGATGGGAAGAGGAAGAAAATGAGATAAAAGGGGAGAAAACGGATAAACGGAGGGAGTAAGGAAGGGGCATGATAAGAAGATCTTTTCAAGTCAAATAAAATCTTGAATCTTGGATGTTTTTTATGTATTCTGTCCATTTAAAGTATGTTATATATCAATATGCACCTCTCCGATCTCTTTACCATCTTATGCATGGCTTAAATCAACACTAGGACAGTTAAGAGGGAGTTGAGGAAGACGAACCAAAGCGAGGGACCTCTAACCTCATCCATCATGTCCAACAAAGGAAGAGAGGTAGAGGAGGAGACAGCCAGGACTTGCGCACCACTTATCAATCACACACCAAAGAGGCCTAGGACGTGTGTTTACCTTATCGATCATGTCGGGACGGTTGGTGGCGGCCAGCACCGTGACATCCCGGAGCTGCTCGATGCCGTCCATCTCTGTCAGGAGCTGGGCCAGGACCCGGTCGCCCACACCGCCAGAGCCAGAGGAGCTGGAGGGAGAAGACAGATGGAGAATGAAGCACATGGAAGTAAAAGTGGCACAGAGAAAGAGTGGAATGAATGATTGAGGGGACTCAGTGAATGGACACATTTAATTAAAGAAAAGCAAACTATCAGAGGGTGACTGCTTTAATGATTGCTTTAATGTACCCTTCCTCATGACACAGGTCTGTGTCTAAACTGGAGATAAATTATAAGCACCATCATGATACAATACTAGGGATGCAATAATATTGGCAATATTGTGATGTCTAAATATCAAAAGTCTCACAATATTGTTGTGGACTTTAATGATAAACTCCCGGGGGAAATATGCATTGTTTTGTTGCAGTGAAATGGTAAAAAAGTAGAGGGAACTATATTGACCATGATCCTTTGCTACGTTTCAGTGCAGCCAGCATGATAAAATTATTGCTACGCTTACTTAGTCTTAAAATTTTGAAATTTCACAATAATTAAGGCACTAAAGGCTCATCAGGGCCTTTTTAGAATAAGATTTGTTATCAAGAGCATTTCTACCATGAGCCTCCCCACACTATCGCAATAAATATCATACTGTTAGATTAATATTGTGACAGTGCTGTATTGGATATCGTTACATCCCCATACAATACATCAGATTAATCAAACTATTTAATGTTTATAAGACATAAATTGCAACGATTTGTTTTCAACTCACTTCTATACACGTACATAATGTATTTATACATTCTAGACCTTTAAACTTGATAACCAAGCCAAGACTAAGAAAAGTATAGACAAAACAGAGGATTTGTTCAAAACAGATACACAACTATGGGGTACTTTTGACACAAGATGGGATTAAAAGGTCTGCAGTGGTACTACAGCATAATATTGCAATATAATTGTGAAATATTGTCATGACCGTATTATTGATTATCTAACATAAACACAAGCAAAGTCTAGATAGCTGAACAGTAGCTAGTCTTCTGTAATATCTATACTGTGCATCAATAGTTCAATAATTTAATTTTTTATGTCAACATTATTTACTCATTCATCTTACACATCTTACATTTTTACTTGTTAATGGCTTAAGGCTATAGCTCCTTTGGGCATGATGCTGGGTTCAACCTTACACTTATAGACTTACATTTACAGACAAAACAAAACACTTGTAATTATTATGTAAGCATTTCGGGGATACCAATTCACCTCCATGCTAGACTGTATGGAAAAAGCCTATTGCAACTGTTTTATTTATTACTGGTTATTTAATAGATATCATCATATAGGATGTTTCTGTAGCTGTACAGCAGTTTAATAATTTAATGATGAAAAATGGATAAAAGAAGCTACAAATTTGGGGAAGATTTATATGCATTTTAGAATTGCTGTAACATTTAATTACAATATACATTTTTAGGTACGTATAAACCACTGTCACTGTTAGTCATAGTGTACTGTGCATTACATGGTGGTTATTTTCCATGGTGTAGTGCAGACAGCCACCCCTCCGGCTCAAAGGCACACAGACACAGCCTCTGTTGACAGGGTTAGCCAGCGGAAGTGCCAGACGTTATTAGCACAGACAAGGCCGCAGAGCAACACAAAGGAGCTCTGTCACCGAGATATAGAGGGACAGAGAGAGAGAGAGAGAGAAGCCGGGACACAAAAGTTTGGCTGAGGGGAGATGTGAAGTAGCCAATTCTGGAAACACTGTCTTTCATAATCGATCATCTGTGCCGCATTTTCGCGTTTCTTGGCTCATCCTGTCCTCTCTTCATTCCAGCAGTTTGAAGTGTGGCAGGTTGGCTGACAGATTTACAGGTGCTTCAAAAGAGAAAATATAAGGCACAGGGCTGTCTGCTTGTGTCAACACTTTTGAATTCCTGCCGTTGAGCCATTTCATTGATTAAACACAGCAGGAAGTGAAGGCCAATAAATAACCTCTAGATCAGTGCTAAGTGCATTTTTCAAATAGCTAAAAGCTTTAACGTCAGCTTCTGGTCATTTGCAGCAAAGTTGAATATCAACAGCAATGCAAAAGCAGTGAGTAAAGACTCCAAAACTAACATGAGGACAACACATGTGGGATTATATATGTGGTTTGTACAGTATCATTCCAATAACAATAACCCCACAACATTTTTTACTACTTATCGTTTACAGGCTGGAGGCAGTGGAATCTTTCCCAGCAACAGAATACTGATGATAAGGTTGGGACCACATTGGGAGTCATTAGGTAATTGTACGGCAAACACTTTGGATGATGATGACCAAAAGAAACCCTACAATAGCATGGGGAGAACATGTAAAGTGCTAACTACTCTGCCACTTAGCCATCCACCTAGTGGCAGACTATACTGCATTTGTGCAGCAAGCTGGATTCTTGCAACATTTGAGTTCACAAACTCCAAAAAATCCATCCTGTCAGGCTCAGGCTCATCCGTTAGGGTCCACATCACTGCTGGTTTGGCAAATGGTGTGACAGGCCTATTGGATATCATATTTTGGTTTGCCAACAGCAACACACACTTTTACCTTTCTAAATACATTAAACCAAAAACTGTGAGAGGTTTCAGCACCAGAGCCTCAACAAGAGGAGATGTTGAGATCCCATACAGAAAAAACACATTTGGATAAACTGTCCCGTCAGTCAGAGGAAGTCAGTTTTGGAACAGCCTGCTGGCAAATATAAGGGAATGTCCCACATATCTCTCTATAAAGCAACTTAAACAGTGTCTTAAAAGAAATCAGTCCTGTGATCATTTTAACTAACTTTACATTGTCCTAATGTGTGTCTATGTGTTTTATGTTTGTCATTGTATACTGTTTTTTGTGTTGTTCTGTTTTACCTGCCTCGGGACTACAGATGAAAATGAGCAACTATGCTACAATCTGGCTCATTTACAGTCTGTACTCATGTATATGATTGTTCATTAATGTGCACTGTCCCGACTAAATAAATAAATAAATACATTAAAAAAAAAAAAAAAATACAGTTTTTTATAATCCACCTGGTGATGCTAAAAAATTTAGGGTAGATGCTGCTTTACATTTAAAAACAGCTACATTTGGCCAAAGACTTGCTTGCTTTACTAAGACATGCTTTACTATCATAGCGGCTTGTTGTCTATGTCAGTGGTTCCCAAATTGGGGTCCGGGGCCTCCTGGTGGGCCGCGGAGGTACTTCGGGGGGTGCAAGTGGTTGTCTATATTAAGTACATAAAAAGAAATTGCATTTGAAATGAAGTGTGTATTTAAAAAATATCACTTAAAGCAATTTTTAGTAAACAGTCTGAGTTTTAGTCATGTTTTTTTTCATAGAAATCTATGGAAAAAAACATGATAGACTTTTGAATATAGCAACGTGTCAATGTTGGGGGTCCATGGGGGATTGTCTGATTTTTAACAGGTTCACATCGCTCTTGACTTTGGGAGAGGATGGCCTATGTTATTTAAATTGTTGCTATAATTGGCTAAAGCAAATCATGGTTGGTTGATGGTAAGTAGTTGGTGCTTTATCCAATCATCTCCAAATATTCTACTAATAGTGCCTCCCCTTTGCAAATGCTTTAAATGGGATCCATCCCAGATGGATTTGTGTAAAGGTATGTGTGAGGCAGATCATCAGGCTAAAAGTAGAAATGTTTTGAACCCATTTAGGCCAACATAATAGAAAGTTTCCACTAAACATTGCTCTGTACACTAATGCTAGTGCCCAAAACCTATAACCATAATAGAATGGCTGTAATGCTTGGCTAGAATGATACGTGTATCGCACATGTAGACCTTCACACACTGTGGAAACTTGTCATTCCAGGCTGACACTGTGTATTTACGTTAATATAAATACAGAGAAAAAGTTTATTCATCTTAAGGAGAATAAATAGTGTCAAACCATGTTGCTCCCCTGATTTTGAAGCATCTGAACACATGGTGCACAAGCCTGGCCTGTCTGGGCTCCTTCCTACAACCTTTATTTTTATCAAGGAAGCACGCTGCATTTTTGGCCTTTGCCATCTGCTGCGGCGGGGCACAATGAAGGCTCTATGTGTGTCCGGTCTGTGTCCTCTGTCCGCCCCCCGCCTCCACCCCGTCCCGCTTCCTTTAGGCCACAGATGTTCCCAGTGCCATCCCACTGAAGCGCCCTGGGACAAGCCACTGCTCTGTGTTTCACCGGCAGAGACAGGCCACAAACATCTATGAGGATGCCATGGGAAATGAGTGGCTTCAAAGTCATGCAGACATCTTGTAGATATGTGCCAGTGATTCATAAGAGCATCTTTGTGAGACATTCAGAGAAGCAATTTATGACTGGAAAATAGAGTACAATGAAACATGTTTATGATACTTGTCAGCACTCATGTGCCACCATTAACGATAAATAACCACAGCAAAAACAAGTCAATCAAAGTATGCAGCTTTAGTGCGCATTTTTTTAGCAACAGTTTAGCATTCTCATTAAATACTGTAATATTTGTGGAAAAAAATAAGCACCTTAAATAATAATTATTAGGAATATTAATGATCGATTTTGAACCCATTTTGGCCAACATAACCAGGAGCTTTGGCTCAAATAAAGGACACAAGATTGGCTGTTGGTCTAAATCGTTTGGCATCACTGAATTAATTGCTGTTAAAAACATCGAGAAAGTGTCTATTGATGCTAAGATATGGAATACACTAAAAACTGTCCAAAAACATAAAGTGAACCAAAAGCACCCTGATACCTTGTGGCAGTTTCTTGGTGGGAGCTGGGATTTGATCTTAGGTCTTCTAAATTAAGTGCAGTTCTGACTAAGCTATACTTGTCCCTAACTAGGACTAAAACATTTATTTATTTTATTTATTTATTATTATTTATTTATTATTAAAACTAATTTGTTCGCATTTTGTAATGAAAACATTTCTGGATCCAGACAGTGTTCTTTTGGATTGTCTGCTCTAAAATTGTGTGCTCTAAACTTTAGTTTGATGTCATATAACGCATTTTTCCACTACACAGTATGAAAGAAGAAAATGTAGCTGTGTGTTGTTGTGTATCTGTAACTGCAAAGCTTCATGTGATGTTATTTTGTCCGAAAGTAACCTCATGTACCTTCCTCTCTCGCTGGCCAGAGCATCGATCTCATCAAAAAAGACGATGGAGGGAGCGACCGTCCTGGCCTTCCGAAACACCTGCAGACAACATGAGCAACAATGGGCGAGAGAGGAAATACAGGACAAATGTGACAAAGGCAAATAATAGTGTGCCGGTATACAAAAACATACACAGGAAATACTGCATTTACTAAAGAAAGAATTACACAACTGTACTCTATTCAATATATAAATAGCTACAGATTTTCACAAAGCAGTTTTAACATATTAGGTAATATGGTTTATAACTGATAAATGATTAATGCCGCCTGAATAAGTATGGAAACAATAAGAAGTGATTCTCACCTCTCTGACTGCTCTTTCCGACTCCCCTACGTATTTGCTTAGTAATTCTGGCCCCTAAAAAAAGAAGTTAAAATGGTAACAAAAGCATAGTACAGCATCAGGGTAGAATAGTGTAATTTTACAAACCCAAATCTGGAAAATTGGAACGCAGCAACAGCAGAATGCAATGATTTGAAATAATAAAACCATATATATCTATTATCATCGATTTAAATGTAGGTATTTTACAATAGTGCTCCTTGTTAGTGAAGGGGTTAGTTTCCCTGCCTTTGGTGTGGAAGGTCAGGGATTGATTCACCAATGTGGAGCCAAAAATTGTAGCCATAATTTTCAAAGCCATCACATCAGGGGGCATCTGGCATAAAAGCTAAGTACCTGTGCAAATAACTTGCTGTGACGACCCCTGATAGAAAGGGAGCAGCCAAGGAAGACTGCCAAAACATTTTTTTTTTCCTTTTATTGCTGCATTTGAATTTAATGGTAGTATCACTAGTAGTAAAACTAACTAACTGCAGCAAAGTGCTGCTAATGCAAAACAACTGGAGGAGCATTGTGCAACAAATTAGGCTGCAAAAAACACACCTAAAAATGTGGAAAAATATCCCTTAATGTAAAATATCTCTCTCAAGACCCTCCCAGCTACAGTACAAAATATCATCACAAGATTTCGAGAATCTGGTTAAATCTCTGGTCAGTGTCCGGCCCTAGCCACATGGGGCCCTAAGCAGAATCTGACTTGGGGCCCCCACCACATATAGTGACAACAGTGCACAACTATTGATGATTCACATCCTGCAAATGTGACACCGTTATTGGTTTCATGTACTGCCAATGTACTGTCAAGTATCAAGTGGGATGAGAATGTCATTAGCTTCAGCCACTTACTGTTTGTGAGCATAGAGCAGGGGGTTCTGGGGGTCCTCACCCAGAAAATTTTGAATAGAACTGACAATATTTCCTGTATTCTGGTGCATTTTAAAAGGTGTTACAGCAAAACCAAAATATTGTACAGCTGTGAACAAAGGTATAATTATCAGTCCAGTCTATCCATATTTAATCACCCACTGTGCATTGAAGACAATACTCAATACATGCCAACTGAATAGTTTGGAAATTCTTTAGGTCCATCTTAAAATAAGAACTCATAACATAGATTTCAGTCAACTGTGGGTAGTTTACAGTGGAATTTTTGGGTGAAACAGTGCTTGACCGGCAGTAAGTTGGACCTGTTTCTGGTGCATGTTGGACTCCGGCAGGGCTGCCCTTTGTCACCAGTTGTGTTCATTATCTTTGTGGACAGAATTTCTAGGCGCAGCCAGGGGCTGAAGGAAGTTCAGTTTAGGGACCACAGGATTTCATCTCTGCTTTTTGCAGAGCTTTTGTTGTCCTGTTGGCTTCATCAAACCAGGACCTTAAGTGTGCACTGGGGTGGTTTGCAGCTGAGTGTGAAGCGGCTGAGATGAGAATCGGCACCTCCAAGTCTGAGGCCATGGTTCTCAACCATTAAAGGGTGGCCTGCCCTCTCCAGGTCAGATAAGAGTTCCTGCCTCAAGTGGAGGAGTTTAAGTATCTCTGGGTCTTGTTCACGAGTGAGGGAAGGATGGAGCGTGAGTTTGACAGGAGGATTGGTGCAGCATCTGCAGTCGTATTGGTCTGTTGTGTTGAAGAAGGAGCTGAGCCGGAAGGCGAAACTCTCAATTTACCGGTCCATCTACGTTCCTACTCTCACCTATGGTCATGAGCTTTGGATCACGACCGAAAGGACAAGATCCTGGATACAAGTGGCCGAAATAAGTTGCCTCTGCTGGGTGGCTGGGTGCTCCTTTAGAGATAGGGTGAGGAGCTCGGTCACCCGGGAAGAGCTCGGAGAAGAGCCGCTGCTCCTCCATATTGAGAGGGGCCAGCTAAGGTGGCTTGGGCATCTGTTCCGGATGCCTCCTGGACACCTCCCTGGGGAGGAGGCCCCGGGGAAGACCCAGGACACAGGAGACTATGCCTCCCGGCTGGCCTGTGAACGCTTTGGGGTTCCTCTGGACGAGCTGGAGGAAGTGTCCGGGGTGAGGGAAGTCTGGGTGTCCCTGCTAAGACTGCTAAGAAGAAGAAGATGGATGGATGAACAATGCTTGGTAGAACACCCCTTGCACTATTCAAAAACAATGAAGACAACAGAAGTTACAGACTGTGTGAGTTGTCTAACCCGCAGGTGCTTGCAAAGACTTGAGATATTCTTAAAACCTGTCCGTGTGTAGAGCTTTACTGTATGCCCCAGAGATAAAGCTAATCCTCTGATTGTTACGGTATAATTCATACTTATGTGCATTCAAATAGAACAGTACATATTTTAGATTCCTCAACATGTTTCCTGTCTCTTCTGAAAGGCCTTTTCAATCCTGTCTGATGCCGTTGACATTTTAAACCTGGGCTAATTGTCGTCAACTCAGAACTAGAGTTATAGTTGAAATGTTAAGGTAGGGGCTTGACTGTACACATGCAATACCCCCCAGAGAAAATCTGAACTTATCCTACATACTGTACGCAACAGCATCGGATTAGAAAAATTACTTCTTTAACCTTTGAAGCTATTACTACTACTAGAGCCACTGAATCCCCCCGACAGTCTTTTCTCTGCATCTCTCAAAAGTAGATAAACCTTTGGTTGTCCCTCAGAGGAACTTCCTCTTTCTGCAATCCACCCTTTCAACACTTCCTGGTTGAGAGAGGAGAGGACACTTAACTCCAGCCCTTTTGTCTCCTGTACTAAGTGTGGTGCTTGACTCAATAATCCCAGGTTCCTGAGCTGGACATGCTGACTTTCAAATCCAATGACAGTATCTATGTATGTGTGAGTGTGCGTGCGTGCTGGAAGGAAACTCAAATTGACAAGATGATAATAGTGCTTCTTTTCTCACAGAGGAAACAGCCTGAGCCTTGAAGTATTCAAAATCTGAATAAGGTATCTATGTCAAAGCAGTGGAAGAAGCTGATAGTGTTATTGCAGATGCTGTCAGCGGGGGGCAGGATGTTTTTCACAGAGCAGATCGTTTCCTGGGGACTTGAACCGCACTGCATAGATAACTGGACAACTCTGTCAGTCACCACTGTATCCAAAATAAAACATTATTCAAACCGTTTAAGACTGAATTCAAGTAAAATTATTGTTTTGGTTATGAGGTTTAACAGCGATGAAAAATATCAAATGTATCACTATGTAGAGTAAATAAAGACAGAAACCAAAGCTTTCTGGACTACAAAAGGAGACATTTCTGTTTTTTCCCCAAGGAAAGATTATATCCTACAATTTAAGAGACATGAAGTGAAATAAAACAAAAATTAAATAGGAGTTAATAAGTTTTTAAGTAATCAGCATTATGAAAAAGGTATGAAGTCTGAATTATGAAATGCTAAGACAAAAACATGCATAACAACATAACTCTTTTAAATCCTCCTAGAGTCTCAAGTCTCAAGGTATATAGTTGTTCTTGGTAACAGAAGACCCTTCTCAGGAATGGCATCAGAAGGATATATGCCAGTGCCCACCATGGCAATATAAGCCACAAGCAGCTGTATTTTATTTGTACTTAACAAAAAAAAATATTTTTTTTAAATAATTAAATAAATCTTAAAACTTTGATGAGAAAGCACAGGTGAAATAATAGTCCTTTCATTTCACAAAGTTCTAGGCATGCCCACACATACAGTAACTAGAATTGCTCTAGCATATACCTAGCAAAATTCCTGCACACCGTCTAACTTGCAAATGTGAAACTTTATTAAGACTCAATAAGCGACATTTCGGCACAAGGCCTTTATCAGGCAAATGTTGAAAAATCTCTAGGTGGTCATCTTAAATGACTAGCACCCACAGGTCGTTCATTGGGCAGTGAACAATAAAACATATATATTATTAATATATATTATACAAATCAACAGGAAAAAAAAATCTCATTTCCTGTGTATTATAAACATTAGAATAAATATTGATAATACATTTTTTTAATCTTATCTTAATTTAAAAAAAATCTTTTATCTTAATAAAGTCTCACATTTGCAAGTTAGACAGTGTGGGGTATTTTTTTCTATTTGATGTACTTTGGGGCTGCTTCCTCTGCTCCTACGCAGCCATCCCAAGTAATTGATTTGTGAAATTTTCATCCTCTTATTTTGTTGGCTCTAGAATATATCACAAAATTAATTGGTGGTGCAGCCAAATACATGTTAGTGACACCATTGTCACATACTCCTAAAGTGGGCTTTGGGTGTCACTAGTCAGTTGTTAATACAGTATTGTAATAAAAAGTTATTCCATCCATATTAAATCAACAATATATAGTTGTATGTAGTTGTAAGGTTTATTTAAGAGCAATTTATCCATGATAATGATGTGACAGAAAGTGAAAATAGTGCCTCTAACTGGTTTTATTCAAAAGTGTAGTGTACATTTAAAAAACCTGTAATGGTCCCGCTGTTCTCCTCCAAAACTAGCAAAACATTTTGGTCTCCCATGACCATCTAGTGACCATCAATGTCAACTACTTTTCCCAATGCATTGTGGGAAACTTTGAGTGCACTACTTTTCATTAACTAAACCTTTGAACACCACTACAAAATGGCTTGACCACTATGCAGTGCACTACAGAAGGACTAATGATGATATTTTGACATAGCCATAGTCTTCAGCAGCACTCACCATGGTCAGTTGGTTGACATTTGGTGGCCACTACCCTTTCATAGAAAATATTGCCACCCACTTAACTTTCCTTACCAAAATGTGCACACAACTGCTGTTTATTTTTATTTTTTTTACACACAGTAAAGGTCAATAGCCTCCAAAAAAGTCAGCCATAAATAAGCTGTGCTATTTTCCAGCACAGCCATTTCCTGGTGCCTACTTCAGAGTTTCACAAGGTTAAATAGCTAAAGTGAACTCATGCTTTTTACAGCCGTAGCTTTACCCTTTTCCAGCATGATTCATGAAACTAAGCTAGCTTCAACTGTCACTGACATTTGCCATTAGCTTAATGACACTAGTTGAGAGCTTCTGTCGGGATCCTCTGTCTCACATGGCAACAGCTTTGAAAATATCCACTGATCAACAATTCAACAAGCTGATCAATCAATCTCTGTCATCCTGGTCCGGACAGACAGGGGTTGGAGGGGCAGTGGAGGATGGGGTGATGAATGAGAAGGGACAAACATGGGGTCAGAGGTCAGTGAGAGAGCCCACTAAAGAGGAAGTAGTGCGGTCAGACTGTCTCCAAGTCATTAGCCAAGTATGTCCACTATTTAAACAGTACTGACATCATTTGTGCTGGATACAAGTGACTTTGACATGTCCGTTGGAATGGAACTAAGCACAAGCATGTATTAAAGCAGTATTTTAGGAAAAAGGCTGATCTAAAGGTTTGTTCACACCTTCATCTTCTAAAATACATTGCAAGGTTTTTTCAATAGAGCATCTGGGGGTGGGGGGTGGGGCGCAGGAGAGTAATTTCAGTTCTTTTGATAAGGTATGGCAGCTTCTGCTGAATCATTCGCCTGATGTCCTTGTATTGCTGATGTGTAAGAAAGCATTTTTTTAAATTTAACTAATATCTGGTGGCTGTGCTGTTTTTGTTTTCTTGCACTGTTTTTTTTTTTTTTTTTTTATGTATAACTGCATCAGCTTGACACTATTTGTTTGGTACAGAAACATGTATTTAAAGTTCTATAAATTTCACTGGCATTCTGTTTCTTCCTGTTTGCACAACTCCCCATGCAAACAGAGGTAGTTATTTTTGGTGTAAGAAGGCTTATAACATCTTTTGAACTAAATGGACTTTTCTTTTTTTGAGTAAAGTCTTCAAATCAGCCTTGGAGCTGGTCCCAAGCCCAAATAAGTAAAGGCATGCCGCATTAAACCTATGCTGAGTGAATACAGCAATCACTGCACGCTCAGAGGGAGAAGATTTGCTTGTGGCGGTGACCCCCGAAGGGAAAAGGCAAAAGAAAAACAGGAGATTTTTCAGTGAAGTCATCATCTTGCACATTCAGTCTTTTTTCATAACATTGTCTAATTCTGTTGCATGTCCCCACAGGGCTACCATAGGGATCTGAGATATAAGACTGCAATCTGCACATTTGTTGCCAGATGTAGCCAAAAACAACTTTTACCTCTCACAAAACCTCTTTGTGTAGGAATAGATGTTAATAAACTACATCAACAAAATCATACTTACTTTGATAGCTAAAAAGTTGAGTCCACTCTCATTAGCCAGAGCCTTGGCGATCATGGTCTTCGAGCAGCCTGGGGGCCCGTACAGAAGCACTCCTTTAGGCGGCTGAATCCCCATTCGGGTGAAGGCTTCGGGGTGCCTCAGGGGCCACTCCACGGCCTGCTTCAGTTTCAGCTTCACCTCCTCCATCCCTCCAATATCTGACCACCGCACCTGGGCAAAAAAGAGGGAGAATTTTACAATAATATCAACAATCACCAATGGCAATAGTAGCAAAAACTGTTTGATAGTATTTGCAGCAGAAAACTCCAGTTCGCTCTTAAGATGACTGCAAGAGTCAAATTCGACAAAAGCTTGAAAGATGATACAGCTCTGATCTTCAGCTCAAAACTAAAATCGCTGCCAACAATAAATCAAAACGACCAAATGCAACTCTGATTAGACGCTGATGTCAACAATGTTCTCAAATAACCTACAAAGAGAACCTTAAGGCATACTGTAAGAAATAAAATCCAAAATAAAGCCGCACCATCCAATCAACACCACTCAAAATGTATTGCTAATATTTTTTTCACCCTTTTTTATTAATTTTTTTCTTGTGGGTTTTCTTTCATAAGCAGCCCTAAGCAACGGAATATAAACTTTTCCAATAGATAGTTTTGGATACCACTGATTAAAGACAAGCAGACCAACAGCCAATGAGACCATCCTTGAATGTATGCTGACACATGATTGGTCAAAGCTTGCCAGTGTTGGTTAAACATGGTCATCTATTAAAAATCTTTATACTAAGACATTTTAGAGACAATTCCTCTTTCCATTGTCAAGGCATCAGCCCTATTTTGCAATAGTAAAGACCCAAAAATTTTCTAGTTCAGTGTAAATGCTTTACCCATTGAACCACAAAGCCTTAGGTAAAGAGTCCACTAAAACTAATTAGTTGTAACTGTGCTGACCTATTGTTGCTGGAGTTATTATCTTTGGCTCTAACTGGCATTGGTACCAAACCCTTATAAATACTGTACCTTCAGTGAGTTTAAGATGCATACCAAAAACTACATTTTTTCCCACCTCGCCGATTAATGACCTTTGCTAAAACTTTCAGACTAACAAACCCCCCCACACACACACTCACTTTGATAGTTTTGTGAGAAGAAAGAAAAACCCTCTCACATATTTACATTTCTTTAGATGAAAAGCCTAACAAGGCAAATATACAGTACCAACAACAACAGCATCTTTGATTATGATGACGTATGATATAGCTTGATTTTACAGTTCAAAACTATCCCATTGCCAATGCTGAATGCATTCAACTAGGAAAACGCTGATTGCACGCTGATGTCATTCGTACTTTCTCATGTAACCAACAAAGATGACCTTTTCAACTTGTGTCTTATAATGCCATATTGTACAAGACTGTAACCTCTCCAGAAAAATGATGGGACGATGAGAAACAGAAATCTACATTTGGAATGAAATAGCTTATGTAGAACCATGGAGTGCTGCTGGTTTGGGGAGTGGGCCAACATCTGTCTGCCTGACAAATGGAGGGAGCCCGAGCGGGAGGAAGGGAGTGCAGCAGTGATCAACAGGAGGATATTAAGCAGATAAGAGAGGAAACATCTCCTGAGACAGCGTCACAAACCTCTATATCATCCCGCATGTCTATCTCTTTATTACGCATCGATTTCTTGCCTTTTTAGTCCTGCTTTTTGCACACCTCTGTTCTCCTCCATCTGCATGTCCAATAATTTTTTCCACCTCCACGGCACCGTCTCTCGCTTCCTTATCCGACTATCTGCTTTTTATCTTGCTCGGCTCTGCTCATTGACTGTGTTTACATGCACACAGAGCAAGAAATCAAGTTACACAGTGAATCAGGCAGGCACACGTCTTCTGTACTAACATAGTTAGAGTAAAGTGCATGTGCATACAGCTCAATAATCCAATTTGTCAATGACACACAGTGAGATGGACCATTGTTTGTTGTGTTATGCAAAAAAACAACAACAAAAAACACTTATATTCATATACCGTAAATGTAAAGGTATATATAGAGATGTATGTTTTGTTGGTAAAGTGGTGAAAAATATAGTAAAATTGACAGTGGCAGTACTCATTTATTCTATAGCTATTACATAGCTGTTAAATTGTCTAAAATGCACCATAATCCAATGCCAATGAATTCTGTAAATATTATGGTTATATAAATTAGTTATCATTAAAATGTATTCTCTCCAAAGAGGGGTGAACCTCCGGCAAATTATGTACATGTGTAACTAATTATTCTGTCTTGGAAAGACTTGAAAGACCCAGTAAAATATCAATTGTTTATTGTTTATGACTCAGAGTGAACAAACTGAGCACTTTTAGCATAGAAGCACAACCCATTCTTTCAGTTTGTTGAAAGTGCAGTGTGTAATGTGTAGCATTCAGTTACAACACTAGAGATTGCAATTCAACAGATTTCTACAGCTACGGTAGCCCTGCAGGGACAGACTGTTTTCTATAAGCAAACAATTGAAAACTGAACCAACATTTTGTTTATAAATTTCTAAAGCCTTTCTGCACAATTATATCTTCAAAAATTAATTTACAATGTACTTCTCATCCAGGAGTGCTCAGTTTGTCCAGTCTGGGCTGTTGTAAGAATGAAGAATGAGAAATCTGAGAAAACCTTTTTCTTTTTTCTTTTGATTCAGAACTATAAATGTGCATCCATTATAGATCAATGCAAGCAGTGTTTTGAGTTGATTATAGACTAACAGACTAAACATCACATAGAACTATAATTTACACATATTAAAGTATGCTAGTATGATGGGCAGATCTGCAAATATTTACTAATAAATTCAGTTTCTTCTTGAGTTCAGACATTTTTTTGTGTTTTGAATCCCAGCCAAAGCAGGTCACACTCTAGTGTACCTTTGCACCTGTCCCAAGCCTGAAGAGGAAGGACATCCAGCGTAAAACTTGTGCCAAATCAATATGCAAATCACTGCACAATAGAGGCAGATGATTTAATGTGGCAACCTGAAAAGCCAAAAGTAAAGAATAATAATTTGTGTTTTGTTATGTACCCACTCCTGTCCACCTCCATCCATCTATTTTCTCTATTTTCTCACTATCACTCCATCTCCTGCTCTTTGGCTCTTCCTCCTCTCCTCCTTCCTCCCTCGTCTTAGGCCTCTCTCTCTCTCTCTCTCTCTCTCTCTCTCTCTCTCTCTCTCTCCATCCAGAGGTAACACATCCCAGGCCACCGGCGCCGTCTCCGGGGAACCGAGCACCTAATGGAAACCTGGCATCTGGCCATGTACTGTAAATACCCAACAATTTATGGACAGTGCTGGAGAGTGGAGAGAGGACGGATGGAAGAGGAGGGAGGGGAGGAAGGGGAGAGAAGATAGATCGGAAGCAGCCAAATGAGCCAGAAGACTGATTCAGACCACTAATGAGTAATGAAATGAAATAAGCAGATAAAAGCCATGGTTAAAGAGACATAGACTATACAGGAAACAGCTGAGCAGCAGTAAAATGATATGCTATGAGTAACCAAGGAAGTACAGTAAAGAGGAGATTGAAGGGTGACTGACTTATCAATTTGGTGACTCTGCATAAAGGGAAGTTATATCTTCTCTGTGCTGTCATGCATTGCCAAAAATGGAAAATGTGAGTCAATAGAGAGAGATTATTGTTAAATGTGATTCAAAACTCAGTCAGCTAATAATGAAAAATCATCTTGAATTTTGATGTATTTACAAAAATTAACATTAACCTTCATCTATTAAAGGTGCCCTGTGTACTTTTTGGCCCCTTGAGCAACATCTAGTGGCAAAAGTGTAGACTGCAATATTATACCTCATAATGTCTGTGAAGACTCTCACTCGTCCAGGGTAAATGCATCGCAAAAAAAGTTTAAAAAGCAGTCATCTGGATTAGATTTTTCAAGTAGAAGACGTTTCACCTCTTATCCAAGAGGCTTTCTCAATTCTGAAATGAACTGGTAAGAGAGCTGGTTTATATTCTTCTAGGAAGGAGGAGTTTAGACCTGAAACTAAATTCTATTGGTCAATGTGACCATGAATAGCCTAGTGGTTTCGGGTCATTAGGAGTCCTTTGTCCTCAGCTGGAGTGAGAGTCGTTAACCCTCCCCAGCCTGGGCAGCTCCTTCAGATGTAAATGACCTGAGTGAAACTGGTTTGTTTTGTTTGGGTTTCAGGAGACTGTTGTAGACAGAAGGAAGGTTGTATCTGAGACCACCATTTCTGTTTAAAGAAGGTTTATCTTTTTTGACAAAGATTGCTTCTTTCACTCCTCGCTCAAACCATCCTTTCTCTCTGGCTAAGATTCGGACCTCACTGTCCTCAAAGGAGTGGTTTGTGGCCTTCAGGTGGAGGTGTACTGCAGATTCTGGTCCATTGGAGTTGGCCCTGCGGTGTTGGTATAAACGCTTGTGCAGAGGTTGTTTGGTTTCTCCAATGTACTGTTCATTACAGTTCTCACTGCAGTGGATGGAGTACACAACATTGCTCTGTTTGTAACTGGGAATTTTGTCCTTGGGGTGAACCAGTTTTTGTCTGAGAGTATTAACAGGTTTGAAATAAACCGGGATGTTGTGCTGGCTAAAAATCCTTTTAAGTTTCTCAGATAGGCCGGAGATGTACGGAATGACTACATTGCTCCTTTTTGGCTCTTGCTCCTGTTCTTTCCTGTCCTGTTTTCTTGTCATTCGGGATTTGGAGAAGGCCCAGTTGGGATATCCACAGGTTCTGAGGGCTTGGCGGACATGTAGCTCTTCTTTCCTCCCTCCCTCCGAGCTTGTGGGAACCTCTTGGGCTCTGTGCTGCAGTGTCCTGATCACACCGAGTTTGTGCTGTAGCGGGTGGTTTGAATCAAATAACAGGTACTGGTCTGTGTGAGTGGGCTTCCTGTATACTTCCACATGGAGCCGCCTGTCTTCTCCAATGATAACTGCACAGTCTAAGAAGGCTAGGCTGTTCTCCGTGGCATCCTCACGAGTGAACTTGATGTTCTGGTCCACAGTATTAATATGCCTTGTGAAAGCTTCCACTTCCTGGATTTTGATCTTCACCCAGGTGTCATCCACATATCTGAACCAGTGACTAGGAGTTGAACCTGGAAATGAGTCAAGAGCTCTCCTCTCAACTTCCTCCATGTACAGATTAGCCACAATGGGGGAGACTGGGGAGACAGAATTGAGAAAGCCTCTTGGATAAGAGGTGAAACGTCTTCTACTTGAAAAATCTAATCCAGATGACTGCTTTTTAAACTTTTGTTGCGATGCATTTACCCTGGACGAGTGAGAGTCTTCACAGACATGTTTATTCTAATTTTGGGAAAGATACCCTTCAGCTGGTACGAGAATTGGAGAAGACTGCTAGGAAACTGGCAGACTACAAGAACCACCTCAGGTTCAACCTAAGATGCAGACAGAGCAACCTGATCCCCAAGAGCTTACAGCTGGGCACTAGCACATGTGTGAGAGGACACCGAGCAGAGAACATCCTGCAGAGAGCTCGAACTCAGCTTCTAAGTGAAAGGATCAGACAGACTCATTTCACAGTGAACAACTTGAAGAGTAAATTGGAATACTTGCAGGACAAGATATCAACATCAGTTACAGATGAAGTTTTCCAGAGGATTTCCAGCTTCACCCAGACTGCACAGCTTTCACAACACAAGAAAAGCAAAGAACGTCAAATCAAGAAATTTCAGATTCTGACCAACAAACAACAGAACTCCAGTGACAGGCCCAGCCAGCGGAAAGAGACAAAACACACAGAACCTCCAGCAAGCAGAGAGAGGTGGGTTAAGAACCTCTCCGACCGCGAGCTATCCCAAACAGAGAAAGAGGTTTTATCCAAGGGGCTCAATTTTTCAGTAACACCTAAACAGATCCCTACGGTAGACCTCATCACAGCCACAGAAACAGCCATAAAGAAAAACAAGTTGGCCGAAACAGAAGCTGAAGAATTGAGGCTCAGAGTCTCAGCTGCCCTTTCCAGTGCTAAACCACCTTCTTCTAATCTTACCTCAGAAGAAAGGAAGGCTTTAACAGCGCTGGAAAAGGACCACAGCATCAACATTCTGCCAGCAGACAAAGGTAGATGCACAGTGATCCTGAATGCAGTGGACTATGAGGCCAAAGTGAACAGCTTACTCAGTGATGTTACCACCTATGAGACACTGAGGAGAGATCCAACCAGTGGCTACAAGAAGAAGGTTATAGACTGTTTACAGAAGCTGGAGAAAGACCAAGTCATTGACAAGCAACTGTATTACAGACTATACCCAGGGGATGCCATTCCCTGCATTTATGGCCTCCCTAAAATTCACAAGGAAGGTATACCACTCAGACCCATTGTCAGCAGCACAGACTCTATCACTTACAACCTAGCTAAACACCTGGCTTCAATCCTGGCCCCTCTTGTTGGCAACACAGAGCATCATGTTAGGAATTCACAAGACTTTGCCAACAAAGTCAAACATCTCCAGCTGGATTCTGATGAGACTATTGTGTCTTATGATGTGACGTCCCTGTTCACCTGCATCCCCACCACAGAGGCAGTAACGGCTGTGAGGATGAGACTGCTTCAAGATGGAGAACTGCAAGAGAGGACAAACCTGACAACGGACCACATCTGCCAACTACTGGAGGTGTGTCTCAACACCACATATTTCCAGTTCAGAGGAAACTTCTACAGGCAAAAACACGGCTGTGCTATGGGCTCCCCAGTCTCCCCCATTGTGGCTAATCTGTACATGGAGGAAGTTGAGAGGAGAGCTCTTGACTCATTTCCAGGTTCAACTCCTAGTCACTGGTTCAGATATGTGGATGACACCTGGGTGAAGATCAAAATCCAGGAAGTGGAAGCTTTCACAAGGCATATTAATGCTGTGGACCAGAACATCAAGTTCACTCGTGAGGATGCCACGGAGAACAGCCTAGCCTTCTTAGACTGTGCAGTTATCATTGGAGAAGACAGGCGGCTCCATGTGGAAGTGTACAGGAAGCCCACTCACACAGACCAGTACCTGTTATTTGATTCAAACCACCCGCTACAGCACAAACTCGGTGTGATCAGGACACTGCAGCACAGAGCCCAAGAGGTTCCCACAAGCTCAGAGGGAAGGAGGAAAGAAGAGCTACATGTCCGCCAAGCCCTCAGAACCTGTGGATATCCCAACTGGGCCTTCTCCAAATCCCGAATGACAAGAAAACAGGACAGGAAAGAACAGGAGCAAGAGCCAAAAAGGAGCAATGTAGTCATTCCGTACATCTCCGGCCTATCTGAGAAACTTAAAAGGATTTTTAGCCAGCACAACATCCCGGTTTATTTCAAACCTGTTAATACTCTCAGACAAAAACTGGTTCACCCCAAGGACAAAATTCCCAGTTACAAACAGAGCAATGTTGTGTACTCCATCCACTGCAGTGAGAACTGTAATGAACAGTACATTGGAGAAACCAAACAACCTCTGCACAAGCGTTTATACCAACACCGCAGGGCCAACTCCAATGGACCAGAATCTGCAGTACACCTCCACCTGAAGGCCACAAACCACTCCTTTGAGGACAGTGAGGTCCGAATCTTAGCCAGAGAGAAAGGATGGTTTGAGCGAGGAGTGAAAGAAGCAATCTTTGTCAAAAAAGATAAACCTTCTTTAAACAGAAATGGTGGTCTCAGATACAACCTTCCTTCTGTCTACAACAGTCTCCTGAAACCCAAACAAAACAAACCAGTTTCACTCAGGTCATTTACATCTGAAGGAGCTGCCCAGGCTGGGGAGGGTTAACGACTCTCACTCCAGCTGAGGACAAAGGACTCCTAATGACCCGAAACCACTAGGCTATTCATGGTCACATTGACCAATAGAATTTAGTTTCAGGTCTAAACTCCTCCTTCCTAGAAGAATATAAACCAGCTCTCTTACCAGTTCATTTCAGAATTGAGAAAGCCTCTTGGATAAGAGGTGAAACGTCTTCTACTTGAAAAATCTAATCCAGATGACTGCTTTTTAAACTTTATACCTCATAATCCTATTTTTTACAGCCCTCTGAGGACATGTTGTTGTAGAATTAGGTCTAATGGTTTGTCATGTCATGTTGGTCTACAGTAATAATGGTAGTAATTCTAGTAGTAGTGGTGATAGTAAAGAAAGTATTTTTGGCAAGGGTTTTTTGGCAGGTTTTAATACCAGACGCCTTTCCTGAGTCAACCCTCTCGATTTATCTGGGCTTGAGACTGGCACATATTGAGGTTGGTGTCTCTGGTGCCACAAAGGGCAACTGAATGTCAGGAACCCAGTAGTGGTAGTAGAAATGGTGGTAATAGTAGTAGAGGAAGTAGTAGTAGTAGTAGGAATTGTAGCAGCTGTGGTATGCTAAAAAATAAACATGAACCTGTCCCTCCCCTCCAAGAGTGCTCGGTTTGTCTGCTCTAGGGAGCTTTAGGAAAAGGAGTTATGGCAATGAATTGGCGTGTTAGCCACTGTTTATCTCCATCTCCAAGACTATTCATTTTATGTTATCCAAGACAAAATGATGATCTTGGAAATATACTTAAATAACTTATCTTTGAACACACAAAAGTGCCAAAAACATTGAATCATCTGACAAGAAAAACACTACTGAAGCTAAACTGGAAGTTAAAAAGAGTAATTGGTTTCATGTAAAGTTGTGAGTTGGCTGAACTCTTTATGAGATAACCAGATAATACTTAACTACTTTTGTAGTTTTGGAAAGGCATAAAGGCTTTGCACAGCACCCAATAATCCAAACATCTACAGCTGACGTGTGCACAAAGCAAATATGAGTGATAATTTGTATAACTTTTCTTTGACTTAATGAATAAGAAATGAAATGCATTAATTGTATGGCACATTCCATCACATATGAAGTGTTTATGGAATTAGAAGCCTATGTTTTGACTCACACCTTGCCGTGCTGTGTTTCCCCCCATCTTCCCTCCCTCCTCTTCTCTGCACTAGACCTAGTTATTATCTTTTACTGTTGTTTTCTGAACTTTACAAGGGCCTCTCAGGCTCTGGCCCTTTGATGGGGTTGAGAGGAAGGAGCAGAGGGACTTCTTTGCAAGAAAAAAAAAGTCCAGTGTGAATGGAAAATATTAAAACAAGTCAAATTAAAAGATGGAAGACAGTGACTAAGTAGAATCTTAACACTCAAATCTATGGATACGTGACTGGAGAGACTGTGAGGCGTGTTTGTCCGGCTCTAGTGGAAGTGTCTTATATAAAGGGGATTAGAAACAAATGTTTGCACTCATGTGGATATAATCAGGTCCGGAGCTCTGCGGCTGGACTTCAGCTCAGCGCCATCACAGGAAGAAAAAAATACTAACTTCTGATGTTTTGAGGAAGTAAGTTGTAAGCCAGAGGTGGAAAGTAACTAAATACTTTTACTCATGCAATTTACTTTCACATAAAGAAATAAGTGAATATTTTGTTCTTAGTAACAAGAGTAAGAATAAATAATAGTAGTAATAAAAATAGCAGTGGAGGTGGTTGTAGTGCTGATAGTCCTGATGGTAGTGCAAAAAGCAGTAGAAGTAGTAGTGGTAGTAGTGATTGTAGTGGTGGTGGTAGTTGCAAAAACTAGTGCTAAGTAGTGCTATAAGTAGTACAATAAGTAGCAGCTAGTTGTAGTAGGAGTACCACACCTAAGAGTAATAGCATTGCTACGAGGAGCAGTAGTGGTAGTAGTAGTGGTATAATTAGTGAGAGTAGCAGTGGTTGTACCATGAGTATTAATGATAGTAATATTAACAGTAGTAATACCATTAGTAGTATAGGTAGAAGAGGCAATAGTGGTAGTGTATACAGTAAAAGTGAAAGTTGTAATATTACTGGTTTTAGTAATCGTAGTGGTGGTAGTAGTATTAGTATTCATTATAGCAGTGGTAGCAGATTTTTCACTTCAATTACAAAATCAATATTCAAAAGTACTTCACCACACCAGTACTTTTTTATCTTTTTCCAAGTAATATTTTTGATGACCACTTCACTTTACCTTGACTAGTTCAAACTAACAGTACTTTGACTTGAGTACTGTTGTATTTTGAGTCCAGTGAGAAGGAGGGAGGGGTACTGGAGGAGGGACGGCTCTTCGTCTTGAGTTTTTTTTTTTTTTTTTGCACTCGTTGGCTGGAACCATCAGTGATCTGCTTTCAATTACCGGTGGAGGATGATGTGAGCCCTCTTCCTGTCCGTTATGTCTTGCACATGCAAACTCCAAAACATCCTGCACTCTCAGCTCTTGTCCTCTCATCCCTCCCTCCTTCCCTTGCTCCCTCTCTCCCTCCCTCCACTTGTTCGGGGGCAGAGTCATTCATCAAGTCCAAAATGTCTACAGTCACTCTGCCTAAATGTCCCGGGACTGCGGTGGTCAATGGTCCAGATAGTTGTTGGAAGTGCATTTGAGTGAAGAGGGAGTTGTAATGATTATGTTCTGTTTCTTGTGGTGAGCGGTGACTGTTTGCGTTATGAATTTGTTTTTGTGTTTTCGATGAGGCAAATACAACGTGATGTAAACCATTCGACTTCCTTCAGAGGCCAGTGTAACTGACACAAAACTGATTACAAATACTGGAGCCACTGTCTCGCTGTTTCTGGAAAGCTGCAGACATGAAGCATTTGTGTTTCTAATGAAGTGTACTGTCATAGTAAAAAGGGGCAATGGTACTGAGTGATAGACAATAGTCACTGGTGCTTTATTAAAGGGCCTATATTATGCAAATTGGCTTTTTTGAGCTTTTTACCATGTTATAATATTGTTCCCTCATCAAAAACATACCTTGAGTTGTATTTTGTTTTATGTGAGGTCTCATCACACTCGGTTACACAAACCTCCGTCTCTACCACAAAACCCCGCCTGTTCCACAAAGCACTGACCAATCAGCAAGCCCTCTACATTCAGTCTGCTCTCATTAATTTATAAAAAAAAAAAAACGGTGTACAGCTCTGTTTCCACTGACTCCTGACAGATATTTCTCATTTTGGAGTAAAATGGCATCATACAAAAAGTTTTATGGAAGTAAAAAGCTCTTTTTCTATGTTTCTGTTCAAAAGCCCTTAACAGAACTGTACTCTGCTGCCCTCTGCTGGTCTTTTCACCTGTTTTCTTTGTGGCAGTAGTAAAGAAATTATTATAAACGTTTTCTTTTCGCCACATAATGTTTTTAAAGGTTGTAAAACATGCTGCTGTTCTGGAGGCAACCAAGATTTGTTTAAAAGGATAAATAAAAGACATTTAAGAATATTAAAAATGCACTGTGCTCTTAAAAAGGGCACATATACTTCCTATACTTGTACAAATACCCAAACCAGACAAAGTGATAATGTCTGGATATCCACTTGCATATTTCGTTCTACTTTTTTTTTTCTTTTTTTTTTTTCCATAAAGCACATTTACAATCTATTGAGTTTGTCTATGCAGGGTCACTGTAGCTGTTCACAGAGAGGTGCAGGTTTTGGAACAATAATTTGGCACCATGTCACCACCAGATGCTGCCAAACACACTACACCATCCCTTCAATTATTTGTAAAGATTTGTAAAGACAATTATGGCAATTAATATAATCGGTTATTACTAACACTATGATGGTGTAATAAATGTGGAAAATGCATTTTTTCTGCCATCTATCCATCCTAAAAATGAACTATGCCATGACCTTAATGTGGACAAATGAAGGAATTTGGCCTGTTGACATTAGATTTACATTAGATTACAAAAAATGTTCCAATAAATTACTTTGGCCACTCACATCATATGTTACACGCCCTATCTATGGAAGCAAACTTGTGTCATCAGATTGCCTTTGAATTTTAGACGTTTTTAAAAGATTTTTTTATATTTTAGATTATGAATATTTTAGACTCTCAATTGAATTTGAGGACTCGAAAATATATGCACTGAATTCTTAAATGGCAATTTTTTTATTCTGTAATTTTGATCACTGAAAAAATACAGTGAAAATTAGAAACTGAAATTTCATTGACTGAAATTCAGAGACAAAAAAAGTTCAGACTCTTTTGTTTCAGTGTTAAAAAAAATTCAGTTGTAGTAATTCAGAGGGATTTAAAATTCGAAATCTGATGACACAAGTTTCCATAACTAACAGGTGAGCTATGAAGCATCCCGATTAAGAAGAGTTGTAATAAGAACAAGGGCTAACCTTATTGTTGCTGCATAGTGCATGCTTTCATCATATTGTGCAGTTGACTATCTTGTACCAGATTGATCTATAACATCACAAATTTGTATTCAGCTATAATGTGCTTCAACATACTTAAAAGCAACCATACAGCTGGACAATCAACAGCAATTAAAATACACTGAACCATGTCTCTTTATTTTAAATACTGTATATTGACTCTTACCTTGGGAACATCAATAGCGACTTCCCTCATGGCACTGGGCTTCACCACAGACATGGCCCATTTCAGGTCCTGGAGGGTCACAATGACTTTGTCTTTCAGCTGCTGGTCTGATAGTTCAGTGGACCCTCCGAGTGCTCGCCTCAATGCATGCAAACCTGCACACAGATATATTCAAATGAAAAATTATTGTTCTAAACCTTCAAAACCATATTGTATGTCTTCGAATTAGACAGAATTTCTGAACTTGCAAAAATGACTGCAATTAAGGTTTCTATTGTGCTCATTGAAACACTATTGTAAGGCCAGAAAAGGTGAATCATCTTGTATAGTAAAGTCTTGGAGACATCTTGTGATTCCCTCATTGTGGCTTGAGGGTTTTCATTCACATCCAACTTTTTACTCAAAACATTCAGGCTCTGACACGTTCTGTTGATACACGCCTATGTTCAAATGGACACTAATTCCCCTTTTCACACAGGAAATAATTGGACGAGCATTATAGGGAAGAAAAGAGTGAACGCCAAAAGGAAGTGTCACTGAAGCTGAATGCGCTCAGTTCTGAAGCCTTGTAGCATCCGAACAAAAAGGCGCCTGCAAAACAAATAGCTGCGTGTTAAAATGAAAAAAGAGCTTTTGTTTTGTAAATGCGAAAAGAAGTCAGACTTGATTGATGGAGGGAAGATTCATGAAGTTATTATCATTTTGGTTTTGGCGAGTGCTAGCTATTCTTTTGGTTGCTATAAACAGTTTGTGGAATCTTTCATTTTATTGTGTTTTAGTTAATACAAGTTCTTTGTTGCCCTTAAACTGTGTGACAGTTATAAGAGTCATCCTCAGTTTAAACACGTTTTTTTCTTGCATAAGGAAGAAAAATATGTCAGGTCTGTATGACTGCTGTTTCAGTGTCGGGGGAGGGGGTTATTGCGTTTTATGCTTCACTTTGATAAACTTTTGGCTTTTGGGTGCAACAATGTGATATAGTATATAAAGACATTTAAAAAAACAGGGAATACTGTTTTTTTCCCAAAATGAATAATAGGCTAATAATAATGCACTGGATTTATATAGGGCCTTTCTAGATACTCAAAGTGCTTTACATTGCATTATTCATTCACTCACACACTCAGTGGTGGTAAGCTACTTATGTAACCACAGCTGCCCTGGGGCAGACTGAGAGAGACTTGGCTCCCATTCTGTCCCTGCGGCCTCTAACCACCACCAAACACACTCACACTCACACTTTCATACATAGGCAAGGTGGGTGAAGTATCCTGCAGTTTATGAATGGGACAAAGTCTGCCTTCAGCACCTTTATGAGTATCTACGTTTTAAACATTCAGTTGAGATATGACTTTTATTTTTAAAACACGACTATCATGACATCACCATTTTCATAACAGGCACCAATCTCCTGAACACCTCTGAGATTACCTTTACCATATCTGTGCCAAACATTTTCAGATACCAAAAGGCTATTCAAATACAACAGTCACACTAATGCATGAATCCCAGTAACAACTGCAGATAGAGCATGCCAATGGTTTTGAACATGTATAGTATACAATAAAATATTATTTTTGTAGCTTGCAGCGTTAACAGTTAACATGGCCAAATCTCACACATTGTAAAACTTCCAATAATCAGTTTAACAGTGTAAACAGACTTCTTCATAATATCACTTGCAGACGTTTATGGGTCTTCACTCCAGAGACTCTGGTGGTTTGGCTGTTTGGAAACACTGACAAAGGAATGAAACAGTTCAAAACCAAACACTGCTCAAGACTAATCCACGTGAACCTTTCATGTACAACTGCTTCCTCCTTTTTCATTGTTCATCTGTCAGTGCCTTGCTCAAAAGAAGCTCCACCACTGACAGAACAGGAGGTGTTTTTTTTTATTATTATTTTCCCTCTGGTATTTACAGCCAAAAAAGATTGAAACCAATGACCTTCCTGTCACTGGAATTCTGTTGCGACAGCCACTTGACTCTTTATCTCTGTCACCGAGGGAAATGAAGACAGATTAAGTGTTCTTTCCGGGCCGCATCCTTACTGACAGCACCAGGATATTTTTCAATATGTGGAGAGATGTTTGTGGCAATGTCAATAAAAGCTTTTGAAATCATGCAGTCACTTATATGTAGCTTACAAGTACAATCTGCAACAGTTTGGAAACATGTGCTGGATAAATTAGCCAAGAGCAAAGGGATATTATTCATCCATTTGACAAGTTTAAAGCAGTGCGCTGTAGTTTTGGGGATATGCATCATCTACAGGTCACTGGGTGCATATCACAGTACAAGTACAATATTCTATCTTTCTTAAGTCTTGTCTGATCCTAAAAGGTGCAGTACCAGGGTGTGAAGAGTTCCACTTTTATCACACAGAAGTAGTAGAAAGGTCAAGATGTTTAGCCCAAAAAGAGACACATTGTTATGGGAAACTGATGATGTGTGGAATAAGCACAAAGCCAGGAGAAACAAAATTGCATTTATGCCTTTTTGGTTTTGCTTTTTTTTTTTTTTTTTTTTACTTTGACCAACGATTAGAGAACTTAAAGATCCCCTATTCTGCTAAAACAATTTGTTTGAGTTTTAAACAAATAACATACCTGGAGTAGTATTTTGTTTTATTCATGCATGTTTGAGTAATCCTGTATGCTGATTTCATCTCTTTCCTTAAACGCTTAAAGGGTCTCAGGGCTGCACATAGACACCTGAGACCAGGAAGTGCCCTTGCGTATTTCAAAAGCCCATATACCGCCACCGGACTCATTCTAATAATTTCAGTGCTTCAATTGCTGTCACTACAAAGCAGTAAGCTCATTTATCCTGTTAGCATCATGTTGTTAATAGCCATGCAAAATAGCCATTTTATGTTCTGTCGAGTCAGGCATCTAATCCAAGTGTTCTCTGCAAATTGAAAATAATAGCTTCCCAAAAGATGTTTTTGATACATATACATTATTTTAAGTTATAAAATGTGAAATACTCATGCCAAGGCATCCAACAGTATTTCAAAAAACATAATGTAAGACATTTAAACCCCTAAATGCTAAAATATGCTAACCAATACACTAAATTGGGGAAAGAAGGTGTGCGTTAGGACAATCAAATTGAGGTGAAATACCTTTGTAGTGTCACTCTTACATGCACACAACAGTGACTGCATAAACAAAATTCAGTGGAAAATGTCATTCAAAGAAGACATATTATGGCATCTGGCCTTTGCTGAAGTATTGTGTATTGTGCATATTGAGCACACAAGTTTTGTAAAACCCCAAGAACCAAGATGTCTTTTTTCAATGTTTACATCATAAAAGCCTATTTTCAAAAATGCAACTGAGTTAACAAGAGAGTGAAGCTGTGCATTTCAAAACAATAGAGAGTCAAAACATTATGTATTTCTTCATTTGTTGCAAGCATATTCACAGACTAAAATTACTTTCAGCACCTCATGCTCAAACAAGGTCTGCTATTAAGAAAAAATTCGTTGCTAACAATATCTGCATGTTTTACCCTTGAATTTCTTTCCTATTCCCAGTTAGACTAAATATGTTAGAGCTATGGTAAAAAGAGAAGGACCTCTAGGCTAAAACGTGTACAAAGCTGCATGTGTTTAACCCGTACAGGTGGGGGACCGCACCACTCTGAATTACTGACTGAATTACACAGCACAAGTGGGCAGTGATTAGTAGTTACAAAACCATGCTCACGACCACGTTTCCACCCACACAGTATGGTAACAGTATATTAAAAAACACAGCCATCCCAAAGCACATGTGCACACACATCACATAGTCACTGCTGGCTTTCCTCCTGTAGGATAAAGATGAGGGAGTTCTGGGCAGGAGCTGGGGTGGCGCAGGCGCGAGGGGAGCGGACGTAGTCCAGGGCTGAGGGCCAGAGAGCAGACGACGGGGGATTTACCATCAGACAAGACTGCATCCTGTTTATACTCTCCTGGATGGAGTATGGAGTATGGAGTATAGACCAGGGACAGACACACGGACACTGACACAGGGATAAAGGAAGAACAATGCAACTATGTCTTAGCATCATGCCCTTGTACTGGTTTGAAACCATTACTGCAGTCTAAATAAAATCAGTGGTCTGTGGGTTGCCAGTCTTTCCACTTTTCTGATTGGACAATCGGCAAAACAAGATTTTAGAAGCAAAACAAAAAAATCTAAACATAAACAACTTGGGCATTATGTTCAATATTTTTTTATATAGTGACTAAATCAGCTGTACTATTGTTATCAGTAAAACTAATATGTTTTTGATTTATGATGATGATTTAAAACATGTTTACCTCATATCTTAGGACGCCTGTGGGTAATTCTTATGAAATATATATAAATATTATTATATATATAAAAAATATATACTGCTCATAGTACCTTTAATGTAGCACAGTGCACTAAGGTCAAGTTGTTCTCCTTCATAGTAAAGAGGACATAATAGTGACTGGGAACCTCATGCAGAAGCCATGATAGTCAGCTTAACAGACCTCCTCATAACTATAAATTAACATACTTGGCAATATAGCTGTGATAGGGCTGCACAGTGGCAGAGTGGTTAGCACTCCTAACTCTCAAAAAGGAAGTTGTGAGTTTGATCCTTGAGTCAGGCAACTCAAGATCTCTTAGATTGGAATCTGCATGTATTCTACACCATTACTGTGCATTCTCTCCGAGTACTCTGGCATCGCACCGTCCAAGGACATGCATTTAGAGGCCAAATCCTCGAAATTGCTCCATATATGTTTAAGTTTGCAGTATTGGTTGAATGGAGGCATAAATGGGGACTCATTGACTTCATGAGGTATGGGACAAATGGGACAGTGCACAGTTTTGTAAAGCTGTAGACTGCCATTCTGTATAATTTTACAATCGCCATAGCATTTAGCCTTCTTTCAGTCCTGATCGCACCTGCCTGCCTCGTCAGCGCTGCGTCTGCAGTAATGCTTCAGAACTCCACTGCTGCTGAGACCGCACGAAAACATCTGTGACTGGGACGAGGCGAGACGGGACAGGAAGCGGAGGCGAGAGGAGGGAGATGCACCGGCCGCAAGATCAGACTAACTGCCCCCAAACCTCTGTTAATGACTGCAAAGGTGGAGGAGTTAAGTGGACTTTTTTAGGGTATGGTCTCAAATCAGCATTGTGTCAGGGTACGTCCAAAATAAATAGGGTTTCTGTTATTTTCATTCAGTCTTGAGAATTGTACCAAGTCACAGAACATTTTGGAATCAAAATCCACTATCATGCAACTGGGTTTCCCTGTTGGTGAAGGATTTAGACCCCAACCTGTCACGCAAGTGACCCAGGTTAGTTTCCACAAGGGTCAAAACTCCAGCCACATTCTTGTGTCTGTCTCAAGGCCTTATAAATGCAAAGGGCTGACAGGCTCAGAATCTAACTATTTTTAAATCACTTCTAAAAATGCATCTTTTCTCTCTGGCTTTTAACACAGTGTGAGAGCGTCTTTTTACTTATGTTACTTATTTATTCTTACTCTATTGCTTTTACTCATGTTTTAAATAGTATTTAAAGAGTATTTAGTGTTATTATAATAATATGCATTTTCCTGTTGTGTTTTTATTGTCTGTAATGTGTGTATTTGGCACTTTGGCTGACTGTAATAGTTTGTAATAGTTTGTAAAAGTGCTTTACAAATAAAGTTGGTATGGTATGGTTGCATCAGGACAGGTGTATAAAACCTATGCCAAGTTACCCATGCAAATCATCTGATGATTCATGGTGCCAACACTTGCAAGGAAGGGAACAGCTTCTTTTGTTCATCCATCTGTTTAAACCTTGATCTATTAACCTCTGACATAATTTACCTAGAACACCACATGCTAGGTTCCTTTACTTGAGAAGGGAGTATGTAAAAATGCAGTATGAAGTTATCTATGACAAAATAAAACCTCTAGACCAATCATGTCAAGTCGGAACTTGAACACTCCCATTAGACATTTGGGTGGCATTACTTGTCAGTGGCAGCCAAAAATTCTGAAAAAAAAAAAAACATATGTCAGCGCTAGCTATGTCTGAAACTTTGCCATTTTGTGCTGCTAGAAACCTGCCCCATTAACAACTAGTTCTCTATAAATGTATAAATGATGAACAATCTCATCAATAATTTACCACTAACAGTTGTAGATTTGATCCATTACGCAGTCCTAAGTCCTAATTTGCAAACATAATCCTAAATTCATGTGCTGACATCTGATTTAAATGGATGGCTATTGAACAATGACTCACCAATGCAGTAAGCAGGAGTGTCCAATAACAGATGTACAAAAAATCATGTTTTAAAACCATTACAGTAAATCTCAAGTTGTCAGAAGAAATGGCAGGTCTGACAGAGGGAAAGAGCTTTGTGCTTTGGGTCCAGCCTGGATACTCCAGGGACAGTGGAAACTTAGTTCAACGATGTGACTTACATGATTTGCTTTAGGGATTCTCTCTCTCATGACTATTCTTGGCAGCCTGCGAGCGCACATTTGGTTTAGCTACGAAAACATCCGATGGGAAGGGGCGGAAGGAGGAAAAAAGAGGCAACACAACAAATATTTAATGTGAACCTTATGTGGACCCATTCTGCCTCTTTATTTCTTCCTCTCTCCTCGGTGCTCCGCGTTTGCCAGAGATCTAGCGGGAAATGGGAGAAAACAGGGGCCCCCTAAATGTGCAAGAATGCACATTTGTAACACATCACACTGGAGCCTGAAGTAGGTATGGACAGAGAGGAGAGAAGAGAGGGCGATTTGTGGTTTTTAACAGGGATGGTCCTAATTAACTGAGTCCAAAACAGAACTTCCTCCAAATCAGTGCCTTCCCTTCAGGGGTCATCTCTGCTGACCTCTGCAGTAAATGGCCCACTTCTTTGGGAATTGAATGCACAAATGCTACAAAACACACGTTATATAAGAGTGTTACAAATAAACTGCAGATGATTGAGAAATGTCAAACTTATCCTAATACAACTATGTGTTCACATCATTGGTGGATCCCTGCCAAACTTCTCTGTCTTAAAACTAACATGCTACAGCAAATAGAAGGGTGCAGTCCCACTTAAACAAGCTGTCTTTCAATGCCATGTAAAGTGTTGGTCTCTGAAAATGGTGTAATCCGGTGTAGATGACTGAATAAACTAAATACACAAAGAACAGAAAGTAACAGTATAGAGTGGTGGTGATCACCATGGGAACTCAACCATCTTTTTTCCAGAAGAGGTTCGGACATGGAATACAAACAATCAGTCATGACAAACAAGGCAATGTGGCGTGCAAAATCCTATCAAGTCATTTACACAACTTTATACTAAGTGACCATTTTTACATAGCCAATAACATCTTACCTCATGCTTCTATTCCATCATCCCTACCTCCTCTCACAGCTAAACCTATGCATTACATCAAACCAAAGTTTAGCCTGGTTTTATCCTGCAACTGTCTTCTTTTGGTTATAGTTGGAATGCATTGCCAATATTTATCTTCATTTCACTTTATTTTCATATTTTCTAGAGGCGTGATAAGACACAAATTCCACAAGATGAGACACGAAACTGGGTTAACAAGAATGAGACGAGATGAGATTTGAAATATGTATTTTACATAAATAAAAATATGTAATTTATTCACCTGAAAATCATAAACTGCAAAACTAGGTACATTTTTGTGGAGTTTGCATGCTCTCCCTGTGTCTGTGTAGGTTTTCTCTAGGTGCTCTGGTTTTTCCCCTCCCACTAAAAACATATGGGTCAGGTAGGCCCATAGTAACAGTGAGCTCAGTCACAGCAGCTCAGGACTAACCCTCAATCTGACCATCTATGCAATTTTGTTGTCCACCTTGAATGTACTGTATAATGACAAATAAAGCACTTTTAATCAACATATTTGATGGACCCATGTTTCATTTAATTCTGTGCATTTACTTGCATTTACTTGAGTTAAGGTTGGTCATATCTGAGTCCATCACTTGGCCCTAATCATCAGGCATTAAGAGGGCCTAAGAGAAGTGTGAACAAATGTACAATTAAATAAATAGAAAATGTCAAGCTTCATCTTTTTTACACCCCAAAACATCAAGACACAAGCTGCTATTATAAATCTTTTCCCAATTGGGCTCAACAAAAGCCCCATTCATCCATTCATCTGCAAGTCATCTCCGAGCGATGCGTTTGCTTTTGCTTTAGGGAGGAAGATATAAAGATGAGGCAGGAAGTGTGCGGAGGTTAAAAGTTCCATTTGGACTTCAAACGAGACAGCTTCACAGAGGGCCATTGTCAGAGTCAGCAGCTCCTCTTCCTCCGAGCAGGAAGGTGTGTCAAAAGAAGCATTCTCGCACGTCATTCCAACATGTCAACGGAGGAATACTTTTCTTGCATTATGTAGGTGTCGTGGAAACATCCAACTCTTAACAGTTTCTCCCTTAAGTGCTTGTCCTCAGATGAATTGCGGAATACTTTGGGCATTACAAGATTACCGAGGTTTCATTACCGGCGGGGGCTTCCGGAGCACTCCTTGCACCTGTATTTACAATAGCCAACATCTGTTCTCTGCAATAATAAGTGTGCTCGCAAATACACGTGTTTTTGGAGGTGCAAGCGCCGTACAGTGCAGATGTCAGTGGCTGAAGGTAAAGTGCCGGGGTTAAGGAGTACAAACAGCACATTTCCGGATTTTATAAACAGAGGGGCTCAAATAAACTGCGCATGCTGATCTGCTGATATTTACGTGGCCCGTTCTGAAATTCCTCAAGTGTCTTTAAAAGGACAAGGCGCTTGCAAAAAGCTCTTTATAAGGAAAGAGTGCAGCTGTAAACATTGCAGGCATTTAGCACTGTTTGGCCCATTTGGTCTCCAACAGCAAAATTTATGTCAAACACTAAAACTGGGCTTGTTTTACTGCTGATGTGTATACAGTATCCATTTCCGAACTTAACATCTAAGAAGAGTGATAGTTTAGTTGCACTTGGAGTTAGGAGAATTGTGCAATAAGTATAGTCATGTAGCACCTTTGAGGAAAGAAATGAACAAAATTGTTAGAAAGGAAGAAAAATGTACATAGGAAACTAAACTTTGTTTAGAAGGAGGGAAGGTGTTATTATTAAAAGTGTGGACAAAATTACTAGTAGAAACAACACTGAGTATTTAGTTTCTTTTTAGTTAGAAAAATATTTTTAAAGAGCTACTACTACTAGCATAAAACAAGGTCCCTTATAAAACTCCTGACCTTGTAAGTTCCTGATATTAAACATGTCTCAGGCATATACAATGCCTTGCAATAGTATTCACCCCCCTGAGCATTTTTCCTTTATCATTGCCTCACAACCTGAATTTAAAAGGGTCACTTGGAGTGTTATACCAGTCACTTTACGACAATGACTGACTATGAAGATGCAAAATATTTTTTTATTGTGAAGCAAACAAGAAATATAACAGAAAAACAGAAAACTTGAGAGTGCCGAAGTATTCATCCAGTTTTCAAAGAGGCCCCTAAATAAGATCGGGTTGTATTTAACATCAGAAGTAACAGAAATAGTTGGATAAGGTTGGCCTGTCATAATGCCACAAAACAAAATTTCATTCATCATTACAACATGAAAAAATAGGGAACCACACCAGACCTGCCTAGATACGGCCATCTAAAACAGTTTTTTTTTTTTTTTTTTTTAAGTTTGTTCTCATATTTCGTGATTGCTTCATAATAAAAAACATTTTGCATTTTCATAGTTGTTGGCATGTAATGTAAAATGACTGATAAAAACCTCCTAATGATACATTTGAATTTCTGGTTATGTAAAGCAAAAAATGCTAAAGGGTTGAATACTTAAAGCACTGTAATCTGGGACAAAATTTGGATCTTGAAAATTGACTAATTGAAACCATCGTGGCTAATTAACTATATCTAAATTTATTGGAAAAAGTGCAAAGATAAACAAATAAAATCCAGGATTGCACTGTTTATTATGTATTTTTGAATATAAAGAAGAACCTTTCAGGCGCTCTCAATATTTCTGAGTTTGCCACAACAAATAATTTGCATGAGTACTTCAGGCTGATTTTGTAAGCTTGATGCCCTTTGTAACAACAGCCTGTCCATTTATCTGGGCTTGGCACATTGTGGCAGGAGTTTTTGGCACCCAGTAGGCGAATCAAACCCCTGATCCTGAAGGCAGGGCAAACTAACCACACATTATAATTTTCCAAAAAACTTACTGAAGTAAATGTAACTTGTTACTACCTCAGCCCACAATACATTTTGAACCAGTACAAGTATTGCTGAGGGTTCTAACGCCATTATTTTTCATAGTTGAGTTTAATAAGCTAAAGCAAAAAGCAAAACAAGTAAACTAGTGACTTTATGGATGACCTGATTTCAAAGAAATAACAAGATAAAAGAAGCCAAAATAAAACAACAGCAAAACAACAAAATACTATAAAAACAAAAAAATAGCTTATAAAACAAAGACACTAAAAGTAACAAAATTGCATTAAAACTAAAAAATATATATATATAAGAAAACTGACAGAAAATGACACTAAAATGAACATATTTTATCTTAGAAGCGCCAAGAAGCCTGCAGGGTCAAATTCAATCATGATGTTTGTTGCTTCGAAATATGGGATTATTGTTAAATCTTGACTTGGTAGATGAGTAGATGCTAAAAATCACGTCTGCTCCTTGCCGTCTGAATACCAGTCAAGCCCGAAAGCTTTCAGACGGACGCTTGTGTGTTTATTATTGCACTTAATCAATTTTACTGGGCCTTTTTGTTGCAGCGGGCTTCCCCTTGTTTGGAAAGGCTTGTAAACAGTGGATCCGGATGTGGCACAGGCCAAACAAGCACACACACACACACGTACAGGCCAGGGCACTCACACACACAATTGACAGTGTTTGGATTGTGGAAATGAGTCATCTGGATCAGTTATACGCCAACAAGACGACAGAGAGACGCCCGGACACTTCCAGGCTCCAGAGACCAAAGTGATAGATGCCAAAAATGGTCCCCGAAAACTGCAAACTGCAAACTATAAACCTCTTTTTATCCCTTTATTGTTTGGTTTGGTAGTCAGTTGGTAAATTTACTCAAAAAGTAATATTAACGTAAGTAATATTAAGTAATATAAAAGTCATATTTTGATAACATTTTCTAGATGAGTCATTAATAGAGCAAGAAAGTATTACAAACATTTTTAAAGATCCCTGTACCATTGCAAGATAGGGCAAGAGGTCAGAAATTCACTTCCGATGTGGATTTGGATCACTGGCATCTGGATACAGGTATTTTTAAGTGGATGTTGTATCATTGTGAGATATAAGGGGCAATGTGGCTCAATAGTATTTACCTCTGAACTAAAAGATAAAATTGTGTAATAGGGATATTGTTGGGCCATAACCTGCTCCTACACTGTATTTAACTTTGCAAGCAGGGAAGTATCACTAGCAGAGTTCACCAAATCATCCAAGATTATGGAATATTCTACCAAGATTATACACTGCATTCAATTTCACTGCATGAGTTTAAGGGTTTAGTTACTTTGATTGTGATTAGTTATTTGAGGCAGGGATCCTCAAACTTTTTGTGGCCAGGGACCCCTTTCAGGAGAGAAAAAATGCCAAGGACCCCCTTCAGCATTCTTGGCTCCCGATCAACGTGGGTGCAACACAATCATTTCAGTTTAAACGTCCCGAGGCTAAATGTAAGTAAGGGTTGTTTGCTTAGAATGTTTCTTTTATTGCCATAGTAGTAGTTTCAATTCACATTTATGAATGTTATAGAACAAAATAAAGGATAATAAATAATTATCTGTTAATGAGAATGGCGGATTTGAGGGACCTTGTTTTAGCCCAAAATAAGTTTTTAACAGGGCGCCCCTGCAATATTATTACTTGCCCACCAGAGGGCCTTGTAGTTGCTGTCCTATTGAAAGACAGTGTAAAATAAAATGTTTACACAACAAAACACAACAAAAAACAAAACAACACAGTGCATAAGTGGAATGTGAGACTGTAACATATTATTATGGTACATCTTACATCCACCCAATAGTTAGATTAATGTACATTTTCTTATGTAAGAAATATGGGACATTTACTAATATAAGTTATCATAGTAAATCACTTTATGTCAGCCTCTACAGTAAACATGGAACTAAATATCTACAGACACCTTAACAATGCAACTTAATATTTGCTTATCCCACAAATAAAAATTGACACTTATAAAACATGCAGTATACGGTAATTAAGATAATTTAGACCTGCAAATGTAATACATTTTACAATCACAGTTTGCTGAAAATGTCTTTAAACACTGCTAAAGTTAGTTCAGGTTTCTACATAGTAAACAAGTATTAAGGCCTTACTAAAACAGACTTAAAATCTGTTCTTTGATGAATGGATTATGGATTTAACCTTTACCATTGCAAGGTTAAGAGTTCTTGCATGCTATTGTATTACGTTACATTTAAACTGTCTGACCCATGATCCAGATTAATTAAGTCCTGATTATATAACACATCTGCTGTAGAGTTGGAGTGGACAAACAAAAACATCCCTAATGACATCAACATTTCCATCCATTCTTCCCGATGCACAAACTAACACACAACCACCACTTGGCCCTGTTCTCCTGCACAATTCTATGTTAGAAAAAAGTGCTCAGTGTGAAATAACTGTTTTGAATATTGCAACAACAATATGATCTGTGGTATCTGAATTCCCTGTTTGATTAAGTAAAGATTTAAGTAAAGTTTAAAGAAAAAACTAAAGGCAAAAATATAAATAAATTCAAGGATTTGGCTTGGTGGATGGGCTTATTCCCATTTATAAAATCTATATATTTTAAAACTTACCAAGAGTGAAAGGACTAAGTAAAACCTTTTTGGTTGCTCCCTGGCTTTCAGAGCTCACCACAGTCACAACTTTTGCATTTGGTGTAGGTTTTCCCAGAGATACCTTTCCTTATGCAACCTAGGGACTGGCACACATTGTAAAATTAATGGCAGGGGCACTAACCACTTCACCAAGGTACTAATTCTTAAACTGAAATAAACTACAAGTACATTTGCAACACATGAATGAAGTCTAAACCAGAATTAAAACACTAAACTATGGGTTTACACACTAAACTAAGACTTTCACAATTATGCCTTCACATATTCTTCTACTTATTCCCATTAGAGGTAACAGGTGGCTAGAGGCTATTTCAGGAACTATAGGCCAATGGCAGGGTAAACTCTGGACAATGGGAAATTTAGATTCAGGTCAGTCACCTACACACACGTCTTTGAACAGTGAAAGGAAGCCAGTAACACAGGGAGGACTTGCTCACTCCACTCTGAAACTGTGAGGTGGCTGACCAAACAGACCCACAACAGCCTTGCTGAGTGAGAGGAGCTCTAACCACCCTGCCACCACACACCCCAAAATTATTATTAGACTATCACAGCAAAAGTAGGCCTTCAAAAAACACCCTAGACAGAGCCCAGATAAATGCAGCGCTAAGGCTGACCGACAACCATTCACTCACATTATATACTATAAGCATTTTTTTTAAGTATGATCAATGATAAGGGCTATTGGCTGATTACAGATTTTATTGAACAGTGATTAATGAACAGCCTCAAAAATCCAATTCAAAGCACCCTTAATAAAAATGAAATGTCCAACACATGAAAACCCATTTATTACGATACAAGTAGTTATTTGTGATACTGGTGATTGCTATAACAATAAATCTGCAATACTATGAGTAACTTTACTTTACTCCAGAAGTTCAAGTATTGATCTAAATGGTAAAAGAGCAGATATAGTGCCACTTGTGTCTATGTGTGTATCTGTAAAGCTGAGTGCACATACTGTATGCAGCTGTGCAGGGGGTTTGTGCCGGAGGTCTCCCACATGACCCTCGCGTGCTGCTCATGTTGTGATACTGTGCCTACATTTGTATTTTTCAGGAAACCGTGTGTCTGGAGTATATCGGCCCTGCGGTTCATTGTTACCTGAGCAGCACAAGGAAACAACTGTGGTCCCAACCAACAGCTTTGTTCCTCTTAATAAAATCAGAGGAAAAAACACATTCTGGTGATGTGTGCATTGTGCATGTCTGTTTCTGTATGTTTACAGGTTTCTAAGCTACGTGCACACCAAGGCAAACAAAAAGGGATAATTTAGTACAGCTTTATTTGGGCTCTATCAGACACTTTTGCAAATTAGTGCTTTTAGCTACAGTAGATAAAGGCTTTATGTTATGTATGGCTGCTAATAGCTGTAATGAAAATATGCTTTAACAGAGTATGTACTATAATTGAAAAAGATAAAATAATTTTAATTGTGTAATACATAATAGCTTTTAACAGACCAGTTCGAATCTTGCTTAAAGCACATACTGTCATGTCCCTGGGTAAGACACTTCACCCATATTGCCTACTCCAGTCACTGTATGTGGCTGGTTGCGACAGGAAGGGCATCTGGCGTAAAAACCTGCCAAATGTGCAATTGAAACGGCAAGCTGCTCTGACCTGACAGTCTATTTGTTTGTTTTTTTTACACAAAATCATCTGGGAGGGCTTTGACAGAAAGCATTTGCAAAGAGCCTGGACAATGATTGGTTGAAACACCTGCCTAATAAATAATACATTTTATGCTAATAATCCTATGCCATGTTCAGTCATTCATCCTCTTATCTTCTGCTTAGGGGTAGGTGACTGGAGCCAATACTTGCAACTATGGGCCTTAGGCAGGGTACACGGCACGCGGGAAAATGGCCAGCTATTCACAGGCCTTATGGAGACATTTAGCCACCAGGGGCAATTTCAAGTCACCAATCTACCTTAATTCACTTGTTATCAAGATGGGTTTTAGTTAGTGAGTGTTCTCTGAACTGCAGACCAGATTCAATGCTTCACTGATCACGTCTGCGAATAGCACTAAAAATTATTTAAAAAACAAGTTTTAATGATTTCATGCCAACAATTAACAAGCACCTTTCCAAAGTTTGGTAAACCTGCTAGACTGCTTGGATTTTAAGAAGATACTTGTACTTATATTTATGCTGTGATCTGATACTTTTTCAACTGCATTTAATCTTCACGTCTTAGTTTTATTAGGTTACATAAATTTGTATGCAGTGTGGTTGTTATTTTGATGTTGGAGAAGCAGTGAGTAACCGAGCGACTGGAAATGTTGAATCAGTCTATTCTCCTGTGGTGTGCTTGTGCGGCTCGTGTTTATTCAGTGATTTGGGTTTAGCAGATTTGAAGGGGGAATGGGGCTGAGTCCAGTGGGGTTGGGGAGGTTGTTGTCTCCCTCCGGGATGAGAAGAGGTTTCTCAGAAAACACCAGCAGTCACGTCTTTCCTTGTGCGGGACACTAAATCACACTCCTCACTCCAGTGCTTCCGTAGGGCTCCCTCCTCGACTGGAAATGCAATCCACCGCACACAGCCCAGGGCCCGGACCACCCAGGAGGCAAGAGGGTCACACACACCCAAAACAAACGGATAATCACATCCAGAGGTGCAGCGGAACTACGTACTTTTACTATAGCCATTTACTTAAGTACCTTATTGAGGAAAATACAGTTCTAAAGCACAAATTTTAGTATCTGGTGGTACTAGAACTAGAAATGCAAGTATTATTTTCAAGTAACAATGCCTAGGGATGACGGTAGTAGTGGCAGTTGCAGTAGTAGTAGTAAAACTTGAAATTCAATACTTTATGTGTTACTGCAGCAATTATTTTGTTGGCACCTTTAACTTCTATTTGAGTAACATTGTTTAGTATGGGATATAATACTATACTATCAGTATTTTTACTTTAGTCCAGATTAGTACTTCTTCCACCTCTGCTTACATCAACAATTGAAGAGCTGTACACACGCGATGCATTTTCATATGTGGAGAGTGGGTAAGGGATAAAGGGGGCAGAGGAATTTCACAACAAGTGGTGGTTTGAGTGGTTTCTTTAACTGGCTCTAAATAGCGCACAGAGAGCTAACTTCCTCTGGGACGACCAACAAAGAGTGGTAGACCATCACTGTTCAAAGGCTGTAGGCATGTCACAATGTCCAAGAACCTGACCACAAACTCAGTTCATTAAATGGATTACAGAATACTAGGAGAGGAGGCAGAGGGTAAAGGACGGACAACAGTAGGAGCTCTAATGAGCTGAATCCTGAGAAGTTGACTACAAAGCAGCAAAATGTGTTCAAAAAAGTAAATGAAAATCAGACTTTTAGCATTTAGCACTGAATTTACATTGCTGACTTAATGAAACAACTGAGGCTGTGTCCCTGTGTATGTAGCACACAATAAAGTGTGTAATGCTCTCGGAATGTGACTTACGTAAATGTGGTGCATCTTAAAAAGTACTGGACAGAGATGACACACCACTTTGTGTGATGACAAAGGAGAACAGTGACTTTTAACTTAGAAGTCTGACCAATGGCAACGTACTTTGTAATAAACTTAATATGTATGCTAACTACTGCTATATGACACAGTACTGTCTTGCCAGAGTTTGTTACAGAGGATCACTATGAACAATTAAGCAGAGTCTGTTCACACTGCATGATCTTTAATCACAACATTTGTTATTTTACTAGACGTTTACTGTTATTGAATAAATTACGTTTAAATATTGTTAAAAAAAAATGCTGCTGACTTCATAATCAAGCCAGTAGTGTGATATTGGTGTAGGCCACACATTGCACAGACACAGCAGTGTGTACATACCAGACTCTTTGCAGACAGCTGCCAGATCTGCTCCCACATATCCATGTGCTGTTTCTGCCAGCTGTGTCAGCTCCTCCACTGAGGCACTGTGTGGTACTGTGTTCAAGAGCTTCAGCAAAATGTCTGCTCGCTCTGCAGCACTAGGCACCCCCACCTAAACCAGGACAGGACAGTGTTAATCATGTTATATTTACCACAATCTGTACTGTTTAAACTTTATAGGATACCCAATTACCAGATCACAGAGCTAACACGAGAAAATCAGTCAATGTGTTTAATTACAGAGCTTGGTCAGACTATGTTCAAAGCTTGATTAAGCTATCTAACTGGAATTGTGTCTATCTGTGGTATTGCGTCATCATGTCACATCTAAACAAAATTGCTTGTATTGGACAGTATATAAATATTAATTAATCCACTGGTGGTACATGCCCTTCTGGTGGTAGTCTTTAGTTTATTTCGTGCCATTTTCAGTCCTGGCTTAGTCATGGTTTTATTCTTGTTGAGTCCTGGTTTAGTCCTGCTTAATTCTTGGTTTAGTCCTGTTTTTTTCCTGGTTTAGTCCTGGTATAGTCCCGATACAGTCCCTGTTTTGTCCTTATTTGGTAGTGCATCTTTCTGTCTTATTCCATGTTTTATCCCTTGGTTTAGACCTGGGTTATTCAAAATGTAGGCTCATTTTAGTCACTTAAAGATGATTCTTGAAAGGCTAAATATTTTCTGAGGTGATAGTAATAAAAAATTTTTTTAAATCGCTGCTCTAGTACACACCTCCAATTCTTTGTCAAAGCGCCCAGGTCGACGCAGTGCTGGGTCAAGGGCATGGGGCCGGTTAGTGGCTCCGAGAATCAACAGTTGTCCTGAGTGTCCCTCCTGTAAGACGGGCAAAAAAAGATGTTTAGAAAGGTTACAATATTATATATCATAATTAACAACAGTTGCATTGAGATTGCCATTGCTGCAACTGTATAGCCCACACAAAACACATTGAACAACATGTGGCGGGCACCATAACCATGAAAGGCCCTGTGCAGTGTTTGTCATTTCTGGCCTGCTCTTCAGCACAGCAACATGACTACAGAATTATTTCACTCTAGTCTATAATTACAGAGGAAGTGGGCTCTTATGGGCAACAGCAAAGCAAACAGTCAAGTGACAGTTGAAAGGTTGAAATCTGCAACCTCATCACTTGCCGCTATGAAATTCTACACACTGCCTCTAAAGCTGGAACAATGTGCTAATTATAGTTGTTTTATTATCACTGTTGAACCAAAAACCACACAGAGGACTTCACTTCCTTGTTTTTGGCCTAGATTTGATGCTAAACTCGAGTCAGTGCAGGGTTTCTTCAAGCGGTCTGGCAGCAAGTTGAGGAATATTTTTTCCAGATTTTGATACCACAGGGAGAATTGAAATATGCAAATAGATTACAGTTCTATGAAGGATGCCGAGGCGAAGGAAGTGCTTTCTCAAAATTCCACCAACCGATCACGACTGACAACCTTGGAAAACACAGGAGATGCACAATTATTGAGAATATGAAAAATACAAATGGTGTCTGTGCTCTACGATGTCAAGCTACCAGGTCACGGCAACCCTAAATAATCTGTTTCTCAGGCTCCCATTGGCTGTGTGTGGAAAGAGTTTGCTTTCTTTTTCAAAAGGTCTTGACAAGGCAATGCAAAAATATGACACCCATGGGACACAACTTGAGCAGTTTGAAATGCATCCAGCAAGCAAAGATGGCTTCCACATTCATTGTCTGCTTTTCTAATGAGAGCAATATGATTTGGGTTGTAGTTAAAATATAAAAGATGCAAAAATGTATTGCAGAATTAAGTTTGAGGTTAAAAACATTATTTATTTACTGAACCAATGCCGTCCATCAGAGTCAGGAGAGACGCAACCACTCGTTTCTCCACTTCATTCTGCGCTCCTTCTCTCTTCGGACAGAGAGCGTCCAGTTCATCGATAAAGATTATGGAAGGCTGCCTGTACAAGTAAAATGCAAAACGGTCATTCACTTATCTTCAAAAACATTATGGTCAAAAAGCAAAAAAAAAATACATTAGATGCATTTATCAAATTAAAAACAGCTATCACTTAACAAAATGCATGACACATGAGTCATGACTGTTAGTGCAGTGCATTTTCTAGAGGATGTTTATGTTTTTGATGGCATTGGTTTGTTTGTCTGTGAGCATGAAAATTAAAAAAGAAATAGTTATTTTTCTTTTGAATGATATTTTCAGGAATGGGCCAAGGAAGTAATGATTAATCTCTGATACGATGATTGCAGAATTTGTAAGAAAAAAAATAAATGCTGAAATGTACTGCCATAGCACATGATATAAACTGCCTAATTAACTAAAGTGCCTCCTTATTAACTGGGTGAGAGGTGTGTCTCGTGGAACACAAGGCTGATGCAACTGCAGCGTAACATAGCGGCTATCTCTGTATGAGTTCCACAACGCTTACCTCTGAGATGCTTCGTTAAAAATCTGCCTCAGTCTTTCTTCAGTTTCACCATAAAATCTGCAAACATACAGACAATGTATTTATTCACTTGTTTTTCATCTTCTTCTCCATATTGCTGTTAATGGCTGGAGCCTATACCAGAAAGGAAAGGACAATGACTAGGGGTCACAGCACTGACACAGACATCAACCATTCACTCTCAATCCATTCACAAAAGGAATTTAAACTGACCAATTCACCTATCCATGCATGTCTTTGGACAGTGGAAAGAAGTGTGAATACATGTATTTTTTAATGGCATTGTATTTATATATTCCAAAAAATCTTACCAACAGGTATAAACATTTTCACTAATTATTTAATATTTTAAGTGTAACATTTGGGGCATGCCCTCCATGGTTTCTGGAGGGTAAATTAGCCTCGGTGGCTAAAAGTCTTCACAAACATGGCTTAAGAGTTTATTTATTTATTGTTTGCAACTGACAACAATTTTTGCAGAGCAGAAGAAATTACATTTAAGTTATTCTGAAGAGTCATACATTTTGATATCCCTTACTTGCTCATAATCTCTGGCCCATTGATCACAGTCATATGAGCTCCTACTTCATTGGCTATGGCTCGTCCAATCATTGTCTTCCCTGTTCCTGGGGGCCCATACAGGAGTACTCCTCGTGGGGGTGGGATACCTGCAATCACATAAGTAGATATTAAAAATCAGTCACTGGTTAATTTGTTGTTAAAAGTATTGATCATAGCTCGAAAGTCACATACCATAGTTAGAGAACAGCTCTGGGTTTTTCAGCGGAAGTTCAATTGTCTCCCTGATGACATCTAACTGCCTACTAAGCCCACCAATCATACTGTAGGTGACTTTTGTGCTTTTAGTTTGTCCTTCTGTGTCACTCTGAGCTGCTCTGTCTTTAAAACATACTTTAGTGGAGCAGGAAAGGCAGTAGAAAGTGTCAGTATTCAAAACACCACCAGAGGGAGTTGTAGCCATTGTCTTTGCTTGTTCTAGATTTATTGAGCTCTCCTGTGATTCTGCAGGTATATTCTGGGACTCGCAGGAAGGTGTAGGGGGAGCAGCAGGTGAGGACAGAGAAGGGAGGGGTGCAATTCGACAAGGGGTACTGGCTGTGGGGCATGTATCTCCACTTGAGCTCGGAGTGTGGGGTCCACTGTCATCTACTGCTAGTAAACTCATCTGAAGAGACAGGTCAGCCGAAGTAGAGTCCAGTGCTGGCGGGTCTAAAAAAGATTCGTCCTGGCCCAGAGGAGGACATGGTCTCTGGAGGGTCACTCCGTCCTCTCCTCGAATGGTCTCCACTCGAAGGCTACATGAGAGGCCAAAGTAACTCAGAGAGACAACATTTCCAGGAAGAATGATGTTTCCATCTGGGACAAAAAAAAAAACCTACTTCATCAAATAATTTTATCCATGTAAAGCATTTATGATAGTTTTTCCCCAGTTGCTTTGGAATGTTTTTGTGTATGTAACTTGGTCAGAGCTATGTAAAGATATATTTGTTGTTGTCATTAATGAAAAAAAAATATGTATGATTTGTTAATTAAATGAAGCCCAATATTACTCTAGCAATTAAAATATCAACTGTATAAGATAAATTACATAATATATTAAATGTATCAAACATGTTGGAAACACCATAATAATTTCAAAGAGATTTTATGCAAAAGTTTAAAAAAAGTAACTTTTTTTCAATATTAGGCCAAGACAAATGAGAAGACATAATTTCAAGCAGATACTGTGACACAAAATGAAATTAAGTCATTAAGACATTTCAGCACGCTGCAACTTGTAGGTAAATATTTTTTTTAAAATTCAACTTACCTAATGACCTCAAGAAGAAGTTTTTGAACTCATCTGTGTCAAGTTTGTCATCCTTTGATCTAAAAAGTGTTGTTCGAAACGGGTTAAAAACCACTCAACTGTACACATGACATTATTTGTAACATCACATTATTTTCATGCAGTTGCACGTTTTAGTCAGCAGATGGCAGTCTTTGATCAAAATACAAACGTTATCTTGGTACTTTTACCCACTTGTAGTTGTAGAGTACTTATTTATTAATATAATATAGTACGTACAGATTGGATATTGTTGAAGATATAGATAAGATTAATTTTGCATTTGATTTCTTGGTAATAGTGTTGCATAAATAATTTATTGATTTATTAGTGTTAAGCTGTATGTTATTGTGTTTATTATCCATAATTTGGTTGCATTACTAAACATTAGAGGACTACAGAGAATAAAAACCTAAATCACAAACAGAGCAACAATGATCAGTCATATAGTGTCATTCTGATATACCTGTTGGATAGAACCACCTCTTTGGCCTGCAGTACTGGTCCTGTGATTGGCTGCACTGTTACCTCATCTCCCTGCTTCACTCTCAGGTTGCTCAGGGCACACTTCTGAAGACCAACTTTTGCACCAGGAAATGAGGCAACTGGCCACCCCAAACACACCTGACAAAACACACACACACACACATTTGTATTACAAGTTATACGCTTTTCCCATTAGAAAAAGAAAGAGAGAAAGTTTACCTCTTGTCCAGCAGGACTTGTCAGTAGTACTGGTCTGCCAATACACACATTGGCCATCTTCATAGAATTGAGACCCATTTGGGCTAACCATGATCTGCAGCTTTTAGGGGTTTTGTCATCAGCTGGGAGAGAAACACACACACATGACTTCATATGATTTCATCAATACAATCTTATATCCTGAAATGTTGAAAATTTAAAATGTCTTGCTGCATAAAAAGAGACAAGATCACTAACTTATGGTCATAGCCAGCTTAAAGGTCACTCTGGTCTGAACCTCTGTACTTTTTATAGCAAAACACAGCAGCAGAATACAGTAACTGGAATGAAGCAGTGGAACTTCATTTGGCTGTGGCTCATATGATCACAACTTTATATAATTATAGCATACTAAATACATTTAAAGAGCAATCGATAGTGACACTTTGCACCCAAGGAATGAGCTGTTTCCAGATGATTCTAACATTGGGTTTTGAAGTTCTTTTTGAAGCTGAAGCTAAAAATTCATAATATTGCAACAATTTTACAATGCCATTGGTTCAGCAGAGGCTTAGGCTGTTAGTTCTGCACGAATTTGACTGGCTCTTATATGTGATACTTCAAACTTTAAGAGAATGCAGCCTATCCTGGACCTCCCTATTTTCTGTAAACCCTGCCTCCACAACAACAGCTCACATCCTGGACCAGAGCATCACTGGGACAAACAAGTGCGTTACGTCTTCGTGAACGGTATACATCTATTTTACACCATAACTTAAGCTTCAACTACAATTTAAAACACTGCAAACCATAGCTGTTGTCGGGATATGAACTAAAACCCTTACCCTTTTCAATGAAGTCGATGACAGTGAATGAGTTGCTGTTTCTGCAGCTCTGACCGGAAGAGTCCTGTGAGCCCTCCTCCTTCAGCAGCAGAGAACTGTCACCCTCACTGGTTCTTTTAGATTTACTTTTATTTTTCTTTGAAGACATTTTAAAACTAGAAATACTCCCCACGTGAAAGTGCAGGCATGTGTAAACACGACGCGTTGCCGCAAACTTCCGGGTTAACGTTTAAGCCCGCCCTATTTTGCCGTAACTCATGACGAAATTGGGTTTGCGCAGGAGAAATGTACCAATCCTGTAGCAAAACTATATGGAGTTAGGATTAAGTGTGCTGTGCCTGTTTATATCATACAATTAAAAACATGTAATAGGTTAAATATGGAAAAGTGTGATGGTTCATAATATATAAGATTACGCGGTACAGTCTTTTTACGGCATGGTAGATTTATTGTTCTCCTTTGACTCGGAATTACGGTAATTATGTAACTTCCAGGGCGGACCTTTACGCAAGCTAGCTGTACTGTACACACAAGTTGGGTACAAATTAGAGAGTACAATCACCAAAACGGCGAATTGTTAACTTATAAAAGTAATATGACTGCCTGTGTATTAAAGTATAGATTTTTAACCTTCCTAAGGAGGACGTTTAGCGGTGGAACACCCTGTCCCGCGCGTAAAGCTGTCCGTGCTTTTTCATGTTCTGTCGCTTGTTCCCAGCTGCAGAAGGCAGAGGGCCCCGCTGCTCTCAGGGGGAAAGTGGACCGGTTCGGTGGTGTAACAGTGAACCTGGCCGACAGCAGTTTACCGGAGGACATCAGCGAAAGTTCATTTAGCAGATTATTGCACGGTGTGTTTCATTACTTTATTTAAAGAACTACATGAAAGAAAGGTTCCCCGGGTTCCCCACAAGTTGTTAACCTGCTTCAGTTGCTCTGTTGACTCCAAAAACAGGTGCTAATGGTGGGCTTACGGGGCATGCATGTCCTTCTTTACCTAACCATTCACTCAAGGTTGTAATCTCTACAATAAAGAATAACACTTATCTGTGCACCATCTTTTTACCATGTGCACCTATATATCACAATGGATAATATGCTTTTTGGTTTTGTTTTTTAATTATTAACAAAATGGCTTTAAAACATATTTTTATAGTTTTTAGGTTAAAAAAATAAATTACAGTGTAAATAATGTTAACATCACTAATATCTAATGAATTTACATATTTTCCAAGATGTGTTACAAATAGTTTTAGTACCACAGGAAACAAGAGAAATAAATCCAAGACAATAAAAATGTTTATATACACGATGCTTGAATTTTATAAATCCTTGGGTTAAATAACTTTATTATACCATTATTATGATAAAGTATTATATGATAGCTTACTTTAAAGAACCTTAGTTAAAAAAGCACAAGTTAATACAACAGTATTATGAATAGTAGTGACCTATAACAGTTTACAACAGAAAATCTACACAAAATCATGTTGATATCTGCTTTTCTCTGGCTTCTCAGATTCGTTGGTCCAATGGAGGGCTGAGGGGAATGTTGCAGTATGGCTCAGAATCCCCATCTCCCTGAGTCGGTGTGCAGCTGCTGCCTCCACACACGGATTCACCTTCCACCACGCGAAACATGACCACACAGTCATGTCTCTGTGGCTTGGGGAGGGGGAGAGCCGGCTGCCGGGGTTTGCCACTCATCAAATTGGAGTAGCAGGTAAAGTCCCTCAGTACATACAAGTTCTATCCAGTAAATTAGATTATGTATGTAAAAGTGAATTTTCCTCTCAGTGGTTCAGTTTAAAAACACATATATATAGTGTCAGTATAGACAGAGTGAAACATTTCAAGCATTGTTTTCTTATAATTTTCATAATTATGTCTCACAGTTGCAGAAAACCCTAAATTTAATTACTTACAAAATTAGAATATTGTGAAAAAGTTGAATATTATGAACTGTTTTTCAAACTCTAAATGAACTGGAAACATGTGTAAAGGTTTCTTGAGCCTTTAAATGGTCTTACTCTGGTTCAGTCTGCTACACAATTATGGGGAGGGATACGAACACTTGTCCAGTCCCTCCACCTCCATAGAGAGGACAAACCACAAAAGTTATTTATAAAGAACTTGCTGCTCACAGAGTGCTGCATTAAAGCATTACTAGAAATTTGAGTGAAACGAAAAAAGTGTTGAAGAAAAAGATGCAGAAGCAGCAGGACAGCTGCATCCTAGAGACAAATGTCCAGAAAAATCCAGATCAGAACTTTAGGGAAATTCTCAGGGAGTGAACTGAGGCTGGAGTCAGTGCATCAGGAGCCTCCCCACACAGACGGTTCAAGACATTTATCTACAACTGAGTCAGGGCTTTCCTGATCCAGTGACAAGGTCAGCTGCAACTTTTCTAATGGAAGTTAATAAGCCACTTTTTTGTGAAGTATCCAGTCACCACAGCCTTTTACTCTGAAGGTTTAGAGGACTGCATGCTCCCAAACAAGTACTGAGTAATTATACAAACTCTACATACTTTTCAGAAGGCCAAAATGACCTTGATGATTTTGTAAAAAATTGAATTTTGTTTTTTCTTTAACTGTGAGCCATAATTATCAAAATTATATGAAAACAGTAAATGAAATGCTTCACTCTGGATGTAGTGAAACAATAAGTGAGAAAATGAAAGAAAAATGCACTATATGATATTCTAATTTAGGGATAGGACAAGTATATACAGTTCATTTTAAATCAGAAGAAAAAAAAATTAGTCTCAGGATGTGTTTTGTCTGATTGCCCACCAGAGGGCAGAGTGCATTTTGGTGTTATCAAAAAAAAAAAAAAAAAGTCCACTTGGATCATGTTAGAACATGTCCTCAGCATCTTTTCTCCAGACCCCCAGGTTTCTTTCCAAACAATGATGACGCAAAAGCCGAGAATGTTTTGGCATCAGGCTTGCATGTTGAAATCCAGTGCAACTTAGTAACAGAACACTTTTTTTCTTGACAGAATAGTTGAAAGAAGATGCCTTTCTTTAAGAAAGATGATTAAAAAGAGAATAAAAATATTACAATAGGAACTTTAAATATTTATAAAATACCTTTTTGGAATATGCTCAGATATTTTCTGACATTTATTTCCTATTTAAATTGCTGGAGCATTCTAATAAGCAACAGTTGCATAATAAACTAATCCTTATCTGAAAAATGCCTAAAACCCATAATGATATAAAATAAAATAAAAAATATGTAAAAATATATATTCTCTAAGAATAAAAATATGTAATAGTAATTTCCCAGAATTTCTCAGGTTAGACAGAACCTTATGAATCCTACATTTATGAATTTATTTTCTTCTGCTTATTCCTGACTGGAGCCTATCTCAGAAACTATGGCCCTTAGGCGGGGTACAGCCTGGACAGGGCTGACAGAGACATTTACAGACATCAACCATTTATTCACCAGGGGTATTAACACGCTACATATTTACAGTTGGTTTGGAAGTTTAACTTCTAAAAACAAGTCACGATGCAGCATTATGATATCATAAAACTATTGAGTCTCAGTATTCATGGCTCCAGTTAGCTACGTTAAGTATAAGAGTATTTTGTGAGTTAGAATGACTTTGACACTATATTTTAATGATAAATAAAGCATTGTATTTTGAGTAAGGTACATGGTGTTAGTTTAAAGCATGTATTATGGGAACACAATGACTAATTTATATTATCTTAAATATTGTTTCACGGTTGGAAAATGAAAGGTGAGGCAGAAATGAAGAAGTAACTGTCCTGAGGTCAAGCCGATCTGCTGATTGCTCCTGTGCTCATTAAGTTAATATGCCTCTTGCAGATTTTCAGTGAGCGTTTACTTTCCCTTAACCAACGCTACTTAATGATAGCCTTCAGCGGTAAGCAGTCATTCCTCTGTCAAGAGCCATATGGCACAGGAATCAGGCATTACATCAGTTTCCTCGTACAGGTCCAAGTTAAAGTCAGTTCCTGCAGAGATGATGCATCTCACTGTACACATCTGTGACATCCATTCACAATCCAGTTCTATCCTTCAGTCAGCAGAGCACATATAAATACCTCTTTAGTCACTACCTGAAAAATAAAAACACCCCAATGGAAGAGAAATTATTTGATGGTGAAATCAGATGTCTTCATTAGAACTGAGTCAACCTGTTCCCAAGACCAAAAATAAAGCCTTTGAACCAAATGAATGCTCATCCTTTCTTAAAAAAAAAAAAAACTCATGGTATTTGTTCATTTATGGATCAGTGTGGAGACTCCATTGGGAAAAGTTAGAAGCAATAATGTTGCTATGATTACAACAACAGGTCTATTCAAGGGAACAACTGTCAGCTCTTAAGCACACAAGTCAGCTAGACAAGACATTTTAAAGCAGACTAAAACATCTACCAATACCATCCAAACATTAGATTGTCTTTATATATAGGGCCAGTCAAAGCTCATAGGCTCATACATAGGCATACACTTCCAGCTCAAGTGTATGAGCTGGCAGAATGTTTAGCTTTGAGAAGCTGAATCTTATCTTGCTATAGAAAAAGTGACTGATTACTAATCAAGTATTTTTTTTTAAACTGGGAGCAATTACATTGGCATTATTACAACAGCATCAGTTTGCTAAGGGAACAACTGCTTGCTCTCAAGCACACAAGTCAGTTCGACAAGAAATCTTAAAGCTACCTAAAATATCATCAGCTAAACCTCACCATTCAGATAAACAGTTTGTACAGACATTACTTCAAACCAAAGCTTTCCTTAATCATCTACCTTCATATGTACATTTGCCAAGATTTCTCCTGTTTGCTCTACTGCTGTGTCCAACCTAATTGTGATCTTGGTTCCCACTAAAACATTCTTGTGGTTTAGTTGAGATTACAGACTAAGCCCTATGCATTCATCTATTTAAGGATGTTGCTGATTAGCTTGGTTGGTTATTATTAACACTGACATTTTTTACAGGTGCGGTTGTTGATGAGTCCAATGGAAAGGTTCTGGTTGTTCAAGACAGAAATAAGGTATTTTTCTTACTGTGTTGTTTGTTTCAAAGGCAAGCACTCCATCCCATGTTTTGCTTTAATTAATATGTGGGCCAATAAGCTTCCCATTTTCCCATTTCTTGATGACTTGTGTTCAGGAGAGCTAGCTGCTGTTCCCTTGTGTGTACAATCTTCCAAAGCACTCCCTTGTTCAGTTTATAGCTTCACCAGCTTTGGGCTCACATTAAATTTCAAGATAAACAGATGGAAACAAAATGAATGCATTCTCCCCATTCCTAAACCAAAAATAGAAACACGTCATTACAGTATATAAATCTAAATTAGATTTACTTCAAAGTTTGTTTGTGAGGTGTTACTGGAAAACTTTTTTTTTTTTTTTTGGTTGAGGTCAAATTTGTAAATTTGCAATGAGTGATGCAACAAGTTGAGACTAACTATCACTGGTTTAAGGTAGTTTTCAAATCTCCCAGGCAGAGACAGGTATCTAAGTTTTGTTTTGATGAAATTGTATCTATTATTAGTGAATATGCAAAAATGTCTGAGATTAGTATATTTAGATACGTTGCCTCTGCTTTGCTGAAGCAGAACTTAGTCCAAAACATCACTGACCTGAGTAAACAGTGTGTTTACGTGTTTGGGCTAAATGCAGTAAAACAACCCTAGCAGTGTGCTCCTAACAGAGCCAGCGCTGTGGAGCTTGGGAGGGCAGAAACCCTCTCACAACAAACATCAGTCTATTTATCAGTGTTTACCTTCACAGCTGGCCCCAATCGGACTGCTACCAAATTGAAAAAGTACTTAAGAGATGATTTCACAGCTATTCCACACAACAAGACCCTTAGATTCAATACATAAACAAACAACAAGGCCAATATGCTGTGTTATTATGACCACTAAAGTACTACTAAACCAAGTTTTCACTGATACTCTTGCACTAAGAAAGTCAAACACACTGCCCTGGTGTTTATATTGCCTACTATAATGTCCAGGAAATGCTCAGGGGTCCAAATGATTGTACACCATAACACTATTGGTAATGGTAAATAGGTAATTATCTATTAGCTTTTTTTGATAATCATTGTACAACAGAATCTCCAGTATATTTGACCAGGACGAGTTGGCACACAGTATCAACAATATAGCATACAGGCATACACCAAGCAGCAAGTCATAAAACATGACCAGAAACACTGCCTCACAACAGACAAAAGGAAGTTTGTGAGGAAGAGATTTTAGTAAACTTGGGCTATTTCACATGATTACTTTGGAAGGCTACTTTGAGGAGTTGCGTCAAAATCTGGACTAAATGACAAATATACTTGAGAGTAAAGCTGACAGATGTTGGTGTCACACACACAACATGTGTCCCAGCCCAGGATCTAAGAGCGCTGTAACCCAGAGGGAAACAGTTAGTGGCTTGGAAGTGGGGGAGTGTTTTATCTCCTCCTCCTCATGCACTGAGCTGTTTACTGGAAATGGCCTTCAGAATGGCCTCTGGCTCCTGGGTTCTGGCTCCTCACAGTACAGTGTCTTTATAGACTGAGCCAGTAAGAGCTCACAGGGTCAAACACCTGCTGTAGAGGACAAAACATAAAGTAAAGATAACAGTGGGTTGTTGGGGGTTGTTGTGGGCTGACAGCAAGTTCAGATTTGAGAAGCTGAATTTTGCCAGGGAAAAGTGTCACTGATTACCAGTCAACATTCAGTAATTATTTCCAACTGCAAGAGGTACTTTCTAAATTATGCCATTACTTCGTTAAGGAAAATTAATATATACTTTTATTCAGGTAATTTAAATGTAAATAGTAAAAGTAATTTTTGAGATGAGTTTGTAGTAGTAGTGTGAGCAATACAAGTAAAAGTAGCATTAGCTGTAGTGGTAAGAGTCGCAGTAACTCTTACTCTTAATACTATACTATTACTCAAATTATGATTTTTGATTATTACACTTGCTTTACTAATATTATTGTCATGTAACAGTATTTGAGTACAAATTTTGTCTGTTGAGTTAGTTTCTCAGTTAGTTAGCTGTATGCGGGGATGGACTGTTTCAATAATGACCAACACCAAGGTTGCACAATATCCCTTTATTTATGACTATACCAACAGCTTAAAAATACACATAAAAATAAATGCAGTATAGTAGTGCACTTTTTCAAAAACAAAAGAAACTAATGAATGTGGCAACAATTCTAGGATAATAATATTTCTAACAATAACCCCAGCATTCAGATGTTTTAAAGAACTACAAAAATATAGTATATACAGCACTGGTATAATTTAATCAGCAGCTTTGTTCAATATAATGGAGAAGTGGAATTTTGTGTAAACCACCAAAGAGTAACGCAATAAACAAAGGTTTGAAACAAATCCAAAAGGCACATAGCTGTCATATTTCTATACAATAAAAGAAAATATGTGCTTTTAGTGTTGTTTCTATTTAGAAAGGCTTAATAAAAAATGCACAGAAAAGGCACACATTTTATCTCAAACTCATGAAAAATATTGTTTTGTGCTGTGTGAGTAGCTCAGTAGATGGATGCATCTACAGTAAGTTATCTGTGCTCCTTTCACTTTTGTTTCAGACAAAGAATGCATGGAAGTTTCCGGGAGGTTTGTCTGATCCAGACGAGAATATTGGTGAGTTCAACAGACTAAAAACATATTAATACAGTACTTCTAATCTAAAACTACATACATACATTCATGAAATAGAATGACTTCTCTTTAAGCAGCATTTCTGTTATGTACAACACAGAAGCAGCATCAGATGTTCATATCTCCAAGGTTATTCTCTAAGTATTCTTGTATTTCCGGTTGTCTGAGCTTGTCAATCCCTTGATCCCATTCCCAGGTTCCACAGCGGTTCGGGAGGTCTATGAGGAGACAGGTGTGCGCTCTGAGTTCAGGTCTCTGCTCAGTATCCGGCAGCAGCATCACCATCCCGGGGCGTTTGGAATGTCGGACATGTACCTAATCTGCCGCCTCAGCCCTCTGTCCTACCACATCAACTTCTGCACTCAGGAGTGTCTGCGCTGTGAGTGGCTGGACCTCCAGGAGCTGGCTAAGACCGGTGACACCACTCCCATCACCTCTCGAGTGGCCAAACTGCTGCTGTACGGTCTCAGACATGGCTTCCACCACATCGACCTCACCATGGAGGAGATGCCCGCCGTATACTCTGGCATGTTCTATCAGCTGTACCACAGGCCGCTTCCTTAGAACAAGGCCTAGGAAGTCTTTTACTGGGGCAGTCTAGAGTTTTAAAAACACTGGAATATGTACTGTTTCATTTTTAAACAAACCCATATGGAACAGAGGCAATCCAATACAGGTAACAACCAAGAAAACACAGTCAGCCCTGTCTTTCAAGTTTAGGTATTTACCAGTTTTTTAAGGACTGGTGTTTTTTTAAAGATACATATTAGAAAACCTCTTTACTGGCAGCATGGTTTCTTCAATGTGGATTGTTCATAAATTTGCATTTTGTTTCCAGAACACCCACATTTTACTGCTTTTAATTCTCTGTTGTACTTGCCAGACTGCAGTTTTACACAGTTAATCAGTAATTAACATTCAGTTGCAGCCAAGTCTACCACCGTCAGTGGCTGCTTGGACCATCTGCAAGCATCTGGTTCATTGTTATAGCATTGTTTTGTATTATTAACATTAATATTACAAAACAATGATTTTTTTTAACTAGGCACATGTGGTTAGCAGTGATCGTATTAAGAATCATTACTTGATCAATGCATCCACTAAAAATATTTTGACTTTGCACCAATCTCATACTGTATTAAGTTTGTACTTGGCTTCAAAACATCAACAAAATTACTTTTAAGTTACTTCTCTAAGTCTGTATAATGTAACTTAATGCTGAATAACTTAAGTGTGTTTTACTTTGTGTTTTGTTAATTTGACAAATATATTTACTTTTTTTGAAGTTGGGAAAATATTTCAGATTTTCAGATAGTTTTTGGTTGGTAAACCATATATTTTACCCTCAATAACAGAAGTGAAGAGACAGAAATCTAAACATGCTGACTGCAGGTTTAGTGTTGCAGCCTTGGAGGGTAACCCAGTAATATCCTGATTTAACTGGGAAGCAGCCAGGCATGTTCCACAAACAACATGGGGAGAAACATCACAGTTGCCTTTGGCGATGCTGATGGAACATGTAGTGTTCATTGCCATCACATCATTTGTTGTTGCCACAAAGACATTATTCTTTCCTAATCACATCCGAGATTAGCTCTTGGCAGACATGGGCAGAAAAAGAATGGCTTTCTGACCCGGGCTGGTTTTGTTTCCTGATTTGTGGTGGCCAGACCTCTTCAGTGCCACATACATGTGGGGGTACTTCCTTGAGCGGTAGGTGTTGTAGTTGTTGCTCTCCAGTCGTTCCAAGAAGTAGCACTCCTCTGTTGCTCGTCTCTGTGGAGAAAAATAAGAAGGATTCATTTACCTCAAAGTGCAATAAGTATTAGAATGGACATGTGTACAAACAGTATAACATCGTCTTATTACTCAGGACGACATATTGTACAACCTGCTGCTGTGATAACTGTGAATCTACAATATCATTTTGTATGAATTGGTCTTTGGGTCCTATAAGCTATATTTATTAAACAACTGTAATAAACATGTATGTCTTAATGTCATGTTTAATATAATCAATGACAGTGTCTTGGAACAGACTAAACAATGTGCTGTTTTGAGTGGTGTAATGACCACACAGCTCCTAGTAAACCTCAGAGAAACACTAATTGCTGCACGTCTGGACAGAGTTCATCTCACTGGGCGTTAACTCCCCTACACCCTGCACAAGAGAGTTGTTTAGTTGCTGTTTTTGGTTGAGGTATGGACTAATAACCTAGCAACATCACCTATCTTCTGAATACATTTGTAACAAAAATAATGTGATACTTAATGAACCTTTTACAACAGTATTAAACGCCAATGAGTGTGACAGCTTGTGGCTTCTAATGATTTCCTTCAAATGAGAAGTAGCGGAGTGGCATGATCCTGGGTGGCAGCTCACAGCTGCAGCCTCTCATTTAGAGGAAATGCCTCTTGCCAATTATATGGACTGTGGACATGGCTTGACAACCGCTAAACCACATCAGTCCCTTCTTCACAGTAGTGCTCAGCTGTGACCAGCTGGTGATTATAGGCTGTATTAATGTACACAATATGATTCACAGTTAATATTTTTGTTACATTGACTTAAGTCAATTTAGTTTGCTTGGTTAAGCTCAGCATCAAACTCATTTTGTTGCTAGGAGAGCATGAGAATTTGTTTACAGACAGACAAGTGTCTTTGCTTAACCTAGCATTAGAAGCAACATACAATAGAAATATGGTCAAGTGCACGAGCAGATTGTTGGATCAGTGGCTAGGCTGGGTACAAAGGTAAGTGAAAGCATTCTGTGAAAAGCAATACAATGATGCCTCACCACTCCAAACAGTCGTCCATCTCTATTCATGGCCAGATAGCGGTTAGCATAGAGTCCTTTGATGACCACCTCCCCAACTGAGGTCGCCTGTAGTTGAAGCTTTACTGAGGAAAAAAATAGTAAAGGATTATGAATTGTTCATCTGGTCACTGAGGCTCAAATATAAGATACTAAACTCTAATACTATACTATACAACTGCACTTTTTACTGACTCAAAGTCTGCAGTAAGTGAAGGAATGTGGAGTTTAACAGGAAATTGTTACAGAAGAGGGGATTTAAAAGCAAACAGGAGTGACAGCTTGTACAAACTGGCCTTTATAGACCATTTAATGTTAAGTGTCAGTACCGAGAGGTCTTCTTAGGGCACTGACCGTGTCATTTCCCGAAGTTCAAGAGTTACTAACAGGAAAAACTCAGCTCATCCAACATGGTGAAGGAGATGTCCATTTTGAGCAATACCTGACCTCTGTTTAGAGATTATTTTTAATATGTCTGGCCAAATATATCACAAAAAGGAGAAGAACTGGGAGTAAAAATAAAGTTAGTCAAAATGAATTAACTGTTCAGTGTCAAAAATTGTGCCCTGAAGCATTAGCATTTTACTGATGCAAAAGCCAAGGTAACAAAGTCACTAGGGCTTTAAGCAGAATCCTGTGTAGGATTTAAATGCCACAATAGTAACATTTACCCACTTATGATGCTACTATGCTAGTGGCTATGTTAAAGGCAGTGAATACATCTAAATTTTGGATAAATTCAAATATGCAACTTTTATTCCAATTTCATATTCAACTGCAAAATAAACACTGCATGTGAACTTGATATGCAGCTACTTAAGCCTGTAACTCAGGAAAAACTACTGCAGACTTATATGGAGAGAAAGCAAGAATGTGAGTATGCAGGGAGTCAGTAACCCATTTTGTTGACATTGGGAATCTAAGCTAATAGTAGTTTGGCACCCTGCTAGGGTTGCTAGGATTGTCATTCACTTTACATGATCTTTTCCTTTCGGCTTGTCCCCTCCAGGGTTAACCACAGCAAATCATCTGCCTTCCAGTGTGCATACTGATGGAGCACCAGTTGCTCGTCCTGACGCAACCCTCTCCATTAATCCAGACTTGTGAATGACATAAAGATTACACTGGACATTGTGACCCCTTATGGCTGGATTATTCATCTCACATAGATGCTACATGGATTGTGATTTAAGGCAAAGATTCATTACAAACTGAGGAGAAATGTATCATCTACTAACTCAACCAAGGCAATATAGACTTGCTGGTGAGCTGAGGCTACCGTAACTGCCCAAAACATTGTTAGCATAGGCCCACTCACAAGAATAACCTGTACTTGGCCTGAAGTAAAAGCACCAAAAAGGAAATGAAGTTTCCTCAAATAAGATAAATGAGATCTATCCGGAGGTAATCCACATTATGGTCCAGATACAGTAGAGTCATCTGTGTGCAGTTATAGTTCAGCAACCTGGTTCGCATCAAAGAGGTGTTTTTCATTCAAACATGCATAATTAGTGTGTATTCCGTGTTCCAGGGCTTTCACATCCCACAGATAATGTCAATACAGGCAAACTTTCCTACAGCTGTTCTTGTGGCTATGCTGTGTGGTCCAGATAAGTCTGTGAGTGGTTGGATCTTGGACATGCAACAGTTTGAGTGAATGTGTGCCTCACGATTCTGACCTAATAGGTTTTGAAGCTGTAGCTAATTTTGTATTCCACTATATTCCCTTTCATGTTTGAAAACATCATGGCTGCACAGGTATTGTGGTGCAGAAAGTTGATCAGACTACAATACATTTTCAATAAAAAGAATTGCATTAACCTACCAGATTATCAATAAAAAACAATCGACTATGCCTGTTAGAGAAGGAGTATTTATTGGTGCAATTGAATCTATCCTCAGGGGGGCTGTTGCCAGTGAAGACTTTGTGACGGTCCCAAACCCGGATGAATAAAGACAGTTGCATCAGGTGGAGCATGCAAAAAGTGGAAATTTTGGATGTTTTCGTCACAGTCAATTGTTGAAGTGATGGTTTGCAACAGTGCAACACTAAAGGAAACTGCGTGTAAGAAAGGCTTCACAATAATTGCTCAAGAGATTATTTATTGTTTATATTTGCTAGCGACAGCTTACTAAAGTAGTATTTACAATCGTTGACATAAACTCTCAACCACATACAAATCCACTGACAAACTATTGTGGTTGGCTACACTTCTGAACTTGTCCAGCATAGCATAAAATTAGTGACTTTTAGCATGTTGCAAAATCTACAGATGGCACTACTTGCTATTGTATTCTGCCCATTCACTAACATTGAACACATACTGTATAATTGGCTTGTTCCTATTTCTGCACAATTTTCAACGTTTGGTGGTTAATGCTAAATCAACTATGTCTACTTAACTGAACAGAACAACATAGAAAGTGTAGTTTTTAATATAGCATAGTCATTTGTAATGGCTTGATTATACAATGAGTGATATTGTAATTACTATGAACTCTGATTTCTTGGCATTAGGACATACACTATGGTATGTTGTCCAAAGTTGGCAGATCTTTCTCAGTTTTAACAAAGGATCTATTGAAGAAGCCCAGTTCAGGTCACACAGACTCTGTTAACTATTATTATGAAAAGTTTAATGATTAATACTAATGTCGATTAGGTGACTCATTGGGATTTTTCAACTTGGACAAAACCAGAGCATTCAACAAGGTGAAGGCCTTAAGATTTAGTGTTTAAAAATAGCCGTTTACTCCTAGCAGTTGCTCTGGATTAGTTGTTAATATGAGGACACCTGCTTGAATGTCAAGAGTATGTTGAGCATTGCAGTTTGTTTACTTAAATTACATTTTACACACATCATTGTAATTGTATATTGACCAAGTTACAATCTTTTCTAAACATGTCATTTATGAACTGTATACTGTGTTTATGTGTATATATATATATATATATATATATATATATATATATATATATATATATATATATATATATATATATATATATATATATATATATATATATAAAACTGTGCAGGTTTAAACTAAGTGCAATGTGTGTGCTGTCAGTGAGTGAGCAGGGGACATTACCCTCAAGTGCTTCAATATGTTGCTGTTTTTGTTTTTTGTTTTGTTGTTTTTTGATAGAAGCAAATTGTGCTAAAAGCTATTTGCTAAAAGTCACATCATTCTTGTTATGCTAGACGGGAAGTGAAGCATAGTGGACCAGTACAGCAATTTGTAAAATTTACACCTATTTAATCTTTCCAACATAATTTTGTAAGCGCCCAATTACCATAATATTCCTATTAAACATGATTTAAGTTAACATTATTATTTACCTCACAATATAAAATATAATATAAATCAATATAATTTCAGCCAGTCTGAGTGATGGTTATGCTACCATCTTGAATATGATATCTATTTATATTTAGAGTATTTATTGAGGTAACACGCCCATGTGAGTTTGCAGTAGCATTAGTTACACAGACTTGCTAAAGACTAAATTGAAGCTCATTATTAGCAAATCAGCACACTTTATTTGGCCCCATTAAGTAGTGTTATTACTTCTTTACCTCTAGTCAGTCATATTTCAGTAGCATTTCATTTTAACTGCTGCTATTTTTTCCTAAACTAGACCTAGACACATGTTGGTCCCAAACAGTTGTATAAGTGTCTGGAAAATCCACATCTTTCCTCCATGACTTCCTTTTACTTTTACTTTCCTATTGCTTATTAAACAGGACAAAAAGCAGCTTTGTGCGGCCTGTGCGTGTGAAATACGAAGCAGACTGGTAGCACTCACTATGAGGGTCGCTCTTCTCCCGAATCCCGTCCACTATTCCGTCTGACCTTATCCTCAAAAAGAAGCCCCCGTTCTTGCAATACAATCTTTTGGGGTCCTTGAAGGTCCCAGGAGTAAGGCCGCCCGCGCCGCCATCTTCAGTAGAGGGGGGAAGAGTTGTGATTTCCCCAGTAGCCATCTCCCCCTGTTACCTCTTGCTTCTTCTCCTTCTGCTGTTTCTTTTTAGGAGCCCCCAAAGTAGCCACCCACTTTCCCACTCCCCTTCTCCACAAACTAACCTCTAGGGTCAGTTTGTTTGAAAACCCCCCACTATGGCAACAAGTGCCCTCTGACGTGTGGAAATTTGACCTCAAAATCTCAGTCTAACATAAGTAAAGCTTGTTAAAGGGGGCAATGCAGGAGTTCCTCTTCTCTTGCTTGCAATAATGAAGTGCTTAAATCAAGGCAGCTGGCTTAGATCTGTGGAAGGCTTTCCCCTTAGGGCCTCCAGTTCGCATGCGCCCTAGCAACATCGAACTAACACGCACGCCTACTAATGCTAAGTGATTTAACCGAGCAGCCAACCAAAGCAGCTGAAGTGGAGACAGAAGGAGGGCCGGGAAACTTGGGACTGCTACACTACCTCACTCCAGAAAGTATTCAGAGCCAAAAGCAGCAGTAAGCATGGGAATGGAAGCACAGTCATTCATGCAGCCTGCAAAAGAAAGCGTTAATTCATTCATGTGCTTCGTAGGAATTTGTATAGAAAATGCAATTAGATTTACATGAAAAAGGAAATTCTGGTTCGCACAGAATGTTTTTGTACTTTCTTTTCCAACCAAAGCCATATTCTTTAGGAGCAGGCGCACATTACGGTCATGGCTACTGGAGAGAAACCACATCTGAAAGTCAGCTGTGCTTTTGGTTCATGTCGGTGACCCTTTTCCCAGAGCGGTCACTGCAACATGTGACTGACATCCAACCAGTTACTTACTACAGGGACAGTTCTAGGACTCAAAACAAAAAGGTCAAAACAAAACAAAGACCTGGAAGGGTTGGGAAACTTTTAGAATGACAGTGGAAAATCCATCACATAATGTGCATTTTTTATCACTTCACATACAGCCATATCTGGGCAATATTGCTATTATAGTTACAAAGTACATAGCCTCATGTATAATATAAGGTCCTGATATTTTTGGCAACTGCGCCATGAATTTGACAGTTTACTTTTGACAGTGTACATTGTAATATTTACAAATTACTGACAAAATGCAACAGTAAATTCTCATGAATGCCCAAATTTGATACCACTGTAGGAAATTTACCTAATTACCCTAAAACAAAAAAACTGACACACAAATTTCCCTAATTACAGTAAAAGTGTTTGTTATTATTCCAAAGCTACTCACTGGACTGAGTGTGAACTCTCACTCCACTGCTGAGACAGTGACTCAAGGTAGTTATGACACCATCATGAAGTGTTTTTCACCTTTTGAGCCTGGAGCTATTTTTAGCAAAAGAAAAGTGTCACTGCCAACACAACACTTCCTTCCCACAGCAGGGACCTTATGTCACCCAAATAAATTCACATATGGCAGGAGCTACCAAGAACTAATGAAAAACATTTACTATGTCTGTAGTTATTCTGTCTCACTGAGCAAGAACTTGGATATAAAACCAAAGTCTGGCATGAACACAGTCAACTTTCAGTATGAAAAGGGCAAGCCAAAAGACATAGGGCATTTAATTAAGTAAACTGCGGTATGGTTGTAAACTTGAAACATACTGGCACCAAACACTCACTCCGGTCCACCATTAGGGTCCAACTTAATAAAGCTTTAGAATACACATACTGACTCTCCTGGGCTCACCTAAACAAACAGGAAGGTTAAATAAAATGTGGCATTATGGAGTATTGAGTCAAAGGTAAACTAATAGTAAGAACTACATATCCCACATATTTACAAAGAAAGGCGTCGACATCCTGGTCACTGCCTGTTCCCCATCTCTCCTATGAGCTAGACTCAGGGTTCACCTTTTGAGCAGCACTTTAATTTTTGTCTAATGAAACTTTTTTATACACTGCCATGCCATTTTACATGCAAGTCAACATGTTATCACCATTTAAAAATATATTATCATTATGGGCTTTAATAAAAAGTTGCCTGCAAGAGTTACTGGAATTACAAGTGCAGCTCCAAATTAAAATTAGTTTTATATTCTATACTTATGATTTTAAGCTGGTGGGTAAGCAGTGGTGGGACGCAGTCACAGGCATTTTCCTATTGTGAAAGAAAGGTGTTTGGAACTGGGGGGAAAAAGGTTCCAAGAAAGCAAAAAATAACTATATTATGCAATGGCCAATAAAAAGACTGTTAATAGTATTTTACTATTAGTGTCAGAAAAGTTCTCAAAATGATTTTATTGTGGTTCTCAGAGGTTACGAACTAATAAAAGAGCCAGGTACAACCAGTGGCACATTATTTTGTCTCCACCATGTGGTGAAACTGAAATTTACTTCAATTTGCAATATTTGCCCATTATTACAGATTAACAGGTGAACAAATGCATTTTTTCTGTTTCTTGCCTGTTGGATTACATTTAATCACTGGCTACAGGTAATACAGAGAAAGTGTCTATTCTTGCACTGGCTATGTATACCTACACCGGGAAACTGAAAAAAAGAAAATGTAATCAAAGTAACGTGGCTAAATATTAACAAAGCAGAAAAAAGAGATATTTGCTGGATCACATCAGTCTAACACTAAGCTAGATAAAAAAGTACTATATTAGATTTTGAGTAAAAATGGTCAAATATTCCTTTTAATAAATAAAAGCAAGATACAAAGGTGTGCGGATTTTGGTGGTGGGGTTAGGATTGAAAGAATGTAGGCTAGGTCAAGACAGTAGTGAAAGTAGTGAAACCTCACTGTGCTACTCATGTTATAAAAACATAAGATCCTGATGTGCTCCTCCACTTTTTTGGTCTAAACCCATAATAACTTCTGCATCAGTTTGTAAAACCAAGAAAACTAGATCCAAGGCCTTCCTCCATGCTTCTTGCTTCACAATTAGGTTATCATAAATCATCTTTCTATTGCATTGACTGTCCTCTGTGTCATCTTTTAAAACCATATGTGAAAACTTTACACTATTAACACTTCCATCCCAGTCATGCAGTTGTTGGGTCACCACGGTCCTGGCTTCGACTTTAGAATACTTCCCAGTGTTGACCAGTACCGTGCATATGTAGTCTACTAAACCGTCTGCCATGAGGTGCAACACAACACCCCTGTAAGGGGCGGCAGCTGTCCTTGGATCAATTTGCTGGACACTGTGACCATTGGCTAGGAGCTGTGCTTGCTTTTGCAGTTGATGGACGCAAAATATTTCAGTCACTCCAGCTCCAGGGAGAAGAGATTTATCCTTTAATGCCCAGTGTAAACGGTAAGCACAAGCCCAGAATTGATCCTCAAGGGACTGCAACTTTCCTTGTACGCAACTTGTAAGTACAGCTGTCACCAATCCATTATTTTGGCTTGTAGAAATGTTCAAAGCTGTGTCAGATTTTCTTTTGTCCTCCAGATCTTTCCATATATTGACGGTCACCCCAGTCCCAACACATTTTGAATTCAACTGCGTGGCATAAGATACCAAAATAGCTCCAGTTGTAGCAGCAAAGGCCTTTAAAACAGAAAGCTTCACCCTCTCCACTACAAGAATATTATGCCTCCAACAGTGCTCCATTAGCTTCCCATTAGCCACCCCGCTAATTAGCAATATCTTAAAGTCCAAGTTTAGCACAAGTCTTACAACCCGTCCCAACCACTCTTCTTCTTGGGTTTCTGAACTTGGCAAATCCGACACATGCTGTAGTCCTTTCAGATTACTGAAACCAAGATGGCGGTAAGTGGATGTTAAATCTCCATCAATAAGAGCAACCCTCAAGTCTTGCCCTTTCAAGTGATGTGCTATGAAAGCTTGTTCTTGAGATACACGAACAATGCAACCTGGTAAAACGCAAGCATGATCAACAGCTAAACCAGGCAGTAAGCAGGTCAAAATTTTTGTGACGTCAAAAGTTAAGTCTTGTTCTGACTGAATTTGGCAAGCTTTGATGACTAAATTCATTGCCTCAGTGGAACCATGGTTTAACGTTCTTGCAATGTCAGCTAGTATTGGCTTCTCTAGGCAAGTATAGAGTGCAGTGGAAACATTTTCAGATTCAGATTCACAAAAATGTCTGCTTAGCTTTAGTTTCCCTTGAGCCCTGGGGTTTAATGACTGTTGGTGGTTTGTCGAATCCTTTACAATGGGTTTCCTTGATGAGAAGTGTTTATTGCTGGTTTCTGATTGTGTTGCGTCAAGTTCTTTAGTTGGGATGCTATATTGCTGGCAAACACTCAAGCATATGTCCATTCCTTCTGACATAGCCGATATTACATGTGCAATTGGGATCCCTCTGTGAAGGCACTCTAAAGCAATGCGGCTCCAAGCTCCAGCCAGGAAAAGTATGCATCCTGAACCAGTTTTATAAATTCTGTGATGGGCTTCTATGGTCTCGTAAACCAGTTGACCAACAGCACAGGTCAACTCCAGACTCTCCAAGACCCGATAACATGAAGATACAAGAGTGGATTCACCAGTTTTATCATCTTGAATAAACTTGTAGGTTTTATAAGGGCCCAAAAATTGAGTCGTGATCCCAGCCAGTGCTGACAGCTTCTGCAGTCCCACATGCTGATGCTGTTTTAGAATAGTACTTCCTGCCATTCATCCACAGCCCTGAAATGAAATTCAAAAAATATAAATTAATTTGTGATACAAGTGGAATAAAACAAGATCCACTACTACTAACATACTACTGCATCTAAGCTCAAACTTATTTTCACACAAATCGGAAAGGGTTAAGCGGACATCTTAAGCTCGATGCTACATTAGACATTAGCAATCTACGCAAATACAGTTTTAATAGTAACAGAAACAGCTGTCACTGTATTTGGCTGTGGTCTTACTTTGTAGATCTACCTGGCAATATTGGAATATTTAAATGTATCATTAAATGTTCACTACTACACAAAACATTCAGAGATTTTACAATCATTTTAAACATTTTATATTATATTTGTGAAAAAGTAAAGGCCCATATTAGAATCCCATTAAAATATTACAAACTACGTAAAAGAAAGGAGCAGGGTTCCTACACTTTTACCAAGAATTTTCCATGACTTTTCCAAACCTTTTGACAAAATTTCCAAGAGCTGAATGACTGAAATGATTTATAAATAGTTTTCAAAATGTCCAGTGTGGTGCATTGGCTGGCGCAGGTTTAACTCAGACTGTTTAAATTTCCAAATCTATTCCAAAACTTTACAGCAAAACTTTGACTTTTCCAGGTTTTCCATGACTGTACAAACCCTGAAGTAGGGAAGGATTAAGTGACAATTGTATTCACTGAACATAAATCATCAAACACTTGTCTGTAGGTTGATCACCTGTCCTACTTTTGGTTGTACTGCACAGCCATATAGGCATATGTCCCTCCGTCCCACTGATTCAGACAATGTCCCTCTTTTTCACTGATGCTCAGTGAAGCTTATAAAAAGAGAGAGTTAGGAAGAACACAGTAAGATGAGTATTCTTTGTGTAAAATGTAGAATAAATATTTGTGAGCATCCCTTCTTGGTAGATTGGAATATATGGTTGGTGTGTTTCTGTCCTGGGTTACAGGAAAGGGCTGTCCATGGAGCTGTGAGCTGGGGTTGACCTGCTGTTTTGAGAACATACAGACTGAAAACTTTGATTTTTTCTGCTTCATCTTTTTTATTCCAGTAAAGACATTACTTTGCAAAATGTGTGTATTTGCTTTGAAAACATCATATCAGCCCTTTATAGGCCCTAAACTGAAGCAACTTGTTGCAAGTTGGTAATATAGATTTGTATATCAAAACTTTTCTTTATCGAGTTGTCCCACCTTCCACAAAATCACACAAATTGTCTCACATTTTGTACTTTTTGAGGTGGTCACCCTACCTGTCTGTAAACATACATTCAGTAAGATGTGATTGGTACACACAAAGTGGATGAGCTCAATAATAATAGCAACCCCCTCTATAACACACAAACTTTTGCTTTTACAGTAATATAGTCATAACAGCACCAGAAGTGTTCTAAAGCAAGAAGAAAGCCTACGCAGACAGCACAAAAAGCTAAGAAGCTAAATCTTCGTTTAAGAAGCTAAAATTGAGAATGTTACAACTCTTTATTATAGCTGTAAACGACCGCAAAACAGAGCAAAATATTCGCATATATTTCAACACTAAGTATTCATAAAACATGTAAAAATTACATTTTATAGGCAATGATGCTCACCTGATAACGAGCTCTTGAGGCGGCTTCGGCAAGTTAACACTGCGCATGCGTTGTGTTCCGGTTGCTGGGAGACAGGAAACGTTCTTCGCTGATTGGCGGATATATTTACAGCCCGCCTGTTAAAAATTATTATTGGTTAAACTGACGGGGTCCGGTTAGCCTATTGGATAACTCCGCTGTCAATCATAAAATAAAAAAAAAAAAAGCATATCCGTTGCTGCCGACTTTGTTGACATCTGGGAAAAGGGAGCACATTTCTCGCTCGGTGCTTGAATTACTCTTTTGTGTAAATGGTAAGTCTGGATGTGCGTATTTCATCTTACGATTAATGGCCTGTTTATATTAACGTTATATAAATATATAAAAAGGATACAAATTTGCTTTGATAAAAGAAAGAAGCGAAAAGTGTTGTTGAGAAGCTAATGGTTAACGTTAGCAAACCGTCCAGACTAAGTTGCTTTGTTGTGACAAGTTCATCTTTCACCAAATTGCTCACCTTTATACTTCCCGTAAAGTTAAAGTTCGCAATTTACTTCTTTCCAACTTTGTGCAGGCTTCAAGTTACCGGAAATCAGCAGCCTCCGCTGGCCAATCCAGGAAAAAAGCAGCTCCCAAAATTGAAGTGACTGCAGAAATAAAACAGGAAATTAAAGAAGCCTTTGATCTGTTTGATACGGACGGGACTGGCGTCATAGATGTAAAAGAACTAAAGGTTGGTCCTAGGTAGCAAGTATATTTTTTACTAATAAAAGATAAAGTCATAAAAATAGCCATTTTTAATGGATTGTGCAAATGCATTCTACAGGTGGCTATGCGAGCCCTTGGTTTTGAACCAAAAAAAGAAGAAATTAAAAAGATGATTGCAGATATTGATAAGGAGGGCTCTGGAACGATTGACTTTGATGATTTTCTCAACATGATGACAGTAAAAATGGTGTGTAAAGTACAGCAGTGAGTCACAAAAATCAAACAGATAAGTCTAGTTTACATTGTAAGTTTGCCTTTATTTACATTTTTTACCACAGAGTGAAAAGGATTCCAAAGAAGAGATTCTGAAGGCTTTCCGTCTGTTTGATGATGACTGCACCGGAAAAATCTCATTCAAAAACCTTAAGAGAGTTGCAAAGGAACTGGGAGAAAACCTCAGAGATGAAGAGTTACAGGTAAAACAACACATCCGTGTAATTACTGTGTAATTACTTATTATTTTTTTCTAATGCTTTTGTTACTGTACAGCGTACAGACACATGCTCAAGCCTACATTAATGTCATCTTGTTGATTAGAAACCCCTACATGAAAAGCCTAAGACATATATTGGCACATAAAAGTTTGTATTTCAAGCTGTTGTCTAGTAACCAAGTGAAGCTTTGTAATGTGAGAAGAACAAACAGCTGCAAGAGACAAAGATGGAGTCAAGAGATGTGATAGAAAACAAAATGTCTGTTCAGCAGACATGCCAGATAAAAGCCCATAAAAACAAAGAAATAACTTTTTATCCTCACTGTTCTTGTTGATCACTTTAAACATTTGATTAGGCATGCTTGGGAAGAGCATTTGTAGGTGGCTTGTGAGGTTGTTGATGCATGCGATGACAATGGCTTGACGAGTGACAGCCATTCATCCATCCTTTTTATGGGATCACATTTTACCAATTTTATCAATTTTACCAAAATGTCTAAATGCTGTTTACTCAGACATCTTCCTCACATGGAACAAAGTGCAGCCTCCTGCAAACACGCTGAGCTTTGAGCTCATGCCTACACAAATGGTCATAGTTCAACTAGAATTGTTGAGTTACTCATTTCCAAGTAATTTTTTTGTCATTGTTTGGAGCCTTTTACTAACACTAACCCACTTCAAACCCGTTGTCATCTCCTACGTTTATTTTATTTATTTTATTGGTTTATTTGACAGGGACAGTGTACATTAATAGCATTGCTGCAAATGCACCAGAATTAGCCAAAAGGCTGTTTTTCATCTGTTGTCCCTGGACAGATGGCAAAGCTGTCTCCCTAAAAACAAGAGCAGTGGTTTGTTTACATCTTAAAGTCTCACTTACAATCTAGTTATGATCCACCAGTGTCAAATGCCAATTCAGTTATTTTCTTTAGTCTTATGATTATGATAAGGAATGTAGGGCTTTCAAAATCTCTGCTGTGTAAAAATTATATAATAGATGATATTTAAGGTGTTAATGAACTTAACAAAAGAGTTTTTTTTTTTTTTATTGTGGTAAATTATTTGGTATTACATAATGTACATTTGACATAATCAAAATGATGATAATTATAATGATCCTTGAAATGCAAACTACTTAGTAATTTATCTGCTAATATGCCCATAATGACTTTTCTTTCTAGGTGTAATAAGATATAAAACAAGTTTCATTTGAATTTACTATTAAAGCTGGAACAATAAAACAAGTCTTGCCATTTAAATCACATTATTTTCTTTTTGCAGGAAATGATTGATGAGGCGGACCGAGATGGAGATGGAGAAGTCAGCGAGGAGGAATTCTTGAGGATAATGAAAAAGACAAATCTATATTAAACCCCAATTAAAGTGTGTTACTTTGTTCTTGAGCCTTTACGAACTTTTGCCTTTGATACAGTTGATACATTTTTCCACTGAAGTTGTAAATATTTTTAATTGTGGATCTGTACATGTTTTGTTTTTTTTTTTAATAAAGAGAAATACATTTATTTCATGGCAGATAACAGTCTACTGTTTTACTGTCAAATTTCCTATTTCGATGAAACATACATTTACAAAAATATTATTCATCTTCTTTTTATTCCTGTTGAGGGTTGTGGGTACTGGAGCCTATCCCAGTAATTCTGGGCCTTAGCCAGGTACACCCTGGACAGGGGCCAGTTTGTCACAGGGCTGACAAAGAGACATACACAGACAACCATTCACACTCACATTCATTCACTAGGGGCAATTTTAGAGTCACCAATTCACCAACATATGCATGTCTTTGGACAGTCTGGGTGGAGTCTGCATGTCCTCCCTGTGTTACCATGGACAAACAATATTAAAAATAATTTATTTGTATACAAGTAAACACATTAACACCAGAAAAAAACAGCTTCAAATGAACAAAGATAAATGGCTTTAAAGTTGTATATTTTTATTCTTTACAATTGAAATAAAAAATGACTCAAGTGTTCTTATGAGATCAACAATCTTTTTACATCATTGAAACTTACCATGCATTTTAAATGTGCAAGACACATTAGGACAGAGCAGCCTAGTCTATGAACCGGGGGCTAATCAGGAAAAGTTGGATTAAACCTTTTCTTTAAAAAGGTCATCTAATTCTGTTAGGTTTCAATGCGGTGGACCACACTGAAAGTTTGTGACTAAGTGTGTGCACGCTCCACTCATCACAATGAAAAGTGAGAAGTGAAGATGAGTAACTAGTTAAAGTCACTCTCACTTGTGTTTACAGAATATGTTTGGTGATACGAACCTACATTCTTATCTTGTTGGAAAGATGCTCCTGATGATTAATATGTGCACGCAGCGGAAGTCTGCTTTTGGCCAAACATCATACCTTTGTAAAATAAACAGGATACTGTAATGACGTGTTTTTCCGAGTTGTCAGATAATTATTTTGAGGATGTTTCGATGTGATTCTGAAAGTTTTGACCTATTCTAGTGAAGGAACATCGGATGGAAAATATGAAATCTTTCTTTCTCCTTGGTTAATATCCATCTAAAAATACATCTCTCATTATAATGTCTCGACTTTTATGCCCACTGGTTTGAGCATCTCGCAGTTGCATTGGTTAAATTTCAAACTCTGCAAGAGTGAAAACAGATTTCTTCAAAACCAAAGTGCAACAAGGAATTGATACCAATGAGACAGACCAAAAGAACAGAATTTATTCATGTTGCTCCTTATGACTCAAATACAGCCACTTAGCTAAAGTTCAAAGTGCACTACATAACAGGTGACAACACAAGCTTCTTCTGACTGGCCAAACCAAAATCGATTGTGTTCACAAACAATGAGACACCTGTGATTGAATAATTTAAAATCTTTGGAATTTAGATCATGTTTACATAGCCAGTAGTCTGCAAAGTAACCAACACTATAACTGGAACACTTCAAAGAGTGGGTTGCAGCATTTGTAGCAGCATTTTAGGTTGTCTTTTAACTGAATTTTCCGATATGTTTAAGATGTTTTTGTACAGCGGGCTAATAGCTCTACAGCCCCTCATTTGAGCGTTATTCCCCTGCCGCTGTGGTTAAATGTTCACATAACTCCCACTGCTATTCGTCTTCCCATAAAATGATCAATTTCCAAAACAACTCTGTGATCAAAGGCTTGTCTTTGCTGGTAAAAGATGTATTGATTATTAATTCCTTAATGTCATGAATGTTTCACTATGATGCAGACAACTTATTTTCATAGTCCATATTGAAGATAAGATGAAGATAAACTAATATTCATTACTGTGTCCAGAAGAAGCCCCTGCATCAAAGGTATGTTTTTTTTTTTTCATTTGTTATTATATTTACAATTCAAACATTTTTTTTGTGCTACCCTTTAGTCTCTTGTTTTTTTGTTTTTGTTTTTTTTTTCATTTGTTTAGGAATTGTTTTGGATTGTCCTTGGGTAGATGGTGGTAGAAATCTTATCTTAACACCTAAAATGTTTACATTTAACAAATGTATGTATAATACTGTCTCTATTTTGTGGGAAATATATTAATATTAATATATATTGATTGGAGTCCAAAGCAATTAATAATAAATGTCTCTTGTGATTCAATCCAACTTAAGTCCAGTCACATGTAAAAGCTGGGAAGAAGGTAACTTCATACAGTAGGTGTAGTAGTAACTACTATGTAACTGTGTTCCTCGGGTGTACACCTTTAGATCTTAGCACACCCTCTACAACATGACGTGGCTAGTTATCGTGTGTCCAGGGGTGGACAAAGTACTCAACTTCATAACTTGAGTAACAGTACAGCTCCTCCTAGTCAAATTTTACTCCAATTAAAGTAAAAGTCGCTTAGTCAAATTATTACCTAAGTTAATATACTTTTTTACTGGCTTTTAGTTTTCAAAGTACTTTAAAAAAAAAAAAAGAAAAAAAAAAGTTTTTGCAACGCATTTCAAATGAGTACAGTCAAGAATAACTGGAATTTCTGCTACAATAACTCCACAGATGCAGTGCCAAAAATTTGCCAAAAAATACATTTTCACACTTTCTTAAATCTGAACATCACACTCTCCACATTGGAATTAGAATAACTAGAGACATGTTTGTACAGAATCATGTCTCTAGTAAGAAACAGATGACCCTGGATGTAAACCAATTAATAGAAAAACAGGATGTAATGTCTAAAACAGGCATATGACTAAAGCACGTCTAACCAAAGTCTATACTGAGATGAATTCATGTTAAATCAGGACAATCCAAACAAAATAAAAATATTAAACCAGTACTGAACCAGGTTTAATACAAAATAGTAATGAATATCTTTAGGGTGTAAATGACAACCACACACAAAGGAGAAACTAAATGAACACGGTCAACTGTCATATGGTTTTAAGACAATTTCTCTGCAGAAGTTCCTTCTGCCTTTTTAGAAATGTAGTGAAGTAAAAGATTATAGGTTTTCCAAAAAAATACTACTCAAGTAGATTCTCAAAAACTGTGCTTAAGTACAGTACTTAAGTAGATTTACTTTGTTACTGTCCATGTCTGTGTGTCAGAGGATTTTAAAATGGAAAAAGATGGAGTTGAAGTAAATGTATTTTTTTCTTTTTATTTTAGGACATTCCTGTCCCATTTCCAGTTGGTGTTTATGTCACTGCTGTTGTGTGCCTCTCCAGTGTAGTCCAGTTACTGTACATGTAGCCCACTGTATGGAACAAGTCAACTGTCCAAAAGCATGAAAACATTTTCTGAAAAAAAACCCCAAAAAAACACATATGCTGAAATTCTAAACTTTGTGTGTCTTGCTACTATATTTTATGTTTGGATTGATTTAGCTTGTGTTATTATTCCCATGTAAATTTAAGACACAAGCTAATCTTAGCAACAAGAATTTATTAAACATTTACAAGATTCAAGGCAACCTTATATATATATATATATATATATATATATATATATATATATATATATATATATATATATATATATATATATATATATATATATAGTGCACAATACAAGCTGAATTTTTCTGTGAATGTTTTGAGGAAGCCCCGTCGTCCCTACTGCTGTGTCACAAGTCTGTGGACCAGAGCAGGTGATCCCCCACCCACGGCCCTGTTTTCTTCCTGTACGCTTACCGTAATATAAGCCAGACTTTCTTTTCTTGATCAGTGAGATGCCCTTGCTTGCTTCGTTCAGACTCTGAAGAGCAGTGGTGGAAAAGTAGTATTACACGTGCTGCAATGGGTGCCCTCACACCAATGAGGCAGACGCCACAGTGTGGGAAAACGTGGGGACTACTACAAAACAGACACAAGGGTTAAAAAGGTCTTACGCCCACTGGTGTAGTAGTATTTATTAACACCATGTCAAGATGATTCTAGTAGTTTCACCTCACTACTTTCACTGAAAACTGTTGTTATTTATTTCAAATCACCCACACAAACCACATGAAAACAACATAAATATTACAATGTAAGACTACATTTTTGATATCTACAGGAGCTATTGCCGTAGCAAGTCAAGAGAATTTACGAAAGTAGTCATATTTCCAAATGAATCAAATACTGTACTTGTGCATCTAAAATAATAGAATAATGTGAAAAGGTGATTTTTTTTCACAGTAGTTAAATTCAATAAGGACACTTGGAAGTTGTCATGTGTGCTTCTAAACAGTATCAAACTCTGCAATTAGGATGCATCACAAGTCTGACTAGAGCCAACTGTTTTTGCTGCTGCTTGAACTAATCACTTGACTAATTTTTGCTAGAGATCTGAAATGATTTTTTCCTATTGAATAGGAATTTTGAATTTTTTGTTTTTACTGACTCGAGTGAATTGGGTTTTTTAGTCATTTGAATTACTGAGTTAGTCTATTAATTTTATTTTTTTTACCTATAATGAGGGAAATGCAGCAGGTATACAGTAGTGAGTCACATACTAGAGTCATTTATGTTCAGTATAGTGTCATTTATCTTATCTGTGAGACAAACAGCACTGTGTATGAGAACGAGTGTACTGTTGCTGCTTGGCCCTGAGTGACAAACTCGCAGCTCATTCTAAGGGGAAGCTAGGGGAAGGAGTTAAAACAGGGCTAATACAGCAATTACCTTGATGTATGAATACAAATACATAGTGGCATGTTGTTCCGGTCTCTACTTTGCTTGACTGCTAGAGCCAGCCTCCTGTCATCTTTCTGCTGTCAAATAAGCTACACTTAATTATAGGGGTGTAACAATACAGTAACTGTATCGATGTATCAAATTTTTTTTCTTATGATACAACTACATCAATACACATGACCTTGTATCGAATCGTATAATTTTCTAGGAAGTGAATATCGATACACACGAAGTATTGATATTCATCAATAATATCGGAAATACTGAAATTAGAAATTTGTATGTTAAAATAAAACCAGATATGGCTTTTTGGAGATAATGTTTTTGTTTTTAATTAAATAAAATGTTATATTCAACTTTTCTTTACTCTCTGTCTGCTGGACATAATCAATCCCTGGCGCAGTGCTATACATTTGAGAGTAAACTTTTATGATTTTTGGCAAAAAGTTGCTGTATTGATTATCGATACAAAGGTGTTGAATCGTATCAAATCGTATTGTCCCAAATTAGCCAATATCGTTCGTGAATCGTATCGAAACACTTCTAATCGATACATATTGTATCGTTGCAAAAAACGTAAAGTTACACCCCTACTTAATTACATAATGACAACAGTCAACCACTGCTACTCTAAAGAATGGTGTAAAAGTCCTCTAAATGTAGTGGAAGCTAACTTGACAACATAAAAGTGAACAACAGCTGATGCGACTGCAGTTTAGCAAGCAATAACAAGTAATAATCGAGTTAATAGGGGTGGGGATTAGTGACTTCTGATTCAGTAAAGTGACTCTCAAGTTTTGAACGATTCATTCACAAATCTCACATCACCAGTAAGAAGAAAAAAATGAGGATATAAATGAACAAAATGTTAATTTACACAGTGTAGTGTTGCCTTGGTGACCATACTAATCAAGACCAAGACCTGTCAGAGACCATGATGAAGCGAGACCAAGACAAGACTGAGGCAGAGACCAAATCACAACCAGATCAATGCACAAACACAAACAATAATATCATGTTCCTGTTTTTTCTCTCTTAAGAAGCTTGTTTTTACAGTCACCTTTAAATCAACTTCAACTCTATTCTGTCTGTGACACTTGTGAGTATAAATCAAGAAAATAAAATACATGTGGAGCAGAGACATAAATCAGACAAAGGTCATTTATAGACAAACTTTTCACATCTCAACCAAAGTTAGAAACTTTCAACATTCACAATGTTTTTTGTTTTGTTTTGTTTTTTAAAGTGAGACTGCCATGTACGAAACTGCAACAAGACCAAGTAAAAATGTATCAGAGAACAAGATGAGGCTGAGACCTTAAAAAATGTCTCTGAGACCAAGTGCTATTGTGTCAGCATAAGATGCTACTGCTGATGCTGTTAGGGCTGTAGACCCACACACCAGTGTCAGTGGTGGTGAATAGGAAAACTTATTTGCAATGCACGCACATTTTTTTTTTTTTTTTTTTATTGCTGTGGCAACTCCTAAAGCAAACAGCCTTAAAGAAAATAATTACATTAGCATTGGAACCAAACTGAACACAGTCAAAACTATGCTTTCAAAAATAACAACAAATAAACTCACCAAAGTTGTTATTTTGGATTCAGAAGTTTTATCAGCAACTTTTTAAAAGATTTTCTGACAGTGAAAATATAGACAGGGAGAACTTGCACTGCATACTATCTACAGATGCATCTAAAAAAAATAATCATGTTAAACAGTAATTTTTACACATTTTACACATTGACACTTCCACAAGGAGGGTAAAGGCTACAAAGGTCTATCTCTAGTTAATGAGGTAGGTAGGTGATGCTTTATTAACATAAAGTGAAAGGAAAAAATGTGGTAGAAAAAGAAGCACATGCAAAAGAGACAACATCAGCCTTCTGAGGACTGTCAAGAAAAAAACATTTGAGAATTCAGGGGAACTTCACAAGAAGTACAGTGGGGCTGGAGGCCGCCACACACACAGATTTTTCCTAAGCCAGAAACGTCATCAAAATCTTACCCGGGCTAAGGGAGAAAAAGACATGGACTGATGGATCATAAATGGACAATGGAGATTTTGGGGCAAGTTAAGGGCTCAGAGTCTTCAGAGTAGTTAGACAGAATCCAAAATGCTTGAAGTCCAGTGTAAAGTTTCCACAGTTCAATGTCATATCATCTGCTTATGTTGGTCCATAGTGTTTTCCAAAGTCCAAAGTCAAAACAGCAGTTTATCGAGGAATTTAGAGCACTTAATGTTTTATGGAGACATTGGTTTTATTATCCAGCATGACTTGGGATCCTGCGCAGACTGCCAACAGTACCAAACACTGGTTCAATGACCATAGTGTTACTGTGCAAGACTGATTAGCAAATTCACTGGACATGGGACCCATAGAAAAATCTTTTTATTGGTCTTATGCAGGGCTTGACATGGCATGACAGGGTAGACTTCCACTCTGACTGGTTGAATTTAATCTAGAAAAATTGTTCTGAATTTCTGTGGCTATGGTTAAGTTTTTCCATAATTGAATATTTAATAATTCATCATGATTACAAGAAAAGCTGATTCAAGTGACATATAAATTAATTAAGATATGTTTCACTACATTTAAAACAATAAAATTTATTCTGTGTATTTAAGATAACTAGTTGACTGTAAAAGATTGTAAAACTAAACATTACATTGCTTTTTGTTTATCATAAAGCCCACAATAGAATAAACACATCGACATTTCAGCTAACTAAACTGTGGTCAGTGAACTAAACTGTCGCCAGCCTAAGCGGGTGAGTAACATTTGAAAAAGACTGATGGCAGCAACTAGTGGGCAGAAAACTTAATGTCAAGCCCTAGTCTTATGTAATGTTGTAATTTTTGTGGGGCAACAATTTAATGAGAAAGTGAGTTTGGGGTTGTCATTACTCTAAGGCATAATCATCAAAATTGAAGAAAAAATGTTTGAAATATTTCATTCTGTACAATAAATCTATAAGTTTCACTTTTTGAATTACTAAAGAAAAGAAAAAACACAAATCCAGGTTATGTCCTAAACTTGTGCAGCTTTGCACAAAAAAATAAAATAAAAAATAAAATAAAATCACTGCACTTTACAGTAGTTAAGACAAATGTATAATGTATTATATGAGTCTATGAGCCAATAAACTAATGCTTTCACACTTGGATCATCGTGAGTGACAGTGACCTTCCTGACCGCAAGTTACTCATGTTACTGTTCTGAGGTGTAACTATGAAAGGCACACGATGTCTGTGACAATGACATTTTGCACTATATTGTGTCATGTTACTGATATTCACATCTATCTATGATCTATGTCTCTATGACTCAAAATGCTGTCTAAGATTCTTCGGGGTAGCAGAGGGAACCCAGGGATTTTTACCTGAGGACACTTGCATCACTATGTCTATGTGCATCACTACAATCCTGATTAAAGGACTGATAAGTACTGACTCTCGGACCAGTCCAACCCCCACCCACCTTTTCCTTTACGCTGAGACAGAGGGGTTTTCTCTCTCAGTCTTAGTCTCACTTCCTCCTCTTAGATGCACAGACTAAATGGAGACGATGTGTGTAGAAATTAATGTATGTAAATAATGCATTCCATTAAAGCACAACTGGTTTTAAACTGCATCAATTGCAAAGTTAAATTCATTAAAAACATTTAACATGCAATAATGTGTAATGCAATGTATTATACAGCAGAATCTCTGAAGAGACATGTATGGACAGAATAAATAAAATTTCACATTTATGCACTTCATGCATGTTTTGCTTTATTACATATCGCTGTTATATTATTAAATACATGTGATCTGCATCACTGAACAAAAGGCAAGATCAAAAAATGCATTACATTTATATAAGGAATATTTGAGAAAATGAATATTTCATTTGTTAACAGGTGAAGAACTTACAATTGTTTATTTAGCGCAATAGTCAAACATATACGTTTATTGTTTTTACAAAACAGTATAAAGCAGTTTCTTGTTACAAGATGTCCTTACATGTTTTCCAAGATATGTTGTATTAATGTAGAAAAATCATGATAAATAATAAAAAAAAGAATATTTTGTATTAATGTAAAACTTTATATAGCAAAAAATGTGGGGAATTTTGTGATATAATAAAAAATCTTATCTTAAAAATGTTTTAATACAGGTATCAAGCTGGCACCAGTACACTTCCATATTATTTTGTTTCAATACATAATGACAAAGACACTGTTCCTAAAAAATGACCCAAAAATATGTTATGTGTTAAATATGACCTTTATGGTTCTTTTTATGTATAGGCTGGATTGTGAACTTAAGTTAAAAGGTCAGGGCATTTTAACGTAGTGTACACCTGCAGCACAGAGGTTCTGTTTAAGTGTCATGTTTCAACTCCTGATTTTAAGATGTAATAAAACAATTATCTTTTCCGTTTTAGTTCAAGACATGCACAAGATATTCTGACTTGAACCTCAAAAATGCAATAGAACTGTAATATTTAAATTTGCTCTTGTGTGCATCCTATCTATCTCCCTAACGTAGGTTTCCTGCTGTCACATAAGGTAAAGTGTTTGTGTAGGTGGTCCATATGCACAACCACACCTCCAAGCACTACCTATGACACAGTAGCGTTGTGGTGCAGCTGATTCAAAATGAAAATGGGAAGTGCCGTCTCCCTATAGTTTCCTGTCGGACGCTCTTAACCAGTGAGCTTTCACAGAGTTGTATCTACAGGCCCCACGCACGCGCAAATTGACGACACTTTCTACTCACGTAGTGGTGACTGCCAGTGGAAAAGAAATTTCATTACTCACTCAGGTTTCTACGGCTTTCCAAGTGTGTGCAAGTGGTTTTCCTGTGTCCTCAAGGATAAGTATAAAAAGGTGAGCAAAACAACTCGCAGCATTTCCAAGTATTTTTGAAACGCAAACGCTTTGTGATCTATTGCTGCCAATACAAACAAGATGAAGCTACTACTTTTGTGTCATTTTGCAGTCACCTGCTGTATATTGGTCAGAGGCAAACAGGAAAAACAGGATGTAATACACAGATTAGATGAAATATTGGAATATATAAAGGACGTGGAAGGGAACCTGATGGTATGTTCATCTACAAAAGAAATTTCAATCTTTTATCATGTACTGGCACTAAAGACAACCTTGGGCTTGTATTTTGCAGAACGGTGAGCTCTCGATCTACACTCCATCACAGGATATTGAGGTAAGCATCAATGACTTCAATATATAATACAGGGCCCACATATTAAATATTTGTGGCATCTTAGTCATCATTATTCTCCCACCTTAGTAGCCAATATCAGCCAAAGCAGCATGTGTATCAAACATAGCGTAAAATCACAGAATATTGTATCTAGTTAGTCATAGCTGGTGAAATTTTACTGACAAATCCATAAATATAATAACAATTGCTTTTAATTATATTTTATGAACTAGTTGTGGTAGGTAGTTATTTAATTTACAATATAAATATGTTTAATTTACTATGAAATTATGCATACGTATTAATTCAAATTTAAAATGTAATGATAAATAATAACAAAATGTGTGGCCATTGGTTTGAATAAAAAAAAAAGTAAATTTATATCATTTTAATTCTCATACATCCTGAAACACTTGTTGTATTTAGAGCAATAAATAATATTATTTAAGTGTTAAACACTTTATGAAATCAAATGCATTACTTGTAAACCTAGATCAGTATCCTTTCAACTCAAGTACATGAGTCAGACCAAGAGTGAGCTTCCGTTGCATTCTTTGGTGTAATATGATGAGTAATCATGCAGCGAGCACACAAAACCATGACACTTCCTTGACCTATTTCAGAGATTACTTGGCAGTGCCAAACGTGCTCAAGTGAAGTAATAACATTAAAATTTGATTTTGTATCCATTTTGGCCCACATTACACAAAGCTTTAAATCAGTAATTCCCAGTAGGTACTAATCTTGTTGGTAAGGCCAAACAAGAAACAAGAGAGAAACAAGAGAACAGAAAGCTAGCTGCAAAGTAAAACAGTAAAATGTATTAAGTTTTATTTTATAGCATAAGATGGAAAAAAAATCTGTGGTAATGTCATGGGAAAATGGCCAGTAGAATAGTGAGAATAGGTTTCTGCTAAATGTTTTGTTGTCAAATAAAAGGTTATGTGCGGGGAATATTTGTGGGTTTCCAGGTGGCACAAATAAACAAAAGGACTACATTCAGGATATTTAAATCAGATCCAGAGATCAAAATTCTTGTATTCTTCGTTTGACAGGACGACTGCTGTCTGACTGCACTGCAATGTTTCCGAGCAAACCTGCAGGTGCACTTTAATGCTACAAATGTGACACCTGTCCGAAAACTCATCAGGAGCCTCAAGAGTGATATTACTGTAAGTCAACCTTGTGTGGCTGGACAAACAATACTCAGTACTGCAATACTCACTATAATATTTAAGGTCAATGCACTTCTAACAACAAAACCTCCACCTGTGTTTCAGGTGAGATCCATGAATTTTTGCAATACAAACGGCACTTTGGTAAGAGACATTTTATTATATTCACAAGTTTTCTTTTACTAATTGATTCAGTAATTAATCAACTTGTGTGTATTTTTCAGTCTTGCAGCACGTCCCACCCATGCCACGGGCATCCAAAGAAAAATGCCAGGGAGTTTTTAGAAAGCCTCGAGTCTCTAATTCAGAGGGTAAATGCTTTTCCTTTCCAAAATCAAATCATTGTTATTGTTGAACTATAAATTGTATGCATACGTTGTATTGTATCACAATTTAGAGCTTGCATTTCTAGTGCTATTCTGAACTAATCATTTAATGAAAATATTAAGCATTTGGTTTTACCTCCTCAGGCCAAAAGTCATGTCTGAAATCATGAGACGACTGGATTTTAAGGACGTGACCAAGTCTTCAATGTAAAAGACACTACTTTGATAAGATGTTAAATATGTCATTTATTTATTTACTATTTATTTACTTATGGCCTATAAAATAAATTATACAAGATAAATTCTAAAAAGTTTTCTATAAAGCTGCTTTACTGCCTCCCAGTGGACAAGTTAGGTTTGTGTTTTCCTCTCTCTTTCACCCAGTGAGAGTTGTAGTTCTCAGAGCTTATCAAGTACATTGTGGCATTTATACTATGTATGACATGTCTTTGTACAAGTTTACCTCTAAATAAATTAAATAAAATATTTTCACCTGTTTCAATATGGGTCAGCAGTCTGTCTACAGAAAAGAAAAAAAAAAAATCAAGTACACATCCTGTACATAATTATTTTTTGATCTGAGTATGGCTCCATTAGAGAGTACAATTTAGGTAGACACTAATGTAAACTAATGACATACATCAAATTTAAACCGGTAGCTTTTGTGTAGCATGTGTTAAAAGGAACAATTGCAAGACAGGCTATTCTCATCAACTGGAGCACTGTCTTCAGTCTCAGCAACCTGAGCAAGACAAGTGCAGTATTTTCAGTCATACAGCCAGGGTTGCCACCAAGAGGTAGCATTTTGTAATAACACATGTCCCTGGTAAAACTGCAAGTACAATATCTAGGTGTCACATTCTCTCTCTCAAAATAGTTAAAGGTATTGTAAGCAGCAAGCGCTCATACTGGTTTGAAGATGGTACTGCAGTCTTTTTTCTGATTGGACGAGCGGCAATGCAGTTTTAGAACCAAAACAAAAAATGTAAACAAAAACAACTTGACTATTATGTAAAATATATTTTTAATTATTAATAACTCAACTGTACTGTTATCAGTAAAACTAATATTTGATTTAAACATGTTTACCTCATATCTTGGCACACATGTGGGTAATTTTTATGAAATATAAAAAAATATACTGCTCATAGCACTTTTAAGATAAAAAATATATGACTTATTTTAAATTCAAATTTGAATCAAACCACAAACTAAAAGTGGTTTGAGTAGTTTTGGCAGCATGATGGCACGTAGCAGTATTACACAGCACATCACTGCTGGATATTAGAAATAGAAGCTAATTTTACTTAATATATTATATACTTTAATATACAAATGTACTGAATCTAAATTAGTTATGTCACATAAAATGCTGTACGACTTCAAATATCATCAGTGTGCTTTACCATGAGGAGGGAGACAAATCCAAAGAGTCTTGACCAGTGCTTAATGCCAAAGCTTTGAGCAGCATGACTATACAGGTCATGGGACTTTAATGACTTGAAAATCACCAAAGACAGTCCACTGGATAGGAGTGTGTTGTAATGTAAAGCCTAAAAATGACAACTGCTTGAAGCCAAATTAAAGTGTCGTTGTCATTTGGCGGCATCTGGTGGCCAAAATTTGTCTATGAACAAACAGATTATATATATATATATATATATATATATATATATATATATATATATATATATATATATATATATATATTCACGTACAAAAACACAAAATTGAAAGAAAGTTTATTTTGAATTAACCTTCACATACTTTACTGTAAACTTGTGCAATGCAGACAACATAAGGCACATTCAGCTGTGATTCTTCGCTTTTATGTCTAAGTTTACACATTATAAAAGTTAAACAGCCTCGTATAACAGCAGATATTATGCACAATATCTTTAATAATACTCCACAATGAGCAGCAGGGCACAAAGTTTATCCAGGTCAAAACTGTAACTGTAAAGTCTGTATTTCACTGACATACAACTGATCAAATGCAGGTAGATTTTTATTTTTTCTAGTAACACACATACTCCCACTAGCCACTTTGGCCTGTTGAATTTTCACATATATCTTCAATTTGGAGGTTAGACCTAAATTTATTTTGCTTTGAGTATATACCATTTACATAGTAATTCATCATGAATAAAGAAAGAAAAATATTACTTTATACTAAATAACCTTTTAAAAGATTATTTTTTTAATGCCAGGGGAAAAACATGCCTTAAAACCAAATGTAACATTTCTTTAAGCTTATTGTATACCATAAAATATACACAAAAAACCTAACAAATTAAATTATGGCTAGTAAAACCACTAATTGGCTAGCAACATTACTTCAAACATTCACTCATTCACTCATCCTCACAGAACAGTCACAGGCTTTAAAAATGAGTACAGTTTTGGTTTGCCTTTAGCCAAGACTTAAGCCTGGAAGTGAACATTCTGAAATTAGATGTAGTCTTGATTTCAGGTGGAAGTGAATTCCACAACTTAGAGCTCTTAAAGGAAAAGGCTGTCTGTCCAAAAGTTCTACTGTATGGGATTTTGTAATTTTGATTTGTGGCACTTCTAGTAACTCTGTTACTGTTGGCGTTTTGTTTCTGAACAAATGTACTCAGGAGCTAATTTATTAATGCACTTGAATGTTAATTTAAGAAAACATAAAATGCTGAAGCTTTCAAAGCTTAATAAATTGTATTTTTTAGGACTGGTACAATGATGGTAGCAGATTGGCTTTTTATCCATGATTTTTATTGCTTGATTGTACAATAAACCAATGTGTTTTGTTGCGGGAGAAGCTGCTTGTGCCCATGCTGTCATACAGTATGAGATATGTGGAAAAAACACAGCATGCATGTACAGCAGGGCTGCCTGGTTTGGTATGAAATGTCTGATTAGTTTAAAACAATAAAGATTACTTTGTATTGTTTTTGAGATTTTCTTAATATGTTTAACCAATGGACTGCCTCAGTAGAGAAATTAAAAAATGACAGCAAATGTAACAGCAAACTGTGCTTAACCATATCAAAAGCCCTTTTATGACAGAGAAATAAAGTTCCCACCATCTCACCCCTATCCAGGGACTTTTTCACATTTTCAGTAAAGCAGCAGTTTGAAGTTTCAGTAGAATAACCTGATCTAAAGAAAAACTGCTGGAGGTGGATGAGCTGAGTGGCTTCTAAATCAGCTGTGCTACAACTTTCCCAACTACTTTAGATAAAATAGGTTAAATATATGCTGGACGATAATTACACATGGAATCCTGATTTCCTGTTTTAAATATTGGTACTATGATTGCCTTTTGTTCAGCCTGAGGGAAATGTACAGGTTCTTATAGAAAGATTGACAAGATGTGTAAGTGGTTTGACCAACACAGTACTGTATCTTTTAAGAAAACAGTTATTCATGTTATAAATATCATGGATTTGGACTTAGATTTCTACAACTTTTGTCTCCTGAACCTCTTTAATGTAAAAGGAATCTGATGATGCCATTCCAATCTTTAGTAAATTCTTCTACTGAGTGCACAAAATACAAATTAAATTCATTAGCCATAGTGGCACTGTTGTCTATATTCTTGCTATTTATGGTGAATTCCCTAATCCCTTTGTGTTTATTGGTTTTATTAGTCAGGTTATTTAAATGTTTCCAAAGAGATTTACTGTTGCCCCTAGCTGTGCCTATGAGTTGAGTGTAATATAAGGCTTTTGGTTTACGTAGTTCTTGTACCACTTTATTTCTTAAACTTTTGTAAGATAAAAGATCAGTATTAAGTTTTGAACATAATGATTTTTTTCAGAGCCAAGTCTCTCTTCTTCATAAGTTTTCTTATTCAGTTATTTAACCATGGTAAAGAAGTGTCTTTTTGCCTACATTTTGTTTGTCTTGTGAATTTTTCCAATAGCTCTGAAATAGCTGCAGTCATGGAACTACAGCACTCATCTGCATCTTCCAGAGACATAATCTGTGCCCAATTAAAAATTTTAAGTTCTCTTTCAAATTGCAAATTGTAACGTAAAGATGTTACAATAAAAACTGGTATTAGTATATCGTTTATTAGGGGAAAAGGTTCCTTTTCTTGAACTGGAATTTGAGCAAAAAATTAATTAGCTAAAAGCATATTGTAATAGGAATTATCTGTAAAAACAAGACCTTAAACCATCAGCTATAAGCTTTATTATCAAAAGTTCTCACATTGGGAGTGTTTCAATTGACTTAAAAAGGAAGCATAGTACACATTTTTACAGAAACATAAAAGAACACAGTAAACATTAGGGATGTAATGATATTTGGCGTTACTGCAATATCATATTTAAAGTGTCTAGTCCAGTCACAAAGTCCAATAAAAAAAAATTCTAAGGAAAGCATTTACAGCCACACTGCTTCATAACAGAATAAGAGCTCAAAAACTCACAGCACCCAGCTGCATGCTGTCCCGACACAGCCAGGACATCACGGTGCACACTGAGCACAGGCTTTTATGCACGGTTTCCTCCACATTATTGCACTCATCCACTGCAGCTCATACATCACACTGCTCCACTATGTTTTACAGAAGATGTGCTGTGCTTTGGATCATGAGCCGTTCCAAGCCTTCTCCAGACTTTTCTCTGCCCATCATTCTGGTACAGGTTGGTCTGAGTCTCATCTGTCCAGAGTATGCTATCCTAGATCTGAGCTGGCTTCTTGAAGAGTTTTTTGGTCTGGCTTTTCTGTTTTTGAGGCTGATGAATGGTCTGCACCTTGTGGTGAACCCTCTGTAATTGCTCTCATGAAGTCTTCCCTTTACGGTCAACTGAAACACTGATAAACCTACTTACTGGAGAATGTTCTTCACTTGGGTGGATGTTGTGAAGATGTTTTTCACCCAGGAGGGGACATGGTGAGAAAAATATATACTTTTCCGAGATAATGCAATATTTTTTGCAAGAGAACGCAAAACATTTGCGAGATAATGCAATTCTTTTGAAAGATAATGCAATATTTTTGCGTTATCTCACTCACCACTAGATAGAATGTATTTCTGGCTTAAACAGCAGCTAGAGCTCAGCAATTGATGATGATTTGGAACACTTTTTTTGTAGCTGGGTGCTATGAATTCAACTACTACAGCAAGGTCAGAGAATTCCTTGCGCCTTGAGTGCCCCCTTTCCCGCAAAATTCTCTTACGATGCCTTGGCCTTTCACTTAAAATTACACCATGCCTACTTGCCATGACTGTTGTTAAGTCTCTGTATTTTGATTAAATACATTAGAAATAAAAGTAAATCAAATTCCCGCATTCATGCTTTGTTTTATGTTGATATTGATAAAGCCAAAAGACCCGAAAGTGCAATCTCTCAGAAATATAATTGCGAGATAACACAATACTTTTACAAGATAACACTAAAATATTGCATAAAATATCGCAATTATATTGGTGTTATCATGCAAAAGTATTGCGATATACCTCGCAAACAATTTTTTTCTCCTCACAATTTTTTGTTCCCTCCAGAGCTCCATAATGGTCTGCCCTTTAAGCTAGCACATATTAATTATAAAACTGTATTTTGAAAATGTTTTAGTTAACAGCTAAAATGACTAAATCTGTGCCAGTGTCCAAATATTTATGGACCTAATTGTAACTAAAGCACAAGGTAAGTGGAGTGATAATGCAGCCTCATACTGTCAGTGTGACCTATACGGTCTATAGAGCACATGCATCTATGTTTTGACACGCCCACACATGAAAAATCAACAACCAGAGTTGGAGCACTGTCAGCAGTTCTGTCCGGAAGAGTTTTGGATTGTGGCTGCCTATCTCCTGTGCTGTGTCTTCTCAAATTTGTGTTACATTCTTAACATGATCAGAACATTACTATTTCCCCCTGATGTACTTGTTGTGTAAAAATGGTGTCATTGAGAGTATGAGGTCACGCTGACAACATGAGGCTGCATTATTACTGCACTTACCTTGTGCTTTAGTTACAGTTAGGTTCACAAATATTTGGATACTGGCACAGATTTTGTTATTTTAGCATTTTTACCAAAACATGTTCAAAGTACAGTTATAAAATTAATATGGGCTTAAAGTGCAGACTGCTGTAATCTGAGAGTATTCACATTCAGCAATTGAAAGCAAAGATCATAAGTTTCAAACACAAGTTTCTTGAGCCAGATTCAGTCCAGTTTGTAAATGAAACAATTGTTCCAGACTTAAACTCTTATTATGCTTAATTGTTTTTAAATATGACAATATGATTGCATCAAAGCCTTGCAAGGGCATTTTTGTATGAAATCAATTTTATTATTGTGAGCATCCCGACTACACCATAAGCATGCCTACAATATCACAATAAATATTGTACAGCATAGTTGATACCATGATGGTATACTATGAGATATGAAAGCAAGGAGGTAAGCAATTTTAAATGTACTCCTCCAAACCCAGGTGCATTAATGGTTTTATTCAGTGTGAAGAAAGCTATACCACGAAAAACAAACACAAGCCACACCAATAAGGGAATCAAACACCATCATCAGTAACTTTCACAATGACAGGTGCAAACATGTATTTTTCAAGCAGGTGTCAACAAAACAACACTTCAGTGGACTTCCCAGGTGGCCTGGGGAATTTTAGAGTCACAAGACACACCACACATCTGACATACCTTCTAAAAATCTAAAAACATTAAGTTATATTTGTTAAGTACAAAAAAAAAATAAAAAAATCTGTGTAAACTAACTAACATCAAGTCTTGTACCACGTGGTGAAAAAAAACACGCTATTCCTCTTAAGGCCCATTAAGGTCACTGGATAATATTTAAAAATATTAAACATTTAGACTTTTTTTGTTGTTGTTTGTTTGTCATAAACTCTAGTCCTCATTATGTATAGCAAATAATAATAATAATAATAATCATAATTTTGACCCCATATATGCTAGGTTATTTACATAATAAAAACATTTTACTCAAAAATGAATTATTTACCATTTGATGAATGCAAAGTGTTGTTTTTGTGTGTGGGGATTACCAGTTTGGTTTTGATTACCAGATTTTTTTGAACCTATGGTAATTGTAATATCTCCCACAATGCCTCTCTGCAAACATGTGGAAATGGTGGTAATTTATTTATTTGTATTTTTTAGCCTGAATGACAGGGTTACAGAGAACTTGCAATGGCAGAAGAAAGAAAAGAAGTTATTTTAATAAAAAGTAAATGGAAGCAAAAAGGTCCTTCCTTGTTTCTTGTGTTTGTTAACAGAAAATTTGCGTTCCAAAGACTGGTACTGGAAGTTAAAAAAGACATTTTTAATCAGTCCCTCCAGGATTTTGTGGGCAGTTTCTGTGACTGTTGTGGGCTAAAATTTTGCAGGGGATTTTCTTAAAAGTTGCACTAAAAGTTGCAATTTTTTTTGTTGTCTATAATTCACAGGTAAAAATTACCAGAGGTGATAAAAATACACTTGAGCTTTTTCTTAAAAATATTAGCTAGAATATTACCTCCTCACATATGTTTAAAAACAGATTTTGTTAGTTTTTATAATTCTAATTTAAAATATGGGCCAAAAAGGGCCAAGCGTACCTACGTTTTAAAATGCTATTGCTGTGTTATTATTTATTGAGAGTATTGTTATTGGTTATTATCATTTATTGTGTATTTTGCATGTTTGCCGTGCTCTGTGTGCCGTGTTTTTTTTTTTTTTTATGCAAAGGACAAAAGAGAAAATTGGACTAATTGATCACTCCTCTCTCCCCCAATGTGATTGGCTGTCAACATACAAGTACTCTCTTAAAAGCCAGACAGAGGGCAGACGAGGGCGGACACGGAAGGAAGAGCAAAGTGCCACGAACGGAATCAAGAAGTAGAGGAAAACGAGAGCGTTCACAAAGATGACTGATCAGCCACAGCAGGACACAGAATGAGCCAGAGGGGCCACGGCGGGACACGGAACGAGCCAGAGGTGCCACACTAGATATTTGTATAACCCTACACCCAAGCTAATGTACGGTAATGCGACAGTATGCACAGCGGTGGGACCTGGAGAAGATAGAGGCCCAGACATGACATGCTGTACGGGGGAAACAGTTCAACGCCTAACACGAGTTAAATAAAGCTGACACAAGCACACACACGTGGGCCAAGAGAAGAGAGGACGTGCAAACACACTTTATAGACTCAAGTATCCTCTGCTTTATTCCTGTTTTATTCTAGAGAAAGCAGTTTAGTGTTTTTCAATTGATGATAGCCCTAGCCTGTTTTTATTTTGTATATGGCCATTTTTTTAAGTTTGGGGCACCTTATGAATCTGGGCATTTTAGTAATTGTACTGTCTTTTTATTTTAACTTGCTGGATTACACCTTTTAAACTTTAATTTTTTAGTGTCATTTCTAAACACTTTGTGTCTGTAAAATACCTGACATTTTTCTTGGCATTGTCGGCAGGATACCAAACTGTTTAGAAATGGATGCAATCCAGCAAGGTTCAGGCTCGGCCATTACAGTACAGTTTGTTATGCCATAGTTGTCACCTATACCCCCCAGAATCAGGCGACCATCAATCCAGAGCATCTTAAGACCCAGATCAAGGCTGAACTGAAGGAAGAGCTGCTGGGTGAGATAAAGACAGAAATAAACGAACAACTGAAAGTGCTCTCATCCGATTTCATAACAGAGATAAGGACTCACTTCTCTACCCACCACCAACCCACTGTGACCCCTTCATCCACCCATGCGAGACCACGAAGCCACACCACTACTACCCCCTACCAGTGGGACCCAGGGGGGAGACCCATCTGTCAGAGTTGTGGAGTGGCCGGATATGTGCAGCTTCACTGCCCCTGGAGGTCATCCAGGTCCCAGGGCCAAGCAGTAGGGGCAGTTATACTGGAACAGGAGCCCACATCACAGCAGCCCACCTCAGAGACAGACGTACTACCAGAACCAAGGTCCGCCCTAATTGGTGAGTGCCCTAATGTTTTACTGAAAATGAACAACCACCCTATCCCTTTTGTACTGGATACAGGCTCACAGGTTACGTTGGTAAGCCAAAGTTTATTTAAGAAGGACCTGGGAGGGACCGGAGTGGCCAGTGCAGACATCATGCCTTGCTGACCCTCCGGGCTGCCAATGGACTGAAAATTCCCTACAGTGGCTACACCATCGATTGTGTGGTAGAGAGCGTTTATGTCTGTGGAAAAGGTGTTGATGCCTGCCTGGGCCCAGATAAAGGTATTCTAGGTATGAATATTATTAAGCCTGTCTGGCCAATTCTTACACAGGGGAGCCACCCAGGACTTCTGGCATTCAAGACCACCATGCCTTCCGCAGAAGGGGAGGCTTGGTCCAGAGCATTTGCAGACTGTCAAAGGATTACCACCAAAGGTCCAACCCCACTTTATGAAGGAACTGCCAAGCTGTCTTGCCAGTCACCGGTCATCATCCCACCCCAATCCAAAATGTTTCTGTGGATGCAGGTCACTGACAGCCCAATCATCTCACCTTGTAATGCTGTTGTAGAGCCTCTTCCAGACAGTGACGCTGAATGGCACGTGGGATGAACCCTGGCTTCTGTGGTGGGAGGACGTGTCCTCTGTAGGGTCTGTAATCCCAACCCGTATCCGGATGAGGTCCCACAATGCCAGCCTTTGGCCCAAGTGACAGAGGTTGTGACCACAGACATACAGGGTGAACAAGAATTAGTGCTCAACCCAGTGGCCCCAGATGTTGTTGAGGTGGCGGTGAGACGTGTGGGAGTGGTGGATGGTGAGGATGACAACTCGCATCCTGTGTTGACCCTACAGGGTGATTGATGGCCTTACTCAGGAACAACAGGAAGTATAGATGTAGGAAGGTTTTCTCTCGCCATGAAGAGGATTTTAGTCAAAATGGAATTGTAAGACATCAGATACTGACAGGCTCTGCACCCCCCAGTCATGAATGGTACCATCCTGTTCCTCCAAGTTTATATCAAAAACTGCAGACACTTCTAAAGAACATGTTGGAAAGTGGAGTGGTGAGGGAAAGTTCCAGTCCATGGGCAGCTCCAATTGTTTTAGTAAAAAAGAAAGATGGCAGCTGGAGATTTTGTGTAGACCACAGGAAATTGAATGCACTCACCCACAAGGATGCCTATCCGCTACCTTGCATAGAGGAGTCCCTGACAGGACTGAAGGCTGCTAAATGGTACTCCACATTGGACTTGGCCAGCAGATACTGGCAGGTGGAGATGGACCCTGATGACCAAGAGAAGATGGCATTTATCACACCTTTTGGTTTGTTTGAACTTGAGGAGATGCCATTTGGACTATGCAATGCCCCCGCTACTTTCTAGAGACTAATGCAGCGCTGCTTTGGTAACCTGGTCAATGACTCTCTCTTGATTTACTTGGATGATGTTGTTGTTTTCTCCCCAGATTTCAACAGCCATGTGAAACACCTGGAAGAGTTCCAAAGGTTGAATCAACATGGCCTAAAGCTGCAGCCCAGGAAATGTAACCTGTTTCACCGCGACGTGATGTATTTGGGACAAGTCATCGGCAAAAGAGGGGTGGCAACAGACCCTGCTAAGACTGCTGTAGTAAGGGAATGGCCAGTGCCCCAGACTGTGAGGCAAGTGAAATCTTTCTTAGGCTTTGCTGGCTATTACAAAAGATTTATTCCCGACTTTTCCAAAATTGCAACACCTCTAAATGCATTGACCCGGAATACAGCAAATGACAAAAGATCCACTCTCGTGACTTGGACCAAACAATGCCAGCGAGCCTTTGACCAACTTAAGCAGGCCTTGTTGAATACTGTTGTTTTGGCGTATGCCGACTTTTCTCAGCCTGTTAGGTTGTACACAGATGCAAGTTTTGAAGGTCAAGGAGCAGTATTGGCCCACATTCAAGATTGGAAGGAGAGAGTCATCGGATACGCAAGCAGAAGTCTCCAGCCCACAGAGTGCAATGACCAAAACTATAGCTCTTTTAAGCTTGAACTGTTGGCTTTAAAATGGGCGGCAACAGAAAAATTTAAGGACTGAGTTACCATCTTCTGGCTCTGAGTTTACCATCTTGTACACCTGGAAACAACTTGCTTGGGAGCAGCAGAACAGCGATGGGTGGCCCAGCTCGCAAACTTCAGGTGTCTGTACATGTGGCAGGAGTAGCAGCAAATGAAGACGAGCCCTGGCAAGAGCACCAGCCCAAGGACTCAGACACGGAATGAGCTAGAGGGGCCATGGCGGGACATGGAAGGAGCCAGAGGTGCCACGCTGGATATTTTTATAACCCTACACCCAAGCTAATGCACGGTGATGCGAGAGTATACACAGCAGCGGGACCTGGAGAAGACAGAGGCCCAGACATGACATGCTGTACGGGGGAAACCGTTCAACGTCTAACACGAGTTAAATAAAGCTGACACAAGCACGGACGTGTGGGCCAAGAGAAGAGAGGACGCACAAACACACTTTATGGACTCAAATATCCTCTGCTTTTATCCTGTTTTATGACTGTCCAATTCTATTTATTTTATATAGTCTTTTTTATCCTAGAGAAAGCAGTTTAGTGTTTTTCAATTGATGATAGCCCTAGCTTGTTTTTATTTTGTATATGGCCATTTTTTGGGGCACCTTTATAAATCTGGGCATTTTAGTAATTGTACTGTCTTTTTATTTTAACTTGCTGGATTACATCTTTTAAACTTTACTTTTTTAGTGTCATTTCTAAACACTTGTGCAAAATTCTTGACAATTGACAATCTTCTCTGGTAATTCCTTTGTTGTGTGCGGTAGACCATCCAGTCATTAAAAAAATAAAGAATTTTGCTGTGCTATAAGTTTTCAGGAAAGTTATTAGCCTGCAGCATTAACGTTTAAAGAACAATGACCTCAAACTTCATTGTCTAAATACGCTGCCCATTGAACTTTTTAGGCAACTATATCACCATGGCAACGCAGACGGGCTTTTCAGAGTGACACCAGACAAAACTAGAAAGCACATCGTCCGTCTCCTCCTTCAGTCTCATCAACCAATCGACCTCATGTGCGCTCGACCTCCACGCAATAGCTCCGCGCTGCTCCTCCGTGCCGCTCTGTTTATGAGGTGGCCCGACCTCGGGGCAGCACATCCGCATCTCACCTCCTCGCCTCTTTGTCTGTGGCTCATGGTTCTAACAAATATTTTTAAGAAAAACAGTCAAGTAATAGTGCTCAAGTAACAGTGTATTTTTATCACCTCTGGCACTTTTTACCTCTGAATTATAGACAAAAAAATAAATAAAAAAATTGCAACTTTTAAGAAAATCCCCACAAAATCAAACATTTTAGCCTGCAACAATCACAAAAATTGCCCGCAAAATCCTGGAGGGACTGATTAATGGAGGAATTATTGCAAATTATGAATAATCTTGACAGGTTTGGCAACTGACAACCACTCTACCACATGTAAGCAATATCAGAGCCTGGTTTAATAACATTAGTGAGTGTGTGGATGTTTAGCTGTTTAATGTAACATTCTAATTAGCGTCTATAATTAGCATCTAAGCTAAAGGCTACATAATTTACATTTCTTAATTTCAATGTTATGCAGGATCCCAAAAGTATCTCTAAAAGCTTTGATGTTCCTAAGTCCATGGTACGAGCGACTGTCTATAGACCATTCTCAGTCAAGTGACTTGGTTTGTTGGCACTGCCATTTTGGATGGCAAAAAGCTGATGTAGCTGGCTAGCAATTTGCGATCATGCATAGAAATTGAGTTCATATTTACTACTTTCTACACCGGTTCAATACTTAACGTTAAGTGATCAGGTCTGACAGTGATAATTAGAGAATGTTCACTTGTCGATGCTTAAGACCCATATGATATGTCAAAATTATGGTTTACCAGCCTTCAACACACAATCCGTGGAATACCACAATGTTTACAATTATTTAGTCAATCACTTGACAATCTCACTTTATAGGGGCACAATTAAAAGCTTACAAAAGGCAGAGAGCTCCTTAGAGGCATAAAAATATTTAGTGGCAGGATGGGTGACAGACCTTCAAGTATGGAAGGAGCCCTAAAACAACTGTTGTCCATGTGAGTAGGCAGATGAGGGACGCAGATTAGTGAAAAGGCAATATATATACTTAAATAAACTAGGCTTTCCACAGAAGTTTAAAAGTCTAAAATTATAAATCCGAATTTAAGGCCTTAAAAAGTCCCAAATTTGCTGAGATACGGACTATTAAGATTTACATATGTTTAACCTCATTCAATCTGGCGGCAACCAGATTCAGAAAGAAAATCCATGAAAACATAATTTGCACGGTTATTTTGTCAATACAGGCATGATATACATTGTTGGAAAGCTTATGTTCTGTACAAAATGGGAATTAAGCTAATTTTATGCTTAAAATTGAAAATGTCTGTAATTAATGACGATTCCTCAGTATGCCCAAACCGAAAAACAAACTTTGAACACTGGTTCTGTCCAAAACCAGTCCAATCCAGGATTGGTAATGCTCAATCTGTTCGTATAAATCCACAAGTAAATATCAAGATATAGTTCCATAAAAGTATTCCATGTTGTGAAAATAATCCTGTAATCGCACAAATACCAAGCTGTCTTGAACATCGTATTTTCTTTTTCTCCAGTTTGCTAAATGTCTGTGAAAACGTGTTTACCCTGCTAATAAACCTGAGCAGACAGCTCAGCTACAACTGATTTCAGATCGTTTTTTACTTTATTTGATGATTACAGCAGGAACAATCTTTTAAGTGACTTTTTTAAAGAATTAACTTTTTTACTTAGACAGTTGGTAGATGCTATCACAGGTATAGGACACATTAAACATTATTTTTGATGAGTAAAACAAATGTAATTTGTTAGGCTAACAGATTAGCAGGACTGATCCAAATCGGGGCATGACAACCAGCTTTTGCCATCCAACATGGCTGCTCCGTGCATCTCCGTGGAAATCACGTGATCAGATGACACTGGCTGAGAAGGGTCTATAAATGGACAAGGTTCAATACTGTGACCACACTGCCTAGGAGTGGCCGTCCTGTAAAGATGACTGCAAGAGCACAGTGTAGAATGCTCAGTGAGGTGAAGAAGAATCCTAGAGTGTCAGCTAAAGACTTACAGAAATCTCTGGCACATGCTAACATCTTTGTTGACAAATCTACAATAGGTAAAACATTGAACAATAATGGAGTTCATGGGAGGACACCACAAAGCCACTTTTGTCCAAAAAAAATACTGCTGCATGTTTAAAGTCTGCAAAAGAGCACCTGGATGTTCCACAGCACCACTGGCAAAATATTCTGTGGACAGATGAAACCAAAGTTGACTTATTTGGAAGGAACACACAATGCTATGTGTGGAGAAAAAAAAGGCACAGCACACCAACATCAAAACCTCATCCCCAACTGTGAAGTATGGTGGAGGGAGCATCATGGTTTGGGGCTGCTTTGCTGCCTCAGGGCCTGGACAACTTGCTATCATCAACAGTAAAATGAATTCCCAAGTTTATCAAACCTAAGCTCAACAGAGGATGGGTGATGCAACAGGACAACGACCCAAAGCATAGAAGCAAATCAACGACAGAATGGCTTCAACAGAAGATTCACACCAGACACCCAAGAATATTGCTGAACTTAAACAGTTTTGTAAAGAGGAATGGTCCAAAATTCCTCCTGAGTGTTGTGCAGGATTTGGTTGAGGTTATTGCTGCCAAAGGAGGATCAATCAGTTATTAGATCCAAAGGTTCCAATACTTTTTCTACCCTGTACTATGATTGTTTACATAAATGCTAAAAAAAACCCTGAAAAAAAAAATCTTTTTTTTTTTGTAGCATTAGTTTAAGCAGACTGTGTTTGTTTATTGTTGTGACTTAGATGAAGATCAGATTGCATTTTATGACCAAATCATGCAAAAATCCTAGTATTTCCAAGGGATGCCAATACTTTTTCTTTCCACTGTATGATGGATGCTGAGTCCAAAAAAAAAAAAAAAAAAAAAAAAAATCATCTTTGTTAATGGCTACTTAAATTAAAAATAAAGTTGGGATTCAGGCTAGTCCAGCAGGAATAATCAATTATGTACTTGCAAAAGTGTTATTGTACATCTAAGCACAAAACATCATTAGCTATTAATAACCCTTCTTTACACAGGATGCTGCCCAGGAAAGCATAATGTCATGCAGGTCAGTGTAGTTATTGCCTTACGTCATCAAGCATAGTGGAACACTGAGTGACTCAAGAGGTACTTCTCACATGTCCTGTGGTAACACTCTCCCCCTTCCCCTCTGACATCAACACCATAAAAATGCAAACACTATGAAGTAATGTATTTGCTCTGACATTTAGTATTTGGCACAAAAAATTGTGTCAGAACTGTAACCACAATCACAAACATCAACTTTCATTATGACACTCTTCATATGCACATGACCATTAGAATGGAGCAAAACAAACAGAACATCTAATATGTATTGTAAAACTTTTTTTTTTTTTTTTTTTTGAGAAACAACTCATGTTTTTTATGTAAATGCTAGGGTATTGAGGTGCACTATGTGACCATCTGTAATTTGTAAAATAAAGTAAAATTGTCAAATTAATAAATTTTCACCTACAATGTGAAAAATAAATTAGAATATTAATTTCTGTAAAACCTTACAAATTTTCTTTCTGGCAACATCCAAGTGTAAAAACTGCACATCCGTTAGTGTGGGCAAAGAGGTTACAAATGAGATATGGAAACAGAAGGGATGCCCCTGCAAGAAATTCCATGGATAGAAATTTTCTCACATTTATCATACACCTCAAAATCCTTTTATTACGTATAGTAGTCCAGAATAAAACCTCAAATTGAAACTGAATCAAGAAGCCAAAGAGCTAAAGGAACAAGTGACAGTGTCCGGAGTATCAAGCTGCACAAACCTAACCAGATTCAAGGGGATTCCCCTAAAAAAGCTGTGAGTGTAAAGAGAAATCCCTTTTTTTTTTTTTTTTTTTTTGAGCAGGTGAACAGGTTACTCCACTTCTCTGTGAACTAATAACCCTGATTATATTTCATTACAAATACATTTTAAAAGCAGAAACATAAATGGTAATATTTACCACAGTAAGTCAGATTAATTCAAATATAGAGCAGCTAACACAACCAAACGACTAAAGAGATCCTCTGAGCTGACCTGATATCTACCTGGGGCTTTTCCCCCTGCAGTTGATAGTGGAAAGGTGTCAAATGAATAGTAGGAAAAAACACACCCTTTTTCAGGGTTTTTTCAGGTAGCCCACCCTCTTTAAATCTGCTATAAATACGAAACAAAACATGAGGGCAGCACAGAACATCAATGCACAGATTGATCTTAAATTCAGAGTAGGAAACTGACAACATCTTCAGATATGGAGCACTGCCTTAGAGTTGCTGTCTGTTTGGTTTTGTTCTTGGCTTATCTCCAAGCAAGACCGTTTATCATCATTGATGATCTAGGTCTTGACTCTTTAATTAAAGATGTCTCATGTGTAAGTATTTAATTAAGTATTTAATTTTAACTACTGTTAATAAATGTAAGATCTGAGTTTTTTTTCTAAACTCCTGTTTTGTTTTGTTTTTCTTACAGGAAAACATGACATTTACCTCTCCACCAAATGTGCAGGTAAGCAATTTTGCATCTACTTGCGAGAGTGGTTTAGTTCCTCTTTAATTGATGTGGTGGGTTACTCCTGTTAGATGTGGGTTATAGACAGTATATGTTGATAGTGATCTAGCCACTGCACTAAGTACCTGCAATAACATGATCACTTTGAAATGCTTTTAATGCTTCTTTTCCCCTCTTTTTTTTTTTTAGAACTGCTGTTCTGCAGCCTTCGAGTGTATCATGGGACAGCTGAAACAGGCCGAGACTAACTGTACTGATGAAAAAGGACGAATTCTCAATACACTGGAAGCTTTAGAGGAGTACTCTGTGTGTCCACAGTCTGTAAGTATGAAAGTATGATTGATTTCTATCACAACTCTGCCAGTTATATAAAAGAGTGAATGCTAAGTGGGTTCTTCTTTTAGGTGCAAACTAATTCTTCAGACTGCAAGTGCGAAAATCAGAAGTCCCAAAAGCCACTTGCAAATTTTGTGGGCGACATTAAAACTTTTGTTCAATTTCTGAATGCAATGCCATAATGAAGAAGATAATGTACACTAACTTATTTTGTGTTCTCAACAACTGTAAAGTTACAGTTAAGTTTATTTAATAATGATACACTAAAATGTGATGGTCAGTTTTAAAACACTGGAAATGTGATTAAACTAATTATTTATTATCTATTTATTACAAAATGAATGTAACAAATTCTACAGAAAATAATATATTATTTTTACTTTATTGAAACAAAGTGTGTTATTTCTCAGTTATGAATCACAATAAAAATCAGTTTGATGCAAAAACTGTTGTCTGTTAAATAATTCAGTTTTGTTCCTCACATAGCTACTTTACGCAGATTTTGTCTTTTAAACAGCATTTTTAACTTGGTTTATTTGGCAAAAGAAACTAAGAGTCAAGCATATTATACTATGCAATGCAGAATATAAGGCTAACTAGAAGGTACTAGAGTTTAAAATGGTGACATTTGCTTTGCAAGCCGGTCTGTCAACTTAACTACCAAAAACAGAGAGAAACTGAATAAATCTAACAACACTAATAATAATTAAAAAAAAAACTACTAAAACTTAACCTATTTGGATGGTGTGCTAGTGATACAGAATTCCTCAAAGGGCTTGCAACCTACCTCTCATTTACAAAAGAGTTTTTGATCTATGCAGAAGAGATATGAAATACAAAATGTCCTTGCATTTTGTTATGTTTTACATAAAAAAATAGGAAAAACAGCCAGCACTGGGGGATATCTGGAGATTTTAATGGTCTTCAACAAAAACTATTGCCTGAAGAGAACACTGCTGGAAGAATGTTATTAGATATTTGGGGATGCTCTGAACTAACCGCACTATGGAAAGGGGTTTATTTTATTTATTTATTTATTTATTTAATAGGGACAGTGCACATTAATGAACGTCTATTCAGTCAGTGACAGATGTAAACATGCTGGATTATAGCAACAATGCTAATTTGCATCCATAGTCCCTAGGGAGGTAACACAAAAACATGACAAGACAACGGAGAAGACAATAGATCACAATAAGAGCACATCACAACAGGACATTATTAAGAAGTTAAAAGTCAGTGGTTACAGGACTGGTTTGCTTTAAACCACTGCTTGAGCTGAGTTTTGAAAGTAGATAATGTTGGACACTCCCTTATGGAGAGTGGAAGACTGTTCCAGATTTTGCTGGCCTTTACAGAAGGAGCATTTTGTCCGAAGGCTGTTTTTCTGTGTGGGACCTCACAGTCCCCTCTAGAGCAGGCCCTGGTCCTGAGACCACTGTGACCCCTTTTTAAAAAAAAGTCAGACATGGGAGGTGGGGCAAGTCCATGTAACACCTTGTACATCAAACAAGCAAATTAAAAATTTTTAAAGTTCTCGAAGCTCAACAACTTATACTTTTTCAAAATATTACAAACGTGGAATGACACTGGTTTTCTATCAAAGACCTTAAGTGATTTTTTTGTAGAGTGATTCTATGATTTTGCCTGTATTTACACCTGCCAGGGACCAACAAGTGATACAGTATTCAATGTGTGACAGAATCATTGAATGCAAAAACATTCTAGCAGCACCAAGTGTTATGAAAGGTCGTATTTGTTTAAAATTGTTCAAATTGAATTTCACTGTGTTAGATATTCTTTTAATGTGGCTCTTAAAACTTAATGTGGAATCAAGTGTCACACCAAGGTACTTGAAATCAGAGACAATTTCTAATTCCTGTCCTCCCAAAAATACCCCTGAATGTTTGATGAATGTTGCTTTGTGAACATCATACAAACAGTTTTAGTTGTATTTAACTGTAGGCAAGATTTAAAAAGCCACTCATTTACAGGGACCATAGCTGAAGTAAGAACCAATCATTATTATACATGGAAAATAACAAAGGCCCAAGTATTGACCCCTGAGGTAAACCAACAGGGACATCTAAAAATGTTGATTTGACACTGTTAATACAGACACGCTGTTTCCTAAATTCTAGATATGATTTTATCCACTGAATTGCGTCCATGGAAAACTTAAAGTAGGTTAGTTTAGACAGAAGAATTTCATGATTTACTGTGTCAAATGCCAACATTTGTTTAATCTTTTCTATAAACAGACAGTTTGCAAACTCTGTGGAATGATTTTCACGGAAACCAAATTGCATTGGATGCAAAGGAGAGTGGTCTTTATTTAAATGTTCATTTATAATTTTTGTTACCCACCTCTCAGCAACTTTAGAAACCACAGGGAGGATACTGATTGGCCGATAGTTGGCTATATTTGATCACCAGATTTAAAGATTGGTATTTCTGTAGCCATTTTTCAGATGATGGGACAACTTTTTGTTTAAATGATAAATTAACCATACAGGTTATTAGTGAAAGTAGGGATTATTTGCATAATTTTATGATATTTGTATCCAGCCCATGAACATCCTTGGCCTTTGAATTCTTTAGTGAGCCAATGATGTTTGCAACTTCCGGCTCTGTTATTTCTCGTAGAGAAAAAACAGGCTGTGCAGGATCAATGGGTCTGGCAGTAAAAATGGATGGTGGAAACATTTCTGTTATCTCCCTCACTGAATTAAGGAAAAAAAATATTGAATTCATTAGATAGGACAGTTGGATTAGTTCCCATTGCATTGTTAATTTTGAGCTCAATGTTTTTGAGTCTTTCATTTCTTTGCCAATTAGTTTATTAAGATTTTGCCAGATCTTTTTGGCATTCCCCTTTGCTTCAACATTAATATCCATAAAGAATTTTGCTTTAGCCTTTCACAGACTTTGAGTTACTTTATTTCTTAGAGATGTGAATTTGTGTCTGTCTGTAATGAGTTTATAGAATTTGAAACTCAGTTTTAGGGATTCCATTCAATGTTAAGACTCTATTATAATGGTAGTGTTGTGAGTTTGAAACAGAGAAGTAAAAAAAAAAAAACTGCTAAAGGCCCTTTTGGTGGCAAGTAAAAAAATATTACAAGAAAATAACTAAATCCTATGTTCTACCACACATTGAATAAGGGGGTAAAATACATAACCCGGATTAGAGCAGACTTTTTGTAACTTCTCTGAACTAATAAGACATTCCCTGCTAACAATCAGAGGAAAAGAAAATGAGATGTAAAAAAAGAAATGCCTCTCACACCCATCACATGCCTCCAAAGGTTTAAATATTTTTTATAAATAATGCAAATATATTTCTAAAAAAAAAAAAAAAAAAAAAAAGAAATAGAAATGCATAATGCCATGAATATTGTTCATCTTATTGAAACTATGGATAGCTTATTTTAGTTATTAAACACAATACAAATAATAAAACTGCTTTCAGGCTCAACACTTATCACAACAAGATTGTTAAACACAGATAAATGCTGTAAATGACCAGTCCAGCCTAATTTAGGTTTGAGATGCTCTGCTAAAATCAGCCACTAGGAGGCTTAACCATGATGTACAGTAGCATCAAAAAACCCCAAGAGTCATCTGAGAGGAAAAACACTGTAGTATGCAATAGGTATTTATAACTAATGCAGCCCACCCTTTCCTCCTTGATCCTATATATTCAATTGATGGGTATTTGAAGATAGATCTTTAATCATCTACTTGAAACAACACCTGCTGCTCAAAATGAAGAATTCTGTCTGGATTACCTTTTGGACTCTTGTTCTTTTAGACTATGATTTCGCAAACCCAATACCAAAAACGATCGACTTGAACATGGATTTTGAGTATGAGAACTTGAAGAAAATTGTTTGTGTAAGTGATTTTACTTGCAATTTAACACCGTCCATATTAAGCTGCCTGATTCTAATATCACTGTGTTGCTCCAACAGCCTAACTCAACATTTTACACTCCAGCAAATATCAAGGTAAGAGTGAAAAGAATCAAACAAATTAAGGTTAAAATATTTAACTTACATATAAATATAAAGTTAAGCAACAGTAAATAATAATCAACTACTTGTCTCAAATAATCTGACAGAGAGAAAGTGACAGCATTTTTAAATTCACACAACAGAATACTCCCCCTGCATCATAGCCGCAATAGCTTCGAATTTTTTATGAACTGTCCAGACCACAGACAAAGGTTATCTAGTACAGGAAATGCACACTTCACACAGCTCAAACAGCGTTACTCTCCCATTTAGCTTCACAGCCTGCCTAATTGCTCAAACAATGCCATTAAACCACTCTTTTTACATTTTTGTCTCCCAGGTTGAGTGCATTGTTGCTGCACTGAACTGCTCTTATGAAGAACTGAGAGGAGTTGTCAAACATGAATGTGACGATCCAAAGCAAGCAATAGACCCAACTCTTGAACTCTTGGAAAATGTAATCAGTAAAACCAAATCTCATGTAAGTTGTTTTATCTTTTAACGTTTTTATTTCGTTTCCTTGGAACAGTTGCAAAAAAAGAAAATTAACTTTAACTTCACAATTTTTTTCTCTACAGAACCTTAACAGCACAAATGATTGTGCTTGTGAAAGATGGCCTGAAACTCCTTATGAAGAATTTCTTGAGCGCATTAGGTCTCTGCTTCAATTCAGTAATTCTCTATTTGCTTAAGGAGGTTTAGTAGCAGAGTCAACTGTGTGATCTTTATCAAGCTATTAATTCCAATGCAGGTCCTCCACACAAAATTTTTGAAGTAAGCTGTGAATGTTTAAAGACTTTTGGGTTTAATGAACTCTTTACTGACGCTACACTGAGAACTCTAAAGATATCTGCATCTGTAACAATAATGGGGCAACACGCAGATTAGATTTTACCGTTTCACTGACTTCAAACTGCTATGAAGTTCTCTGTTCATTTTAGCAGCAAGAAGGTATTCTCTATAAAACTCCTAATTTTATTTATGTATTTATTCTATTTAATTTGCTGTACAATAGTTTGTGTGAATAATAAATATCATAATAAATGTCAGCTCATGTAATGTGTTCAGGTTTCTAAATTTGTAACTGAAAATATATTTCCTCTAGTATGGCTGTAATGCAATTAATGTGGGAGTGGAATTGAACTGTAGGTGGCTCGTCCTTAGTCACTAAACAGAAGTGTGAAAAATCAGCAAAGTCATTTTTGAATAATGTGCAATAAATATTTTTATTGCAACCGGTCAACACAGGTACAGATATTGCTAAAAGCTTTAGTAACCTCAGAGTTACATATCCTGTTTATCTCAAACTACTACTGCATCACCTAAAGTAAGAAATTAGGAACTTCTTTTACAAACTATTTTAGTTAAAATTCACAGTGCCTAGATACATAAGTAAACATACAAACAGAACACCACACACACTACAAGGGTAGAAAATCTACAACTGATACCCGTACCTTCCTACTACAGAAACTGGTTATTCTGTAGGTGCATTTACTACATTTCAGACACCACTGCATAGAAAATATTACAAGCATTATTTTCACACTGACCACAGACTCTCCACTCACAAATAACAGTCAAATCACCTATGCTTATGCTAAATATTTTAATACAAAACAACAGGTTTTGTATAGAGTAACAAGTACATGCAGTCTGAAGAAAATCACTCAAAAGCTCTACATACAGTGGAAAGGAGTCCATCCTGAAATGCAATTGTAATTCCTTTTGGACAAACTGCAAGAAAACAGGTCCATTCACAAGACAGCTGAAAGCATAACGGCATACAGATCTACTATAATGCAAACACAGGAAACCACTGTATTTCCTGTGTATGCAGGTAAAAAAAAAAAAATCAAGCACAGAAAGTAATCAACAGTTGTATTTGACAAGTGGGTCAATGTAATAGGTCTACAATAACTTGCCTGTGTGAAATGTGAGATATAACAGTGTGATCTAGTGTTAACAAATGAGCTGTAAAGTACAAATCAATAAACATTTCTAGATTAAGTGCAATACTGTATAATGTAGTAATATAAAAACAATGTGTACCACTGTGCTTCAACTAAGCTTTAACAGATTAGATTTAGATAAAATTTTTATTTTCAACACAGTAAATAACTGTGACTCATACTTGGAAAAAGTCACTTTCATAATGCTTCTAACCAAGAACATCCAACTTGTAACAATATAAAATACGTACCACAGCAGATCTTTCCCAAACTAAAAATGCTGCCCTTATTATTCTCAATACTACAAATATAGTACTGCATATTATTTTTGTACTAATTTATGCATTATGTTTGGGTGAAAAAACTGTCCAAAATTGTTCCAAGACCAAAGTTAAAACAGAACTACTTTTCAAACATTAACAGAAAGTAATCACTCTCTTTGAAAAACAAAGCCATTGTAAGCAACAGAATAGGTTCTTTGGAAAAGGCAGTAATGAAACTGATTCTATTTTTCCCACAATTTTCTTTATGGGATTTTATTCACATGCTAAAGTTTTCACTAACCGAACATTTAGCCAGCCAAGAACCAAAGCCTTGCTGCGACAAATAGGCCCTCAGCACAGTTTTTGCTTCCTGATAAGGTTTTGCCATCCTCTATAAAACCAAACACATTAAAACACTGTCAATGCAATGTAAGTGCAATAAAGATTTACATAAGGGGTGCTAAAATTACCTTGGCTTCTCTATAGGAGCTTGTGGACAGCAAGTTTTGCCTCTGCGCCTCTTTGGCAACCAACTTGAAGCGGTGGAACATTGCTGCTTTGCACAGACGGCTTGCTAAAGCAGAGCCACTCTTGAAAGGAGATCTATAACAAGATAACAAGAATCACAACTTATCTAAGGGTATATCTGAGCAAAATTATTGTTATTAAAAACCTAATTGACAAAAAAATGCTATTATCTTTTAAAAAACTATTGATGAAACTGGCTGTTTATGAGCAATAATATCCGTTTTATGTTTCTCATGAAAAATTTAGAGCAGTGTAAATGTTAGCAAATCAAGTAAACTAAACCAAGTGATGGAATGCATTTGTAAGTGACCCTTACTCCTCAACTGTCTTGCCCTCTAAGCCATCCACCACCTCCAAGGAGCTGTCTCCTTCACTCCAGTTGATGCCATGCGTCAAATGGCCACCATCAGTACCACAAGTCGCTGCAGAAGGAACTAGACTGATATGGGGCCTCTCCATACAGTAGTAAATGGGCAGCTGAGATGTGATTCCTTCAACCCGCTGGCTCACTGAGATCTCCATGCCTCTAATATCTTTGCACCCAGAATCGCCTGTGAAAATAGTGATGTTTTAACATAATAAAAAAAATTGATCAAAACAAACAGAAAGCCTACAGAAGACATAACCATATGACATTTTAAAAATCAACTGCACCAGTACTCTCTCAACTAATTATACACCAGCGGTTATCATTAACATAACCAGTAAGTGATCACATTAATATTAGAAAAGTGAGTCACTTAAAGGTGGCGAGCAATTAAAAAAAAAAAAAAAAAAAAAAAAAAAAAATCATATTTAATGCATTAGTTGGGTCAGCCAGTGCCCGTGACTTGCCTATGAGGATGCTTTGGACGTAGACAGGCTCAATGAAGTGACTGAGCAAGGCACCCTGGAAGCCTAGAACTTGCCACTGGGTGATTTTGTCTGTTGTGGACATGCTTATCACCTTGGAAGTTGATTGCTCAAAGGCTGAAGAGAGGACAGAAAAAACCTACAAAGAAAACAAGCGTTTAGGGCATACATACAATATTAACATGACAATGTATACAAATGTAGTGTACCACACCTTGCCCTCCACTGACAGATGTAAACTGATTTCATTATTGTCTTGCCATGTTGAAATGGAACAAGGATTCAGACGCCTAAGAACAAATACTCATCACAGAAAATGCTTAACACACTGATCGTCCTAATGCTCATTAAAACTCTGCTGTCATAAATCTGTTTTGACAACATATGAACATTTTAAAAGCCTAACTTAGATGGCTGATTCCTAATTCTTGACCAATGATTGAGAAGAGACAGCAGTAAACTCACAGATTAGATGGAATTTGGGCGGCGCCTTTTGGCAGCTGGTTCACATAAAGGTGAAGGGTGATTCCACTCTTCAGACTGAGAAGACCACTGCTGCTGTTAAGCTGGAAGATGGATTTCTCTGTAAGATTAGCTGTTTTGCTGAAGAACATGAGCAGGTGCCGGTACAGAAACCTGGAAAGAACGATAAGCATAATGTGCCATTTTCACTAAGTATAATTACTCAGTTTTCTTTGCAACCCCACTTTTCTCAATTTTTTTTTTTTTTACTTGATAATTTTACTCACCTCATGAGTGACCTTCTTGCTGTCACTACTGAGTGAGAATCATGCACAATTCTTCCACTTGATGATGTGCTTTCTCCCGTGTTGTAGTTTCCAGTGCCGAGTGCAACTACTTCACATCCACTGGCTGAGGAGACAGCAGCATTAAATGGATATTACTGAAACTATTGACACAAAGTATAACCATGTAACTAACCACTAAAAAATTTAAAAATTTAAAATACAACATTTTATATTGTCGTTTAAAATGTTTTAACCAATATATATATAAATCATCTTACAACTCTGAATGATAAATGCTGCAGTGGTCCCAGCACAGTTTGAAAACTCTGGATGATTGTTCATCAGTCTAGTCAGGTGATCTCTGACAGCATGCGGAATCTGGAGGTTGGCAGGATTTTTCCTTTCTGAACAGCAATAATAAACAATACAGTTAACTGCAAGGAGAACATCAAAGTATGACAATGAAAAGACAAATTACCATGAACAGCTCTACAAGGAACTTCCGAGAAGGTGAGCTCCTCCTTCACTGGCAGCGGTGGAGGAACATCTGGAAAAATAGTATAATGCAAGACCTACACTGAACAACATTTTATCTTTAGTTCATTGTAAAATAATTAATTTCATATTTACATTATTTACAAACAACTATATTATTATACACATCATGCGGACCTGACTGCTCTGGAAGGGCCGATGTATAATTTCCTAAGGTGGGTAGTAGATCTTCCAAAGCCAACTTTGCTGCATTGCGCTTGGCATCCTTCTTGGTTGAGCCAACACCAGTTTTATACTCAACCCCATCGATTACCACACAAAATGCAAAGTAAAAACCTTGTATGTTTTCTAAGAATAAAAGGAAATATGTATTAGCAAACAAAGATACTACAGTTAAAAGCATGTATATTTAGAGCAGTGGTTCTCAAACTGTGCTATGGATACCACTGGAGGTATACGGTCTGCTTTGGGTGGTACTCGGTAATCTTTTGCAGTTCTAATAGTGAACAGTAGACCAGTTCAGACCTGGTTCAGGTGCAGATTTATCCTCTTTTTGTGATGCATTCTTCAGGTTAATCACTATATGACTTGTTTAAGACCTGGGCTAGTTCTGATTTAGGTCTGTTTTAGTCAGTTGCATATAGTAGTTGGAAAGGCAATCGGGCCATTTTCAGTGGTTTGAGAACCACTGTTTTAGTGTTAGGTAAGAGAAAAATGTTTCAAAGCCCTGGCACTTGTTATGTAGTGATCCACAGCAAATCCCTCTGAAATACAAGATAGACCACAAAGACAACCACAAGTGTGTTTTTACCTGTGCCTCCGGTCTCTTTCATTTCCAGCTGAAACGGTAAAATCTGAGAAAGCTGATGGAGAAGAGATACAGGATGCGCCTCGCCTTCCATATACTTGTCAATGAGCATTTGAGGTGTGCATTTGGGCTTGGAGGGATACTCTAAGAAGGTAAGAAGTACAACTAAGTGACAATATACATGGCAAAGTAATAAAATATGAAGGACCTAACACAGATAGGGGTGTGAATGTGTAACATTTAAAACTCACCAGGTTTGTATGCTCCTTTAGGCTGCTCTTCAGTTTCACATTTGCTGTAAGTGTTAAAGGCAGGCAGACATGCCTTAGACTCTGTCAAACCAGATGAGGGAGGCATATTTTTCATTAGGACTTGGGAATAACATGCTCCTCTGGACCTGCCAAATGACCCACTTGCAGAAAACATCCTGAAAGATTACAAAATGCTAAAAAGAAAGAACATAAATACACACAAAAATTGTGTTAACACAACACACTTTTCTAAGCCATTAAACAATGATATAACTTGGGATTGCTCATGATAAACTCAAAACTCTTTCAATAATGTTAACAGAAGACAAGTTTGGGTCATGCACATAATTCATTGTTGTAACGTTTGCTGGCCTGAAATTGGTGCTGTTTTTAATGCTTAATAGACTATATTACATTAAGGCAAGGCAAGTTTATTTGTATAGCACAATTCATACACAGAGCAATTCAAAGTGCTTTACACAAAAAAAAGGCAAATTTAAAAGTACCAAACACAATTAAAACAATAAAATCAAATTTAAAGAGTATAATTAAGAATCAATTTAAAATTAAAAGAGAAGAGTGCAGATAAAACACTTTCAGTTGGCATATGCACAGTTAAAAAGAACAGTTTTAAGTCTGGACTTGAACATTGTCAGAGTAGAGGTCTGTCTAACATCGTCAGGAAGACTGTTCCAGAGTTTAGCTGCATAAAACTGAAACACTACTTCACCTAGTTTAGTCCTGACTCTGGTTGTTATACAAGTTAATTTATGTCAGTAAAACAATTCTGCATTTACTCTTAACGATGATAATACTAACAAGTGGTAACGTATGTGTGTCCTGAGTAGGACACTTTGAGCTAAAATTCTATTACTTTTTCTATCTTCAACAAGTCATAAAGTTGCTCATTTATTCTCTTCATTAATGCAAATTGTATAAAATAAAAGTACATTTTCTTACGTTTATAACGATATATTGGTTGGATAGTTTCTTATACAAATATTTTATTGCGGCCGTATGTATGGGCGCTTTTGTCCGAGGTTTAAGCTTGGCAGTGCTATGGCCCTGAGTCAGACACACGGAAGTTCCAATATCGGACACGCTCACCTTTATGGCTTTTTCAGCCTTATTTGTTGGATTTTGTTGGATCTAATTTAAGGCTGGGATATTTACGTTAACAAATTTTCACATCGGTACCTTGTTTCCGTCTTTCAAAATAAGATTGTGGGCTAAGCTAACGTTAATCAGAAAATAATGAGACGGAAAAAGTTAGCTAAAAAAACACTAAGATCACTGAAAGAACGTCGCCCGACTGTGACCTGAGCGTTCCCTGCACATTTCCCTATCAAAATTATTTTCATATCATGATTATTTTATAAACACTTAGCATAAATACACAAAAATTACCACAGAGGTACAGCCATATGTGGAGTTTTTGTTTATCTACCGTTAGCCAGTTAACGTCTTTGCCAGCGTCTGTTAGAAGACCGAAAAATAGCAAAGGGTGAGCGTGTCCGACTCAGGGCCATAGTGTCCGACTCAGGACACACATAGATTAATGACGTTAGTAGGCCCTGCAACACACACACATTTATCTATAGACATACAGTATTAGCATAATTAGCTTTTAGCTCCGCAAACTAAAATCTCATACACTGGTCGCCAAACTCACCTTACAACGTTGATTAACGTTAACCCTAAAGTGGACTTGGAGTTATTTAAACGTAATTTCAAAGTGACGCATTGGCCTGCGCCATAGAAACAGAGCAAACACGGAGCATCCACGCAGTTTCTTGGACTAGCGCACGTGCTCACTGATTGGTCCTCTTCAGAGACGTGTGCAAAAGGAAAGCGCTGCTAATTGAAATGAAACTGCTAAGAAATAGCAAGTAATTAAGCACGTGAACGAAAACAGCGCGTGAAATGCAGCAGAGTGGCCAACTGGACAAAACTGTGACTTCTGATTTGTTTTTATTGGAACCGCGTGGGTTGACTGAATGTGCCGCTGTTCGCCTTGACCTGCACCAAGCTAATAACTCCAAGCGGAGCTTGGGTGAAAAGCTTTATTCAAGTAAGTCATTTAAGTAGACCTACGTTATTTTTAAATAATTTGCTTTCTTAACAGTGTGCACTATATAAAAAACTGTTCATACTTTTTTACCTGAAGTATAGAATTTGTTGGTTAGCCTACTTTTACTTGGCTACATAGCAAGCAAAACCGGGCCAATTCTGGCTGAGTGACAGTGTTGGTTGAATTCCGGGTCGGCTGAAGCACTGGTTTCCTTGGATGGGCCAACCCATACGTGCAGTAATAGCAACTATTCCTTTATTTCCTAATCGGCTCAAAAGGTTTGTTACCTGGTTCCCGGAGTTGGAAGTAAACGCCGATGTGGGTCAACTCGGGCCAATAGAAAAAAATAGGAGCCAATTTTCAGGGACTGGGCCACAATTGGGCCAGGGACTATGCCAACACTTAGCCCAAAATTGAGGTATCAGTTAACAGGATGTGGGCCATTTCTGGGCCAGAGAAAAATTGCTATGTGTAGCCTAATTTGTTTTAGTGGGCCTCCCTACACCACCTCTGGCTTTCTCAATTTGCAAGGGACATATCATTCACTTGATAGATAAGGGAGTCACCTTGGCTATAAGCACCTAATATTCAACATTGGCTACATAAAGTAATAAATACATGTAATTTAATCCCCCATAATCCAATATTAATTTATGATGCAGTGTTTATTTTAAATTAACTTTTTTGTGGCATTAAAGAATTGTAGGTGTGGTGTATAAATCTAATTTAATTTGCAGGTTCACAATACGGAGACACTATAAGTTGGCAACCACCTTAACTGACACATTTTCTGTGGGAAACACTGATTATTAAATTTAATGAACAGTGTCGGACTTAAAGAAGTTCCTCTATTTCAATTTGGATATTTTCTGAAATGCTTGGCAGATTAGACTCTTAGAAATAAAGTGGTAGGTCTGGTTCTATTAGCGATAGCCTAAATACAGGCTAGTGTTGAAGATGGGCTACATCAAGGTGTAATTTCACCTTTTAGGTAGATGTGTAAAGAAATGTCTTAACAGATAGAACATTTGTTCCAGTGAAACTTATTAAAATGTGGAAAAATATCCCGTGGGAGGTAGCCTAATTGAAAAGGGACTTTCTTTTTCACCTTCCACTGACAGTCTGATAATTGTGGCCTGTTGGCACTCACACTGCTTCCCTTTTGAGTTTGACTTTATCTGACACACCTACGTAAATATGTGCAAACATCCTCCCTGAGTAATGACTAAACAAACTCAGCGTAGCTATTACAGGAGCCTATATTCAGCTTTTCAGCCTGCATGTGCCATGTTTGTGGTTTAAGAATTTCCCTGTTTTGGCTGTGACATACATTTTTTGTCAAACAAAGAGCACTTTAACCTATAAGCACAAAATAAATGTGACATTTCTTTTTGCTTTGTTGAATTAATCACAAAGATTAAACAATATGTGACTAATACCATAACCTCCTGCATCATTTTATGACCTGTGTGCTTAGCCCACCAGAAATGTAGGCTCTGCTATGTAAATAAGCCCTATGTATATGCTTATCAATTTGTACTATATTTGTATGTAGATTTTCCAATGCATGCGTGAGAGTGAGTTGTAGAGCATATTAGCACATTTAGCATTTTAGATACAGTTTTATAATCACATTCAATCATTAGATTGCATTAATTGATACATAAAGGGTGTTTCAATCAAGCTTGACACAAGTAAAGCCAGCGTACCACTAACTGCACACTTGATTGGGTCATACTTCTAAATATCACACATTTTCCAGGACATGCACATAGCAGTGGGTTTTCAGAAGTGGCACATGTGGTTACACATTTGATATGACTCTTGCTAAGGCAGCCATCAAGAATTGAAAGTGTTTTTTTTTTTTTTTTACATCTTCATACATGTCCAGTAATAAAAGGTTATCAAGTCCACTGGCTTTATTACTTTCAGACAACCCCCCTCTTAAATGACGTGTCAGAGATTAGCAATTGTGTGACTTTAAAAGCAAAATGGAACAAGCAGCCTACACACAAAAAAGTGAGCAGTGAAGGTCACCAAAGTTGGGTTTTCCACCCCCGCTAATAGGGACAAGGTTTGAATGCACTGGTCTCACTTGAAAAGGGAAAGGATGCGGTCTTAAAATGACTCTGCACACTCCATCCTTCTGCTAATGTTCCCATAAGCAGAGAAGGTGAAGGAAAAACAGTGACTCACTCTCTGAACCACAGTTAGACCACTTTTCTCAAAATAGCACCATGTGATCTGGTGATTTAAGAAATGACCTCACTAGGGCTAAATTTGCTGATTGGATGTGAATTTTTTTTAAGGTTTTAAAGATTGCCTATGCAGTGTTACATGCTTTGAGTAAATGCAATGCTGTTTAGAAAACAGGAAAGCTCACTGTTAACTGTTGATCAGCTTGGGGAAGTGATGATTGAAAATGAAAAACTAGACATTGGAAATACTGAATATTAGTTGGTACATGACAGACCCTCCCAGTGTATGTGTTTCAGTTATTATAAAATAATAATTTCAGACAGCAAAGACATGACCCTCTTTTACTGAAGTGGTTTGTTTTCACCTTTAGTGCTGGAGGTCAGGGGTTTGATTCCCCATCATGGGGCCAAAAAACTCTAGCCACTATGTGCCAGCACCAAGCCCAGATAAATAGACAAAGTTTGTGTCACTAAGGGCATCCAGCGGGAAAAATACAAACGAAACAAACTTTCAAAGTACCCATGCGAATGATTATCTGAGAGAGCTTAAAAAAGGAGGTTGAAAGAGACTTTAGATGACAGTAATTAGATACTTTTACTCAGATAAATTACTTGAGTACATTTTTTCTGAAGGAAAAAGTACTTTCTGAGTAAATTTTGTTGAACATACTTTTACTTTTACTTGAATAAATTTTGTTTTATTTAAACTTTTACTTGAGTAAAACTTTAAATTGTGTAAGGAAGTTTAAGTTGTTTGTGTCTGTCTGTGGTGTGGTGGTTAGCTCATCTGACTTGCAGTCAGAAGGTTCAGGGATTGAAAGTTGAGGAGGAAGAAGGTTTTGCAAAACAGTCATATGTACTTTTTTACTTAAGTAAATTTTATACTCAATACTTTTTTACTTTTACCAAAGTACATTTTTTGTTGGGTACTTTTACTTCTACTTGAGTAATATTATTTTTGAAGTAAGTTTACTTTTAGTTGAGTACAGCTTTTGAGTACTTTATCCACCGCTGCTTTTTGCATAGCTATTCTTAGCTTATACCAACTATAAATAAAGCTGCAAAAAATTTAGCAAGCCACTTAAGTTAAATAAACAAATTAGCTAACGCTATAGAACCATTGTTCACACAGCTGATTGTCTGTGCATAAATGGTTGGCTATAGGTAAAGTACAGTAGACTGCATTTAAATGAACAAATTACCATCAGCAACCAAAAAACAAAAAGTAACAACAAGATGATCTTGACAACTGGCAACCAAATGACCACTTGTGATGGGCCTGTGTTTGTGCCTGGTTCGAAAACATTAGCGACATTCAGTATTTAACTATCATATTTAATCCTCTTCGGTCGTGAATCTAGCTCCACTTCCTTTGGTGTTCAAGGTTAATTTAATTCGTTGACAACCATAAACTCAAGCCACACTTCATACCAGTCCCAAGCCTAGGGTGACCACCTCAAAAAGTACAAAAAGTGGGACAATTTGGGTATTTGGTGGAACAAGGTGGGACAACTTGAGAAATAAATGTTTTGATCTACAAATCTATATTACCAGCTTACTGAGATACAAGTTGTTTCAGTTTAGGGTTTTGGTTACCCTATCCAAGCCTGGATAAATGTTGAGGGTTCTCTCAGGAAGGGCATCCGGCATAAAAAATTGGCAACCGAGCAGCCAAAGGGACTTTTTATTATTATTATTTTTATTTAATAGAGCAATAAGCTAAACATGGGTTAAGCCTGCATGCTAAAAGCCACTGACTGTGCTGGACAGAGAAATATAATTAAATTACATATGGCAGAACACTATAGCTTATCAATATGCTCAGAGTTAATCCATCAAACACCATAAGTCCTAATTTAATAAGTTAACACTGGCTAATGCAACCAATAACCACATTTATGTTTTACGATGTAGGTCTAAAATGTACTAATACCTACAGTTGCTTATGGAAAGTTCTACGAGAAGAGTAAATAATACAATGTCATTATCCATTGAATAGAAAAGGTGTGGCCAAACAAAAGGTGCATTTGCAGTCAGTTCAAACAGGAAAAAGCTTGCCATATAAGTGCACCATTATCTATTGATCTGAATGGAACAATAACTGAAAATGAAACTTGAAACCTTGGAAATATTTGCTGTTATTAATAAACTTATGTCTAGAATCATTTTGGAAAAGTTGAACCCCAAGTCACCAGTGCATGAGGGCTGTGGAATTTCCCTAACTTTGGGCCATTACTACCACCAGACTTTTAGATTTTTTGATCGCTTTGGATGATTCACACAGAGATAAAAAAAAAAAAAAAAAGTTTATGTCACCATGCAAAATTTCAGCCACAACACATCCGTCCGAGTAGTAGCTCTATTTCTGTTTCCACCTACTGTTTTATCAGCGGACTGTGGTAAATCCCTATGATTTAAAATGTAATCTACTTTCAGGTGACATGATAGAAGCAGACAGGATGTGGTATTTAGCTTGCCTCAAATTGAAATGCATACACACCAGTAAGTTGTAAGCAATACTGTTTTTGTAACACTAGAGGGCAGCATTGGTATGGACAAGGAAATTCTATTAACATTTTTTAAGAGCACGTCCCTTTGCATATCATTCTAAAACAGTGGATAACCTAAGTGGTTCAAATCAATATAATCTATGAAGAGATGGAAAGTAAAGAGATACTTTTACTTGAGTCCATTTTGAGGAATAACTCACTATAAAGCTTTAATTAAATATTAAAGAGTAGTATATGGTAACATATTTTCTATTTACAAAGCATTACTTCATCATTAATAAACACCATTAAGTTATAAACATTGTTAGCAAGGTTTAATTAATGCACTCATTTAATTCATTGCAAATTTATAAACATCAGTGTCTATACAGTATCTACACACTATTCATTAAAATATTGTTAGTAACATATTTATTACTGCTTTACTATTGCTTAATGGTGGACTATTCTAAAGTGTTACCAAATCTCTTAGCAATTCTAAATTATAGTATAGTATTACATTCTGTTTATCTTGGTCTTTGGTGTTGTTGATAAATTATAGATCGGTGAAAATATGCAAACATTGATATTTATCAAGTTAATCACACAGATCATTGTGCAGTGAGAAGTCACGTTCATTCATGTTCAGTCCAGATGCTTGTCCTTATCTGTCCTACTGTTATCTCCTCTGTATTATGCTTTTAAAATATAACACTCAAATGTCAGAGTAATACAAATGTAATTTGTGTGAAGATCATACAGATTACTGTGTCTTTAAAAATCCCTTAAATTTCACAAGGCAAACCTGGAGCTACCCTGAATAATGAATTAGGTAGTAGTAGTAGTAGTAGTAGTAGTAGTAGTAGTAGTAGTAGTAGTAGTAGTAGTAGTAGTAGTAGTAGTAGTAGTAGTAGTAGTAGTAGTAGTAGTAGTAGTAGTAGTAGTAGTAGTAGTAGTAAGAATTATAGTGGTAATAGCTGTACTACTAAAAGTAGTTATAGTAATAGTAGCAGTGGTGGAAATGGTAATACTAGTAGAGGAAATGGTAATACTAGTAGCGCAAATAGTAATACATGGCATGGTAATGCCGTACTTTAAACCTAAATTTACACACAATACTGTATAAAAAATACTTTTTATAACTTTTAGTCAAGTTCTTTTGTACTTGTTCTTGAGTAATAACTGAAATAAAAGTAATTGGAGTACTTTTTCCATCTCTGCCTAAATGACTTCATAGCCTGTTTTTTACTGCAAACAGTAGGGAATATGCTTTATTATATTATATGATATTATATTATATTATATTTAACAACTGTATGCATGTAGTTTCAGTGTCTTAAGCTATAGGTGTCTAAACATGCCCTTAAGTCTTATTTGCATTTATAAAGTACTGTATTGCAGTAATTAAGTAGGCTAACACTCAAACTGTTCAAACTAAGTAGGTTTTCAAAGTACTAAAAATTTGATTACATTTTAATAGTGAAATAAAATTCAGATATAATTTACAGCAGACAATTATTATTTTTTTTTCAGGCATTATCCCCATAACCAGATGCTATTGGGTGATTCAAAAACAGGAAGAAAATTGCATTCTTTTATATTAAAATAAGGTTTTGGTGCTTCTTATGCTAGTACTTAAAACAACTCATGCCGCCAGTGTCTTCTTTTGCCTAGTTGTTGAATATACTTTATGATAATATGGTTAAACATGTTGCTACTGCTATGACATGACATGCAACTCTGTCTGTACAAATATGACTTACACATAATGTTCTGTAGAAGCTGTGCTAACGGCTTTACTCCACTGAGCGTCCCGAGCCCATGAGAAACCAGAGCCTATAGCGCCCCATGGCTAACTCACGTTGGCTCTGACAGCAGCCCCTCCATTGATAAATAACAGCAGCACTGCTTTAGCCTGCTGCCGCGGTCGCTCTCAGCTGCAGCTCTCTCCAATGCGTCTCCACAGCCGAGATTGAATCTTCCCCATTCATTAGACTAAGTGGATGAAGCTCTCTAATAGGGGCTCCCTTCCCCTCAATAATTGCCGTTGATTGGCGTAAATTAGACCCTAGTTGCCAGACGAGTGATTCTCGACGACGATAATCCGATTCCCAACTCAAACTAATAGGATTTTAACTCTGGCTTTGGCCTAATGTCCGTCTGCAAACCCTGGCTATGGCCCTATGCCCCATCCAGCCGACATCCCTGGTTCATATCTGGACCAGGCCGGGCTGGAGAGAAGCGTGTGTGTGTGAGGGAGGTTGAGGGTCGGGTCAGCTCCAGCCAAACTCAAGTGACTCATCCACGCCATGACATTCTTGTATCAATTGGTCATTCATGTGTGACTGACATCATCAATGGGACATGCATGTGAACAAGACGGCATTAAAGGGGCGCACAAAGCAGATGTGGGACAGAGCTGGTCAACATGGGGGAACATTATTTGCAACGGACAAATACGTGTAGGTCAAGATAGTTTTTTGAAAAGAACACAGTGACATAAGGTGAGAATTAGGGGCCGCAGTGCAGGTCTTCAGAATGGGCCCTAAAGTTATGCAGCACATTTTGTCTATACTTTGATGTACATTTAAGTCTTTGAAGGTGAACTGCAATTTCTTAAAGTTCACTAATACTAATGTTTAAAATATTCAAATGTGTGAGTGCCATAAAATGTTATTGTTAATAAAATGTTGTTGTTCATAACTAAACCTTTAAACATTATTTTAGAAAAAAAATTGTGCATATCATACTTTTTTAACAAAGTTTAGAACATCTTTTTTCTTAAATTTAGTGCTGTGTAATTTATAGCCTAGATTAAAAATAACTAAAAGTGACAAAAAGGACTCTCAATGGGGCCCCTCATGTCCTGGGCCTCAGTGCCTGATGTTGTGCCCCTGAAAGAACATCAGTAACAGCATTTTTGCATTGGCCTATGCTGTATGGTCCATATGATTCATAGCTGAAAGTCTTTGTGTCAAAAAGAAACAGATGAAGCGACCAGCAGAGTGCAGCAGAGTGGAGATGTCTTGTGCTCTTTTGAACAGAATCAGAGAGAAAAAGCTTTCTGTATGATGCCATTTTATCACAAAGTGAAAAATGTCTGTGAGGAATCAGTGGAAACAGAGCTGTACACTGTTTTTTTTTTTGATAAATGCATAAGAGCAGACTGGATGTAGAGGGCTTGTTGATTGGGCAGTGCTTCCTGGAGTGGGCGGGGTTTTGTTGAAGACATAAATAATAAATAATAATATTTTCATTGAAATCAAACACAACCCCAGGTATGTTTTTGAGGAGGGAACAACATTATAACATGGCAGAAAGCTCCAAAAAGTAAATTTTGCAGAATATAACTCCTTTGATTAAAAATATTAAGCTAGTGGTTTGAATGTACTAAAACTGGTGGCAGTATTTTTTGGTAATGCACAGCAAAACCTTCCACTGTAGTAGGCTATTGCTACTACTACTGCTGTGGCTATGATGAATACTACTACTATTACTTCCCAACTCACTACTACTACTACTCCCACTTCAGCTGCTACTACTACTACTTTCTGCTGTTACTACTTCTGCTACTTATCCTGCTACCCCTACTGCTGCTCCTGCCATTTCTACTACTGCTACCACTACTGCTACCACTTCTACAACTACTACTGCTATTACTGCTATTACTTTTACTGCTATTACTACTGATGTTACCTCTACTGCTACAGCTACTACTGCTATTACTTCTATTCCTACAACTACATCTGCTACTATTTCTACTGTTAGAACTACTTCAGCTACTATTTCTACTGTTACAACTACCACTGCTATTAATTTTACTGCTACAACTACTACTGCTACATCCACTACCTCTACTAATGCTACTATAAATATACTTTTACTGATTTAGTAAAAGAGTTTACCTCTGCCTATCATCTGTTGTATCTGAAACTGCAGTTAGATTTCCGTTCTAGGTACATTCTCTAATCTCGCACAATTTTGCATGCTGCAGAAATAAAGTGTATAGTCCTAACACAGTGACTGTTCTTTTGTCATTGAGTTGATAAGGGGACGGTGCTACTACTAAGGCCCGAGGACTAATGAATCTCCACTCCATTACAGCTGAATCGGACAGATTGCTCTCCCGGAGAAATGAATTGAGTTTTTTGTATTTGTGAGATCATTCTCCCTCCATTAACTGCTCTTTATCCCGTCTCTTCATCACAGGCAAATCAGGTTAGGCAGCCATGATTAGCTGGGGTGGCCTCCCTTTTTAAGAGGTAATTGGGTTTGGCGGCTCAGCTGATAGTGCCATTAGGACCAATAAAGGCTGGGCTTGGCTCATCGAGTGAAACGGATTCTTCAGCAGCAGATGGCACACGCTGCAGGGAGAGGGAGAGGGTGGACCGGGGCCGAAAACAAAGTTTGTGTAACCGAAGTCGTCCGGGGGCACCCCCTCCTCATTCCTCCCGGTTTGATACTTCTGTGTTTGACTAGAGGTGGCAGTGGTGACATTTTCTGGGATGCAATCACAGCTTTTAATAAGGCAAACACACATTACAAAATGATTTGGTCATTAAGAGTGTGTGGTTTCTTATTGAGATAATTAATCATTGTAATGTTTTAATGGCATACTAAAGGTTGGGGTCTTAATATAAATCAGATAGAGACATTTTTTACTGCACGCAATAGAAGTTCTGAAAAAAATGTAATACATAACAGTACATACTGTGTTAGTTAAGCATCTATAATTGCTCCTTGCTCATATGTTAAAAAATTACCTTTAACTGCAGTCTTGGTCATAACTTGTTGTTTAATATGGTCACACACAACACTAGCCAAAAAACCAGCAATGGTATTTTAGCATTAGATTAGTTCCAGATAGCAACATGAGTAAAAAGTTGGAAAAAAATAATAAATCAAAATAAAATATTATCATTGTTTAATATAAAGATATATTTTGGTAGCACTATAAATGACACATGCCAATAGGGACAGGTTAGGATTTGTAATAACCTGCACATAAATGCTTTTTTTCATTATAAACCACAACAACCATAATTTCATCCACATAAAACTGACCATGGATAACATATTAAAACATTAACATAACATCTCAATACATATCTCAATACATATTACACTGGTTTGTAGTATTTCTAATTGACTTATACAAATGATATGATACAAAGTAGCTAAAACATTTAGTGCTAAAAACATTTGATGCATCAGATTGCTTTAACAGCATATAGCCGTCTCAGCTAATACTGAAAATTATAACTGTTAAGTTTCCTTCTAATTGTGCATTTACAAATGTTTCACTAAAGTTGAATGGGTATCTGGTTTATGATTTAGTATCGTTACCCAGAAGCCAGAAGCTGTCTTCACCTGTAAAAACAGTTATCAATGGCTGACAAAAATCGAAGATGTTGAATGTTGCACAACCTAGAATCGATCATTCCTGTATCATCCACTGTCATCTGGACTAAAGGAAAGGTGAACTTGGCAATTCCGAGAAATGCTGTGAAACCCCAGATAACCTTACTGTGCATGGGTTGTCGTCCTATAGGCCGGGTGCATTAGTGGTGACAGGAGGGCCGGTGGGGACGCGCTCTGATGGGAGCTGGTAGATTCTGTTGGATTTTGTGGCTGGCTGTTGCTGTGACTGTCTCTTCCTTATCTGCTCCTCTGACAGGCTCCGATCCCCACCACCAGTCTTATCTGTGGCTAAGACTTCTTCAGCTTTAGCTTCCCGGAATGGTTCCTCGGTTTAGTCAACTGTGGCATTGGTCATGTGAAAGGTGACTCTTATTTTGACCAACTGTGAGATGGAAAGAGAAGATGCCGTTTTATTTGGAATCATTTATTGTAGTGGTTTAATTGTTGTTGTTATCATGTCCCTGATATAAAAGATTTTTATTTCACATATTTAACTTTATCTGGTTCACCATTTTATATTGTTAAAACAACATTTAGGTTTTAATTTAGATGAACATTAAACCTATATTCAACCTAAATAAACCCACCAGTGAAGAATGATTTTCTTTTTTGATATAATTTTAAAGCAGTGGTGTTTCAAGAGTACAAAGGGAGCAATGCTTCTAGTGGGACTGGGCAACTTTCTGTGCATAAAAATAGGAAAAAAAAATGTTTTAAATTGAAAGTTAGTGGTAGAACTTTAGACACATGCATTGTTATCAGACCTGAATCCTGGTGGGACCTTTTGCAATTGCCTATAATACTGTACTGAAACTCTGTTTAAAGGTGTACCTCTTGTACATTCAACATAAAATGTTGCTTTTTGCTTAGCTTTAGGGTGAGAGAATGTTTAGTAGTAATTTATTTTAGTGATTTATGTTTGCTGAATTACTTTAGTTTTCACTGATGTTCAATTTGCAAGCTATCTAGCAAAGGAATGGTCAGACATTAATAAAAAAATAGGAAAGGACTAATTGCAAGATATTGATACTTTGTATAACTCCAGACACAAGGGGTCAGTAAAGGAAATAATTATTAATTTAAGCAGATTCTTTACCATTGTGAGAAGTAAAGGTTGAAACACATCAACCCAACTCCCAACCACTGTCAGAAGATGCAGAGCAACTACTCTGTCACGTCACATCTCCCCTGGTCAGCAAAACTGTCTTAAGACCAGGGGAAACCTAGGCTGATTTACAAGCAGTGCATATGTTCTACACATGAGATGCAGATGACAAGATGCTGTAACTCTCCATAACAGAAGGCAGTGATAGTGGCTAAACTCTTTTTGTTCAAATATTTCTCAGTGCATAGTAATCTGATATGCTAAATTAAACATGTTTTTTTTCACAAATAAAATGCACTGGATTCTTGCCACTGTTTGCCTAAGTGTGAGGCTGTTATATTTTTGTTTGTACAAGCTAAGGTAAGCTAACATTAACTTCACAGATGTAGGAAACATGCTAAATAGTTTCCTGAAAACAAGTCCTTTATAACTTAACGTATGGAACCTCGACCGTGCCTGAAGACTGATTATCGGCCCGGTGTATTCCAGCTTTAAGGATTTTGTGGTTTAATGGACAGAGCTTTTACCCCTGCCTGAAGCCCAACATAGTGCCAGTGCCTTTGCAGAGGCCCGTGCTCTCCAGGTGCTTCTAGTTCTATGCTTGATGATTTGGATTAAAACTATACAGATAACATTGCATTGTTCTGTTTAGTTAGTAAGCTGGTAAACTGACAATATTCAACATGCATGGACCACACCTCCACTCTGCAATAACATGCTGTGCTTCCTGATGGCACATGTTGATGTATTGTAGCTGTAAGTATGCGGCATGCTTTCACCTGAGAGCTGCACATTTCCAGGCCGTCCTAAATAAAACATAGTGTCGCCCGGGCGCCGGTAAGTGTCCCTCGCATGGGCCAGGGGGAGGGAAGGGCAGGGCTAAAAAGCGTCCAGGTTAAGTTGTTTGAAAGGCCTCGGAGTATTAAGAGGCATTTTACACTTAAGAAGTTGGTTTCGCTGGGTTTTCTGTTTCCCCTCTTATTGATTGATGCTCAACTATCAATGCATAATAGAAAAGCACTCAGAGCAAATGCAGGGTTATGGCCTTGGGAGGGAGCCGGCAGACGAGACTCCGGCACACACTCCCCGCGCCTCCACTACCACCAGCACTCCCTGCTTCCAATGCCATTATTGGGCCATAAAGGATCCCCGGGGAGGGCCACGGTGTTCAGATCAGCACACACCAAATACCCAATTAAAAAAGGCTTTAAATTCCCTCCTCTTTCCTGGGCTAAAATCAATCCGAATTCAATCTATTCGGCTAGGATTCCGACAGAGCAGGTAATTGCCCATAATCGGTCAGCTAGGTGACAACAGCTTAAAGGGGAGACACTAATACAATCAGGTATTCGCTTGCAATGCTATAGGCCCTGTCGAAAGGTAGCGCCGTTTATGTAGCCATCAAATATAGGCGTATATAAAGTTACAACGGCTGATAAAGAGGCTCTGCAAGAATGATACTTCCTAAATGAGCGGTCATAAAGCAGCAATAAATGTATTCGGGAGTCATCTTGGAGAAGCGAAATGAAATAGCCGCTCTAAAAGTTCACATTGTCAAAGCTTATTATTAGCAGACTTTGTATTAGGCAATTATGTTCCGGATTATTTTAATGAAATTCTATACTAGTGGTAAAGGTATACAGACGGTACTTAATGGCAGCATTGGTCTTAATGGGGGAGGATTAGAGTAGCTCAGATGATGGGTTTCCATAGCCTAATGCGTTCAGCCCATATTCTCCATTATTCTTTATTTATTATTGCAGAGATTTAGTAGGGTCTCTTAAATCTGCGCCTTCAGATGACTCACACCTATTTCATGTTAACTACAATGGATGACTTGTTGTTGATCAGCACATTTCCTGACATTATAGACATTGAGTGCTTTGAAAACATGATGCAGACATACTAAACTATTAATAATTTAGTAATTGTTTTGGAAATACCTTTACCATATTAGATAAAACTACTATAAGAACTGTATTTACTAGACTAAGATAAATGTACAATAACCTAATAATTACACTCGTTAAAATTAAATAAATGTTTATTAATCAATATTGGGTTCCCTACTCCAGCACATTTTTATGTTTCTCATTGAAACTCATTTGTATGCTATGGGTGTCTTTTTAAATTACACCCATACCAATAAATATGGCATTATCTAAAGAAATAGGGCAGAATGTTGTTGGAAATATTCTCCTCAGAGCTCACATTAAATGGACATGGGTAGACATAGTTCAGTCAGTGGTGGAATGTAACACAGTAAAAGTACTTAGTTACTTTCCTTAAGTACAATTTTCATGTATCAGTACTTTACTTGAGTAAATTTTGCAAGGGGTACTTTTACTTTTACTTCACTACATTTTAGAACAAGTATCTGTACTTTTGACTCCACTACATTTTTTAATTAGTTTGAAGTCAAAAGTATTTTGACTTAAAATCATGAGTTTTTGCCGTGTGGTCATTGTATAGACTCTACATAAGTGTAAACAATGCAGTATGTAGTAGTGCTCTTTAGGAAAAACTCACTGACAGGTTCGGTCTCTTCTATTTTATACTTTATACTTTTTTTTTAGTTTTCAGCACAGTTTTTCTGCAAAATCCCTCACATTAGATATATTACCTCTTGAATCGGTGTGAAATACTTTTACTTTTTTACTCAAGTATATTTGAAAGTAGGCATTTTAATACTTTTACTAAAGTAGAAATTTTCATGTGATACTTTTACTTTTACTTCCTCCACCACTGAGTTCAGTGTTTCCAAATTTTCACTGATCCCATAATACAGCAGTATTTATTTTATCTGTTCAGTACTGCGCCTATCTGCTTCTCAGTTTGGGAGTGTGCTGATAACTATACTGTAAGAAAAATATATACACAAAAAGTAATTAGTTCCTCAAGTAGCAGCTAGTGGTCTCCACCTATTTAACCACAGACATCTTTATTCATATGTATATAGTAATAATGATAATGCTAACAGCAATGGTCAGTGGTTAACCTGACTGACAAGATGGTCTGTGACACAAAACCGGCATGACCAGAAACAATATCAACTATTTGTTAAACCTAAATTACAGCCAACTAGTTCTACCACACGATTGGTCCAAACCCCTGACTGAGCAGTGCATAATGAATTTGGATCAATCTCTGAACTCACCAAACTATTGCTGTGTAGGGTAAACTGTTTTTTCCCATAAATGTTTATTAATACATTTACATTTGTCTTTTTTTTTTTTTTACTTTGGATATAAGCTTATACTGTATATTATAATTATGTCTTGTCCCTAAAAGTGTATAATATACATAACTTTGAAATCACAACATATTATTTTGCTATTTTATCAAAATTACTGCATACAGTTGAATTGTTATGTAATATTAACTCGACAATATAACTTTATGCATAGTTAAGAAAGTTGACTAAACATCAAATAAATAATGCAAATAACAATGCAATAATAACTTCTTAAACATTCGCATAAAACCAAAATGCATAAATCCCAAAACACACAGTCTAATGATACTGGATGATAACACTTAGGAGTTTTTGATCCTGCTGTGTGCTGTCTTAAAATGTGCTCTGTCCGCCCGGTAACATGATGTCCAGGGGTCAGCGGGGTCAAGAGGTCAGCGGCAGAAGGCTGCGATTAATGGATCTCTCAATAAAAACGGGAGCTAATATTACTGGTTCTCTCCTCTCCGATCCAGGGAGGGAATTCCTCCTTCAGCAGACAGCACAGGGCAAACAGCTTGGCTCGACAAACGACTTTCTGTAATGGGCCCGAGCCTCCGAAGCAGTGGAAGCGTACTTTTTAATTGACCAATCAAAAGGAAACAAAGCAGCCAATCGAATTTGTTTCATTTCCTGCCAGATCCATCGGCGTTTAAAGTCAACTACAAAGTACATCAGCGCACTTGATTATGAATATATCAAACAGCCTGCTGCTTAGAGAGCCAGGGCATCGTTACATTAATAGGAACAACAAGAATCAATCTCTGCCTTTATACTATAGAGTACATCAGGATTGAGAAGATTATTAAAACCCAATTTAGTCATAAGCTGTTTTAAATCACTCGCATTTTCATCCTGAGAGCACATATTATAACATCTGCTAAGCACTAGTCACATAAGGCAAAATAAAAAACTCTAGCAAATGACAATAATGTGTCTTTTATAATAGAGTTTAAATTAAGAAATAGCAATTATGGTTGTCGGGAGCAGTTAGTGGTCTATATTATTATTATTATTATTATTATTATTATTATTATTATTATTATTATTATGATCTAGAGTTGTTTCCACTTGTCAAAATAAGGCAGGTTTCGTTCAAGACACTCAGCAGCAGTTCGCCATTTGTCCAGTAGGTGGCGTATAGTACTGTTAAGACACTTAAGCACTGAGGGTTCAGCTGAGAAAATGCAAGCCTACGTGACATGTTTATTGTGAGGAATATTAAAGAACTGAAGTGACTACGTAAAAAGAAAGAAAAAATAGATAAAATATATTACTTTGTTATAACATTATTATAAAATGTATATCTTATATAATAAAATATAAATTAGACTGTTTAGATATTTTAGCATGTTAACTCATTTTAAGTAAATTTATGCATTGTGAAGGTTGTGAAGATACTAATACAGTAAAATAAAGTATTTAATTGTATATAGATGCTTTTTGTACTCATCGAGTGTTTACCCAGTACTGTACAGTTGACTGTTAATTTAAAAAATCCTGTAATTCTACTACCAGGAGCAGCAAGTTAAACAGATACTGAACCTTGCAACTCCCAACCTTCTAAACAAACAGACAACCTACAAACTGCAGACCAGCCTGGTATCATTGTTCATTTACTACATTACAACATATAGCTACTGTATGTACTTTGTGAATATATTTAAGAACATATTTTTACTTGAGTAGCTCTTGGAAGGAGAATTTTAGTACTTTTTTATCTCTGAATGAGTAAAGGAGGGTATAGATTAGTATAATAGTATTCACAAAAGTGACAGGAGCAGTAGCAGTAGTGTTAATGGCAGTATTTGTAGTAATTGTGGTAGTACTATTAACAGCAGTGCTAGGGGCAGTTGTAATATTTTTACAGAAGTTGATTTTGTACTGCACTGTCAAAAGTACTTTATACTTCAGCAAATATTTTACTATACTAATATTTTTGGTTAATGCTTTTACTAGAGTACAGTTTGGAGTACTTTCTGAGTTGGACTCCTGTTTAGGTTACAGTGTTTTGTCAATGTTTACAATGTTGAACATGCAATAACATGTCAAGGCATTGTGGAATAAACCAAAAGTATTTCAAAGACTTCCACTCAATGAATGGTGACAAGTCATTTGACAAATTACATATAATAGCTGCCTTCCTATCTCTATTAAAATGCATAATACTCCAATAAAAAGCAACACAAGGTAGTGAATTACCTCATTTGTAGCCAAGGTCTTCCATGTTGCATCCTTGTAAAATGTTCGTTATTTTCAGGAAAATACCCAATGGCAAGGGCATGTCAAACTCTTAGTGCACTACAATGACATAGGACATGACTTGAAAAGCCAGACTGCTTTTTAATTGCATGGTATTAGTGATTTGATTATAGGCTTGCTTCCAAAACCTAAACTTCCTCTAAAAACTTGCACGCCAAAATGTGTCCAATGTATTTGAATATGTGAACAAATCCTAGCTGTGCATTCGCTGGGCTTTGCAGTCAGTGGTTCCAACTTTTGCAGCCGTGAGTGACTCAATCCGTTGCCTTTTGACGAGGTTTTGGCCGCTTGTGAGGCACTTGTATTTGATTTCACAGAGAGGTGGTAAACATGGCGGCCTTCTCTGTTGTTCTCTGTTGTTCGGACACGCTCAGCTGAGACAGAGCGGGGGCTAAAGTGTCAGCTCGAGGATGTGGGCAGTGCAGGTCAGCTTACACGCACACAAACTTACACAGCTCACGTTTCACACCACAATATGGGTACAAGGAAACTGCCAGAGTCGGCTTCCCCATGCTGGGGGTAAACACTGAGGCCCTAATGTGTTGTAAGCAGGTGTACGGGTCAGAAAAATGCAGTTATGGTTAAGATTCTGAGGCTGTAAACTTTCTTAATTTTAAACAGTCTTAAATCTTTAAATAGTCCCACCCCCCCAAGCCCCTAAAAAAAATGGAAAGGGTTGCATCAGGAAGGGCATCTGGTATAAAATAAACAAGGCCAAATGAATTTGAAGTACTTAGAGCTAGCCAAATAAATTGCAACCCCAAAAGAGAAAAGCAAAATGATATAAGATATTCATTTTCTACTACTACAGGATCCCTCAGAATTTTTGGGTTTCGGGACCAAGTCAAAATCTCAGGTTTTTTAACAAGTAATATTTTTTGTTTACCTAATTTAACTAATTTTAAGTTTTACTCATAATCATTATTCTTTTAACACATCTTACAGCCAACTTACTCTCCATTATTCAGAAAAGGATGATTATTGATAATAATAAAAACTGAATATACTTAATTTAACAAAAGAATTGCAGCACAGTTGTTGTGCTCAGAGATTTATTTTTCAATAAACGGTAGCAACAGCAAAAATTGTAAACTGAATACAACAGTAACAGAAATTAATAATTTACACGTGTACATTTTTTATCATAATAATTCTTAGAGTTAAAAAAAAAAAAAAAAACAATGATAGTGAGTAAAACTTAAAATTGAAAGATTTTAAACATATGAGCGCCAAATTTGGTAAGCAAATTGTTGAAAACTTGAGATTTTGAGTTGGCCCCAAAACTCAAAAATCTTGATGGATCCTGTTACCTTGATTTTTCAAGTTTCAACTTTAATTATTTATTTATTTATTTATTTATTTTTTACAGTGTACTGACCGAGAACCACTCACATTCATTAGCTATAGGGAAGTTTTATTCCTCAGTACATCAGTATGTTGCATGTAAAATACGCTAAACATCTGTGCATTGCAATAGAAAAGATAGAACTATACAAATCTGCCACCTCAGAATACTTACAACATGACCTTAAACCAAAGTTTGGAACTGAACTTGATAATGCAATCTGGCTATTATGTTTGCCTTGTTAAACATTGTGTCAGTGCTTGGTCAGTATTCATCAGCCAGTGCTTGTGCATGTGCCAGCACAAGGCCACTGACAGTAATAGCATGAGAAACTATTGACAGCCATATTACAGCTATTTTCAAAAGATGTATCCTGTCTGTCGCTATGTCCATAAGGCAGCATGGTGGCAAAGTGGTTAGCACTGTCGCCTCACAGCTACGACTTTCTGTATTTGCATGTTCTCCCTGTGTCTGAGTGAGTTTCCGCCATCAACCTCAAAGCATGCACAATAGACTAAAAATGTTTCTTTTGTGACCCACTTTTGCTTGTGACCCTACTTTTTGGCCTCTCTAATGACTGCAATACCTGCTCTCACTGCCCCCTGCTGTCATCTGGCCTCTTGTTTGTCTTTTTTTATGTCTGATGGTTTGTCTGATAGTTGGACTGTTGTTTCTGTTGTAGCATATAGTACTTTTCACTGAATGTTTAATAATGTTTTGTAATTTTGTATCTTTTTTCCTTTTCTTTGCTGGCATATTTACAAAAATGCCCATCTATATTCATTATCCCCTAAATAATAATAATAATAAAAAGCTAACAACTTGCACCCCAATTCTAAAAAATCACAAATTGTTTTAATTGTTAAAATTTGACCACCATTACATGATGTCAGTAGGAAGCTTGTGTCTGCGTGCCGACAATAAGTGTGTGCTCTCTCAGGGCTTATCACTCCTGGATATGTTTCTTTGTGCGCTGAAATCATATACGGCCATTTGAGCTGATGAATCCCTGGAGGTGTCTTTTATTAACTCCGTCTCACATTGATAGGTGTGATGGCACTGATGCATTCAGAATGGGGACGCTGCAGCTGCCCGGGACACTGGGGGCCCTGAATGGGACCGCGACCCTGCCTTTTAACCACTCTTCTCTTTGCTGTATGGCCCTATCAAGCCTGAAGGCCGGTCGGTTGTCACTGAGTAAATCAATGTTCTCCATTCCTCCTCCTCCTCCTCCTTCCTCTTGTCCCGTCTTTATTATTTTAATTAATCAGGATGGCTGCACCTGTCTGTCAGTTCCGAGGGTCGCCGTTTCGTGCAAAAAAAAAAAAAAAAAAAAAAAAAGGGGGAAAAGTAATTAAAGTGGCTGGCAAGGCATGCTGGGGGTTTGGTTTGGGGCAGAGATGGTGCTTGAAACATTGACAAATCGGATCCAGATGCAAGAGCTTTCATTAAATCCACTCCTCCTCCCTCTTCCCTCACCAGAAACACCTGAAGCCTTTTGTCGACTGTGGCCAGGTAGGAAGGGGTTAATAAACACTTCTGTCTAATTGTGGGAGGAATGAAGGACTGCTCAAGGGCAGTGTGAGTACTTAAGATGGAATATTAAAATGAAATCATTGTGTCTTTTAAAAGATGTAAGGAAAGATCTTTTGAATAGATTCAGGCCACTTTTAATAAACATGTTTTGATTGTAGACTTCCAGTAGATTCAGGTGGAGCCCTATAGCACATTACATTTGGAATAATTCCAGGCCTGGCAAGCTATCCTGATTCTTTTTCTATTCTATACAGAGTGGGCTTCCTGTATGTTTGAGAAGGCTTTCCATAAGGTGGAGCTACGGTGGCCCTAAAGGGCAAATCACACCAACAAAATCAACAACATGCAAACAAAAACTGAAACATGCACACAAATTCCAAAACACGTACTCAAATTCAGAAACACACACAAATTTGAAAATATGCGCACAAATTCAGAAATGTACAAAAATTCAGAAACGCACACACATTTGAAAATATGCACATTCAGAAACATGCACACATTCAGTAACACACACACAAATTTAGAAACATGCACACACATTTGGAAATATTCGCACTAATTCAGAAACATGCTCACAAATTCAGAAACACACATTTGAAAATATGCACACAAAGTGAGAAACGTACATAAATTCAGAAACCTAACACAAATTTGAAAATACGCGCTTTCAGAAACACGCACACAAATTCAGAAACATGCACACAAATTTGAAAATATGCGCACTAATTCAGAAACACGCATACAAATTTGAAAATATGTACACAAATCAAAAAACTTTCAAATTCAAAAAAACTCTAGAAACTACAGGAAATTAGATAAAGGGAAGGGTAGGACCTTTGTGTTTGACTGATTAGACAGAAGAGAGCTGTTTTCAGTCTCTTTTGGTTTTTGTATTTGTGTGTTTCCAAGTTTGTGGGCATGTTTTCAAATGTGTGTGTGTGTGTGTTTTCATAGTTGTTGGTGTGACTTGCCTTTCAGGGCCACCATATGGAGCAAATGAAGACCTTGGTTAGACATAAAACCATTCAAGATAGGGGGCAGTACCAACATGCAGAAGTCTTTCACAACCAACACAATCTTAAAGGTCCTCTATTATACCAACTCAATTTTTTGGAGCTTTTTACCACGTTTTAATGTTTCCTCCTCAAAAACATACTCAGAATTATGTTTTGTTTCATTCATGCTTAAGTAATTCTTTTCTGAGAATGTTTTCTCAGTTTTTACATTTGATGTTGGTGAGTTTTGTAAAAGTGGTGTCAGAATTATTTTCTTTAGATTTGAGATGGAACAAAGCATTACAATAAAGCCTGTCCAACAGTTATGATTGGTCAGGTAGAATTCATTCAGTTGGAAATAGATTTGAAAGGGTGGGTTTTCATACCCTCTTCCATCAGAAAGTTAATGGGTCTGGCAGGCCAAATGCAACCTGATGATTATTGCATATGGGACCCTCAATGACACTGGTAACCACCAGTCCTTATAAATGTGTCTCGCATTTTGATTTGGACTGTTATATTTGACATTTATTAAGCAAGCTCATATTTTACAAAGCTAAAAATCTCCATAATCTTCACAAATAGACACAGTTTCTTGCAGACTTGTATGACAGAGGTTTGCTGAGCTCCTTCCTGTGATGTACCACATTCTAGATTCTCATAAGGCCTTGTCTCACACTTACATTTTTCTGATTTGAAAGCATTGCCTTTGACTTGATGGCGCTTATGCACGGGTCACCTGGCGCAATCACATCCACAGTCATATCTGTTCTCTTTATGGCTCTGCGCCTCAATAACCTACAGTTGGTAAGCACCTCGACTCGGCGGAGATAAACATGTTTGTCGTGCGTATTAACAGTGCCTTGTGGGGGAACTTAGTGTCAATAAAGTGAGGATATGGCAGCCTGGAATGGACAATCAGAGCGTCTGCGGGCCTTCTATTGGGATACATAACACAGCGGGGGCTTTGGGAGTCTCCTCTTCTAAGTGGGGACTTGGGGTCTTCTGCATCATTCTGGGTAATGATCTGCATTATGAAGCATCAGAGCACTTTACGAGGCTCCCCGAGACACCAATGGGGGCTGTGTGACGCCATGTAGCCGGCTCAACAAGGCCCCAGCTTCTAGCACTCCTTATTCCTCACCGACTGCACTGAAAAACATGCTTTGGAGTATCATGTGTTGTTGAAACTATTATACATTTGTTTTATTTGTATCCACAGATATTTTGGATTGGACTAGTGGGTAAAGTGGGACTGTATCCACCTTCCATACTCCAGATGATATTTATTGTTATTACCTGACTGTTTGAGAATCTCCACAGACATAGCTCTTAATGTTTTAGTCTTGAACAACAAACTCATTTTAATAAATTATTGCAGGATTAATTACTTGATTAATGCTTTACGATAGTGCGGAGTGAATGAAGTTTATATTAACAATAATTTTCAGTTTAGTGGGCAAGTGGCTCTAACTCCTGAGCTACTGAAGCCCCAGCATTGTTTTGTTTGTCTGTTAGCAACATAACTCCAAAAAATTGTTAATCAAATTTTACAGGAATGATCAGTAATGGGACAAGGAAAAAAAATATTGTTTTTTGTTTTTTGTATCAGGGTCTGTATCTAGTACAGCTTTTCCCAAAGTCAAGAGCATTGTGGCCCTCTTAAAAAGTCAGACAATCCTGTGTGGACACCCGACAATGAAAGTTCATATATTCAAAAGTCTGTGTCATAGTTTTTCCCATAGATTTCTATGAAAATATTACAAAAACACAGACTGTTGACTAAAAATGTCTTCATTAAATGATATTCTTTAAATAAATACTTCATAGTAATTAATTTTAAACTAAGTGTATAAGCCAATTTAAGTTTGTTCATTTTGGTTTTAATTTGTTAAACAGTTCATTTATTATTGTAATTTATATGAATTCGTTATGGAAAAAAAAAAAACATTTAAGTTAGAAATTGCACCTTATTGTTTATATTATTACTACATGAAACAAATGTAGGGTGTGTTGGGTGGAGCCTTGGAGTGGAGCCTTGTGCTTTTTACCCTGCAGGTAAGGTAGCCCTTAGAGGTAGGGCTTTTGGCAGCACAGTGGCACAGTGGTTAGCACTGTAAGAAGGTCCTGGGTTCAATTCCTGGACCCACCTTTCTGTGTGGCGTTGGCATGTTCTCGCTGCATCTGTGTAGGTTTCCTCCAGGTGCTCCGGTGTCCGCTAACACCAAAAATGTGTTTGGGTCAGGTTGGCCCATAGTGGCGGCGCGCACAGTCGCAGCAGCACAGGACTAACCCTCCATCTGATCTACACAGTTTTGTAGTACACCTTGTATGTGTAATGACAAATAAAGCACTTTACTTTGTTCAATGGAAGTTGTGGAAGCTAGCCAGGGCCTGAGGCCTTACAGTTTTTGACTGTTTCATTTTCTACCTACCTGACGAACAATTTGTGGATTACTGTGGATATTGTGGATACTGTTATATATTACAACAAATCCTGATTAAACAACAACTACAACATTTGTAAATCTGGACATTCTCTTCATTATTCAAATTATCTCTCAGCACTAGTCAAGCTCAAGCTAAATCCCTGGCAGCTACGGTGTCATGTCAAGTTAAAACTGCCATAACACTCAATTTATTTTCATGTACTTAATGTAGACCAACTCTTGTGCCCCCCCTGCAGGATTATACTGTAATGCTTTGCCAGCAGCAAAACTTAAGCAGACTGCAATTAAGTTTTGGTGAAAAAATTTGCATTTCCAACAAAAAATGACAAATTATGCACAACCGAAAGGTAAATGGGAACCAACTAGCCACATGTGCATAATGTTAGTGCCTGGGGAGATAACGATAGTGGGTGACTTATTAATATATCAGTTATTTAGTATATAGTTATTGGTTCGAGCAATTGGCGCTACGTGCTAAGGCTCACTGAATTCTTAAGAACAGATGGACAATTGGTTAAAGAATTATAGAAGACTACTATAGTTGTTTGGTTAAAAGATGCATGGAGACCAAAATAAACAAATAAATAAAACACAAAAAACTTTAAATGGAACTGACCAATAACTAGATCTTCGTGCTATTAATTTAGTCGGATGGTACAAACAATCCATAGTGTTGTAAAAAATTATTTATTTGTGTTTTTAGTGTGTTCCACCATCAGACATATAAGTTAGTAATCCAAACATGCATGCAGATTATGTCACTTGTGGAAGTGTCTTTACAGCCTCTGCTGTTAGCTAACACCCCCCATCCCCGCCCTGGGCCAGTGTCATCTTCACTCAAAGTGCTTTAAAAGGGGAGATGGGAATAGGCAAATGGGAGGGTTCCAGGGAAATGTGATTGACCAGAAAAATACAACGAGACCAAGAGTGTTTAATGCACAAATGCACAAAAAGTGATATTTTATTACAGCTGAAGGCTTTCAAAAATTACTGGAAAAGGCAGGAAAATGTGTCTGAGATGGAGACTCTGAAAAGCCTGTTTAACGGCACATAATCGCTTTAACCCTGATGTGTCCTGTCCTTTTCACGCGCTGATATGTTTCTCTGACCCCTGATTTGATTAAGTCAAACTTCATTTTGGGGGGAAAAACCACTTTGTTGCTATTACTGGTGCATTTTCAAGATGGGTGAATGTGAAAAAAAAAAAAATTGGTTACACAATACGTCATTTTTTTTATTTTTTTTTCAGATGTCGCTCTCAGATGGTTAACTTGACCAGCTGTCTATACAGTATGGGCGCTCTCATATTCCCATAATACATAATGCACAAATATGTGATAAAAGTGTTGAGGGTGGGCATAAGTGAATATTTCCTGATTTTATTATGCTTTTAAATATTACAAAGGTTTTAAAATGAGACATAAAAGGCCTAGTGTGCCGCCATTTTGGTCCCACATCCCTCAAACCATTGTTATTGATTATACTTCAACTATTACCATACCTGTGAATTTTATTACTGTTTTAAAGGAAGCAAAGAGAAAGTAAAAGCTAAGTGATGCTTTGTTGACCTTTACTTCCTGGTTTCCTGTTCATGTGATGCCTCATTACTCGCCAAGTTATACAAACTACTCCATTGTTATACCATTTGGGGTGAGAATATGTCAACACACAGAGATATCATTAGTTTTAAGTATTTGTCTGCTGTGAGAACATTTCTGAGCACAGGTTATTTGGCATATTTATCCAGATAATTTACATTGGCGAGGTATGATATGTAATGGATGTATGTCTCACTTAAACAACGCCATGGTGAATGAATTTACTCTTCATGTACTTTACGGTTTCTCTCCCTGGTTTGGTCGTACTGTAATATTTTTAGGTGTGCAGCCCTTTTGCCAGTCACGGTTCACAAAAGAAAAAAAAAAAAAAAAGCTGAATCTGATCAGTATAAAATCTAAACGGAGTATAAAGGTTGGAGTAAACCTGAAGTATGTAAGCAAGCACTAAAATAATGGGCTGTGGCTTAACATATTTCCACATAAAAAACTTATTGACAACTTAAACTCAGCACCCACGTTTTAATTTGCAAAAACACAATATTTGAATGCACTATGGCTTATAAAGGTTACATTGAAATGTATGTGATATATATTGTGACTCCAGGAAGTACACACAGTTGTTTAGAATGTAGATACAGCAGTTACTGAAATTGCAATAGTTATATATGTGCTATATATTGTGCTATGAATAAATTCACCGGAAATAGGTCTAATGATGATATTACATAAACAAATAACAAATTCTCATTTCCTAAAAATCTTCCTTATAAGAGTGTGTGCTCGAAATGATTGCAAGTGAACACTTTTCTGGTGCGCTTCTCCTCCAGCAGTGCTCAGTTTGTACTGAGCAGTGGTAGGAATATGAAATAAAGTAACTGCTTACTAAAATCAGTGTAACAAAGCATGTACATTTTTGACAAATGCAAAAAAGGAGGGTTTTTGGTCTTTTGTTTAACCATGCACTCGACCACTTCCTATGTCCCAAGCTACTAGTTGAGAATGTTGGCAACAAATAATGTACCTTTAAATTTTGATTGTAGCAAAAAAATTAAAGAGGCTATATTATAAGGTAACTTTTCTGACCTTTCTACCAAGTTATAATGTTGTTCCCTCATCCAAAACACACCTGGAGTTGTGTTTTTCTACATTAACACCTGTTTGAGTAATCCTCTATTCTCTGGCATGGCTGTTCTGAGGTCTCAAAACGCTTGGTTCCATGGGCTTCTGCATTTCCCACGAACCCCCGCCCACTCCAGGAAGCACTGACCAATCACTAACCTCTACCTCTAGCCATTTTGTAGCAAAATGGCATCATACAAAACGTTTAAGGAAGTGAAGGGCTCATGTTATTTGTTTGTGTTCAAAAGATCGTCATAGCTATGCACTCTGCTGCCCTCTTCACCTGGGTTTTTATGGTACCAGTAGAGTACCTAATGAAAACATTTTTAGATTATGTTTATGTAATGCTGTTCTAGTAGTGACCAAAATTGGTTTAAAAATATGAATAAAAGCATATTATAGCCACTTTAAATACATTACATGTTTCACTAAAGCTGAAACAGGCACATTCTACTGGTCACATTTCAGCTAACACAGGGTAGCTCCAGGTTTTTGCTCATGAAATTTAGAACCTTTTTAAGACTTTTTAATGCCATTTAGAATAAAATTTAATGCCAAGATTGCAGCCAAAAGAACAATATTCTGTCAAAATATTACACTACTAAAATATCAGTATTACTCTCTGAAACTCATTTGTTTTATTTTCAAGTAATTCAGGTAAAATAACTGCAGTTCTGCATTAAAAATCTCAAAACGGAGTAATACATCTGTGTTAACAGCTTTTACTCTATTGTGGAGATGTTTTTTGCAAGAAATAAGCATACAAACAGTAGACTTACTGTTTACTTACTTACAAAAACTTACTAAATAAAGGCACATTCAAGGGATGACTTCAAGATATTCGTAAAACCACTAGTGACAGAATTTGTTGCCAAATTCACATCCAACTCACAAAAAAGACAGACTTCTCTGTTGTTACTTACAAAATATTAATGTAAAATATATTTTTGACAGGTACAACACTGAAAAACTTGACTTAGATATCCCAATTTGAGAATTTAAGAAAAAAAAATACTTTTAAGGCCAACATCAAGTTTAACACCTTTTTTAATACTTTTAAGACTTTGGGACTACCCTGTAACATTTTCACTTTTAAAAATCCCACTTAACATGTCCATTTGTCACTAGCAGTCAAAACAAACTAAAATATTTTGGCTTTTTTCAAAATCACAGTGAATAACGATCCATGTGGTTTCCAAAATGAATGCCCCTCTCAAATGCAACTATCATGACTGTGTTAATCTTCCGCGTTAATAGCCGTAGCTCTGAGACCTCTGTCACACCACGTGTCAGAGCACATAATCAAATAGTGATTGGCAAAAGCCGCTTGAACCTCTGAGAGCATCACTTCTGCCACACAATGGATTCATGTCATTTTTGCCGCCCGAAAAAACCCTTCACACTGGGATCCATCTGACAAATCCTCTTCTCCCCTTTCGCTTTTGTAAGGCCCTAATAGGTAACATTATCCCGAATTAATGGCGCCAGCGGCTATAGGCGAGCAAACGGGTGACTACAGATCAGCGGGGTGAGGCGGGCAGATCATTAACCGTAATTACCTCCCAGCTAATCCACTTCCACGCGCTACAAAATAAACAGCCAGGCCCATTAGAGGAGCTGACTGTCAGGCTGCAAGTGGCCTGTGGCTCCTTTGGCAATGATCTGAATCCCCGCGGGTATAAGAGGAAGACAGGGGAGGGGGGGGGGGGGGGCCCGAATGACGGATGAAGGGGGTCTTATACCAGTGTTCCTCCATCTGATTTAAAGAGCTGGAAAGGGGTTGGGTGGGCGAGATGCTGCTGTGGAGGGGAGGGAGAGGAGGGGGTCACGTCATGGAAGGTGGCAGTGTTGTGTGCTACATGCTGGCAGCGCTGGTGCTTTTGTTTTGCGTTTTAAACCCCCCACCCCTCCTCCTCTCCTTGCACCACTCTCCCGCCTTCCCTTTCATGTACCCAGATGGTGTTCATTTTGACCTGCTCTGTTGTTCACCCCCTCCCCACCACTGCCTCCCATTTCCACGTCCCATTCACTGTGTGCCTGCAGGCGTTCTTGCTTCTCTATTCCCGTCACTCATGTCTCCCTTATAGAACTACACTGGGAAGTGCTATTGGGCTCATTTGACTTTTGTGTGTGTGGCTTTTGATTTATGTGTTGTGACTATTAGGAGCCATCTGTAAAGGTAAACCAGCCATATTCTTGCGGTGAATATGTAATTAGTATTCAACAGTTGTTATGGCCTTGTATATAGCCTGCTCATCATAACAAAGACATTTAATTAAGTTTGACCCTATTAAACCTTTGTTTGAAAGTAAAACGGGATGATTCAGTGGGATATGATTTCAGGGATACTGACAAAGGCCACTGTTTTTAAGGTAATTTTAATATACTCCCAGCAGTTTTTTTCAGCATGGGTTTGTTAGGAACCAACTGTAGAAGTCTAATTTTACCAAAAAATGTATCACTGCTATAATGACTAACTTTCAGATTGTGTCCATTCTTATTCTTTGGTGAAATGTAATTTCAGATTGCTAACGCTGATGGTTGTGTTCTGCTATTGGCTAAATTTGGGTAAAATAAAGTTGAGGGGTAGAAGATTCATAAAAGTTATAAAAATAAGATAAAAAATATATAAAAAATTACTAGGACCTCAAGCTATTGCTATTGCTGATACTGATTTGTCAAAAAATAACTAACCAACTAGGTCTGTAAAAAAAATACATACATATGTACTGTCTATAACCAAGCTGACCTTAAATATATTCACTTTTACTCCAGGGTTGCTGCAGCAAGTCATTTGCTTTGCCTGCAGTAAATGCGTATTGATTTGGTTTTATCCCAGCTTGGGACTGGCAAAAGTACACTGGCTTGTGACCCCTTGTGGCTGAATTGAATGTTAGCTAACTACTCATATTAGCGTGTATACTAAATTTATTGTGAATATTAACATTAGCTTGCAAACTAACTAGCTTTGTCTCACATTGTATTGGGGGCATCATCAGTGGAAGTACTGGGATGCCTCTGAAGGACAGTTCATCACCTCCTGCTAACCCACTAAGCCTCCTTTTGATCTACACACTATGTCACATGATGCCATCCCCACCTTTGTGCCTTACACGGTCCAGTCTGCATCAGCGCACTCATTCTGCACAACACTACATCAGAATCACAGCTCGTGATCACGTTCATGTTCTCATAAAAGCCTGTATATTTAACCATGAAAAATAATGGAGTTAATCACACATGAGCCTCTCTGCATTCTTGTGGTTATTTTGGCTTCGTGGAAGAGAGCTGCAGTGAACCAAGTGGTGACTCAAAGGGAACACTGCCAGCTGTCCGTACATACCACACTTTTGTGTGTTTGGTGCACGTTAAGACACGTAGTACAGCTCATCTGTCCACACGGGCCTCTCTGAGTCCTCTTTCATCATCACTACACTTCACTGACGATTTACACAACTCTGGGCTAAACACACAGGCCATATCACTGCTGTGTGCTGACATCAAGATGAGCTGTCAGATACACCGAGGCTTTACTTTGGGTAACCTAACCGTTTATATTTATACGCAATATGCCCAGTATCAGATAACAAGTAAAAAACTGTTGTTTTTTTCTTCACTTATGCACTTGAGAAAAAGGTATTCAGTTAAGAATGTAACAAAAACATTGGTGGTAATTTGCAAACAATTTTACAACTTATACTACTTTTGAATAAAAAAAGTATTAAATTGCCTAAATTAACTGTTTGTTCCATTGCAAGTAAAAAATACACTTTTCTCTTTTAACATTGGAAACCAAACATAAACATTTAATTAATAGTTCCAAATTTTGCTTTGTGTACCATTTTATGCTCAACAAACAAACAAATAAAAACAAAAAATCACATTTATATTGCACTTTTCAACCTCGTGGGCACTTAAAGTGCTTAACAAGGAACCATTCACCCTTTCACACTCACAAGCAATCACACATCATTCATTCACTAGTGTCATTCACACAGCCATTAAAAACCGTGACGACTAATGTAAAGTGTTGTGTCCAAGCTGTACAAGGTCTTTTGACAAATGGGGCAGAAGAACTTTAAAAGAGAAAAATATAAGAAAAAAATATATAAAAAACTACATAGCTAATTAAATAATTAGCTACTAATTAATAAACATAAATGCAGCATCCCTAACATAAAATTGTATGTCATGGCTTTACATTGGTCTTGGATATATGAAAACTGAGCAATCTCATAGCTGAATGAAATATTTGACAGTGTCACAGAATTTAGGACATTTTCTGCAATTCTAGCAGCAAATGGAGTTTAGAAGTTAACTAAACTGATATGTAAAGAAATGTATATGTTGTTTTCTCTCCTCTTTCTGCTTTTACCAGATTGTGATGCAGTATTAAACACCACAGTGCCACAGACCCACTTGTACAATGTGACTTTATACTGTATACTTGCTATATTATGTGCATTTGTGTACATCCCATACGTCATTAATACTCTATTCTGGAGTTGCTATTACAAAACCACTTCAGGTGCAATTGCTGAAATCTGACCCTGAACATGGGGGAACGGTCCACAGTCAAAGTTTGCAGTGAGTATTTGTGTTGGCGGTTGGCTCCAGTTCAGAAAACAGTGCAGTTTTTCTTGGCGCTGTGAGAATTTGATGAAATGGGGGCACTCATCCAAGCAGCACCAGGAGCAGCTTTCAGTAGAGACATGGGAGCAGACTCATCTGCGCCTCTGATGTGGTTGAAGCGTCTCTCATCGTCCACCAGCTGACCGCTCACAACTCAACAATCACACACTAATACGGAAAGTCTAGCTTTATTCCTATTGTGCAGTTAGGAGCAGAGAAAAACTCATGCGACGGCAAAGCAATAGAAATTTAATTTTCCTCGCAATTAGAACCTCTCCCTCATAATGAAATCTGAAAGGGGATTCTAGGGGCGTTGTTCATTATTTTGTTTGAAAATCGTAGGCTTTAGACTCAGGAAATTCAATTCATCAGGCGCTGGGTTAGACTTCATTTTAAATCAGCGGAAGTGAGAACAGCCCTGCCAAAGGGTTTTTAATTCAGAGGCAGCTCGTGGCAGACAGAGAGAGAGAGCGAAAAGATGGAAAAAATCCAAGTGATTAGTTGTAAAGAGCGAGTGAACTAGACTGCAGACATGGAAGTGAATATTAGCTAAATCATTTCAGTGTGGTACAGTACTTTGATCTAAAGCTGCACAATAGACACTTTGAAAATGATGAGGTAAGTCTTTTGCAGTATTGTACAGTGTTTGATTTCAGTATGTATTACAGCCCACAGAAGCACAGTGACACGGCTGAATTGACATGTTTTGACAAGTCTCTTTTCGTCATAGTCAAGTTTAAAATGTTGCCAGCAGACCCAGGTCAATCTGCGGTTCCCTACATTGTAAGTATGCATGTTAGCTGACACACACAAAAAGATGTGCATAGTTTAGGCTGCCAATACATGCTTTTATGATACTCATTTCTCTGGTTTCACATTGTAAAAGTGCAGTATTTGATCAGGGCTTTGTCTATACAATATAAGAAATGTAAATAGATATGTGAGATAAGTGGTCAGGGAGCACTTGTTGGAAAAAATCCAAGAAAACACCAAAGATGTTGTAGAGTGGCTAATTATGCCTCTAAAACCAAGGTATTCAATCAAATTTGTGTTACAAGCCCAGATTAATGGAGAGGGTTGCATCAGGAAGGGCATCTAGCATAAAACTCAAATTAATGTGTGAATTACTACATGCAGTGAAGACATATCATGCTGTGACGAAAGCTAAAATGCAAGAAGAGGTTAGTTTTACAAAGAGAGATCTTTTATTACATGACTACCATTACACGACTTGTTTATTTATTTTACCTTTAAGAACTCAAAAAAAGTTGTGTAATGTTTTAATAGTAAAGTAATAATAAATACAATTTTCACTTGCTCCATAAACAGTGGTATAGTTCTACAGTCACATTTCATGAGCCTGTGATAAAGTGCTAAAAAACAACTTACTGATTACAGGGGTGACCTACTGGAAACCATGTAAAAAGTGTTTGTATATAGCTAGACACAAGGTCACTTATTGAGTGGAAAACTGAGTAACCTGACAGCACCTTTTGACAAACCATGCCTACTGTTGGTTACAGCAGCAGTAAATAAGAAAAGTGAGTCCAGCCGAAGTCGCCCATCAATCTCTGCAAATAAATCTCCTGACCAAAGCAGAGAAGACGCATAAAGTTCAAATCGGCGATCGACTTCACGCCACTCTGGTTTCACAACAGGTGCATCTGACTCAGATTTCTCAAGCGTTTCCCTTTTTATTTCGGACAAACACCTGCTCTTGCAAACTTTTTCTTTTTTTTTTCCTTTTTTTCCTTCCTGGATCAAGTGATCTAGTTTCCAGCAGCCAACAACCTCCTCTAGCAGCTCTAAAAGCCACCCAACCCATGAACAACCGGGAAACATTAACCGGCCGCTACCCACTAATGGATCGGACCCATTTCATCAGCAATCTGACATTTAATGAATATATATTTTATCTTCCCGTGCCAGTTATCGGAACGTCCTCCCCGTTCCGAGAAATGGCCGCCCTGGGACTCTTTGGAACTGATTTTTTTTTTTTTCCTGTTGACTGGCACCTGAACGCCAATCACACAGAATGCAAGCCGGCCCACAATCCTGCCTTGTTTTTGCTCTCTGCTCTGTCTTCAATATGGCTGGCTGGATTAATAATTCATGGGCAGTTATTAGGGCCAGTTCAATAGGAGATCTGCTGATGGAGGGTCGGTGCTCGGCGAGTGTGCCCGGAGGGATGCTGCGTGTTGTTGTGTCAGCCCCCATCTGCCAGAATGCAATAAGGCAAACAATGGAGGCCTTGATTTCCACCAGCAGGCCCATAATCTTTAAATGGCTATTAGCTGAAGAGTGCAACCAGTCAATAACCGACAAAATCCTTTTAAAAGCTTCTCCCTCTCGCTCTCACTCTCTTTCTCTCCATTGCTCTTAATCTTTCGGGCTTCTTCGTTCTGGTCAAGTTGGGACACAAGATGAAAGGATGGTTCTGGGAGGTTTTCATGCCGCCGCCGCTGCCACAAGGGGTTGTTGTTGGTGAAGGTCGAAATGAGAACATTTAAGGTCAACATCTATTTTCTGCCCTCTAATATCATTCTAAAAACTTCTGTCCTGAGAGTACACAAGCCAAAGGTTTCCATTCTTTTCTTGAGATCATTTTTTGAAGCTTTATTAGTGAGAATATATATATTTACAACTACCAATAACATTTAGCAAAAATTATAACATGAAGCAAAATGTGATCCAAGTCTAATTTTGTCAGTTCAAACACTAATGATGGCTTGTTATTTGCACTCTTCTTGTAATTTGGAAAAACATAATCAATCCTTTATTCTATGTCCAACATAAAATGCATGGCAATAATATGGACTTAATTTGCTTTTGGAGAAGCTAAAATTCATTCATCTTCTTCTTCCACTTATTCTGGTTGGGGCTCCCAGGCACTTGAGCCTATCCCTGAAAATTAAATGGGGTACACCCTGGTCAGTGGCCAGTTAGTCAGACTCAGAGACATACACAGACAGACATTCACTCTCATATTCATTTACTAGGGGCAATTTAGAGTCACCAATTCACCTATACCCTGTGGGATGGAGCCAGAGTACCTTGAGAAAACCCATTGTAACACAGGGATGAGCCCTCCCAGTGAGTCTGTGAGACATTTGCAATGAAGTGCTGTTCTTGTTTAATATGAATATAAACTGACCATAAATGGACAAGGGGCACTCTCAGGGGCCCCTAAACTTCCTGGGCCCCAGTGCTGTTTCCTGTGGCTGCACTGCCTGATGCCACGGCCCTGGTTATCCTGTCTTCTGTTGTTTTGTATGAGCCAGTAAAATAATGGAAACCAGACGCTTTGTTTCCGTTTTTATATCTGTTCATAAAATCACTATAATATGACTGTGAACCTATTTAATGTGTTCATGTCTCAGATTAGACCGTTACTTCAGTTTTATGTGAACTCATGTAAACATTGCCTGCATTACTAAAGATATATTTTTGTTGATTTCCTATTTGTCTACTCCTTGACAAGAAGGTGACAGTCAGTTTGAGGCAAGGCAGCTGTTCCAGTGACATGGTATGGATGATGATAGTTTTGCCATCAATCACTAGAGATCAAGCATGATAGAGATTGAATTACTGTTTACAAGGATGAGATTAAATTGTTTTTAATATACAATGTTATGAAAGCAATAACCTTTGTGATGGCCGCAATCATATCCTAATAAAACTGATATTCATTAGTGTCAGAGAATATTCCCTGTCTTCTATCTCCTTTGAAAATAAATACGCTACCTGAGCCGTCACAGCTGCTGCACAAACAATTTCTGTTGTCCTTCACGGCTGACAAGGTAAACAATTCATGCTTTGGTCTGATAAGGGATTGCTTACACACACTGTCATGTTGCATTGTGGACCACTGCTCCATGTTGTCATGGGCCAAAAGCAAAAAAAAAAAGCAAAAAAAAAGATGACTGAGGGCTGATTCAGGAGTTGTCATTTTCATCCATAAAACTATTGTAAAAGTCAATTGTTGAGAACTTAAGGAAGTCTGAATGTAAAGAAGAATCAAGACATACTGGCAGTGTCCACACAAGCACATTTTTCTTCAAAATGCACAAACCAGCTTTGTCGCAGGAAAACTAAATTGTAGACTTTTCAGTGCTTTAAAAATCAATTTTATTTGCAGTGGTGCATACCTTTTCTAAGAAATCTGGCTCAGGTATGTATTTTATCACTAATTTTGATATTCTAAACACAAATTTAATATTACTTCATTTTACACTCTAACTAAATTTGTTATGTTGCTCCTAATACAAACAAAACAAAGAGACAAAAGTGTCCCAGTGAAAAAAACAGCATAAAAAAGTATACCTTTTATATTTGTCTATCTTTTTTTTGAATAAATCTTTTTATCTCGTGCCCTACTCTTTTTATGCCAATGTGTGCAATAGCATCTCAGTCACACACAAAAAAAAATTATATTTTCAATATTCTCACTTTTTTTTTTTTTTTTCTTACAGCCTTTGATATGTCAAAGATTACCTACAATGCTGATTTAGATGGGTTTGGGATTTTTTTTTTTTTTTTTTTTTTTGTAGTAACAAAAAAATCAATGTTGTCTTTGTATAGAATAGTTTTTTTTCTGAATGGCCAGGCTAGCACAGATGTGGATATGAGAAATATTGTGCAATCTATTTTATCCACATAAATATTCAGTGGTATATTTATGAATGGTGGTATTTTAGCACTTTCTAATGGGTTGCTGGAGTCTTAAAATTTGGAATAAAAGAGGAAATAACAAAACTTATACTGTTTTTTTTATTTTTTTTTTATATAAAATATGAACAAATTCATTGCAGTATTATTGTTCATTTAGCTATTGCAAGTAGTGGTATTATTACTAGATATTTCAGTTAAGAAATGTTTTAACTTGTTTATTATTACAGAGTTATTCATACTAGTGGTGCTTGAAGATCCATTTGTTTTTCACCACACTGAAAACTATAACATTATTCATCTCACTATCAAAATACATACTACATTACCCTGTACTACACCAGAGATGAGCATGTTTTTACAGCTGACAGAGAAGCTTGTGTAGTAGTGAAGCTCCATCACTCAGACTTGCACACAGGTTACCACCATTGTCACGCATCAACTCTGCTGTTTTGACAAGGCAGCCTGACCCTTCTGTTTCATAATCACATGATCACAACTGCTGGGGTCAAAGGTCAACACTAATGGATGGAAAAGCAAGGGAAGTAACTTTATGTCTTTGAATGTGAGTTTAAACAACGTTGAGACCTTCCTGTTAAGTGAAGGGTGCATCAATATCAGAACAACAGCAACAGGCACAACAGAGATGATGTTGAAACTTTTTGATAATGCTGATGAAATTTCATAGGAGTACCTGCTGTTGAGTAATCAAGGTATTTTCAAAGTACGCTTTTTGATACTGTTCACACCTGTTGTAATTCTACTATATGTTTTCAAAACTGTCAATTTTAGTGTGTCTCAAGGAGTAAGAATGTGAGACCATTAGCGTCTAGTAAATGCAAAATTTAGCCTGATGCTAAGCAGATTTTACCATGTGTTGGATAAGTTGGCAAAAACTATATATACATCTATAAAAAGCAAACCAAAAACAAGTTAACAAACTACCAGCAATTGTTAGCTGCTCCACTTTCTTAAAGCTTTTCTACATAACACATTTTTACAACATAGCTTCAAAAACATTATCTGACTATTCCAAAAAATGACTTTACTACTTCCATAAAGAAACACGTTAAGGAACCAGGAGAGTGCAGCTCTGTTATGGTCTTTTGAACAGAACTATAGAAAACTTGGAAAACCTTTACAACAAAAATGACAAAATGTCTCAGAGAAATCAGTGGAGGAAAAAAGGAGCTACACCATTTTTTGGATAAATGAATAAGAGCAGACAGCATACTAATATTTTTACTAAAAGGATTTGCAAATGTAAAATGCAACTAATACAAGTACCATATGACCCTTGTACCTGCAGTGGGCGAGGGTTCGTGGAACAGAGAGTTCTGAGGCCTCAGAAACCTCACCAGAGACTACAGCATTACTAAAACAGGCGTGACAGAAACAAAACACAACTCCAGGCATGTTTTTTGATGACAAACATAACATCACAGACAGCTCAAAATGTGTATTGGTCTTGGAAAAAATGACTCAAACTACAAAAATTACTAGGAAAGTATTTTAATGATTTTGAGTCTATGTATGAATATTTAAAAACTGCAGACAGTAGCTATGCATGCAGTATATAGGAAACCCTGTGGCTGTAAAAATAAGTTTGTATTTGTATTAGGGGCCATGCCAATGTGTGCACACAGGAAAGATACATTAACGCAGGGCCTGTATAAGCACATAGGAAACACCTTAGCATCCACTGAGTTTGTATCAGCTCCCATCTCTCCCTGTACCTCACTGCCTCCACCACTCTTCTTCCTTCCCTTCCCACTTCCTCTGCTTTACCTATTTTCTCTATCATTCCGTTTGTAACTTTCCATCCCTGTGCTCCCGCTGCACATGTTTTTCTGTACCTCTCTCCTTTTGCATTCCCCCTCCGTCTCCTCCTCTGCATCCCTCCGTATCCAGCCGACACAGAGTCATCCATCTTCATTGGGGAGACACATGTGCTGTTTTGACAGTAAGGGCTCTGACGGAGTGAAAGGAAGGAAAGCAGCAACCCCAAGACAGCAAAGACACATTATCGGTGGGAAAACACATCCGACCATCAATTACTGAGCTTTTCCAGCTCCACCAACACTGCGGGTATTAGCTGTTGTCACTGACGTCTGGCTCAATGATCCACCATCGCTGGAGAGGTGTTAAATCAATGCACTAGTTCTCTATTCGTTACTGCACAAGCCCTGATATAATTAAATACACAGGTGTAGGAGTTTTATTACTGTTTATAAGCATTTCATTCCAAATGTCCATCACTGAAGTAGTTTTTGGTTGAATGGGGCTATATGTTCCGACTAATGTGTTTTGGTTTACAATGCAACACTTAAGTGAAATTTATTTGTGCAATGGACCCCATCCAAAACAAATGACATGATAGTTAGCTCTATGAAAATAATTTATTTCCACTGTGCTTCAAAATTTATGGCATATTCAGGAATATTCATGTTTCAATAAAATAGGTTAATAATGGGGATGTTACAATACAGTTACAATAGTGATGTATCAATTTTTTATCCCCTACGATAGAACTTTATCAAAATGCATTACCTTGTATCAAATCATTTCATTTTCTGGGTAGTGTATATCAATATACATGGAAAAAAATGTACATGAATATTAGAAATTTACATGTTAAAACAAAACCCAACGTCTCTTTGGACGTAACTTTAGTGCTTTTCATTAAAGAAAATGTTATGTTTAACTTTGATTTTCTGGACATAATCAACCCTGGCCATGATGCTGGATTTGAGACTAATCATTTATGATTTTTGGCATCGATATGAAGGTGTTGAATCGTCTAGTTTTAAATCAGGTAATATTGATATGATCGATATGTATTGCATCAATACAAAAATGTAACTGCACCTTGAACTTATTTAAAGACCCTATGTTTATTTTTATATCAAGCTTTTATAGCCTAATAATCTTTTATATCAAGATTTAATAGCCAAATGTTTAACCAACCTATAGCTAAAACTATGGGCCAATCTAACCACAGATCTTCATTACTTAACTACAAAATGTTCAATCACAATGTATTCACTATTTTGTTCAGACACCAGGCGTGCTAACCTAGCAGCAATACGTTTCTGTAAATAGTTTTCTTTTACAGTAATATTTAAAATGCCACATAAAGTACTGGACAATGGCATTTATAAAATCAGTTCATATCTTACCTGTTTGAAATCCAAATGTAAAATCTCCATTGTATTTGGGTGTTGCATTTTGTCTGTCAACAATAAAGATGAAAATGATCCATTAGAAAATATTGTGAATCATGACATTCCTGACTGGCCATTCATCATGTTAATGTCCTTTTTCCCAATGACAGTTTGATTGATAAGGGCCAATCAATCCGATATGAGACACATCAATGAGATAAGCGATGTGTCGTTAGATTGGTTTGTAATTGCTGTCACAGATGATTTTAGTCAGTGTCCTGTTGTTGTGAGCTGCATTGTTCTGACCTAAAGATGACAGTGGAATTAAATGCAGAGTCCTCAAGCTGAGAGCATTTGACGGGCATGTCTGTGACAGTCGCCATAAGGGCATTAATGACATCGCTGCCACTCAAACTGTCACTAGTCGCCGCAACACTGCTACTGCTGTCATGATATTAAGTAAGAAACTTCACAGGAGAGCCAATAAATCAATAGGGCTAGGGTCGCCATTCTGATTTAGACAAACTGGACAAATGGTCCATTGATACTGCCTGTTAGAGTATGGACAGTGTACTTCTGTACTTGTGTTTATAAAAAGCATCAATCGGACACTGCGGAAACATGAAGTCAGCATTCCAAAGCCCAAATTGCATTATCAACGTGAGGTAATGCAGTGCAGATGTTTCAAATCAAATTAGTATATGCTTAAACCCAACTTAAGTTAACGTACGAACAGTGTTTCTGAAGACACAATGCAGGTTTGATGATTATTCAAAATTTGAAAGGTAAACAGCCATTTTAAAATCTGTCCATGTCCAATCTCACCCCAACCTGTAACAAAAGCACCTTTCCTACTTTTATGTGACATCAAACAGCATATGCCTACAGACTTAAGTTATAAACATGAATTATAATTACATTATCACATATTGATGAAATAAAGAGTTAATAAAAGGCAGCTGGCTATACAGTAGATCATAGATTATTTGATGATTCTATTAAGTGATCCTACAAAGAAGAAAAGCCATCCTTTCCAAGATGCTAGCAAAAAAATGTGTACATTTGACTGTTCTGGAGGTATGATTTGAGGAAAGCTGGGTGTGTTTCATTCTGGATGTAAAGGTTGGGTAAAATGTATTAATAATTGATTCCAAATTAAGGGATATTGCTCACTTTACAAGTACGTATAACAGTCTTAATAAATAGTTCCATTCTGTAACAAGTGCAAGGTGTTAGCTATCTATCATTAGTATTTTGGTTTGCAGTGTGGAAACTGACTTGCCTGTGCTGGATAAATATTGTTCACTATCTATTTATAACCTTTACTTTTTCAATATTTAACAAAAGCACTTGTGTTTTGTGGACCTGATTTCAGTATAGGAGCTAAATCTGCTATTGAATTGTGTTTGTACTTTGTGTGCTGTGTCAACTTTCTGCCATCAGATGGAATTGCATCTGGGTTGAGTTCTTCAGCACTCATAACAAGTGTTAATTACTTGAAACACCATTTTGACATTTTATTTACTTTTGTTATGTAATTGAAATTCTGCCATCTTCTACTCAGCTTAGCATCCATTTCAATACTAACAAGTTTCAGAGGTGTGTACGTTTGGTTCAGACAGCTTTAACATTGCAAACATATTGTAAAATGGCAGTGCATGTTCTAATATACTGTTAACTCTTCAAAACCTTCTGTTTTCTAGTGTGTTGTCAAATCAGTTGAAAAGACAGAAAAGTAAGAATTAAAAAGCTGGGCTTTTGACTCCAGTCAAGGCCAGATGAGGTTAAAGGCACAAAGCTCACGTGAATCGGAAAGATGCAATTCACTGCTAGAGGCATAAATATGGTTAGTAACCAGAGCATCTGGCAACTGATTGAAAACTACTGATTCAGAAATGTTATTTTGCTTAAAAAAATAAAAGTTGTCTAAATGTTTGAGAGAAAACAGATCAGAGACAGAGCTCAAGATATTATTATTGGACAGAATCACATGCACATTAAACGTGACACCATTCAAGATCCATGGAACAGACACAAAGGCAACCCAGTGACTTCATCGGCTTACTTTAGTGTTTTATTCGAGTTGGTGGTGCACTGTGCACATAACTTTTAGAAAGGGTTGCTTGACAAATTTCATACACAGTCAAATTAGTAGCTACATCAAATACTGTAAGGTGCTGGCTTGTAAAGAAAACTATATATCATAATTTATTCACCAATTGGAGAAAAAAAAATCTGAACATAATATAATTGTCTTTTGACACTTGCTTGTTAAGTGGCAGCTGCTGCTGGAATGTATGACCAGTTTTGTGTACTCTGATTCAGTTTTTATGGATTCTATTAAATGTTTATTTCATGTACTTTGCCAAGACATGAAGAAGTTGCCAGTGGACTTTAAGGTAAGCAGCATTATTTATCCATCCATGGAATATTGAGTAATTATTTTACATTGCATACTAAAATAGAAAATATAGCTTGTTCGAAATGAGGGCTGCATGTATAGAACAATGTGTTTTTTTTTATAGTGAAAACTTTTTAACTTGGGGCACTCAAATGAATGAGAAATATCTCTGTTTATGTTGTGGTAGTCTATCTTTGATGTTGTGTGTAAAGATTTTGATATTGATAATACAAAATTAATGGAACTAATATATAAAAATAGCTTCAATATCAAATCTTGTTCTTCCTAAGCTCATTAAAATGTATCAATAATCCAATAAAAATAAATGGATATTGCTCACATAAGTAGTTGGTCTACAGGAAATGATTGTGATGAGACACAATAGATGAAGAATAATTCTGTCAATATTTCATTTGATGTTGTTCACATCCTTAAATGATTTTCCTCTTACTCGGCTTTATCACTGCTCTCATGTTGTAAATGCTGATACACTTGCCTTCTAATAATACATCTACTCCGTCTTCATCTTCATAGAGCCTTACATCATCGTTAGTACCGTGCATGTTCTATCTACACCACGCTTCCTCGGTATCTCCACATCACGCGGATTGCCGTAATAAGTCTTTGATTTACTACCAAAATGATCCTCGGTGATTTTATTTGTGCCTAATGTTGTTTTTAAACTTGTCACATAAATCAAGTCGAATCACGAGGAGGAAGAGGTGATTCTCTCTTCCTCCCTGGTGCATTAGCTCATCGCCCTCCGTCGCTCCCCTCCCCGCCGCCTGGTGCTCGCTTCCCGTCTGTAGGCGCTCGAGACGGGACGCCGCTCGCTCGCTGCTTCCTCTTGACGACCCTCTGAGGTACGTTTGATGTCAGCGTGAACAGCTTGTTTTCCTTTGCTGCCTCTCGTACTCCTCTTCCTTGGTATTTGGAGTCTAAAGTGCCAGGCTGTTATTGGTCGCAGCTTTGTGAGACTTTGTGGTATACCGGATTGATGGCCACCAGAGAGAGCGTGTCCGGGACATCCAGTCTTGAGAAGTGCCATACAGGAGCAGCTCTCTGCCCTCATCCGTCATCGGAGACTCCTAATCAGGCTATGATGGAAAAGCTACAGGATGCAAGAGGAGACAGGACGGCGTGACAGACGTGTGAAAGTGGCAAAAGTAAAAAAATACAGTCCACTAGAGCCTCTTTTCTCTCTGAGCTTTATAAACCCAGAAGGATTAGTGCAGCAAAAATTCTGACTAAATATTAGTGCTCACAATGTTAAAGTTTCACCTCAAGGCCATAATTATCATAGCAGAACAAAATAATTTCTACTAACTGCAGGAATAGTCTTTTTGTTTTCTTTTTGTTGCCTTATTTTAAGCCTGGTACAGTAACAGTGATGCAAAATAAATCCTCTCAAGAAGATGCGTTGTGGCAGTTTTAGTGTTAAGCCTGATTGACACTGAATGCGTTGCATGTGCAGTACGTCTCTGGTATAATATTCTTGCGGACTCCAATTCACACTTAGTCTGTTGCGTGTGCAGTACGTTCTCGACAACAGCCAGTGGCGTTTGCAGGAGTAGCAAGTTTAAGCTGAAGTTATGAGTTTGATAACAACGTCTGTACGGAGAGCTACATGTAAAAAAAAAAAAAAAAAAAAAAAAGTCACGTTTCCCTGTCTGACCTCAATCTCTCGTTCATTTAATTATATTCCATGGCTTTTGTGCTTCTACCATGGATAGGCATACTACATCTATAGCTAAATACTTTATTTTTACTCACGTTTAATGGTATTCAATCTCATTTGTGACACTGTGTCCATAATTAAGACGTAATGTTTACTGTAGCGATGAGAGCGAGAGTTTGCACGTGTTTTTATTTTGAAATTTACCAGATTCTCTTTACTGATAATGGGTCTGACCAGCTTTATTTGCTCTGTTTAACTTTACGCATGAGGACTCCGGTGTCCATCAAAAATATACTCGATGTGTATTTTTGCCAGAGCGCTGGACACGGACACGTACTGCAATACAGCTGGTGTGAACTCAGGCATTGACTTGAAAGCTGTCGGTTACTGAGGTCATATGAGCACATAACGGACACGTAGCGTATTCAGTGTGAATTTGGTATTGCAGTAATTTAGACTTAATAATCCATAAAAAGTAAAACTACTACATAAGAACAACATGCGCCTTCAGATTTTATTGTCAGTGCCACTAGATGTTAGCTCCAACTTACGTTATTGTTAGCATTTCTGTTTTGTTAGGAAGCTAACTTATGCTAGCTACATATTGTGTTCTTTCTTTCTTTTTTTTTATAGCCAGTAAAATTGTGAGCAAGTACTTTTTTTTTTACTACATACAGCTTTATTACGTAGGATCATCATTGCTTTTTAAAACTTTGCACAGAGGTTGATAAAACACGTGAAACATGCATGTAATGAAAAAGCCTGCTATGGAGCTCAGCAACGAACGCTTACCCGCTGTTCAAGTACACTTCCCATTTATTTTCTTCATTGACGTTTTGAAAAAGGGTTTAAACTCACGTTGACATATTTTATATACTTTTGCTATTTAACATCTTCCACTCAGCTTAGCATCCATTCCAACATACACCCTAAAATGTAATTCAGTGCCACTAAATGTTAGCTTCAACTTAATTTAACGTTTGCATTTCTGTTTTGTCAATAAGCTAACTTATGCTAGCTAAATACATGTTCTTTTTTATTTATATTTTATAAACACAAATTATTCTTATTACTTTATTATTATTCAAAAAATCTGTGTAATGACCATAACACATTTAATTTTGATCAAATAAAATATGTAACACTTATAAAAAGGCACTGTTACGATCTTATTTTGACTTTTGAGGTACTCCATAGCTGATTACCCTCTGTTAATCCTTTAAACTTTTAATACACGGATTTTTTGAAAAGTCAATGGAGAAAATGAATGGGAAATTTCCATGTTTAATTACCTACTGCAAGTAATTAAAGATACTGACAAAATGGTACAACAGCAACAGACAGATAAAGAAGATATTCATGAAAAAGAGCATGTGGCAGGTAAGGGAGACAGCACAATAAGTAGTATGTAACTGACTCTGTAATGTTGGCTGGTAAGCTAAATTATTATATTTTGTCATGATTATTAGGTATACGTCAAAGGCTTCTATGTAGCATGGGAAAAAATACAGTCTTTTTTAATTTGGGTTGGGACAAGACCTAATAATGTTTTACAAAATCTGAAAGAAAACTATTTGGTCGTCACAAGTGTGCTTTTAGAAGAAACTGCACTTACCAGGGGATCGCAAAAATACTAAAAAAATCCAGCTTTTATTACAGCCCCCCTTCACAGGATATTTGTAAGTACTATGACACTGAAGTTGGTGCAATTGACACCCAAGTTTTTATAAACCTAATACCATAATATTGTCAAAACTAATTTAATCTGTCAGACAAGACAATAGAGACTAGTTTTTTTTTATTAGAAAGCATAGAACCTGATTATTTCCTAAAGCTTTAATCAATTTAAATAACGCTTCGTAATTTGATCTGTGCAATTATTTTGTCAGTGTTTAGTGTCACATTTTTCAAACTGAGGATTGGATTTGAAAAGAATGCCTCATCAGCAGTTACGGTATACAGAAACTTTTCCTGCAGAGCATCAATCACACTTGAACGTCTTCCCACATCTCGCCTTTATTTTGTTATTTGTCACTGAAATGATTAATAGTCACTTAGCATATTATTTTACGGCATGCTGCCACAGATCCTGCAGTTACACAAGCCTTCTCAGCTGTCAGTGATTTGTGATGGGACAGAGAGAAGAGATGAGTAGAGGTTAGTATTACCAAAAATATGTGTCACTGTCAATATGTCTCACTCTGGCCATATGGGTATTTTTTTTACTTTTTCACACAGACATCACGCAGTGTTTCATGGACTACTGTTTGTTTTAGTATCTTGCTCCGGTGAAAACTAGGAGTGTTGTAATGAAACCCCACATGACCCTCATTGAGAGCGGCCATTATCAGCAGGCCCAGTAATGCATAAACTGTTACTGCAGGTAGGACTGTGCCCCATCTGTCAACGTCAGATGAAAGGTTCTGCAAAGACAAAGACCCATTAAGAGCTCTGTCTAAGTGTTTGGTCTTTCTGAATATTATATGATAGCCATTTGTTTTCACTGTGTCTTGTCGTAAAGATATGATTGATGCTCATCTCAGAAAACACAAGCCTTATATCTGAGACTGTACTGATCTGCCAGCATCACTGGTTAGTATAAGGAAGTTCCGATTAGTACAAAAAAAGAAAAAAAGATGACACAACTGGTGGAATAAATGTGTTATATGAGCAGCATATATTAAGTTTATTTATAATGCCGTCATTTTGAAAAACAACAAGTTGGTAAAAGTTTGGACACCAGTCAGTTCTTAAGTGTTTCATGCAATAATTTTCATGTTCAGCTATGCTTGAAGAAATTAAGCAAAGGTTAGAACCAGTGCCTGTTTGAAACAACCACCATGATGTGTTCCTTTACCCAAACTCTAGTGCTCTTTATAGCTTGCTAGCCATTAATCTTGACAGTGCTGATATTCAATCCGCTGAAATCTACATACAACTTAGGGTTAAACTGTAGCAGTTCCAGAACCTCAATTTTTTTTTATCATTAACACCTTATACTGTATTATCTATGGAGCTCAACAGTGCCAGGAGGTAAAAATGTTCCATTCATATTTTACCATAGAATTTTCAAAAAAATCATATTATATATTCATATTAACCTACCTCACCCCACTCCCTGGATGAATCCTTACAGAGCTGATCTATGATCCTATAGATGAGCTAATGAACTAACAGTCCTAGGCGCATTGCCTGTCCGTCTTGGGAGAGGATCTCTCCTTCAGTCGGGCTCCATAAGGTTTCTTCTTTTTTCCTGCAGCCTGGTTTTTTTAGGAGTTTTTCCTTACCGAGAAGGAGTGTCTAAGGACAGGAGTGTCCTGGGTCTGTTTAGTGTAGTTATTGTTTGTGTTGTCTGAATGTGTGTTTATGTTTGATCAACTGTTGTGAAGCCCTTTGAGGCGACTTTTGTTGTGATACTGGGCTATACAAATAAGTCTGAATTGAATTGAATTGAATATAAGAGTTTAAAAGCACAATGGAGGCTAATCAGCAATGGGGTACTCACACAATATATTGCAAAATTATTCTTATTGCAATATCAGCAAACGCAATATCCGTATCGCAAGAACCTAAATATATTGCAATAACGCTATAGTCTTCCATCTGACAGAGATTTACACTGAAGAATCATTTTCCACCAAAGCCTTAAAAGAACATGTGTTGTGACTAAATAAAAATGTTTAAAAAGTTCAGTGTTAGTGGTAATTTAATTAATTTAGTCACAGCTTACCCCTGTTTTATTCCTGGTTTAGTCTGTGTTAAGTTTTGATTTTGTTGCTGTTTTGACTTGAAAATACAGGAACTTCCATTTTTGTAAAATGTTGTGAATTTTATTACTATGTTCGAAAAGTAGGCTCTATTTTCAAATATCGCAATATCGTTATGGCAATTTTCAACATAGTTATCGAATATTGCATATCACAATTTTCTCCATATTGTGCAGCCCTACTCAGCACAATTCATTTCAATAAAAAAATAAAAATAAAAATATAAAAAAACTTGTAAAAAGACAAGCTACAAATTGGTATTTTTGTCATGAGTTACCCCATAGCCCTTTGTTGGGCTTTTAAACTTTTGAAAATCCAGATATGGACATTTATTTCCAGCACCAGAGGGAGGTAGGCACTGTTGAGCTCCATTTCAACAAACTCCATAGGTTGTTGGTTTAGGCATCTATTATACACACGTCAAACAGATTCCTTTCTTTCAAGTTTAAATGTCTGAGCTAATCATAAATTGTTTGCTCATATAGTAGGCTAAGAGAAAATCTATTATCAATTATCAATTATTGCCAGTTTTGCATTGTACTTAATCTGCACTATTGACAACCCAAGTTAATGATAGTTGCAAATGGAGTGACAGATGAAGTAGTGTGTTCAGCTCTGTTTGGTAAAGGTAAGACGCTTGTTTTGCTTGTCACTGATCACATGACAGACTCCAAAATAACCAGTTCCGTGAGCCAAACCAAAGACTGCAAGAATCACAATGCTGTTTATGCTGGTATGGAAACCCCCTCCTTAAGATTTCATGTTCCTCCGTCTTTGCACCTCTCTGCTGGCGTCGGCCATTAAAGCGCTCATGCTGTTCACTTTATCATTCTTATGACCCCCATCTTCGACGCAGTACTGAGGCTTTGCTCCCCCTCTGTCTCTAATTCATCATCCTTTATAGAGACTAATAGGCTTGAGGTGACACCAGGGAGGGCGCCGTGACTCCTGGCCACTCACATCCACTCAAACTCAAGCGTTTTCATTTGCCTCCAACACACTGCTGTATTCATTTGTTGCAATGGCGCCCAATTTTATCCTCTTTAGTTGTGCAAATGTTTATGAGACTTTTTAAAATGTGATGTACTGCCACTGCTTAGGCAGTCTCTATGATTTTCTACACCTAAAGCACTTCCCTCCATATTAAGAGGCATTTGCTTTATTTTGTAAGAATTCTATTCATCCCAAATAGCCTTTTTAATGTCAAATTATTTTCTAAAAAGAACTGTAAACTGTGAATATGCTCAACAAAACTTGTTTTTGCAGGTGAAATATTCTTAGCCTCCAGCTGCACAGTTCTTTGCAAACCTACAGAGAGAAGTGGTGAAATTAGAATAACCTGCAATTAAAGTAAGTAGTATATGCCTATGTGTGCTATAAAGAAAAGTATTAAAAAGTGTGTGAGAAATGTGATTTAAATCAGGTAACAGAAAACATTTGGCTGTTGGTAATGGCAAACTTTGTGCATTTGACCAACATTTGAGAAACATTTGGGAAATGTCATTATCTTTCTGCTTTTACAAATGGTATATGAACATTAAAAAGCATTCACTGATACCCTCTAGATACCCTCTATACCCTTCTTGGCTGAAATTAAAAGTTTGTCATTTTGAGATGAATGAACCTGAATATTTGCTTTTATGCACGCAAATGGCCTCTTGGATAGCACTACACAGCATCTTGTTATTATCACCACTATAAACAGATTTGAGAAAGATTAGACAATACAGTTTGGACTATCTGGCATCTGTGTTTGTATGGTCTGCAATGTTAATTATACGTATTACAGTACTTGTGTTATCTGACTAGCTTGTATTGAATCTGAATCTCATGTTTAAGGCTGGAGGCTAGCAGGTGCAGTTCTTCATGATAGCTGAGTAAATAGCCTGGAGGATGTTAACTTTGTCTCATATTCATATTAACTGAGAAGACAAAGCAGTAGGGTAGTCTTTTGAGAAACCAATTTTGTTTTTATGATGCTGCTGATTGTGACCCACCTGCACTTTCCTGTTGTTATTCAGTAGGTCACATTGCATTATCATGATCCAAAGGAAGTGATGGACATATATTTACATCTTAACAAATCAGGTACCCATGTTGTGTATATAGTGCTTTTGTATTCTAATGAAAAGCAAATATCAGAGTTTAGTGTAGTGAATGCACAACAAAGCTATAGCCTTGGTTGTTTCACTGGCTCTATGGTTTGCTGAAACTAAAGTCATAAATCTTCAGAGCACTATGGGGTTTGCTGAAAAACAGCTAAAAGCAAAAGGCCGATCATTAATATTTAAATATTTTTAAATGAATTTATGTGGCTGCAAAGACATAAATATAGGAGGCTACTTAAGAAACAATAAAAGAAACCCACCTTAAGCTTGAAGAGGATTATATTTCCAAAAGTGTTTGTTTAATCCACAGGTCGACTATTAGCTGGGAGAGCTGAGTTATAGATCTCATCTTCTAAATAAATGAGGAATTATTAGGTGAATTAACGAGGCAATGATAACATCATTTCGCCGTCCCAATTTTCGACAACGTGGGAAGAAGATGCTAAATGACTCCACTCAGAAAGCGCTCGTCCGCTAATAGTATTTCCAATAAAGGGTAATAACGTTTGATTAACAGGATGGGTTTCCGTTAGGGAGAAAATATTAGGTTGAGAAATGTGTTTATTTTTAAACTGAATAACGAGGGATATTTATCTGTCTTGGAAAACACGAGCTTATTGACACATGAGAACTGACTCGCTGCTGTGGTATAATTGCCTGAATTAGTGCTGTGAGAAAGTATACATTCATTTAAACTCACTACACTATATTTTTTTTACAAATAGTAGCAATTGTGCTTTTTGTTCAACTCCAACACTTAAAAGTAAAATACTCAGAAAGAGGGTTAGGGGCCATTAACACTACACAAAAGTGGATTCATGCAGAAGTTTTACCAGAAGCTGCATTCTTGTGAGAGAATTCTCAAACTCACCAAACGCCATCTTGCCCCTGCTCAAGGTAGTGGGTTTGCATCTGACTGACTGTGGTTCCAACCAATTGAGTGGCAGTTCTCTTCACTTCTGTGAGGAAGGCATAAGAAGACATTTTAAGATGTAATAACATAACTTAGATAAGATAAGCAATCAATCAGGTATCAATAAGTTGAAATATGTATCATATATTGTGCACTGCTGCAACAACTATCACCAGAGCAACTGTACAACTGTGAGAGGTGCTAACATTAGGTGCTGGCCCATGTAATAATGCTTTGCTACATGTTTTCTAGATGTCATCCACAAAGACTGCAATGTAGTACATGCGGAGCTTTAGTAAATAAGGCCTTCAGCAGTAAGTGTTTTTTTGTAATTAAAATGAAGTCATATCCCATTTGTTAGAAAATAAATTGTGTCTTGCATAACAATGACATCCCATTTGCCCACATTATATCTTGAGTCTTCTACCCCTGCCTGTTTCTGAGTCCAAACCATCTACAGATTGTCTTGGTCACTAAAACAACTTAGTGACCAAGACATGAAAACATTTAGAGGAACCCTGGCCCCATGTGAACAGGGTCACATCTCACATCTCACAGAGTCTTTCCATCTGCCCCCAGTGCTGCCCTTCACTCCCTTGAGAGTGCTTAAACAGACTGTCCTGAAATTAGGAGGTCAACCGACACTCTAAACAGGAATGAGAAAGTTGAGAAAGTTTCTTACCCAAGTTAACAATGCACGAAAACTAGTCTTCCTCATCTGTGAAGACAAATAAGTGATTTGTTACTTTTTGTAGCCTACTTCTCTGTGACCATCCATTTACTAGTTTTTAAAAAATATTAGATTCAGCTCAACACTAGCCTAATCAGATACACTTATTTGGTTCAGAAATGAATACTGCAAGTAAAATAATGTTACAATTTGTATATATTGTCATTATAGGTCGACATTTAGTCCAGCAGATTGCATTACCTCTCATTCAAACTTGCAAATTTCAGATTTGGTAAATATCTCCAACGGCTTGTTTTTTTTTCTTCTTTTTTTTAACCTTCAAGGCTTTGTTTGACAGGACAGTAGAGATGGGTTGGTTGCAAACGAGCCGCTACAAAGAGCCAACCTTCAAAAGTGAACGGTGAGAGCGGGCTCTCTTCAGCAAGTGTTTTTTTTTTTTTTTTTTTTTCTGACAGAATCTTTTCAAAAACAGTGCCGGATCAGCCCTTCTAAACTGAAAATAAAAGTTAAAAGTTATAGTTAGATAGTTGATGGTGGTTATTTCTGCGAGAGACACCTGAAGCTGTTTGGTGCTGCTGTTTTCCACAATGCACACTGCAATATATTTCTGTTATTTAATTTTTATCAGAGTGTATGTTAAGGGTTTTTGAGTTTTGAGGTCAGCTGTTGCTGTTGTTTTTAGTTTTTAATACTGATAAGGGTGTATGTGGGTTTAGATAAAAATTTTAAAAAGTCAACATCAGTCCTTTTTTATTTATTTATTTATTTATTTATTTATTGTCTTATTTAAAGGTGTGTTTATATGCTGTGTGTAGCAGACTGGTTCTGTAAGCTAGTCAGTTCACTGGGTAGTTCCAAAGCAACAGAACTTTTGAATACTTTATCACAACCCATGCATTTGAGTTATATATGAGTACACAATACAACTCATTTGTCAAAGCTGTGCTAAATTTGGCTGAAATATACTAGATATAAATGGTAAAATGAAGAGCCATTAGGGAGGCCAGCTCTTTATGGTGAGATGAGCCAAATGATCCGGCTCACTGAAACGAGCCATCACTACTGGACAATAAAGAGAAGACACAAAATCACAGGGTAACCCACGACCCTGAGGCGAGATGTAGCGCTGACTAAATATTTGGTCTGGTCTTTGAGTTGGATTTCCAAGACAAACAGAATAAACTCCCTCCAATATTGAAATTGCTCAGAGCAACTTTACCTAGAAGACCCACTTCACTTTGCAAAGTCAATGGTTAAGGAAGGTTAGTCTACTGGAGTTAGATCTAAGCACCAAAGCCTGATAGCTGGTTTGCTTATGAAATTTAGTCATCTTCTGACTTCTTCTACTTGTCCCTTAGTTTAATTAAGCTTCAGTTAAAGTTAAAGGTGAGCATTCAAGGCTTCCTTCCACTTTTTTTAACTGTTGTGCCCTTTGACACCATAAGTTAGCAAGCTATGCCAACATGCAATGCTAATGCCAAATGCATCCAACCACTAGAAAGACCAAATACACAGCACTCACCAGTGACACTACACTGTCACTGCTACACTTTACTTACTTTAAGTTATTTGCATAGAGCACAGTCAAAAAATGATACAGTTGGCTACTTGCAAATGTCTTGCAAGTTGCCAGACTGAGTGCTAGCAAACAGCGGACCATTCACAACACATCATGAAATCAACTCCATTAAAATCTGAACTCTCTCCACCACATCTTTAAGGTTCAGACCATAGATCAGTATTCTTGACGCCTGGACCTATGGCTTTGTGCCAAAATGATAACTGTTCATAAGGGACAATGGCACTAAGTGCTAAATCAATGGGGCCCGTCTCTGCGATGTGGATATAGCGTTACCGAGAAGGCCAGTGGCACGAGGTGGAGAAGATGGTTCCCCGGGGAAGACTTTTGGAGACACACCACCGCCACCATCAGGCAAATCTCTGAGCCCAGGCCTTCATCATTCATTCGATCAATTCCAGCACCTTGGCAAAGTGCTCATTTTAGAGGAGTCATGTCTGTCTATCAATATCCTCTCACATGGTTTAATTGATGTGACAGACACTTATCTCACGCATGCTTCATTTCATTAGCCGACTTTCGATAAACATTTCACCCACTTGCAGTGGAGTTTATTCCAAAAAAAGGTATTCCAAAGACTGCTGGAATACGTTAATGGAAAACAGCAGGTAAATTATGTTATTTCAAGCATAGTTTCAGGAGTCCTATTTATGACCATTTATTAAATAGTCAGTAATGTTCAGTTCCAATAACATGATTGTTATGTTTCAAGTTGGTCTGTCCTAAAAAAAACAAAAATGACAAAAAACAAAGAAGTTACAACCAGAATTCCGGAAATGTTGGGACAGTTTTAAAATTTTAACAATGAAAACTAAAAAACTTTCAAATCCCATGAACCAATATGTTATTCACAATAGAACATAGATAACATAACAAATGTTTACAGAGAAATTTTACACTTTTATACACAAAATGAGCTCATTTCAAATTTGATGCATTCTACAGGTCTCAAAATAGTTGGGACAGGGGAAACATTAGCTGGAAAAAGCAAGAAATTTTAAAAAGATTCAGCTGGGAGAACATCTAGGAACTAATTAGTTCTTTCATTTCAGGTCTGTAAACATGATTAGCTAAAAAAGGAATGTGTTAGAGAGGCAGAGTCTCTCAGAAGTACAGATGGGCTGAGGCTCTCCAATCTGTGAAAGAGTGCGTGGCTCATGTGATTTGAAAGTCCTTTAGTTTTCATTTTATTCAAATTTTAAAAATGTTCCAACATTTCTGGAATTCGGGTTGTGATTAAAATCAAACTGAAAAGTGGCTATACAGTACAGAAAAATGCAAGATAGCGGATAACATCAATTTAATACTGAACCTATAGCTCCAAGTACAAGAAAGGCTCAAAATGTATTATCTAAACTCCATATTTTACAGTGGCAATGTTTATTTTGGCTTGCTTTCATATATTTTATTATGTTAAATTGAAAGCGCTTCACATTGTTTTGTTTGTTTTGTTTTGTTTTGTTTTTGTTTTTTAATATATTTCCAAAGGTTCCTTAAAATGTGCTTCATATTTTAGAATCTGTTTGTCCACAGCAGGGATTTGCACCTGGTCTATGCCACACTTCATGTTTGATCCGATAGCCAAACCTCATATTTAGCTCCAAATGTCTCCCTGCCTTACAACAGCACCACAGTTTGATGGCGATCTGCACAGACACAGACTTAGACTTCAGTGGCTTGGTGATCATTATAGCCGTATGGTGTTGTTCTCTGGCTCGGCAAATTAGCTCACCTCATCCCAAATGGACATTACACACGCACACCACACCAAACTGCGCTGTCGGGGAGGAGCCTGGGCCATGTTGCAGCCACATTAAGTTGTTTGCATCATTAGGCGTTCTGTTGCTTATTTCCCATGTGAGCCGTGAGTTCTGGTTTGAGGGATGTGTCTATCAAGGTTGAATGCGAGGCTCAAGTATTGCTGATCGGTTATGTTTCAATGATAATAATAGACCTTTTGGTTTTCTTTGTCTGTTTAAATTAAAACCAAATCCCTTGAAATGCATTGGCGGAAATGGGCATTTCAATTTCAACATTTGGCAAGTGAGTAATCTCTCAAATAACATTATATTTGTAATCATCTTCGCTGTTAGGGTCTCCATGTCTGACTGTGATAATGGTTGCCAATATGGTTTAAATTAGCCTTAACAAAAGGCCTGCAAAATGTACCCTGTACCCTATCCTGGGAACAGAAGGGGGAGATGTGGAAATTGGCAGCAGACCGAGCAGTTGTGTGAGGAAACCCGATAGAGCAGCCCCTCACCCAAAACTTAAAATACCAGCAGAGATCAATAGCGGCATCATGTCATCTATTGTCCAGTGGAGTATCCCGGTCTCATAGATACCCACTCATCTGCAGTGGATCTCTAACACCAACACGGTCTGTGAGCACCAGTGGTCTGGGGAGATTTAGGCCACAATTACACTGGTCGGTGCGATATATATATCCGGTCAGTACATTATGGCACAGTATAGGTAACCCTTGCAGAAGCTTGGATTTCTACGGATGTGTGCGAAATAGGAATCTAGTATGTAAACAATGACATAGCACTAGACAAGACATACAGTATTGATGTGTTGTTTTAAAATGCAGTGCAATGCAATTTAGTATAAAGACGCAAATACTACATTGGTTTCCTATATTTGAGAGGCTCACAGTTTCAAACCATAATCAATGTTATAGCTGCTGTCGCTAATGTGGCTTGCAAGATTTTAGTATTTTCAAGTCCAGTATTTAGTGTTTTATTTCATTTGCTATAAACATATATTGTATATTTTGAATCTATGTACACAAATTGTCAAGTTACTGCTGTATGTATATGGTTTAGTTAAGCTAAAGTTGGACAGAACACACAGAAGCTGGACAGAGACATTATGAAACAAAAAAGAAAGAAAAAGTAGTGTTTACAATATTGTTTTTAAACCAGCAGAGACACATATTTGAGGCCACTACTGCAAGCTAACTTCTCATTTTGGCAGTGGTTTTGGTCTGATAAAACATTTAAAACCAGAAATCAAGTAAATATACTGGCTGTGGTATGGTTATTACCAACATGAACAGGTTTGGCACAAGTTTGCACATTTATCTGTAATTTAATTCAAATAAAACTAGCGGTATATAGCTTAAGGCTAACTCAGCATCATTGGAACTTATTCAAAAAGTTCTACCTTTAGCATTATTTTCACCCTGTTGTAGATTTTCTATTGTTCAATCAACAGAGTGCATTGTGTAGGATCATCCTTTAGCAACTTCAGTCATTTTTTAATGGTATGCCTATTTGGGTCACTTTATTCCATAAAAACCTTTAATGCTATGAACTGCCATGCTTCAGTGGAAATTAGCATGACTACTTGACTATAATTGGCATGGGACAACTTCAACTTTTGTAATATGTTATTTTTAATAATACCATTTTGGATAAATATTCATGGTCATGTTTCTCTAAGAACATTTTTTGTAAATTATATACTATGATTATTTTCAGCGGAGGGGTGAAGTTTATAGCTTATATGCCCCACTGCCCAAATAATGAAGTCTTAATTAATACAGTAATTATACATTAAATCTTCAGAGAGACTATTTTTGATGCATGTAATGGCCAGTGATAGCTATGAAAGTGGAGCCTAAGGCAAATTATATTCAAAATGTTTTAAATAAAAGCAGCAATAACAGACCATTTATGACGCTGAAGACATTACTTGAAACTTTATTTGTTCAAACTTCCCAAGAACAGCATTAAATAAAAGATTTTTGTCTAAATGCATTTTTCATCAACAGAAGTAATAAGAGACTTGTATATTAATATCTGTATCGGAGCTGCCTGTGGGCTGGCCAGAGGAGGAAAATGCAAATCCATTTAATGAGCATTTTGTCATTGCTCCCTTTTTTAAAACAATATCCCAGACACAATAAAAGCCTTTTCTGTTTTAAATAACGCAAAAATAAAACATTTCCGTGTATAATTAAAAGCTGGCCTGCAGCCTGTGGGCGTCTGACAAAGACTCAAACTGTGAGAAAAGATGAAAAGCAGATCCTCCGTAATCGACGATGGCAGTGAAAGTGCACCTTACGCAGACGCCTTTGTGGAATGCATTCTGGGTAACGTGCTGTCTGGCCCTCAACGTCTGTCATCTTAAAGAGCAGCAAAGACAGAGAGCACTTGTGGCCCCTAGATTTATGGGCTGTTAATGTCTTGCCCCTTCACTTCTTTTGTTTTGACGGTGCTCCAAGCAAGTTGTGATTCAGACTAAAACTCCCCGAAACGGTCAAAACATATGGAACATGTTTTTTTTTTTTGTTTTTTTTTTCCAAATATTCTCTAGAAGACTAACCAGACTTCCCAGATGGTCCGTCACACAGTACCTGGTTGGTCTGAGGACAATTCTATCTTGTTCATTTGCACAAATGATGCAAAAATCTAACCCTAACCCTAACCCCGTCCCACTTATTTAGATAATGTTCAACTTTTTCAGTGGACATTGGACAGTGAGATTCAAGTTAAGAACAACAAGGTAAGGTAAGTTTTCCTTTTGTAAAATATTGAATATTTATTTGTGGGACTATCTTGCTGGGTTGGAATATATGGTTGGAGTGTATATTGCTGCCCCTGTGTTCAAGGACCTCAAGACCTCTCCATAGAGCTTTTTTATTTCAGTAAGTAAAGTCTCAGTAATGACACATACTTTTTTTATGTGTGTTTTAGCAAAATCTCGAGTCTGTCCCACCCTTGGCCCACACAACTTGTCCCACTTTCAGTACTATTGTGTTGAACTAAAGTCTGCACTAACTTGACTAAACTGAATCTATGAAGATGTCTTTTTTGAGTTAAAAATAAATGTCTGAATTGTTTACGTTTTCACCTCCTGTCGAGTTGACTCATGGTGGTTTGTGGATGGTCCGACTCACAGAGGTCATCGAGACCCTGGAGGCACACGGGGTCAAGTTTAGAGATTCTTTTAAGCAGATGGTGTTTGGAGTTCAGTCTGTCACTCAGGAAGAACAGGGAAAGAGGAGAAAAGTCACTTTACGGCATTAATTGACTTTTGTGTGTCTCCATATTGACCTGAAGTCCTCCCTTAAACGTTTCCAAAAATGAGACACTTAAGGTCAAAACGTCAGCAAAACAGTCTTTAAATACCACTTATTCACCGCTTGCTGAAAAATTGATGATAATCGGAGTGGGTCAAATCCATCCACAGTGGATTGGAAATCAATTCTTTTAGGCTTTTGCCAAACAGCCCAAAAGTACTCATTAATTTTGTAGGGTGCAGATAGTTTTGTTTAACTACATTTTGTCCACGGTCACACACTAATGCAGTATTTAAAGTCACACTTGTGTTTTCTGTCCCATTTGTCCACAAAAGAGCAAAATGTCTCCACAACAAATGCTTACACAAGTTCTCCATGCATCTAGAAAAACAAAAAAAACTATGATGATTTATGTTTTTTTAAATTTTATTTTACTCATAGTTTTCAGGACAAAATATAATAAAAGGTGAGTACGACTAACAGACAGACATAAACTAACTTCATTCAAATACTGTATGTTTGTGTGTCTTTAAACGGTTACCACTGTTCACCCTCCCTGGTTAACGGCATGCATCCGCATTCATCTTATTGTATCTCTGAGTCAGTTTTCCCTGATGATATTCTATAGAAACACAGATCTAACTTAAAAAAAACTGTGGCTTCAGCTGATGCTCAGTGGAGTGATGTTAAACCAGTGTGCTTTCCCTCCAAGGGTGTGTTGCCCTTCAGGTCTGACGTCACCGTGAAAACTCTGAATATTGTATTTAGGCAGGCAATGAAGTTAGCTTTTCATTTTGCATTATATTATGATTAAAGTTCCTAAGTGATTAAACTTTGCATGTTCTCCCTGTGTCTGGGTCGGTTTCCTCTGGGTGCTCCGGTTTCCCCCATCAACCTCAAAACATGCACAATAGGCTAATCCTCCAGCTAGGTACTCCTGACTAGGGTCCTGGCTCCAGATCTGGAGAAGGGACCCCAGGTGCTGCACCGCGGCAGCCCACTGCTCCTGACAGGTTGCCCCAGCAGCAATCAAGGAAGGGTCAAATGCAGAGAACAAATTTCCCTACAGGGACAATAAAGTATACCTTAACTTATCTTAACCTTATGTATGAATGTGCTAGTGTGACTCGTGTTTGGTGGTGGTTGAAGGGGCCATATAGCGGGACACTGGCAGCCATGCTTCCGTCAGTCTGCCCTAGGGTAGCTGTGGCTATGAAAGAGTGAATGAATAATGCACCAACTTGTAAAGTGACTAGGAAATTACTCCCTTCTCTCAGCCCAGTGTTTGAGAATCATTGGACTTAACAACCATACTCAGTCAGTCGGAAGAGGTAAGTTTAGGTCTGCTCCCAATACATATGTGGTGAGAACAGTCACCATTGTGGATTGAACAATCTTCTGAAATGAGTTTAGGGTAGAAATATTACAAACTAAAGACAAACAACCTAGATATAGGGTTTTATATGATTAGGTTATTGGTAAAAGGTACATAAAAAAACATTAAAAAAAATACCTAACAAGTAGTCCCATAATGCAACAAAATGATCAACTTTGGACTCTGGTTTAGATTTCAGATATGAACATAATCCTAATTCATTTCTAATTTCTGTCGTGTACCAAATTACTCTGCACTAACTTCAGCCTTGTCTGACTTTTGCATCCCTATCAATCATGTGCTTGGGTTGTTGGGGGAGCCATCACTGCATCCCGATGTTAATCAAATAAGCAGTGCATGTTTTACACAGGTTTACCATCCCACATCCATCACAGCTTGCTTGTATCGTAATGGTGTAATTATTGTAATGCTGATTGAGCCACTTGGGTAATTAGCATTTTTGATTGCAAACGCATCCGCAAGTGAATTCAACATAATCAAAACAACAGCCCGAACTACACTCAGTCACTTGTACTAAAAAGTCAAGACACAAACCGATACTTAAATAAATATAAAGGCTGTGGTGATACACTGTTAAGGGTATGTAAGTATAGCATGGGGTATGGTGTTTTTGACTTCCATGTTTACTTTTGCAATTTACGTCCTCACACTCTTCTATTGTATATTGGAGCTAGTGAACAGCTATGGTAGCCCTGGCAGGGACATGCTGTTGTGTATGAAGAACAATAGAACAAAGACAATAGATCTGATGGTGTTTAATTTAAAGATAACATAAACAGTTTAGTTCATAAATGACCAAAGCAAGTATGTGTCATCAAAAATAAAATGTGCTTCTTTTGCAGTAATGCTCAGTTTGTCTTTTCTGTGCAGTTTTAGAAAAGGGTATGAAACCAAAATTATGCAGACATAAACTATTTACTGCATAGTTTTGGGCTCCATTGTATTCATGTGTATTTGCATCTACAATTGTTGGCAGTGTAAACATTTTGAGTCCATGAGTTAAAATTATATTTTATTACCATTTTATAGACTCAAATAATGTGTATGAACATTTAAAGTACAAAATTTTCCCTTTTTTGAGGGCCCATTGTGAGCCTGTGATTTGCCAAAGCAAGAAAATCATTGATAATAAATCCTAGATGACGTTTTAGGATATTTCTTTTGCTTGTAGTGCTTTCTTTAAACGCATATGAAACACTTATGTGGGACAAATTATAATCTACTAAAATGTTGTTTCCAAAAGCTTAAAGTCTATTAAATTCATGCAATAGTGATCTCCATTTTTTCAGTGACTGAGCTTGTGTTGCTGAGGCCAGATGAACCGAGCCGTGACTTAAGGCAGCTCTTAGTGTACGCTGCTCTTGCTTTGGGAAAACACGGATGTTGAAACAGTCAACAGAGCTGTGGGCTGCAGAGTGGTGGCTCTAGCTAACGTGGATTCAGGTTACTCCATATGGAGGCTGTGGCCAATATGGTCCCCTTAGGCCCTCCAGCACAGACCACATCTCCTGCCCTTCAGAGGGGACAGGGGAGATGTCGAGACGCCAGTGTGGACGTGCAAGCCGCTTTGTTTGGGCTGTGTGGATGTAAGTGGCTTTGGGTGTCAACTCTGCTGTCTCTCACTTCTTTGATCATAGTGCGATGCATGGTAAAGGTTTTTGTAAATTGTATTGTTTTCAGGACACAAAAAAATCTGTTGTTAAATTGAAATGAAGGTTAAAATAGTGCCTTGAAAAGTTGTTTATCAGAACTTAATGTTTCCAAACACAGAGCCATGTTGTATTCACTGAACCATATAAGTCATTAACAGACAAATAGTTGACAACAAAATATCAGCAAGCACTTTTTATTTTCCTCTGTTCTTTTATGTTTAAATCTAAGGATAATTGGAGAAGCACTGAATAACTTGATTCACCTTCCCCATGAGACACTGTGCATATTCCATTGTGCTGTATCCTGGCATTTCTTTGGTTTAGATGTGTCATGTGTTTAGTATGGGCATATACCTAACAGGAAAAAGCTGTGAAAATCAATCATCATAACTTCTTTAATAAAGGTGGGACAAGACCTACAAAATACCCACAAAGAAAAAGCACCAGGTTTGGTAAAGACAAACATTTTCATCACTGTAATTTCAAAAGTGTTTTGGAGTTTGGGGACTTCCCCTATGAAACTTCACATCTAAAAGCCAAATGTACTTTCCTGTAATGTACATGGAAGCTTTTTAGGGCAAGTGTGGTTATGTGGTTTGCTGATGGACAACTTCTTATTTATTTTCAGCACAACTGTAATTTTGACATATACAAAAATATTCTGCCTTATTACATACATTTACAAATTCAAGCTGCAAAAACAATGCTTAGACTAGTGTACTCAAATTTTTTTGTTTATTTGTATTTATTTATTTTAATCTTTACAACAAGCAGAATGTGTACAGCAAACATGCACACAAAACACAAAACATGGGGCATTTTTTACTTTCAGAATTAATAAACCTCATGGAAAATTTGTTTCAAAGGAAACCATTTTGTCCAGCATTTTGAGAAAAGGTGTCCTTTAATTTGTAGAAAATAAGCCAATGAATTTTCACAAAAGTGGATTTCCTCCACAAATTCTTGCCACTGTTCCAACTGAGGGCGGTCACATTTAAGATAACTGCAAGTGATGGTTGAATGCAGTCGAATATTAGTATTTTAAAGAGATACCTGTCCTCTTTTTCAATCACATCTTACAACAACAATCTCAACAAGAACATCTCAGGATCTTTAGAGGTGATATAATCCATAATAGACTCAATTATTTTAAAGACGCTGTCCCAGAATGACTGTAATTTTGTACATGTCCAGAAAATGTGAAAATAGTTGGAATTTGTCTCCAACAGTGTTACTGTTGCCGTGTAGTTTAATAATGATTTGTGGGGTGATAAAGAATCTAAAAATATCCAAATTCCCTCCATCTTTTAAAGCCAGTTGATGTTTGCTGAGTGTCGCACATTGCAAGCCATTCACTCTCTGACTATACAATATTTAGCTCCTCTTCCCATTGTGATTTAGTGTAGTCTCATTTAAGTAAGAGCCCATTGGCTATTAGTCTACATAGTTTGTCAACAAACAAACAAACTAAATAAATAAATAATAATAATAAAGGATGATAGCTGTGAAAGAATGACATTCCAATCCCATTGCATGCTACTTTTTTGTAAAATCCTACAATTTTCTTTTATAAATGTCTTATTATCATGCTATTATATATTAAGAGCTGGTTGTTGCTTTAGCATCACCATCAGACACTTGATCTGTCATGTCATGTCATCATACAACGCTGCAGTATATTTTGCAGTATTAAATGACTGAGAAACCAATGGTCCCAGCAGTTCCAGGGCAGAGGAGACAAAAGCGGAGGGTGCAGGGGGCTGGTGATGTGATGCTCGGGGTATGATGAGCTGTAGTGCTCATCCATCAAGGCCACTTACCCGCCATAGGATCTGCTCTATAGCTGAGGGGGCAAATTCAGTTATAGACCCACATCTGCTGATACCCACTGCTTCATTAGAGGGTCCGCCTGCTTAGACAGCAACTGTATGCCATCAGACACACTGCAAAAATCACATGGCTTTTGTGAAGATGAGGATGATCTGAGTAGAAACAATGGCTGGAAAGACCTTATGTTTTAATAATTATCATGAGATTGCTTAAATGACTGGAGCATTAGTAACATATAGAGCTCTTTGGTAGATAATATACATGGAGGAAAGGCAATTATTCGAAGTTAATTTGAAAGCAGATCTCATTTATGTAAACTGAAATAAATGGATGCTGATGGAGTGCATAGCAATAAGTAGCCTTCACTTATGATTTTCACTTTGGGTGTATGGGCACCAGGAAAATCCATTGGGCCGTTTGCTTTGTTCCAGATAAAATGCAGACTTATTTTTTTCTGCACTTTTTGCAGAGTAAAAGTTGTAAACAAACCCATACGTGTGACAATTGTTGCCCACAATGGACAGAATGGATGGGGGCGTGGCAGATGTTGAGGAAAACAATCATTGAAGTTTTGCGTGATGCACTTCTTATCAGGATATTTATTATGTTGTTACAGCTACAGCTCTGTGAAAACCAAGAGTGTCAAGTGTCAAGAGCAGCAAATGCACGGCTGGTTTGTACACTGTACATTTTACAATGGCAATAGTGTGCTGCAAGCCAGCTGTTACATAGGTAAATATCACCACATTTTTAGTGTAATTTCTCTAGCAGGTGCCATGACTCACTGCTGTTACTATTAGCTTGAGTTGCTCCCTCGGCTATGGTAGTTTGTTAACTCCAAAAAGGCTGATGTTTGGATTTAGGCCAGTTCATATTCAGACCATAAGTGAACCAAAGCAGAATTCGGAATAAAATGTCCAGCCAAACGAATCTCTGGTCCACTTTACCCAGACCAAGCAAAGCTGGATATGCCCTGAGACTATGGCATCCTGCAATTTTATTGATTATTTTTTAGTACTCGTTACCTATTGTCATGAGCTTTGGGTCATGACCGAAAGGACAAGATCCCGGATACAAGCAGCCGAAATGAGTTTCCTCCGCAGGGTGGCTGGGCGCTCCCTTAGAGATAAGGTGAGGAGCTCTGTCACCCGGGAGGAGCTCGGAGTAGAGCCGCTGCTCCTCCACATCGAGAGGAGTCAGGAGGAGTCATCGAGAGGTGGCTCGGACATCTGTTCCGGATGCCTCCTGGATGTCTCCCTGGGGAGGTGTTCCGGGCATGTCCCACCGGGTGGAGGCCCCGGGGAAGACCTAGGACACGCTGGAGGGACTATGTCTCTCGGCTGGCCTGGGAACGCCTTGGGGTCCCCCCGGTAGAGCTGGAGGAACTGTCTGTGGAGAGGGAAGTCTGGGCATCTTTGCTTAGACTGCTGCCTCCGCGACCTGGTCTCGGATAAGCGGAAGAAGATGGATGGATTTTTTAGTACTCGATATCAGTCTAGCAGTTCTCTCACGCCAATGCACACATGAATATGATTTTTTAAAATTTTTGGCAGCATATCTGTATTTGAAATGCCACTCCAAATGAAACATGTTCTTCTTGTGTGATGTCTTTTTTTGGGGGAGGGGGGGCAATCTTTTACCCATGGTGCCAAGTAAACGTGAAGTCTCAGATATTGTAATCAAAGCTACCTCATGACTGACATCTTGACATTCTACAGACAGTGAGTTCAAAGATAGTGTTTTTTTGTTATCATGGTTAAAAGCCCAGCACTTCATTGTGATGCAGGATAAAAACCTTAAAAACATGGTCTGGTGAATATTGTTGCTTTTTTGTACTTTTTGTTACATCTATACCAGTACTTTAGTAAGAGCCTCTTTGCTGACTAACCTCAAAAGTTATTCATTCAATCAGTTTGAGTGTCAAATATAGTAAACTATTCTGTGCTGTGTAATAGTTTTAGAGTAAGAGCTGAGCCAAAGAAAATAAAATAGATATGAGGGATATAAATGGAAAGAAATCCTGTTTACTTTTTATATGTATTCAGTGACAGTGTGCTGACTATGCACTCTCACTTTAAAGACACCCTTCTCTCATTCATCCCATACATTTTTATAGCACCCAAATAGAAAGTGGATTTACCTTTGGACATTTCTGACATTGTTGTCTTGTACAAAAAGGCTGAAAAGTGCAAAATACACAGTAAATGCAGTCCCAGTGTATTTAACGCTAAACATATGGGCTCTTTTTCCAATCAGCAGAGCCCTAAGAACGGTTTTATGAGAAGTTTTGATGCATGGAATAAGGGTTGCTTAACATAAAACTACTCTTCACAAACTACCTTCAAAACCTGCCTATAACCTCAAAACCTTCACAGGAGAAGAATGAAAATACCTTGTGGATCGTCTGAAGCATTTTTCAATTAAGCATTTCATTTCTGACAGTTGAAGCAGAGCCACTGAGGCCTAAAGTGTATGAATGATGGCACTTAGTGAGAAGCGGCCGTCCACAGCCCATTTAGCTCCATCCTTCATGCAGGAGATGGCAGGATTAGGACCAGTCACAGCCCCCATCTCCACTCTCTGCTTGTATATGTGCACTGACTGAAATGAAGGAGGATGCTGGCTGTCTACTGTAAGGGTACTTCCTCCACAAGGGTTGCATTTCCCCTTATCTAGATTCTCTCAGTAATCTAAACTAGTGTTTAAACAGCCAAGTAGTCTTTTCAAAATATACCCATCTTCCCATGTTCTGATGGTAAAAGTGCATGTGTTTACAGTATCTAGAGAGATCTACTGGGATTCTCTAAAGCTCAGTTGGTAGAGCTGCAGTGCATATACTACATGGCAACTATAGCCTGCCTTGGCATCTTGGGTTTGAGTCCGGACTTGGACACTTTGCCGAATGTCTCTCCCTGCTCTCTCCCCCATGATTTGCTGTTACTTCTCAACTGGACTATCTAATAAAGCTGAAAAAGGCCTAAATATCTAAAAAAGAACAAAAACTATAAAAAATGTAACAGTATAACTCAAACCACACATTACAATCTTGAACCAAAACTGGCTCATTAGAAGATATCAAGCTGGCCACCTTGAAGTCTGCAACAGATTCCTCAACTCATTCCTAAAAGACCCAAAGAAGTTCCATCCAGCTATTCAACAAAAATCTTTAGTGTCTTAATGCTTTTCAGTCATAAAATAGCAGCCAAGATGAGTAGATAAACTGGGGACTGACCTAACATGGCAAAAAAGACATAGGCGATGTTTTTTTCTCTCTCATCTCTTCAATGATAGATGAAAGAAAGGAGAGTGGAGCATGAGCCAAAATGTAACAACTAAGATCTATGAGCTCATCAAGATGGTCCCAAGTGACAAAACAATTAGTGAGTATATCAGACAAAAGAAACCAACGTCCAGAACTGGAAAGTTCATGAGAAGATAATCCCTTCCCAGTGTGTATTGCCTGCAGATAGAAGAAGGCTCTGGTCCTTGCAGCACAGGAACAAGAAGGCACTATAGGCAGGGGACCTCCGCCCCAGACAGGACTCTAGATTCAGATTGTGCAAAGCTGAAACATCGGCACAAAGTATGGACTAGAGGTAGCAGGGTCAAATTGAGCAACACTTCCAAAGGTTGTGGAGAACAATCAAGCCAAGATCCAGGGTGGGACTTCCAAATATTGACAGCCAACTGGACAAAGTAGACAATCAGCAGAAAGAGACCATATTTATAATAGCCGTTATTGGAAACATCAGGAATAAGCAACAAAAGAAGGAAGCAGTAGTGGTCCTATTGTTGTGTTTATGGTTGATTTTACAAAGATGACCTATTGTCAGTGAGGAAATTGATATATGGATTAACTTTTATCTTGTTAGGAAAATACCTGACTCTGAGATAAGGGTACTGACTCATAATAATCATGACATATTATGGACACATACCATTGTCACAACTGGCAAGGTAAGATTTCTTTATTATATCCACAGCTGTTTTATTATCAGTGACACGCAAAGGCTAAGAGGCACAGGCTGAGAAACAGTGTCTTATCGCCTCACATCAAAGCCTCTTTACAGTTAATGGCCATTAATCAGATCTCGTCTTGACGTTGACTGTGAGGCTGATGAGTCTCAAGCACCAGCTCAGATCCACAGATAAACCATGACTCAACGGGCCTTATCTGGACACACTGAAAGTGGAGCCATGCTGGTATAGTGTTTATGTTCCAACACTCTTAGCCTTTCCTCCGGATTATTATGGGCCAACATCAAGGCTCGGCTCTCATACTGTACACCACCTGTGTGTGGATGATGAGGGTTCCTTCACTTTGCTTTGAAAGAGACATCCTGTGAAAATCTGCCATTTAGATCCCTATCAACAAGTAACAAACTGCTCTTTTTCACTGGAATATGTGTTAAACTGCGTGGCAACTATAAACACTTCCTTCTCTGGATAATTTCCATGTTTTCAGATATGTCATGTCTTTTTGTTTATTACCCTCGATAAGAATATCACTTTAAATTAGCATCTTCATTTTGCTGTTCTTTTTTTGTGTAAATTCAACATTGCAAATTGCTATTGCCTTATCTAAAAATCCTGTGTGCTCTGTACATGCTGTATATGTGCCACAATGGAAACCTGTCCAAATTAGTTTTGGAACACCGGGATACTCCATGAAATAGTCATATGTATGCTTAGTTTCTTGTTGAACATGAATGAGGCATTTGAACACACCAACGCACCTGTAACTTTTACTATTAAAGGTCCCCTATTCTGCTAAATCAAAATGTTTGCACTTTTAACCATGTTATAATGTTGTTTGCACCACAAAAACTTACCTGTCTGAGCTCTCAAGAGCAGAAAATGCTTGGTCTCACGGCTCTACATAAACACGTGAAACCAGGAAGTGCTCCTGTGTGTTTCTTGATCCCATACACCATCACTGTACTCGTTCTGATAATTTCAGCGCTTAAATTGCTGTCACTCCAAAGCAGTCAGCTCATTTATCTATTGGTTAGCAACAAGTTGCTAATAGCTGTGCTAAATAGCCATTTTATGTTATGGTCATTCCCCACTGTTGCCAGCAGGGTGTGTCAGACTCCTAATCCAAGCTTTCTCTGCAAATTGAAAATGCAAGTTCCCCAAAATAAGACTTTTCCCATACTTATACATAAAGTTATAAAACATGAAATACTAATGCAAAGGTGTCCAACGTTATTTCAGATTGCCTGAAAAAAAAAAAAAAAAGCATAATATTGGATCTTTAATTGCATTATATCTTGTTAAGCACCCTGTTGGTAGTTTGTTAGGATTTGATTCCTAAACGTGGAGCCAAAAACTAATAAAAAATATGTGCATGTCCCAAGACTGGTGTACTGTAAAAACCTAAGTTCTTTATTGACTTCTTATCTTATTCTATATTATCTCTGAAGCCATGCTGTTACCAAGTTGTAAATTGCTACATTTATTTTAATGATGTGTCTTTATTATGATGAAATTGTTGAAGCTTTAACACAATGTGCAGTAGTTCATCATACTACGATACAAGAAAATATGCCTTGAATGCACAAAATGGCTTCCCTTTATGGTTTACCAAAGCCAATCGATACATTCTACTATCCCTCCTCTGTACAAGTCCAACCAGTCTCAGTCTGGCCTACGGGTCAAACTTATTTCCCTCTTGAGTTAATAACGCTAAATCCTGCCCTGTTTATTACACGTCAAATATTATCTTATGAGATTATAAGAGTTATGTCTGTTTTCATGCTGTGTTATATGTTGTAGTTTTGCCCCTAATTGTCCTTCTTTGATACATTGACTTTCCACTAAGGAACCATGGCAAAAACAATTTGCTGTCACCTGCAGAGAGACCAACATTAATTTTTTGCTTATTCTAATTCTAATTATTCCTACATGGAACATTTGGAATCAGACTGCCATGTAATGCACTTTCTTCATAACTATAAACTTCTACATTTTGCTGTTAAGCTGCTTTAACCGGGGCAATATTTTTGGCCCAGAATTACACCCAGCTGGACGTCCCGCGCTGTCGGACATCACGACAAGCCCATGTCATCCGGAATCACACCAGCCAAATGCCCCCCCATTCGTACTAATTGAAATACTTATGCACCCTGTTGCCCAAATGTAATTATAGCATCATGTATGGGCACTGGAGAGAACAGCAAGAAACAAATTGAAATTTAAAAGTGAAATATAAACTGTCTCCAGCAGTGAACAAATGCTTATTGCGCCCATAGGACCCACGCGCTGCAGTCACGTGACCAGAGACATCCAGGTTTTAACTTCAACAACCAATCACATTTCACAGATAAGATGTGTTAATGCGCCTCAGAGGAAATGAGATGTGTTTTATACATAGTTCTGCAAATGATCATATATTTTTCATTCTAATAGAGAAAAGGTATTTTGCAGTCATCCCCAATGAGTCATTTGTATTAAGAACCCTCATTTGTAATTATGTTTTCAGACAAATGTGGACTAATTTACAAATATATTTTATGATGTATGAATATCACAGCAGACTGTCTGATGCTTACTCTGTTGTGTTTTTAAGGTCAAATGCATATTAATAAATAAAATATAAAAATATCTGATTAGATTAGATACATTATTTTATTCCAGCATCTGTTTGATTTGTTAATGGAAATTCTATAAGAGCACCTTAAAATAACACTCTTATATAGTATTTGTGTCAGTATCTTATATATTTTTTATTAATACTGTTTCTAATGTGCCTTCTGAACCCATGTTATTGTGTAAATTTCCAATAAAGTATATCTTATCTTACCTTATTATGCTTTATTAAACTCAGTTATTGTGCACTTTTAGATCCTAAATATTAATGCATGGATAAATTACATTCTTCCTTATATGCAATATCCCAGTAAATAAATGGCATCAAATAATTGTCCATCCTGTAATTAAATGGGTACATCTTGCACCACTAAAGACGAACAAGAAGCTCAGACACTACACCTGCTATCTTATCATTATACTGTTTAACTAATCATATATGTCTTGAGCGCTGTAACTATATGCCACATATTTAAATCAACATTTTAAACAATATAACAGGACTAGTTGTCAAAATGAAGTGCAAAATACACCAACAATGCAAATGTGCACTTTAGGCCTTACTGTTTATTAAAGATTATGTGTGTGTATGCCTGGCCTCATCCACTAGGGCATGGGGTGCATGTGTGTGAGTGTGAAGTAGCTCTCTCTTCATTCTGCAACAGGTCATTACATCTGTTTGTTTATTAATTTACTGAGAGCTTGAAAAAAAAAAAAACTTTCCTAAAAATCCCAGTGTTTCTATTTGTATTTAATTGTGTGTAATTTCTGTAACATTCTCTCAAACATGTGTGTACATTTGTGCATTTTTTTTATTATTATTTAAATACTTTTTTACAATTTGTATTTGTGCATTATTTTATTTTATTATTATTTATTGATTTTTATTTTTAACAATTTGTATTTGTTAAAAAAAAAAGTCATATGCATGTCTTTTGGCTCCAGTGTTTTATGCCATTTCTAATAGGAGGAACATAATATGATAGGATAGTTGTTGTGTTTAATTATAACTACAATTATGTTTAATTATCATGCAATAACAATGTAGTAACTCTGCAAAAATAAGCTTCTTTTGTAAAATAACATAATGTCTCAATGCACTGATACATCTATAGTATTATAATCACATTTCCTCTCTCCATCCTTATAGCATCCATAAAATGCTAATAGTATTTTTGTTGTCCAAACATAACAAGTAATTTATCTATATACTTGCTCAGATCATGTTTAAAGAGCTCTCTCAGCAGCCGTTGCGTCCCGTTAGACTTGTGTTGTGACTGGGCTCACGTTCGGGGAGCTGTCAGCACGTCAGCGCACCACTCCGAGTGCAGATGACAGGTGGAAGAGCAGAGCCCGCGCTGGAATGAAAATGGCACCGGGCCGGACAGCATGGCGACAACACGTTTCAAGAGGCTGCAGAGGGCCCAGAGATGCTGTCCAGATGCTTCCATGACTCACTGTTGACGCTTTTTTTCTCAGATTTCTGACTTCCATGGCCAGACAAAAGTAGATGGGAATGTGTGGATATTAGCAAAAACTTCGGACATGTAGAGACTTGCTGTGAGAAGTTCAAGAGTGTCACGCTCCCTGTCTTACTGGGCTGCTGGTTAATGTTGGGTACGGCTGATCTTTAGTGACTCTTGTGAGCAGTGGAAACCTGTATCAGCATGTACTATATTTTCTTTTCCAATGTCCTTAGGGTTGGCAATAAAACATCATTACTTTAACTAGAATCACCTTTATGAGACCGATAATAAGGGCCACATTTCCCATAAATAAAGTCATTCAGCATTACAAGCTGTCAAAAGTAGAGTTCAAGCCTGATGTATGTAAGATGATGTATGATGATGTAAGTTTGTATTTAGATATAGCGCATTTAATTTGTCCTTTTATTGTTTTTTATTTATTTATTTAGTTTTTTATCCATTTTAATTAGATGCCACTGCAAGACCAGACATTTATATAGCAAGTCAATCACAGTTTCTGGCTTAAGTTTGCAACGATTTTGACATATGCATTGCATGTTCACAAGAATATTAGGAAGCAATTAACTGTTGGCTTTTAATTCAAAGCCATCACTGTCAATATAATCCTGCTGAAATTTGTAGTGAGGGGATAATGCAATGTTTGTATTCCTAAACCTGGATCTTGTATGATTTTCAGCACCACACAAGTACCAATAATGAATGTGGAGCACTTTTAGTTGGAGCTTATTTTTACCAATGCAGTGGGTACTTAGTTCTTATATTAGACTTGAGTATTTTCACATATTCAGACCTGTAATAGCAGTGATAGGGCTTTATAGGGATCTATCAGTGCATTGGGAAAAAAATTCAAGCTTGGGTTTGAAAGCACTTTTTTCTTGTGTCATCAGTTTGACACTTGACATTGTAATTTCTTATTTTTGATATATATGTGCAAATGTACATGTTTCAGATTTCTTTTGTGAATGATCAAAATGCACAGATTTGTTGTGGCCTGGAGAGGCTCCAGTTGTTGTTCTGAAGTGAAACTCCACAACACCTGCTTCATTATTAACATAAAAAACAGGCTCAATTTAAGCCCTGACATAAATTAACTTGTGTCCTTCTTAATAAAAGCTGGCCCTATCTGGTTTCCGGAGAACTGCCACGTACTGGGCTCTAATGCATTTACCTTCTGCACGGCCATTTTACCCAAGTGGTCAAAAATGGCAGCCGCTTCGCTCGTTCTTAATCCGGATATTTAAATCTTGACACTTTTATGAGTGGACAGTCAAAGGAGAGACGGAATTGCTCCAGCACTGAACAAAAACAATCCCCTTAGTTACAGTAGCCAAGAATTTGGATACGGTGAAAGGACACAGATGTGATAGATCGCGTTTCAGAAGATAACCAACAAGTTTCTACAATGGCTACGCACAAAGGTATGTGCCAGGCTTTCCACGGACGATCAACTTTTTCTTCAACAACCCGAATTTCATTTTTATACATTTTGTCACAACTTCTAAATGTATTTGCACAAGAAGTGGCATGACAGCTGACATCTTCAAATAGCTGACACGTCGGTTACATTAGCATGTTTCCATTCACCTATGGCACGCTCACTGCTAAAAATCTAGTCACCACAAGTGGATTGACCTTGCTTTGTAACCAGAGACGCAGTTTTGCTTTGGAATTCGCAAACTTTCATCTCGCCAGTCAAAACCTTTCATCGCAAGTAGCTCGGGCGTCTTGATCTGCCGTCACTTATCTGCCAAGGAAAGGTAAACACGAGACAAAAGGCGCTCGCTTACAGAAATGTGAGGTAACGAGAGCGCTGAGAAACATTTTAATTGTGAGAAGATTAGGGGTGTTTTACTTGTTGAAGTGATTCACAAGTCCGGGAGCCTCTGAGTATACACAGACAGCAGTTTTGGACGATTTGGAGATGACAGATTTCACACTGCCATGAGAAGTATGATGGATTGTATCTGTGCATTCATTTAGTGCAATGAATTCTGGTACAAAATAGTGTATATCTTTGTAAGAATGTAAAGCTGACAGACGTATTGCCTTGTTGATACTATAGTCAGGTGTACAGTAGATAGAATCTTTCTCATGTCTGTTATGTCAAAAAAGTCAATTTGAATGCTTTATTGGATCAAAGTCGAAACCTTAATTCTTATATCTCTATTTATATATTGTACATATTGACTTGATACAATATGATACAAAATTACCCTTAAAAAAAGAAAGAAAGAAAAGAAAAAGGATATGGTCAAACAATTTAGACATTTTAAGAAATACAACTTTTTAGATGAGAAAAATAAAAATAAAAAAAAATGAAAAAATATAATTTACCCAGAGGTGGAAGCTAACAAGATACATTTACTCAAAACCAACAAATAAATAAAAATACATACATAAATAAAGTTGTATTTTCTTTGTAAATTTTACTGAAACATTTTTGCAATGTATTCAAGTACTCTCTAAATGGGAAATTGGTGACAAATAATATTTATAATATTAATGCATTGGTCTTATATAGCACTTTTTTGTAGACACTTGTGTCACTACAATTTGGTGTATGAGTCATTCTCTCCTCAGTCACATATTGGTGGTGATGAGCTACTTCTTTATCCACAGCTGCCTGGGGCAGACTGATGGAAATGTGGCCATTCTGCACCTATTCTGCACCTCCTTCAACCACCACCAAACACACAATCACACTAATACATTCATACAGGCAAGGTAGGTGAAGTGTCTTGCCCTAGGACACAACAGCGGTGTGCAATTCTGGTAGCCGGGATCGAACCTCCAACCTTGGGTTAATGGTTAACATCTCTACCAACTAAGGTACTGGCACCTACAAAAGTGTCTACAAAGTGGGTAGAATGCTTGCCTTGCAACCAGAAGTTACTGGGCTAAGGTATAATCGTACTACTAGCAGTAATTTTGTATTTTTAAACGAGTAATGTTTGGGATACAGAGTTTGAGTAAGCCTACCATTACCTCTCAGTTTACATTTGGGGCAGCAGCAGCTCAGTTGGTAGAGACGCTTGCCCACTAACCTGAAGGTTAGCGGTTTGAGAGTGGTTGGAGAGGCTGTTGGCACAGATTGGCAGCCACATTTCCATCCGTCTGCCCCAGGGCAGCTGTGGCTACAGAGGTAGCTCACCACCAAGTGTGGGAGTGAATGAATAATGCAATTGTAAAACATCTTGTGTCCCATAAAGCGCTATATAAGACCAATGCACTATTATTTGGGATACTGCAAAATCCTCTTGTTCACAGTGAGAAGAGAGTCTTGCTAAATGTTAAATTTAAATGCTAATCTAAAAAAAAATGTATATACAAAACAACTGTATATACATTATAATGCTTACTATGTATAAGTTTGTAAATGCAGCAACATGAACAATATTCAGTTCAACTGTAAATACACAGTGTGACCAGCATTATAATCAGCTGGATTTAAAGATGTGTTGCTGTCATAGGTATGAAAACAAATACAGAAACATTTTACCACACAAAACACACATTAGGTATAGTTACTTGATTCAGATTTCTGACAACTGATAATGTCTTTTCAGTGGTAAAGACATTTTCAGTAAAATGTCTAGTTTTACAATGTACTATTTTCTTTTTGTCTTGACCTTCTGCAGCAGCACAAAAACCTGCAGACACCAGTCACAGCTCTTAATGCAAATCTAATAGCTCCTAAAGTTATCCTTCAAACAGCCCCTTAACAAGAACCATTTGTCAGAGTGGATCATTACCTTCAGTTCATTTCATTCCCTGCTAACAAACTACTCTTAATGCTCTCCTATCTAACCTTCTGCTTCCTCCATATGTTCTCTGTTAAATAATGCACGTGCACGTATACCTGCCCTCATTTGTTGCCGACTCATTTCGATAAACGACTATTTGAACATGTCCGACGCCTTAAGATGCTTCCCTCCTTCCGTTAAAAGAGCAATCATTTCTTCATTAGCCTTTTATTTGTTTCGAACCGTTCCACTTCAGGGCTAGCACACACAGTTTATTTGGCTACTCTTAATTACAAAAGGGAGATCGTGTGCCCTGCTCGCCCAAATGAACGTGTCTTTCCTGTGCCTCCCAGAGGGCACTGCTACCACTCGGACTACATCTGATTGCATTTTCCCTGGGCTTGATGAAGTTATCGAAATAGTGACCGAACTGACTGGGACCTTTTCTGGCTTGTGAAGTCCTTAACCTGTGTCTCCCGCCCTTGAGCTCACCACGATTAAGAGGAAGATAGCCTTTATTTCCTATTTGTTACATTTGGAGATTTTTTTTCTTCTTCTTCTTCTTCTTCTTTCCAAAGGTTGCCCCGGGGTTCAGAGCTGAGTCCCGTTAAATTGCATTGCGGTGCTGTTTCTCTCTGGATAGCCGTTGAAGCAGGTATAGCTACCTTCAGGATCTTTTCATTTCTCGCGCCGTTATTAAACACGGTGATAGAATCGGTTGCCCTAGTTGATTCAGGAGTGTCAGGGTTTACAACAGAAGAAGAAATATTATCCAGTTTGCACTGGCCTTACCTTTGCCACAGCCACACTGTGTCCTCAAAAAGAGCTTTTAAACATTTACCACTAAGGATTGGTTGATTCTTATTTTTTTATTTCTTTTTTTCATGGGCCTGCATTTTATCAAAGAACCTACACTGGGTCAGATTTACTTATTTTCTTTCAGCCTTTGTTTCGTAGCATGCACTCATTTGCATGTCATTTTGGTATAGGTTTTATGTCGAATGCTCTTCCTGATGCACTTGGGACCAACACAAAAAAGTACACTGGCTTGTGATTTCTTGTGACCATGCAGATTTACTAGTCACCCCATTTTGTTCAATGCACAATTTATAATTCTGAATAATAACCTGGCCTTTTTTATGGAATGTTTACTAAAACTGCACAGAATTGGGGCCGGGCCAATTTATCCTAATGTCACACAACACAATAAAACCAAATGTTACTATGAGGCGTGGTGTAAAACTTTGAGTTACAAATCTTCCCACTCTTGTGTCCGCCCATTATTGTGTCATTAAACTTGTCCTACAAATACCAAGACAATGAGGCCAAATGAATAGCTTTGCAGGTCTATAGTAAATCTAAAAGCATTTTTTTCTTACAGCCTTTACAGTGGTGCGGTCTGTCCCTATAACATCATTTGCTGCTAACATTTAGAAATGCAGAATCATTTAGTCAGCTATGACCTTTGTGATCAATACCACATTGGGCTAAAACATTGCTATTGTGTCCAAAAACAAATTAAAACATGGAGCTACTGGTATCCTCAAAGCCAATGGTGCTCATGGAAAGGGTCACAGTTCATGAAGAAAACAACAAGGTCCAGGCACTCACTTGGTGGAAAAAGTGTAAAAAGCCTTAATTTCATGAGGGCTGGAGTCATTAAAACACCACACCTTCTTTAGGGTGTGAACACAAAGACAAAAGGAAACACATTGCTGTTGTATCTTTCTATGAAATTGTAATTTTACAATAAAATGAAATTATAAGATGTGGATTTCCCATTAGTTGAAGAAAATAGTAAATAATCATGTGTAGCGTGTATAGGACCTGGGGTATGGCCAGATAATGTGCTAATAAACTAAAAAGCTTCAATATTATTAACCTCCAAACAGAATGGTGTACTGCAACATACACAAGAAATGTACTCGTCACATGTTTAAAAAAAAAAAAAAAAAAATGCTGACCTTGTGGAAAAAAGTCATTAGCTTATTGGTAATATGTTGATATTTGGTAAGAATGTCATTGTCCATATGGACAGCATTGTAAACAGTTGGGAAGGTGCAGTCAATGGAGGAATAACAATTGGGAGGCATTCTAAACACACAATACAAGTGTCACTGACCTGAGGCATCAAGGTCAACCCTAATGGAGTCAGCAGTGGACTTAGACTTCAGAGATAAAGATCTTTGAGAACACTGAAGTTCATATTTTGGCCAAAAGAAGGACCAAGTGACGAGTGAAAGGTTCAGTCTCTGTGTAACTTCCACAGGCCTAACCTATACTAAGCAATAGTGGTAATCTGTGGGAACAGCCCATATCTACAATACCTATTCATGTTCAATGACTACATCCCTGTACTTAATGGCTAAAACATATTGCATAACTTTCTGAAGTCCATTTGTTAGATGCCTTATTGCACAGATGCATCTAAACACTTCTAGTGCTTTTCTGGATGGTCCATTCTTTAATATCCTTCCAAAATCTTAGAGGGTGTGGCTAAAAGGCTTTAAATCTCATCCACAATTGATTACGGGCATCAAACTCAGTGTACATTAATTCAGTTTATGGCCATTAAAAGGAGAAGAATGCTTGGGCTTGCAAATGGCAAACTACGACTGTCAACAGCATGATGTATGGTAGCTTATTATATTCCTCTCATTATGATTAATAACATAGGAAGGGATCCTCCATTCTTGTCGAGATGGAAAATGTAATTAGCTGTCTTGGCCGGCGTTGCAGGCAGGCCTCCTCTTGGCTGCTCTTTTCTTCCTCAGGATAAAGCAGCCAGTTCACTGCATCATGGGCTGAGATCTGCAACCACTTACTCTTTTAATAATGTTTAAAAAGAAATAAATTGCTTTGTTTTTTACTGCATTGTATTTGGTCAGGTTGCTAAACCTAACTGTAACTTAAGAGTTGTTTAAATTAGTTTTAGGATTTTTAGTGTGTGCATTTATTAGTAGATAGATTCTTTTATCTTGGAATCCACTTTTTCTCATTCACTTGACACACATTTATTTTTTACAAACCTAAGCCACAATATTTTGCTAAAATTGCTCATTTGCCCCATTATTATTACACAAGATATATTTATAAACCTATTTCTGTATTTAATATAAGTAAATCTATACTTATAAATACTTTAGTGCCCAACCTCAAACTACAGCATACCTACCTCTTAGATTTGATTTATAAGTGGCTAACATTGTACTATGGCATTGCCAATAGTTAATTTTGCTTCATTTTTCTCTATTTGTGTTTTTACAGTTTTGCTATATAAACAGACACAGCCAGCGCAGGAATAGCCACTCTCTCTGTTGATTGGCTGCACTAGTTGATGTAGATCAGCCATTTCCCAAGTCAAAAGTGTTGCGGCCCCCTTATATTTCCAAAAATCCCATGCCGCCCCCAAGGATATTCAAAAGACTATGTCATGTTTTTCTCTATAGGTTTCTATTAAAAAAATCTTTACAAAAAACATTGACTGTTGGCTAAAAATAATAGTTTTAAAGAACTATATAAACACAGTTCATTTTAAATTTATTTTAATGTACTTTAAACCTCTGCGGGCCCCCCCTGCTGTACCTTTGTAGACCCACAGGGGGCCCCGGACACCATTTTGGGAACCACTGGTGTAGACCAACCTAATGGGGGAGTCTGAATCTTAATACCTCTCTCTATGCAAGTTTCCGATTGACCAAATACTGTACGAATACACATTACCTATTAATAAATACAGCCTAGATGACTGATGATTTTGCAATGGTTCCTATCACAGCACTTAGAGGACTGTTCTCAAATAAACACTAGCAAGAGCTCTTAAGAAATTTTTTTTGTTTGTTTTTGCTCTGCTCTATAGTCTTGTGATTGTTACCAGATTATATGATGTGTGTGAAAAGTTACATTGATTTGTAAACTTTATTTGATATAGCTTGCCCTGTTATACAAAGTGCAGTGTTATTCAAACCAGGTGGGCTATTTTTTTTTATTATTTTTTTATTTTAATTATGTCAGGGAGCCATGAAAAATCAGTAACCTGCACATTTTTAGCACACCATCAGCCGCCCACTAAAAACACGTAAGCGACCCACTATTATGCTCCTGACCTGCTAGTTGAGAACCCCCAGGTGGGAGTAGGGTAACAGCTGGACGCGGTGGAGTGACTAATGCTAAGGAGCAGTGGGAGGGCATTCTCATCACTTCTGCAGCTGCACCTGAACTCAGCACCTACGAGACACATTCAGCTAAATATCAATTAATGCAGAAATATGCTCACGGAGACCAGCGCTCACCTGGACACACTGCACTGGCCTGGATTCTGGAGTGAGAGCCTGCAACCACAACACTCAAACAACAGTGAGAATGTGGTATGTTGTTTGATTGTTGTTGTTTTTTTACTTACTAATTAGGCTTAAAGTCATTTTTATAATTCGTCAGGATGAAAAAGCCCTCTTTCCTAGACAAACGCCAGTCTCTTTAAAGCTACACTATCTAATATTTTCTTCTGCACCTCCTTTCTGACCTTGAAACAAAGAGCCACCCCTAGAAATAAACACTTTCTTTCTATTATCAGCCGCCATTAATTCAATAATTAATCCCTATCACAATATTGGGTCTAACAAAGAATAAGAGAACATAATCACAAATTAAGTAAAACCCATTAACCCAAAAGTTGGTGGTTCCATCCAGGCTACTGGCAGTGCACAATGCCAGTTGAGTCCTTGGCAAGATACTTCACCCACCTTGCATGTACGAATGAGTCTGTGAGTGTGTGAAGAGGTTGTAGGCGCGGAATGGCAGCCACGTTTCTGTCAGTCTGCACTATATAAAACCAGTGGATGACGAAGTATCAAGTCAGTACAAAGAAATTGTCCTCATAGCCAAGATTGGCCTCATTTTCATGCAGGGTACACCTCCGTATCTATGCATAATAAATAATCTTTTCAAGGGTGGTTTTAAGTTGTTTGTTAGTGCCTAAATGATGTTAATTAAAAGTAATGTGAATTCTCAATAGGACTTGCACATTGATTATTTGGACTTGGACTCAGACTTACACTGTAAGAGCTGATAACTCAACTTGGACAAGTTGGACTTGAGAGTGACTTGGATGGAACACTGCCTCATAGTCCTTCAGTGAATACACATCAAGAAAAAAAAAAGTGGTGAGTAGACTCATGACATTATGTTACATTATGTTAAGGAAATTTGCCATATAGATAGGTAAAAAGTGTCTAAAAGGCAGTCACATTCCCTCAGGTTTCTAAAATAGTTGTAATACACTGTGATATTTCTATTTTGAAAAGATACATTGTCAAAGAACAACAATTAATACAGTTCAATAGCACAACAAAAATCATTTTTCACTGATAATTACAATTAGCTTCTTTTCAATAAGAACAGTTTTACAACAAACCAACTTGCCTATGAAAAGCATCCTTTTAGAACAACACACTTCATTTGAGATCATTGCTACTGCTAGCACCAGTGGTTAAATGACTTCTAATACACTTCTATATAATCAGGGCTAAACTAGTGCTGAAGACCAGGCTGTCCAGTGGAAAAGGAGCGTGATCAGATTACACATTAGAGCTGCTGAGTCCAAATGGTTTAAGTGGATGATTACACTTTCATGCAGGTATTCCTAACTGGATTACTGAGTGAACGTATGAAGAAGCAAGAAAAGGCAGGGCAGGTATATCCTTCACTGTGTCTTTAGCAAGAAAGCCAGTCAGGAGATGTGTGCAGAAGATATTTAAATGCAATACATCAATTTACTCGCAACACTAAGGAATACATTTCATCTTTTTATCTCCATTGTGTTATAATATTATGTAACAATGCTTTATGGGTAATACTGAACAGCTGAAAGGGCTCAAAGAGGCACATGCCTGCTGTGAACTCCTACATGACAAGACTTTTTTTTCCCTCTGGGATACCTCGCAAGCTTGACCTCTCCTAAGCTCTGTTTATATGAAGCATGACTGTTGGTACATGTACATTTTAAGATCACATGCATTCAAATATGTAGTTGGTTTCTCTCTATTTTCTTTGGTTTGGTTACAGGAGGAACCTTTAGGTCTTTTGTGGTCTCACTATTGGGTCAACATATAATATATATAATCATAAACTTCAGGAGCTACACAACATAAAATGTTGTGTAGCTCCTGCCACACAACATTCTGCAACTTTATGTTTTCATTACTGTAAAATATCGGCATTTTTTGGGTTGCATAGTGGCAGAGAGGTTAGTGTAAGTGCCTGTGTTTCTCCTAACAATTCAAAGACAATATTCCTAGACACATTTATAGCCCCCCCCCCCCCCCCCCCCCCACAGCTGTTTTTTTTTAGGAGTTTTTCCTTACCAAGAAGGAAGGTCTAAGGACAGGGATGTCCTAGGTCTGTTTAGTTTAGTGTAGTTATTGTTTATGCTGATTGTGTGTTATGTCTGATTGTGCTTATGTTTGATTAACTGTTTGTAAAGCCCTTTGAGGTTTGTTGTGATACTGAATCTATATAAAAATTTTATTGAATTTAATTGAAGATATACATATGTAAGAAGATGAGATGTGCTAGCCCTGCATCAAGTAGTGATTGTCCATATTGTGCCTAAAAAGGACAAATGGTCAAAAAGCAACATGACACTGCTCATATCAATCTTTTCTATTGACATAATAAGACACCAGTTTGTTGTAATGAATTACAAAATGTGACAATGTGTTAATGGAACATTTAGCTTGTTGGCACCTTATACTTGTCATGTGAGTTTGGGTCACATATCCCATCCCCAAATAGAACTGTGTGACACTACAGTGTATTTCAGTAGAAGTATGTGCGTGTACTCCTGCGGCATGAACATAAATGCAGTTAACACCTCAAAGGTTCTTTATTGGCCTGTGTTCAGCTCCCATCAGCCTCTTCTGACCTCCTTGGCCCTCTCAGATTACCTACAAGAGAAAAAATATAAAGTGTGCACATTGACCAACTCTGCTATTAGAGGAAGGGGGTGGGGGGTGGGGGGTGGGGGGAAGACAGCAACAACAGCAATCAACTGACGGCAACCTGAGATGGCGTGCTCTCATCCATCACTCGCCACGTTTGCCGACGCCATATGAAAACACAAACAAGCAATCAATTGTTGTGCTCACAGCTAGGGGCCTGCTAATAGAGCGCATTTATCTGACGCCGCAGTGGTAGCCCCAGCAATACTTTAATTTGTGAGACATTATGTTGAGTTAATGCCTACCAGGTTGCCGTTCAACCGGGGGGACTTGGCACACTTAGCCTTGTTGTAAAAAAAGCTGCCGTTGCTCTGTGTTGTACTGGGATGTAAACGATCTGGCCCACCGTTTCTTTAATGGCTGGTGAAATGAATTTATGTGGGAATATTTGCCGAGGAATATTGCATTGTATCATGAAGTAATTAGAAGTGCAGGAAGTGTGGCGCCTTATATGGAAGCAGCTGTACGTTTGTCCTTCAGCGGCAACCGTGATTGGACAGAAACGAGGGGGAAAGAGGGAGAGAAGCCAGGCTGTGTAATAATGATGCAGCCTGGGGCCTAATGTGCCATCTCTGACTGTCTCTTTCTGCACAGAGCTAGCAAGCAAACGCACACACACACACGCACACGCACACACACACACACACACAGACTGTTTTTGCATGTTTGGGGCACCGTACATCGGCTCACTTCCTGGAGACATAGGCTAGCCACAACAAACTTAACCTTTAGCCCAACACTGAAAACAGCCTTCGCTTTATGTAGGGTTATGGAACATTGTTATCAGACTAAAAAGTGACAGTTCGTGTATTGCTTAGTGCCAGACATTTGCTGCAGAATAAAGGGGTAATTGCCATTCTTCAGCATGCATTGTGTAAAATTCTAGTCTGATGAAAAGATCTATCAAACTTATGTCCTCTTGTGCATAATCACATCAAAATGGCACTCACTGTCATGAAAAGAACCAAGTAAAAAAGACATTTTATTATGATTTTCTTCTAGTTTGTGTCCATACTGTTGCTTCCTGAGGACAAATTGAGCACTACTAGAGAAGAAACACACTCATGTTTCCCCTTCTGCACATGCAGTATTCTTGCACTAAGTATTAGGGCATAATCTTTGATTTTTTTTTTTTCAACCAAAATTTCTATTGTCCTTATAGGTAACACCATGACCTTGTGGGGCTACTATAGCATTTCTAAATGCATCTAAAACAAAAAACAGAAAAAAATGTACAGATTTTTTTTAATTTTTTATCTCCATTGCTTCCAGATGCTACAGGTACCCAAATAAGGACAAACTGAGCACTGCTGAAGGAGAAACATCCTTCCTTCCGAGCACATATTCTTGCTCAGTGGTTTAGTGCAATTATTATTATAATTATTTATATATATTTTTTTCATTATCTTCAAGCTAGATCTGTTATCCTAGGATTTGTTCAAAGACAACCGAATGTTCCTGCACAGCTACCATACCGCTGTTCAAGAAAAAAATGCTCACTTTTCTCTGTTAATATTTGCTAAAAACACTGTTGGTGTTGTAATTAGATAGAAAAAATAAAAAATAAAAATAATGTATAGGCACCTACAGCATAAACATTGTTTTCTTTTGTTTTCTTTATTTTTTTTTTATTGGAAACTGTTATGTATTAAATTTCCATATCATTATAAAGTGATCATAAGCAAGAATAAAGATCTAAAGCCCATCATTTTGGTTGATAAAATCAAACTTATTCAGTTTCAAACTGAATCTACAAGTTAATAAAACTGATATAATTACACCACTGCTTTGCTTAACTGTACTGAATTTTATCAGGTAAACATGAAAACACCTTGTAAGCTTCATTACTAAACCAACTAATTCCCAAAAATAGATGCTGGTCCCTGAGGCCTCATCTGTTGAGCAACTAGAGAAAGGGTTTCACCTCTGTTATGCTAAAACACCCTCAAGCTCACTTTAAAGAAGTTGTCAAAAATAAATAAATAAATCAGTTATAAAAACGTAATTATTGCCTACTCCATTGCTGTAACCTAATTGAAAAGTTTTTGGGGCTAGATTATTAAAAAAGCTAATCATCCTAATAATCAAATGAGCCTGCTTTGATTTCGGTCAAGCACCCAACAGTCACCCTTTATGATAGATAGCCCCTCTTATGTTTCTCTTTATGGAGGCAGATGTCCCTTCAGTCTTCTCACGCCCTCCCCTCACATCCAAAAAAGTCTCGCCCCTGGGCCATGCTCCAGGCCTGCCCCGCCGCCTCCTGTCCTGCTGCTGCTGCTGCCGGATCCCCACAGCCTCCTCCTGCCCCGCTCCGGGTCGTTGTGCCCGGCCTGACAAGCGGCTGGTGGCTCTTCAATGCGTACGGAGGAAATTGAATTATCTCTCCTGTTGCCGCTTTGTAAACAAGACAAAGCCAATGATACGGCCAATTACCCTCCAATAAGGCGCGTGCGGACTACAACAGAAGAAGAAGAGCTGCTAGTTTAAGCCTAGCATACACATCACATCTTGCTTTGTTTTAGTATTTACATTGTATCTTTTATTTATTCAGACAGCATTTACACACACACTTATATATATATATAGGTCTAAAATAATAATGTTTAAATTAAAAAAAAAATACGCTAAAAGAACAAAATGGTAGGCTAATAGATAAATGATTAGCCTTTATTCTTTAGCCAAACGTAACAGAACGTAACCTCCAAGACGTTTACGTCAATAAACCCCGGAAGTAACATGCATACCTTGATTTATCTTCTGAATGAATAGTAGCCTATCCTGCAAAACAGATATAATTTAAAAAAGATTAAAACAAATGCATTATTATTATTATTATTATTATTATTATTATTATTATTATTGCCGTATAATAGCCAAATAAAATAATTATAAATCAATGAAAATGCATCTACTTTGACAGCTTTGGGCTCCAGACTCTCAATAAGCCCCCAATGAAAATGGCGTTGAGAGTAAATAAAATAGATGGTGTTTATCAGAGTGAATTAGATTGACCTAAATAGTTCACTGGAGGGGCAGAGCAGTTTCTGTAATTCACTTTAAGGTTCACCAACTTACTCAATAAAGCCCGAGCTTGGAATCTCTCTAATGCCTAATCGATAGGATTATTTGAGGCAAACAGCTCAGAAGAGAGGCAAAATGAATCGAGCTGCGTTTAAAAGTCTAGGCAGAAAGAGAAAGCCTGCACAACTGAGGTAAACATAAAGTGTAGAACTTTTGTATCTATTGTACCTTAGCTACTAAATAATAATAATAATAATAATAATAATAATAATAATAATAATAATAATAATAATAATAATAATAATAATAGACTACCTCATTTTGGCTTATCCTTCTCTTTGTTTTCGTTGTTTTGTCTCCTGCCCTGTCCTCTCCTCTGCTCCGTCTGCTCTTCCTCTCCTCCTCCTCCTCCCACCGTCCAGTCAGTCGTCTGATCCGGCCAGGAGGCGCCAGGTTTTCCCCCGAGGCAGACGAACAGTCAAGGACTGAACCCTCCAAATGCACAATAATGTCATTCTACACTCTCAATAAAAAGGGTTCCACTATTAGGAGCGGTTCTGTTTGGCTGCGGCAGAACCCTGGTGATTCATTATACGGCCACTTACACCGTCTGCTTATCTTAATGCGCATTTATAACTTTAAACTCCATTCAATTTTGGATAGATGACGTCGTGTGCTTGATATTTTGCCTTTTTCCAACATGAAGCAGTTATTTCAGATTTAAATGTTTTTTGCCAAATAATTTTCGTCACTTGTTTATATTACGTTTTGTTCAATTGCTTGATTGGTCAGTGAGCTAAATATGGCGCACAGCTTCTGCCACTAGGGGTCGTTGAATAAAGTGTTATAGTGTTAAAATAATAATGTAAACAAATTTATGGAAACAAATATTTGCTAGGCCTGAATATATGAGTATTATATGGTGTCTGTACTAGTTGTGTATAAAAAATGTCTTTTATCTCTCGTTTTTATCTACATGCAACCAAAGCAGACAAGACGCTGTGGCCAGTAATTGTTAATACCTGTAACACAACGTAAATAAGCTTTTTTATGTACGAGATGTTTTATAGTAGTAGACATAATCTGGGAATGCTCAGTCAAATTACTTTAGAATCTATGCTCAGTTGCAAACTAAAATAATACATAAATAGGCCGGAAACATAAAGATGACGAATGAAAATGATTAATACCAAATCACTGCCACTCAAATAAATAAAGCAAAGACTTTACTTAAATATTGATCTAAGATATGAATCTCTACCTGTAGGCCTATTAGTTCATCATAAACATTCTCTGCATTTTAGCAGGTGTTATTGCGGAAGATTGTGAATTATTTTAAGAATTGTATTGTAAACCAAATATTAAACAGGATTCATTCTGCAACATGCGCTGATTCATCTTAAGTAAGGACATATGCTAACATTTTTCTTGGCCTCGTTTTCCTTATATGTACATCACGTGATCATTCATCTCCATCCTGATGGTGAAACCTTGTTTTTTTTTCTGTTTCTGGACTGAAACCCAACCTGTACGCAGCAGAGACCCAACAGCACCAGGGAGGAGGATGACAGCCTTCGTCACACTAATCTCCCACATCCTTGATTGCAAAGGCATTTTTTCCTCCCAAGTCTGGCCTCATTTCAGCTGTCACTTTGAATGTGTCTGTTATCGGACAACTTAGCAGCTAGACATCAATTATGGGACGCACCTACTGTCTGCTTCGCATTTTTCAATCTTTAATCAGAATTTTGACCAGACTGTACAAACAACTGGCTGTCAGTATTGAATGAAGGATAAATTATTGATTTCTATACATAGGCCTATACTGTATACCAGTAGTTTTTTTTTTTTTTTTTTTTTTTTTAACTTATTCAGTGTTTTCAGATTTATAATTTTACGCACAACAATGAAATAGTCTAAATTGTACGCACAACAATGAGAGTGTCAGGCTCATCATTATTTATTTATTTGTTTATTTATTTATTTTACTTACACGGCTTGCCAAGGCACCAGAGGAAAATATAGCTTGGCTAACTAGGCTATTAAAAAACATGAAGGTACAGTATTTGCCTCACCCATCGGCTGAAATGTGTTTGTCACGTGGGCTACTGCCTTTACGCAGGACAGTTTGCGTGATTTAGACTTACACTAAATACAGAAATATTGCTCTAATTCATCTTAGCTAATGAAAAACGCCAGTAGCCTGCTCGTATTTGTGAGCACTTAAAACTTGAGACCTCTGCCTTTGTGTTTAAGCTATCAATCAAGCGTTTTGCGCACAGCTTCGTTGGCGATCATTCGTAACTCGCGTGTTGCTGAGTTGACCTCTTGTTTTTAATTTTGCGTGTGCACACAGACACTAGACCCCAAACTAAAGCTAAACGAAGCGATAGAGCACTAATCCATCGGGGAGGCTGGTGTGACAAATTCCCTTTGTCTGCGCTGTGCTGGTACTTTATTACCCAGACGAGCAGCGTGGCCTGGAGATAACGATTCATCACGCACAGCCGGCAGCCCCACACTACGCCTTTGGGCAAAGCCAGCGAGGGGCGCTCTTATTGACGCGCAGAGGCGTGTGCATGCGTGTGCGTGCGTGTGTGAGAGAGCGGGCCTTTCCTTAATTAGCCTGTTATTGCATTAGTAAAATTGCTGATTACAATCCAGCACGGCTTCATGTCAAGTTTGCATTTAAACTCTATATGTAGACCTCCCGTTGACCTATTTTATAACCACGCTTATATTGGCAGCCCATAATAAGTCAGGGATCTTTATTTAAATAATAATAATTTAAATCCCCTTCTGTTCGCAGCTATAGCTTATTAGATAAAGTTTTAATGACGCTCAGGGGAAGTGGGTCATGAGCAGCAGATAGAACGTGTAAGAATAAAGCAATGAGCTAATGAAGATTCTCTAACAAGCGTTTAGTGCAATGTTCCAGAGCAAGACGCCTTCATATAGAACAGTATTGTTATGCCAACACACGTGTTCCTTTTACCAAAGCAGAGACTAGTGAAAATACATTTATTCATTTACTTATTTATCATATGTAAACATGGAATCATAAGTGTTCCCTTGAACTTTCAAGTAGTGTACATAATTTTCAGAAATATATTCAGTTATAACAGTGGGCATCCTGTTCAGTAGGATAAAGTTGTCAAAACTAATAAAGAATAATTCTCATGTCTGAAATAATCAAGTTGTGTGATGAGTGGATATGCACCTTGCTGTAGGCCAAAATGGGTTCTGAGATTCAACCTTTAAGTCTGAGGGGCATTTGTTTTGTATAAAAAGCGGTGAGTGAATTCCAAGAGTGTGTATTGTACGTGAGTCTGACGTGGATGTCTCAGCTAAAATGGTACTACCTCTGAGTGCCTTTACTCTTCAAAGGGACGTGTTTAGTTTGATAGTCAACTGACAGGCCTAGGTCAGACATGCATGAAGGCAGAAGTAAGAAGAGTGCAAATATAGGTCACGTTAGAGCTGATTGCGGTTGTGCGTAAAATTGGTTTTACGCATGAGGCCAAAACTGTCAGTCTTATTAATAACGCCATAAATGCATCAGACGTAATATCAGTTAACATACTTATAAGTTTCGTTTTTTCTTCGAGACACATGCTTTTATTTTGATATTTTAAAAAATCCAGACGCGGTTTTGTGAGAAAAATGTAACTTATAATAACCAATGAAGCCACATAGAGGTTCCAAAATGCAAATAATCACTGCCTTACATATTCTGCTTACTTAACTTTTTACAAGACACTTTTATATCAGACATATTTGACTTTTGGACCCGTCAACATAGATTAAACTTTAGATTACAGTGCATCCGGTTCCAAACTCAATGTGATGCCAGGAGTCTTAGCTTTGGTCACGCCTCATGTTTATCCATTTGCTAAGAAGGTAAATACTGTCAGATAGACCATGGTTTAGTTTGCTGTACTCAAGCAGCAAACAAACCCCTGTCTTGTTTCTGACATCGCCACAAACAACAGGAGAATTGTTGTTGGCCCAAAGAGCCTTGCAAACATTCGTTTCCGCCTTCCTGCCCATAGATCTTTCTGCTTTTGCATAAACGGCCAATTATGTTGTCAGTGCTGCGCTGAGGCTGCGCGCATCCTCTCGTCCCTATTCATTTGATTGTAACGCGCGGATCTAAACAGGCCTAATAGCAGCTCCACTCGCGCTCATCTCGTCCCGCGCCGTTATTGATATGGCCTTGAATTCACACAATTGATTTTTATGCTTCCCTCTAGCCACCTTGTGCAGTGGAGAGATATCTTTATTCGCACGGAAAGTGAAATAAGTGCGTAATAAAACGGTGATATATTAAATTCGTTTTTCCCCGTGTCGCGCTTTTATTATGAGCCATTTTTCATTTTTATTGAATTGAGACCCTGGCGATCTGCGTCAACGCTCCGGGCGAAGAAAGGTGAAATCATTTGTGCAAATCAGCAACGCCACGTTTCACACTCGTGATCTGACGCCAACTACTGTGCATCTATCTGATTTCAAACCTCTTCTCTTTGGACTATTGCACTGTATAGCCTCCTGCATTACATTTCGTGCGTGGGTTAACGTGTCTTCTTGTGATCTGATTTCTATAAGCTATTGTAAATAAAAGCGTTGCTTTTAAATGGACGTTATTTTGAACTCGTGTACTCCATTGAATTTATGGCTGCATTGTGCGCTGCGTATTAGAGCTTCAATCATACATTAATCCTTTCAGAATTTATTGTATGCAGCTGGGCACTGCAGTGCACAAGTGTAGCCAAGCTTTTGGGTCACATTTCACGTGCCCTGTTCCCACACTGAGCACAAAACATCAGCATTTCGACTTTTACTTACATAGTCCAATTTTAGAAATCACAATTAACAGACTGTTTTTAATGAGAATAGATTTCATTTTCTATAGCTTTTCTGTTGCTGTCCTATTATTTAAGTGTCCGTGATAACCTTAGTGGGCAATTTTCTAAAATGCAACTAAACAGTTCTTTTATCTAAATATGAATTCTACAGCACTATTGTATTCATAAAAATAAAAATAAAAATAAAAATAAAAATAAAAATAAAAATAAAAATAAATAAATAAATAAATAAAAATAAGAAACCTCATGTAACACCTGTAACTATGTACTCTAACTTTTTTTTACCCAAATAATATATCTAAAATATATTGCAGCCCTACTACTTCTACCCTATTACTAAAGAGCTATTATAGGCTAATAAGCTAAGCTATAATAATACAATAAGCAATTATTATATTATTATGTATTATATTATAATATTATAATATTATAATTATGATTAGCTGTTTTTATTAGCTCAAATAGGCAACAAACTTAAAAGGCTTCAAAGCTCATAAGTTAATATTTTATTCAAACATATAATCCATAACAACGAAAACAAAGAGAAACCTTTTCGTTTTAATTTGTTAGAATAGTCTACGCACTAAAATGACCCATCTTCCATTTACACTTGCTATGTTTACTTTATGTGGGATTAGTTGGCAACATGCTACTTGCGTTTTCTATTATCCAAATATGGCTCTTGTGAGTATCTAGGTGATTTATAGGATATTTTAATTTAATAATATGGAACAGTTTACCTCAAAAGCAGTTATCCTTCACTTTCCTATTTCAGTGCCAGTATTAATATGGTATAGCCCTATGTAACGTAACTCAAATCACCAACCATTTTCCATTGTACAACTATATATACATATAGGCCTAAGAAATATATAGCCTTTGTGCGTAAAACAGATGCCCCCTCAAAGACAAAGAAGTAAAAACTCGTTGGTGTAAGCTCCCTCGTGTGTTTTGACACTGAGTGGGCATTGTGTTTTGGTGCAAAATACCGTAACACCTAATGAAGTGCATATTAAACCCTTTATCAGTATCAGCTCCAAGTGTTGACAAGCTGCGGCGAAATGTTCCAAAAGCGCTTTGACCCGGGGCCTGAAGCGCCACTGACGCTGCGGCTTCTTTAAGAGACGGGAGCAAAAAAAACAAGTGTACTCGCTGGGGGAGGGAGGGGGGAGAGGGGGGAGTCGGGAGGAGGGAGGGTTTGGCTGGATGGATGACCGAATGGCAGCGTTTACGCAGAGGCTCGTCTCACCTGCTGCAACGCACTGCTCCCATTCACGCTCCACACATCCAGCGCGTCTTTCTCCTCTTGTCTTGCTTTACTCCATACGTTTCGGCTTGTTTTAGTTTAGCATTTTGGGTTATTTGTTGCTGTTTTGCGCTCACCTCGTGGATGGTAGACGAACAAAGCGCGTCAAGGCTCTCCAGAGAAGCACCTCGGATGTGTGAGCGCGTCCGGATAAACACCTGCTGGTTCGTCTCCCAGACCGCCTTTTGTTTAGTCCACTGGATACGTGTTTACGATGGATTCTCCAAGTAGTCCCAAGGATGAGCTATTCCTTTAGGGACAACCGCTTCATTGATGAAAATAATGGGCAGGTTTGGGGTCGCGTTGTTGGTTTCCAGGGAGTAGAACCTTTGGGCCTGTGTCGGCACTTATCCTATACAAGTCTATTCGTTATAATCCACTGACTTAACTAAAAAATACAAGCCATGGAGCACACCGGGATAGAGGAGGTGAACCAGACGCACCAGCAGCAGCACGAACCTATCAGCTTCGGCATTGACCAGATCCTCAACAGCTCGGATCAGTCCAGCGGATGCATGCTTCCAAATCGGACGGGCGAGCCGGATTACGCGCTGGCCCCCAATGTGTACAGCAACGGCTACAACAGTGTGTACAACCCGGCCTGCTCCATGGCGGCGGCGGGGTTGGCTGGTTCTTACAACGTCAACATGAACATGAACGTCAGCATGAACATGAACATGAACGTTAACGTCAACTCGGGAGGCGCGGGGGGTGTGATCCGCGTGCCAGCGCACAGACCCATGCCCCCTCCGCCGCCGCCTTCGGCCGCAGCAGCCGCGCCGCATCCGCCGCCGTCCGCGCACCCTGGTATCCCGCCCGTGCCTGCTATGGGCATGGGCAACGCGGCCAACTTCACGTTCCCGTGGATGGAGAGCAGCAGGAGGTTCGCCAAGGACAGACTCACAGGTAAATACACGTCAGGCATCAGCGCACAACACAAACCCAGCAACACTTAGCCTACGCAAATAATGTGGCAATAACTTGAACAATAAGATCAATGTTAACATGCAAAATAGTGATACTGTATATCTAGTGAGCAAGTTTAATAATGGCAACTATATACTTTGTAAATGAGATGACTGTGAGCTGATAAATGAATCTATATTAGAAACATTTTGGAGAGGTTTGCATTTTGAGACAATAGCAGCCAACAATTACGCATTTCCTGTCTCATGTGGAAAATCTAGATTAAAAAAATACAATTACTGTAAAAGACAACAGTTCAATGATAGTAACTGCTAGAAGCTGCAGTAGAATAAATTTGGAGTTTACAACTTGATTGTATCATACAGAGGCAACAGTGGTCAGCAAATACACATCACGTTTAATGTCCTATATCATCAAAGAAAAGCTAAACGAATTACATAAATTATAAATTAACTCGTTAAAAGCTAATGGCTACAACAATAATAGTGGCTGTAACATAATAACAACAATCATTCATTAAGCGGCTAAAACATAATAAAGAGCAAAGTCGCAATGTATTTTGTCAAAACCATACAAATTATTATCATATTGGAACATTTAGAGAGGCATGCACGGTGAGAGAACAATGATCAGCAGAAATGCACCACGTTTAAATGCCCTCTACAGAAATTATTTATCATAAGGCTCCAGTTAGGTCTCTGGATGAATGAATAAGTTACCGGGGCATGGATTTTACGCACTCCAATACGCTTAAACATGAAACCTTTGAGCCTTTTCTGGATCTCACTAATTTGTAAACTACGACTCTCAAACTCATAAGTGTGTGTCTTCGCCGTGAGGTTCCATGGCGCACGCTCACAGTCAGAGAAGAGTGTAGTGGAGCACGGCTGATGAACGAGCGCACAGATTGACACGGACGTGCTGATGAATCAGGATTGGACCATCACTCTCCATTTGCAGCGGATCACGGATAACGACGCTGCCCAGTGTTTCAGCGCCATGAATGAGTTTCGATTGAGGAACAGCGAGATGACACAACCAACGTGCAACATAATAATATAGATCTTCATAGCGCATGCGTAACCATATTATTGCTTTTTATTCTAATAATATATCAACAAAAAATCTAATAATGAGCAGAACGTGGTGTAGCCTAGTGTTAAGTAAACCTTCTAAAATAGCCTCACCATCAGTCCCATACTGTCAGTGGGATAATGTGAAAAATGGAGGAGCTTATAAAATAAAAGATGGAAAATGCAGTTGCTACAACAAGAATATAGGCTAATAATGATAATGATAATATACATTTTTATTATATAAGTAAGCAAATGCACCCGTGTGTACAGAAACTATTTACAACTAGAAAAATAAGTTAAAAATAGAAAAAAATTGTTAATTAAAACAATAAAAAATAAATAAATAAACACGACAATTACCTCTACTAACAATAATAATAATGATAATAATAATAACTATTGTTATTAACAACAATAATAACAATAATCACAATTATAACAGTATAATTAGAACAGATTAAATATATTTTCATAATAATAATAGGTCTCTTATACAGGCTAATTATAGTCTCATTTAGCAAGCATGACCAGATGAATTCTTTTCAACCTTGTTTTGATTGTGACTCACCTGGTTGGCTGAGAATGTTCACATATATTTTTGGTATATTTATTTTTGCTTGATAATAGGTTCATTTACATTAACACGACCACAGTTAAAACTATGACTATTTTTAAACAATTAAACCATTTTTTAAAACCATTATTTAAGTTGACTCCAGTCTCATAATGCATGGCTAGTCTCTATGTTACTGGTCAATGCTGCTATTTTTATAATTGTTTACGCACAGTCAGGAGGCGTTCAATGCTCTAATAAAACATTGTATTTTTGCCTGATAAACAGTGGGCTATTTAACATGGCTAAATGACGCGCAGCATTATAATAAATATCGAGTTGTGGCCATTTTAATAGACATGTATCTTGGTCATAAAACCTCCTGCTCTCGTTCTTATGAAGATGAAAATGAAGCGCATAGTGCACGTGCCCCTCACCCCCGCCTCTCCACGCATTAAAAATTCACTATTCCGTCCTTTATACCTGATTAATTATTAAATACTGGGGGACGATATGTCAACTGCAAAAAGATACAGTGTAAATAGGCTTATCAATTTTACTCATAGGCACCGAGGGCCTCTCGTTTAATTTCTCTCAGCTTTGTGTCGCTGTAATTATTTCGCAGCTTATATCTTTCCACTTTATTGATCAGCAGCCGCTTCAGTAACTCTACACACAGAGGCACACACACTTTCCACATTTGGCCCGCTCTGTTTCCTATAAAAGGCCGTAAATCAAGCTCACTATCATCTGTCTTGATGGCCAGTGGAGGCTGCCATTTTAAACGTCCCACTTTCGACTTGATTTCCAAGTTGAAACCGGAGGAGAACGGCTCCGTGCTGCTGCAGCCTTGGACAGCTCGACATTTTACCGAAGGCTCGCATGTGCTCGCCAGTAGACTTACTGTACTGATGTCAAGTAACACCGTTTTAATTGCACCATGGACTTTTCTCATTTTTCACAATGCCACCCGGTTCTTATTGCTTACTCCTGCATAAATCTCACTTTGTAAGATAAAAGACTAGTGTTTGTTCGTGTCATCAATGAATTGGAGGTATCCGTAGGCCAGGCCCGCCTCTCGAGGAATTATGGGAAAGCACTGTAGCCTATCCAACACGGGGGAAAACAGGCGTTCTAAAAGTAGGCTATTTTACATTTTTAAGTACTATAATTATAGGTACTGGCATTTATTCAAAAACTACTCCCTACCCCTAGCAGCATAAATCCTCATAGAATAGTGAATGGGAGTAGACTAACAGCTAAACGCAAATATCTGTGTAATTACGCACGTCTCTTTCATAAAATATATAAAATATGAATTGACTGCACCCAGCCACCAATAAAACTTGAGGATAATGAAAACTTTTGGTCATAGTAGGTTAATAATTTAAATAGCTAAATTAAGCTAAGATGTTAAATTGTCGATTTGCAGCGTGCGTAAAGCGTGTGTAAATTGTGCAAATTGCATTTTTTCGCTAATAATAATAATAATAATAATAATAATAATAATAAAGAAAAATAATAATAATAATAATACTAACTACTACTACTACTACTACTACTACTACTACTACTACTACTACTACTAATAATAATAATAATAATAATAATAATGATAATAATAATACGGGGCTAATAATATTGCATTTGGTTGTGCCGTAGCTTATCCTTTACAGGTCACGTAGCACCGATAAAAACGTAATGAAAGCGTTTGCTGGGCTAAACCTCAGCGTGGCAGTTAATGGCAGCAGAGCAGAGATCAGATTTGATTTGAATGAACTCGTCCTGTTTCCACCTGCTCTGTGTCTCCGCGCCATGTCTGTATGTTTTTTTTTTTTTTCTTCTGTATGACAAAGCACAGTGCCACAGCTTCTGTCCCGTATAGTGTAATAAATAGCAATATATGTTCATGTTATATTTCAATATCCCCTTTAGAATCCTTCACGGCTATATTTATTAGATTGCTACAAAGGTAATATCCGCAGTGGGGAAGGGAGGCGCTGTCACAGAGAAGTGTTATTAAGTACAAGTGCTTTCATTATGGGAAACGTGTTCTCTACGGTAGCATTTTATTTTGTGATATGCTTATGCCAATTGTATTACCCAGGAAGCAGATTTAGTATTGTCTCCTGTTTTCTTTTTCATTACTGGAAGCAAAACAGATTTTATTTTTTTTATTTTTTAGTTTTTTTAAATATTATACTAGACAAAATATAAGAGCTCATGGTACTGTTTATGACTGATATACAAGTGTCTTTAAGTGTGTCTAAATAATCACAGAGTAATGATTTTAGCATTTTTGTAATATTCACCTAAAAGTTTATAAAAAAAAATCATTGGAAATATATATAAATATGCATCTATTTATTTTCATTTTGACATTAAAGTCACATTCATGAAAACATTTTGAAAATAAATATTTCTAAATTTGTTAATATGTTGTTTTCTACGCAAATTTTTAGTAATTACAGATTATTTTACTATTAAACCATCTTATGTAGACAGACTTTATTTAACCATGCACTGATTAAGTGTTTTTTTTTAACTTTTATGTAAAGTCTATGGTGGGAAATGACAAGCTCACAAATAGTTCCCCTATATTTATATATGGTATATGACCCAGAGTCACAGTATTAATAGATGTGGATGAATGTGAGAACATATCTGGTTCCTCAAAGGTCTCACACCTTCAGTCAAAACATGAATGTGAGCCATGCAGTATCCCTAGCATCAGTGGATCATATATTTATCAGCTTTTTGTGCACCCTGCGGCCCGGCCCGACTGCAGTTGTCAGGTCTAAGGTCCCCTCTAAATGTGTGTGTGTGTGTGTCTGTGTGTATGTGTGTGTGTCTGCCTGGTCCATTACTAAGACTGCAGATGGCCCGAAATAGCCATCTAATGCAGTATTATTTAGCAGTAGCGCCAACGGGAGCTACACCAGACGAACAACGTGTGCAACCTGCAAAGTGTAGTCAAGGGGAACAAGACAGCCAAAATGTAACCTTACTCTATTGCTAAATATATCACCAATAATACAGAAAGTGTACATGATTTTGTGAAGTAAAAGGGACAATATAACAATACCTGGACAGTTGCTTTTTTTTTTTACTTTTTGACAAAGGTGATGTGTACTTAATTGTTTGAATAAAAAAAAAAAATACAGCTCTTGTGACAGTGTTAGTTAATATAAATAAAAAGCATGTCTTACGTCAACAAAAGAAAAAAACTAAAATAATAATGATGTCATCAATAGAAGTGTGTAAAAGCAACAGATAAAAAATAAACATGTCTTCATGCAACAAAAAAATAAAACAACTAATTAGTTAAGTAAACATTTTAGGTCAGCAAAAGCTTTGAGCTGAAACAAACATTTAACTGGTGCAAATAACAGTTAATATACAAATGAACAATGCGTTATTTGCAATTAAAACAATTTATACAAATGTCACACAGCCCTAGTTCTGTCACTCTAAACTCATTACAAAGAGGCATAAACGTCCCTTAAGCAACATTAAATGGATACAATTAACATTTTACTATTACTGTGTATCAACATCTGGACAATTACCATAAATGCAAATTACCAACATAGATTAAAACAATATTAAAATCATGGCCACAAATGTTACACCAGGACAGACAATAAAAGGTTATTGAGTTTCTGACATGTTTATAACTCTGATTTCAAAGTACTAGTGTGTAAGCTAATGTTAAAAGCATGTGTGAAATCTGTATATTAGAGCTTTTTTTTTTTAATTATTTTTTATTTCTATGAATGAAAATATAGATTTTACCATGCAAACACTCTTACTTGCAAATGAATTTCTAGGTCGCTATGAGCAGCCAGAGCAGAAACAGTATTGCGGTGCCCTCTGGAGACACCTATGCAGATGTTTCATATTCATTTTGGCTCCTGGTGCGCTTTCCGACAAAACAAAAACAAATCAACACAGTGTAAGACAGCAGAGAACAGTTTCCAGTAGGGGAGGAAAAACACTCAGACACAGAAGGCTTTTTTTTTTTTTTTTTCCTGGTGACGATTTTCATTTTGGTTTAAAACGAGAATGTGGCCGGGGAGTGGATCCATGGCCAAAAACGATCTGGTTACGTTTATTGATCTTCTGTTTACCCCTGGCTGACAAAATAGACAGGATTCATAGATATTTTATGATGCTAGAGATTAGTTGTTATTAATACCCAGAAACAGTGATACAGGAAAAAGCTTACAGTGTGACAATAAAAAATATAATGAAGATATAGTGACAAAGCTAGTGCTAAAATCACAGCCACTAGCATTAAAAATATGTCTGTCAGTGCACATTCAAAATTAATACATATCTAAGCTTTAATTGTGACATTGTTTTAATAAAGTTTTATGTACAACATGACATAAAAGGCAGATTTATGATCATTATTGTATAGATGCATGTGGCGTGCCTTAATGTGTCCATAACATGGCAGAATATATAAGTGTGTAGGAACATCTTGTTTGGATCCTTGCTGTTCAATCTTTGCTGAGCTATTCATCTTTGCCTGTTTTATGGAAATGACAATGCTCTGTACAGTATGTGCATTTTAATGTGAGTTTCAGATACAGAAAGTTATTTAATAGTATTCAGTGTTAATATTAGAATGTAAAATATAAAAACTGTAAAGCAGAATCAAACCTGCCTGTGAAATTGTGTATTTTCAATGTAATTATTTGCATAATATAAGGAAAAAGGTGACTGGGCAACGCAAACAAACTGGAGCTGGAAAAAGCAGGTTGTGTATTTTCAGTAGAATAAGAAATAACATGATGCAGGTCCTGTCTGTTGCAGCTCAGGTTAATAACAGGGTTTCAGTCCTGTAGAGACTTTTAAAATTATAAGAAGAGACAGAAGCTGACAGTGATTGGCCTGAGCGTCCAGGTTTGATTCATGTTTGTCTTTGTGCTAGTTGTCACTGATTCTCCAAATGGCAGTTGTCCTTTTGTGGCAGCAGCCCTGTGTAAAGCTAAGCTAAACCCTGTTAAAGGCGTGTGTTCATCGTTCTGGCTTCTTCATGTGATTAGCCGCTGTACCCAGCGCCGGCTGCTCCAGACGCGGACCTGACTGTGTCTCCCTTTCCTTTAGGGGAGCAGGCAGAGGAGAGCCGAGCCGCAGAGGCCACAGGGGGGCCGGGGGCCGCCGCGCCCCTCTGTCCTCTCCCCAAGGGAGACATCGGCAGGGTCCCTGTCTGGAGCACGGTGGAGACATTGGCCAAATGCTATTACCCCGAGCTCGCTCACCTGCGAGACAGCAATGGCCTTCTGGCAGATTATGCTTTCGCTAAGGGGGCTTACCCAGGTGAGTCTCCCTCCCCCACCTCAGTGTCGGGTCCTTCTCCATGGGCTGCACACATTTAAATTCATCTCACTACAACATCATGAAAACATTTTGTAAAAACACAAGCTTTATTGGCCAATGTTTAACATTAACATAATAGATTTACTGGCAGTTTGTTACTTTTAATTATTTCTGGACCTCATGCATAATTCCAGCTCCATTCTCATTTTTTTTTTTATTCTAGTTTTCAAAATATCACAGGGGAATTGCTGCAGTAATTACAGTTTTCTTCTTCAATTGGCAGCTTCTGGGCATTTTTTATCAACTCCCCAAGCACAGTAGTTTTTCTAGATTTAAGCAAAAAACTGCAACGGACCACAAAATTGTATGGCTGCACAAGCACTATAGACAGTCAGAAGGGCTATTGCAAAATGGTGAAACCTTTTGACATTTTAAAACCTAGAATGGAGCACTTTCTATACACAAGCATAATCACATAACATAAATTATGTTTCTTCTCATTGCAGCAGCACTGTCGCCCTTCTCCGTGACCCGGCGTATCGGACACCCGTACCAGAACCGGACGCCGCCCAAGAGGAAAAAGCCGCGCACCTCGTTCAGCCGGGTGCAGATCTGCGAGCTGGAGAAGCGCTTCCACAGACAGAAGTATCTGGCCTCAGCAGAACGAGCCACACTGGCCAAAGCTCTGAAGATGACAGACGCACAAGTCAAGACCTGGTTTCAGAACAGACGGACAAAATGGCGGTAAGAACATCAGCTTGTACAGAAAACTCAGACTAATACAGAGTTACATTACTGGTAACTGATGGGCATTTCATAAATTGGACATTAATATAGTCATCATTGAATCCTGTTGCATCAGGGAGCATTGGGAACAATTTCAAATAATTATACATGGTTCACTGGTAGTGGAAAAATAATACTTTTTTTTTTTTTCCTATTTCCACTAATACACAAGCCGACCTATTCACAGTCAAAATGCATTTGTGGGCTGTTAAAAAAAAAAAAAAAAACAAGACAGAAAGAAAGAAAGAAAACTCTTATCAACAATTCCTATTAACCACAATGTAATGCTAATGTGGTACCTTTTCATTATGGTAGCTTATAAAATGAAACACTGCACAAATTTGTCATATGACCAGGGTTGGTGTGACAAGGTGGGTGTATTGGGCAATTATCAAGGGCCCCCGGTTTGAAGGGGCCCCAAAGATAACACATAATATATATTTTTAACATTTGATTTTAAAGGACCACAACTACTGTATTTATGTTTAGACAGTCACTTATTTATTTGGTGTGGTATGGTTCAAAATTAGTCCAACGTATTCTGCAGCTCTAAGTATTTCATGGACACAGTCCCCATGCATCGAAAGAAGTCTTCAGAGCCAAGAAAAAAGTGCAAACAAATTCACTGCGGGACCAAGAAATAGTTTAACATTACCAGTTAGAATTTGTACTTGGCAAAATGCACAATGTAAACCAGGCCTGAAGCCACAGATAGCACAGGACGCTTGTTGTGGAGTTGTGGTTGAGCAGAAATGTACAGTTCATAGTCAGCTAAAAAGACCAGAAAGTAGTGATAGCATGTAGCAGTACAGGCTAGTTGTTTTTTTTAATTTTTATTTTTTTTATGGTGTTTTTTTATTTTTTATTTTTTAGCCATGAATCTTTCATGAGCATATCAATGGCTAGCAAGAGTGCTGCATTTTTCTGTATGCTGGATTCACTTTTTAATATAACAATAGAAATTTTGTATTCATTTTTAATTAACCTTTATTTAACTAGGAAAGTGAGGAGTGAGAGTGAGAGGAGTGAGATTAAAAACTTTAAAAAACTTTTTTTTTACAAGGGAGTCCTGGCCAAGAGGCAGCAGCAAATGCAAAATACAGTTACATAACTACACAAGTAAAGACCAGTCAACAGAAAGAGACAAACAGATTATGAAAAACAAGTGCATGTTGTAGAGTCGGCCTCTAGAACTCTCATTTTGGATTTAAGAGCATTCAAAGAAATCATCTCAGTTAAGTTCCAGTCTTTCTGAGACATATTCCATGCATGAGGTACAGAGTGGACAAAAGTATTTCTGCGCATTTCAGTGCGAGTAAATGGAACATTGTGTTTGCACCTCTTTATAAACATGCTTGATGAGGAGAAATTTCTTTCTAAATAATTGCAACCAAATTGAGCTTTTTTTTACGTTGTTGTTTCACTGTTGCACAACACATACATGAATGTTTTCTTTAGTTTTCATGCCTTTATGCTACAGATTTAGCTTGTCTTTTCATGCCAAGTAAAACGTCTACAGGTTATCATTGTTGTTGCCTTAAAATGTGATGACAAAATGAATGTTACGTTCAGTTATGAAGTATACTGAGAAAGTATTTTGTCTTTGCAATAGCAGCAGAATCACTCAAGAGTCAGCCCCTCCCTGTCATTTTCCCAGAGCCATAAATTGACATCATCGAACGTGTCTGCCTTTCGCCCGGGGATCCAAACTGCTTACTGCTTTAAACACAACTAAAAGGCCCCGCAGCTCGGGCATTAAAGGCGTCGGACAACACAACACCTATTTTGCTTAGCCCAGCTGCCATCGGAGGCCAGTTCACTTGACCAAGCACAATTACTCCAGCCTCCTGAAAGGCCTTTTAGAAAGCTGCTGTCCCAAGCAAAACACTCATAGGGGCGGAATTGGCTGCCAAAGTCATAGACGAAAAAAAAAAGCTTCACTTCATTCTGACTGTTGTTTATAGCCATTTGGAAGTAAATGAGAGTGAAATCCAATTACAATGGCCTGCCTCTAGTTAAAGGGACAGCACACATATCTCATAAGCAAATTACCTTCAGCTAAATTACCTTTTAGCCTTTTAATGTGTAAATGATCCTAGAGCTTTGGAGAATTAGTTATTTTAAAAAATCGATTCCAAACAAAATACATTTAAAATACTATTTGAGGTTGACTGTTTAATCGGTTTGCAATAGTAGCATATGCAATCAACCATAAAAAATAGATAAGTTTTTTTTTTTTTTAAGTAGTACTTGTACATTTTATTAGCATTACAAAATATGCTATATGGAAAACACACAAAAAAAATATAAAAAATAAAATAAAAAAAGATTCTGATTTATTCTGTTCAATCTAATTCATATCGACTCTATTTAGTTCAATTAAATTAAAGCCAAATCAATTCCATTCAACTTAAAATCTGTTGAGTTCAAATCAGTTCACTGTAATTCAATTAATTTTACTTTTCTGAGGTAAAACCATATTTTTATGCAGCAACAGCAACAAATAACACTGCAATATGGTGATGTACAGTATGTGTTCAAAATATGTAATAAGATAACAGAATACATTTCTCTAAACATGGTCAAACTGAAGCCGATAGCGTCCGCGTGGAGTAACAAGGGAATGGCTCTAACTCGTTTTTCTGAAATTCTAGTTTTGCTGAGATTTATGCCGTTCCCTGTAGTGGAGCACCTGATAGGATGAGCGTGAGGGATGTCTTTGCGTGACGACTACGCTAGTAACAAGAGCATGATCGAATCAACAGGCAGCCAATCGCATTATGATAATGTTGTTAACAATAATGTGTGGCTAATGGATGGAGGTTGGTGCGTATGAAAGAGTGTTTTAGAGGTGTGCTTCCACCTGCCATCCCTATGTGCCATTTTGTTTCTTTTGTTGATTGTTTTGTTGTTTTTTTACATTTATTTTGCATTTAGTAAAGTTACTAGATTTTTTACAATTTTTTTTTCAAATCACAGAGCTTTTTAAAATACATTTAATATTTTATTCCTAGTATTAGACTGTGTATTTGTCTCTTGTAAACAGACAAAAGACTGTGTATATGGGCTATACTTTTGCTTTTATATTTTTTGATATAATATTATACATACTTAACGCTGTATTATAGTATTTGTCGATTACACAAATGATAATTCTATTCAGCTTAAATAAACTAAGTCCAAGTTAGTTCCCTAGAATTCAAATTAATTCTTCTTAATTCTGTTCAGTTTAAATAAATTCACCATATTTCAGTTCATATCAGTATAATGCATTTAGTTTTAAATCACCTGAATTTACATAATTCTATTCCTTTGAATATTCTGTTTAATCAATTTCAGTTTAATTCAATTCAACTGATTTCAGATCAGTTCACATCAATGCAACCCAATTCAGTTCTCTTCAGCTGGACTCAGTTTCAGAGAGAGAGAGAGACGCACCAACAAAAAGAATACAGATGGTCAGCAGTGACGGCCATTTTTAGGTCTTTAAATTTGAGTTAAATCCATGGATAAAATAAACTTTGAATCTTTATTAAACATCTTTTTCCTCAAAATTGCTACATGGATAGTGTCTCCTCATACAATATGTCCTGAACTGTTTACTTTTGGCAACTATTTAAGAACTATTAGGGTAAAAAACTGGCCCATACTGTGTTCACATTTTAGAATTTGATGATGTCAAAACCTCAGATGGGGGACAGGGGCCGGTATATATGTATAAATATGTAAATGTATTATAAAAAAAAAAACAAATCCCAAAGTCCACAAATAAAGAATCTGATCCTTTTTCATCAGTGACCACACCATAATAATCTTGTGGCTTAATGCAGAGTCTAGTCACAGCAATTGTGCCTGGGAGTTTGAATAATATCACCCATTTTTGTCACTGTATAGAAATAAAGTCACTTCAGGTCATTTTTACTGACAGATAAGACTGGTTTTGGGCCAGTTTTTGTTTCATGTGGATAAGCTCAGTTATTGCAGAGATATTAGCCATAAACCACACCAAGACCATTTTGAGTCTTTAGCTGCAGATTCTACCATAGAATTCTGACCTTCACAACTTTCTCATCAGCTCTGGTTTCACTTATTTCAATGTTTGTTGTTGCATTCTGTTCTTTTTGATACAACTTTGGTACAACAACATTCTTGACCCAAAACCAGCAGACAAGTAATACGCATTCACTCTAATCTTTTAAATATCAAATATACATTCATTCATTCATTCATTTTCTACCACTTATTCCCAGTTAAGGGTCGCGGGTGACTGGAGCCCATCCCAGTAACTTTGGGCCGTAGGCGGGGTTCACCCTGGACAGGGGCCAGCTTGTCACAGGGCTGACACAAAGACAAACACAGACAGACAACCATTCACTCTCACATTCATTCACTAGGGTCAGTTTTAGAGTCACCAATTCACCTAACACATGCATGTCTTTGGACGGTGGGAGGAAGCCGGAGAACCCGGAGAGAACCCACGGTAACACGGGGAGGACATGCAGACTCCACCCAGAGAGTTACCAAATAAGACTATTTTGGTATACTTTTTTGGCACTGGTACTGGTAGTTATTAAATCAACAGAAATTATCGTTTTATTTAAATATCAAATAAGACTATTTAAATAAAACGATCATTTCTGTTGATTTAATAACTACCAGTACCAGTACCAACAGGCACACCCACTGTAGCTACACCATGTCCTGTCTGTGTAAACACATGCTGAGCTGTAGCGCCTCACCTTGGGGCTAAAGTGTGGTGTTCCTGGTGTGCCCTGTTAGTCCCCTCTCCTCCTCTGCAGCAGCTGTCACTCTCTGTGATCAGCTGTCATGTAGCCTGCAGCTCTGCTAACTATCACAGGTGTTGAGTAAACACACTGTAAATATAAGCTTTTACAAGCATCTCCATCTCTCCTGGTGTGTTATTGGTATTCTCCTTTTTTCCTTAGCACATTTTTCATTCTCTTTTCTGTAAGTGTGTGTTTAACTCCATTTAAACTATCATCTATTTTGAGCTTATGGTGTAGGCAAAAACCTGCATTCTATTCTATCACTTTTGAATATTTTTTTCCATCATGTTACCAACCCTCCACCACCCCTCTTCATTTAGTGCCTTTTCCTGCTTTTAATTTATTGAAAAGCTGAACTGAACCAATTCTCCAGCTCAAAATATACAAATGCATTACATAAAGCTGAATTTTAGAGTTTACCATTAATTTCTTGTTGAACTTTTAGCGTTTGTGGAATGCAATCTTGCAGTTCCAAATTAAATATCATGAGAATGCAGTGACAAAATGTATTCATGCTTCACTTGGCTTCTATTTCTTCTATTGTATGTCTTTTCATGTACTGCTTGACTGTCTAAAGCAGTGGCAGCCAGTGCTGAAATAGACTTGTTGTTGTTGTTGTTGTTATACTGCTGACATTGTAGACCAGTGTTTCCCAACCAGGGGTACGGGCCCCGAGGGGTACGTGAGCACTTTGCAGGGTCTACTTGGAATTATTGTATAATTTATTTCCAAGATGAGAAAGAAACATTAGTGATCTTTTCATATTCGACTATTGAATCTAATAAGCTCAAGTGTCTCATTGACTAATTCTATGTGAAACTGATAAAAATGATTATTTTACAAATATATTTTAGGTTTTACAGCTTGTTTCAAAGTGGAGTAAATTAAATTATTATTTTTTATTTTAAGTTTATTTTTACATACAATTTATAGAAAGATATGTAAATGTATCAGGAGTTGCTGTTGTATTTTTTTTATTTAAAAATCAGAATATTATATGTTAAAAGTAAAAAATAAAAGTTGCAGGAGTAATTTGTATATACAAAGAAGTATAATATGCCTTTGTTCTGACTAAGACAGCACACAGCACTATTTGAAGAATCTTTCATTTGTATGAGTGAGGGTACTCGTGGTATGACAAAAAGACCTAAAAGAAATACATGTAGTAAGTTCTGACCAATTTTTATGATGCACATCTTAGGTCAAGCAGTACTTTTATTCAGAGACTCAAGAGAATCAAGTAAAAGTATTCTCATACTCATTTGGTACAATTGCCATTAATGCATACTGTTGTCAATTTGCAACATTTAATTTAATTCTTATTAAGACAGCACAGAAGAATCATGAGTAAGGGGGTACTCATGGTATCACAAAAAGTACAGGGACACACGACAAAAATGTTTGGGAACCATGTTGTAGACAGCAAAGTAGATTATTCCAACACTCCCTTCTACGTTTTGTCATTGGCCATTTTTTGGCTTGTACTGAACTTTTCTATCCATAAAAATTGGAAAAATTTATCCTAGATTACATTGTGCCGTCTGCTTTTCCTTTCACAACAGCTATTATGTGATTATACAGTTCTCCTTATATACATACTTATTAATACTCCAACCCATACCTGGAAGATTGGACCAATCATACGTTTGCATACAAGAGAATAAGACATGTTCTCATTGGCTACTTGGCTGCTGAGTGCCTATTCCAGCACGATCCACGTCAGCATATTCCATAATACATTTCACACCAAAAAATAAATAAATAATGAAAAAAAAGAACATAAAAAGAGAAAAGGGAAGTTGCAGATAAATATTGGCAATGCATTTATATAATATTTCATGAGCTGGAATTGACTGCCTGCCTGATTGCATTGGTCTAACACTGAACTCATAGCTAGATGTTTATGCTGAAAATACACAATTCCATAGCCTCCATTTAAAGTTTATTACCTTAGCCTTAGTAAAAAGGAAGACGCTGAAACACTTAATGTAAGTCTGCTGTTTGACATTGCATATTATAAAGTGGCCATAAAAGCAATCACGAACCAGTCTTTAATCCTCCTGTGCCTACGTGTGCTTCCAGGAGACAGACGGCGGAGGAGAGGGAGGCCGAGCGGCAGCAGGCGAACCGGCTAATGCTACAGCTGCAACAGGAAGCCTTCCAGAAGACCCTGTCCCAGCCCCTCCAGCCCGACCCGCTCTGCCTGCACAACTCCTCGCTCTTCGCTCTCCAGAACCTCCAACCCTGGGCCGATGACAATAAGGTGGCCTCCGTCACCTCTGTGGCATCTGTAGTGTGACTGCGAGTGTGAATGGACAAGACAAGAGTGGGTAGGGGGTTTCAGAGCATTGTAAGATCATGGCCGTAGATGTGGGGAAAGTGATGCTTGCTTTGAAACATTTATGGACATTGTGCTATCTACAGCTCTGGAAAAAAATAACCACTGCAATTTATTCTTAAATCCACCTCTGTCTGAGTCTGATGTTCCAGGCCGGTGTCTGTTAAACTCTTACTTCTTTCTTTTTTTAATTGACAGTTTTTTTATAACATAGAAGTGACAACACATTAACAACAACTCCACAAATTACCACATACTCTGACACACAACAAATATTAAGCATTCTTTAGCATTTTAATTCAGGTTTCATCCACTGTGTATTTGATTACAAACATGGTTCCAGAGCTGCTCAAAATGTAAATGTAAAATATTCTCGCTAGTCCCATCCATTTATGGCTTGTTCCATACCCAAAACAGGCTATCTGAGAATTCTTGTATCCATTTTTTAATTGAAAAGCAATTTATTTTGCGATTTTTCCAATTTATCTTCTTCTTCTTTTTGTTGCCAGAAGAGCAAGGTTAGTTATGTTATAGTCATTAGTGTCTGTTAAATTCCTTTGCACACCTCACGCTGCTTTATGAGCTCACAAACATCAGGCAAAGCTGAGACAGTGGTGTAAAGTTATCCAAAAGCAATCGGAAAAACTGGTAGAGAGCAAGACACAGAATACCCCAAACACTGATTTATACATTTTCTTTACTCAGTCATTTGGCTTAAAGTGCACAATGTAACTTTTGATCTCTTGAAGTCCCTTTTTGGTTGATAGGACTCCAATTTTGACAACAGAAAGGTGCTATATGTAGGTCATAGGTAGTAGTTTCAGAAATAAGTAATGACAAAAAGAACAACAGTGTTTTTGTTAGCATTAGCATGAGCATGTTGTTGTTGTTACTAGCAGCTCATGGAGTGAGCCACTCGCTCCCCTGAGTTACATAGTGACAGAGGACAATAATGAGAAGTGCTCAAGGGTCTGAGGTAAGATGTTTGTCCCATTGAAGGCTGATCCACAACGAAGCCTCGCAGTTCCCTTTGCAGTGGTGCAAACCTTCTCAAAACCTACTCCGTAGTCCTGACGTGCACAAAGCAGAGGAGTGACGCAGAAGTTTGAAGTGTTTACAAAGGCGTTTGTTTGTATGCTGTCAGTTAGATGCAGAAGTATTAAACCAGCCTTACAAGTTGATCTACAATGAAATAATTTACAAAACAGTTTTTAAAGTTTTGAATACTACACAGTGTTGCCGCTCCGCCAACACTGCATCAGTTCTTTTATTTTGATATGTTGTAATTTTCTTTAAAGTTATGCTCTGTCTAAAGAACAGTCGTTTTATTTGGAAATTAGGAAAAATACTGTCTTTAGGTCACAAAAAATAAGGCACCATACTCCACCTATAAAAGATAAAATGTCATTATTTTGCAATGGTCTCTTAATTTTTCTCCAGAGCTGTATGTTGAATAATATCCCTGCCTTACACCACGTTTCCCCTTTCCCCTCAGCTCACGGCCTAAAAAGAGAGGAGGGCACTGTATCCCAAATGGACATCTCTGTACATGCCCCAGCTATCAAGACTGTCCCCCCTACTTTTGCCTCCGGATCCACTCGAGGCAAACAGAGACTCAGTGCTGGCGAACGGCATCTGTTTTCCGCTTTTGACTTTGTACAATATAGTAAAATGCATGTTTCGACACTTTTCTGTGTGCTCTCGGAAGTACCAATGAGGACAGCTGCGGCTTTTACATTGGCGGGACTGAACACAGAATATGTCCAATTTCAAAGTGTTTTATATTAAATAATATTGTGACTTTTTGAAAAGATGACAAACCTCTGCTGTTTTTCTTGTCTCTTCTGTCTCCGAATACTTTCTCTTCACCATGCAATAATAGTTGATGATTACTCCGAGCTGGGGGGACTCAGATTGATTACACATTAAAGTTTCAAACCACCCAAAGGTAAGATATAGTTGAATTGTATCAGGACAGTGCAATACCTTTTTTATCCATAAAAACTGATGACTACAGCTCCCGCGTGTGTGGACGTGAAGAGGAGGGTTGCCCAAATACAGCGAGCCGGCTCAGCAAAAGCCTCCCAGGATAAATAACGCTCCGGAAACCGACGCCAGCTCGAATTAGAATCAGGGCGCAACCAAAAAGTCATGTTGGTGATGCTGGTTTGTTGTTTTTGTTGAGGTGTTTTCAATGGAGAGTCTTTGTGCTACTATTGGGAAAACCTAAAGGTATCAGATTTAATTTTTGACATTTTTCCAATTTGGAATGCACTGTAAATCAAAATGTCACTTTTTCAGGTTAAAAAACTGAAACATTTTAAGTCGTATTGACAAGCTGTTATCATACTTTTCACCTTAACTGTTTAATGTCACATTATGCAAATTTGATTTGCTTTTTCAATCTTCCAAACCAGATGTGCCTGTCAGAATGCCACTGATACATTCACTATCCACCAAAGGAATACATTAACACTGGAAACAAAGCTATTCTTGACATTTTTATACAAACTCGCAAAATATTTTTAGGATACCATTTGTAGCAATGCAAGATAAATACTTATACTATTGCATAAAACATATCTGGCTTAGTATTTTGTTTTATTTATGTTTGAGTAATCCTGTATGCTGGGGCTGTCCCCTCCCCAAGAGCTGAAAACACTCTCTATGTAGACACGTGAAACTAGGAAGTGCTCCTGAACCCATACACCATCACCAGACCTCACAAAGCAGTCAGCGAATTTATGGCTTTTAGCATTATGTTAATTAACCATTTTCACATGGCTCTAGCCATTCCCCACCGTTGCCAGCAGGGGGCAACAGTCACCTGAATCCAAGCGTTCTCTGCAAATTGAAAGTAGCAGCATAGCAAAAGAAGACTTTTTCCTTACATATACTGTACATTCAGGGCTTAACATTAACTTTTTTGCTTACTGGCTTTTTGGCCAGTGTTTTTTAGAGGTTACTAGCAATTTAGGTTTTTCACTAGCCAGATTTTAAAATGATTATTTGTGTGTAGTATACAGTGTAAGACAACAACAACAACAATGATAATAATAATAATAATAAACAATTCTTTTAAAAATAATCACTGAAAAGGTACTTTTAAAAAGAGTAATTTATCTTTATCAAAAAGAAAAAAAGAGTCAACTCAGAAAATCTGTATATTTTTGCTTTTGCAATTTTTTATTTTATTTTATTTTATTTTTACCACGTTTTCAATTAGGACCCTCTAATGAGCTTAATTTTTCCTCTTCAATCATAATTTAGTATATATATTTTTAAATTATGGGGATATACAGCATAAGCATAGCAGCAGCAAGTCAGGTCTAAAGTAGCCCAGATAAAAAAAAAGAAAAAAAAAAAAGAAAGAAAATAAATAAATAAATAAATAATCCAGCCAAACAAAGTGGCTAGTGAGACTGAGTATGTTCCTGGCCAAAATAGAAATTTTTCTGCATTTGACCAGTTGGCTAGTGTTAATGTCAAGCCCTGTATACATTATTTCAAGTTATAAAACATGAAATACTAATGCAAAGGTGTCTAAACTATTTCAAAAAGCCTGAAAAAAAAAGCACAATATAGAATTTTTAAGTATATGCTGTCTTGGGGCTGAGTAGCAAATGGCTTTTTTTGGTTCAGGCAAGCTCATCTGCAATTCTATACATTGGTTTCACTGGATGTAAATGTGTCCAGTGGAAATTTTGAAGTCCCAATTTTAGACTCTTTGTCCCATGTCCCAGTTTTCAACAAACCATGTCCCAGTTGTCCTTGTTTTAACCAACAGAAAAGCAAAGTAAACTTAAAAGACATTTGTCACTAAAATTATTCACAATGTCATATTTTTTATGAATACATTTCCATTAAAATTCAAAACTTAAGCCCTAGCGTCATGTATTTTGAATTGGATGACAAAAAAATATATGCAAACAGGAAGCTTTTTTGTCACTTAGTAATGATTAGTAAAAAAAAATAAAAATACGTGTCCCAGTTTTTGAGTCTTAAAATCTGGTCACCCTGTATATATGAGTTGTAATGATACATTGCATTTGTTTTTGTTTTTAGTGGCAAAATCTGCCAATTCCAACGCAAGTAAATTTTAAAGCAAAGTATTTCCCGACATTTTTAGCATACTTTAAGCTTATTCTTATCCTGTGTAAATGATGGCCACCTAGACACTACACAGCCATAAACATTTGTTATCACCGTCGCAGTCGCATCATGAAAAATGCTTATCGGACACGTCATAACAAAAACAAGCTATCTGGGATCGCAGTAAACACATCATTCAGCTCCCTTGCTCGTAAATTTGCCTTCAACACCGCGATCACCTCCACTTGACTCAGATCTACCTCAAGCGCCGCCTCCTTTTGTTGGCAGGAAGTCGCTCCGTTTCACCGGACTGTCCTGACAAGTCGGCCTCTTAATCTCACCTATCCTTTCAGCTTACAAATACTTATCTCATGCTCGTAAATGGGCCTTTGCAAGCTTGAGGGTAAACATTTTAGACATAACAATACAGTAGATGGAGCGGATCTGCCATCCTGGGCTGGAAAGTAAAATTTATTCAGGTTAATGCAGTATAATGTATTTTCTGACTATATCCTTTAAATATTATTTTACATCTACTTTAGTATTTTGTGAGAAAATTTTTTACTTTTCATAAAAATATATACACAAATAAGACAAAAATAGAAATTGCCTCACAACCTGGAGATCCTGGAATTGATACAAAGTTGGGGTAAGTAGTAGTAGTAGCAGTAGCAGCTATTGCAGCAGTAGCAGTTGTTCTAGTGGTACTTTACACTCAATACTCTTTTTTTATTTGTAATCTTTTAATACTTTTGTTGAGTACTTTTACTTTAATCCAACCAAAGTACAAGTAGCAGTAGTAGAACCCATCGTAGTTGTAGTAGTAGCAGCAGCAGTATAAGGAAATAGTAGAAGCAGCAGCAGTAGTAGTATCAGTACAGTAGCAATTGTAGTAGAAATTAGTACACAAATACTTTACATGCAATACTTTTTTTTATTTTGACTGATTTTGTTGAGTGGTTTTACTTCTTCTCGCAAGTAATATTATGTTAAAGTATACTTCTATTACTTCTTCCACCTTGCATGCCGCTGCACCTTATATGCGTTGATTTCTCTGGACGTCCTGCCTGGTTGGGATCCTGTCAGTGTTCGGGCTGTTTTCCAGGTGACGCCTCCTCCACCCCCATTTCCTCCTCTCCACGCTGCTTTCATCTGGCCGCTCTCAGATGCCTTGAAGACGTGACTTGGCCCAGTTTACACAAATTCCTCCCCTTACTGTTTTCAAAACTCTGCATTGTGCTATACTGCAGGTGCTTAACATTTTTTTTTTTTTTTTTTTTCCCCAAAGAGCTCTGTCCTTATCCAATAAAATGTCACCACACAAGATGAACAAGAGGCGAGAGGCGCAGGGCATATCAGACTTCCTATCAAGCTCTTTGTTTTGAAGAGAGGCGCCAAAAATGTACAACATAACTTGACAACATAATGCCCTGTGTCGCAATTGTTTCCATTCACAGGAAATGTTTAAATCAGTATTGTGTACCCCCAGGACCGGATTTAGCACTGGTTTGAATCCTGCTTTGTCCTGGTTTAGTCTTAGTTTAGTCCTGGTTTGACCTGGTTTAGACCTGGTTTAGACCTAGTTTAATTATGGTTTAGACCTGTTTTGTTCCTGGTTTAGGTCTGGTTTTAGGACTGTTTTTTTTTTTATTTTTTTATTTTTTTTATTGAGTTCTGGTTTTAGGCTTGTTTTTTTTTTTTTTTATTAAGTTCTGATTTTAGACCTGATTTAGTCCTGGTTTAAAGCTGGTTTCGAACTGGTTTATTCCTTGTTTAGTTCTGGTTTTGGACCAGTTTTTTCTTGTTGAGCTCTGGTTTTAGGCATGGTTTAGTCCTGGTTTAGTCTTAGTTTAGTCCTTATTTGACTTGATTTAGACTTGGTTTAGACCTAGTTTAGTTCTGATTTAGACCTGGCTTATTCTTAGTTAAGTTCTGGTTTTTGACCTTGTTTAGGCCTGGTTTAGGTCCGGTTTAGTTATGGTTTAGTCCTGTTTTGTCCCTATTAAGTAGTTCTGGTTTTGGACCTATTAGTTCATGGGTAAATGCTATTTGTCCACAAAGCCTTTAAATCTTTCAATTGTAACAAATCTAGGAGAATCAGTTGTTTCTTTACAAAACACTTCTGGCTGGAGTTAGTGTTTTTGACCCTATCCAACAATAATATCCTAGTTTTTTCTTTTTGTTGTTGTAAACATGACATGAGCCTGAAACAAACACAAATATTGTGCCTTTTTATTGTTCAAGCCTTCTTTTCTTTTTAGATATCAGCACTCCTTCCACTCACAAAATGTTATCACAGCACCTGATTATAATTTTCATGTTTTTTTTTTTGTTTTTTTTTAGATTAATAGCAATGCATTTGTCGGTAAATCTCTATAGGGCTGGATGTACACTTGTAAATTTCCAAATTCAATAGAAGAAACATGTGTTTTCATGTAGGTTTATGCAATGACAGCTGCATTTCAATTCAAATAATGTCTCATCTGAAGTATTGTCACATGTCATGTCTCTATAATTACCACAAACAACTTTCGGGTTCTACTGCCAAGTCCTCTTAGCTTTTACTAATGTGCTGACATTTGTCGCTCCGTTGACAAAAGGCCTTAACGGTTCTTGACTCAAAAATGGAAACACTACACTTTTATTATGATATACAACAGAGAGAGCTTTCATCTAAACAGTGAGGTTTAGTGATTTTGCTTTAGGTTGGCCTATGTTTACAATAGAAACCATAGCAAGTTGCAAATACTTGACATGATGATTCAGAGTCATATTTATTAAACAATACTGTAACTGTATTTTACAGTTGTTTACAGTGTAGGCAATAGGGGAAAGTCATACAATACAAGATCCAGTTGCAGAAGTGCATACGTTCTCCAACAGTTTGTTTATGCCACCTCAGACTTTCAGACTTGCACAAAGATACTTTTATACTATTTTTAACAAGCATTGTGGTTTAATGATGCCAAGGTCAATAAGAGCAAGCTAATACAAGTATTATATCAGGATTAGAAAAACATTCCACATGAATGACAGATTGTTTTATGTAAATGTGAGAAGTGATTATTTTTTTCTGCTTCTGACTGCCTTCCATTGAAATCTCCCAGAATGGAGTATGATTTTATGAGTTTGTCTTATGTCATAATGATTCATCGATTGGGGTTGGAGCCTATCCCAGCTACCATGGGCCTAATTATATTAAACTAAATGCCTATTACGTATAATTTAACAAATTTTGTGCACAACAAACATTGATCTAACTGATCTAAATATCATGCAAATAATTTTTCTATCTCATGTACACAGAGCAAAAAAGGTTTGGACTTCCACCCACCCACCACTATAGGACAATGTCTTGATAAATATATAGGCTTATAAAAAATATAAAACTATAACATTCTACTTTAATAGCTTTTGTCTATTTTCTATTTGTAGAAATAGCTAGATAATTTTACTTAACATACTTTTACTCACAGCAGTTGTGGCAATAACAGCATACAGTATAATATACAGCATATTATTGTAGTAGCAGCAGTAGTAGTAGTGTCGGTACGAAGTAGTTAAAAAACGTACCGGTAATAGTAATTGTAATAATAATAATAATAATATAGTATTTATTTGATGTGCTGTTGCAAACTAAAACATTATAAGTACTTTCTATTTAAATAAACTTTACACGCACAATACATTTCTGATATACTTAGCAACATAGCTACATGTTTATTTTCCCTTAGCCTACTTTTTGTTCCTTCTTCATACTGCAGGAACAAGCCCAAACAAATGTCTTAATGTATTGCCTGACCTCTGGCTTTACAAATGAAGTAGTGCCTCTGCCTAATAATAATAACTGTTGGATGTTCATTTGTTATGTCAGCCTACTATAGCCTATACCTACAACGCATCAATTCAATAGCACCATCTAGTGGACAGACAGCAGAACAATCACGTTGAAGCGGCCCAAAAATCTCAAATTTCATTGGCTCATGCGTCACAAATACGTCACCCTCGTCTGCGCTTGCCATTGGTTCTGCCGCCCGTCAATCAAACGAGTTGACGGAAGCGCCTCTGCCCATTTCAAAGATGGAGGACGAAATTGCAGACTCGAGCAGACCCCAAATGTTTTTATTTGGTGAGCTCGTTAAGAATGACAAACTATTCATTGTTCTATCGCACAACCATCCTTGTCCAATTATTTTCATGCACAAATAGCCACTGTTTGCATTTAGACTGTGGAATGAGGTTACTATCTGGCTAAGTAGTGAAGTTCCTCTCGCGCCAATTCAGCTCTATTGTTAGCGTTAGCCACATAGAGGGACATTTAGCCACTTTGAAATAATCACCAAAATACATGCACATGTAGTTAACGTGTATTAAACTTCTGAATCATTTCTGCATTATTGGTGTTTATATAAGTGTCGTTTATCGCTAGGTTGCACCTTGAAATCAGACAAGCGGGAGTATAAAGTTGAAATTGAAGATGATGAGACGGAGCAGCAGTTATCACTCAAAGCAGTAAGTACACAAAAGATATACAAGCTTTAGGTGAAGTTATACAGATGGTAAACACGTAAATGCTTACAAAAGCATTCCCATATCGTCATGTACAGAGAGATGCTTGTTATTTATTGTATATAATTTTGCATGCCAAGTGTTTTACTGTATACTGCCAGGTCATGTGCCAAATTCTGTTGTACATGTGCCTATGGTTATTATTACACTTTATTACTGTTACTGATGGCATGCTATATAAGAAGGAATACAATTTGTTATTACTCATGAACAGGTCTTCTTATATTGAATGATCTATTTTATTCACAGTTGGTTCACAGTTTATTGTATATTAAAATGTTTAATTTGTGACAAAGCAGTGTGGGCTCATTCATGTAATGTTGTTCTGTTTTTGTAGGTGTGTCTAGGAGCTGATGCTGAGGACAAGTTCCACATGGTTGAAGTTGAAGGGCTTACATTCGATGGAAAAACAACCACAGTGCCACTGGCAGCCCTGAAGCCTTCTGTCTTACCATCTGTATGTTAACAGTATTTTCTGTTAGGCAGATTTTTTTAAACAATAGTTTTAACATTTTTCATGACATTTTGTGCTCAGGTGACTTTAGGTGGGTTTGAGATCACACCTCCTGTTACCTTTCGACTTCAGTCTGGCTCTGGCCCTGTGTACATCAGTGGACAGCATTTTGTTAGTAAGTATTTGAGTATTTGCTGTGTACCAGCTTGTATTATTGTTTTAGAACCATATAGCAGAAACTTTGTCTTTATATATTTCTAATTGTCTGGCAAATACTGTTTTATTATTTACTAGTGGTTGAACAATATGGTTTTTTTATGGCCGATACCAATTATTAAAAATCAGAGCAGCCGAAGGCTGATTAACAGTGCCATTTTTTCTTTATTTTTTAAATTTTTGGACTGATATACTGGGCCGATTTTCTTAATTTTATTAAGGAAATTTATATAATATTTGAATTTGTTTTAGTAATACTTATCAAAATACAAACAAATGTGTTAGAATTGGACAAAAAGAACAGTTAGTTTTTTTTTTTTTAGAAAACCAATAAGGCAATCTTAATCAAACTTGCTGTGCAAGTAGAGCTTGGGGAGAGCTACAAATTACTTTATAAATTTTTGTTCTATGAGGTTCTATTCTCTTCTCTTCTATTCTATAATCTTTTTTATTGCCATTTTGAGCTTTTCAGGCTGAGATAAAGGGATTTTGGATATTTCCTATGAACTGCAGAGTAAGAGCCCATATGGCTAAAGGATGGTTGGGGATGGTCTGAGCTGGTTTCACAGGATTTCCCAAAGCATCTTAGGGCCTCACCTCACAGCTCTGTAGCAGGACTGTGAGTGTGAATTGGGCATGGAGAAGAGTTACAGATAAGTTTATTGAGAATAAGGCAAACTCAATCAAACTGGAAACTGCAGAGTAAGTGCCCAAACTGCTACAAGACTGTTAAGGAATCTGGGGTTCTTCAGTCACATGGTTGTCCGGACATGTGCCTGACCAAGAATTGGTCGATTGCCTAAAAAAAAAAAAAAATGCAAAAATCTGCCATATCGGTCACCTGCTATTTAACCATAACTCTGTTCATATGATCCTATGATGATAAATATACAGATATTTGATACTGAGCACAATGTCTTTCTGCTGACTTGATATAATTTTATATGCAAGGCCAGTCACTCATTTTGTTGTCTAACTTGTTCAACAAATGGCCCAGTGAAATATTATAAATCCTATTAAACATAAACATTTGAATTTATATAGAATAAGTCTTAAGTCTCTTGCTGTCCTGGTCAGTGCTGCTCTATCTCTCTGATAGACAACAGATGTGGCCGATAGCTGAGGTTAAAACATGTAAACATGTACATTTTGACTCAGTACTTATAAAGTTTGTTGCACCAATGCAGGTGTGAAAGAGTCAGAAGATGAAGATGAAGAGGAAAACAACTCATCACCTGTAAAAAGACCTGCAGGACTCTCTGGGAAGAAGCCACCGTTGGTAACTATCACTCATTATCTGCACTTAACTGAACCTGTAGCCCTTCCCATTACAGAGTCATGGATTGAGTATCGTTGTTACATCTACGTCTTTCATTATTGCCATGATAACAACACACAAGCACACACTGTGATTTTTATTGTAGGAATGTCTTATTTCCTTCTGGCTTTTCTTTTCTGAGTTAACCACAGCAAATGTGTTTGAAACGGGCACAGACAGTATATTTGGTTGTGACTTCTTGTGGCTGGTTGGTAGTGTGAATGTCAAAAGCTCTGAGGTTGCTTGGACAGATTACTTATAGCGGGTGAAATTAGTATTTAACATGAATTTTGTCAACAAATATGCTTCTGACATGGCTACTGACATGACATTTTCACCAGATGTAGGTAACAACTAAAGTAATCCATCCATGCAAAGAAACCAACTCAAATAATTTCAGAAATTCAATTATATGTAAAAAAAAAAAATCGAATGATACAGTGAAAAAGTATTAAAAACATGATGAAAGTCTGACCTATAAAAAGGTGTCTCTTTACAAAGGTGTGGCAGAAAACATCTTACAGTGCGGCAAAAAAGTATTTAGTCAGTCACCAAATGTGCAAGTTCTCCCACTTAAAAAGATGAGAGAGGCCTGTAATTTTCATCATAGGTATACCTCAACTATGAGAGACAAAATGAAAATCCATCCAAGAAAAAAAATCCAGAAAATCACATTGTCTGATTTTTAAAGAATTTATTTGCAAATTATGGTGGAAAATAAGTATTTGGTCAATAGCAAAAGTTCATCTCAATACTTTGTTATATACCCTTTGTTGGCAATGACAGAGGTCAAATGTTTTCTGTAAGTCTTCACAAGGTTTTCACAAACTGTTGCTGGTATTTTGGCCCATTCCTCCATGCAGATCTCCTCTAGAGCAGTGATGTTTTGGGGCTGTCGTTGGGCAACACGGACTTTCAGCTCCCTCCAAAGATTTTCTATAGGGTTGAGATCTGGAGACTGGCTAGGCCACTCCAGGACCTTGAAATGCTTCTTACGAAGCCACTCCTTCGTTACCCGGGCAGTGTGTTTGGGATCATTGTCATGCTGAAAGACCCAGCCACATTTCATCTTCAGTGCCCTTGCTGATGGAAGGAGGTTTTCACTCAAAATCTGACGATACATGGCCCCATTCATTATTTCCTTTACACGGATCAGTCGTCCTGGTCCTTTTGCTGAAAAACAGACCCAAAGCATGATGTTCCCACCCCCATGCTTTACAGTAGGTATGGTGTTCTTTGGATGCAACTCAGCATTCTTTCTCCTCCAAACACGACGAGTAGAGTTTTTACCAAAAAGTTCTATTTTGGTTTCATCTGACCATATGACATTCTCCCAATCCTCTTCTGGATCATCCAAATGCTCTCTAGCAAACTTCAGACGGGCCTGCACATGTACTGGCTTTAGCAGGGGGACACGTCTGGCACTGCAGGATTTGAGTCCCTGGCGGCATAGTGTGTTACTGATGGTAGCCTTTGTTACTTTGGTCCCAGCTCTCTGCAGGTCATTTACTATTACATTACATATATACATTTACATGTCCCCTTGCGGGGAGCCCCAGATCGAGGGAGATTATCAGTGGTCTTGTATGTCTTCCATTTCCTAATAATTGCTCCCACAGTTGATTTCTTCACACCAAGCTGCTTACCTATTGCAGATTCAGTCTTCCCAGCCTGGTGCAGGTCTACAATTTTGTTTCTGGTGTCCTTTGACAGCTCTTTGGTCTTGGCCATAGTGGAGTTTGGAGTGGGACTGTTTGAGGTTGTGGACAGGTGTCTTTTATATAGATAACCAGTTCAAACAGGTGCCATTAATACAGGTAACGAGTGGAGGACAGAGGAGCCTCTTACAGAAGAAGTTACAGCTCTGTGAGAGACAGAAATCTTGCTTGTTTGTAGGTGACCAAATACTTATTTTCCACCATAATTTGCAAATAAATTCTTTAAAAATCAGACAATGTGATTTTCTGGATTTTTTTTTCTCATTTTGTCTCTCATAGTTGAGGTAAACCTATGATGAAAATTACAGGCCTCTCTCATCTTTTTAAGTGAGAGAACTTGCACAATTGGTGGCTGACTAAATACTTTTTTGCCCCACTGTATAATGAGTAAAAGCAAAGCACTTTCTCAAGACCTTTGCAACCTCATTGGTACAAAACATGTTGGTGGTATTGGTTGATTCTAAACTTCTGAATATTCGAGTGAGCACAGTTGGGCCCATCATAATCTGGAAGTGAAAAAATAAACTAATATAATTTGGACATAAACCAGCCATGTTGGAAAGATACTGAATTTGACACAAGTTGACTGTGTTCAGTACTAATTTTACCAGCTATATTTCGTGGTATTGAGATACTTGATGCTATCATGTTGTGGAGATACTGACAACATTGTTACATCACAGTAACATTTTATTCTTGTAGAAAAAGCTGAAGATGGATTCTGATGAAGACGATGACAGTGATGAAGATGACGAGGATGATGAGTATGTGAATGGTTTCATCTTTCAAAATGACTTCTGCCTTCATTGTACTGTACAGACTACAACTACCCTAGCAACTAAATATGTTTCTTTGTATCTCCATTTGAAGTGATGAAGATGATGATGACAGTGATGAAAATGATGTCAAATTTCAGAAGCCCTCGAAACCAGACTTTAAAAAGGTCAGTATCTTCAAAGTGTTTTACTTCATAAATCATATAAATTCACACATTATCATCCTCACAGGCAGCTCTGAAGCAAAACCTGTCTCTTGTATTTCTTCATTTGGAATTTTCCCATGTTGGCCACCAGATGTCAGGATAGGCAAGAGGTTTCTATTCTGTCTGTAACTCATGGCTATGAAGGTTTAGTTTTTACCTGCATTCATTTGTGGTTTGTCGGTCAGCAGGACAACTCCACAGATTTCTTTGAAAGTCTGTAAGAGTAGGACAAACTAATAACATTAAGAGTGATGGTCTTTACAATGTAAAATTTGACATGGCTAAAGAGTATCAATTTAAGAGTTAGAGGAGTAGCTCAATTTATGGTTGCAAGTTCCCACACTTTGTATTTTCTATCTCCACTTACTTTGAGTAGGTTGTTCCCATACTGGCACCCTCTGACCATGCAGCTTTTGCAGCGAGACAAAACACAGTGCTTTTTAATGCTGTTTGCTCATGCACCCACCTGTTTTCCCAGAGTAAAACACAGGGTCGGAGCGGTGTAATGATCGGATTTCTCCTCTGTAATCTGCTTAAATTCTCACCGTCTCACTAGCATCACGGCACTATGTCACACACACGGGTACAAACATAGGCTTTTACACACAAACATCCCAAAGGGAAATGGACACATCTGTGTTTTTGTTCAAGTATCTATGTTAAAGTTGAAGTAGTTAATATACTATATCTAATAAACGAGGGCTACATGGGTTTACAGTTCTATCAAGTTCACTCTGTAACTTCCATGTTTGTTTGCTTTGCCAAAATATAGAGAATATTTTTTGGTATCCCATCCCTGTGACAGGTCCACATGGCTTACAGTTGGACCCATTCACTTTGTTAGCAAAGAGAAATGAGCCTGGGACCCTTCTCTTTCAAACTTTTCCTTTTTGCGAATGTTGGTGCTCCTGCCAAATTCTGATTGGTTGCATGTCTGTTTAATTGCATTCCGATATTTTGCCCATTTATTTCAACCCATTAAAATCAAACTTGAAGTAACAAATTTATTCTTTGTACCTAAAGATCTAAGTAATACAGTTACACCAACTATCTACTGTGCATTTTAAACCAGTTTAAATCATGCCCTAACATACATTTCCAATGCAAGATTCAAACCTAGTTAAAACTAAACTCAAGGTTTGACTAAAAGTAAATAGTACTCTTCAGCAGAAAGGCTGTATCAGATGCATGAGCTGCTGAGCTGCTGTAACTGAATAAATAATCAGTGTCAGAAAACGTTATATATGATGTTGATACAATATGATCTGGATTTTAGGGTTGCGCTTATTGGCCTATTTAACCTATTTTAACCCTATTTTTTGAGGTAAATGGGCAACTTCTTAAGACTGTTTTGATTTTTGAAAAGCCGAAATGACAATTTTCAGTGAACCTGCTATTAGTTTTTTTCTAAAATCAGCTGATAATCCTACATATATTTTGGGCAATTTATGTCCTCATGAGGATAGAAGACCAAGAATTTTACGCACTGCATAGTTAAAGGAAACATCTTCTCTCATTTTTCTGTAACTCTGCATATCTTTGTCCCTCTGTCATCCCACTGTTAATATGATCGCTCATTTTTATCGTCTCATGCCATTTCAGCTGTGCACCTGGCCGCTGCCTTTGAACACACGTTTGCGTGTTAGCACAATCGCTAACAAGTGTGTGTGTGTGTGTGTATCTGCAGCATTTTTATGTTGGTGCGTCTGCGATTGCCTTTCTTTTCTTAAGCATGCCGTCCAAGTGCAGACTGTGCCAGGCGAGAGATCAAAGCAGGACAGATGCGCATACCTGTGACATGAACACTGACTCCTGCTGCGGGCCAGAGCTGAGCACTTCTGTCACCTGTTGATTTATTCTGTTGTCTTCTCCTCCTGCACCATTAGTTAAAACCTTTTTCTTCTTCTGCACTTGTTCTCTCCTCTCTGTAATTGCTCTGTGTCATTTTATTGTAACAAGTCTGGGATCAATTAGTTCTTCACTCAGTAGTGTAAACAGTTGTTATCATACAAGTTCACAGATGTGGCATGACTGCACATTCCCAAATTATGATTTAAATCATTGGCAAATGTTGGAAACAGTATTTTTCATATCCACACAGACTACTCATAATAACATAGCATTGACTATATGAGTAACAATATTTACATAGTGTGTTTTTAAATTAAAAACATATTATCAGGATTGCAGTCTAACCTCCAATCGTACTAATCTCACTATAATTGTGTAATTTTTTTTTTTTTTGCTTTTTGGCTAACCCTTCATTAACTTTTCTAGCTTTTTTTCTGGCAAATACCAATTAAGTGTTACATCACCTTCAAAAGAAGTTAGTTCTTCACACTTTAACTTTATCACTGCAGCATTCACTGTGACCTTTAACTCACCGAGACCAAGGATGGGGTCACAGACCAAGGATGATGCAACTTATGAATTTCTGTAATTTATAGCATTACAGTTTTCATAGTGTTTTTTTTTGGTTTATTTTAAGACCATTATAGGGCATATTAGGCTGTGACAAGTAGCCAAGGTCTTGTCCATGTATGAGAAACACTGGGGAACCTGCATGTTGAATATTGCAAAAAGAGCATCCATATAGTACACAATTATACTTTGTGCCATGCCCATTGTAACACAAATACCAATAGGACTCGTAAAAAAAAAAAAAGGTGATATATTGGGATACTTTTGTAGCGCAATACTAAGTATCATTTCGTCTACTCGGTATTAAGACTTTTGATACTTTTGTGACGCCATGCATGATAATGGTGCTGCTGTAGCGGGCAGCGCTGCACCGCTATGTCATTAGTCTGCCAAATACTGTGACAGAAATAAAAATATTAAATAATTAATAAATAAATGTCAGAATGGTTGATTTATTACTTTTAGAAGCATGACTTGTGGTTTCTTGTTTATTTAAGTCTGAACTTTTAAATTTAAAGGGGGAGAAATTATCAAATATATTAACCAATTGTATTGAATTGCAACTTGTTGTATTGTCCTGTTGTGATTTTTATATATCGCGAATATATAAAAATCACGGTACGAATTGCATCAACATAAAAGCATTGTGATAGTGTCGCATTTGGACAGAAGTGTACAGCCAGTACTAAAAAAGCAAAACTGTTAAATGTTAATGTCACTTTATCAGGTGACCTGGTAAATAGTTTTTAATTGGGAACTAGATGAGGGGAGTAAGTAGGCCTGTGGACCAGCAATTTAGAATTATATATAGAAAGTAGCAAATTCTGTTACTGATATTGGCAGTAACAGGTCTTTTGGCAAGACCTATGGATCCTTTTTTGCTGATAGTCTATTAATCTGAGGGCAACAAAGACACATTCAGTGTGTCTTTTAAACCATTTATTGTTAACATAGAAATGCTTCACATGCAACAGCTAAAAAAGTAATTTCATAAACATTTCCTGATTTAAAAAAAATAGTCTAGACAAAGAAGTTCAATGTGTGACTCCTCACAACTTGGCTTAAACCTCTCTTATGCCTTATGTGTCTCTCTTATAAAAGTAGTACTACTAACCTTCTGACCCACTTCTAAATTAGTATTTTGAGATATAAAGACTGGAACTATAGTTACTCATCAGAATCTTTGCTGAACTTTGCTATCCTACTATAACCATTATATTTAACCATTACATTGGTCATACATTAATGCATGACTACCAGCAGTCTACCTGATCAGTATCAGTTACGTGATGTTATAATTAGCCGAAATGCTTTGTCACCTTGCTGAAACAACCCTCCATCATCCTCCATTACCAGCCATTGCTTGAGGAAATTGTATGTGTAATTGCCTTGTAGCGGTTATGTCAACACAGGCAATTACACAGCGTGCCGTTCCAGAGTGAATAGCAGTGATTGTGAGGACAGGGCTGGTGCTCAGGAAATGCAGGTACTTGCCCTCTGCTATTACAGGCTAATTACACAGGTGACTGAGAGGTATGGAAACGTGGTGGGAAGCCCCGCACTTTGGAGAGCAACTGGAAGTCTGCCCTAATCAATACTGAAACATCACAGTCTATTGTAATGGAATACAGTATCCTATGTTTTATAGTCAGTAGGGCTGCACAATGTATCACAAATGTATCATTATCACACAATTATCAGCAAACACAATATCCATATCACAGTATTGTTATTGTACTCCATTTGACAGATGTTTGCACTGTTAGAATCCTTCTTTTTAGCAGAGCCTTACATTAAAATATATTGTTTATGTTACTCAGAACACATCTATAATATAAGAATATAATATCTTCAGTTTAACCCAGTAATTTTATGCTACTTTGGTCATCTACATTACGACGGCTTCCCCAGTTGTTTGTTTCCTAGGCTGTCGAAGGTTAAAGGTTTGATTCCTTGAAATGAAGCTTCTAGCTATATTAAGTGCCATTTCAAAGCTGGATAATGGAGAGAGTTGCGCCAGGAATGTTATCTGGTATAAAATTCTGCCAATGTATCTGTGCAATCCCTGAATGAAAGGGAACAGCCAAAATGTACCCGATTTTATATCTGTAAACAGGATTTTTGCCTATGATCTATGGATCTTGTTTTCCTTAAAAAAAGTTAGAAATGTCTTGCCAGTCCAAATAACATCTTTGGCAAACCAGTGTTTGGGAATATTTGCTATAACCTAATAATAACATTTGTAATGTCTGTCAAATTATAAGGTGGTATGGTGTGTAATAAATACAGCATATATTACTTGTGCATTCTCTGCTTTTTTTCCTCAGATCCTACAGAGCACAGGTAAAAAGCCAAACAAGACCCCAGAGAAACCAAAGGAGTCAGCAGGAAAATTCACAGGATCAGTGGCAAAACCCCAGTCTAAGGTAGGGCAAGACTGGATGACTTACTTTACTCTTTAATTGTATTTTGTAATATTACACAAGACACAATCAGGGTTAAATGAATACATAAATAAATGGTCACATTTATACAGAACCTTTCTACCTCCTCCATGGGCGCTCAGACCACTTTATATCAAGGAACAATTCACCCATTCACACTTACAAACACTCACACATTCATACACCAGTGTGCGCAGACACTGGAGGCAAGGTGAGTAAAAGTGTCTTGCCAAAGGACACAACTACAGTACGCAATGGTGGGAGCAGAGCTTGAACCGCCAACCCTCTGGTTAGTGGCCTCTGAGCTTAGCACAAAAAGTAAGTAAAAGTAGATCACACTGGCCTGCAATTGTCAACACCTGGGGGGAACCAGAAGTTCAAAACAATTAAACAAATACAGTACAGCATTGGCCAGAGCTGGTAATGTGTTCGATTTACTTGAATACCTTTTTTTTTGATAAATTGTAGTCTTTTTTTTTCTTGAGTAGTTTTTTCACCAAATCTTTTTTTACTTGAGTAATTATTTGGATGACTATGTTTTACTTTTACTTGAGTAATATTACTATGAAGTGACAATACAATATCTTTAGCTACCCACCTCTGGCAGATAGATTTTTTAGTAGATTTTTAAGCAACCCACATACTCAGCTCTGGTGCTCATCCCACAAAAGAATGCTCCTTACAAATGTGACACCATTTAAAAAGGGAAATGAACAGGAATTCCAGCAATAGTGTAAATGCATTTTTTACAACAAAACAATAATGCACCAAAGACAATTATTTTTGTATTAGAAGTACATTCATATATCTATACCGTGTGTATGTATCTCATTGGGAGTTTGAGGCTTGAGTTTTTACACTCAGAGATTGTTGTAGTAGCACATAAAATTGATTTACTTAGACACGTTACAGTTTCAATATTTGTTACTTTTTCCATAAATTAATTTAAACTTATATTGAAAGCCAAGGATAAGTGTAAAACCCATTCCTCGTACATATTATAGATTGTTTTAATCACAATTCTAAATGATCACTGATATTTAATTGCCATAATGGAATGTCTTTAACTACCACCTCTCAAACCCAAAGTGTGAATGGTTGGTGTGGTTAAGCAAACACACCTGACCTCCTAACAGTTTCCTGGGGCAAGGTTTAAACCCCTGACCTTGTGGCCTAATCCCACTTTCTTAAGCTGCCATCTTCTTTGACACTTTCTTCACGTTTTTGGCGCACTTCCACGTAAGCAAATACAAACTGTGATGATTATTACAGACACTATTTGGCAATCCATTGTGCCTTGATAAAAGTGAAAAACTCAGTTTAGATAAGTGCATGTGCGCAAAGCAAATAGTCATCTTTGCTGACATTTTGATGGAAAGCTCTGTGATTCTTTGTCATGTTGAACACTAAGCCACTGGATTGCTTTTCTCCTGAGGGGAGAAATTGAATCCCTATGGGCCAGAGCTCATCTTGTGTGGGAGATGTGTGTGGCTGTTGTCCAGACATAACACAGTGACTCTCAAAATGCTCAGGGGATTAGCCCAGTGGCAACCAAACTGCTAAACATCCCGCCAGTTTTACTCTCTGGTCCCTTTCAGACTTGGTATTTAATTCAGAACAGTGATCAGAACTATTGTGGATAGCTTTAATCTACGGTGTGAGTGGGCTAAAGGGATTTGTGTGTGCCTGTAGAGATTGGAAATTGGCATAATAGGTAATTATAACAATACATTAGAGTGAATAATCAAAGACAAACAAAACTGTCTTGAGACTTTTATGGTTTATCTGTTAATTGCTGCCAAAAATACACAGACAGTGCTATTCCGGTGCTCTCTGTCTACTACAGAAACAGCAAAATCAAAGATAAAGAACAAAGCTAAGTGAAACGCGTATAGATTTGGGGAACATACCAGGTGACGTCAAATGGGTGAGTGTAGGTTGTTTGCGCCAGTTTGGGAAGTAAGTGACAGTTTTCCACAAGAGTATAAGGGACATAGACTGTCAGTGATCTCAGGTCTGAAAGCTCCAAATCACCTACTCTCAATTACTATTTACTGCAGTGCTTCACGGTTTGGACACTCTACACACTATTTTTCTGTTGCTGTTGATCACATGATGCTGGCGTATATGTGGAAAGTGAAGTTTGCCAAACTCCACTGATAGTGGGCTTCTGTAATAAACTATGAGTGATTTGTGTATTTTTAGATAAATAAATAAAAAAAGTGTGTTATACAGTATTAATAACATACTTCACACAATCAGAAAGCTCTGGATTAATGTTGATATTTTTGCCTTATAAAGTTATTATATACCTGGCCCAAAAAAAGTCACCACTTAGATTTAACTAAGTAAATAGTTTAGAGCCTCCCTGCAGTTGGTCAGGTCTAGGTTCAGCAACATTCTGTGCCCAAAGAATGAGGTCAGCTGACTACCTGCATATACTGAATGACCAAGTTATTCCATCAATGGATTTTTTTCTTCCCTGATGGCACGGGCATATTTCAAGATGACAATGCCAGGATTCATCGGTGTCAAATTGTGAAAGAGTGGTTCAGGGAGCATGAGACATCATTTTCACACATGGATTGGCCACCACAGAGTCCAGACCTTAACTCCATTGAGAATCTCTGGAATGTGCTGGAGAAAACTTTGCGCAGTGGTCTGACTCTCTCATCATCAATACAAGATCCTGGCGAAAAATGAATGCAATGCTGAATGGAAATTAACATTGTGATATTGCAGAAGCTTATAGAAATTATGCCAGCCGTAATAAAAGCTAAAGGCAGTCCAACGAAATACTAGTGTGTGACGTCACTTCAGTCAGTCCAGAACATCCCAAAGATTTTTTATGTCATGTGAATGGCAACAAAATAAAAGCTGCAATGGTAGCTATGCTGATTAGTGTAGCTAACCAATTAAAGGTTGGTTTAATTATCTTGGCCAAAGAGGTTATGTTTTTGCTGTTGTCAGTCTGTTTATCTATTTCTCAACATAGCTCAAAAGGCTATGGCTGAATTTCGATAAAATTTTCAGGAAGGGTCAGTATTGGGCCAATGATTATTTTTTGGGGGGGATCTTTTTATGAACTATACCTAACACCTTTATAAGTGCTTCTAGCTTTGTGTATGACATGAGAAAGAAGAAAAAAATGTGTTAACATAGCCTGAGAATATATTGAAATGGAAGGTCTGAAGAGGGCCCCTGTCCTATGGAACTATGACCGCCCCTCTTCCTTACATTTCTTCAACTTCTCCACAACAACTGTTCGCTCTTGACAACCTCTTCACACCCCTCACTTCCTGGACACACCTTCTCCCAATTGCTCCCATTACTTTGCGTTTGATGTCTGGTGCAGCTTGTGCTTCCAGATGCCCCTGAGGAGCAGGGAAGCGGGCGTGGATGTCTGTTTTTTCTTTTTTTTTTTTTTTTCGTTCCTTCAGCACAGGTGACTGGTCATTACATTGGCTTGTCAGATCTGCTGCCAGCACCGCTGTTCTCACCTCTCATAGCCTAACGTGGAACTGCACCTTCTTGCATAACAAGCTCGACGCGAGAAACGGCTAACTCCATCATCTGACTTTATTCCGCAGCTGGTGTCTCTTGATTGATGGCCGTGTAGAGATGTCGATGCCTTCTGGCACACGTCATAGTCGTAAACGTGTTAACCACTCCATTCAGGGCTGTCACAAAAGGGTGTGAGTCATTGTGTTAGTGACTGATTTACATGTGTCGAAGCAGGTGCCTGTCGATCTGGTTCACTTTTGCATATATAATTATTTTTCCTTTGAATTTTTATGATGTTTGCTTCTGACTGCGGCTGTAAATGTTTTAAATGGAAAACAAATGCCCAAAAGCCTAGTCCCTGTAATTGCACTGAGAATTTATAGGATTAGAACGATGTCCCCAGTGAACTGTCTCACCCCCTCCAAAGCTTTCATTCCAACTAAATAACACTTGCCATCCCCGGACAGACCGATGAGAAAAGGTGTCACAACCATGTGTTTGCTGCGGATTGAAGACGAGAGGCTGCATCCAATGATAGCGTGCTTGTGATTAAGTTCCACGTCTCATGGCATCTGTAATCAGCGTCTGGCCCAGATGAAAAAGCTGGCTTTCTTTTGTGTGTTTATCAGCTGTTTCGAGTCCACAGCTGTCCTTTGGAAGTAGAGAGCTGCCAGTAAATAATAAATACGTAGCGCATTTGCCTGGCAGCCGGCCAGCGGCATATGGTCCCTTTTTAAAGTGAGGTATGCAGGTTTTTAATACCTTTTGATCTTTTCTATAAAATGCACAGTTCTTGGGGACAGGGACAAGTGATTATTTTTTATCATCATCGCTGACCCCACCCCTCACCCAGTTTAACCATCTTACTATTTTAAACCTAACAAGGTGTACTGCTTTTAAGAAGTACAGCTCTGAAGTAGAATAATGGCATTAAATGGGTTCATTTTACTAAATAATTTGTTTGTTAGGTTGCTTTTGTAACATTTTCCTACTTGTTACTAAAGCCAGCTTTTTTTTTTCTGGGATATACTGGCAACGTGCAGAGTGGAGACTCTACACATTGTGCATTTAAATGGGATATATTAGGTTTTTATTTATCTTTTTAAATAAAACTTGGTCACCTCTAGAACAGCATTGCATGTTTTACAACCTTTAAAAACATGTGACTAAAAGAAAGCGTTTTTACTTTACTACTGCCATAAAGAAAAAGGTGAACAGACCAGCAGCGTGCAACAGAGTGGATAAGTGTTACGATCTTATAAAACATAAACAGAGAAAAAGAGCAGTTTTTTTATTTGAATGTTTTGTACGATTCCAGTTTACTACAAAATTAAAAATAGCTGAGTAATCAGTGAAAACAGAGCTGTACACAGTTTTTTGGATAAATGAATGAGGAACCAAGCATTCTGAGGCCTCAGAAACTCAGCATCAGACAATACAGGATTATTCAAACGGTCGTGAATTAAACAAAACACATTTTCAGGTATGTTTTTGATGAGGGAACAACTTGGTAGAAAAAAAATATGGTAGAAATCTCAAAAAAGTTGATTATGCATAAAACAGACCCTTAAAACAGTTTTAAAGATTGGCTTGGACCATGAATCAAATGTGCCTACTTCCAGGTGATTTTACACAATGTTAAAATAGCTATATTGCAAAGTCAATAGGTTTTCTTTAAATATGTACTGTGTGTAAAGTCTAATGTTGTCATTAGTTTCCAGCACTGCTTAAATAATAAGCATAATGACTCTGCAGAAGCTAAAGATGACTGCCAGAGAAAGATTGTTATATTACCTCAGCAAGGCCCTGGCTTTGTAATGTGACTTGAAATTTATATTAATGCAAAGAGCAAAGATGCAGATGCTAGTTTTCCTTCCCTGGAATAAATTATGTTGTATCTTATATATAGTGTTTTTGGATGTAGCAGTTTATTCTGTATGTTTTCCAAAGGTCTCTCTCTGAACAGCGTCTTCTCTTCCAAATATGTCCATGGCTATCAATGAAACCCTGCAATTTCAATGGATTCCTCACTGGTGTTACATGTAGGGACAGGCTCAGTGGCTTGTGTAACACACAGTCACAGCTTTAGGAGAATGTGTCAGATACCTTCTTACCAGGAACCCATCTGAATCCTCTTCTGCCTAAATTGGACTCATCACTTCTCATCTTCATTCTTTTTAATTGTAGCACTTTCCTGACAAGCATAACATTTGCTGCACTTTGACCTTTTCCATGTCTTGTCATTAATAGAAAAATGTAGAGCTGGCATGTGCCCTCTCTGGCTTGGAGAGCAATAAAAGCATAACTTACACCTGATGTATTTGTAAAATGATGGTGTAATTAGGCTAGAATTTGTTGTCTTTGCTTATGCTTTAATCTTTTTCCAGCTGCGTTCCCATGCCAAGTTTGTAAACACGTGTCCGGACTTAAGTGGCTCACTGGCCTCTCGGTCAACAAGTGATCAGATGCGTTTGAATAAGTCAGTGTGGTTGCATGCAAGTAGAAAATTATTGCCATAGTCCGAGTATGACTGGAGTTTTAAGATGCATGTAAACATTGTGCTATGATTCTTTCTCAAATTGTCGGACTCTAATTGAAGTAACACATCTGGATAATGTGGTTCTCTGCTGGACTATTGCTCCATGTATGCCCCTTACTTGGGCTAAGGTTGTACAAAGAACTCTGAGTATGATTCTGAGCCAAACAGCAGAGCCACGAAACACACATAAACAAAAGAGAAAGATCAGTTTTAAGAGCAATGCTTACTCACCTTAGAGTGATCAAAGCAGATAATTGTCATGCCGTTGTTTTGGTCTCTTCTGGCTTAAATAATCTAAAAAAGAAAGTCTAGTCTACTGTAGCTTAAGATGTGTTCATGTGCTTTTGAAAAGCACAGTTGTTGTGTCAGGAATGCCCATTTGGGACATGGTTATGTTCATGAGCTTTTAAAGTACTGTGATCAGTATATTGTTTTAATACTTTGTTGACATTACCCGTGTGTCCCCAGATATGATGTAAACATGTCTAACTCAAATATTAGTTTTAGTGATAACAATGGTACGGCTGATTTATTCACAATAATAAAATAAAAAAAATGTTGTTGTTTACATTTTTGTTTTGGTTCTAAAACCCTTGCATTGCCGATCGTCCAATCAGAAAAGTGGACAGAGTTCCATGTTCTGGTTGCCACATAGGTCAATCTGTACATGCAGCAGCACACAGCTGACAGCAGAGCTACAAAACCAGTTGGGAAACGAGAACACTATGACTGGTAAACCACGAGACCATTGATTTAGACTGCAGTACTGTTTTTAACCCAGTACGAGTGCATGCTTATAGAACCTTTAACTCTGAAAGTTAAAATCTTACATTGTTCATAGATGAATTAAATAGAATACACATGTACAGGTGTTTATCAAATTACAGAGCCCTTATTGCTTCTCGCGGGCTTTTGCTGTATTCATGTTGTGTTGGTAATTAATAACATAATTATTTATTAAAAACAGAAAATAATCTAATGTTATGCCTTATGACATGTTAGTAGTGTTAGCTTTTTTCATTTCTAAAGCCCTATTAAACTATTTAATGCAGTATCAAAACAAATTGCACATAAACACAAGAAAAACAGGTTGCATCCATCCTAATCTGATACAGTCGCAACAGTAACTATTTTAAACAATAAGTGACACAGAATATAGCTCCCCCTAACGGGAATAAGCAGAAGAAAATTAATGAAAGAATGTTGCTTAAAGTAAGACTCATTACTTTCCTCCTGATTAAAGTAAAATGTTCAGCTGCGTGTAAAACTGTAGTTATAATCAAATATAATTAGGCAATACTTTGAATTTATCTACTTGTATGTAACCACATTGAGTGTTTTTTTTTTCCTGTGGTAATTAAACCACAAGCCAAGGCTGCAGTGTATAAAAATATTATTTATATGAAGTGAAGTTATCATAGTATCTACAAGACTCTAAATCTCAGTTTGATTTGACATATCAATCAGCGTTCCTTATCTAACTGACGTATGTTTACAGGCACCTGCCCCAGGGAAAGACAAACCCCAGGCCGGGACTTCTAAATCTCCTTCTGTGGCTGAGATTAAGAGCAAGTTGTCAGCAGCTGTCAAGGAGGTAAGACTGTCATCCACTTTTGCAAATGACCACTTGTAATTGAATGCGTGAAGCGCGGCTAAGCTCATGATTTAATGGCATTTTCCATCAGGGCAAACCCTTACCGAAGACGGAGCAGAAGTTGGAGAATTACGTCAAGAGTGCCTTTAAAGTTACAGATAAAAGCGTAAGTATAAGTTGCAGGATGTACAAATATCATAAAGGCACAGTAGCAAATAGTAATAGGTGTTTTAGAATTCCCACACTCAGAAATGTTCACTGTCTATGACTTATGTTCATTTGGTGTCAGTAGGGATATGAAATGGGAGTACACCTGCCAGGGCGAACTCTTTCTGTCTGATTTAGTGCGGAGTGTGTCTTTTGTATCCTTAATGAAGGGACTGATGGTATGTTGATGGTACCAGTCTCTTTCACATTCAAGGCCTTTTACCAAACCAAAAGAGTGTTTTTTTAAATGGAACACCTAAATCTTTCCTAAAGCTCCTTGTCATATAGAGGGAGAAAAACAACAATTCCTGCTCTTTGTTTTGCAGAACAGGAATGAGTCATGTTATCATGTTCTGCCCTTCTGCTTCTGCTACATTTCCCCTTCTCTAGCTATGGAAATCCATTTATTAAATACTTTATTGATCATCTGTACTAGAGGTTCTGCAATTCAACAATACTGAAAAAAGCTACTAAGAGTCTGAGAATGGGTGTATAGTTACTGTTTAGTGGAAGACAAAACACCTCCTTGTAATGTATTTTACAAAATTGCATATATAGGAATGCAGTGAACTAGTAGTGGTGTAGTATGTCTACTTGACCAGTGTGTGTGCTCTGAGCCTGACATATAAAAAAGGATGCATACATTCATTCATTCAATCACTCATCCAATCATTCATCCATCCATCCATCATCATCTTCTTATTGCCGTAGAGGTCACAGCCCAAAGTTACTGGGAGCCTATCCCAGTAACTTTGGGCCTTAGGCAGGGTACACCCTGCCCTATTCCTATTCCTATTCCTACAGGGGCCAGCTAGTTGCAGGGCTGACACAGAGACATACACTGACCACAACCATTCACTCTCATATTCATTCACTAAGGGCAATTTAGAGTCACCAATTCATCTACATGGAAAATGTAATTATTTTTTAAAGTTGAAATACAAAACTTAATAGCAACCAAGGTTTTCTAGCACTGATGGGATTGGTAACATTTAAAATGCTGCTATGTAAACAGCCTCTAACAGCTGGAGCTCAACATACTGCATCAAATATTAGCAATTAGAAGATAGGATTTATAAGTGTTAGATACACTAAAGGCTACATGCTAAGAGTCCCTGAATTTTTAAATTACCCTGGACAAGTTGCAGAACCCTGGCAGACTACACTAGTTTGCCAGCGTATGCACTGAGTTTATCTATCAAAAATTGGAAATTCTACTTTAATAATTTAACTATGTCTTATGGAACTGATATTGTGTGCTGTTCCTTGCAATTACGATTTCTATAACCAAGAGGTCGACAGATATGTTTTTTTTTTATGGCCAATGCCAATATTGATTTTTAAAATTCAGGGTAGCCAATGGCCGATAAACACTGCAGATTTTGTTGAGCCGGTATGTAGGGCTGATTTTTTTAATGTATATCTTTGTTTAGCAAAGCTAAATTAAAATGTAAACAAATGTGAATATGTGGATAATGAAAACAGTTAAAGATGAGTTTTTTGACAAAACCATCAAGGCCACTCAAACTTATTGTGCAAGTGGAGTTTTGGGAGAGCCTCAAAATGCATTGGATTTTTTTGGGGTCTACAAGGTTCTGTGCCTTGAAGAGGCATGAGCAAAATCTTTTTATTGCCGTTTTGACTGTTTCACACTGAGATAAAGTGATTTTGAATATTTCCTATCAAGTGCAGTGTAAGTTGCCCAAACTGCTAAAAGATGGTTGGGGAAGCTCTGATCTGGCTTCTCAGGACTTCACAAAGCATCTTAAGCCCAAATCTTACAGATTTGTTGCAGGGCTGCCACAATGGCCTCTAATGAATTGATGAATAAATATGTGATGCAGTTATCATATTCTCCGTTACCTGCACCTCAGTTTTATCAGCCAAAGACAGGATAGCTGGGGTCCTTCAACCACATAGTTGTCAGCACATGGTCCTGACCAAAAATTGACATAAAAGTGCAAGAATCGATTGTCTAAAAAACTGGCCCAATATTGCTTGACCTCATATTTTCTTCAGCCATGATTTTGGTAGTCTAAATACTTCTTGTTGGAAGGGTCTTTATGTGATCAAAAACCTGCAAACTTAAATGAATCTAACCAAGCTAATGGTAAGCCAGACTCACTTTAAAAATTTGCTTAAAATATTTTAGTTTTATTTTTATTTATATACTTATCCATGGTATGAGATTATGTACGTACTTGACGCTTCACCAGCCGCCTTCCACACCCTGCACTGGAAACGCCCTTTAATGTCAGGGGTTGCCATTGCAAACAGCTCTGCACTGGACTGAACTGTACCATACGGCTCAGTGCACCAGGGCTTATGATTGTACAGCAGCGGTTAAGTGTGAAGTGCTCGGTTGGTGAAAGCGCTGTAGCACAGAATGAGTGAAAGCAGCGGGGGTGGAGCAGGCCCTGTTGATCCCAGTGTGTAGAAACATCTGTGGAAGTGCTTTAGTTTCATCAGCCAAGGCCGAGATCTGTCAGACCTGGAGCACCTAGTCATATACTCTGGTATGTAGCACTGCCCCCACCCAACCCCGCGCCACTCCGCAGCAGCAGCCCCTGCGTTTCCCACTACGGCGCGCTGGAGGAACACTGACTCATGTGCCTGTGTAGCACTTTATTTAGATGATTTACTAATTCGCTTCTCCTTGTGTTGTCACTGTCTTCCTCAGGTGGTAAAAGAGCTCTGGAATCATGTACAGACACTGAGGACGGCCAACAAGTAACTTGAGTTTTCTCAATCAACACTTTATATTTTTTATGGTGTTTAAAGGCACAGTCTGTGAAAAGTCCTAAACGTCAACAAATCAGAGACTTGTATGTTAAATGATGTTCATACTGCATTTGATCATGTCTTTATTTTGGAAATAGCATCTAATGAGTTGCTTATTGCCTGGTGCCCAGTAGTATTTCATCTGCAGACTAAGCTGCAGCCATCATACAAGTCCTATGACGTATAACGTCAAATAAATATCAAAGGAATTTAACAAGAAATCAATTATGTTTGGCACTACTTACCATGATATTCACTGACCAGCTTCAATATGTTCAACTACTAGTTGTGATTGTGTATTTTTTTGACATGATGCTGTACCAGATATGGGATTTGACGGTTGTTAATTCATCTCATGCCAGAACTAATCAGGTAGTGTGTACACAGCAGCACAGGCTGATCTGGTGAACATGCCAGGCCTGTAGGGGCACCCTGAGGCAACTTGCACCAAACCGTTCAAAAACACAGTTCTTTTTAAGGATAAACTCTGCTAATATATAGGTTAGGAATTAATTATTTCCCAATATAACTCAGCTTTTAAACTGCATGTTAATGGCTTACTCCAATTAGTAACAATTGGAATGCTTCTTAAATAATCCAGTTTATCCTTGCACTGTTGCTGCATGCGTGAGAAATCCTGGAGTAAGGGCTTAATTGAGCTATGAGCATTTTATGAGCATGTGTAAACTTTTGATTGAAACTATAGTTTACACAACATAAAGAATTGTGAACTAAATATAGTGATTAGAAACTAAATACATGTTTTAGATAACAGACGTAAGTCTACAAACCAGTGACTGTCTTGGCATTTGCTAAGCAGGGCTGATAAACTAATGAACCCTCAGTATAGATCTATACCTCTTATACACCTCAGCCTCTTTTACAATGAGATTATTGATTGATTTTTGATAAACTATCCAACCACATCTTTAAAGTCAAGAATGCATCAGAAGATACAGTATTACAGAATGTGCCCTTTAAATATCATTACTGTATACTGCAATGAATCAGAATCAGACAGCCATTTTTGTGTGAACATCAGCTGTTGGCTGCACTCATATTACAAGCTGTGTTCAAAGTCACTCTGAATTATGTTTGTGCTTTCACATGTACCCCGAAATGTTCATCAAATCTGAAAAGCTTTCAGTGTGATGGTTGCAATTGATTTTTTTTTTTGTTAACATAGTTATAAACTAGAAAAGTCCCTGTTGATGAGCTTGCCCTGGTATAGTATAGTTGCATTGTTTTAGAGTTGTCTTTTGTCATTTTTATACCTACAATTTTTATGCTTTGAATACCTATGTATGTAAGCTGAGCCATTGAAAGCAGCTAAAATTCTAAACGCATATCCATCCCATAAATGTCTATTATAATATCTGTGATTACTGTAAAAAACAAAAACTGTAAAATGATATACATTCGATAATATATCCATAGCTTCTAATAGAACAACCTCTTATAAAATATGCAGTAAAAGGAAATGGGATGTTAACATGCTTCATAAAGCCAGGTCTATTATTTACACACATTGTTAATTATGACAGCAGTAATGAGGCCTATATGATGATGTCACTCCATAAAGTACTCAAAATTAAGTCATAAATCAGTGTATCATAGCAATAAGCATGCACTCGTCCCACATACATGTGTTTATGATCCGATATGTGTTTTATAAGCCAAATGTTAGCAGCAGGATGGCTTTTTTAACCAGTCCCATTGCTTGTATTAATTTAGTCTGTTAGCAGTTTAGCAACATATAGGTGAATAAAATCAGATACAGCTTGATTTCCAATATGAAAATGAATCATTTATATCGGTATACAAATATCTGATAGTGTTTTTATTAATGGCAGCTGTCAAAAAGCATTAATGCTAATTCCGCCCATGTTTGCAGCCTCTCTCCATTGTTATTATTATTTTCCATTACTGTTCCCTTGATAGTGTGAAATATTTTAGCGGATTAAACCCTGTCCTTTTAGTAAAAAATGGTTCTGTGAGTACCTTCTCTTCCTTTGAGTGTGTCAGACTGACTGCTGACCCTACGGTATGTTTTATAGTGAAATAATCAATATGTATTTGAATGATTAAAGTTGATCAATCCAGAAATGCCTTCTGTCATCAAAATATTTTATGGTAAATTTGTTTTACAAAAGAAGTTTTATATCATCTGTGTTGTTCTTCTAGTGCTAATGCATTTGCATTGTTCTCCTTAAACCCATTTCTTCCTCAACACCGCTGCATGGTAAGCATCATCTCCCACTTATTCCCGTTAGGTCTTGCAGGTTGTTGGAGCTCGTCTCAACAACTATGGGCTTTAGGAGGGGTACACTCTGGACACTGCCCTGTTCGACACAGGACAAAATCTTAGAGATATACACTGACAGACAACCATTCACTCTCACATTAATTCACTAGAGTAATAATACAGGTATTACTTCATCTATACTGTAAATGAATGACTTTGGAGGAGGGAGAAAGCTGGAGAGAACCCACAGCATCATGGGACAGAAATGCAGGCTTCACTCAGAGACTGTGAGCTGGATGGCCCGGAAATCAAACCCACAACCTTTTTTACAGAGAGGCAGATTCACTCTGCCACCATCCACCCCTGTCAAAGATTTAGTTTTTATTTTATTTTTCTATTTTTAGACCTACTTCTGCTGGGTATGTTCATTGACAACAGAATGTCCATACATGACTTCTGTTGGTGCAGCAGAAGGGTTATGAGGTATGCATTTGTAATATGTAATGTCACCACTAGGTGCTGCTCAAACCTACACACCATACCTTTAATATTGCTTAATATTACAAATTTAGGGGGGAAAAATAGTTAACTCTGTTCTCTGCAGACTGCTTTGTTTCATGCAGAAGGCTTTGTTAAATATTTCAACTTGGTCAGGAATCTATGGCATGTCTTTTCCATATGTAAGATGGCTACACAAAAACATCAGATGAAAACATCTCATCATGATTATCTCAGATTTGGTTCAACATGATTGCATTGTACTTGAGACTAGCTTTTGTTCTGCCCTTCATTCTGTGACGTAACTGGTTTGTTGCTTGTTATTCCATATCTTACAGATGAACCAATGATATTTCTCTTTTCAAGTCAAGGAGAAATGCAGAACATGCATGCATTTTGGCAGCTTACTAGTGTCTCTATTGCCAATAATTCTGGGCCATCTGTCTCCCTAATTAAATGCACTCCTCTCTCTTTGACACTGTGTTATGGTGACCTACTCAAATTTGATGTTTGAACCCCTACACAGTTCACAGAAGAAAGGCTGAATTAGCAAGGGTGGGGGTGTTTTAAGATTTGGAGAAGCTTACTTTTCTTTAATGTTCACATCTAAAAAACTGTAGTGGTGATATGGTTGCAGGACAAGTCGATGACATAAGATGAAAAGAAGAAAAAGACAAGTCTATGGACAAGCAGATGAGACACCAAGGGGCTTTAAGTGACTTTACAGAAGAACCCAAAATAAGGCTATATTTTGATGTGACTTTTGTAAAGGCAAGTGAAAACTCAAAAAAATAATGTTTGTTATGTCCCTGGGCAAGACACTTGACCCACCTTGCCTGTATAAATGTGTGTTTGGTGGTGGTTGGAGAGGCTGTAGAGGCAGAATGGCATTCCTTCAGTCTGCACCAGAAGCAGCTTGCCACCACAAATGCAACTGTAAAGTGACTTTGAGTGCTTGACTTTGACAGATGCATCATTATTATTATTGTTAATGGCTAGCTTTTGATTTAATGAACCAAGCAAAAGAAGGGATTATAATGTTTTGGTGTCAGTCTGGAACACAGTCTCGATCAAGGAATTTTCTGAAGAATCTGTATCTTTGAGATAGGGATATCTAGGATCATATTAACTCTGACCACTATGGGTCAGCGTTTACAAGGGCTTTCTAAGGAAAGAGCATTTACCCCTGAACTATAAACCAAACAAATCAAAGTGTTTCACTTTTTTTTTTTTTTTTTTTTACTTCATGCATTCACCTAGTTTGTATTTGGTCCAGCCATTACCCCTCCCCCTTAAACCAAAGCAAATATGTTTAGAGACTGACATGGCACAAGGAATGTCTCAAAAGAAGAGACAGCAGATTCTGTAGATGCATGAAGTTGTAGCTGCTTTTTAGAGCCGTAATCACAGTTGTAGTGATAATGCAAAATTGACATTGGGTGAAAAATAAATATAAGAAGTAGCATCTGGGTGTGTTACTGTTACCTGTCAAGTTAATTGAAATATCCATTTACTGTTGATGTGACCACTGGGTGGCACTAAAGTCAAGCCTCCGCTTCAAAGCAGACTTTCAAAATGATAAAAATTGATTAAGCCTTTACCTGAAGTGTGAATCAGCCCTCACTTCACTGCCAGCTGAAGAGTCAAGAGTTTTTGCCCTGTAGCCCTGAGGAAGTGAGGTGCACTAGCGGATGCAGCCATGCGATGACGCACAATTTAATGTTCCAAACAAGACGACCGAGAGGCACGTGGAAATCCCCCCTTTGTGGTTGACTTGAATTCCAGTCCTGGGTTTGACTGAACCAGCCTGGAGGTATTGACACAGAAACACACTCCCAGACGTTTGTGGATAAGAGTCGACCGACAACGTGCTCCGAGCGGCACTTTGGAGACTGCGCCGCACTGTTGGCATAAAGATATTCAAGGTGCATGGGTCATAAAACAGTTTATAATCTCAGGAGACTTGCTGTGTGATTGTTTTAAATTATCTGACAGATACTGTAAACATTTTCAGAAGCAGTCTCCGAACTAAATGTGCTGAAAATAAATCGATTTATTAATAACATTATAGTTACAGAGACAGTTACATCATAGCAGCAGATCACAGAAGTTCAGGATTTCACAAAAAAAAAAAAAAAAAAAAAAAAAAAAAAAAAAAAAACTCATTTGAATTTGATAATTTAAAACCTCAACATCAAATAGTTTTGCTGGGGTAACATTAACATTTTCAAAAAATATTAATAACTGAAAATTTACTGCTTTGATGATATTTCACATCCAGGGCTTGACATTAACAGTAGCCCACCAGCTAAATGCTGGTAGATTTTCATTACAGCTAGTTACACTTTGCCATTTTGCTCAGTAAAATTTTGTGCATATCTATATCCTAACTGTAGAGAATAAAAAAAAAAAAAAAAAAAAATATATATATATATATATATAACATATAACATATAACATGCATACAATTTAGTCTGTCAGTGTAAACCTGTTTTAAAATGTTTGTTAAATCCCTGTGCATACAACAACCACACTATGGCTGGTAAAAAACACTAATTGGCTAGTAATGCTTGAACAAAACTTGCCACAGTGGCAGTAAGCAATAAAATAAATGTCAAGCCTTATTCACCTCCCATCTGCAGAAAATGAGAGTTCTAGTTTTGAAATAAACACAGTGTATGTGTAGAAAATTATCATCTAACCAATTTTAACAATAAATATTCATATGCAACAAAATTCCTTTGTGTGAGATGTGTAAATGACATTTACAGAGTTGCAATACGCAATGAACCCTTGGCGATATTACAAACATTTTGACATTTTTAGATAAAATGTTTTCTGAACTGTTGCTGCACATGTCATTTTAACACAAAAGGTGCGGATTCCTTCAACCCTGAGAGTCAGGACAGAGGTGAAGAGGATAACTTTGTCCTGTCAGTGCCTTGTTTCAACAGTAGCCACAGACTAACCACACAGATGAGTAATCCATGTGAGATCATAGACCACTGTTTCTCTGTGTGCTCGTCAAACACAACATTAAAGCTATTAGAGAAATGTCAGCCTCGTCTCTAACTCTACAATCACACGAAAGGTCACAGGACAGGAACAGACTTTTACCAAGCAAGTTCACAACTGCATAGCTACATGGTGTCTCAGATGAAGTGAATAGGTTTTGTTGATCTCATAAGTTACTGTAATAGAGATTGGGAACCTACGTCATGAAACGACCATTGAGTGATGAATCTGCCTCACGATTGGGTACAGACAACAAAATACCATAGATTGGCATTGGTCACATCGAAATAAAAATGTAAACGAGCCTTGAAACACCTATTTTAACGCCTTTGTGACTCTTGGTGACTATTTATCACACACTAAAGTATGAACATTTTTGTGTGAATGCTAACTCAAGTCATTTACATCCTAAATTGCTCCATTGTTTTACTATTGAAAATAGCCTGTGACCACCGATGTGACGCCATGTTCCCGATCTCTCTTGCAAGGTGCAATTAGTAGTGGGTGCTTGTGGCAGCTCAATTTGCACATAGTTCTAAAACATTCAGTACATCTCACCTGTGAGATGTACTGAAGCTCTGTGAGCTCTACTGCACTTAGAGCACTTATTAATCCCCAGTCAAACTTTGATGCTCTTGGCTACAGTACAACTCTGGCCAAAAACACAATAGAGTTTGGAAAATGAGATAGCTACAATGAGTGACTGGAATACAATTGTTTACATAGCTGACTAGCTAACCACTATTCTCTACTAGGGCTGTACAATCATCTATGGCATATTTGTTGCTATTGCAATATTGGAAATCAATTTAAAAATATTATGCTAATTCAACTTTGTTAGAGCTTTTAACTGTTATTATGTTGTTTGCACTACAAAAATATACTTTGAGGAGTAATTTGTTTCTTTCACACGTTTGTGTAATCCTGTATGCTGAAGCCGTTCCCCTTTCAAGAGCTGAAAATGCTCTTCACTGTAGACACATGAAACCAGGAAGTGCTCCTAGGCATTTCTAAAGTCCACACGCTGTCACTGGACTTGTTCTGATTAATTCAGCGCTCAAATTACCAGTATTATGAAGCAGCTAACTCATTTATCTATCTGTAGCCTCATGTTGCTAACAGCTGTGCTAATTAGCTATTTTATGCTCTGTCCAAACCCCACCATTACCAGCAGCGGGCAACAGACATCCAATCCAAGCGTTCTCTGCAAAGTCATAGTAACAGCTCCCCAAAAGAAGACGTTTTCCATACATATACAGTATTTTAAGTAATAACATGTATACTATCAATGCAGAGATGGCCAGAATAAAAAAAAAAAAAAAGCATAATATGGGATATATTAACTTATAAATTTAATCCTTGGTTAGTCCTTAGTTCAGCTCTGGTTTAGATCTGACTTTCGTAGATTGTTTGTTCACATACATATACAGAAAATTTCAGTGCATAAACCACTGTTAAATCAAAGGACTCAACTAATTTATCTGTTACCTTCAGATTGCTAACAGCCATGCTAATTAAGCATCATAACCTGCTCTGTCCACCGTTCATAGTGTGTTTTTGTAGCCATTTTCATAGTCTGTGTGTTAAGCCATCCATGAGTTTTTTTTACCACGCATTTATTAGCCAAGTTCATAATTAACACAGATATGGCATGGAATATTGAATGGTATATGGATATTGGATTTCAATATATTTTATTTTTGGCCAGTCAAATGACAAAAAAGCTATAGACTAGAAAGGTTTCAGTTATCGCCTTCTTAGTTATGACTTGTACTTACTAGTATCAGTTAAGGTACACATTTTCAGTAAATACAGTCACCCATGTTTCTGCCAGGAGTGTCAATCCTCATGCTCCTCTCCAGACGTCTTTGGAAGCGTCAAACACAGTCTTTTTTATGAATCTGAGGCACACATTATGCAACCTCATCCAACCTCTGAGTGCCTCCAGGGAAAGCTCACACTCCTGTCAGACTGTATCACTCCACACACAGCAGCCTATCAGCTACTAAATGTACAAGTGTGTTTAGGATCTCTATTAGAGCAAACAAGTGTAATGAAGGTAATTACACCACGGCTTAGTCACCAAAGTAATTTTCTGCTGCAGGATATCAATTTAAAGGAAGACTCACTTAATACATAGAATGATCTTTTGTTTTAAAATGTCAATTACAGGTATTTTAATCAGCATTACAACTTTAAACTGTGTTAAAATTAAAATGTATGGACAGCAGAGGTCTCGAGTGCCACTGTAGGCACTCTGAAGCAAAATCAGTGGCACTTCCTTTGGTCAAAGACGAATCATTATGTCTATTTGAGCTGCACACATTGATCCATCAGCAGAGGTGCATCCCCTACTGCTGCCCAGTCTAGGTACACTCCCGCCAATATTATGCTGCTCTCCTGCCACATTTCCCTATCTGTATTTAAAAGTGTTAACTTAAGGTTGTGTAATCAAGTCAGAGCATTGAAAATGTGTGTACTAATTTTAATATAAACATTTTACTTAAACAGTTAAACAAGCATCAAAGTATACATCCACTGTGGTTGTTTTTGGTGGAAGCCAACAGTAGTGGCACATTCAGATACATGAGAATTTAAAAATGGCTAAAAGTTTGCCAACCCCTAATGTACAGCATAGGATTTAGGACTACTAATCAAGCTGTGGTTTCACCTTGTGCCACTAGATGAAACCCTTAAAGCTATGGAGGTTCTAATGTCATTGGGCCTATTATGCTATGTTAACACAGAATGTAAATCGTGCGTCAATTTTGTGTTATTCAACTAGTTGGAATGCTTGGACATTTGTAATTCATTCGCTCTGTTTGTGCCCAAGATTCGCTCTAGTATTTGCATATCAAATTCGATTCAATTGCATTTGTAGAGATGTGAATGCACGCCAGAGGAAGGCCTTTGATAATGGACGCTGCCAGTTTTGCTAACATGTTTTCTCGTGTCGCTCAGAATACATTCCCCTTGACACTGACTACTGAGCTGAGACTTTTTCTTGTACAATAGCTCCTCACACATTTAGAATGTCTTGATGTTGGTGTGTCAGGATATCAACTGTGTGGAAACTGCAATATTTCTTGTAATTTAGAGTTGTGCAGTGTGCTGGACTAATATAAATATACAGTATGGGTATACATTCTCATATAATCATTTAGTAACAATATATGGGATCATAAACTCAATGTAACCTTTATAAGTCAATGTGACAGCCTTGAGGAAGACCCCATGAGTCCACAAGTAAAAACAAATTGGAATAGATGTCAGTGTAAAACAATGAACTGTGATCAATAAGCAAAAGGGATTTTGCCAACTACTTTAGGCCTGAAGACATACTGATTGTGACTGGCAACCATTCACTAACACATTCATTCATCGGGGCAATACGTGGCACCAACATGGCACCTGTAGGCTATGTGCATAGCTTTAGACAATGGGGGATAGCCAGAATACCCAGAGAGGACCCACGGTAGCATGGGTAAAGCATACAGACTGCAGGGATTTAACCCATGGTCACCTTCCTGAGGCAGGGGACCATGTACCAAACACTCCACATAAACAAGCATGCAGCCAGTTTTGATCTAGCCTGGCCTGCCAGACAAACTATTTTTCTATTCTATACAAAGAAGTTAGTCAAGTACCCCTTTGATAACATTTCGTTTCTGAGGTGGAACAATCACAGGTGGAGTAAACGATCGGAGGGCAGGACATTAGCAGCACATTGCTGACTCAAACACGCCGTATTATAAGCAGCTCTGTACTTATTCCTGAACGGGGACAGCAGTAGAAGCCAGATGTACAAAGACTTGTGGTAGAAGTAATTTTTGAAAAATGTGTTTAACTGTTGTTAAAATGGCAACAAGACGAAGAAAATAATCACACAGAAGACTGGAAAGTAACAAAGAACCAACAGGTGATGAAGAAAAACACTAAGAGCTGTTAATCGGGTTGGAGAAGTTATTAAATTAACTCAGTAGTTAGCGCTACCATGGTTAGCTCTTCTGCTTTCGTAAGATACGGTGCAGATAAACGGCTGTGATAGGCCAGTTCTAAATCGACCCAGAGAAACGTTTCGCTCCGAGAGAGGAACCAGACTGTCCTGCTTGCGAAAAGCAAGTATGGGAGTCTGGCTTACCAGGCTATGTTTGATCTATTATATGCAGCATTTGCTGTTTACGTTACACAAAATAATTTGGTATGTTACTGTCATTTTGAAAAGGATGGCTTTCTTGGGATTAAATCATTTTGTTGTTTGTTATTGTTCTTCTTTTTTCAACTTGTGGATCTATGGTGCCAACCAGAAGGGTGTGATTTAGGCTCTCTATAGACATCTATAATATTTTCTATTACATCTTTTTGACTGTGCAATTTCCATTGTGCAAGTACTCCTGAGTGTGGTCTATCAATCACCCTATTCCACCTTCTCAGACAGGCCCCACCCGTCCCTCCACTGACGATGGTTTTGACCTTTGCTCTGAGGAAATCGGGCCGTCTGTGCTTGATGTGACAGGTTGGCACATCACCTGGATACAAGCAAATAAACCAGCCCAGGGAAGAAAATATAAAGCGAACATTTCAAGCATTCACTGAGCGCTTTCAAAATGGAACAATGCCTTCGCCCCAAGGGAAAAAAGTGATCATGCTGGTATGTTTATATTAGATGGAAAGGAAGCCATCATTGTCATCACCAGCTATTTGCGCTTTCACGGCATCATTTTGACAGTTGACTGTATCTTAATAACAGCTCCTTCTATGGATAAGTCAATTGTCACGGGTGATGCGCTTATATAAACATTTCTCTGAAAAGAAAATAGCAATGGAAGATGCAATCCCTGTCAGTATTGTTGAACTCCGTGGCATTGTCTGAATAGCAAACAGACTATTTTTAACTGTCCAAGTCAAGTTCCACATTTTGGTCCGTCAATCAAAAATGAAGTCCCTGTAGTACATTTTTACCATCATATTTTTAACATGACGTGAGTATGTATTGGCAGTGCATCCAGACGCTAGCTGAACAGACACTGGTGGAAGTAATAGTGTAAATTAGAGGAAGAGGTGGAGGAGCTCATCATTTATCTTCCCGTAAGCCTGGCCTTGTAAAACACAGCAATAGAACATGCACTTATTAATAGGAGGGAGTTGAGCTGATCCCGACAAGCGCCAACACGCGAGTACATTACCTCTACGGCTGCTATGGCAAAGATGTGAGCTGCATTCCTCTGCCCACAAGCTCACAGCTTTTTTTCCTCCTGCCTACCGTACACAGGGTTAAAGAGAGTCTGCACTGAGCCAGGGATTTTCAGGGCTCAACTACTGGGAGGACAAACTACACTAAAGCACATTGGTCTTAAATATGTCCTATAATCTCTGTGATTGTGACTAATAATTAAAAACAACTTTCTAACCAGTAAAGCAAATATAAATAAATCTAAAATAATTCTGCATACAATAATAATATTATGTCTTATTCAAACTGTAGCACCCAAAGGTAATCATAGCTTGTCCAGCTAGAACCCATTACCTTGTGGTGTAGTGAGGTCAGGCAATGACTTCCCATTCAGACTAATTATACATGTTTGTATTGGGTGTCAGCTTATGTGATACTTTGTTTTTCTGATTTGTTGTATGTTTTTTGTCTTGCAGCTCTAAGTCAATTATTGTCTATGCATTTACTTTCAGGGGTAGTTGAATCTGCAACTCCAAGACCAAACTAAAGAATTAGTTTAGTTGCAGGGCTTGATATTGTTGTTATTTGATGTCAACAATGTCAGCTTTTCTGGTCTTCCAAAGCATAACCCATAAAAGTCCACACTGAGAGAAGCTGGTTGAGGTTGCTAAAGTATCTGTTAAAGATGCCCTTTTGCACCTGGACATGTCGCACTGTGGACATATCTTGAGCACATTCAAGAAGAGCACTTTTTTATACACACATTACAATCCAGGATAAGACATATTTTGGTTGTTACAGGTACAAATGGAACCTACTTAATCTTCAACCAAGTTCTCCAGAGGGTGCCATGTATGAATCATGTAGAAGTTCATTATTTGCAGCTTGTTGGTACTTCTTGGTTATGTTATACATTTTTTTAAAAACACATAGCATCCATATTAGTGCATTCAGCCAGCTACCCCAGAGTTTCACATCATATCTCGTTCCCACATTCTCTTCCCCTCCCCCATCAGTGAAACCACCTGGACCATATACAGACATGTATAGACCCATGTCCAGGGCACATCCTCCTCGCATGTGCTACACGTAGATAGTTGATATTGCAGTTAAAATTGTCACCCATAGTGCAATTAGTCATAGATGTTTGTGTTTTGAGAGAGTTGTCCATTGCAGATGTTTGTGAAAGTGGATGTGCTGTCACTTGTCTCTGTCCAGCTGAATAATGGAAGTGTCATTATCAGCTCAAGGTTGTCAAAAATATTAGATTGGCAAAAAGTCTCTGCTTCAACTTATATGCTCTGACACAAAAAGTGCATGGATGTGTTCTCCAGTTATCTCCTTCAGATCGCTGCAGTATGAGCCTTAGGCAGCTGCTGCACTAGGTTTCTGACAGGCATGCTTCACTCAAACCTGTGTGGTTAAACAAGGCAATTTGTCAGAAACTAAACTTCAAAAAGCTGATTGCTGTAATGACTTTAGCCCCTAGCATTGAGAGAATCATTGTGCCTTAAAGTGCAAGTATGGATTACCATAGCTGAAGTTTGCTTTAGTCATGAAAATACACACCTGTAGATAATAGGAGTAATTTAATAATATAGTTTTACAAATTGTTTTTGGTCTGAGCACACATCGTCTGGACATACAACCAAAACTCAGCAGAATACACAACTGTATATACTTTGCTTTAATGTTGTAGTGGCTTGTTGTGCAGGATGACCGAAACTTAATGAGCAAATACACAAATACGCTGCTATTAGTCCATAATACATAGCAGGCTTCAAAGTGAAACAGGACATTCTAAAGCTGAAAATGAGAAGTCAGTGTGTCACTTGAGAAAGGTATATATATATATATATATATATATATATATATATATATCCTATATATCCTATATATATATATATACCTAAATATTATAAGCCTATGGGACAGTGGAGAGTAGTTAGTAATTTTTAATTTCCTTTGTTTCTTTCTGTCATTTTCAAATGTGTTGTTTGTCAAATTGAAAACATCCGTACACACAGAGGAATTATGTGTTATTTTATGGATCATACCTGATGGCATGCCATTTCTGCTCACATGTACAACTAACAAGCATTAAACATTCCACTGTCTCTAAATAAACATTGGTCTATGGAATGAGAATAGGCAATGAACAGAAAATTAGACAGTTTTATTGACACCAAGTTGGTGTCTCTTTAGCCAAATACCAGGCATCTCTTTTTGTGGTCTGTGGGTAAAATCTTATTTGGTCCACTCTGGATTCTTTTGGCTTCATACCTTGAGTGACCATATGGAATTGGCAACAAGGTTACTGTAACCATATATCCGTAAAAATCCATATTGGTGATAAGATAAACACTCACCATTCCTTGTTTGAATGCTGGATGTTGCATGTGTTGGACCACAAGTTTCAAAACATGCATCAATTCATCCGTTTCAATAAGGAATGTATTTTTTTAGACCATTAAAATGTTTTTGTGAAATATGATGATGTAATCCATCACATATTTGTGTGAAGGCCATAGTCAACTGTAAAAACAACATTAGCGGCGTGGATCAGGGTGTGGAGGCTCCTGTCTTGTCTCGTGGGTGGAGGTACCAGCCTGTCGTCCTCCTCTACATCTTACATCTGGAACGGGCACATTTGACTTAGTTTCCCAAATAACATCTGCGGCTGAGGCCAGACAGGTAGTTAGAGCTGATTGGTCATGGGTGGATTTTCTCTCTCTTTCTGTGTAGCTCGCTCTCCTTCCTTTTACCCTTTTTTGCCAAAGCCCAGAGGCTAGTATTTCACTGATTACAGAGTGGCTCCATTTGAATGGTCGTTTGTGTATTGTCAGAACAAAGGGGCAAGCGGCCTCTGAAGAGGTGCTAGACAGGGGAATGGATTGGGCCGGGCGATTAGTGGAAGTGCAGGTTCAGGCTAGCTTCCACTGCTCAGACTCTCCAAATGCACTGGCACTTCTTATAGCCAAGCGGGCCACTCAGAAGGAGGACTTTCAGGCAACAACAAAGCGGGCGAAACCAATTGGAATGCTCCAAATTCACAGCAACATTGTGAGCAGATACGCTCAAGCCTCCCACAAAGTTATGGATTTCTGTGTTTCTCAACTTTCTAATAAACTTAAAGTAAGCAAATCTTTGCAAACAAAGTTGAAAGTTAGCCACAAGTTATATGCCCTATCTTTATTAACTTAAAATGTATTCATATACTTTAAACAGACCATGCCATTAGCAGGCTGCATTTTGTAATTTTATTTTATTAGGGGGTTAAAAGTTATATTTAAAAAAAAAAAAAAAAAATCTCCAGCTTTTGTTGCACACTCTCCAAGTGTGCAACAAAAACTGTTGCCCCAATGACCCTAACTTCACTAGGAAGATCCATGAATCAGAAATTAAACATAGTATATAAATGTATTATTAAGAGTTAAAAGTCTCTTTCTGACTATTATAGTATCTATATAAGCAGAAATACAAATTGCTGTCAGCACAAGTTTTGTATAAAGCATAAGCTTCTCAATGTTAGCTTAGATTAAATGGGTCATTGTAGGTTGCATATTGCAAAGTCATTTTCTGTTCAATCTTACATTCAGTAACCAAAAAATTGCCAAATATTGTTAATAGAAATGCATATAGTATATATCATATAGTATAGTACAGATTGTGAAGTAAACGATGTATTCCTTCTTAAAAAAAGTAGGCACTGTGTTTTTTGTTTTTGTGACACCTTAGAGCTCAGTTGGTAGAGCACTACAGTACATGTACAGAGCGACTGCAGCTTGCATCAGTATTGTCTCTCCCTGCACTCCCCCATGATTTCATAGACAGTGGACCTGGCTTATTTGAAATGACACGACATGCTACCATCATGAGAAAACATATATTGCCAAATCAGCACAGCTTTGCTCATCATTGATGGCTTACACATGACACAGTATTGACAGCCCCAGGAAATGGAATTGCTTTAAGACTGTTATGGTCATGTTTGTCTGACAATACCCATAGTATAGTTTACCTTAGTACAGTAGTATTGTATTGAGTATTTTCTTCCTATTTCCTCGTATTTTACCCAAAATGATGTGAAAGCGCCAAGGAGGTCTACTTAAGTGTGTGTTTTTTCAGACAGGAGGCTAATCTGATAAACATTAGCCTGACTGGTTTGGTCTTTGAACACTCACTTAGTACTTCTCACCCTGAACATGAAGGTAATGAGCCAAAATCAAAGTTCTCATCAAATTAAGTGGGAGGGTCCAGGTCGCACACTTGGTGGCCTTTCACATCCCTTTCATTCTGAAGCATCACCTTTTCAAAGCTGTTTCCAAGTTGGGTTTTCATTTGGTCCAGCCTTTTGTGTCCTTAATGAGAGCTTTAAACGTCCATCAATCTAGCACTGGAGACCCACTTCAGCTCAGCAGGACACTTGGGTGAAAGTCACAGCTTTAACGCAAATGACTTGCTTTCTGATAAGTTAGAGTGGCTTTGGTGGCTTTTAAATTGGAAATAATTGTTTTATAAATCAGCAAACTTTGTTATATTATCAGCATTTGTTTACTGTACATCTGTATAACCAGATTTGAGTATGGCTATTAGGTTGTTTGTTGGTGTTATTCAGAAATGTGTATTTTGAAGAGCAAGATTATTATCAAAGTTTTAAAAGTAAAAAAAGTAGCTTGGGACTTCACGATAGTCAAGCGGTTAGTGCCCCCGTCTTTAGAGTGGGATGTCAGTTGTTCAACAACCCCAACATGGAGCCAAAAACTACAGCCACACTTTGTGCTGGTCCCATGCCCAGATAAATGAAGGGATACTAGAAGATTGAGTTTCTCTGACCATTCTCTAACTTTGTTGTTGACTTATGTTAATGTTACTGATATTCACATGGCACTCAATCTTTACATCGGTAGCATAGTTTATTTATATTGCTACAAAGAATTCCGGTTTACAATTGGCTTCTATTTGTTTTGCCCTACAGGCTACATGCAAAAAAAAAAAAAAGCAAGGCCAGTAGCTCAAATTTCTCCAATGCATATAGTAAACTCAAAGACAAATCCATTTAATTTGCATTAAACTCTACTGTATACATGTAACTTAAGTGTTGAGACAGAGCTGAGATTGATCAAGAAGGAGAAGTGAAAGTTTATTTCTATGTGTATTATTACTTCTAAATGATTGTAATAAGCTGGGAGCTGTATGTAGGTTTTATTTTGTCACTCAGCAAGTATAAATGGGGCACAGGGCAGACTAGAATCTAATATTGGTGGAAGAAATTCCTGCCAATATCAGAGATATTTTTTAAAGTGAAACATAATCTCTGATATTGGCAGAGATTATGTTTAAAGTGAAACAGAGAGACCTTTCTGTTGCTGTGTAATCAGCCTCTTTCAGCAATTTTCTGCCACTTTACAAAACAACCATCCCTTTGATTAGGTAATTATGAGCGTCAAGCAAACGATTGGGTTTGCTGAAGGAGTAACATCTAAAGAGCTGACAAATAACACTTACATCATTCTACTTCCCCAAACCTTTAGCAGCAGTCCACCCAGCTCTGAAGGCTTATTATGTTATTAGGCCTTTTGTATTGTTCAATAACAGTCCGAGAGCCTTTTTGATTACCTCTGCTTGTCCAAGGGAGTTGACATTTATCTGTCAAACATGGGCCAGAAACCCAGAACACATGGGGTCCGGCGGCCCATTGTTATTCAATTGTAGCACTGTGACACATTCTGGCACTTGTTTTGCACTGAGCAATGGCCAAAGAATCCATCTGAGCAGGGATAGTTTAGTGAGGTCTTCACGACGCATGCAGTCACATAAAGTTATGGCATGTGTTAGCGGCCAGCAACAAGAGTTCCCATACTTTTGTTTATGTTTTGGACATTTGGACTTCCCACAGGACTGAGATGGAGCAAGTCAGCATTAATGTTAAACAGGCGACTGAGCCTAATGGAAACAGTACAGCACAGATGGCAGAAAAAATGCTACCTTGTCCATTTGTGCAAAACCATGGTTATGCATTATGTCCATGTTTAGGAACCAATTAGGATTACATGTACAGTATGTTACAGTGCATAGGCAAGAGTGTATTACTCAGCATAAGGGTGTATGCTTTTGTAAAATCAGTTGCAATGACTTCCAAATAAGGAGAATATAAAGTATCAGAACAAAAGGGCAGTTGCTCTGTATTATTCAACCTCCAGCTGTTGATATCTTTGTATTAAATCATATCTGAAAATACTGTACTGCCCCTAGGTTAAAATGATAATATTTCAGTTATTGATATTTCATAGTTTGTTGTGATTTCATGTTAAAAAATATTAAGCTACGAACAATTGGTGCACTGTCAGAATTGCTTTTGCCTGACTTTTGTTTAAGGGCGTATTTAGACATCACAGAGCATTATGGGTAATAAAAGCTCAGTATTAAATGTCTTGAGATATAAGTCTAATGGCAAATGTTTTAAACTGCTCCACCTGTGTTATGCTCTTCACTCCTCTGAAAGCAAGGGCTTTTCACTTGACCCTTTCACACTCCAATATTACACTGTAATATGTCTTGGAAAGACTGAATAAAAGAGCAAGTGCACCCTGATCCTGGGTTGTGAAAACTGAGTTTGGCTTGCTATTCATCTGAATTGTAGGTGAACTTAACACTAGTGTGAGCAGTATAGATACATTGAGTCTGCTGTAGCCAAAAACTCCTGTCTCCATCCATCCAACCCCCTACCCCCGCAAGCCACCAATGGGCCATTATTTATTTGAATGGGAGCAGACCCTTTGGTAAGCAAGCATGTGATTGGCCAGTGCTTGCCATGATGGACTGAAGATACTATTTTAATAAAATTCGTGACGCTGATTTGAGTCTTGTTTTTTACACATACTATTGTTATTAAGGGCGCTTAGGTGAACAGGGTGTTTGGGTTATTGTAATGACAAATTTATAAATGTATTATCCCCCAAATTAATTATCCCCAAAATGTTAATATGGAAGTACATAGTGCCAGCCTGAGTGACATGCAATATAACTTTTTGCCAGTAGGGGGAAAAATTTCAAACCAGTTGCAAACCGTTGATGGTCATCTCTCCTTAACATTGTCCATGTCATAGCAAGGATGGATCCAGTGTACTCTATCAGTCTGAATGTCAAACATCTGACATGTTTTTTTTTTTTTTTTTTTTTTTTTTTGTGGAAAGTTTTACATTTCTTAAACTTATTTAGGTAGGTTGCATATTCTTGTTACACTACTACAAATAGCTGCTGTCACTTGATTCATTTTTAAAATTACTTGGTAAGCTCAGCCAAAACCAAAGCAAGCAGCCACAGGTAGAGCTCAAGAGGGGTGAGCTTTATGAATGGGGAGAGCTGTTTCACCGTCCAGGTTGTGAGGCTTGTGAAGGAACGCGGGGGGGTAACCACTCAAGATAAGGTTACCTACAGAGATTAGGAGACAAGAGAGGGAGTGAGAAAAACAAGCAAGTTAAAGGTCTTAGTTTACCTGGCTCCATGTGCTTGGCAGCCAATAAAAGTGCTGTGAAACTGCAGACAGATTCTGACGTGATCTGGAGTGATTCGCTACAGGCACACTTTCACCAATGTCTGAAATTATATTATTTCAACAACTCTCAGGTGTCTTTTTCAGGATTTGAATTTGACACTTGAATTTGACAGTTTTCTGTCTCTAATCCACCATTTCTGTCATTTTTGCACTCAATGGAGCATGATAGTTTTTTGCAAGTTTGTGTAGTAATATCTGTGTACTGGTAAAACAGTGAGAGCATCATGCTAGAGTAAGATTGAAAACATTTCTAAAAATAATACATATTTTGCTGTCTGTAACTTACAGTACAGTAATTTGTACAGTAATACAGCTTTTACAATGATAAGTTGTACCTATTCTGATTGGTTAGTGATGTCATATGACTCATTTACAGAAAAGAAAGAAGTGGATGTCTGATATGTGAAAAACCATAATGACAACACACTACCACAAATCATCATGTTACATTTTGTGGTATTGTTGGGATTTGAACCCATGTCCCCAGAGGGACACAAGCCCTCACATTACACAAGTATGACAATATAATCACTGTATAAAATTAGTTGTGTCCTCTTTGCTTTATCTAAATTAGGCATGTCCAGTTATTAAGGCAGAAACTGTAGGCCACGCCTATTGGGGAACAAGGTAAAATAAAGAAAATCTTAAAGATCATTTTTATATTGGCTCAGCAGTAGCTCAGGATGTAAAGCCAGTCTCCCACTAACTGTAAAGTTGGCAGTTTGATCGCTGCCCGCATTGCATACTGTTGTTGTGCAAGACACTTAACCCACCTTGCCTCATACTGGTGTATGAATGTGTTAGTGTGATTGTTATGTGTTTGGCTGTGGTCAGAAAGACTGTATAGGCACTGTCCTTAAACTACTGTTAGCTAGCATCCAGACTGACTTTTCTTTCCCTTTCTGGTTGCGTTTTATCTGTCCCAAGAGTATGATATTTTTATTCTGCTTCGTTCTGTGGTTGGCAGGCTTCTTTTTCATTTATAAGAAGAAAAAAAGTACCATCCATTCAAAGTCAATGGGATGCAACAAATGTCTTTTTGACAGCTAATTACCTCAATGCAACTACCCAAACCAAAGCTACAACAACAAAAATATGTAGAATCTCTGTGTAAAATAGCTTCTATTGGCAGTGACAGGACTGTGGGAATTTCACGGAGGATATCTCATTGAGGCTATAGGAGGAGGCGGGATAACGCTCAGTGCTTCAAAGGGCCCTAGCAGCCATTTAAGACTTGACAAAAGAACTTGGCAGATCAGTAAGTGAAGCCCAATGTACTACATTAGTGTCAGGACCCCCTTGGCGTCCCTCCCACTTTGCACTTTCATCTCTGACACGAACATATTGACTCTAAGGAAAGGAGGGGAGCGTAGAGGGGGTGCATGCGTCCTATTCAGCTCTCAAGGTGAGGCGATTGAAGCCGAGGGGTGACCACTGACTCATATAAGCCACCCAGAAGCCTTTAAACTGGAAGTCACAGGCCGGCAAGCGTGTGAAGAGCCAAACAGGACGGCCCTCTTCCTCTCATCTCACTGAAGTCACCCTCACCCCATTAGTGCACACTGACCCCACACCCTGCTCTACAAACACATTGGGCCTAGGCTACTGAAGGCCAATAGCTAGCAGCGGCCCGGGTCGCCATGGGGTCACGACACCTTGACATTGTAAAGGGTGACAGAGAGAGGAGACAGAGGAGTGCACAGTGCTACCACGCAGGCCTTTCAAGTCTCACCTGAACGAGAGGGAGGAGAGCAGGAGCTGGAAGCGTTGTAGTAATTTGTCCTCCGTCACACGTTGTTTGCATGGAGTCATTAAGGCCATTTAGAGGTTTACCTTGAAGGGAAGAAGAGCAAGCTCTGTTTAAAGAAAAGACTGTGCTAGTTAAAGTGTCGGTCTTTAACAAATTATCTAAGAGTAGGCTTTAGACATATTTACTGTTTGTTAAAAGCATGAGCTGCACATGCATTTTAACAGTGCGATCAAAAACAGAACTCCTTAGACAAACCCAAAATGGCAAAATCTGCATTAACTTGATGGCATTCGCAAATTTCAACTAAATTACTGTGTGTATGCTGTTAATGAATGAGTAGAGGACATTAGCAAGTAGGCTGATATTTAGCTGCTTCTTATAAACAACAATTATGATGGCTCTACCATTTTACAGGGATTGTCTGAGAACCTCATCAAAGATTTACTGAGATTTCCCTGATAGCATATATTGATGAAGGCATAAAATCCATGTTACCATTATATATTGTACAAAGTCCCTTTCGACTGTTCTCTTTCATTTTACACCAGATGCCCTTCCTGACATACCCTCTCCAGTTGTCCAGGCTTGGGTTTGGCACAATTTGTGGTTGAAGTTTTTGTCTCCATGTTGTGGAATTGAACCCCTAAAATACACACCAAAGAACTGGAAACTAACCACTTCACTAATGGTATACATTGTTTAAATGGATGAATACTATGGCATCAGGATTGTGCAAATAAATAAAGTATGACGCATTAACTTATAATTTACTTATTAATTTATTAGCTTATAAAAATGTTGGATTTTCTTTAACTCAAATTGAAACTCAGTAACTTGGCTTGTTTCTTCACTGTTTCTGCCTCATTTTTCTCTATGAAGTTCCCCCACATGATGAAAATTGAGAAATAAAGCCACTGCTAGCTTTGCTGTTCGCGATGTGCTGCTTTTTCGCAAGACTTCTGTGACACTTATACTTGCAATCGTCATTTTCAGTACAGAAGTGGGGGAGATGCAGAGCACTTTATTCAACCCACAACTAATTTAACCATCAAACAGACCCCAAAACTGTTTATTTAAGGTAAAAAAAAAGTTACTGAGTTCCACTTTGATTCAAACATAAGAAGTTTTTTTTTTCCCATATCACTAAATTCATTGTTATGAGAACAATGTCCTATAGATAACTGACAAGAACTCAATATTAGATATAATCCCTACTGGAAATGTACACATATTTATTGATGTACCCACATTTCTATTAGTGTTTTTTATTTTGGAAATGGTTGCTATTTTTACAAGCTGCCTATTACATGATGAATATGCGGCATAAAAGCAAATATGTACTTAGGTCATTTAAGGCAAATTTTCCATATTTTATGCAACTGATATAATTTCTTAAACAAACCTTTACCATTGACTCCCATTGGTCCGCTGCCAAAGAGCACGAACTGCAGGCCGCAATTTATGCCCTGCGGCTGATATTTATCTCCCCACTTTAAAGTCAAATTAAATGTTCAAGTCATGGACAAAATGACCCTTTTACCATGGAGCAGGGATGAGTCACAGGTGGCCACATCCAACAGGGCCTGCCGCCGCTGCTCTGTCTCTCTCTCCCTCTCTCTTGTGGATTTACAGTCATGCTTCTAGAACACAGTCCCAAACCTGTGCTTAAAGAGGCGATGAGTGACTTTACAGTGCTGGCCCGATTGCAGTCAGCGCTGTAATTGCTGTTTATCATGCTGCTCTCCTTTAAATCAGATGTCAGGTGTCCTCATGTTGGAATCTTTATAGTTGATCAGCTGGGGGGTAAAGCTCATCGGATCAAACGGACCAGAGCCCTGTATTTGTCTTAGATTCGTCCAATTATCTTCAGGGATAATTACTATTTGGTTATGTTGCTGTAATATCACTCCAGCCCTGAGGCAAGCAAATTAGTCATGCTAAATGACATTATACAACACTTGTGTCCAGGGATTACTCCATTGCTCTGTGGTTTAAAGCATCACCGTTTATGACCACACTGTTTATATCTTTTTGATGAACCTTTTGGTATTACAAACAGATGTGGCCTCTAAAACCAAAGCCATAAATAGATGTGTTCTTTGTATTATTATTTTTTTCTGGCTGATTGGCTTTTGTGCACAAGCAGCTGGAGCTCTGGGTTAAACACTCACTTCATCTGCTACTAACCCCCCTGCAGGAGGCCTTTGAAATGCCCACGATGGGAAGTGTTCTGTGTAATTATTTCGAATCATTTTGAATATCAATGGCACAGGAATGCCGAGTATCCAGTTTTAATGGGACAATAAAGACAAGCCACAAAGCGTTTTTTTTCCCTTTTTCTTCTTTTTTTTATAATGTATGCTCATTTTACTGTTGCCAGCTCTGAAGCGCTCGTAAACACATTCACACCTCCCTTTCATTTAAATGCGGGATAAGTTATAGCGCATTACTGACGAGAGGGGAAAAAAATCGAGGTTGACAAGAACGTGCATTTGAATGGTGTCTGGAAGAGCGCAGGCCAATCCACAAAACGCGCAGCAGCTTAAAAGGAGCAAATAACGTCGAGTAGTTTCAGTGCGTTACGACACCGAGTCTCTCTCAAATACGCATCCCCAAATAACATTGTCAAAAATAAGTAAATCCAAATAAAGTAGCAATAATAATAATAATAATAATAATAATAATAATAATAATTGTTTAACTTGTAACGTTTTTGGTCATTTAGAAATAAATCCAAATAATAGTAATGTCATGTATATTTCAAATGTATTTGTTGCTGTGGATATGGCTGTCCCAATGTTGTCTTAGTCATTATGAATAACAATACGGCGCATATCCAAACATACACGACACAAGTATCACTGAAGACAAACCAAAACGCGCATAATCCCCTTGTTCCTCCTCTTGTGCGCAGTCCTTTGCCCACTGTGAACTGGGAGAAAAAAGCCTCTCCAAGCTGATGGTCTCTCCCAGATTACCCTATCAGGTGCAAACCGCTGACATGTTTCCACCCACCAACAACAAAAAAGCCTCTCTGTGCCCAAATGTGCAGCCGCAGACGCACAAACACCACTGACAGGCAGTGCTGCGCCATCACCAAGACACACAGTCAGCGAGCGAGCGAGAGCTCCCAGGGGATCCGCTGCGCACACGTTCTCATAACTTTGGATTAGATTTTTCTGAACACATTTTAACTGCTTGTTTTAGGAACGGGGTAAAGAGAAGGAAGGGCGTCTATCATTCAACGAGCACTTGTGGAAAAAGATGTCCCGCGCAAGGTGTAGAAATCCCCCGCAGGTACGGACGGACTAGAAGAGGCTCTGCGCTCTGGAGGATTCGGGGACAACTTTTTGATAGTAGTTGAAGGATTCTTTTTAAATTTTTTGGAAAGATTGCGCACTGATCCTGACTTTGGGACTACTTTTTTAACGGAGACGATTTTTGTGGATTTCTTTGGAGACTGCTGTGGATAACTCAGCCTCCAACAAGGAAGCGCCTCATGTTGCTCCCCGCAGCCCTGTCCGGTGATCGATCGTCACGTTGGGATTCAAACGGCACCTTGCCGCGGATCTGTGAGCGTGCGTAAAAAGGACGCGTAAAAGTGGACACGGACCGAGGCGCTTTTAGGGGAGGGCGAACGGACGGACTAGAGGCTTTTTACCGTGGCTCTAAATCAAGTGGAAGCAGGTGTACTTCAGGTGTATTTAAGTCACCATGTCTCTGTTGCCTTCGAGGTTCCTCTACCTGTAAGTGTTCTCCGCTTTTTCGCCAACAATCCCGTACATTCTTACCAATAGAAGTCGCCATACGCTTCATATTTGCGCGTAGCTGTCATGCAGGTACTGGCTGCGTGTATTCTTCATGTAATTGCCCCTGATTCACTGCCTCCTCCTTCTCTCCCCTCTCTCCACTTAGGTGTTTACACTTTCTGGTCCTCTACTTCCAGCTACAGGTATGTGCACTCCTACATTTTTTCTTTTTGCCGTGTGCATGTTTATGGGCTATTAAATCCAATACAAAATGGGCAATATATTAAGTAGAGGATAGAAAACGATTAAATAATGTTGTTCTGGTGTAGTTTATGTTAAGAGAAATTATTAATGCTCACGTTATAGGGGTAAAAAAAAAAAAAAAAAGAATCTGTGGCGATATGTTACTTATTCTGTGCTGTGCGCGTAATTGTCAGCCCCAGTTTGGAGAAGCAGGTAGATGCAATGACATGGTCTTGGAGTTATGTGTGGCTGCTAATTGGGTCAGTGCACTTTCACAACATGGCTAACAAAACTTTAATCAAAAATCAGTAGCATTATAAGGACAATGAAGTATTCGTTTTTGTTTTTTTTTTACTATTTGAAGTATAACATATTTACGGCAAGGGATCCATGCCCCCGTGTTAAGTCCATGCCTTGCTTGTGAGTTACACATTCCTCCACATTATAGTGGCATTGCTGAGATATGATTAAATACTATCATTACGTCACGCTTCCCATAAAGTTGCCAAAGCAGACAGAGTGTAATTGCCTGCAGTCCCGAAGAACTATGAGCAGCATTAGTAAATCAAAGTCATTCATATTGTACGGCGGGCTAATCTCCTAATAGCCTATTAACCGCACTGGTCTCGAGCCTTTACAGTAAGTAGCCGTTTTATAAGAGCCATGCCGTAATAGTAAATATTTGTTATTCTTTGAACACGTCGCTTGGCGCTTGGTGCCTCGTTTCTTCTTTTTTTTTTCTCGAGCAGTTTCTCTCTTCTTTGAAGGCTAATGATTTGCAGCCGTCCAATCTGCGCTAATGAGAGAAGATGGACCCGAGCACGCGCCCCCGTTGCTATAGAGAGCTATCTGATTTACTTTACGGCTGACGTGACAGAGTTTGTCCGTAAAATACGCGCTGTTTAAAATGAACCTGTCGTTGTAATTAACATATGGTAATTAAAGCTTTAATAGCACCAGGAACATTTATAGCACCCTGTTTTTTTACTCATAAGCTTCTTTCTCGGCATAAGCAACAGTTGGCAACATTAAAGACAACCTACAGTCCCACATTTTCTTGATAAAGCTAGCAAGTTCAGGTGTAGCTTTGAAGTAGCAGTGTGGATGCTACACATTAGCATGCATACAAAAAATAAAATAAAAAAAATGTCTATGTCACAAAATATTTAAATAAAAAAATATGAATAGCTCAAAAGGTATACTAAACTAGCCTACCTCATGTTGTTGCCATTGCTTTGAAAAACATTGCTGAAGATGAGCTTTAGTAGTAAGATATTTATTATGAGCTCACCACCTAATATCTAGGAGTTTTAATTTTCAAGCTCCTTTTTGATGCATCCCAAGAAAAATAAAATTTATCTTAATGAAGTTTATACAAGTAGTATATAACATATACCAATGCATTTTTCTCCATGTTTTATTAACAGTTTTTTTTTTCTTTATAACCTAGTTCAAAGTTTTTTGAAAATATATTTTCGGTTGAAAGCCAGTCTATGTGTTTGTGGAAATATATGGATGTTTGGACATGCTAAAAGTGCATATCTTTTTCCAAGAAGTCAAACATTCAATGATATTTCCTTGTTTGGTGATTAAAATCAGTAACTTGTATGTTTGTTGTGGTTAGGAAACGTCAGATAGAAGATAAAGTTTTGAGAAGATATGCGCTCTGGCTTTCTTGGCTTCCTGGTTTTAGAGGGAAAGGTGAAAAGAGTTACGGGAATAGCCTATTAGTTGTCTGTCCCATTGCTTCTTCAAGTAGAATTCCCTGCATGGTTCTGCATAACTAATAACTCCTAAATGTCACACATTGGCTGGATTCATGTTGAAAAACAACAGAAGCAACCACAGTCGGAATCAGCCTTTGAATGCATTGCCAGGGTCTTCTCCATAGCTGTGTATTGGAGCGTTTGACTTTGTCTTTTGTGTCAATAAGATTGTAAGGTGTCTCTGAGATGCATGCGACAACTAAGCTTCCTCAGTGGAGCAGAGTGCCAGGCGTTTGAAGTTTCAGCCGTATCCGTTTTCATCCCATCTTTGAAGAGAGCAGACAGCTTGATAAAAAATGTTGTCGCTAGTGTTCACCTCAGCCATGTGCTTAGGCTTGCCTTTCCCTCAATGCTGAACACAACTGTCTCACAAACACACCTTTGTGTTTGTTTAGAGATGGGGAGATTTGGGATAAATCCCTCAGCAGTTAGACCATGCTTTGTAGTGTGTGTTGTGTGTGCTTATGCTGTTGTAGTGTTGGGTTGATTTTGACAGGAATGACAATAGCTACGACTGAGGTTTGACTACTAAAGGATGTATAATTATAATGTAAAGCACTTTCCTTGATTTGGGCAGTTAAATGAAAGCTGTTTTGATTTCTTAATCATATTTCAGTTAGTTAATTTATGTTAAATATATATTTGCTTTAAGGGAAAAAAACAAATACAGTTCACTAAGAGCATACATTTATACTCTGCACTTTTCACCCTTTCCCCTCCCAGTCATATATATATGAATATGTAATTTCATCAATCAGATCAATCAGAGTCTTAAATGCGACCACATAAAAGCGTGGCTCCATGTGACTAACACAGCAATGGCAGTTAATGCAGAGCCTTGAAATTAATGTACTATGCCAAAGCTCAGGGCAGTGGTGCTCATAATTCAAAAAGAAAGATATTTGACATACAATGTAAAAAAACATCTAGGTAAATCCACTGATGCTACACAGAATAATATAGGTACTTCATTAAAATGGTTTATTCAAAATAATTTACTAAAACTAAGCTAAACCCCCAATTAGTTTACAAAGTAACATGTTTGAACATAAAAATGTGGCTTGCATTAGATGCAGATCAAGGCATAAAAGTGCAGCAGGATAGTTACTGCGCCTATAAAACTCTAATGGGAAGGTGATAAGATGTAATAAGAAGTCATTAGATGTATGTTTACAGACTTTGGTGCTGTTAAGTGTTTTATCAGTTGACAGAGATTTGATAGTCAGTGGTAAATACGTTGTCTCATTTCAGTTTCTGTCTGAAGCCAAAAGTAACATGATGGGCGTGCTTATACCATTAACGTGATGGGCGTGTTTTCTAAATGTCAAACTACAGAAGCTGTGGCCCAGCGCAGGCGTTGGATCCTCTAAGGTCCGCATATCTGGACTCAATACGTCATAGTGGTCAGCCGGACCAGCCCCGCTTCAATGACTTGACCAGATCTGAAAGCTATACACTCCACGTCGTGTTTCTCTCTGAAGAGACACACAGCCTTGTTGTAAATCAGCTCCAAACTGGCGCAACACCTGCTTTAAAAGAGCCATGTTATGAGGTTCTATGGGCGTTCAGACTGGCACAAGTCATTTGTTCAATGGCCGTAACTTCTCATCCTTTTTTTGCGATGTGCCATTAATTTGTAGAAGTTAAAATAACAAGGACCTGGGCTATGTAATGTGTATATAATTAGCCACCTGAGAACAGCCGCATAAAAAGCCATTACTGTGCAATTACCAGAACATACAGCTGGGAAATGGGATCTTGGCGTGAACAGAGATTCCAAGGCTTCTAAAGTATATGTTTCTCTTTCTTCCTCCACATGTTCGGTGACATAGTTTCTGTCTTAAAAAGTCAGCGATTTCCTCTGCTTTTATGCGAAGTCAAAGGTGACTCGTAAACAGCCACCTAGTCATTTTGGAGAAGCAGTTTGTAAAAATTGATTAAAAATTCTTGTTGTAAGAATGTTTTCGTGGTTAAAGGTGCCTTTTACCTTAGTCCCGTCTTACGCTTGCCGCATTCGTAATTTATGGACCGCTCTGAGCCTGCAGGCAGATATTTGTTTGATGATAGTGCAACAGGTCTGGATGCTTCAGGTGTATAATTGCTGGTGGCTTGCTTGTGGAAATGGAGTACAGGTTTCTCAATATGGCCCAGGGCATGTTGCATACCGTAGTGTCACTACCAAGACAGAGTTTTTGGACTTGTTGTGAGATTTTCATTCACGGATTCATTAACACACTTGTAGCATAGTTAGCAGCTTGTAAATGTGCTGCATAAAAATGTGCAGTTAAAAGTAAGGCGAGAAAAATCCAGAGCCACATAGCCTGCTTGTTATATCAGTTTTTTAGCCCCTGAAGTGTCATATATTTGACACAGAGCCCATAAAAATAACAGCACTCATTATTATCAACACCTGTGCTATGACGGTATGTTTCTTCATCCTTCTTTCTTTATTTCTCTCTCTCACACCTGTGTACAGGAGTCCCACCAGAGTTCCACAGACTTCAGGTTTTACATCGAGAACCACACGAGGCACCCGGACGACCTGAGTAGAAAACAAGTCCGGATCTACCAGCTGTACAGCAGGACCACAGGGAAGCACGTCCAAATCCTGGGAAAGAAAGTCAACGCCAATGGAGATGATGGTGGCAAGTTTGGTATGAGATGACGCTTGTGCATTTCACCTAACACATGAGCTGTAAAAATCACAAAATACATCCATTCTCCGGGACTGTGTTAGAGGGCCAGAGGTCTAAGCAAAGAAGCCTGGAATTCCCAACTCCACTTCTTCCAGCTTCTATGTGGGAATACAACACACCAATTCAAAATCCCTTCCACTTGACATGATTTTATGGTCTAATGTCCCATGTCTCTATGCACATTTACATCTTGACAGCCTGTTGTTGCAAAGTTGGAGTCTTCTGTGGTACTGAAAGCTTAATTTTGAATTGGCTTGTGCATTTTGATAACGTTCCAAGTTTTAAAACCATATTGATAGTTGGAACCCCTACCATACAGATAGGTTTCAATGGTGTGCATAAAGGAGGATTATGTTAACACAAAATTCAAAAACATCATAGAAAGGATGGACATATTTAGCTACATTTATATGGTGCTTTATTTTACTGACATTTGCACTTTAAACTATTTTATATCACACGGTAGGATTCTTTACCTTGCCCAAGGACACAAGTAAATGGGTGTAGTGAGAAGTGAACCTTGCCTTAATTAGGTAATTCCATTGTAGTTGTTGTCTTGTCAAATTCTCAGTACTGAGAATGGGTCTACAAATGTTTCACGTTCAAGGAAATGGCTTGCAGTAAACTGTTGTTGATGCTCCACTGTATTAAGCAAGCATTGGCTGAGTTAAATGGCAGATGCACCACTTGTTGCCTTCCTCTGCAGATAGCTTGTGCCTAACAGCTGACTCACAGTCCTAAATTGCTGGTGTTGAAGGCCTCTGAATGAGCGCGTTCAGTCGCAGATGCACCGGGGCGAAGCTTCCACACTGCTTGTTAGAGCTTGAGTAGAAGCAGATCCAATATTTTTCCCATGAGGCCTTGCCAAAATTGCCCTCCTCCTCCTCGCTCCCCCTCCTCTCCCTCCTACCCATCCAGCTGCAGTACCTGGCACCTGTGAACTCCTTTGCACTCTCCAATGGAGACACTGGTGTTGTGCTAATCCACACTTTGTCACTTGCACTTAAAGCAAAAAGTCACAAAGCATCAGAGAAGAAGAAGTATATTTCCATTTAGCCTTTGTGTTTCAGCTTAATGGCTGCAAGGTTCACCCACTTTTCACTGAGGCACCTCAGAATGGGAGTTCTCTGTTACTTTAGCATATTCATTATCAAGAACAATTCTTTCTAGGCACAATTTGTCTTAGGGCATGCAACTGAAATTAGCTGGCCAGTCACTTAAGGCTTACAAATGGATGCATTGCGCTATCTATAATTAAAGTAGGAGTTTTACAAGAAGGCTTTTTGTCAGATGACCTTATCATAAGGTTAATAAATGTCTGTGAAGGCACATTGTTCATATCGCGGAAAGAGAAACTAAGATGGAAATTTCTCATGGTACTGTAACTGAACTAATATTGATAAAATTAGCAACAGAAGATGTTTTAGTCCCATAATTACACTTTTTCCCTTTTGTGAAGACTTGTTGTTTTACTCTTGGCACATACCACAAAGCATATGTACTAGGAAGTTTTCCAAGAGATTATGGAAGTGTAGGGCGCCGGCATTTACAGATCTCTTTAAGGTTGCGGATTACGCGGATTACTGTCTTGAAGTGCTCGTACTGTACCGCATTCCCTCCTTTGTAAACTGAATGCCTTTCGTTAGTGGTATCGATGACAGAGATTCCACTTAGTGTTTGTGTTGCAGCGAAGCTATGAGTCAAGGATCTAATTAAGTTAAAGCCTGCAGCTGCCAGACCATTCATTTTTAAACAGATATTATAGGGGACTGAAAAGGACAGCAATTGAAATGGTTTTATCTTTAGCCTCATGCCATTGGTTGCGTTTTGGGTCGACTTGCAAAACCAGTCGGCCAAAATATTGTCAAACATTTGCTGATTTGGCTTGACGACTTAAAATATGTGCTTTTAAAATGTCCCAAAGAGTTTCCAAAAGATCTAAGAGTGATCTTCCTCCAAACACTCAAGTCCTTCCAAAATCGACTGGTTTTCTACTTCCCACTTTTGAAGGCTGGCTAGGGAGGAGGAGGAGGGGGACTCTTCTGCCCCCAAGCCCATCCCGTCCTCTGGCCTATTCTTCCCCTGCTCCCTTGAGCGCTACTGAATGGCCCTGTGTGTTAAACAAATGGATCATCTTAACTTTTTGATTGAGTGAGCACAGACTAAGGGGAACTTGAAACCTAATCCTGAGGGGCACATAACCGCTCCGCAAATGTTTGGCCGATCTCTTTGCTGTTTGACAGGCGAGCACAGACAAAGGTGACCTCGCAGGGGTTAACATTTGGGAACAGGAGGGAGGGAGGGAGGGGGTCGGCGACGGAGAGAAATGAAAGAGCCGGCAGGATGCGTCTTTAGAGTGGATTAGTGCTGTGTCAGGTTAAAGTGACGCCGGCATTGTTGTTGTTTTAGCCGAGATCACTTCATACCATTATCACTTTTACCTGTCAGTGTCGGTGTAGAGGCTCATAAAATGCATTTACTTGTTCAAATGTTTGTTGGACATGACAGTAATATTAAGTGTTCCTGTTTTTTTTTTTTTTTTTTTTTTTTGTATTTCTCTTCCAGCTCTACTTGTTGTCGAGACAGAAACCTTTGGAAGCCACATTCGAATAAAGGGCAAAGAAAGTGAACATTACATCTGCATGAATGAGAAGGGCAAAATAGTAGGAAGGGTAAGTATCCTTTGAATGTGCAATAAAGCAAATCTAGCAACATTATGGTATCAGAATGTGCTAAAGCCTCCAAGAACTACTACCTTATCAAATCACACACGAAAATTATGTTTTGTTTTGTTTGTTTTTTTTGGGAGGGGGGTATAAGATATGTTGTTATCGGCTCATTAAAATGTGCACAGCTGCATCCATAGCCCCTCTATTGATGCAACTAAATGGTAACTGGGCTGGCAATATTTTATTAGAAAGTTGAATTAATCAGAGATAGAAACAATATCTAAAAAAATATTTTAAAAATATTACACTTTTTCTATTGTAAAAGTTTTTGACTTGTTGGGCTGCAGAATTGTGTAATACTATTACCTCTGGATGTGACCAACTTAATCCACTAACTGGGCTGGGACCTAAAGAGCACAAATATAAACTCTAAGATTGGATCTTCCATGGTCTTGAATTGTGATGTGAAAAAAGCTGGTTTGGGCTCATGGTGTAGCATTTTAGATTTGAAGTGACCATAAGCAGCATGTTGTGGCTGGATAAAATGACTTTGAGTTTGGTGGGTGAAGGTGCAGGTGAAGACAAGAATCTATACATACAGTATTTATACATTTTTTAAAAATGTGTCTGAATTTCATATGTAGCGGTAACCTGACTAGCCACATGGTCTGCTACACAGAACCATCTGAGCAAAGGGCAGACTCATAATTAAGTAAACCACAACTCATGTACCTGCATTTTGCCAAGATATTGAAAGCCCTCTCAGATGGTTCTGTGTAGACCATGTGGCTAGTCAGGTATAGTGTGTCTATGCTTAGACTGGCAAGTAATCACAACAGTAAACAAAGGCATTGCATATTGCAAGTATTTCCGAAGCCAGAGCTGGTTGACCCCACAGAAAGAGGTTAAAGGCTAAAAGCAAAGGCTAAAGAAGGTGAAAGTCGATGTTAAAATCAGAATCAATATTTAAAAGGAGCTCCTAATCCAAACTGAATTGAACACAACCCCAGATCTGCTTTCTCCTGCTGTTATTGTACACCCAACAAAACCCCTTTGATAACTCCCAGCCATTCTTCCATTACGTAATGGGCCTAGTCCTTTGACACTCGATCAGTCAATTACAGACTGCAATCACCACAATGCATTGAGAGACTAATGGTCACTTAGGAGGAATGCCATTGCTGTTATATCACTTAGTCACACCAGGTGGCCACAGGAGTGAGCTGACTGCATGTGACCACGCCGACAGCAACGGCGATATGGAAAACAAGTGGACGCTGGACGCACACGTGTGATTCTGTGGCATTAATAAGTCATGCTGTCAGCATCAGAGGGGCTGCAGTAATTCACACACGCTTTCACTCTCTCAGCGCGCTCATCTGTTTGGAACATGCAGTTTCACTTTGCACTGGCCTCTTCTCAGTGTTCTTGGATATAACAATGTACTGGGAAAATTCTTGAAAATGGGTGGTCCCCTTCTATAGGTGTATGCGAACAGGGGATACCACTGAAAGGCCATTAAAAGTATGATTTTAGTGACATTAAGTAGTTCCCATCCCCGCATAAATTCCTAGAGGTTACATGGTTGTATCTAGCTAATTCCTTTTAATTAGTTTATAATTAATTCAATTTATTATTATAATTGTAGTGAATGTTCACAAAACTTTTGTAAGTTACACTGGGATTTTGAGACGTCATAAATGGCTCTGTCTGCCAAGTATTTCATCTTTCATACTTTAACACACTCAACCAATAGACAATAAACTTTCTTGCTTGAAGAGGAACGCAATCACAAATACATACAAGCTAAAGTAAACATTAATGACCAGAAAACAAGTTAGAGCATGTTGTGCCTTTGGGGCCTCAAAGGGACAGACTACTTCTGCCGTAGACTTATTTTCATTAAGAAGCTCCAATATTGCATGTTCTTTGTAAGGAGGCTAAAGCAGGTTTGTCTCAGCACATGGAAATAAATTCACCTTGTACCTTTTAAAAACTATATGTATTTTATAAGTGTAGCATACATAAAATTAATGAATATCCCATATGTTTTCTTGCAGCCCGATGGAAGGAAGCAGGAGTGTGTCTTTGTTGAGGAATTCCTGGAAAACAACTACACTGCTCTTGTGTCGGCCAAGTACAAAGGATGGTACCTGGGCTTCAACAGAAAAGGACGGCCTAAAAAGGGCTCACGTACTACGCAGAGGCAACAGGAAGTCCACTTCATGAAACGGCCCCCGAAGGGCAGGGTGGACCCTGTGGAGGAGTTTAAATTCACCACAGTAACTAAGAGGACACGTAGGGCTCGGCGGTTAAAACCTAGGAGGAACTGATGGGAACAATGGACAGCACTATTTTTCCTTGAGGAAAGAAAAAAAAACTGTAACTCAAAAAATCTCAAGCTTCTTGTCTTAAAAGAATTACCTTAAAGACTCCACTCCTGCATCAGAGAGACAGACTTACAGAACAAAAGAGTCAAAGATGTTTTATTTTTGTATTTCAAGGATGACTGAATATTTCCTAACTCTTGAATTCCTCTGGGTTGATGTCATTGTGCTAACGTGTCTGTTTTGTTATTTATACTGGATAAACTAAAGGACCGCTGAGAAAAATTCCTGTCGCCATCGTCCTCAGCTCCATTTGAACTACCTTTTTTGACAATGGGGACTGAAGAGCGAGGAGCTGATGCAATGTTATAAAAATCAGCCAAGTAGAGATTTATTGGAATACCTGTCGCTTTTTGTTTGTGTTGTCCCTGACAACATGGATCCCATACTTTCCACTGGAATCAGACACCATGGAGATGAAGCAGCAGAGAGAGGTGGCCATCGCAGGTGTGACAGCCCTGTGGATAACTGTGTAGCTTCGAGTGCAATATTTTACAAGTCTCTCTTTCTCTTCCTTTTTTTTTTTTTTTTCCATAAGTCTCTCAGCTTCGGAATGCGCCGAACCTTCCTGCTTGTGCCGGGATTCTCTTGACATTTCTATGCAGCTTGTGATTCAGCTAAAACACAACATGCTTTGACTAGTCGGGCCGCAGCCACGGCTTTAGTCCTGTTTAAATGCTTGAAAAAACAAAAACACAACACTCTGGCTTATATGTGATTTAATATTCCACATAGTCTTCCAAGTTTATCTAAATCAGGAGGTAGGAGGTTAATCCTATTCAACCCATGCCTGGCCAGCCACACTAATTTTATTTTTAGGTCTATACAAATAGTCTAGTCTTGAATTTGAGTTGGATTTGTAGATGAAGCGCAGTATGCCTCTGAATGCAATTTGCATAGACATACAAGTGATCTGAGAAGCAAAGGACTGCATAAAATCAACCCTAGATTTGACAAACCTTTATTTATGCAGGTAAAACAAATGGACACAGATTAAGCTACCTCTGAATGCATTTGGAAAGACTTACAACCATCAGAATTCAGGAATAGAGCAATGCAAACATGCAGGCATGCCCCACAACTGATAAAACTAGGAAAACTAATCAGAATAACAATGCATTAAGCTTGCCTAAATTTAGATAAACATTTTGAATTATATTGGTAGAAATATGTTTTTGTTTTTGCTAAGAAAGTGACTGGCCAGGCTAGGACAAGCGCCCTTTTTTAACTTGTCCTGATAAAGACAGCGTCTCTAAGTGTGAGATAGAGCTATTTGGGCTTGGTGATGAAGACTTCTTCTACCTCTATGTTCTCTGTGTTTTATTTGTCTTATCTTTTGACTGAGTTCACGCTTCCTCTCTTACTGATTGACAAAGTTTAAAAATGCATTTGACTGGACTTTTGTTCATTTGCTGCAGCTTCTTTCACTGCCTCCAGCCTCTTCTCACCAATAGCATGTATCCACCTGTCTGCTTGCAGTTTTTTTGTACGAGTTGCTACTAACAACATGACACATTTATGACTTTTTTTAAACAAATGTAAGCAAAAGTAATTTTATGACTATTATTAAGATATTTATTGCCTCCCTTTGTAAATAAAATGTGATGAGTTTTATTTGGCCTCTGTTAATAAAATGAGGATTATATTTTAAAAAATGAATATTTCATGTCTTTATTGCACTCCAGAGAGCAGTGACAGTGACGTTGCAATTTTGTCCACACTTGGGACATTCATGCTCCCATCCTGCCTAAAAGAGTAATGCTTAAGGTAGCCATTGGTGGACATAGAGTACATTCCCTTCTGTGCATACTGCCAAGGTATGCATTTTTATATACAAACCCACAGCATGAGCATTGCTTTTAAGGTCAGTGGTTTAAAAATTGAGAAAGAACTATTTCAACATCTCTCCGAAGGAGTTTTAGTATCTATGTGTGGGGCAATTACAGTTCATTTGGGGATTGTAAACACTGGTATCATCAGATAATTATATTATTTCTGTGTACCTTTCCACTGGAAAGAACATCAACAGGCACTTTTTTGAGGATAGATGTTGCATCACTCAGTCAACATGCTCTGTTCAACTTAGCAGTTTGATCACATTGCTATCTTTGTCCCAAGGTTTTCAAGACACTAGGGAGCACTGATTTATTGCCCTAGTCAAACTAAAATCATTCTAAATGTAATGCTGCTGCTATATGCAAATAGTGTCAGACTGAAGATGGGTTAAGAGTTTGGCAAATGCACAGTTCTCCACTTAGTGTGGGCAGAATTCTGCAGAAATAAGCTAAGGACAAAAAATAGCCTGATGTCATTGATGTATTTTTGGGGAGACATTATCATTTATTAAATGTATAACATTTGTGGACTCACATCCTAGATATAGCATTATTTATAATGCCCTCAATCAATTATTACATACCAAATAGCCAATTAGCAGCCAAATTGAAACATACTGAGCAATTAAAACTGGAGAAGCTTTTATGTTCTTGTGTACCTGTCACACAAGCTCTTTACAAAGCAAGGGAATGATATGAAAAATGCTAAGTGAACTAAAAGCACATAGATAATTTACATAAATAACTACGTAATATCTCAGGGAGTCCAAGCTGTCTGACTGTGTCTGACTGTGGTGAAACAACAGGACCTGTTCACATGCTCCATAATGGTATTGGCACTGCACACAACATTTTTGAGCTTTATATCTATTATCTAACACTATCTTCTCTAATTTAGACTTACTTCGTTTGAAATACATTTGATGTCTTTCCAGATTTCTGTTTGATGCAACAAAGAAAAGTTGTCTTGCACGGTTTCAAATGTTTTAAATACACAATTACACAGAGAAAGGCTTTTTATTATGCATGCTCTTTAGTAGAAACTAGTAATATTAGAAATAAAAAAAAGGCAAAAGCACACTAGCACTTGTATGCTTTTGCCTTTGAGTGTTACTCCTTACTTTGCAAGTTAGTGCCATATGATGATATTTTTGACAGTTAATAGTAATATACTTTAATTAATTAACAAAACATTTTTCTACATTTACTGGACAATACAACAGTTGCAAATCATTGATTTAATTATGTACAATATTTTTCTTTGATGTTTGTGACTGGTCTAGTCTCAACTTTCTACTGTTAGATTACAATTGACAAGTTGGTGACCCCCGTTCTAATATGGGGTAAAGACAGGGATATGTCGGAATAAAAAGTGAGCATAAAAAGGGCTTCTCTCAGCTTCACAGCTCTTCTTTGTTCAAAGCTCAATTGAGAAGTACAATATCTGTGCGAAAATTACGTTTTAGGTCATTTTCATACCTAATACAGCAGTAGACTTGGTTTGATTGGGGACTTTTTTGATGTGGTTTGCTTTCACACTGCACTCTGTCAAACACACCTTGCACTGCATCAAGAATTCCTGCAGGAGAATTCAAGAAAATCAATGAACAAGAAACCCCTCTCATCTATTGGTCAGTGAAGAGCAACTACCTTTTCTGTCTTATGTAAACAAAAATAGAGTGGCATCAGATTATGTTAAGATTTATGTTTTGACTTTTACAAATGTGTCACACTTCCACGTTGCAACAATATATATAGGCTCAGCAGGAGCAGCAGACAAGGCAGCGGACCACAGAGAATGTTGTTTTTGCACACCGGGAGACTGAGACGGCTACGCATGAGGCGGTGTGGACAGGGTAGAGACACACACAGCTACATATTCCTGTAGTTCTGTACAGATGCTAGGCAAGGTATGGCATGACCAGATTTATTTAGCCAGTTAGGTAGTAGCCTACTGGTAGAATAAATAATAGAATAGAATCTTTGAGAGTCAATGTCTTCATATGGAGGCTACTTATTAGGTTATCTAAATGTTTACTTCATGATTTTAGAGGTACTACTACGTCATTTTAGCTCACAGCAGCTGTTACATATACAATTGTAATAGGTGACTCTTACAAAAGAAGATAATTTACTAGCAGGCTATTAGCCCTGCAGCATGGTCTGCTTCCTGGTTTTAGATCAGATCAGATTGTTCTGCTTTGCATACACATATACTATTGAACTGCCTCGAGGTTGACTTTAAATGAAACCTTTAGAAAGACCAGAGTCCAACTGTATTGTCTGCATCAGAGTTCACACCTCCTTCGAACGAACTGGACTTTCTGAGCAAACAAATGCTGAATTGACTGTTTGCATTTACTTTTTCTAAAAAGTGGAAAGTTGACACAAAAACATGTATCTAAGAGATATTTCATGATGTGCAATCCTAATGTCCAAACCTCCCAACACTTAAAAACACAAATTATTTTGGTGTAGCTGCTCCGATCCCCAGACTAATAAACACAGTGTTTCAGATGAGCTTCCATCTTTCAAAAGCACTACAGGAATGCGAAGTAGCATGTCTTATAATGCTGTGAGCAGGAATGATGTTTACAGCAACCGTCAGCCTGAAAGATGGCGGCTTTGAGGGAGAAAAAATACTTTTGTTTAAATTCCTAACGATGCTATCAGCCCCCCCTTTTTAACTGCACTCCGGTAGTTACCTCCAACAGATCCACAGGTCCTGTCGCTCCGTCATGGGATTTGGACGTCTGGACTGCTTTTAAAAGGTGGAAACAAACGGCTGGATGCGTGACCCAGTGATTTACCATTAAGACAATGAATCAGCACTCAGGATCTCACTGGTCTGTGAAGAGGAGGAGATGACTGCGGCGTTTCAAGGCATGTTTGATGTCCGCTCGTCCTGCCTTTGTCTTTTTGAGCTGCTTATTCTCTTGTCCGAACAAGAGGAATGAGACTCCTGAAACCTGTAGCCACCGCCGACACCACTGTTTATTCAAATGTCACTTAGACGCAAGTTAACCTTACAAAACTTTCAGAAAACCCTTGTTATTAATGACACTGGTGGCCTTTAGATGAACTGCCGTTTCTCACGCTGATGTTGTGTGTGGTATACTCAGAGCTGATTGCTACAATAGTGACTTTACAATTAAAACATTTTAAATTACAAACCACTATATACCTACTGTAGGTGGTAAGTATTAAGGAGTAATAAAGGAGTTACAGCATAGACCAACCAGCCAATGGGGACCTTCTTTATTCAAATGTGGGCTGGTCAGCTTGTAAAAGAGCCTGTGATTAGGCAATGCTTGCTTACCTTACAGAGCAAGGTTTGTGTTCACAAACTTACAAAAATCTATCATAGAAGCTCAAGCCTATTTCAGCAGCACTGGTGGTGTTCCTGTTTTCCGAATGGTGTGGCAGTAGTGTCACATGTGAGCAAGTTTGCCAACAGCAACACACAATGCACTTAAATAAATGGCAAGAGCAAAATACTGTGTTAGCATGGAGGCTGCTGTACATTTACAAAAACAGGAAAAATCACTGTTTTACTATTGTAGCAGTTTGCTGTTTGCACTCACTTTCTGGTGGCCCACCAATCGCCTTTAAATGAAAGTCCCTCCTCTTTGCAAACACTTTCCGTGGTAGCCTGCCCAGTTGGTTCTGTGTAACCCCCAATTTCCACTGCAAGCATGGGCACTTTGTTGGAGATACACAGCAGTTCTATTTTCCTGCGACAGCGCTTCCAGTTCAGGTCAGTTTACACAGATCAGATCGCACCAAACCGGATACTGAACGCGTGCAACGTCCGGATTTTCAAAGTAGAAACTGAAACTGTATACGGAGTATCACATTTTTATAATATTGGGCTATATAATCGCATATGAGTTTGTTTAAATGTTATGCGTGTATATTTCTCATTAAAATGTTTTATATTAACATGCAATTTGACTGCAAAAACAAAACATTTTCAAACTGACTGAACCTACCCGCTGTAGAGGAAGTCTGTGAAGTGATGCAAATGACAACAACAATAAAGTGATCTCAAGCTAAACTCATTTTCTGTCTTATCTGGTGATTAAAGATTGTTTTGGTTTCATTCCTGCCTTTATCGATGGCTGCTCAGAGCTCTGCGGTGCTGTGCTGTCGTTACAAAATGCTTCTAGTGGGCGAGGGTCAGTGCCGCCGGCCGCTGGCGCTACACAGCACAGCGCTCATGCTTGCTGTGTAAATCTGGGTTGAGTTCACTTCATCTTCTTCCACTCCTCTCATTTGAGGTTGCAGGAGGCTGCAGCTTATCTTAACTTCTTTGGGCCTGAGATGGGGTAATGGCCAGTTAATTGAATCGCACTGACATACTCTGACAGTCAAGTGCATTCATTTACTATGATTATTTAGATTCCATTACTACTAAACTAAAAAAAAATCTGCAATTTAGTCTAAAACTTAACAAGTATTTAGATCTTAAAAAAGATGTTGTTTATCAACATGGTCGGTAACTTGTGTTCAACATGCCTGATGAAAAGATGAGAAAACATAATGCAAGGCTTTTTTTCATCCACATACTTCAAACTTGACCAAGCACAGCCAAACCGTGTTTGGAATATTGACATTTAAACAAGCGCCAATGGTTTCCAGCATGTCCTATTCCCAATAAGAGATGACATTTTTGCATAAGCCTCCTGCTAGGCTTTTCTCTGACTCAACCTTTGATCACTGGAGTTTAGATGGTCTTGGAACTGGACCAATAACTTCAAAATGAAACATAGGAGTCCCTTTTTGCACAGGCCACCCCTTTTCAAAGGAGGTGGAATCTTTAAATGCTGTCCTGCTTGCCAAGTAGTTTATATTCTATTATTAGAAAGTCTCAGCAGCACTCAGGCTGTATACAATGGATACTGTATGACCCATTGAGCAGTGTCAACTCAGAAAAAATACTGTGGGTTTGTATAAGTTATACACATTTTAGTGGAACAACCAAAAGTGGTTCCCTGGCCCCAGGATCAGCAACCACACACTTAACAATTAGCCCTGTCAACAGAAATGCATTCTGTTCAAGACATAAAACGAAGTTTGTCTCTGAGTATTACTGAAATCTTCTCTTCTGGTCAGTGAAAAACAAAACGCCAACGCCAAACATAACACAGTCCAGGCTATAATATGCACCACCTAGTGCCATTAACTGCAGTCTCATGTCACGTCATTTACTGTCAAAACAGGCCGCTGCCGCCTGTCTAACACTAAACCACAGTGGACTGGTCGTCTTCATAGCTGTGGAATCAACACAGTGATCCTCCAAGTATTCTGAACACATGGCTCAGTGGTGTTTTCACAGGATTACAAATGTGCTTACTGTACGTACAGTTTGTGGAAAAGCCAGACCTCTTCTGTCTTCAACATGTGGTCAGCATGTTAGGAACAAGGGTCAAAAAATACTACTGCAGGGCGTCACACCAGTCACATATGATTTTTAAGACAGACATATTTAAAACAATGCATGGAATGTATTATTAATACTTTATATAAAACTCAATACAATAAAAAAACATGCAAACTGCAATAATAATAATAATAATAATAATAATAATAATTAGTTGTATTGTATATTTTTAGAAACAATTATTTGTACATAAATGCAAGAAATCAAACAATGTAACTTGTAATGAGGGAAAATCTGTCAGTGATCAACTGAGAGTTGTTGGAAATGTCAGAGCAGAGACCGTTTTCCATTGTTCACCAGTGTGTTGTCCTGAACATTGGGTAATGACAGAGAAGGACAAGGGGCATCTGCAGTGGAAATATGAGCCAAGTCCTCATGCACACATATAGAAAGGATGATTTTTACTCACATGTGTGCGCACACACACCCGGCCCGGCTCAGCGTCAGCAGATGCCAGGTGACACAGCTCATTAACTTCTCTCTCCTATTCTTTAGGCTCCTCATTGTCTTGAGATATGAGATGAGCCTTTGTTGAGAGTTTTGCCCCCTTTTCTCTCAGGCAGGCAGGGCCCATAATTAGTGCTTTGCGCTGGGCGTACTTTCTCACAGGCCTACGACACAATTAATCAGCACTTTCCCACCAATGGGCACAAGCCACTTGATTTTATCAAGGCCAAATTTTTAAGTTGTGACGCCTTATTCCAGTTAGTGAAATATTGGGGCACAAAATTATTTTAAACAATACAAGATCAGAAAATAACGAATAATTATATTTATGGTAGAACCACCAACCGACAGTGGCCATTATTTTAGTAATTTCTGCTTAGGGCAGCAAAAAACAAATGCAGGTATGTTTTTTTTTTTTTTTTTTTTTTTTTTTTACATTTTGTAAAACCAAATGTTTGCAGATGACCTGTTGGCATTCCCAAGATTTGTGTGCTACTGCTAATGCTGCTTTTGTTACCATTACATTATGCAAGTTAACAGTCATTTTTCATCATTACTGAGCCCAGAGCCCCAAAGGGCCCACTGACCATTGTGCCGTATAACATCCTCTCAAGAGCCCCACATAACTGTGTGCGCACAACCATGCATTAGCAATTTACCATCGCCAGGTGAGGTGCCAATAGTGGAACAAACTGGGACAACCAACCAGGACAGAGAGATGGTGCTAAAGGATTTCAGAAAGGAATGAAGCTTTCAAGAATCCACGAAGTTTATGGCCTCAGCTGTGATGTAAGCACTTCTTCTTTTTTTGGAGAAACAAAATTTTGGCCCCATTCCAGAAATGGTATATCTGGCCGGGAGCCAGTTGCTGTTCAATACACAAGTGAAATAAACCTGATGCCTTGGTGGAAAGACTCAAAACAATTTTTTTCTTTTATATTAAACATATTTGCCTGACACACGTTTTTCAAAAGGTTCATTGTCCGTTTTTCAAAATTTTGGTCAGTGTTTGTATTGTTGTGTACACAGTGATTTGTGAACCATGTTAAACCAGTGGGCAGTAACGTCAAAGAGAAGCAACAGTGGGAAACAAATGCCTCAACAAAGAACAAAACGGATGTGGACCTTTCACCTGAGGTTGAAGTCCAGGTCCTGTGCTGCTAATCTGACATGTGTTTTCATGAGCCAAGACAAGCAACCCTGCCATGGTGGCCACTCTCCAAAACTAATGATGTCAAGTGATTCCCTCTAACAGAAGCCTTTTAAAACAGAATGAAAGAGACAGTGAGGAGGGCCGTGCGGGGGCTCGGGGGTCCGCCGAAGGGAGACAGCTCAAGTGCCGGGGGCACAGGAACACTCAAAGACTAGCACTCCACTTGCTGTTCAAAGACCCTCCTGATTACTTCCTGTGCCAAATTTTACCCCTCGCCACTATCATATCGTTGTACACAGAGAAAGGGGCTCACTTTTTATTTACGCTATTGTTATTGCCAGAATATTGCTTTTAATTGCTGTCCTGGATTCCCCGCTGCGGTATAGGACGAGTCTGAGACGATTACTCAAAGTAATGGAGCATAATGATGTCTCCGAACAGCCCCTAAAGCTCAGGTCAGGGGTTGGACAATGTGAACATTCAGCTACTTAGCTTCCTTTGCAACTTTGTGACAAAATCTGTTTGCCCAACACCAATTAAGATGCCTCTCCGTGCGCTCTGGTCAATGGGTTTGACGGAGGGGGTCGTCCAACGAGTTGACATGTCCCTGAGCACGAACAAGCTGGCCTGTGTCCTTGCCTCAGTAATTGGTGTCCCTTGCAACGTGCCGCTTCCCAGGGCTGTCCTTTGTGTCCCCATGGCAGTCCTAAATGAGGGGAGTCACAGCTTTAATGGGACTCCTGTTAGTTTTAAACAAACACAGGGCGACCCCCTACTGCTCAGCATGTTGCATAGAACAGCTGGGAGTCCAGGGGGCACGTACCAGGAGCCCACAACCCCCACAGGGACCGGTGGGCCCGAAGGCCTGGTGCCCACTCCCACATTATGCTGAAATGACATTGTTGCAAGGGCTCCACATAACTGTGTTTTCAAACCACCAGTGCTCCACCTCTCAGTGGCCTGATTGCCAGATGAGGTGCCAGTGGTCCAGCAAAGAGGCAGGGCTTCATGTCTCACTGTCCTGTGATTGGTTCTTTGGAAAGGGCCAGCTAGTTCCATGCCAGGCAATGACACAGAAATGGGGCTTCACTGCTTCCTACTGTAAAAAAAAAAAAAAGAAAAAAAAAGAAAAGAAAAAAAAAATACCCATTTTAAATTTAGATCATTACCTATCTCTGAATTGTGCAGTGGCCTTGGGAGCTGGGGTTACTGTTTTTGCTAATCAGGGGCAGGGTCATTAGGCAGAATGCACAGATTTTTCTCACTTTCTCACATCTCTCCACTCACCTCCTCTCAAAACTTTGGTACAGCAATAAAGATGTTGCCTGGAAAATCCAGACTGATATGTCTCTGTGTTATTCTACAGAGAAATATCAGTCTGGTCACCACGCCATCCGCAGTGGTTTACTCAATTCCAAACCGTACCGTGCATTTTGATTGGTTTATTTAAGTCACGTGTTCTTCGCGAGCAGCGTCACTCGTACGCGTCTCCTCACCGAAAACAATCAAGATGGCGCACCGAGGAGCCGAGAGTTTGTTTCATTCAGCGGTATGGTACGGTAATGTTGAAATAACTCCCTCGTTCCTCCCTCGTGGCTTCACTACTCCGTTTGTTTACTTTCTCACTTCCTTTCGCTTTGTTAATGTCACATAAGCCATTTTCTGATTGGCTAACTCCACTGTCCGTTAACTCGGGTTTGCTCCGCCCTAGAAATCGAATTGATTCTAAGGCGACCAGACTCATCCACTGGTACAGCGGTGAGTCTGGAATTTCCAGGCAAATAAAGATGGCGCATAGAAAATAAATTCTGGTGCACTTCAGGGGTTGAGACTGCAAAATGAGACTTACCCACAGTCTTTCAAGCTTGCCCAATGTACATTCTTACCCCCAGTTTTCACAGTGCTGCGCTGAATCTGTTTTCACCTTTTCTTTTATATGTTGTTTTGGAGCACCTTCTTTATAATTGCAAAAAGCACCTTCAGGGCATTGTGCACACATGTGGGAAAATAGGAGGAGGAAACTTCACTGACCTGCAGGACATCTACAGGACACAGATTTTAAAGGGGGCCCAACACATCTTTTCTGACCCAAGTCACCCTTTTGTGGGTCAAGCTTAAACTGCTCCCAACTGGTTGCAGATACACTGTCCCAAAAAGCCGCACAAATAGTTTCAAAAACTCTTTTATCCCTTTTGCCATTGGTAAATCACTTAATTTTGTGTAGTTATATGATTTTATTTATTCTACTGTTTGCTTTTTACTATTGTGTGGTGAGTGCATACAGCTGCTGTTAAACAATTTGCCCCTCTGGGATAATAAAGACTCCTTAAACTTTGAACCTTGAACTGTGCTTCAAATACACTTCTATTGTAGTGATTGAGAGCATTTCCACTGTCAGTGCCACACAGCAAAATTTCTGGGCCGAGAGTGTGCGGCGCTTTGTTGGAGATACACACAGTTCTATTTACCTGCAACGGTGCTCCCAGTTCATATCAGTCTACACAGATGTCAATGGTAGCAAGAAAGTGATTTCATGTTAAACTGTTATTTTTAGTCCTTCTTCTTGTGAGAAAAATTGTTTTGGTCTCACTCTTGTCTTTATCAATGGCCTAAATTGTGTGATCTTGCAATTCCTACACATGCTTCCCCCAGCAGCTCGGAGCTCTGCGCTGCACTTTCAGTGGGCGAGGGTCAGCGCTGTCACTCGCTGGCGCTACACGCTGCACCACTCAAGCTTGCCATGGAAATCCAGGGTTAGGAAGGCATCCAGAGGGCATTCAGAAAAGATGCCTGAGCCAGTTCGGCTGGTTCCCCTCAATGTGGTACAGCAGTGGCTCTAGTCCTAGTCACTCAGACCTCTTCCTGACCTTTTCAGCTGCAACTTAGACACGTCACTTGACCTACCCAACATAAGGACAACACTGACAACATAGAACTTTCACCCCAGCGTGTTCCCTCATTTACAAGACAACCATGGGTGACATGTACTATGATAAAGTGACATAAAAAGAAATTTCCAGGTTTTCTTCCAAGAGAGTTCCAGAGTCTCAGATGACAGAACGATTTACAGAAAAAGCCTTGAGATGGGGGACTGAATGCACTGTACTTGTGTTATCTCAGGTGGACTTTTTTGGTCAATGAATGGCAGGCTTTTGTAGTGCAATTTACTTTTTTCCCCAGGCTGGATAAATACAGTTGATGTTATGACAAGAACCAAGGACAAAAACTAAATTAAGCAACTAAATTAAGCAACTTAAAAAAACAACAACAAAAAACAACAAAAACAAAACAACAACAAACAAACAAAAACTCATTAAAAGAACTGTAACAGAGCATTTTCTGTATTCTTCATTGTGGAAGAGATGCCTTTCATTTGATCAGAGGTTATAAATAAATACCAGTGTACATGTGTACAAGGCCTGAAGATGTCACTTTATATCCAACCTGTCATTAGCTGGTCAAGGTCATGCTCTATCTTGTGTCAATTATCCTGATGACCTGTCTGCTACTAAACATCTGGCCTGAGGCTGAAGGAAGCTGCAAATTAGTGACATTTCAGCCCATTGTTCAGAAGCATGAAGTTAGACATGTAGCGCATGACATTTTTATTTTAACTGCAGAAAACTGTTTTACCTTTCAGACCATATAGGAAATTCAGCCCTTATAGGAAGTTTGACCGTCACATTCTAAAATGCATTCTCTGCTCCTATTATTAAGAAGGTCAACATTAAATCCATGGTGACGGACAATTCTACTGAAAAAAAAAAGAAACGACAGCAACATTGTTATCACACATTTACATATCATGCAAAATTGTAGCAATGCAAATATGGTACATACATGTACATACATATGGTGCATACTGAAGAGTTCTAAATAAGCAATGTACTGTATTACTGGATTTCACATGACCAGAAGCCTCTATTCCTGGAATACACCTGTATATAAAATGCTTTGCTACTTTGTGGCACCAGTGAGAGCATTCCTTATTTGAAATCCCTAAATCTGATAATACAGGCTACCTAAGAATTATTTTTACACAGCATGAAATTTTGCCCACTTTTCTGATGAAACATCAATAAGGAAATTGCATGCTTTGCAAAGTATCTTTCTCACAGCATAGGAAATTCATTTTCCCTTAAATTAGATTTGAGAGAGAAATATGTCACATATTAATGTGAGCAGTCATCATTTAACATTTCTTAAAATCTGAGTTCCTTTATTATAATGGGAAAGAGCAGCATAGAGCAGCGCCTAAGTTTCATTGTGACAGCGAGCAGGATTTGTCAATGGGGCTCTTGAGTGCAGTGTTGATGCTGTGTGGCTAATGTGTTTGCACTGGCTGTGATAGAGGGGATTAGCTCTTTTGTGGTGGTCTGCCGGCACCGCAGACTACTGGACTTTGAAAGCATACTTGCCAACTTACTCAAGGCAAATCAAAGCCAGCGAAAAATGGTTCCTTCAGCACCTAGTTGACTGTTGACCTGTGTGGGACAAGGTTCGAACACACACATACTGTCACATCTGTGCAGTCTTGAGCTGCTGGTGTTTGCAGAAGCACTGAGGGTCAAGGTGACAAATGGCAAACATGAAATAAATCTCCTCTGAGGTGATGCCCTGGTAACTGCTCAGACAACAATGAAGCTGGCTCTGGATATGTGTTGTCTCACTGATAAAGTTAAATATTAAGGCTATTTTAATGATGCTAGAAGATTGGAATTTTGTCAGGGATTCGCATTATTTGGATAAAAATATTTTGGATATTTTTTTCCAGATTCTATTAAACTAAAACACTATCATCAAAATAACAAGCACAATCTGTCACTACTTGGAATGCATTGTGGTACTATAAAACAGACAATAAGTCTTGAGTCATCTGATCCTTATTGGTGTTTACAAATGGGAAAGTCATGTGCCTTACCTGTTCCAAAACAGTGCAATGGTCAGGACACAGCCTCATTTTGACCATTGCATTGTGCTTTTATCACTTGTGACAAGAGAGCGGAAGGACCAGTGATATAGACATAATACCAACAATATTTGTTGGTATTTATTGCAAAAACATTATAAACATTTAAACGTTTAAACATTTATTGCAAAAACATTATATATTACCATATATGTTGATGAATGATGAATTTAAATTGTGGTCTAACCTTTTACATTGCACAAACTTTTAATCCCTGTTTTAAATAATCCTAAATAAACCTGTAACATGATGGTTAAAACTTTGGTCAGTCAGGTCAGTCTGTTTGTCTGTGGAGCAAAATATCTACTGTACTGCTCATATTAATTAGCCTGGTAAGCCAAACTCTCCTATTTGCAAGCAGGACAGTCTGGTCCCCCTCTCAGAGTGAAGCGTTTCTCCGGTTCGATTTGGAACTGGCCTATCACAGCTGTTTATCTGCAGCACGTCTTACAAAGCCAGAAGAGCAAACCACGGTAACTAAACAAATAACTTCTCTGACCTGAATTACAGCGTTCAGTTCTTTCCCTCATCGTCTGTTGGTTCTGCTGAAGTCTGCGTTATTGTCCAGTCCAGTGTTGCTATTTTAACAACAGTAACAAATACATTAAAAAAAAAAAAAAAACTTTCTCCACAAGTCTTTGTACAACTGGCTTCTGCTGCTGTACCCGCTCAGAAATATGTACAATGACAACAACAGCAAGAATCCATGTCTGTTTGGGTCAATGGTGCGCTGCTTATGTCCTGCCCTTCATTTCTCTGATTGGTTACGCTGCCTGTAATTGTTCCGCCTCAGAAATGAAATGTTACCAAAGAGGTATCAGACTAACCTTTTTGTATAAAATAGGAAGAGTTTGTCTGGCAGGCCAGCCTACATATTAATCCGACATGTATCACAATGACCGAAAAAGACATTGCTGGGGCACTGTACCAACAAGCCATTAGCATTAGAAGTAAAGTAAGATTGGCTTCACACTAAATAGCTCTGGTTAGGTTAGCGCTACCTTTTAGAGGTAAGTAGCTGTATGTTTATCAATAATCTCCACTTGTTTTAACCTTGCACATGTGATGAAATAGGTTGTACAGTTGTGCTGCACAAAATAATAGGTCAACCACTAGGCTTGTCATTATTACCAGGCAAGGACTAATTCCTATTTTGGGAATTTTACCCCTCGCCCCTACTTGTGTTTTAGGTTTAACAGTTTCACTGCTTACCATGTATTTGTAAAAAAAAAAAAAAAAAGCCCTTGTTCTGATTGACTAAAATGTATCTGATCATTGGTTACTCAGAAATTGTTTACAGCTGAAAATACCTGCTAACAATGTCTGTAGAAACTCAAGATGGTTCTGTGTAACAAACCACCTGCCCTGGACCGGTGTGTTTGCACATTTATGTGTTTACTGAAAAATGTACACCATTTTCCATGTTTTTTCCTTGTAATATAACTTATCTCGAGAAAAGACAAACATTTTCCTTTCTCGTCTCTAGCTTCTCATTTTGACTCAAGTGAGAATTGTCTATTGTCCAGTCAACTGCTGAGTTAACCTTTTTGATAGCAGACAGAGTTGTCTTTTTTTTCCTAAAGTTGCAATCTAAAGAGAGACTTTATAGCCCTATATGAGCTATAGGTAAAGTTGGATAGACTGACTAATATCAAGTTGAAGCTTCTTGTCTCCTCTCTCCAACTGTCTTTTGGACAAAGCTGTGACAGAAGCCCCCTTTCCCACTCGTGTGACCCCTGCCCTGGCCCTGGCCCTGCTGTGTTTACTGTAAACTGCACAGGTCTAGAGTGGAGCGGCCTGGAGTCTTTGTCCCAGGCCGGCGCACTCCCAGGAGACTCACTGAAACACTGATATGAGTGTCTAGAGTTACCTCGCACTCAAATGTATCAACACCAGCAATCTCAGCTGCACACACTGCCCATAGCGCGCCGCCACGACCCAGTGAGCACAGAAAGAGCTCAATGGACAGTTACTGTGATGTCTGAAAACATATGTTGCTTACCTCAGCACTTTTCTCTTTTTTTACTGACCTCAGTGAACTCTGCTTTACTAATGCTCAGAACCCACCTCCGCCCTAGCTCCTCTTTATGTTGAAATTCTGATTTAAAGCCATGATATACAAGACATTTAGGAAAATGCTTGTAAACAAATAAAAGGTGATAGATTAAAAAATGTTTTGATACCATGTATTTTACAAAGGAATTTAGGATATCACATTTTAAAAGAGATTTTAGATTATTCATTTATTTTCACAAACTGATAAAGCTTGTAAGTTGTAAGCAACATGCACGGGGGAAAAAACAAAACGGGCAGTAACCCCAAATTCACACCAAGAAATTTTGCATGGCGCCTAACCTAAATATTTTGTTCTTTAAATTTAAAATGTGAGTTGTGGACACCAACATTTTGTAAAAATTCAGGTAAATGCTAAAGAAAACAATCCATTTTCTTTTGGTTAAAATAAGTGATGAAAATAAATGTTACAAAACACAAACACTGAATGGAGGGCGAATGGAGCTCAACAGTGACCACTCACCCCACAGCTCCAGAAGTAAAATTCCCTTTGATTTTCCACATTGACTTTGACCCTTTCAAGTTTTTAAACTCCTAATGTATGGATTTCTCAAAAAGTCAGTCAGATAACTGGGGGTGCATAACTGTTGCTAGACAGAGCAATACTGAAGTTCTTGCTTATTTAGGTAATTACTTACCAACATCTAACCCCAAAGCTCTTCACAGATTAGTCCCATGCCTTCTCTGTCTTTGCATTGTCCTTGTAACATACAAGTTTAGGGTTGTAGAATAACTTTCTCCACCTCAAGAATCAACTTCTGATGCATCTTTCACTCGAAACACACCAAAGTCTGTTATCTTGTGTTCCCAACCCCACCACTCATCAACAATTAATTAATATGTTTTTTGTTTTTTTTTGTGCTTTGCTGGTCTGAGTAACAAACAAATCCAGTGCTAAAATACTCACTTCCTACTTCCTCTGGCATCCATTGATTCATCAGCCAATAGGGGTGTCTCATATTGAAGTGTGCCAGATAATTAAAATCATTAGCAACATAGTCTAGAATATTATGTTTTATAGTTTCATTTACACATATATATTGAAACTATACAGTATATTAATAATTTTTAATTGATTTCATTTGCACACAGCATTGCTCATATTTTTTTGTTAAGGTTTTTATGGTTTTAGCTGACAGTGACAGACAACCGTTCACTCCTACATCCAGTCACTATACAGAGTGTCTGGAGAGAACCCATTCAAGCACGGGGACAACATGCAACTAAATGGATCTTTATTATAGCATATAAAATCTTGTAAAGTGCTATCTATAGGTGATGTAACAAACCTTCATTTGTAGGACCATGTGCAATATCACACTTAAAAACATCTTATTTCACTTCTGTGGGGTGAGTAAAACTCCAGATACCCAGATAAACTAAGGAATGTCCATGTTTATTTTTGGAGCTGCTGAATCATCTGAAAAATTGTCTTTCCATTTTCTCAAGCCAAAACCTATGTACAGCTATGTGGCTGAATAATATTGTCTGATATGAGGCTTGTTTAGGGAAATTCCCAAACAATGCTGAAATCACAATGCATTTCGATGTTGAAATCACAAAAGCCTTGATATCACGACTAGACTTATTCACAGCTGTGGGACCAGACCGCAGGAAGGTGGAAAGAATGATTTTTCAATGATTGACAGCCAGGAGTATGGAAATATGTACCTGTGTTCTAAGTAGTCTAAAGTGTCACATGATTCAGCATACCGTTTTATCATGTCCACGATGTTTGACTTAACATAGGCCTAAATGGTGACATTATAATAACACAATGCAGTCAAATGAATGGGAGTTTATATGGAGATTAATTTCATTATCTGTGTTTGTATTCCCAGCGGAGTCATATGTTTTCATCCATTGCCCTTGTTGCCATCAGTTACCTGAGCAACCGAGTTACATTTCTGATAACCGCGCATGGTGGGAACTGCAGACGCGGCTGGAATGCATCACTCGTGCTGCTGGTTGTATAAGAGTCTGAGTGGTTTGTGTGGTCCAAGTGAGCGTATTAGGCTTCATAAGGGAGGAAAATGGCTCTGAAAGTATGAGGGGTATGATAAACCTTTCTCTAAATGCAGTCCAGTTGGAATGAACGTCTAAATAAAAGCCAGACGAACGTGTTGCCACAGGTGACAAATAAAATAAACCTATGAGAGTTTAGTGAAGATGACGAGCTTGTTTCCAAACAGCCCTGGATGAAGTCATGGTTACTATCAAAGGAGCCGTCACTACAAATACACTGTTTTGTAAGCTGGGACATGACTTCATACTTAATTGTTAAAGTACAGTAACATCTAGGAACATCAGCTACTGCTAAATGTGTAGTGAGATTACAGTTAAATTGCTTATGTGTTGCATTAGCAGAGTAATTGAGTGTGTTTACACACAGAAGCCAGAGTTCCTAGTTTCTGAAGTCAGTATGATGTTTACATGCTTATTAATTAAACCCGGGATCCTCAAGTGCACATGAACACACTTATATTTTTTATCACCGTACTATAGGCTACCAAATCTGAACACATGTCTTTGGCACTCGTAGCTAGTAAGTTTTGCAGGAACTACTACTGGTTGTTTTCCCATTCTAGAATGTGTTGATGTAACACTCTAAGATGGGGGGCAGGACCCAGTATCATTGTATTGGTAATATGCTATTTTCATCCACAAGGAAAATTCACAAAAATTGAATCTGACTAGGTCCATGATCTCGCTGCATAGTGACAATCAAATTTTTGCCTGCCCCCATCTCAATTAAACATTACAGGACTATAGAATGTTGTGACGTCATTTGAAACACAACGCGTTCACATTCTAGAATTTGATGTCAAAATCTCAGATGGAGTATAATATGAAATATACAAACAGAAAATCCACAAGTAGTGAACCAAACATTTTTTGTTAGCAACTGGGTTTACCACCACACCAAAATAATCTTGTGGCTTAATGCAGAGTCTACTGACGGCAATCACACCTGTGTGATTGACTAAAGGCCTCCATGCACCAAAGCGACGATCGCCCATCTGAAGCCGTCTTAACGGTTCTTCCACGTCGCTCATTTCCGTCCTTTTGATATGTATGCGCCGTCTGCCCCCATTGCTCCAGGACGGAGGCCGTCTGACTAGTTTTCTGCCGATTGGCCTTGTTGAATCGGCGTCTTTGGTCTTTGGCACGAAGCACTCTGATAGGCCTAGCACTACAGCTGCCACGCCAATCAGCTCACAGGAATTTTAGCGGAAGTGACGGAGTGACGAGAGGTGAAAACCACAACAAAAACACTGCTGTGGCAGCGTACTGTCACCATACATGTCACGAAAATGATCTTACCTGTAGCAAGGAAACGCAGTGTGACCATCAGCCGTTCTCCCACTGAAATACAGTCCCGGTAATTTGTGTTTCAACGCCGTATAATTGACGTAAGAAGATCCTCTAACACGCAGAACTGTTCGGGGAACAAACGCTTTCTTCTTCAAGTAACAGAGCAGCGGCACCTAATCCACACAAAACAATGTCCAAACCGGCCATTATCACGTTTCTCAAATGTTCAAACAAGCTGAGAACAGTGGCAGACCAAGGCGCGCTACATGCATATGTACTCCATAAACATTGTGTCACTTCCGTTTATCTTTGTTCACTGGCTAGCGCCATCTGCCGCTTTGGGGGGGTAATTACATCACGCGCATGCGCAAGACATGGTCCTTAGGTCAGTTGTCGCTTTGGTGTATGAAGAGGGAAAAAGGTCATCCGACGTGAGGAAACGGGAGGGAACGAGAGGAGACGGGAAGAGACCAGCTGTCGCTCCGTCTTTTTGGCGGCAGTCTGGGAGTCTCCTTGGTGTATCGAGGCCTTAACATCATCACTTGACACCACAATGAAGAAATAACTTCACTTTAGGTCATGTTTACAGACAGTTTGTGTCAGTTTTGTCGATAAGTCAAGTACTTGCAGAGATATTAACTATAAAGCAGAGCAAGACATCTGCATTTTGAATCTTTACAGCAGATTACATTAGAATTCTTAAGGCCGGGACACACCGGGGCGTTCATCGGCAGTTGGGTGAGGTCAGATAGTTTGACGCGGTCGGCAACATGAGTCTGTTTGGTGTGTTCCTCACCATCGGACGTAGTAGGAGACAGTTGGACGTAGTTCTGGCCGATTACACATTGAATCGGCATCGGGCCATCGTGGTCAACGAGTGCACTGATTGGCTGTGTGTCCCGTTCACAATTTGTCAAACAGCTCGAGTTTAACATCAAAATATAAGGAACTTTCTGTTCTACAACTTCTTCATTATGTTTCCACATCGGTGACGCTAATGTGCTGCAGTTAGCTTACCTTAGCTTGTAGCCTCGTGCAGATAAAAATAAAATTCTCCCTCTGAGGCAAACAGCTGCAATAATCCAGTCCCTTTTATTCATTACTGTGATCAGGAAAGTTTAATCTAGTGCCTATAATTATTATTGACTGATAAATACTTGAGTTAAACACGTGTGTTGTGGAGTTTTATTTACTCGAGTGCAGAGTTTAGTGACTACCGCCGCCTGCTGTTGTAAATAGTTATTATGTTTTGCACATGCGCACTGCTCGGTCGAGGATCTGAATCGCTCTGGTGTCTGCAGCTACTTTCAATGGCGACAGAGGAGACGTGAGGAGACAGCAGTCGCCCTGCCTCTGCTGACAGTGGTCGGGCGTTGGGTTGTTGTGTCCCAGGCTTTACTTGCCCTCCAGCTCAATTTTAAATTATAGGCACTTTAGAATTCCATGACATCACATGGCAGGTACCACAAAGTTTTGATATATTGTGGTAAACTTTACAGAAATTGGGCAGAAAATACACAAATTTAGTTGATAAATTAACTGAATTTTGACCCCCAAAATAATTTCACCAAATTGACCAGATTGGCAACACAATTAAGCACCAGCTTCTAAGACTATGCAGATTTGTGAGTACCCTTTTTTACCTCTGGAGTAATTGATTGAGTTACCAAATAATCCAAACAGACCAGAGATGATACACTCCAGTTTTGGTCAATGTATTTATAATTGACCATTGGCTACTATGAACACACCTCCACATGCAGAATACTTTCACAATTTCTTCTTCATCATCAAAGTTTGTACAATGAATAAATATGGCTCCTTCACAGCAGATGTTTTAACTGGTCGCAGCAGGTAAGTGCAGGTGTAACTAATAATTCTTCACATGGCTCTTTTCCATTCTGTGTCCTAGTAAGACAGCAGGCTCAGTCAATGGAATGCTATTGTAATCAGTGGAATTAATACATCTGTGTTTCCCTGCAAAAACATGTCAAAATGTCTTTCATAAAAAGGGCTTGCTGTATTGAAGAATCTCCCCAACACTCACAGTCTTGTAAGTAAGCCTGTTTTATTTGATTTCAGATTTGTGTGAGGTAGAACACAATGGATGACTTATAAATAAGATTAAATTCTTGGTGTAAAGCATTTGCTGGAAAGCTATTACTCTTAGCTTTATGAGTGATGCTTTCTGCATTCTGGTGATACACAGTAAAACCCACATGCATATTCCATTCACCTTTTCTCACTTATCTTGGCTCTGGTCTTAGCCAAGCTCTCCCAAGCCTAGTTGAGAGACATTGTCTGCTTCCGGCATGCCTGGAGAGGTAGTCTTTAACACAGTCCCAAGCCACCTCAGTTTTCTCTCCATATAGAAGAGCAGTCTGTACGGAGGACACTGCTGGATCAGGTGAGTCAAGGAATATAGCTGGACCAGAAAACAGTAACAAAACAGTCTGTATAGCTGTGGATGCTAGACCACTCTGCCTCTCCCTTTCCACCCTTCCCTCACGTAAGAAGACCCTGAGATACCTACACTCTTTCACTCGAAGTGGGAACCCTCCTTAAGGCTGTATAGGCAAGCCACCCTTTCCAACTGAGGATCAGCTGAGAACTGTACCAGTACAAAGTAATGTTCCTAGCACAATAAAGGCTCGAGGGAAACATCATCATCAAAAGCCACCTGGGTACTCAGTTTCCACAGAAGATTCTCTCCAGCCTAGAAATTCTGTCCCATGCAAATAAAGCTCCAAGTGTACAGGGAGCAGACATGTGTTAGCAGAGAGCCCTGCACCCCACACCCCCAATGCACCCCCTACAGAAGGCCATGAGAGACACTGTTGAATGCCTATCTGAAAATTTTGCCAAAGTGTGTTAAGACTCAAATTTGTCACCTGGTATTCATTGGAGATATAGTTCAATGGCTGTAATTACAAATATCCAAGCAATACACAGCACATAATTGAGTCATGATTTTTTTTTTTTCTTCTCACAGACAGCTAGTTTGTCAATGTCATTTTAATAGGACCCTATCTCTAGTTTCCAGTTACAAATCTCTTCACATTTGGCAATTTCTTAAGCTTGCTGATGTGTTTATTATAACAGAATAATTAATATTCTTTTTGGACTCTTTCACATCTAAAAATGTCTTGGTTGCATGGTCAGTGCAAGATGAACAGCAACAATTCAGTCTACACACTGAAAAAAAAATTGTGGCAAAAATGACACAGATTTTTGAAACCAAGGTGAATGCTTACTAGTGACATAGCTTAAATTGTCAAAGAGTGAGTGAAATTTCAGGTTCACATGAGGGGAGCGGCCTGTCTGCATATCAGCCAACCGAGCAGCGCTGAACGCCAGGACACACATGAAGAGGATTTCTTCACTCCAGTGCTAAACAGAAATCTTCCAACCTGTCTGTGTGGGACTTTCCACTGTGACTATAGCTACACTCATTAATCAGCTCCCAAAGTAACGTCAAACCATATTTGTCAAAATTTTTTTCTTTGATTCATTGCTTTGAGAGAGAAGGTGAATTTATCTGCCCTGAAGCCGGGATTTCACCTACAACAAGCAATTCAAACCTAATTTGCTGCTTTGTCATGTATGGGTTGCACAGATGGTGACAAATTACTCCACCAAGAGTAATGGTTACACACAGTTCACTCAAGAAGGAGTTTGATGCTTAAATTGATTAGAGATTTAGAGATCACCTGGAGATGAGACTACAGCTGCTTCTGTAGGTCCATTATTAGCCCCAATACAATATGATATGGATTAAGCTGTCACTGTTAGAAGCTCATAACCACCAATGAACCATTATTTATTTAAAGACAGCAGATATATCTTGTTCTTGAGTATTTTTGATGACCACTGTCACCAAATGACAATAAAATGCAAAAATAGATATGGTTGATTGTTTACAAGATTAAAGCCCAAAAAAATGAATTTGCAGACCTAAGCCAGGTATACACTGTGCGATGTCTTACTCTTACAAATTTTACACGTTGTGTAAAATTGCAAACTACCACTTGTTCGCACTGTGCGAGGGCTCACACGTTGAATCATGTCTGTGACCAAAGTCAGTCAGAGCAAATTTCAGGCTCTGAACGCAGCATGTTTATGCCATTGTGGATTGTGTATGTCATGAATGAGCGTGGTGCTCACGTTCGTGTTGTCTAACTATAAGATGTACAACCACCGTTTTTGAGCTGCACAACTTTTCCCACAATTAGGAATCTTTAATCTGAGACGGAAAAATTGTGCAATGTATTCCCGGCTGTATATGCAATAAATCATAAGAACACAAAAATGAAATACTATAGCTCTAAGTGTAACACAAAAATGAAATACTATAGCTCTAAGTGTAAAGCTGACAGTTACTGGTTGGACAAAGCACACTGACCATCCTCTAGTGCAGGCTTCCACAACAGGCAAACCCAGGTCCAAATCCAGATTCCAGATCCAGATGCACTCCATAAGAGGACAAAGAGGCAGTTTGTTTTATCGGTAATTACAGGTCTGTGTTTATCAATCTCTGTCTGATGAGGCTGTGCATGTAAACCACTGACTGTATATATGGCTACAGAGCTACTACAAGGCCAGAGATAGCTTGAATTATAGCTTAATTGAATCAACAAACCTTTGACCATTTGCACTCATTATTACAGCCACACTACATACAATTTCTATGTCAAGATATTCTCAGACTGACATCATCATAACTGCCTTGGGAAGCCATGGTAAAATTCTCACAGATTCTTTTGCATAAATATCAACCTAATCATAACAGTGTCTTCAAACTATTACACTGAATGTGTCGCAAAACTCTTCCGAATGTGTCTGTTTGTCCATATATAGGAATAGTTTAGTTTTATATGTGTTTATCTGTGTGCCTTAACTTTTCCCAGACCCTCTATTATAAATGTATTTTATCTGTGTTATATGTAAAGCACAGACATGACCTTCTCCACAAGTAGAAATATACTCAGTCACTTTTAAGTGCTGAAATCTGGTTATTTTATCAGCTTTTATGTACATGTCAAAAGAGGACAAAATAGCATGCCAAGAATAACTATCTTGGTCATAAACAGAACTTTTTTATATGTAAGATGCTTGTCTTTTGGCAGCGGTGCTTCATCCCGTTTACTGTTTTCAGGAGGGGTGAGGCATGATAGCATTATAAACAAGTCTAAAACACTGACAGACGCCATACAAAGACAGTGGGTTCCTCCAGTTAATAACCTGTGGACAATTGCCAGTTAGGGCTTATAGGAAGGGTGATGTAATGTTTATACAATATAGGGATACTTCACATCTCTGTCAGAGCAGCAACTCACCTGCGTTTATCCAATCCCCAAAGAATCCTGCAGGAGACAAGAGAGGCAGTGAGAGGTCTGTCACTGAGTGTGTGAGGACATTTTTTGTATTCAGTCACTAATGGAGGTCGACGTAATGAAGGTAGATGTAATAACAACCTTAGAAACAAGTGTGCCAACATTTCATAGACATGGTGTAACACATGTTTTTGTCTTGCACAATATTGTATAGTCTTGTTTTTGTGCACTCTATGTTCATCATCATTGGCTTGTATCCTTCCCAGAACTCCCTCTGTTCGTAGGCAATGCGTTATTGGTGGCTCGTCCGGGATGTTATCATATTTGCAGTATTTAACCAAAATACTCTGGGCACTGACGTGTGAAATCAAGACCCTTGCTTTTTGTAAATAATATGTACAATAAAGGATTACCATTCAAATTTTGCAAATTTTACTTTACAGTATGATTTTGGTAAATGGTATCAGAGTGATTGTGTATGTTATATGAGCAAAAATACCTGAAGGCTATTGCTTTTAGCATTCTTGTTTTATCTGCTAACAGTAAACAAAACAGTAGTACTGTGTGTGTATATGATATAATTTTCACTCAAATAAATAGGAAATGCCACACCTTTTATTACTGCAATGGGCGGATGAAAACTTTGCACAACAATTACTTGGAATGGGTGAGGGAGAAGCCCAAAAGCTGCAATGGACAAAAACCTTGTTATAATAATGTATAACAATGATATTTTCACATCTGAATGTTTTGGAGTAATACATACAGTATGTAAAGTTACTGTAGGCATATGGCGTCAAAGACAATGTTGAGATGTTGACTACTACAAATGCTATGACATTTCTACCTAGCTTTAAACCAGCATTTAGGATTACAATTGTCATGGCTTAATGACAGTCATTGTGATTAGGTACTTAAAATGAACAGCTGGAAAACGTGTGAGAAATCTAGTAGATTGTTTTGTGTATATGCATAGTTTTGAAGTAATGTTCCTCTCTGGCACCTGGAATGTTCCAGGAAGCCTTTATACGCCCACAAGGTTGGAGCTCCATCAGATACAGCATATAAGGAGTCTATGACACAGGTAAACCCAGTGCACCGAAATTGTTTTGACAGATTCCAAGGCGACTCAAGTATTCTGATGAAAGTCTGAGCAAAATATTTTGATAAGCAGAATGCTCTGATCCAAATTTAAGGACACACTTGCAATGGTACAAAGTAGTCTATTGATGTATTGGATGTAATATTTGCAGTTGATGTGTGGTCCACAATGCCCAGTTGTCTGTTATTTACCGCATAATTATATTTTTTACATTAGGTGTAATATAATCTCACTGTGCTATATGTATCCTTGTAATAATTGTTGTTTAGTGTTGGCACTTGTTGGCACCAGTGAGTGCTTTAACACACCAGGCCAAACCTTCTTAACCATAAATGTCCATTAGTGTAATTTTCTGAGTAACATCAGTTGATAACCATAAACTGACCCAAAGGAAAATAGTCATTGTAAGTTAAAAATGTGCACTAACTTAGCAATAAAGGCATTTTTTGTCAGTTTTGGTCACTTCCTGGAAAACATGCTTCAGCTTGGTGGCTTTGCAGTAGATAGGTGTAGTAGGTGACAACATAGGGTGCAGTTGGACGCTGACGTCAAAGCACGCTGCACCTAAGTTGCCATTTTTTGTGGGTGGATGGCAGTTAAGTAAGTTGGTAGATAGGCAGACAGATTGATAATGTGGGTAAGTAGGTAGGTGAGGCGGAAGTAGATGAGGTCCAACCTCATGGCTTGTAGGTACATATGTAGCTGTTATACTTGGTAGATGAGTTGATATCAGTATATATCAGTGTATAGTTAGTAGGATGGATGGTGGGAGAGTGTGTGTTAGGTTGGTACAGGCATTTACATGGGAAGACAGAGACCCCCCCACCCATGATATTTTTACCGTGTTGTGATAATGATTTCTATCTGCGGAGGTTGATCACTTGTGCTTTAAATTATAGCCCTTGTTGTAATCTCTCAATCTCCCTACACTGGGATAAATAAACATTCTTTTATCTACAGTCTAGACCAAATTTCTGGGATTCTCTTTATGTCCATCAGATGAGTAAATGTTTCCTTAATCTTCTTGGTCATGGATAAGAAAAGGCTTGGGTTTCTTGATTCCAGTTCTAGTTCATTGAATGACCTTATCGCAGCACACTGTTTTCACTGGAGCCTGCGTCTCCTGGCAGGGCAGCAGATGATTAATGCAGAATGTGTGGGACCCGACGGTGAACGCCCGCGTCTTGCTTCACCACATTACACATCTCAAACATCACAGTTCGAGGTGTAGTGAGCGTAACATTTGTCTAAGATCAGTGATGTCAGCAGGTGTCTATGTACAATGTCACTGTCAAATAAGTCTAGCTTGATACAAAAGCAAAAGATCAAAACTTGTGTGAAAAGTTTGTCTGCGTGTCTCTGGTAGAATGATATCCTATTTTCAGAATGCAGCAAAAAGAAACTGCCAGGAAAAAAAAAGAAAAAATGAAGCAGCCACTCGATGTAGAAGGTAAGTATTTGAGTGCAAGAAGATGCACTACCAGCTTTCACGTGTTTTCTGTGATGTGGAGAGCCCCTATAAAATACCAACTCCAACCACAAGGGGTCACAAACTAGGGTAATCCATTTGCCAGTTCTAACCCTATCACAGAGCACTGTGGCATGCAGGGTTGCCAGACCTGATGGACATTTTCCAGCCCAAACAGAACTTAAAATGCATCAACGCAACTAAAAACTGTAAAAATCACATCTTCTCTCAAATCTAAATGTTTAAACCATAATATGTAAAAAAGAACATTTCATAAGCACACAAAACTTCACGGCTGCATTAAATAAACAAAGAAAAAAGCAGGCGGCTCTGGTGGCTATACTCTGCTCATAAGGAACTTTTGTAAAGAAATTTGCAACACTCAAGTGGTTCACTCATGTATTTAAGGAAGGAATAATAAGGATACACTCTACATCAAACATGTCCTATCACATTGAGGGATAAAATAAACTCTATTATGCTTTTCTCTGCACAAGGCTACAAGCTAAGCTAATTGCAGCACATTAGCGTTGCAGATATAGGAAACATTCTGAATAGTTTTTTAAACTAAAGTCTCTTATAATTTCATGTTAATCCTGAGTTGGATAATAGATTCTGAATGAAGCATACAGCCAATCAGAGTGCTCCTTGATGTTGACCTCTGATGCTGATTCGACATGTTCAATTGGCCAGAACTGTGTCCAGCTGTCTCCTACTACGTCCGATGGTGCACAACACACCAAACAAACTTGCGTCACTGACTGCGTCAAACTGTCTGACTGTGGCAGACGGCTGTGTTTTTTACTTTTTTGCCGTTTAAAAACTGGCCAAACTTTATAAACCAGTCCAGTGTTTAATAGAAGCCCATTGGGCAGAAACCAAACCAATCTGGCTACATTGGCATGAAGAGCACAGTATATCTGGCAAAAAATACTAAGTTATATTAAATATGCAAATCAGATTATTTGCCAACAAATATAGGGCAATATTTCTGATTGTTGTATATTTAGTCTTCATCTTATATTAGGAATATATTGTACAATGGTGTAGAGTGAATTATATCTTTTTGCAAATAAACCATTCTTTGAAGAGCCCATTGTCCGGTTTGTTCTCCTTATAGTGTATTTGCACTTTCAACCAAATAGCTCCTTCTCCCTCTTATTAAGTCATACACATCTTGTTTCTTATCATTACTAGGATGTAGTTGATGTACTGCTTGTCCAATAAAACAGTTATCTGGTGTAAAAATATGTTTATGCCTCAAGGCTACACTCCAGCTCTGCCCCAGTGAGCATTCACATTAAGATATGACGTGGACTAATATTTAATTGTATAAATTTTGTTCACTGTCATCTCACCTGCCATTAGATACTATTTTCTATGTTTAATTCTACCTGAGACCATACGTAGTCTAGCACTATCTCTTAAGATAGTAAATTATGCCTTGATTGATTGCTGGGAAATAGCAGTAATCTGGTTGCACTGGAATGCCCATTACAGCTAGATTTTCACACCCCTACAACATTCCCCTTCGCCGGTGAGTGGAAGGGTTTGCGGACAAACTAAAAATACGCCTGGAATTTGTACTAATTCATGTTTAAAAGCACAGGGAGGACTGGTGTCTCAATGTTTAGAGGAAAATATCTTCCAAGAGTTAGTAGAATGTGTTTTTCTTATTCTAGTACAGAACATATTGGTAGGTACTGTGCTGTTTTTAGTATACATAAATTGTAAAAACACAATTATTACATATTACTGATTTTGAACACACAATTTTCTATCCTATTCTGCAATGTATTTTAAAATCAAATACCCAAAGTTGTGTCAGATTAGGAGAATTGGATCTCCTTAAATGGGCTATAATCATTTTAGACTTACTGGCTGACTGATCACTGCTTGGCATTGCTTCGAAAAAAAACAAAAAACAATATTAAAATCTTCTTTTCTATAGCTGTGCAAACAATCACATCAGTAATGGACTAGAAAACAAAACTTCTTCAAAGGGCTTTCGCTTTACTAACTTCATTGGCTGTGTTCCACAAACTCTACAATCTTGCAAATAGTTTATGCAGTATTCTAAATCTTTAACAATTACCACCCTTTATGCTCTAACACACTTCACTCCATAACGCCCCATCTTAATCATCTCTTGTCCAAGAATCTCTTCCATGATTTCCTGTCTTGTCTCCACTGTCCTGTCCAACAAAGCCATGAAAAGCCAAAAAAAAATCTATATATAAAAAAATCAGGCTGTGACCCAATGGCAGATCATCACAGAGCATTACAGGACTGGATGAGCCTCTGTTGTGTTATGCAGAGGCTATTCTTACAATGACTTTTTTGAGCTTAAGAGATTAACATACCTTTAGCAGTATTTTGTTTCATTCACACATGTTTGAGTTATTTGCTCTCACCGCTCTACGATACGTGAAACCAGGAAGTGCTCCTGCACATTTCTAAAGCCCTTACATCGTCCTTGGACTCATTCTGAGGAGTTCAGTGCTTAACTTGCATCACTACAAAGCAGTCAGCTCATTTACCTAAATGTTAGCGTCATATTGCTAATAGCCATGAATAAATAGCCATCTTATGCGCGGTGGATTTCCCACCATTGCCAACAGGGGGCGACAGACAGCTAATGCAATCTTGTTTATGGTTGTCCTAATACCAGTGTCAGTACAGTACTGACTGATTAGGTTTTTTAATGTAAAATTGTGTTTAATGTGAACTGCTATATCATGTGTTTTATTTAATTAAAAATGTAAAAATGACCCAAATGAACATTCTAGTGTGCACTATAAGCTTGTGGCTAGATCACAGTGTTGGGAGTTCAGAGTGACGTGTAGAGCACCTATATAACACACAGTAAGCAGAGCCTATGTATTGCTACTTGAGCCATACGATCTCCCATGGGTTTCTTTCCTCTGAAGTTCACTCACTGTTATTATTCTCTTTCTACATCTGCACATAAACAAAGTAAGCCTCTCAGTGATGAATGGTAATGCCCTGGGCTTTGTCCGTGATCCTCTGTCTGGTGTTAATTAGCACTCAGGGGGCTGAGGCTGACCATGATGTGATATTGTTCTGATGTCATGGAGCACAGCGACCTCGCAGGTCAGACATCACACTGCACTCTCAAGTCTTTGATGATCACAATCAACTCGTTTGTTATAAACATGGAGTGCCATTAGAAAAGTTCTGTAGAGTTTACTGGAGTCTATTACATTTGTAGAATTTTTATTTGATTTGCTCTACTAGGTTACAACATAAGAATCGCAATTACAAAATTATTCTGTTCCAAAAAGGTTTCTATGGTCAGCTTCTAAAAATACTTGACAATACTGATTTGTCAGCAAGGATTTTTTTTGCTTTACACATTATTCTTGTGCCAAATACTTAACACATTACTGTGACTACATTTCTCAGAGATCTGTTGCTTTGTCTCCACTCTGTGTAAAAACATTTTAGTCTCTTCACTTCTCTGACTTTATTCTTGAACCAAGAAGGCCATGCCACTCTGCAAACGAGCCAGCACTTATCTGCGAGCACAGGTATTCTCAACATTTTTTATTTAGGTGTCTGTGGTGACAGCACCACTCTCTTTTCTGGCAACTTGACTTGAATGTGTGTCGGGAGCAAGCACAAGCTTGTGCAAAGCACCTGATCAGCACATCAGTCGTCCAATTCAGTTGCGCAGCAAGAGATGATGGCTATTTCAAAGTGGTGTCATCTTACCATTGGATGAAGTTACATTGTGTCTGTGTTGATTGACTGTAACACTGAATACCCATTGGGTTTGGAGAACTCATTTGGACAATTGTTTAAAAGAAAGTTGGACTAGAGAAACTTGTCAAACATTTAATTCAAGCCAGGTATGTTTCACTCCAGAAAAGTGCTTCCAATAAAACAGTCAACACATCTCTGGTATGGATGTATTCAGCTCTGAATGTTGCAGGTCTTGTGGCTGATTTAAACTTAACATCAGTCTTCTCCCATTTCTGTCGTGTATATTAGTTCTGCTGGGGCTTAAAGATGGACTGTATTATCTGTTTCTACAACACCACCCCTGCACATCAAAGAGCCACATGGGGACATTTAATGCTGTGTCCACTCAACAAATGTGGATGGTTTCTGGTCCTCTTTCATGGCTGCGACAGCCAGCACAGGCTCATCACAGAAATATGTTAATATTTACTTTTGCACAGGTCAAATATGAAATTCGTAAGAAACCCACCTACGTAGCTAAGGTGTGTGGAGAGTTGACAGGGTTAAGATAGGTGAGAGGTTGACAGATATACTGTATAAGGATTTGGTGCTATGTTCAGAGGTGAGTTATTTATAAGTATAGTGGTATTATTCAATTTGATAGATTAGAATGCATAGATACTTTGATTATCCCGAAGGAAATTTATTTATTAAAACTAGTCATATTAACAATGGATTTTCACTAGCATGTACTGCAATAGTTAAGATGTGTTGTAATATTAAATAACATGGAAAGGTGTTTCTCTTCTTTCACTCCGTCACTGATATAATGTCTGATTTAATAGCTCCTACTCTAACCAATTAGTGTGGTGCACATTTACATGTGTCCAGGTCTCATAGACAACCATACATCAACATGACTGGTGGGAGCTGTTTGGCCTGGAGCAGTCTGTGTGAGTTATAACAGTTTTCAGCTTGTAGTTGGAGGGCCTCATGTTTTGGGAAAGAATCATGCTGTTACATGGCCAGAGCTAAACACTTTTTCTTGTACTCAGAGTTAAAATCATATATTTTGCTAAAGAAGTGAATATGTTTCTTAATCTTCCTTGAGTCCATCAGAGATATAACAGTGGATTGAAAAATGAATTGAAACAAGAACATAATATTTGGAGTGTACACTCATTCTGCAGAGACAGACACATATTGATGTTAATAAATGTACTATATACTGTGCCGCAAATCTGTGGCATCTGACTCACATTGTAATACCATTAAGATATCTCATCACATTGTGATATCTGCCACAGAATATGTCACATATTGTATCGTATGCTACTCTTTGTGCCATGCCATGCAGCATGCCACAACTTTTTTGGCACATTGCACACAATATGCCTCGCATCTGTGGCTGTATTGTTGTAGCACCTGTCACATGACATACCTCTCCTTGAGATGGCTTCCACACAATGTACTGGAAATTTGTGGCACTTGCCCTACAACAGGCCATATCTTTGTGGCAACTACTGTATAACATGCCACAACTTGGCTCTTCTACGACTTTACAAGAGCATTTGCCATCTCCTGCAGTTTGTTGTGTTCCAATTGACGCAAAGTTGCAGCCTGCAACAGATAAAGCAAGAACTACAAAGTGTGGCATATACCTCAAATTTACAGCATTTCTTATTGCCCCCACCATAAAGTTATAACATATATTGTTGCAGCTATGTCTAGCACAAAAACTGCCAGAAATAGCTGCTGCTGACCTAAAATTAGCTGACCAAAGTTCATCAGGGAAATAAAGTTTTGCTCATGTTGATCACTAGAGACTGATTTGATAATGACTAGAATCATTTTGAATTAAATAGGTTAAACTTCAAAGGCAGTTTTAGGCCTTAAGACAGTCCAGAGGAGGTCCTTTCGAAGACAAGTATTTGTATTAATCAGCCTTTCCATTTATCCCAAACCTTGCGCTGCTTTCATTGAGGGATGTTGCCTGATGACCCCACATTCCTGTTACCCCTCTCATCTTCCAGCTCAATAGACAGCCCAGGACTGGCTAATCAAAAGGTGATGTTTAGAAGATGTCTTCAGTCACAATGGAAGATAAAGGAGAAATAGGTATTCTGCAAACCCCTTGACTAAATTATCTTGCCTCATACAAACCAAGTGGTCTTCAGTTTTTGCTAATAAGGACTTAAGGTCAGTGTAATTGTTTCAGGAAACACAGCACTGATCAGAGGTGCAATTTGAGGGAAAATGAGGTTCTGTTGAATGACCTCATCTCTTTGGTTGGACAGGCCAAGCCCTGAGGCTTTTCTGATTTGTCTTCTTGGGTCAGCAGCACCACATTTGTAGGATGTGTGTGTTTGTGTGTCTAGAGAGGTCACCACGGGGAAAAGTCTAGTGAAGATGAGTCTGGGTGAGGAACTGAGATGATTGGACCACCTACAAATGATTCAGCGCTCTCTTGATGAGATTCCATTTTCAGCAGACTGGATCGCCTATTTTATCAAAGTTCTAACAGCCGACTTGATTAGAGACCTTTGAATTAAGCAGGAATGTAGCATGATTTAAGTTGGGCCAATTAACCATGAGCCTACACTGTTTGTAAAGACCACTAATCTGGGAAAGACTCACCTGAAGCTAGAAATCTGAGAGCCCTCATGAGTAACCAGAAAGACTTAAACCTTTAATACAAAGTAAATGACAAAACCTCTAAAGTTACAATGACGCAAGATCACTTTAAGGTAATAGACATGTCTGTATGTCTGTCCTCTTTAGTGCCAGTGGTTTAGTGGTGAAGAATCCCTCAGAGCAAGACAGTCTAGTGTGGACTATGTATGTGTCCATGTTATTTTTGGTCCAAGCATTCTCTTGCACCAGAAACACTGACAAGTTGTGTCCAAAAATTAATGAGTATAATATTTGAAACATAATCCTTTCTGTCTTTTTTTTAAATGAGCACATTGTGAGGAAGTCATCTACACTACCAAAATGGTGCCCTTTCAAGTAATGTTTTTTTTACCTTTAGGAACTATACCTGGAGGTTTTTGGTCACTTGAGACAAAGTTTTTGTGTTCATTCTGAGATCAGCTCAACCCGGATCCTTTATTACAAAAAAACAAAACAAAAAAAAAAACATGGCTCAAAATCATGGGGTACAAATACGCTGTGTTGTGTACGCTCACAAGTTTTAAGGAGGCAGTGTTCATTACTCATTACTTTTTGGGCACACCTTACTAGGGGTGTAATGACAAGTTTTTTACAATGATACAATAGGTATTTTATTTCATTAAAAACACAAAAATTACATCCAATAAGAACTATCTGCTTTTATTTTAACATGCAAATTTCTATTTCAATAATTATCTTTTTTTCCATTTATATTGATATAGGCTATCTAGAAAGCAAAACAATTTGACACAAGGTAATGCGTATCAATATACTTATTGATATAGTAACTGTATCATTACACCCCTACACCTCACACAAATGACCTGGGTGCTGTCAGTGTCACTAAGTGTGAACTAGTTAACAAATTAAATATATGAATCAATCAACATTAAATATTTATAGGTACAAAAATCAATTAGTTAACTTTTGAGAGCTTTAACTGTTCATTCACAAATGGAACTTTTACTTTGGCTTATTATTGTAACAACTACAATTTTAGTATTTAAGTATTTTTAACCTATAAATAAAATGTTCACATTTGACCTTCAAAAGTGATAAGTGATTCAAAAGATAAAAAATAAAGCACAACCCACCTCATTCACCTTAAATGGGTTTTTGTTTCATTGTTTTATACCTTTGATCCACCCTTCTCCGTTAGTCTGTAAAGGTACATTGACTGTCTTTGCTAAAGCTTACAGCCACTGCAGACAGCTGGACGAGTGCAGACAATAGGTACACCCAGCCTGTCTCCACGTTACACTGAGATCAGCTCTGTCATCGTTTGATCGTGCTATGTAACTGTGACAAACACACTTTAATATCAAATAAAGTTAAAGGAGACACAGATGACACGATAGAATGATCAAAGGCCACAGCTGAAGCCAGGATGTTGTCATTATCCCGCTGTGTTTAAGCCAACAGTGACAAGCATCTCTTTTGAAGAACAATATTGAATTTCATACAGATAGATAGGAGATCAAAATACTGTGATAGTCTTAAAGCGTGATTTGATTTGACAATTACAAAAGCAATAAAAGATCCATATTCAATTCGACTTATTTGGATTATCAACCTTGACACATCCCCACATGTTATAAGGTATCTAAACCATCTGAGCTTGATAGCTGACTGAATGTCACCAGGGCAGTCAAGTGAGAGTTAAGACCTAAAGATGTCAAACTGATGATGGAACTGCTTTGCTTATGTCTTCTCGTTGGTAGATAGGAACCCCGAGCATGATGGCAATCTACTCACGCTGATTGCTGATTCTGACCTTAGCCACAGTACTTCACACTGAGTTATCTAAGAACACTCTTCCTCTTCAAATGTTCAGAGCTGCTCATGCACAGTGAACACAACCAGCATAATCAAAAAGGCCCATCAATGCCAGTACTTTTTAAAAAGACTGAAGAAGGCTGGAATTAGCTCTTTGATTCTCAAAGCCTTATATCGGTGTGTGGTGCAGAGTTTGTGTTCGCCTCAATTATGTGGGTAGAGAAATACTCCAAAAGGGGTTAAATCTGCTCCAAAAATACAGTCTCAATTTACCCTGCTTAAGTTCTGTGGTTTTGATTACAGTAGGTACAATTTCAACGTAAATGAGTAAATGCTGACCTTTCTATGATTTGAATTCATTTTTTTCTCAATACTGGAGATAACCAGTTTTAGGCCCCGTTTACACAACAGTGCTGGCCAGGAAAATGCAACAGCCATGCCAGCTCCGATTTACATTTATTTGGCAATGCTGAGGTGTGAAGAAAACAGGAATTAGTATGAGTAAAACTGTAATATCCATATTTGTCCAGTAAATGGTGCTGTGGTCCCCGCAAATGCTCTACACCACACAGTGAGTAAACAGCAGAGGAAATCATAGTTCCTGTCTGCAACTTCCCAATAGCTTTAAGATCTTGTGGTTTTCTTGAGCCATTCTCATAAAGTCTCTCGTAGAAGTAAGTACTTGTACATATATTGCTGAGAGTTAATGCACTAAATACAGTGGGGCAAAAAAGTATTTAGTCAGTCACCAATTGTGCAAGTTCTCCCACTTAAAAAGATGAGAGAGGCCTGTAATTTTCATCATAGGTATACCTCAACTATGAGAGACAAAATGAGAAAAAAAAAAATCCAGAAAATCACATTGTCTGATTTTTAAAGAATTTATTTGCAAATTATGGTGGAAAATAAGTATTTAGTCAATAACAAAAGTTCATGTCAATACTTTGTTATATACCCTTTGTTGGCAATGACAGAGGTCAAACGTCTTCTGTAAGTCTTCACAAGGTTTTCACAAACTGTTGCTGGTATTTTGGCCCATTCCTCCATGCAGATCTCCTCTAGAGCAGTGATGTTTTGGGGCTGTCGCTGGGCAACACGGACTTTCAACTCCCTCCAAAGATTTTCTATGGGGTTGAGATCTGGAGACTGGCTAGGCCACTCCAGGACCTTGAAATACTTCTTACGAAGCCACTCCTTCGTTACCCGGGCAGTGTGTTTGGGATCATTGTCATGCTGAAAGACCCAGCCACATTTCATCTTCAATGCCCTTGCTGATGGAAGGAGGTTTTCACTCAAAATCTGACGATACATGGCCCCATTCATTCTTTCCTTTACACGGATCAGTCGTCCTGGTCCCTTTGCTGAAAAACAGCCCCAAAGCATGATGTTCCCACCCCCATGCTTTACAGTAGGTATGGTGTTCTTTGGATGCAACTCAGCATTCTTTCTCCTCCAAACACGAAGTAGAGTTTTTACCAAAAAGTTCTATTTTGGTTTCATCTGAGCATATGACATTCTCCCAATCCTCTTCTGGATCATCCAAATGCTCTCTAGCAAACTTCAGACGGGCCTGCACATGTACTGGCTTTAGCAGGGGGACACGTCTGGCACTGCAGGATTTGAGTCCCTGGCGGCGTAGTGTGTTACTGATGGTAGCCTTTGTTACTTTGGTCCCAGCTCTCTGCAGGTCATTCACTAGGTCCCCCCGTGTGGTTCTGGGATTTTTGCTCACCGTTCTTGTGATAATTTTGACCCCACAGGGTGAGATCTTGCGGGGAGCCCCAGATCGAGGGAGATTATCAGTGGTCTTGTATGTCTTCCATTTCCTAATAATTGCTCCCACAGTTGATTTCTTCACACCAAGCTGCTTACCTATTGCAGATTCAGTCTTCCCAGCCTGGTGCAGGTCTACAATTTTGTTTCTGGTGTCCTTTGACAGCTCTTTGGTCTTGGCCATAGTGGAGTTTGGAGTGGGACTGTTTGAGGTTGTGGACAGGTGTCTTTTATATAGATAACCACTTCAAACAGGTGCCATTAATACAGGTAACGAGTGGAGGACAGAGGAGCCTCTTACAGAAGAAGTTACAGCTCTGTGAGAGACACAAATCTTGCTTGTTTGTAGGTGACCAAATACTTATTTTCCACCATAATTTGCAAATAAATTCTTTAAAAATCAGACAATGTGATTTTCTGGATTTTTTTTTTCATTTTGTCTCTCATAGTTGAGGTAAACCTATGATGAAAATTACAGGCCTCTCTCATCTTTTAAGTTGGAGAACTTGCACAATTGGTGGCTGACTAAATACTTTTTTGCCCCACTGTATGAACGTATGAGGCATAAAAACCTCGTAGTCTGCGCTTGTGGGTCAGCTGACATGCACCCGGCAGGCATCCAATCACTGTTCAGATTGGGGCTTTTACATTATTGTTTTAAGTGAGGACTTGTTTTTCCAGTTTACATGAGTGTGAAGCGGCTCCCCGCTGCAGGACCTTTTCCAACGTTTTCAAAAGATTGCAGATTCAGAAAATGGAAACCCCATCCTTGTATAAACAAAAGGCCAAACAGCAATCAAATCTAGGTGGATTCGGCAAAACATGTTACCATCTAGAGAAAGTCCCTTATTGCCCTCTTTGACAACAGAGTTAAACTGTACAGACCAGAATACTGATGCCATAAATCTATGTTGTCATGGTATTAATAATGCCATGGATACAAAAGGCACACTGACCATAACTTATAAACTCATAAGCTGTATGTGTATTTTTAGAGCTAGGTTACAGAGGCAGCAGCCTGAACAAAGACTCTCCTGTCCCTATAGTACATAGATCCTTCAGTGTATCCTAGGTCTTCTTTCTGTGGGACATGTCCATAACGCCTCTCTGAGGGCAAGGTCCTAGACTCAAGGTACCAGAAATAGGAGTGTCTTCTCTAAGTTCCTTCTGGATGACTGAGCTTCTCATTGTTTTTTTTCACCCTTTGGAGGAAACTAATTTCACCCACTTGTGTTTGAGACCTTGTCCCTTTGGTCATGACCCACAGCTCATAACCATTGATATAAGAGTAGAAACAAAGATGGACCTGTAAAACAAAAGCTTTTTTTCTTTTGGCTCAGCTCTCTTTTCATCTCTACAGGCTAGTAGATTGTTTCAGAAGCTGCACTGACCTGTTGGTCAATCTCCCTTTCCATTCTTCTCTCACTCGCAAACAGGAGCCCAAGATGTATAAACCACTCAATTTGGAACATGAACTCTCATTAACCTGGAAGGCCAAGCCATTCTTTTCCATCTGCGACCCATGGCCATGGACTTAGAATTCTCACCCCAGCCGTTTCACACTTCACAGTACATGTTGAAAATCTTGGTTCGATAAAGCCAACAGGAAATCACCATTTGCAGAGAGCAAAGATTAAATCTTGTGGTACCAAATTTGCACCCCCTCTGGCCCCCACTGCTCCTAGAACTATGGATGAAATCAGAGAAGGGAAGCCCTGCTGCAGTCAAACATGCACTGGCAACAGGTCTGACTTGCTGTCAGCAATGCAAACCAAGCTCCCGCTGCAAGACAGCTTTTATCATCCACCCCTCCACAGAATGCCACCAGGGACTTCAGAGATTCTCTGGACTCACAAAGCACATGTGGACTGGATGGGCAAACTCAAATGAACCTTTAAGGACCCTATAGAAGGTATAGCACTGGTTCAGTGTTCCACCACAATTCTCCTCTTCATTATCTTTTCAACAACAGATAAGTAGTGTGCTCCTGCTGCAGCAGGAACACATCTTCCAGACTCTCTTAAAAATGAACCACTAACCCAGCATAGTCGAGATGCCTTCTGACCAAAACAGCCACACCACATCTAGAAACTAGTCTCATCTGCCAAGTGCCTTAACACAAAGGACCCCTTTGACCGCATTAAGGGGGGTATACACCAAGGCGACTAGTTTCCTGCCGATTAGCCTTGTTGAATCGGCGTCTTTGGTCTTTGGCACGAAGCGCTCTGATAGGCCTAGCACTACAGCTGCCGCGCCAATCAGCTCACGGGAATTTTAGCGGAAGTGACAAGAGGTGACAAACGCTGTGGCAGCGTACCGTCACCATTTTTGCATTCTTCGCAATTCCGTGCGGAAAGTTATCTTCTTCAAGTAACAGAGCAGCGGCACCTAATCCACACAAAACAATGTCTAAACCGGCCATTATCACGCTTCTCAAATGTTCAAACAAGCTGAGAACAGTGGCAGACCAAGGCGCGCTGTATGCATATGTCTTCCGCAAACATTGTGTCACTTCCGTTGATCTTTGTTCACTGGCTAGCGCCATCTGCTGCTTTGGGTGGGTGGGGTAATTACACGGTCTTTAGGATGGTTGTCGCTTCAGTGTATGAAGAGGGAAAAAGGTCATGCGACGTGAGGAAAAGGGAGGGAACGAGAAGAGACGAGAAGAGACGAGCTGTCGCTCCGTCTTATCGGTGGCAGTCTGGGAGTCGCCTTGTTGTATCTAGGCCTTTAGTGACTTGGATAAACACATTTTGCTCTGCTTCACCTCCCCAACACCCGGTGGTGAAAGTTTAAGAGCTTATTTCCTCTCTTTACTTCCAAAGTTGATCCTGATTATCAACTTACTGTATGCAAACTAGGGATGTAATGATGCATTGAAGTCACAAGCCGATTCACAATTTTATGTTCATGATTACATTTTTTATTAGCAGACTTAGTTGCAGTATAAATATGACCAAAAATATATATTTTTTTACACAGCCTATTTGTGTTCCCCTATCAAACTTAAATTGTTGTACATTTCTTATTAACAGAAATTAAATACAAAAGTAGGTCATGTCAAAATAACAATATATACAATATTTAACATAATAGCCTACATAAAAATATAGGCCTAATTTGTAAGTAATTTCTTTCTACTATCCTCTTTCTACTATCCTCCAAGAACAGATACCCTATAGTAGCAAAGAATTCCTCTTAGAGAAGCAGCTTATCATAAAACCACACCTCAGTAATACACACTATATTGCCAAAAGTATTTGCTCACCTGCCTTTATATCCATATGAACTTAATTCTTAATCCATTCGGTTTCATATAACGTTGGCCCACCCTTTGCAGCTATAAGAGCTTCAACTCTTCTGGGAAGGATTTCCACAAGGTTTAGGAGTGTGTTTATGAGATTTTTTTTTTTTACTATTCTTCCAGAAGCACATTTGTGAGGTTAGACACTTATGTTGGACGAGAAGGCCTGGCTTGCGGCCTTTGCTCTAATTCATCCCAAAGGTGTTCTGTCAGGTTGAGGTCAGGATTCTGTTCAGGCCTGTCAAGTTTTTGCACACCAAAGTCACTCATCCATGTCTTTAAGGACCTTGCTTTGTGCACTGGTGCGCAGTCATATTTGAACAAGAAGTGGCCATCCCCAAGCCGAACGATGGTAAATTGAGCAAACAGGTATGTGCAGCCTTAATAATACCTTCAGATGTCTCTCTTGCTGTGCGCCCTGAGCTTGTGGTTGTTCCCTTGTGAATGAGGGCACCGTGTGCGCAGTCCTCCTCTGTGCAAGACAGAGGAGAAAAAGTGCACTCCTGAGCCGCTCCGAGTAATTAAGCTCTTGTACAGCCTTTTCATGTTCCTGGCACGTCAGGCTAGTGACTTTACAAGTCCTGTAAACTAAAACTTGATACAAAATTATGTTTCTCTTAAGTAAAATGGCCAGGAAATGATGTCTAACACCAAACAAGTGAGCCAGATTACATACCATTAGAGTTTTTGCATACATTTTTATAAATTGTTTTATAATTGTTACATTCCTATTGTAAAAAATACACTTTTTCCCGCTTTACCTGCCAGAGTCCTGTGGTGTTCCCAAGCCTGCCATGAGTGATCTGAATCTTGCCTGTGGTCTCTGCCCAGTGGGATATGCCTGGAACACCTTCCCAGGAAGGAAAGATGCCTCTGTACTTGGCACCTGTCAATGTGGAGCAGCAGCAATGACTCAGAGCTTCTGCCTAAAGATCAGGCACCCCACACTATCTCTGAGTGAGTCGTGAGTCAATGTGCAAAGGAAAAAAATTTAAGTCACTATCACTACTATCTTTCTATTATCTTGTCCCAGTGCTAATGAGCAAGTCACTGTTGAACTGCAAGTTCAGCAACTACCTCAGTTTACTGACTGCATTGCTGGCAGAAGTGCAAATTCGTCTCTCTCCAGTTACTCCCTTCCCTTACCCATGCACATGACTTTAATCTTTAGTTGAACTCCATGACTAAAGGCAGAAACACTTCAACCAGGAACAGGCAAGCCATCCTCCAATCCAGAACAACATAATCAACAAAGTGCAGAGAAAGGTCTCAAATCCCAGTACTTTGTTGGCAAACTTGAGGTCAAACATAGCTTGTTGTTGATTAATTGTGACCTGCACAGAAATCTAGCGGTCATGTTTCAGTGTCAAAGCTGACCAAAGTGGTAAGTCAAGTCTAGTTAGTACCTCTCAGCCTCCTGTATAAACTCAGGCTCCTTTCCCACTAAAGAGAAGAAATTTGAGCTGGTTTGTGTGGGCTAGACTTATAACCTCCTGTGACAATTCGTGACAGCTAGATCTGGTGTCTAGAAGCAAGTTGAAAAATGTCTTAAAACTAAATGTGTGAACGGCTGCTTCTTGTGACACCTTACTGAGACAAACTTACAATGTATTGTTAGATATAGACAGCATATCTATACATGCATATCTGGTAAAGATTAATTTATTTATAACAGTTGTAAAGTTAATGGTATTGTTTGTTTTGGTCAGTAGGTTTCAAACTTTCAGGTTTGTCATGACATTACCTATTACAAATAACCTCTATTACCTATTACCCACTGTAACAAAAATATGTCAGTAATTCTAGATACTGTCAATATCAAAACTTTTGCAAGCTAAACACATCTATGCAAATTATCTAAAGATTATATTCTTCAGAATATGTATATTTGCAACTGCACACCATGAACTGTTTTTTTTTTTTTTTTTTTTTTTTTTTTTTTTACTCAGGCATTATATACAAATACAATTATTAATCATATGTTGATGGAAGTTTGGAATGTCAGAATGAATAATTATAAATTAGCTTTTTAGGATTCTAATGTAATGAAATATCTTTTTGTGTTTTGTTTGCTTGCTCACACACTACTGATGTAACAATATTGGGCATGGTATCAGAATATCAAGTTTTCTTGCAGTGGGATGAAAAAAAACAAAACAAAAAAAAAAAAACAGACGGAACTACATAGACCAGGATCCTTTGCTTCGTTTCAGTGCAGCCAACATGACAAAATTATTGGTATTAAACCCTTATTTAGTCTTAATCTTTTGAAATAGAAAAATAATACATTTTGTTGAGCATGTCTACAACACTGTGAGCCTCCCCTCAATATGAGTCAATATTGTACAATGAGATTATCATTGTGAAAATACCGTACTGTAATTTGGATATTCTTACATCCCTATCATATACCCTTTCAAACCAGGAATAAAGTTATAAATTATGCCTGAATGAAGGTTAAAATTATAAAGAAAATAATTCTATTAAATAATTATCAAGGAACAATTGTGGCATGATAGACACGGACACTCCATATCTCGCCACAAAGCAAACACTCAAAGCCTTTGAGTCGGCAAAAGTCTATCCTGCTTAATCTCTGAGCCTACATCACAGAGAAGAAAAGAGCCAGACATCCCCCACGCCAAAGCCAAGGGCATGTCAGAGAGCACACCTTCCTCTGCAGAGCAAACACAGCCCAAGGGAGATCTATACCTCACAAAGCAGACCCCATACTCAGGGCTCGGCAAAAGTAAACAATAGCACTAGCAGCCCCATAATTGATGGCACCGGTCCTTTTTATACAGTAAATACATGTCAAACAGTGGTAAAGCACAGCAAGCAGATTACAAAAGATTTGCAACACCGCAGGATTATAGGAGAATGCCTCGCTTTGATCTTGCACCACTTAGCCTTTGATTCCAAGTAATTACTCCAACAAGAGGCATTTTAATAAAGTAGACTTAAAAGATGATGAATGGGCATTACTAACTTCTTCATTTGGAGACCAATTAGGAACTGGACTTTGTACAATGTCAGTAAACAAAGTCAATTTAACTTGTTCTTATTAATCTCGATTACATGCAAAGCCAAATGCATATAAAAGTCCCTTGAACATCCACAGGTGTTACCTGATGCAAAACCCTGTTGTGCTCAGCATGACTTCCAACCAGGCCATCTGTGAAGTCATTCAACATCTAAAGAAAAATAAAAGGAAAACTCCTACCAATGAAAAAGATGAGAAACTTGAGAATCAAAGCCATTCATCTAATTTATGTTTTATAAATGTCCTACCACATGCAATCTCAATTTTAAGCAGGCCAGAGAAAACTGGTAAATTTTTTCCCAGACAAAGTAAAGATTCTCCCACTTGCTGAGAAATGAACTATTTTTTTCCCCAGGTAAGGCCATATGTTCCCAAACTTTAGTGCTGGTGTACTCCAGAAACAATGCTGAGTTTTATCTCATTAAGAAAAAAACTGGTGAGCTGGAAACAATCCCCATTTTATAAGAACCGACAATGTTTTGTTTATTTCAGATTTAGAAGTGTCTTGGCCTCTAGTTTTAAAGATGTGGTTAATGGCTGTCTCTTCCCTGATTCCTGCTATCCTTGTGATTTCCAAACACTATCATGTCTAAGTGGTAAACCTTTGCCATCGAGTTCGGGCCTGGGCACTATGGTTCACAAGAGGGAGAGTTTATACAAAGAGCACCCATGCCTTTGTCTTCTGCAAGTCCACCCACGGCAAAGTTGACAGTGTGCTGGAGACCTATGACCTGTACAACAGAATGTACCCTTCTCTCAGCATCGGCTCACAGATTGGTTGGTACAACACATGGTTCCTCATGCTGTCTCACTAAAATACTTGAGTATACTTGAATTCTTGGAGCTAGAGTTCAGAATTCAGAAAAACTGACAAAAGTTGTTACACTTAAAATATTTTATCAATTTATTCTTCAGAAAATGATATGGCACTTTAATGTAAATCTTTGTCTTCAAATGAATAAATCCGGTGATTTTCTTTCTCTAACCCAAACCACGCTTGTTCTATTCTTTTTTTTTTAAGCCTATTTGCCAAAAGAAAATGATGCATGCCCTGACTGCCGTACACAGGCTGATATAAACAATGGCAATGGCATTTTTTCATCATAAATCATAAATAAAAGAAAAAAATTTCAGGTGGATATGACAAACATTCACATCTATTGTACACCATTTCTGAGATGTCTTTCAGTTAAAATATATAAAATGGTGGAAGTAAAACAAAATCATCAATCAAATATTTATAATAACTTATTTGTTGTGAACATTCATATGTTTTTGAAAATACTGAACGTAATATAAGCGTTGTCAGTACACACTCAAAACAGGAGACAGCTCATACTTGTGTCTGTCTTCCTTTAGAGCAAGCTCAAACTCCATGTTGCATTTTTGAAACCTAAAATGTTTAAAGTTTATATTATCTATGGGTTTAAGTCATATTTACATACCCACTAATGCATTTTAGGAGCTACATGAATCACATGACCATCTATATTCTGGACGTCCGTTGGCGTAACTCTCTCTTTTAACGCCTTTGTACTGCACTAAAACTATTACTAGTGGCATGCTGAAAACCTGAAAAACTTCAAACTCTTGAAAACCCTTTAACATGAATTTAAGATGTTTTTTTTCTCAGAATGGTTGTAATGTGTTGCTATGTAGAAGTTATATTACTATCAAATCTGTTCAAGTCCAGTTTTATTAAGAAATATGGAGTAGAAAACTTCCATTAAAAAAATACTCAATACAAACTAATGTTGCTCAGTTAAAATGTCTATTTTTTTTCTTGACTAAGCTCTCTATTTTGTGAGTCAGAACAATTGCCAGGAACAGACTGCAGCCTTTCCTCCAGCAGAAAAAGCAGGGCAGGCCGTCCCAGCAGTTGCATGCTACGGAAGAAGATAGAGGAGATAGATGAAAGACCGCCTGCATGCAAGGCTGGAAGAGACGATGATGAGACGACGGGTGGGTCTCCAAAACAATCTCATTATTGACACAGTAAGTGCAGGCTATAAGGGTCTCCTCATCAAAGTTCTTTACAGGAGGCCAAAAGGGAAATAATGCACCAGAGAGCTTGAACAAAATCACTCTTGGCCATCAAAAGACTGCCATTATCGCGGGGATAGACACACACAAGCGTACTCACACACACACTCACCGCATACGTATTCTTAAGCCAACTTGGGCAGAGAAGAGCTTTGATGTGCAGTTATCTGGTGCTGAAACTTTTTGGGCCACCTTGCTTTAAGGATACAGCTGTCAGTGAAAGGTGCCAATATTTGTGCAGATGGCTTCAAATGAAAACATCTTTAGCAGCACCATTCCTTTTTTTTTTTTTTTTTTTTTTTAAGAGAACGTGTTTAGACTTTTGCAATGTTAAAAATAGAAGAAATAGTAGACACAACATACCAATATATATATATTTCATTCTCTTTAATGTGGGGCAGGACTGGCTACTGGTCATTTATTGCTAGGCTGAATTTCTGTCAAATCAATAAAAATGAAAACACATTAACATGGTTTGTTTTTATACAATGTATGATCTTATTACAAGACTACTAACATACTGACAACAAGCAAGACAAATGTATTTCTAGTTATTAACAGTTTTTTCCAAGTTGTTTCAAGATACAGTTTCATAATATTTCAAGATTATGATTTGACACATTATTATTATGGCAAGGTTATCCTTTCAGTGCTTGTAAATAATTTTGCTGCATACTAAAATAAATCGGAGCCATGAAAAAAGCAAGCTTTCTGTGATGGAATTAACCATGCCACCAAATATTGTAAATTAAAAAAAATTAAGATTATTTGGGCAACTAAAGTGTGTAAAATTAGAGCCTAGTTAGAAAACATGAGCGAGTGTATCAATGTTTAGTCATTTTATTTAAAGGTTCTCTTTAATGCCAAATACTTTTTTTGCATTGTTACATTGCATTTGTTTGCATCTCAAAAACATACCTGGAGTAGTATTTAGTTTCATTCACACTTGTTTAAGTAATCCTGTATGCTGAGCCCGTGCCCTAATAAAGAGCTGGAAATGGTCTCATTGCTCTACATTGACACATGAAACCAGGAAGTACTCCTGCATGTTTCTAAAGTATATAAACCCTCACCGGACTTATTCTGATCATTTCAGTGCTCACTACAAAGTAGTCAACTCAATATCTATCTGTTAGCATCATGTCGCTAATAAATAACCATTTTATGCTCAGTCCATTACACAGCGTTTCCAGCAGAGGGTGACAGGTACCTAATCCAAAAGTTCTCTGCACAGTCAAAATAACTGTTCTCTAAAAGATGTTTCCCAAACATATATTATGTTATATTATGTTATAAAACATGACATACTAATGTGTCCAAAAATGTATCAAAAAGCACCATATGGCCCATTTATTGATATATAAGAAAGGCTAATATTGTTCTAACAGAAACATTAAAAATGTGACACAATTTTTAGAATTTGCCTTACAAATTTCATGTGAATTACAAAACCGCAAGAGTAAAGACCTGCTCAATCATGCACTACATTTTTCTGGCAACTGCATATAAGAAATATGCACAAAATACTTGTGCAGTATAAGAAAATCCTTTTTTTTTTTTTTTTTAATAAAATGTATTGGAAACAAGCCTAATTGCCCATAATTTACAAATGTGTCTGTGTTTTCTATAAGACAGATGTCAGTCGATAGTAAGCCACTTAAGTCAATGAAACAATTTATTCTGACCATCACTGCACTGTCTCAGCATGAACTCTGTGCCTCTTCTTGCCTTTTTTTCTCTTTTTCCCTTTCATTTGGTGTTCAGATTTTGATGAATAACATTAGATTATTAATATTATCCTTTCAGTGTCAAAAATGAGCAATGTGCTGCTGTAAAAGAAGAAGAATCTACAACCTCTAAGTTAATTGAAATAACTGACTTCTATGTTAGTCATTACTTTTGAAATGACTAACATGTTTCTGAAGTAACAGTACTTTTACTTCTACTTTAGTCATTTTATTTTGGAAGTCACAGTACTTTTACTAGAGTACCAATTTTGAGTACTTCATCCATCACTGGCATTAGTATATTTAATTCACACATAACTAAAAACAATATTGCTCCATGGTTAATGAAAATTGTATTATAAAGACTGACAGCAAATAACAGGTACACTGTAAAAAAGAAGAAAAAAAATGCTGCAACAGGATCCCTCAAGATTATTGAGTTTTGGGGTCAACTCAAAATCTCAAGTTTTCAACAACGAATATTTTTTGTTCCCTTAATTTAATGTTCAAATGTCTAGAAGCTTTAAATTTAAAGTCATTATTTTTTTTAACTCATCTTACAGCAAACTTACTGTCAGAAATTGATAATAAAAAAACTAAATATACTAAATTTAACAAAAGATTGATTGTTTTTTTTTAAACAATGGATAGTAAGTTGGCTGTAAGATGAGTTAAAAATATAGGAATTGAGAGTAAACATTTAAATTAAAAGTTTTTAGACACATGAATTTCAAATTAGGTGAACAAAAAAATATTAGTTGTTGAAAACTTGAGTTTTTTTTTTTGCAGTGTAACATAAGAGAAGGTTCAACACAGAGCAGACAGAACTGTAGCGGTGGTACTCTCCTCTCCTGCATCCCTCTTTGGGATTAAGCCAATTTTTCCTTTCTGCTGAGTTTGTTATCCCTTTACCCTTATTCTGTTAAATGGCCATGAAGATAAGATGGCTGCGAGATAAATGAGCGTGCGCCGCTGCTCTTAGCGGATGAGCGCAGAGTGTGCTCCAGCTTTGTGTTCCTTTACAAAGATTGTATGTGTGTGTGCGACGGAGGTGCTGCATGAATGCACCACGGGACATCTTCGTCACATCACGTGAGAGATAAAACATCACGGAAGTTTATTGACGTTTATCATCACAAAAGGCTGCTACAGTGTTACGCAACATCATCTAAAACATAAGTAACGTGATGTGCTTCGAGCCGATAGGAGGACAACAAATCACCTTATCACACTTTATCTGAGATACACATTTCACATACTGCGCGGGATTTCCGTTACAAATCGGATATTTGCACAGTCAAAAGCCCTTCACCCCTATGATACAGCAGAAACATGTGATGGCAGACGGGCGTAATGCTTTTCAGTCAAGGCTGCTTGAAGTGAAATTATTCATCACTAAAATCAAAACTTTAGCTTTTGTTGAAATGTTGCAAGAAAGATAGTATTTGAAGCCTGAACTTCTTATTTTAGATTTGCCATAGAAATGTTTGATTGTTAAACTTTCTGTCTACCAAAATGAACAGTTTGAAATGGTAGGCCTTAACCTTAAGTACATACAGCCCACATACAGTACACTATGGCCATTTTTTGTTACACTATCACTATCTCTGGGTCTATTGTACCTGATACTGTATACCCTAAAAAAAAAATCTGCATTAAAATATATGAATGTTCAATGTAAGTTCTTTTCTTTTCTTTTAAACCATAGAAAACAAAAGAAGGCATAATGTGTGGACCTTATGTTCTAAAACGGGAATTCCGGACTATGGGAATCACAGTGCACACCCTCACTAACGTCCCGAAAGACTGTTCCTCTCCTCTACACACCTTTATAACTCAGGCCCCCTCCACTGGATATGAGTTGAGACACCAAAGACAATTTTTATCGAACGAGAGCAAGACTAAAAACATGAAATGTTTTTTATTACTCATGCTCTTAGATTGTTTTATAGATGACTTTTATGGTATAATTTATAATGATTTTAGTGTTTTACTGATGTTTTGGTTATGCTCTTATTATTTGTGATTGACGCATTTCAGCTTTCACATTGTGTGTTGACTCCTGCCATGTCAATCTTTAATAAATCTAAATGACCCGGGGGCCAAATGCAGCCCACAGACCATTTCATTCATTCTCAATAGGCCCAATTTGCCACAGGTAGAACTTATTAGCTCAAGGTAAAAAGAAAAGGTAAAAAATCTCCATATTTGTATGAGGCGGACCTAGCCTTAAAGAAAAATAAAATTTGGTTGGAGATCAAAATAATTTCAGCCATATTTTGTGCTGGTCCCAAGCCTGCATGAATGTGGGTTTATGGGAAGACCCCTAATGCAAAAAGAGCAGAGTTAGTGTTTATGTATAACCTCTATCACCCAAATAAGTGCCTGTAGAAAAAACTGATGGGAGCAGGGAAACATGCCTATACCTTCAAGAACTCATGCAACCCAGACAACAGCAACACAATAAAAATCATGTGAACACAATCACAGGTGTTCTAGAGTTAAGCCTCTTTTTTACAGTACAGTAACCTACAGGTTGTGTCCATACAGGTCAGTTTCCAGTGTAAAACAACTATCCTAAGCATCCAAAATAAGCATCTTTATTTACAATAAATATTTATTATTGAAACAAACTGTTAAAATCCATTAACTGTACTCCTCCAGAAATTTCAAGTAAAAAAGTAAAATTAGAAAACAATGACCAAAAATATTTTAGCTTTTGGCTTTTGCGAAACAATTTAAATGTGACTCTAACATCAGTAAAACTTAAAGGTAGGAACTCTGACACTGTAAAAAATGTTGATGAAATGAAAGTGGCTTTATATGTGTATTGTGTCCAACATAAAAATAAATGTCTGTTGTGGTGATTTATTTGAGTGCATAATATCCCATCAATCCTGGCACCGTTTTCTCAGTGAGACAAATTCCTTTGTATGAAGTGGCTCACATTGTCATGTTGGGAGAGTGGGGTCTGTGCCAGGGGGAGGCCTAAGGGCTTGCCCTACATCAGTCATTATGCCCTCGCCCATCAAGCAGCACAAGCAGTACCTCTCTGGAGTCAGGCCAAAAGGGCTCTCATCATTAGCTTGCCACTTGGCGGCCAATTGCTGGAGCAAAGGAGACAAAAGCCGCAGTCCACCCCTCCATGCTCTGATTGCTCCGAGAGACACAGAGGGGTAGAGGGAGAGTGAAAAAGAGGAGAGAGCAGCAATGTGGGCCTCCTTTTGGCATGGCCCAGCATAGATTCCCACTGCAGGGTGGTTGTTTGGTAGCTTTTGGCACAGCATGTCCAGGACAGAGGTAAATGGGGTCTCCATCAGCTCAGTGAGCGTCTGTTTGATTCACATACGTCCCTATAGTTTGACTAGTTTCTATATGGTTTCATCAGACAGGCAATAGTAAGAGTGGAGTTAACCTTCTTGCAGTAAAGTAAGTGTTAATCACCTATACACTGTAGTAGTGGGAAGGGGAAAAAACAAGACATTTACCTACAGAGTAAATGTTTGGACGTAACCTTTTAAAAAACTAAGAAAATAAATGGCTTTCTTTGTAAAATAACATAAAACAAATTTTTTCTCACTTTTTCCTTATATTAAGCTTGAGAAACCAAGTGAAACCAATGTTGTATGTGGGCAGCTTACTGAAGTGAGTCCTGTTTCTTTAAAATACTACTCAAGCAAAAGTGAAAAGTATGCTGTAATAAAACTAAGGTGACCAGATGTCCCTATTTAATGGGGACAGCCCCAGTTTTAGGCTCCTTGTCCCATGTCCCAACACATATCTGTAAAAACACTCATATGTCCCAGCTGTCCCCATTTTGACCGATTGAAAAGCGACTTAAAAACATTTTTCCAAACACTAAACATGACGGAAAATTGGATAGATTTTGTAAGCATTTTTGTCACTTCCAATGCATCCTGATTTGTGAAAAAAAAAAAAAAAAAAAGTTTTTGGGTTTAGAAATCTGGTCACCCTAAATAATACGCAATGTATTAGGGAAATTATAAACACAGAAAGAGGGTAAATAAAATAAACATAGGTGAATTTAGGTATCTAGGGGTGATGTTTTACTTCGACCTAAAAAGTCTCCTTCAGTTTAATGCTATGTGTTAGTATTTAGCTGTGGAGAATAGTTCCTTTTTTTAAAAACTGAAGCCAAAACTCTCAGATAGTGTACCTTTAAATGGCAGTGCATAGGTGGGCAATATACAGAGTGAAGTCCTCACTTGTCAAGATTACGTAGTGAAAATTAATCCTTAAATTATTCATAACTGTGCAGCCTTTGTTGCGCTGACAGATGTTTGATCCATCAGTCGAGCAAAAATTCCCAATAAAAGTGAATGACGGTTGAACTAACTGGCAGATTTACAACCAATATCACCAAATAGAGGCTCTTTTGTCTGTAATTCTGACATGAGAACCTCACTGGTAAATGAAAAAGCCGGTCTCCGTCTTGATCCTCTCTGCTTCTCAGACCTTCTTCCACTCCCTCCCTCTGTTCTGCGGCCGGCGGTGTTTTTACCCACGCTGTGATCCTGCTGTGCCTCTAAAGCCCGGGGGTTATTTGGATATTGCGTGGAGTCAAAGCTCTGTCAATCAGATAAGCAGTGACCTAGCACAGCCGGCAGATAAGACATTACATGGCAGGAGGAAATGGGAGACGGCAGGGGGCCCGAAGTACGACGGATTGTTCAAGCAAGACTCAAATCAAAATGGCTGTCAAAAAATCATCAGGACTGTGATTTGTAAACATTTTTTTAAATAAAAAAGTTAATAAAAAACATCTAATTTGAATGATTTGAGCTTACTTTTATCTTTTAGTGCTCAATGCTACACTGTAAAAAAAAGTTGCAAAAACTCAAAAACTCTAGGAACAGGATCTTTGAGTTTTGGGGCCAACTCATAATCTCAAGGTTTTTAATTATTTTATTTGTTCACCTAATTTAACGTTCATATGTCTAAAAACTTACAATTTTAAGTTTTTGTTTACTCATTTTAGTTCATGATTTTACCTCATCTTACAGCCAACTTACTATCCATTGTTTAGAAAAAGTTGTTGTTAAAATTGTAAAATAGTTTTGTTAAATTTTGTATATTAAGTTATTATTACTGTCAATAACCATACATTTCCTGAACAGTGGATAGTCAGATGGCTGTAAGATGAGTTTAAAAAAAAAAAAGATGAATGAAAGTTTTTTGACATATGAATGTTAAATTGAACAATATATATATATATATATATATATATATATATATATATATATATATATATATATATATATATATATATATATAAAAGTTGCGAAAACCCAAGGCAACAAGATCCCTCAAGATTTATGAGTTTTGGGGCTCAATATCTCCAGTTTTCATCAATATATATATATATATATATATATATATATATATATATATATATATATATATATATATATATATATATATATATATATATTGTATTAAACTGGAGATATTGAGCCCCAAAACTCATAAATCTTGAGGGATCTTGTTGCCTTGGGTTTTTGCAACTTTTTTTTTTTTTACAGTGTATCTTGCAATTAGATTCACAATTTTGTATGCGTGCATTGCCAATTTTTCTGTAATATAATATTCATTATTATTACGCGGTTTTCTTTGGGAGTGACAGGGAGGTTAGCTCATGTTAGATGTTTGGGAGATGAAGTCTGAGAGGACAAATTGATTTGGTTTGGACACGTACGGGGGAAAGATAGCAGAAGAATGATGCTGAGGTTAGAGCTGCCAGGCAGGAGGCCTAGAGGAAGACCAAAGAGGAGATTTATGGATGTAGTGAAAGAGGACATAAAGTGAGCTGGTGTGAGAGAAGAGGATGCAGATGGATGGTTATGTATTCACTGTGGCAACCACCTGAAGAGCCAAAAGGAAAAGAAGATTAATTATTAATATAAATAAAAACATTTTGAGCTGTTTTGCTGTGAGCACATATGACATATACTTCAACTGAACTGACATTTTTTTCTGTATTTTCATCTTTGGATATAATGTTGACAAGCATCCCTAATTTTAGGGTCCCATTTACGAAGCATGTGATTGGCCAAAGCTTCTGGTACTCACTAAACATTCCCTCTCACAAATTAACCACCACACAATCCTTTTTGAGTTAAAACTATTAGACATTTTAAGATGACTCATTGTTGATATGGTTTTGTGAATTTGCTGTCAGCTTTTATTACAGTGGGATGGCAGTTCTTTATATAACCTAAAGTATGCATTGACTATTCTGGTCTATCGTCATTCTGTTGTCTAGCATTACAATAAAATGTTATTTTTCCTGCTACAAGCTATTGTTCTCCCAAATATATCTGCACAATTTGGAAGTTTTGCTTAAGTTGCAACAGCACAACATGTGCACAAGCTATGCTGTTTACAAACACTTAAATCATATAAATCATTGATAGAGAACAAAAATGCATGTCACCAGTTTATTTTGAGATGTAACTGTCTACTCTAGGCTTGCATTTTTCGTTGCGGTACACTCACTGAAGTGGCAGGAATAGCACAAACTTGGCAGTCATTTGTTACACTGGGAAATTACAAAAGAATGAATGAAGGGCAAGCCTTTGTTTGGGACGACAGCTTTTGGGTGGTCCGCAGGTTGGACGCCTCTAGGAGGGATCAGGCAGACCTCCACTGACATCGCGGCATATAGAGGCTTATTGACAAGTGTGGCCATGTCCAAAATATACCGAATAAACCATTGCTATTTTTGACTCATTATTATGTCATTTAAAGTAATGTTGGGAAAAATAAACTGGTTTTAACCACGTCTGCGTCAAAACCTCAGATGTATTACATGCTTGAGACCACATGAGATTGCGCTGCTGGAAAAGCCCAAGTTAAAACCATAAAACATCAACTCTAAACAAGCAATTGATTTAAATGGGACTGGTACAAAAACACGAGAACCATAATTATGCCCACACACTCTCATGGTCAAAACTCTTTACACATATTTGAAGGAACTGTGAAAGATCCAGCCACAGTGTTTTCACAAGGGTCACTGAACCAAAGGCTTTCTCTGGCGTCCCACTGCGGCCGTTGTTCTTGAGGGAAGGGGGAGGCACGGATTCAGCCCCCCCTCCAGCAGAACCACAAGCTGCGTGTCAAACCATAAGATCTGACACCTATGGAATCTATTCATGTCGTTTCCTTTTTTAATAATAGTCTTTACATTTTGATTCCTCATTGTATATGCCTTCAGTTGGAGACGTGGCCTTTTGTAGCTTGATGGATTAGAGAAAAAACAAAAACAAAAAGAAAAAACAAAACAAAACAAAACATAGTGGTTCCCTAGTGTCAGCTAAACTCTGAATAAAGTCATATTTTGGTTACATTCAAAAAAGCTTTTCAGAAATATGTTTGCATTTTGCATTTTTGTTAGATATACAGTATGATAATAAAGGCTGTAGGATAAATAATAAATATATTTAAACATTCTGCCTTAGCAGTCTCAAATATTACTTTTTAAACTAATAAAACTTTTCACCTCTTGTCTTTGCAGTGTCTTTGCTTCATGAGCTTTATTCAATAGCAGATAAAACGTTATCTAAAATCTGTGCCTGTAGTGCCCCCTATTGTTCAGAATAGAGACTGAACCTGAACAGGTGGGCTTGCTGAAAGTCAATACCAATTTCTGAAATGAATGTGAAATGTGTCAGACTTAATATCTGTGACAGATTAGCCCTCATTTCATTAAAATGTGACTGAACCAGAGCGCTGTGGGGCAGAAGTGACATGAGTGAGGTCCAGTATATTTTCTCTCAGTATCTCAGACTTTTTTCAGTTAATGCCCAGATTGCACCAACCAATGAAAGACTGGCATGTAGAGCACTGACTGTAGGCTATTGATGTTGAAGACATGGTTTGTTTTGAATACTGCCAAGACGTCAACTATTAATGCCACACTAATTGCATTTAATTTCCGAAAATAGAAGATGAATTATAAAGTATGAAAAAATATGAGAAAAATGTATATTACACAACAACACTACATTACATTACATTTTTTTTTTATTATTATCTTAATTTTTTTCACCAACTTGTTGCAGGGGTCCTGGTGACCTCATGCAACAGACAAAAACTAAGTAACAAGTAAGTAATAATAAATTAGTCTAAATTAAGTAAAATAAACTAGATATTGTATTGAATTGGCCAAAGCCTTTATTTAACACATACCAGTGAGCATAATTCTTAAAGTAGACCTATATGTATTTATTTATTTTATTTAAATTGTAATTGTAATAGTTGTTTTTTGTTTCCCCCCCACATGTTTTATCACACGAGATGTTAGTCATTTTACGCGCCTCCTGGAGCACGTTGAAAACAGCACGTCCGGTTTACCCGGAAGTAAGCATAATTCCCAAAGATGGCGGAGCAAGGTCCGATGGCCATAGCGATGCGGCTACGAAACCAGCTACAGTCCGTGTACAAACTGGACCCGCTGCGGAATGAGGTGAGTGCTGGTGTGAGCGGGGCCGGGGCCGCGGGGCTGGCTGCAGACCCGGGGCTTAAAACGAAGCACGGCCGGAGAAAAGCGCTCGGTAAACGGCCGTGTTGTCGTCTCCGCGGCGGTGATGGAGAGAGCGAGAGCGATGCTGAAGAGAGCTGCGCTGAAGCATGCGTATACGCGGAGAGCACACCCGTGTTGTTCTTTGCAACAGTAAAGCTTCAAACCCAAATCATCAAAACCGAATGGCTTTCATCACATCTCACCAAATACTGCCATAAGTGTTGGTTTGTGACTACATTTGAGCCTTGTATCAATGAAGCAGTGAGTTTTCTCAACTCGCGATGTGCGTGGAGCGGAGCGCTGCGCTCGCTGCTTTCTTTCTCCTCGTGTGGTGCCGAGAAGTGCTTTCCTGGACCTCCGCTCTGTTGTGCTCTACAAGTTTGTCTGTGCACAACTTGGTGTGTTTAGGGAGTGTATTTGCTGGCCAACTCCTACTGATCATGTTTGCATGAACAGCACATCCCGCGGGCTCTCATTAGATGGCTAAGGCTAACTTAATGAGCTTTAGCCTCTTAAACACCGAATCTTCTTCTGATCTGATGTGACTTGTGGGACGCTTCGTGCACTCATCCTCAGTCCAGTAGCTGTATGTGTTTCATAACTCCTTGCGCACCTCCTAAGCTTTCAGAGGGTTTTCTGCATGTGTCCCGACTCAAGACAGGTGTTTGCACAGAGTTCGCTCACATTCACATTTACGCTGTAATCTGGGTTAATGAGGGTTTACGCAGACATGAGGCATTACTCTAACATGTCGTTTCAGCATTCTGTGGCTGTGTTGATGTACTATTCTCGTTATTTGTATGTGGAGGTCAAAGGTCAACACCAGGTGCATACAGGTATCTCTTAAGGAACAAGGCCCAGTATGTTGCATTGATGAGTGTATATCGTCTGTGTTGGCACCATGGTTTCTGAGAGCAGCAAAGGCCACATTTAATCAAATTTGGATACAGGTCCTAACCCTGATGGAGGCTCTGTGGTCTGTGGGGCAGGGCATGTGGTCTTCTTGTGCTGATTTAGCTGATTTGTTTGTTGCCCATGCTTCCTATAAAGACCTATAGGGAAACTGCTGCTGTGATATCAGGCTGCTGCTGTAAAAATGAATTGATTTGAAACTTTTGCAGTAAAACATGCCTTTTGTTTCTCTTTTCAGGAGGAAGTCAAGTTGAAGATAAAGGACCTAAATGAACACATTGTTTGCTACCTTTGTGCAGGCTACTTCATAGATGCCACTACTATTACAGAGTGTTTGCATACATGTGAGTATGAAAAGTGACCAATAACAGTCATATGAAGACATTTTTAATGATACCAGTAGCAGTAGTTCAGTCAGTAGAGATGTTTGCCCACTAACCTGAAGGTTGGTGGTTCAAGCCCCGCTAACATCATACTGTCATGTCCTTGGGCAAGACACTTCACCCACATTGTTTGAATGTGTCACCTATGTATGAATGTGTCAGTGTGACTGTGTTTGGTGGTGGTTGGAGGGGCAGTAGGCACAAAATAGCAGACACACTTCCGTCACTCTGCCCAAGGACAGCTGTAGTAAGCTGTGGTACAAAAGTAACTGACCACCTGACTGAGTAGTGAATGAATAATGGACCAAATTGTAAGGCGCTTTGAGGAGCTTGATAAGCCTGTAAAGCCCAATTTAAATCCAATCAATAATAATAATAATAATACCAAATTCTGTACAGTCAAATGTACCGCTCTATCACCAACATGACATTTTCTTCCCTTTTCTTTTTCAGTCTGTAAAAGTTGTATAGTCAAATACCTTCAAACAAGCAAATATTGTCCCATGTGCAACATCAAGATCCATGAAACACAGCCTTTACTCAACCTCAAACTGGACCGAGTTATGCAAGATATTGTCTACAAACTGGTGCCTGGACTTCAAGAAAGTATGTGTATTTATTATTATTATATATTATTATAATTATTTATTATTTATTAAGTATGTGTATTATTATTTATTTAGTAGTGTGTCATGTTCTTGAATTTAACAAGATTTCTGTTGATGCATTCACCAGGTGAAGACAAAAGAATAAAAGAGTTTTATCAGTCGCGTGGGTTAGAGCGAGTCATTCAACCTGCAGGGGATGGTAAGTCATCACGCTGAGATTAATATATATGTAGGGCTGCACCATTAGGAAAATGCACTACCTGTGTCACAATAGCAATATAAATGGCAATACTTGGATTTTAATTTTTGACATAGTAAGTTTAATTTATAGCACAATTCTCTATAATCTCTACATTTACTTATAAACTTTTCTAAAACCAATTTTTATTTGGTCATAATGCACTTTTAAGGACAATGATGATTCTGACAGTTTATATCTCTGTCATCTCTGTGTTACTGTGATGCATTTAGTTTTTTGCAATATGGATATTGAGCTTGATGCTAGGGATACACAATTTGTCAATTTTCTTTAGTCGTTAGTTGGTAGCTTTAACAAACAATAATCAGTTAAGCATTAGGCCTGATCATCTGCATGGCGTCACCTGATGATACGTTTTATAAAAATGATTGTACAGCTACAGTATATCGGGTGACAATCATGAACTGTAAGTAAAAGAAGCAGGATTTTATAGGCATAATATAGGATTTTTTATTTTCATCAGAGACAATTCTAGCCCATTTCAGAATGATTTTTGGGTGTTTTGCTGCTCCATGTCTGTGATTCTTTAGTCTGATTCACTTTACCAGTGACATAGTGTAGTAAGACATATCTGAGATGCTTGAGACAGAGCAGAGACAAGAGGCATGAGGAGGTTACAGACTAAACTGAACTAAAAATGTGTTTCATATGTAATCATTACAATCACTATAAACCCCAGGAAAACTACAACAGCTGATTTAACAGACATGCCTCTGGTATCATAAACTTTCATAAAGAAGCTGAAGCAGGCTAGGTAGACCTAATAATTCAGACATAACTAAATCAAGTCAATAAAGTAAGACCTTTTGTAGACATTATTTTAGGCTTTAGCAAAAAGAACAGAGTTATAAAAGAACACACGCTCCCTGTATGTGGCTGCTGATCAAAGAGACTTAGCTCTTGTGGTAACATTAGTGAGGTAGCGCTAGCTGCGCACCACAGCAGCAACGGTTCAGAAAAGTGCTTAATAAACAATGCATACTAATTAAGATCAAGAGCTGATTTTCCATCTGATGTATTTTAACAAACCTGTGCAGACATGTTACATTATGTGCAGTGTTGCCCTGTGATTACAGTGGGAAGATGGTACTCTACTGTACAGATTAATGATTAATTAAAATATAATAATCAAGCACGCTTTTAATGACAATTCATCAATTAACTGGTTAACCATGAACACTCCTACTTTTCTGCTATTGCTTTAATTTGTGATGTATTGTGTAACCATATATGTGACGGTGTGATATTAGTGGTTATGTGTAGTTTTAGTAACCCAATTTTTCAAATGTAGGTCTGTGATTTGAGGACAAATGAAACATAACTTTACACCAGGAATCAGTGAAGTGTCCTATGTTATCTATGACAGACCAGGGTTAATGGTTGTATACTGTCCAAAACACTTAGGGATTGTTCCATTTAATAAACGTTTACTGGCGACCTCTCACACTTCCTGGCACAAATGTAGTTTTTCTACATCTTTGTAGAATTTCACATGAGGGGCCTGTAACAACTTTGCAATGTAGCTCTTGCAAAGTAACAAGTATTATCAATTCTCTGTTGCATTCACAAGTGTAAAAACACTGTTCAAGTCAGATGTGTTGTAAGTGCTAATGAAATAATTATAGAGCTGACAAACAATTATGGCAGCTGCAAATCCAGACTTTAGAACTAATTCCAGAGCTAAAATTGTTAAGAACATTTATATACATTTACATATTTATGTATATTTTATTGTAATTTGGATATTGCCTTTTGTTACCTTGTCTGATCAGGGCTTCCTATCTTATATGTTTTATGTGCAGATATAATATTAATAAAATAAATTAACAGGAAGTCACTGAATCTATATTATGTTATTGTAACCCTCTGTTTTTTTTCTTTAGATTCTGTTCCAGATGCCACAGGTTTACCGTACACTAGTTTCGACCATTCAAAAGCCCATTTCTACAGATACGACGAGCAGGTCTCACTGTGTTTAGAAAGACTAAAGTGAGTAGTATTATGGGATGCAGCACTATAAAATAATTGCTCAGGGTGGATATTAAAACACATCTTAGACTCTTTATTGGCTAATGTGTTGTTGTGTTACTTAGATGCTATTGAAGATACTTTTCTAATCCTGTGAACACAAAACAAATGCCTGCCTTTATCTTCACAGTTCATCACTCGCTGGAAAAGATAAGACAAAACTTACTCTCCAGGTAAGCCTTCAAAGCTACAAACTACACAAGACTGTTTACTCTGTGAAATGTGGAGCTGGCTGCTTTGCCCCAGAAATGTGTCTCCAAGGGATGCATTGCTAAAGCTTTAACAAGCTATTTTCTGCCCTTAACTGCTAAGCAAATACATGGCACAGTGACATCTACAGCATCAGCAGTGCAAATCAGTGCTGTGAACTGTTACTCTGTCTGCTCTGTTGAAGGCTCACTCTCCCAAACAGACAGGGATAAGTGAGACATGTACACAAGCCAAGCATATAATCATTCCACACAAAACCACTGTTTTTTTAGTGTTTGGCAAGTATTTGAAGAAACACAAGTTAGTGTAAATGGCATTTTCTCCAGCCTTCTGTAACTTTGTTTATTACTACACTGCCACTGAAGTAGTTGCTTTGAATGTGTAACAAGGTTGTACTTAGATAATGACTAGTTCAGGTCATTTCTTAAGGGTCAAAACATGTACATTGTACTTTGTAATTGTACCTTAACCTAATAATTCCTTTGGTGTGTCAACACAGATTCCCACTGTAGTAATGCTGTTATTGCTGCTGATATTGTGTTCACTGGAAAAAATAACTTCATTATTCATTCATCCATGACTGAATGCTTATGAGTAACTTGACTATGACACACTTAGGCAACCATGCAGGATTGCATAATGCCATCTGACTCTGTTGCTGCAAAGCCTCTGGTGTGCCAGCAGAGGGCATTGTTGTTTAAGATTTAGAAAGTATCAAGAAAGTGTGCAAATTGAAGCAACAATACCCTTTATTACCATTTTATTTAAAAAAAAAAACATTATTGGGTAATGTCCAATTTTGAATGCAGTTTTGTGTATGTGGAATGAACAAATTATGAGTGAAAAAAATATAGCTCATCTATAAGTAATCAAGAATATTATTGCTTATTATATTCTAAACTTGACTTGAATATAAAATACTATTGTAAAACTGCTATAACTGCTATTATTCCCAATCTTGGCCCAAACCCCAAGCCCTCTGATGGGAAGGGGAAGATAGGCATGCTCCCCACTCTGCCACCAAGGTCAAAAATACATTTAAGATAAGATAAGATAAAACTTTATTGTCTGTAAAAAACAGAAATTTGGTTTACACATCCACCAGACAGCCCCAAGACACAAAAAGTATACAACAAGCATTCAACATTCGTTCTTTTACTCATATTAATTTACTCATTTAGACACTTTCATACTTCCCTATACATTTACCTACATAAAAAGTCTATTTTTTATAATTTACATTTTCTTCAAAAAAGTACTCAAACTAAATTTAGCTCATCTAAACTTAAGGCTTCAGTTAAGCATTTGGCCAATGGGATTATGCAAATATCTTCACATTGTTGTATCATCTAGGTGCATTACATTTTGTTTCCCTTTTCTCTTTATTGCAGTATTTCAGATATGCTTATAGTCTGGCTTTTTTTTTTTTTTTTTGATTATTCCATTCTAATACAAGATAATGCCACTGTTTCATAAAAAAGTTCAGTAATTACTCAATTCCAGCTCATCTTGTAAAGTTCATAATAATATAAGAACTTGTACTTGTTGAATCCTGAATATTTTCCTTGCTTGACTGTAACTGAAACTTTATATTCCATTTGAGTCTATAAAGACATACACTCTGCACTGTATGGAGGAGGAAACATAAAATTATTCTGGAGTGTGTAATGCATCACCAGGGACTGAAACCATGCAGTGGTAGCTGTGGTTTCTGTCCCTGTAAATCCACTGTAACAGGAGAGAAACACACCCACTCAGGATTTCTAATGCGTTTTGTGGCTTTTTATTCCAAACAGGTGCTATACAGTAGCAACTGGATAAAGCTAAAATCTATATAATATACCCTAACCTAACCCTACATATCAGTGCTGGAAGTACTCACAATGTGTACTCAAAAGGATGATTATTTCAAATGAATATTCCTCTAGTAAAAGTACTCAACAAAATGCTTAAATAGGAAGTATAATGTTGTCAAATATAAACCTTTCTTAAGTTCCCTTTTTTTTTTAACTGCACAGTAAAATGCAACCACTACTACTACTACTACTTCTGCTGCTGTTGTCCCAAAACCTGATCTAAACCCAGGACTTTCTGATTGCAAGACACCCCGCCACAATGTCAAGAAAATACCATTACTCATTTAGGTTCTAAAATTCACTTGAATATTTTTTTTTTTCTATATAAAAAACTGCCTAAGTAAAAGTAGTTTCAGGAAATGTACTCAGAAAGTACATCATGAAATTAAATTTTTAAGTAAAAATCTAGTAAGCTTATAGTTTTTGTCCACTTTACTAGATAAAATTGTTCAGTACATATTCAAAACATATTAACATTTTTTCGCACTTTGTGTTTGCAGCAAAAGTTTGTCCGGTGTTCAGTTCGAGCAGAGGTCAGACACTTACGAAAAGTGCTATGCCATCGACTAAATGTAGAAAAACACCAGGTGAGTTACTGATGGAAGTAAATATTAGTCATGTTACTGAAACACAAGAAAGGCTAACACACTACGAATTCTTCTGGTTTTGTATAAAGGACTTTTATTAACATCTGCTTGTGTGGTCTCTTCTGATCTTTCAGGTCCAGATGTTGTTTAATAACGAGTCTCTGCCCGATCACATGACCATGAAGCGGTTATGGCTCTCACATTGGTTTGGCAAGGTATTACTGTTTGGCCTCCGCACACTTCACACATTCTTTACGTTTTTCTGTTTTGTTAATACAGAGATAAACTTTTGTCTTGTAGACCCAGCCATTAGTTCTTCACTACACCATCAAGGACAAAAGAACCAGATAGGACCTGCTTTCAGTTTGCGGAGCTGTACATATTTTGTACTATATATATTCTATTTTAATAGTGTTTGTGTACATATACTTATTTTCCTTGTTTTGTATTTTTGAAAATAAATTTTAAATGGAAAACAAATATCTGTGTAGAGCAAGGTTATTCTATTCACTTTGTGATGGATAACAAAATACTGCTTCCTCTTCAGAACATGTGAACAGCTATGGTATCCCTCCAGGAATATGCAGCAGTTTAGGCAGAATATCGGGTTAGATGGTGAATTTAGTACTGAAAAAAGATTACAGTCACTAAAGTGCAGTTGGGTATATAAGTAGTAGCATAACCAGGGTAGCCCCCAAGGTCTTAAAATTGAAATTAAATTTGATGGTTTCAAAATTAAGACTTTAAAAATATTAAATATAAAATTTGTTCAGCTATGTCCTAAATTTGTCACATTTGTTATTTTTAGAAAAACAAAAAAAGAAAAAACATCTGGGGTTACTGTGAATAGTATGGATAACTTCTTAGTATACAGTTCATAAAGCTTATTGTTCTGTTGTTGACATTGCTGGTTTTAAATTTCACTCTTAATGACATTAAAAAGTCTGAAAGTCTACATTTTCCCCAGACAAAACCTAAAGCTACCCTGAGTAATCAACACATATACAGTTTATCTGGAGTTGTGAAGCACTGAGTGAAATAAATTGGGGACCTCCTGCTTGTGGGATTATAGTGGTAATCCTATAACCTTGCAATATATAACTTTTCTCCTGCAGGGTCACCACAGCTAACCAGCCTCCTATATGTCAAAGTGATACTTTTTTACATCTTTCATCCTATTTCTGAAACATTCACACAATAACACTTAAAACATGGTCTTTATCATATTGCATGCACATACTGTATCATATCAACCAGTTTTCTCTCGGCTTATATTTGGCCAGATATAAAAAGTCAAATGAATTTGTGAAATAAATTTTTACTATTCAACATAAATTATTTCCAAGGTAAGTATCTTCATGTCAAAAAAGCGGTCCATTTATTTGTTTAGATCAGACTTCCTAATGAAAGTGTTTACTCTGACAGTTGTACACTATGGCTGCACAGACGTTGGTCTCTGGTGACCACTAGAGGGCGGACTGGTACTTCCAGGCTCAGCAAAAGCATGGAGCGACTGATCCTACACAAAGACGGGGACTCTGAAAACCTGACACTGGCTGGTAACGTGAGGCCTGGATCTCTCTCCGGGCTTTACATTGCACCAACGTTACATAAAACTTTCTGCTGTCATGTCCTCTCTTTTGAACATAAATATTTTGTGTTAAAGTATTGTAAATGTCATAATTCTGCATCAAAACCTGATGGCCTCATTTGTTCATTCATTATTTTCTTCCAGTACATACTATAGCATTAAATAAGATCCAAGAATGATTATTATGAATGATGAAAGATTCTCAATAGGCTACTCTTTAGACTGTCAGAGCATTTATGGCTAGAGTCAATAATAAAATCATTTTTAAAAACATATTTTAAAGTCATATCGACACCTCAATATAAAACATTATTTAGAGGCTGGCTATTAAAATGTTACTTTTCTAACTTTTAAATGATGTCTTCTTCTGTATCGTCACGTTCTTATTCTTTTGCATTTGTCTAACGTGTGCTCAGTAGTATAAGGGCCGATCTACTGAATATTTTTGAAAGCCAATACATCTGAACCATGCACAACAGCTTTGTGTTGTTTTCCACTATCTTTCTCCAATATATTTTACAGATCAATACATATTTGTGTATATACTGTATATTTTCACTTTTTTTTCACACAAATCATCCTTGTTGTAGTTCTACTTCAAAAATTCAACAGCAGCAGGCCTAACTAACCCATGTGCGTGACCCCGTGTTGGTCCGAAGCCTCAGTCTGTCCCTTCAGGGGGGCTCTGGTGGTAAAATAACAATAATCCCCTAAAGCTGCGACCTTTGGGCTGACTGCACACTTTCACTCGGACCCTGGCTTTGATTGCTACTTGTCTGCCTCCAGCGTAATACTGTGATGCAGCCACATACAGGAAATGTTCACAGTATGTCAGGACCAACCATATCATATTGTGTTTTCACTGCTCTGTGCATATTGATTCTGCATTTGCACTAGGAAAATATATGTATGTAAATATATAATATACACTAAAGCACGCAATGGCACCCTGTGGCTAAAAGAAAAAGACATAGAAATGGTTGCACAATGTCACAAAAAAATAAAGTTATTATTATGATTGCAGCGCCATGACTTTAATAACTAAATTGTGTACTGTGCATTAGAATGAAAAACTACTATTTGTGCAAGTCCCTTTTGTGGCAGAAAACATTATTTTTGGTTAGTAGTAATAAGTAATATTAAGTAATATGTTTGTTAGTAGTATAGATTTTTTTTATTTTGTCAAAAGCGTGCTAGAAGACATGCATAACACTTATCTGAATGCATGATAAAATAAAAGGTCTTATTAAGTGAAATATTAACGCTTAACATTAATTTAGAGCATGCACAAAAGACTGTATTGCAAAAATCATAGATACTATTATTATTGCAAGTTCAGTCACAAATACATAACTACACTGTATGCTGTGACACAATTAGCACACAGTAGACCTATAGGGCTGCACTATATATTGCAAAAATATTACTATTCTTATTTTACAGCCGTACTGATTTCAGTCTCTGTATTGTAAAGAAGTACTAGTATTGTACTTTGGTCTCCTGTGTTAGCCATTTACTTCTTGCAAATGTCAAAATACAGCAAGCTTTTAACTGTGGTTCCCAAGAAGTGGTTTAGTCCTAAATTTAGTCCATAGTTAAGACGTGTTAAGTCCTGGTTTAGACCATGTTAAGTCAGGGTTTAGCCCATAGTCCTAAATTAGTTGCCTGGTATTTCTTTATATATTTAGGGGGACATTCAAATATTGCATGTCACATCATTATCACAGTATTCAAATATTGCATGTTTTCCAATTTAATCATACAGCCCTAGACCAAATTTAAAATATGTAAACTAAAAGAAACATATAATGTTACAGGGTATTTTCCTTGCTGTATAACTTGTGTGTCTTCAGTTCAAGCTGCTGCTGCCGCTCTAAAGTGCTCCACAATAAAAAGGCTACTTGACTTTTCAACCCTCTCCATTCCACTCCATTACTTCTGTTGTGTCCCAGTCTGCCGCTCCTCCGCCCCTCAGAGCCTCCCCGGACCACACTTTTATTCATGCTCTCTCTCACTTATGCTTATTCTTGCTTACACTACCTTTTTTTCAGTACATTTTTAAAAACTAACAAAAATGACGCTTTGGCAAAAAGTAACATGGCCTATATTAATGTTTAAAACAATGACATTGGCTTATAAAGTACTACAATATATTCCATTTGTTGTTCAGTCTATAGACCAGTAAGATGTAGTTAATTTATTATTATTATTATTATTATTATTATTATTATTATTATTATTATTATTATTATTATTATTATTTGTTTTCATATATATATGGGTGTCAATACTGTATATATTCAGTATTATTCTTATTCTATCTTAATGCAATTTCTAACAGTGTTAATAAAGAATTGAATGAAAGTTTTTTTTTGTTGTAGGTTTGTTGTGCTAATTGTTTCAGATAGAGATAAATTAGTTAAATAAAGAAAACAATAAGTTCAAATACATCATTTGTAATTGTAAACAATAGTAATAGGCTAATAGATTTTAGATTTTTGTTAAAAATACAACTTAAATCTTGATGTGGTTTTCAAACTGGAGCATATGCCACTTTGAGGTCACTGAGCTCTTGAACTCTTTCTAAAGGTGTTTATTAACTGTTATGCCTTTTAATGGCGCATTTAGGGGGCAATATGTGTGCAAAACGTGCTTTCTACTTCGTCCAAAAACAGTGTTTTAAAATACATTTAGAATAGCAAACAGGACTTTGGTCAAACATTGTTTCATTAAATTTATATGGCATTTATTGTAAACTTAAAACAGCTTTTATGTTAATGTGAAGTGCTCTCTGAGTTCCATTAGATTTAATTTACTTTTCTCTCATTAATTCATAATTTTATTAGTAAATAGAATTAGGCCTACTTGATATAGGTGCCAAATGCCAAAAAAAAACAAACAATAAAAATAAATAAATAAATAATAAAATTCAACTTTTATATTTTTAATAAACATATCTTACTAATTAGTTGGAATTTGGTATGAAAAGTTTTAGACTTTCACTTATTCCACTTATTTCAGATGTAACAGTTTCCTAATGTTTTCAAGACCAGACACGTTAACATTGTTTTTGCGCGCAAGCTAATATTACCAATATGTTTACCTCAGTATCCGGGTGAGTAAATACTTACACATTAAACCAAACACACACGCGCTAAACCCAACAAAACTTCTCCAAATGGCGCTCCCCATTGAGCTTTATTCATAACACCTCACACCGCCCCATTTGCTATTCATGGGGACACTTTCTCTCCAAACGCGGCGCGCTCGGAGCGGCAGATGCGTGCCATTATTGCCCCACGCTCGCTCCAAGCTGTTTTTTACGCGAGGCGAAGGGCGGGCTCGGCTAATCAATCACGTCCACTAGTTGTGTTAAGGACACAAGGAGGAAAACATATGGCGCTGGGGCGGCCGCAAGCTTTTCTCAAGCTGGCCGAGACAAGACGCATTGAGAGCGCACCAGAAGAATGAAGAGAAAGCTGCTAATTGAAGTCACGCCACTCCACGGCTCAAAGCAGGGGTCACGCATTGAGATGGGCCTGAGCTTCACCTCCCACTACACAGGATCACTGGCCTGTTCCCGTGTCGTATGAATACAACAGCTTGGTTAAGTTAGAACGACCTCTTCTCACATTACACCACAGATTCTTGTGCGACTTTTTTGTCGAATTGTTCTGTGTTAACCGTCTTTGTCTCATTCAAAGCCTTTTATGTCACCCATTCCCCCTTTCTTCCTTTAAAACAATATAATCTATTCTTTTCCATCACCATTTTCAGTTAAATGTGCCGTTTTAATTTGAAAAATCGTTGCGTTAAATCAGACAGTTTGGCCCAAGCGTCTTGAAATATGATAGAAGCTTTATTTACATAGATGCTGATTAAATAGAATGTTACAATAAAATTATTATGGGGAGCTATGTACAAAACTCAGACTCGTGTGCAGTCGTACTAAAAGGGTCTCTGCATGCCACTTTGCGCTAAAAAGTGGCGCGTAACATTATGGACCGCACCACACCTGGATTCATCCCGACGAAGAAACATTTATAAACCTTTTAAATAGAGGTCAAATTGTCACTGTGTCTCCGAGCCCCGTTTTGAGTTCAAAAGGAGCAGGTCACGCCTTGGATGGGACCTACATAAGTCCAAATAATAAATTAGAATAAACGAAAAGGGGATATCCAGCTGTCTCTATTGAGTATATATTCTCCTTTGTGACAATATCCGTGCAAAAGTTTGGGAAGAAAATGCCCCCGTTTGAACTTTTCAATAGAAACCACGTGGCCTGAGTCAGTCGTCCACCTCTATCTCCTCGTCGTCTTCCGAGAACTCGTCCGTGGTGTGGTCTCTGGAGGAGGAGGGGGACTGGGGAAAGGCGCCGTGTCCCTGGGGAGAGGTAGGGGACACGCTCGGGGAGCCTCCGCCCTGGCCCTGCTCCTCCAGATTCTCCATGGTCACCAGCTTTTGCAGCGTCTGCGGGGTGATCTTCTTGAGTGACTCCACGTCGGCTTTCATCTCCTCCAGGTCTCGCTTGAGCTTGGCGCGGCGGTTCTGGAACCACGTGATGACCTGTGCGTTGGAAAGGCCCAGCTGCTGCGCGATCTGGTCTCGGTCCGCCGGGGACAGGTACTTCTGGTATAAGAAGCGCTTCTCCAGCTCGTAGATTTGGTGATTGGTGAAGGCCGTCCGGGACTTTCGCCGCTTTTTCGAGGTCTGTCTCTGGCCGAATGAGTTCACGTGCTCACGACCTTCAGGAGGAGAGAGACAGAGGGTCATGTTGACTGAAGATACACACTTTCCCTGCCTAAAGTGTGACATACAGAAGAGATTCCCAATAGTGTAAATTCAGTGTTATCCATAAAAATATTTACATCTGATGATCTAACGCAAGGGCCAGTGCATTTGATTTACTAAAACAGATATTATATATGCATAAATATATATATTTTTTTTGTCTATACAGCAATATAGCCTGGCTAAAACCTAAATAGCTGTGTTCATGAATATCTAATTTGTATGCGCAATACGTTTTGTGCATAATGCGTGTTAACGCACTGTACAACAAATATAAATTACTTGGATATATTTTATGTTATTTTCAAAATTTATATTAGAGTCTTTGATAATTATTTTTCAAATGTTTAGCGTCTAAAGATAAAATAAATAAAATAAAATGTAAAAGCTAAACTGTTTATGGCACCAACCATGTTTACATGTTTACATTTTCTTTTCTTTTTCCACACAAACACACACACACACACACACACACACACACACACACACACACACACACACACACAGCACGCACAAACACAACGAAAACGTTTCTGGCATTTATAAAAAAATACAAAACTAGCTGAATTGTTTATTGCTTGCCATTACTAATAGCTATTACAAATGTGGCCGATTTGGCCCAAACGAAATGCAAAATCTCACTGCACTTCTGTTTAAAGTCTCCCTGTGTGAATTACAAATAATAGATCATATTTATGTGACTGGTATGATAACTCATGCGATAAACTATAATTAATCAAACACCATTTAACATACTGTGACTACATTATCAAAGCATTTTAGTTAGAATAACGTCATTTATTCTAGTGACTCTAGTGACACTGTGCCTAATTAAAAAAAAAAAAAAATTCCATATTAGTGCGGTTTATTTGTATTTCCCTTCCATGTTTGTTTGCTTACAGTAGGCCACAGCGCACCATTAACGCTCTGACAACATGCAAAGTGAATTATAGTATTTTTATATGGTTTTATGGAGTGTTAATGGGGTATTTCTCCATAAATAGTATCATTTTGCATGTTGCTTTTACAAGCACATGTATCTTAACAGCAAAAGAGAAGCAACGCCGATTTGTACAATCTGATCTTACGCACTGATTCATAAAACCGTGCAACAATGCCTTACACATGTTGGTATGTGTTTATAAAAGTTGTAAAAGTTTACCTTCTGCCGCCTGGATCACGCTGACTTCCAGGCCTTTAAACGTCTTACTGGCCAGCTCCTCCAGCGCGCACAGCGGGGACGAGGGCGTGCTGATGCCGTTCCTCGGTGCATTGGCGGCCGTCACTTTCTCGAGGACGCGCGGCGGACAGATACTGGCCACGGACTTCTTGACGGAGGGCTTGTTGAGAATGTCCTCGATGCTGAAGGGCGTCAGCGGCTTGTTGGAGTTGGCCGGCGGCGGCAGCTGATCTAACGGCGCCCTCGCTCGCCTGTCCTCGCCGCTGGACTGCAACACAGAGCCTGCCTTCATGTCTTTGCTCGAGGTCATCGCAGTCCCCCAAAAACACTCGCTAAAAAAGTTCACCCCGAAGAGCCCACAAGTGTCCTAACTCCCCCTTTGGCAACTTTAAACCGCACTCTGGACGACCATGCTTCGTGTGGAGTTTGGAAAGAGGCTGTATTCCGTCAGCGCCCTGTGCAGAGCTCCATGTAGCGGTTTAGGAGGTGTCCCACTGTGGAGGGGTGAGTCCTTCCAAAGGGGGTAAAAGGCTGTCCGAAGCAGCGCGGAGGAGAAGAGCCACCGCTAACGAGTTCCTGTTGATTGGGCGAAGTTCAATTAGAGAAACACTAGACTAGTTGCTGACCCGCTGCTGCGTCTTAAAGGGCCGGAGTCTAGGAACTAATTGGACGTGAGGGAGAGGAGGAGTCTCATGCCTCTGGATGTTTGTGTGCGCGCGCGTGTCCCTCTGCTGGCGCGTTCCGCTGCAAACAGAAAGCCCAGTTAAACATGCTACAGCCACGAGCGGCGGGGAGACTGTGGAAAAGTTTAAGAGAAGCAGCGAGCAGCGAGTGTCCGTCCTGGTCGTGGTAATGCGTAATTACGCACTGAACGTCAGAGGCGCAGTGTGAGGGAATTTGGCTGGAGAACACATAGCCATTCAAATAAGTAAACTGTTCATACTTGTGCTTCATAGCAGCTGATAGATTTATATTTTTGTTCTTCTGTTTTGACTCATGCAGTTAATTCATATCGCTTTCATAAAAGATATAAAATCACATGCAGTTGTTTCAAATGACATTCATGGATTATTGAGGTTTTTAAAAACAGCTTTTAAAAACGAATGTGATTTTTATATAAGCAAAAAAGGATGGCTGGCTGCTGCTGTTAGAATTATGTATTTTTTATTTTCTGCTTTATATATTTGCACATTAATATAATATATATATATTTTAAAGAATATTGCTTGTTTACACAGTTGCTATAAGACTGCACGATGATTTCTACAAAATGCTTTTGGTATTTATTTCATTTTTTATCCTTGTCCAATTACCACATATGTTTTACTGACTGATATAAAAAGATTTCAACTATATACTATATAATTAAAATGATAAAAGGTAACATACAAAATGTGCAATTCAGAATGGTGTAAGCAAATTATTTAACTATTCTCGTCATTAATATCCATATAGCCACATAGACAAACGACCCTAAACCTTTTGATGTGTTGCTGTTGCCTCATTGTGTTTTGCGTGCGTCTTGATGTCCATTATATTTTTCCTTACGTTGTTCCCTCCTTTTACTGCAGGTAACACACGGTCCACAGTCACAGCTGAACTCGCATGAAAGTGACTCGAAGCCACGGCTCTCGGCGTGAACGTACCATGCGCAGGAAGGAGCTGCGTTAAGGAGAAATGAAAACCACAATGGCGAAATTCTTATCTAGGCTTGGAAATGGAGGAAGCTGCAGGTATGTCCACCTGTGAGTGGAAACAAACGTGTTTTTGTTTGTTTATTTTTTACTGTGTGAGAATTAACACATTCCATTTCCACATGGCACTGTTTATGTAAGCGTTTTGCGGGGAACTGGAAAGCCCAATACAGCACATGTTTATCGGATTACATGTGATATTTTATCTTCTGTTTTATAAGAGGTACATATAAAATGTCCCATGAAATAAGATATGTGCATTGTGTTTAGTAAAGTGGTCCGGCCGTGCGCGGTTTGGAGTAGGCAGCCGTGCGCGGTGCCAACAGCAGCATATGGTGACACTGGTTTAGGGACAGAGCTCTAAAACAGCAGGACATTCTATTAGGCGCCCTGGAGGTCCGGCTTCGTGGAGGGGGACTGGAGTGGGCTGGGTCCTTCACGAGAAGGGGAACTGCACACGCGGGGCCCTGGTTATCTGCCCGTCAATATGAAGCCAGTAAAAAAAAAAAAAAAAAAAGGCGCAAATTAGGCTAGCTGGTTTTGGTAATTTTACGCACACAGTATTACGGTGTATAGTTAGGAGCAGGCCCTATGATTTTTTTAATTTATTTTTTATTTTCCTCCAAAACTATTAGTAACCATATTTTACTTTAAGATTCCAGACCCCCCCCCCCCCCCCCCCCCCCCCTAAAAAAAAGGATAGCATATTATGAACACGTTTAGATGGTGATTAATATTGCAACAGGCCTAGATTTCTCCTTTTCATTTTACTCCTTTTATAATGTTTATAGCTCTAACTATGGATCCGTGCGCACTGCCCTGAAGCTCACATTAAGCCCTACTAACAAAGCTCGTCCAATACGCTTTGAGGTCGAAGATTTTTTTTTTGCCTTCTCTTTCTAGTGCCTTAATTTAAACGTTAATTAGAACCAGAGCAGCTGACATCATCCATCAGCGCCTCAGACGGGATTTAATTGGATGATACGCCTCGCTGTTAGCTCCTATCAGCGGCCTGCTTCTCTTCAAAGGCAAGGGCCCAACACCGGAGAGAAGGTTTATTTTTTCAGACACATTTATAATCAATTAAAGCCATTTATGCGGCGTTTCTCCTGAAAAATCTCAAAGGCCAAGAGCGATAGTGTGATCCTCCACGTGATACCGACAAACAGTGAGGGTCCTCTTTAAAAGGTCAGCCATTAATCACTACATTAACGCACCGTGGTCCAAAGAGAAATGCTGGTGTTACGAATGTGCACTGTCTAATATTCGCTGGACTGTTACACAGCTAAATAACATCAAATATCTGTTATGTTTATATGATTATTTCTTCCACTGTAATCTTAGTCGAGATGTTAGAATGTAGGGCTGGACGCGCAGGGGAATCAGGTGGATGCTATTGCGCAAAAACGCACATCCAGAAAGGACACATTTATATTTTTTGTGCGTTTGATTATTTGCTTGCATTTTTGTCAGGTAACACAGCTGAAAACAAAGCACCAATAAAATTAAAATATTACTGAATGTATATTATTATAAATAATAATAAAATCATGTAAAATGCACAAAATAAAATTAATACAATATAGAAATATGTATTAAATGTTAATTAAGTGTTTTTTGGTTGTTTGTTTGTTTGTTTTAAAATAGATTACAAAACTAGGCCCTGACCCTTTATAAATAACCAATGTCTCATCACATGCATAAATGAGTTTTTGTCTAGTTCTAAATAAATATCTCCATTAATATTATAAAGTAAATTAAAACATAATCAATTCTGGTTTGTTTTTTAGCTTTCCATAGACATAATAACAATAATAAATACACGTTCCTTTCACACACTGTAGCTTCTTTTGTATTAGGACAACTGTATGCTGATATTTAAGTGTATTGAGTGGCACAGTCGCTGTGTGTGAGGCAGTGCACACAGCGTGTCGTCCTGTTAAATGTGTCCAAACAGCTGTGAGCGCTGAACAGAACAGGGCCAGGAGCCGCGCGCTCTGGAGCCCAGTCGCCGGCCTTTTCCATGGAGGAACGCGTGCGCAGTGCTTGGTAGAGGCGCGTGCGCAGAGACCTGTTTGTCAGATTACACCAGTGGATCAGGAGCACTATAGTTTTTTTTTTTTTTTTTTTTTTTTTTTTTTTTTTTGTCCATTGCCGTATTTGCGCGTGACCAGGCAAACAGAAAGGGGACTTAACGACGTGCGTCAAAATTAATTTATCCAAAGCGCGGGGGGTTAGAGTGGGGGGAAAAATAATAATAATAATAAAAAAGTTGGGCAATGTCACCGAAAAACATTAGGCCTACATTCACACAAAACACAGAACAACGGGTTTTGTTGATCAGAAGTAATAACAAAATGTATTTTAGGGCAAACAAACGCGCAACAAAAATACCATCAGCACCATCCACCGTCCTGTTTTCAGATTCATCCACCTGCTCCGTGCGCGTGTGGGGGAGTGCGCGCGCCTCTATAACGAGCCACATATCCTATTCCTCGCGCGTCACAGCGGTCGCAGGAGGCAGGTGTCCTTTGAACAGTTTGAAGTGGCTCCATCAGCGCACAGCTCGCGCGCAGGTGTTCATCCTCAGAGTCGGCGTCACGCTCTGTTTGCGGCTGATGCGTGGTGACGTGATGACTTCTGATTGGCCGCTGGTGTCCATCCAGAGCATTCCTTCACACTGGCACTCTGATCAGATGTGAATACTTGAAATTGGGGATGGCTACAGTTAGATTTGAATGTCAGCCTGCACAAACCCAGTGCTCAGTACCTCTTTACTGTCAGTGGCAACACAAACTGGCAACAATATTTCACATTTTAGTGCAATATATATTTATTATTATTATTATTATTATTATTATTATTATTATTATTTTATTTATTTATTTATTTTTTTTTATTTTTTTGAATAATTAATTTGTACTCCTATGTGGTAATCAAGTATGTAGCCTATTGTCAGTATAGTGGTTCTCCACTGGTCTCTCTTTTTTTATGTTAAATGTATTTTTTTATGTTAATATGTATCAAAAATAAAGTTGTAAACTGTTAAAACACGACTTTTACATATAGTATATATTTCAAAGCATATTTTATAGAATTTGTGAGTAAATTAGTATGTAATGAATACTTCTGACAACCTAAACATTATCAGTCACCTTTCATAAAAAAGGTGTTCCAATGGTATCAAAAACAGAGCCATAAAAGAGACACCCAGTGTCTGAACTATATTAAAAACTACTGCACACACTGTAACCCACTGCAAACAGGCCCATGGCTCACATGTATGTCTTCACACTGGTGGAGAATACTGGATGTAAACCACTTACCCATTTTTTTTCTACAGCCCAATATCACAACAGCTGTTGCTTAAAGAACTTTACAAAAAATACTCAATAAATATAACAGATTGTACAAAACAAAATTCCCTATTCTCAGACTCTCCATGCCATAGATAGGTCTAGGGCAGTTGTACAGGTAGGCCTATGTAGTGTATTTGCTAATAGTTCATCACATTTACAAAATAAAACTTCAATTAAATTTAATCCAGTCACAAGAATCCCCTTGTGCCAGTTCCTAAGCCCTAATAAATGGAGGGTTGCGTGAGAAAGGGAATCCAACATAAAACCTATGCCAGATAAATATGGGAATCACTGCACTCTAGAAGACAGATTATTGGCTTAGTGACCATGAAAGAGAAAAGCAGAGCAAAATGTTATTCAGTTTAGTTGTCAAATAATAAACACAAAAAAATCATAAGCACAAACAACAATTTTGTGTGTTGTATGAAAACACTAACTTCCTTTTGCTAATACAGAGGCCACTATTTAAATTGGGAATGTCCAAACCCCGGCCTGTGAAAATAACCCCACAGTAGTGCATTGAGCAGCTGAACCAGGCCCCTCCCCTTTTAGACTGGGGACACTGGAGGTTCTCTAATGGTCCACCAGAGCCCAGTTATGATCAGAAAGAAGGATATGTGCAGGGTTTAAGCAGGATCACGACTCCGAGCCTCAATGCTACCTTTGTCCAACTCCTGATTAGTCTCATTAATGTGTAATTAGTGCAGTGGTCAGAGGCAGAATGTGGAATATGATACAGGAATTCCTATTGTTGGTGGCAGCAGGCCAACATGGAAAAATCTGAATAAAATTACTTTGATTAAAATAACACAAATAAAACACCAACAATATTATTGAAAAATATACCGTCGTATTTAAACATTTTCTGCCAAACATATATTTAATGTGCCATGCTGGCCAGAATGGAACACCCACATCATCTTTCTATTTTTTCAGGTGGAGAATTATATAGGGACACACCAATGCTGGTTATTTTAAAATTTAAACCATCATTTTCATTTGAAGAATTTTATGGGAATTCCTTTCTGAATAAAATCAACAATTTAAACAGATCAGTAAAAGTAAAGCACTGAGGTCCAATTGCAGTGTTGGGCCTGCATGCATTTGACAACATGGACTGTAACAAAAGGAGGTTTAGCAGTACCACGTTAAAGTCATAGAAATTATAAATTGTGACCTGATGTTTACAGACGGTCATAAATATCCTGTTTAAATTTTGTCAGTGATGCTGGTTATTAGATTTAGATTTTGTTCCTATGTAGTCCTGACTTGTTAATTCTAGGTGGCTACAACTGACCTGTGTTTTGAGCCATCCTATACAGAAGTAGCTGTCATATTTCATTTTATGCTGCAAAATTACCATTGACTGAGACAGCAGTTGTTTAGGCGTTAGGAATGTTTTTGATTTAGAGGTTAAGTTTAAAAGATTGGCTACATATAAAAGTAAAAGTCTTTGCTTGTGCATCATAAGAAACTTAAGAATGGAATTTAGCTTTTTTTTTTTTTTTTTTTTTACAGACCTTTTGCACATTGGCCTTCCGCCTTTGTCTAACAATAACCACATGTCAAAAAATAAAACTTACAAAAAACATAAATATTATTTCATATTTATTGAGAGAATGACTGGTATATGACTGACAAGTGTGATGGGCTTTTTAATAATGCTCAAAGGATCTAGTTTGGATATAAATCACATTATGTTGAGAGTAACATTGCATGGACTTTACAGTACTTTTTAAAGTGTGGAGAGACAAAACAATAGAAGGAGCATTATTTGAAAGCATTAACATCACGCAATGTTCTGTAGTTAGTTAGACAATGTTTGTGTTAAAACAGTTGTTCCATTCTTGTCACACTGGGATGGTATATTCTTATGTAGAGTATTTTTTTTCAAGTAAATATATTCCACATTTCCACATTTTTAGAAACAAGTTACATTTGATTTGGGAGATTGTATTTGCAAGCCTCCTCCCAAAACAAGTAAACCTAAAAACAGTGCACAGTGTGAACAAACTGCTGACTTGCTTTGGATTTACAATGCTATGAATTATTCCTGCTTCTGTAAAAAAAACAAAAAAAAAACAAAGACGTATGGACAGCGCTGGACTCTAGGATTCAGTGTTCGGGCTCTTAAGGCCTATTTTCTCATGTCACTGTACATATCTTGGCAAATGAAGATAAATGCTTGTGTGAGCGCACCTCAGTCCAGGGGGCCCTTCCACAAATTAATCACTTGCAATTCTATCCTTGTCCACTTGGGCACCGCGCTGGTCCCCGATGCAGTGTCCGTGATCCTTTACAAACCCATGCTTAAAACAAGAGAAAATAAATGACTAACTGAAGCCACCTCTCTGGAGATTTGCCATTTTTTGTGGAGATGGTGTGGTGCCGCGACCTCTCCGATCACCCCCTATCCCTGAAGTCACTCTCCCCCCTTTTCACATCAGGATTTCATTAAGTGGTGAGCAGCGGTGCACTCCTCTCCACCACTACTACCCCTATGTTCCCCTCTTTTTTTGCTCTCTCCTGCCCCACTTTGCTCCCAAACCAAATGAGGAAATGGTTCGTCTGGTCGCTGACAGACCCCGGGCTCGGCTGTAAAGATAAATGACCCAAAGTATTAAAGTTTAACACGTTGACAAAACCCACCTGATCTGCGGGATTAATGCAACAAAAAATCCATCTGTGGAACAAAAAAAAAAAAAAAAAAAAGTGGAGAGCAGTGATGGCGGCTCACAGGAAGGTCAAACAATATTTAGGATAAGTACATACAGTGCTGAGAGACAGGGTAAGAGCTCAGGTTCTATGAGTTTTACCAGTATAAATGCATACATGTACACAAGAGTGATGATGTGTAATTGGGCTGAATGCACAACAGTGTTTTTACTTAAGGACACATTAATATTGTGATGTCATCCAGAGCAGAGGTTCTTCATATAGGTTTCCAACCACAACAAAGTGACACCATCAACTTGAACTGTCCACCACTCAAAACCTAATACATTCACATTAAAAGGGTTATATGAAATCATTTTGTTTATTTATGGCAATAATAATTAAAGATAGAATTGTCTGATATCCCTTTGTGACTGATACAGATTTGTGTACAGACACGGTTTAATGTTTTAAAGACAATAGCTTAATGCTCTTGATTTATTGAATATCCCAATGGTGCTCTTTAGAGAAAAAAATAAAAATAAAACAATAATAATAATAATAATAATAATAATAATAATAATAATAATAATAATAATAATGCATTAGTCTTGTACAGCCCTTTTCACTCCTCAGTCACGCTCAGTTATGGTGAGCTACCCTGGGGCAGACTGACAGAAGCGTGGCTGCCAATATGTGCCTACGGCCTTTCCGACCACCACCAAGCACAGACATTCATACACAGGCAAGGTGAGTGAAGTGTCTTGCCCAAGGACACAATGGCAGTAGGCAATGCTGGTCGAACTGCCATCCTTTGGATTAGTGGGCGAATGTCTCTATCAACTAAGCTACTGCTGAATAAATTCACTTTATTATTATACTGTATCTTATGAGTGTTTATGCAATATAAATGTATGTAAATGCATACAAACATACTGTATATATGTGAATGTGCACACATTATTTACAAAATTTTGCACTAAATGGTGCTTTATTAATTTGTCTTTATTCATTTGTTGCTTAAATGCAAAGTCCTAATAAAATACGTTGTGTAACTGTTTGCTGGTGATTTGCAAGACAGTGTGGAGAAGTGGTCCATGTTGTATAGTATAGCATCTGTCACTCTATCAATCACCTCGAGTGGCCAACTTATTTTCAATTGACATTTCTCAATAAAATAAAGTAAATAGTGTAGTGGACATATCAATGTGTTCTTAATTTCATTTTTTTATCAATTTAGACTGAATTAAACTGAATTAAGTTTGTTTTCTTTCCCACTGATCTTCCATTTCTGAGGTTTTAACTTGGAAAATATTTTAATAAATATTAATGCGATATCATACTTCCTTGGATTTGGAGAAAACAAAACAGAATAGAATCCAAAGGTCCTATTAAGATACAAGGGTATGGTTTTTCCACCAAAATATTTGTAATTTTTAACTGAGCGCATTTTGACCGCTGACCAACCCAACTGCATCCCATCTTGTTTGAAATAAATCCACAATTTCTCCCATTTTCACTAAGAACACAGTGTATTTCTTATTCTGCTATTATATTACACTCAAACCTTTCTTAATACTTGGACTGCTGACCATGGACCAGTCAACTTATCCAAGATAGATAGACCTGCTGGTTTCCCACCACGAGTGCGACCTCATGGAGCGGGGCTAAATTATACACAGCACTGCGACCTTTGACCTGTGCTTTATATATATGATAACACAAGCTCAATTACCTTGTTCCCCCATGGGAGCATTCAGTAATCATCAAGGCCAAAATAATGAAGCAATGGCTACATTCAGATCTATACTGCGCTTGGAAATGACCTCACATCCTGATTAGTGCTCAAATAATGATGTGTCTTAATACTGGGATCATGTATTTTAATAAAACCTCAGAAATCTATAAACTGTTAAAAGATCTACCACAGACTCTGGGGAATCTTTGTTTTTCTGCATGGATCTTTATATAATAATGTACATTGTTGTTGTGTATTTGCATAAGATTGTATAATAAATGTAAAGTGTTAATACTGGGGGGTGTACTGTATTAATAATAGAAATATTTTATGTGTCACTTTGTATTTTTAGACAGCACTGAGGAGACGGTCAATGTTGCATAGTGTAGCATCCAACTGCCACTTTATCACATCTCCTATTGTGATCTAACCCCCCACTGTCCGTTATTCTGATTGGAAAGTTTAGTCTAGAACTCAATATGAAACCCACATGGGCTTAGCAGCCATATCTAGTAAATATATATATTTTGAAATGTAGAGGATAGTTTTTATAAAATAACACAAAACAATGTGCTGTTGCTTGCATCTAAAATGGTTTCCCTTTACTTGTCTTTGACATTTTTTTCTATTTTGTATACATAAGCATTAATAGACATTTATTAATATGCCTTGGTCCCATATCAGTAATAACTGCTGTTGATTTTCAATGAGCTGTAGTGCATTTTCAAAAAAAGTCTTTGGATACTAGGCCCAAAAGCTTACTTATGGGATTTTTTTGTCGTGAATGAAGGATTTGGCTCGCATCTGATAATATGATTATATAGTACTTTTTTAGATACTCAAAGTTGCTTTACCATTAGGTGCAAGCTACTTCTGTAGCCACAGCTGCCCTGGGACAGACTGACAAACATGTGGCTTTCATTCTGCACCAACGGGCTCTATGACCTCCACCAAATACACAATCACACACTTACACATTCAGACAAGCAAGGTGGGTGAAATGTCTTGCCCAAGGACACAATGACAGTATGAACTAAGGAGAGCGGGATTTGAGCTGCCAACCGTCTTGTTATTAGACAACTGGTCTACCTGCTGAGGCACTGCCAGTTTGTTTTAATGGAGTCTATCAGTGAGATGCCACTACTGATTGCATACAACATTTTATGGAGTAATTGTTTAAATGCTACTGCTTTTCAGTTCAATTTAATTTAAAAAGCCTAATCTTCAGGTCTGTCAAATATGGCTACATGTTAATTCTTTATTCTATAGCTGAGTACATTCTGCACAACAGAAATAAAAGTTTTTCTTAGTATTACCTAATGGGAGGATGTATAATATAAAAAGTATGGGTCCAAGTATTGAGCCCTAGGGGACTCCATGACAAGCTATTTATCATGATGGGAAATTCCCATATTCATTAACAAACTATCCTGTCTCCAGTGTGTGTTGGCCCCAGAATCAGGTCAGTTCGTGTGTAGCAACCAAACTGAGACTTTCATCTGACACTGTGATAGGTTAACAGTGCATTCCTTAGCACCATTAAAAGCACTATACTAGCTCCTTCATGTTTATTAGCATGCATCGTCTTCATTAAAACAGCCTTTAGTGCACTTAATGTACTTTATCAGCTGACGTGTGATCAGACCCCCAGCGGTGAAGGGAAGAATGATTGGTTGTAACTCCTGCTGTTATGTTCCTTGCTTGGATGACCACTTGAAAAGACATATTACCGTATAGTCACTTTAGTTTATTAACCTCTTTGTGATTAACGCCTGGAATATGCTACAAATTACCACGCTGCAGAAAGCCCTATTAACTCAGCAGGAGAACGCAAACAGAACAAATTTTTACTGGCAAATACGTCATGGCTGGCTCCATTGTTACACATTTCATGAAATTATTAATGCGACCACATTAGTGAAATACAAGCTACTAATCGAGTGCGCTAAATCTGGGGTCCGCTACAGTGCTCTCTGGAACCTGTTTGTATGTTGGGAGCCAGCTAGTAAATCCTTATCAAGGCCTTCTGTTTGTGGGGAGGATTTAAAGATACTTCTACTACAGTATTGAAGACTTTTCCACAGATAAAGTTGATCCTGTGTGGTATTTTCAAAACGTATGTATGGAATATTATAGTCATTAGTGTCAACAAATGTGGTAAAGCCTTCTTGTCACCACAGTGAAATATTTACATGGTTATTTTGGCAGGTTTTTAAACCAGATGCCCTTCCAGATGACCCCCTCTATATTTTTCTGGGCTTGAGACTTACACATACTGCTAGCTAGGGTTTTTGGCACTCAGAGGAATCAGACCCCCAACCTCTGGCACCAAAGGGAAATAACACTCGATGGGGAGTCAGTCAAGCCTTCTTGTTGTACAAAATGTCATACTAATATCATACAAGGGCTACATTGTATTGAACAATACACTAGAAATTTTATTTGAGCACCCAAAATGTAGGAAACTGTTTCAGCTTTGTTCAGATTAAAAAGCTTTTTTTTTTCTTTAGTTTGTTCCACTCTTTCTGCAGTTCTGAATAAGTTTTGTAGAATATCATTATTGTATTTAATAAGGCAGTTCTCCAGACTGCAAATAAAATACATTTATGTAAACCCAAGTATAAAAGTGCATTGTGTATAATGTTGTACTGTATACAGTGGTGGTTGGCGCTACTGCAATTTTTTACTGATCCGATACCAATCTGATGCAGGGTCAGTATCACAATATTGATACTTTGTACAAATATAAACAGCCTATGTGCTTTCATGTAAGAACTAGCAGTGTGTCATCATATGTTCAATCTGAATACATTTTCTGACCACTAAATGAGTTTGCAAGACAAGGCACATTTTTTTGTATAGCACAAACATACACAGCGTAATTCAAAGTACTTAACAGAAAATGATATTTTATTCTTATTATAGTTACAAATTATTATTTTATGATTATATATTTCCATAATTATGAATTAATTGATAACTAAATTAAAAGAGAAGGGAGCAGATAGAACACGTTCAGTCTTATGCACTGCTAAAGAGAACAGTTTTAAGTCTGGACTTAAACATTGTCAGAGTAGAGGCCTGTCCAGCGTCATCCAGAAAAGTGTTCCTAATTTTAGCTGCATAAAAATGAACCATGGTTTAGGAACCAGCAGAAGGTCTGTCCCTGAGGTTCTCAGAGTCTGAGATGGTTCAACCAACATGTCCAAGATGTACTTTGGTGCTAAGCCATGGAGAGACTTATGCTAAGTGCATGTTTAATAGACTTGGTTTTAAGTAAAGTTAGGCAAATAAAAATGTATTTTGTTAAAATAAATTCTGCACAAGAACCAAAATAATAGTAATAATAATAAAATAATAAATAAATTCTTGCTTCACAGTTTACAGAGGTTTTATTCCATTATTATTAATTATGAAACTAAAGGTAGGGTAGTAAAGTAAATCCATGTCCACGTTTCTCTGCCACTGATTTTTTGACCTCTTGATCTTCAGACCATCAGATGAAGGATTTACCAACATTTGGGTGAAACCTAATGCCATCCCTCACTTACTCTTTCTGTTCTTAGGCATTGCTCGGTTTATTTTTAATAGACACAAAAGCAGAAAAACTGTGAGAGGGAAAAAAATGTCAGGCAAGCATAAATATAAAGGGAGTGAAAACACTATGCAAGGTCTTGGCCTGTTGCGCGTCCATAACTTACGCAGCCTCAGTAGTTCATAATAAGACTCACACTCCATGAGCAATGAATCCGTGGAGGGCTCCTCCTGCACGGCCGGCCTGTCAAAGCCCTTAACTATGTTTTATTTGTCCTTTCCTGGTATAAAATCTTACTTAAGACGTGGTTTAGCCTCGACATGTCTGCCAAAGCGTTTTAGCCTAGTGCAGCATATTAGGGATTTAGTGGGCCTAGGTGAGCTAACAGTGGTCAGCCCTGTCTGCCTGTACAAATATATTTTTTTTAGAAGGAGAACATACCCACTGATTTCCTCCAGGAGCTGATTTCCTGAAATAGACCACATGAATAAATTCCTCGATTTCCTCAGTGTCATGTGAATTTATGATGGACTTACCACTTCCCATGTTGTAACTGTCATCACCTGGAGGCTAATATGTGGAGCACTTTTGAATTAGTTGGCTATTCTGGCTTCATCTTTGTTTTTCTTTTGAGAAACATGGGGTTTCTCTTACCCATGACCTGTCAGCCTGCAGTTTTTTAAACAGTGAGCAGAACATTACATGTAAATAAATGCCAGCAGTAGCTCAGTGAGGGCGGCAGTAGCTTTGTTGCCTACTGGTGTGTCCTTGGACAAGACACTTCACCTACCTTGACTGTATGAATGTGTCAGTGTGACTGTGTGGTTGGTAGTGGTTGAAGAGGAATAACAAAATAACAAAATAATAACAAAACGCAATATACCAAATACAGTGACTATATTTATAGAGACAGTAATATTAAAGGTATTTATTCACTGTCTAACTTAACCAAATTATTTCATTTTTCATGTAGATTTTTTGACAATTTAATTCATCATACAGACTTTGCTAGTTTGTTACCCTGCATTTGGTGCGAGTGGCCAGAGGTTCAATTCCACAATATGGCGCCACAGACTCCAGCCAGTGCCAACCCTAAGCCAAATTAAATGGAGCGCACCAAAAAGGACTTACTATACAGCAGCAGCACAATAATAAAGTAATGCACTATTTTATGCACTTATTGTGGCACTAGAATTTTTTATTTTATTTTTTTTGTTCTTTCAGATAGAAATAGAAAATAACCATAGCCAGCATCTGATAACTTTAAGCATGTTCAAACAATACTGTGTCAATCATCTCTCATCTGTCCCAACACAACAGAGGAGCACATTTTATAAAGTCATAATTATGGCCTTCTTTTCACACAAATACAGTATGTCGAGAATTCAATATTAGGTCATTGAGTTTAAGCTGAATATACAATTCTTTCTGCTTATACAGAATAACAGTTACTGGCATAAATCTGTGCTGTGTAAGTTTAGGGCCTTGGAAATTCCACTGTGATCTTGAAAAAATGATGTCACTCTGAAAGATTACAAACTTGAAGACAACTTGGTGGCCTATTTTTGCGTCGCGAGTCCACAGCCTGTGCAGACGCCGTGGCACACCCCTCAGTGACCACATCCGCCGTAAGCAGCCTGAGATGAAACGATATGGAGATTATCGGGACAAAAAGCCTCCAGCTTGTCAGGGGGATGCAGAGCGTATTGTACATCCACATGTATTGAACACAAAGCTGTCAGCGTCTGTGACAGGCCCATTCATCACACACAAAGCCAATCCTGTCAGAGGCACAATGCGCTCTGTCTGTCCCTCCTCCCTCCTCTAAGTGACAACATCGAAATGAGCATTAGGACACCCGGCCATGTATTCAAATCATCTCTGCTTCTGCCTCCCACTGAAGCCAATTTCCAGAGGCTAATAAACCTGGGAATGATTTCATCTCCGACAGAGGACGGGCCTCCTGATTGACTGAAGCACCATGAGGTCCCATGGGTGGCAGCAGATCTCTGAATTTACATAGGGACATTATTGAAAATGTACACATAGACACACATCAAGAGGAAATATCATGGAAAGGGTTAAATGTCAACACATATCCATCAGACTATAGACAATGAGGAAATATGAATTCTCTCATTATGGACTCATAAGATTTTACTTTATCTTTTTTGTCAGATCTGGTCTAACATTGATGCATGAGTTGTACAAATCTACCAGATGGCAGATTTTTTTTTTCACCTTTTTAGAGAGATATGTGAAACTTTCTGGCATACTAATTGAAAAAGTAATGCTAGAACTGGCATTGTGTCAAGTACATACTTTGTTTTAAAATTGTGCTGCTGCATTCTATTCTGATTTTGGAGGCGTTGCCATGAATTTGATAAATAAAAACGTTACACAGAATATGCTGCATTCATGTGATCCTTAGGTGCATGTCTTTCCAAGATGAATTTTTTCAACTTGTGCTTTCATCTTGGAAAATCAGGATGTTGATATCATCATAGGTAGACCACCAACGGAGTTATTGGTTCATAATGTTATTAATAAGTGTTTAATACAGCTAACTAGTCAGCTTTAGCATTAGCCTTCTCTCTACTGAAAAGCTGAACGTTAATGAATTTAAAAAAACTAAATATAAAAAAAAATCTAAATATAAAAAAAAATATATTCTTTAGCTATACCTAAAGAACTTGAGGGGGATAATAAATTAACAGCAATCATTTGCATTTCTAACGCAATTCCATTACTTCAGCTTTTAGCAAACTCATATTATTAGCACCGTTTAGTTGAAGAGCTCATGTATAAAAAAATAAATAAATCAGCAATTTTTCTGCTCTGTCCATGAAGCAGATCACGTCAAGTGGGAAAGTCATGCAGCATGTTTTGACCTGAGTTTCCGAGTTCTTTTTCCGACTTGTGCAGGCGTTCATGCACATTTTTCAACTCGGATGAATGTTTTCCAGAGTTTGTGAGGACCACATGAATGCACCAATAACAGCAAAAGTTAACCAACAGCTACTGAAAGCATTTTTTCCTCATAAAACCCAACAACATAAACCTAAAGATTACCTGCTGAATGTTTTTTTAAACATAAAGTCTGATTGGTTCTTGGAAATTAGGGCCTACAAAACTTCAGGAAGAGCACATTAAGTTCATTCCATTTGTGCAATAAAGCATGCATTAAATACTTACACTTACCCTTACTTACACCTATTTGTATTTTTGTGAACAATGAAAAAATTATAATTTGTTAATATTACCAGAAACAACTATTGACTTTATTTTTAACCAAGACCAACTCCTCACCATTCTTGCATGTGTTAAGGATGTTCTGGTAACTACACTGTAACTAAATGCAACACACCAAGAACCTGCTTCATATGATAAAGGTACTCAGATAAAATAGCTTAATTGGTTAATTATGATAAATTCATTTGACGCAATTTCACCAAGTCTTATTCTGATTAGTTGGTTATTCTTATTCATTTGACCAGTTGTACTTCCCAAGCTACTTTATCATAGTTTTTTTTTCACTGTGCATTGTTCTATCTGTGAGGAAAAAGAAAGGTAAATGTGAGTATAATATAAGTTAGCGCAAACTGACATTTTACTATCATGACTTTACCAAATCAACCTTGTCCACTGTGATTTAGGTCAAATATTATACAACATTTATAATTAGCTCTGGCTAAATCTAGCTATTAATGGCAATTAATCAATGTGGTGCAATTGGACAAAGTATTATTACATATAAATTATTATTAAAATTGTTTAATTATTTTTACATGTGGCCAGTGCTAGACTGTCCACTAATTTAGGGTTTTTTGACTTATTATTGCTGTATGATACCTGTAAGAAGCAACAACTAATGTGATTATTTTATAGTGAAAATTTGGTGCAATTTGACAAAGTATTATTATTATTATTATTATTATTATTATTATTATTATTATTATTTTGGGGGCGACAGTGGTGCAGTGGGTTAATCGTTTGCCCCCCAACCAGAGGGTCAGTGGTCCCTTGGCAAGACACATTGCCTTCTCCAGTCACAGAATGTGGCTGATTGTGACAGGAAGGGCATCTGGTGTAAAACCCAAATCAACCAAATCACTATGGCAGCCACTAATAAAAAAAGGTGAATAATTAATTTGCTGCAACTTGACTAGGTTATTATTATTACTCCTATTGTTCCTCTTACAGGTGACCAGATGGTTCCGAATTTAATTTCTTCACTTAGCATTGTTGTATCTGAGAGAAACCCATCAGTAAATGTGAAACTCTCTGTCCTCCCTCATGGTTGTGTAGTATGTGTGGTGCTCCAGACGTCTCTGTAGGTCCGTGTGTGTCCTGAGTCAGCACAGTCCCAGTAATTACCCATAGATCCAGCTTCAGAGGGGCCTGGCGCTGCTGACAGGAGGAGCATCATTTCCCCAGTGTTCCCGGGACTGCACACCGCAATAACACCGCTCAACAGGCCTATCAAGCTGATCCACATCACATTTCAGCGCGATTGCAAACGGCTAACCTATTTATGCCGTAAACAACTGCTGCAAGCTAATAACACAACTCATTGCTTTGTGAGGGTATAATCCGATCAAGCGCCTTCTTAAATGATGTCTTTTGTACAGTACGCAATATCGGGGGCCCAAAGAAACACCGCTCCAATATGTCTTTGATGAACATAATGAGACTTTTCAATAACAGATTCATAAAGAATGTATGAATTCAAGGAGAAATCGGGGAGTAGCAGTCGACAGGGTCTGCCAAAATGTTAGCTCCACTTTGCGTCACTGTCCGTATAGTCCGAAATTCCTCCGCAGCGGTCTTATCGAAGTGAACTGGCCCGCCTCGTAACACCAAGCTCCTCTGACATTTTATTGACATTTAAACACAGGCGTTTGTTTGTCTTGAAGCTGTCAAAGTCGCCGGTGACTGACAGACGCTGAAGGGCTCTGAGCATTTTCATTTGGTAATGCGAGTTTGTGTTATTGCAAGGATTTGGAAATAGGTGTTGGGATAATCTAGTTTAAATGCCCTGGCTTTATCATCTGACTATCACTTACACAAATGGATCAAAATAGCTAAGGTTTATATTGATTCTGGGAAAATAAAACGGTCACTTCGAAAATTAATGTCAACACAAAGTCATTTTCTTACTTTTTGTTCTCACACTAAAATGTCATTCATCCACATCATTACCTTGTGCTCATGGTATAAAAAATAAGCAAATATTTGTGCACTCTATAAAAAGAACAAAATGGTTTTGGAAGTGACATGTTGACACTGACTTACCCAACTCTACTACACCTTGCAAGGGGAACCATCCCTGCAGTGTAAAGTCACTTTCTATGGAGGGAAAAAAAAAAGTTGTTGATTTGATACATCATTTTCTGTACAATTAAGTGACGTGGTAATCTCAGTCACCTTTAGACCAGCAGCATGTTTTACAAACTTTAAAAACAATATGTGAGTAAGATTTGTTATAAAAACTCCACTGAAGCTATAAAGATACAAGTGAAGAGACCAACAGAGGGCACCAGAGTTCAGTGTTGCTGTATTTTGAAGAAAAACTGAGGAAAAAGATTTTAATTTCCTTAAACTTTTCTCCAAAATGAAAAATGTCTGTAAGGACTCAGTGGAAACAGAGGTGCACACTGTGTTTTTGGATAAATGAAAAAAAAGAGCTTACTGGATGTAGAGGGATTGTTGATTGGTCAGTGCTTCCTGGAGTGGGCGGGGGTTTGTTGGAGAGGCAGAGGTTTGTGTAACTGAGAGTTTTGAGGTCTCAAAACAGCAATGACAGACAATGCAGCATTACTTAAACATGCATGACTGAAGCAAAACACAACTCCAGGTATGTTTTTGATGAGGGAACAATATTATAACATAGCAGAAAGCTCAGAAAAATTGATTTTGCATAATATACCTTTATGTTAGCTAATAAACAATGAATGTTTTGATTGCACGGAGGTCTAGTGCATTCCAAGTCATGCCTCCAAGTACAGTGTTTGCAATTTTACTTTTTAGTCTTCACAATTCCATGCCATCATGCCAGGTGGCAGGAGACACAATTTTATGTGCATCCTTGCTGGCTAATTCCAACATTTCTGCACAATTTTACAAGTGCGAGTTGATCTCATGTGACAAGCCCATTGTGAAGATGGAAAACTATTTTATTTCTTAGAAGCAAGGACAATAGTGCTGAAGCAACATTAAGGCAATGATCATAATTCCTCTGCTCTGCTCTTAAATGCTTGGTTTGGATTGTTCTAGCATCTTAGCAGCTATACACTTGACATCTGTCACACATGTCACATTCTGTTAGAAGTGTCTGTAAGTGGATGCAAAACCACTAAGCATATTTCATACATAAAGTCTTTGGCTTTAGACTAGAATTCATTGCATATTGATCTTGTCTGACCTGTTTCAACAACAATTGTTATTTGGCACAGACCACTAAATTACTCATCATGTTCAAGTTTTGTGTTCCCTTTGTTCCCCTTTTTCTGACAATAATGACCAGAGATACTGAGCTAAATGTTTTATTTGACACCCCAACCTTTGTCATTTTCCATTGATTGTTATATCATTAAGTTAACATTCACATTTAGGTTTCCATGTTTAGAACAGAGCTCTCTATTCACATTGCATACTGGCTGAAAATGTGCTCAGCCATTGGAGTGAGCTCATTTGGAAGTCAGCGCATTTTTCCCTGGTGAATACAGCCCCTGCCCTTCCCCCTTGTGCTTTTATTTTTAATTAACCTCTCAAAGATACTGTGTTGTTGCTTCCTGTGTCAGTGGCAGCGAGGTTAATGGCTTCACCAGTCCAGGGAGACACGGCGGAGGACAGATCAATGCACCTCAATTCCCGGCGCCTCATGTTCAGTCTCACTTGCCGGACCACAGTGAAAAGGAGCAGGGGCCGCTACTGATTGCGTGGCGGCGGACACTCTTTCCTCTGACAACACTCTGCATGTCAGCGTCAACGTGGACCTAAACACAAACATGCCTCATTCACAGCAGCACAGTAAAAGGAAAGTATGCAATTGTGACTTAGCCTTGTGTTGTGTTTGCATATAAAAGCATATTGTTATTGATATAATTAGTAAATAATCTTGTTATTATCTTTATTATGAACAATTTTAAAACTACAATACCTGAATTTTTACTCCGTTCTAGTACAAGTCTCATTCTTTGACACCCACATATCTTTCATGCTTTTGGTGCAAAATATTATGACATTACATTATATTAGATTAAATTTATGTTTAATTATTAATTTTGCAGCATTTTACTGTCGGCAGTATACTTTCTTTGTATTATCTGTTGCATAGTTCCCAACCTGTCTTGTTTTGTGTATCTCTGGACTTTTGTGTCATACTGTGAGTACCCCCTCACTCATATGTCTTGGTGATTCTTCAAAAAGTGGTACTATAAAACATCTTTGTTAATTAATGCTAAGAATTTTATATTTACTTTATTTTAAATGCTGATTCTTCCACATTACATAACAACTTAACATCAAAATAAACAAATTAAAGAAATAATCATCCATTTAAAATAAAAATATATAATAAAAACATAATATAAATTACATTTACTTGTAAGCCTCTATTAAACCTGAAAATAAGACAAATAATAATACAAACAAATAAACATGTTCAAATAATACTCTTTAGTTTCACAAACATTTTCTTATCATCTTGAAAGTAACTGATCTATTCATTCCTAAGTACCGCCTGCAAAGTGCTCACGTACTCCTTGGAGTCCCTGTTCCCCTGGTTGGGAAACACTGATCTATAGCCGCTAATTCAATGTTGTCAAATGCAAATGAAGGCATCCCAACCTAAAGCATGTACAACAGGCTAATCCTCCAGCTAGGTACTCCTGACCAGGAGTCACACACTGTGAGTCACACAGGAAAAACAGCTACATTTCCCTTGATTTTCCCCCTAACAATCAAACACCAACAAGCACATGTATTGTATTGTATGTGATTTTTATAGAAATCAGACCAATGCATTTTCCGTATGTGAACTATCAAATTATTTGTATTAAATTCTCAAAATAAAACTAGATTAAATTCAAAGAAGCTTGTGCTCTGAAATGCAGATGCATTAACACCATCTGTCTGTACATCAGTTATAACTGCCTGTCTGTCTACTCTTCTTGTTCCACATTTATTATATATATGAACCTTTATTATATATGAACCTTATCCTATAACGGCATGCACCACGCATAAGACCTATGACAACAAATTAAAAAAACACACTTTTTAAGCTGTCACAGTTGCCCACTGCTCCTGTCAAGTCAAATGTAGAGAGCACATTTTCCTACAGGGACAATAAAGTATACCTGACCTTACCTTATTTGAGCATACAAACGTGTGATTTCCCTAAGCTTTCTGTATGTTCTAAACATTCATCTATATGAATCTTTAATAATAAATCCTGGATAACATCCTGATCAAGTTTTTTTAGTGGCTTAGACAAATCCTGAATAAATAAATAAATAAATACGAAGACATAAATAAATACACTACATAAGAATGTCAATTAAATTACAATTTATTGAAACAGAGTAATCAAAAGAATAAACAAAACTAAATGTGTATCCTGTATATGGGTCATCAGTAACACCTGTAGTGTGTGTAAATGCTGGTTGTGTGAAAGTATTGTGTGTGTAAGCTAAAGTGAAGTGAACTAAGGAGTGCACAAACAAAAGGAAAAGGCAGCTGCAGGAAGGCAGGCTGGCATAAGCAGAGAGGGCGCGGGCCGCAGAAGGCCTGGTGTTTAAGCCCAGCAGGCCACGCCCCCGCCAGGTAGCACGGCCAATCAAATTGAGGGTAATTTCTAAACATTGCTTTGGTGTAATGTATTACTGTTTTGTGGCACATTGGTCTAGCTTTACTTTGCCATGAAATAAAAGCAGGAAAGGTTTCTATGCTGTTGTCAGGAGCAGGGTTGCAACAGTAAAGGATGAAAATTGTATGTACTGTACCTTTAATATACTTTGTAATCCTGTATAATGAAGGTAACAAAACCCAGCTCTAATTAATTGTGAAAGCGTCAATAGTAAGCCCAAAGCATACGGCTGCGTTTACTCATTTACACGTTCAGTGAAAGAACATTGACTTTATGTCAGCGCGGATGTTTATTTTTAAATGATATTGATCTGGAGGTAATAATCACCTCCTCGGGGACCCAGGCCATTTAAAAGTCACATTGATGAGGACTTGAGGTCTTTTTCCCTGCATTAAGTCAAATATGGAACACAGCTCAGAATTTAATAGGATGTACTTTGCAAATCCAACAGAATTGGAGGTGTGACTCTTCACTGGTGCATGCGGTATAGGTCCTGGTGGTACCCAGAGTTTCTTTCATATAAGATTTTAATATGTAAAATTAATATAATACATAGCTTATCGTAGGCATACTGATTTGTGCTATTAGCCATGCCAAGTTACCCAATGATATAGTTACTGTATGGCCCTACTCATTTAGCCTGATCTTAGCCCTCCAAGAAACATATACATAGACTAATAGCCTGACTATGAGTTACATTATCCTCATTTTTAATCAAACTATAAGACTTTAAAGTGGAAACCTGTAACTCTGCTTGTGCTTCATTTTTCTCTAAGGAGCTCCCCATACATTTCAGAGTAAAGCAGTGTCATAAAAGTCCTTTGACTCCTGTGTGATTACTCGCTCGGCTTTACTTTCATTTTCTTCTATGCGTAACTTTACAAAGTTTTTTCAGCCATTCAGTCACGAAAATCAAGAAATAAAGCCATCGCTAACATGTTGTTTGGCTAACTTCATTGTGCCACTTTCTTACAAAGCGAGGGTCCAGTGATGACCGGGTCAGTGACACTCATACTTGTGTCATTTTCGAGATGCCAGACACTTCATTCACCCTACAACAACTTACTTAACCATCACACAGTCTCTGAAACTGTTTATTTAAGGTAAAAAAAGTTACTAAGTTTCATTTTAATATGCTGTCATTCCAGAGGAAAAAAAAAAGTAAAACTCAGCCAATAATAGTGAGTGCTTGGTGACACAGTGGCAAAGTGATTAGCTCTGTCACCTCACAGCAAGAAGATCCTAGGTTCAATTCCCAGACCAGGCAGGCAGGGCCTTGTTGCACAATAGGCTAGTCCTCCAGCTAGGTACTGGAGGCACTTCTGACCTGGCATAAAATCTGAAGAAGGGTCCCGGGCGCTGCTGAAAGATGGGTCAAATGCAGAGGACAAATTTCTCTACGGGGGCAATAAAGTAAACCTTAATGTAACTTCACAGTTAATGTGATTGGTCAAAACCTATCTGGACTCATCATCAATTCTTGATTATACAGCCTAGGGCAAGCTATTAGGTAATTTAACTGCTTTCCTCAAATACTAAAATACAATACATCTGGTAATGTTTTTTTGACAAATACAGTACAATAAATTATTAAAAATGATATGAAATCCCCACTGGGTGACCCCAGTGGCATTGAAGGATGGGTCAAATGCAAAGAACAAATTTCCCTACAAGGACAATAAAGTCTACCTTACAATAAAAATACCAAGAAATACATTTTTTGACTTCAGTATTGTAGATTTCTAAGCCAAGCAGACAAAATACCTAAACAGAAATTTTTAGTATTGATAGTTAGTAGGGAATTGTACAATGAGCCATATGGATTATATTTTTGCAATATATTATAATCTGACAGTAATACCTTCAACAGAGAATTGCATTGCAAAGCATAACATCTCCCTTCAGGTGTGAATGGCTATAAAACACCAGAAAAGTGGATCTGATAGAGCCGTTAGAGCCCAGGACGGCTCTGGCCTGCTGACAAGAGCACAGGGGCTCCCCACTGAGTCCATCTCAGCACGTCTCCATGACTATCTGCGAAACACTTACTCTTGTGCTCGCAATAACCCCGTCCGTCTTTCGGCTGCCTTCCCCCTCCTCCCCCCTCGGCCCTGATGTGTAACAGAACACAGAGGCAAGACGGAGCTGACACACATAATCAGAGCCGGGACCATCTCCACCCCTGGCCGCTCATGAACACCTCCGAAACATCAAACCTGAGCAGCCACAGGGAGCCGCGGCGTTAGAAGAAACACACACGGGGCGGCAGGTATGCAGCGTACGGGCCCAGGACCTCACGCTGGCTTCTGCTAACATTTGGATGTCTCTATCAGTGGAAAATTTAGCCCTATCCCCCACCTCCAACCCAAACCCCCCACCCCCCCACGCCTCACCTTCCACTATAGTGCAGAGCTGGCAGCCAGGGTGCATCAATCACAGCGCGCCAGGGGGATGACATCAGCGAGCATTGGCAGGGCTATCTAAGCAGGGACAGGGAGGTTTTTCAGGGGGCTAAGGGAGATAAATAGGAATACAAAGGTTGCATCCTACCCCGTGAGAAACTTGTCTTATCAAAGCACAACAAGTTAACCCTACATGGCCCCTTCCCCAAATTTCACCTCCTCCTCTGCAGCTGCAAAGATCTCTGCATCATCTACGTAAATAAACTGTAATGACATAAAAATGCAGTCGACTTATCCAGACCCACCAGGATGATCAATAGAACCTTGCTTTTAAATACCGCACACATGTAAGCTAATAGCCAAAAGCACTTTTTCAGCTAACGTTAAAACTCAGGTCTTGATTTACAGTGGAATAAAAAAAAGGTAGTATGGGTAGTGTAGTGCAGACGATGCCAATGGACCAGGAAGACAGATGCAAAAAGCAGAAAACAAACCTGAAAACATCTTGGCGCTGACAGGTAGAAATGTTAGCATTGTTTGGCTGCCAGTACGGATTTGTGGCAATAAACACAGCAGTTGAAATATGCTTGGTCTGATGCAGGTTGTCATCAAAGTAGAAATAAGTGTGCTGTGTTCAAACAGACTATTTGAGTCAGCAATGTGGGTATCCAACACTTTTCATTCAAAGTCAAATGTCCTTACTTTGCTTTTACAGAATTCAGATGAGCATGAAAGTAAGGTGTATTACTGCATATGAGACATATATTCACCATCATGACCTGCTAGCTTAGTAAACTTGTTTGGTGTAGTTTGTTTTGTTGAATGTCAGAGTTAATCTGGAATTGCAGCAATCTGATTTTCTCGTAGTGGAGGGACAAGGACTAAGCAGCAATAATCCAAACTGGGTCCAGCTTAAGATAACAGTCAAGTCAAATACGGGAGGAGCTCTTTGCAATAATAAGTAAAGTGATTTATTTAGATTTGTGTTGTTACTGCAATGAGAGGCATACCAGATAATTACCAAAGGTATAGGACCCTAACATGGCTTATGTCTTTTAGATAGTTTTACCTTTTAGGCTATACTGAGATTAATGATGTAAAAAATACTTTCTATTCAAAAATATTTTATTTGTTTGCATAATTGTATAATTGCCATGAGAAGCATGGACATTTGACAAATATGCTGAATTTTTATGTACCTAATGTCTAGTGATGTCAGTATACCCAGAAATGCACTGACATGTAGTTCTCCCAATAGTTAAACTTGTAAACATGTACCAGTGGTCCGGCTAAAGGGTCTAGCAGCAGTTCAATCAAGCATAGCCTTTCTCTTTTTATTTGAGGCAAATATCTTTGTAGATATTGCTGTCTATTGATGCTTTAGTAACTGCAAACTGGAAAGGCTGTTTGCTGAAACTGACTGTTAGCAGTCACTTGTGTCTCCAGGTTACTGTATTTTTAACTTTTTCATGGATGAAGGAGAACCTCTTGAACTGAGTTAATCTAAAGTGCAAACATCACACCCCTCTTCTCCTGAGTGCTCTTGTGAGAGCCTGACTGACAGAAGAGAAACCGATATGGCAGAGAAAATCTGGTTTTGCTTTCCCCCCTCATCTCTCTTTGGACTGGAGCGAGCCAATAAATCTGCATCCAGAGCTATTAGATTGACAGAGCTGAGCGCCGTTTGATGTTCCGATGTCGGCAAATGCATTCCAGGGGCCAAATGCAGTTTGGCTGTCATCAGCACACCTTCCCATGGACACTGGTGGCATGCATGTCAATTATCCATGCCTTTAACAATAATGTGTCTGAGATAACGCTTATCTTTTCACCTTTTCACCTGAGCTGTAATGCTTAACTATCCGCATGACAAAAGAAAATATACAGGAAGCTGCCCTCGACTCACTTAGTCATGCCACTTGTCCAAATAGCACTTACGAGATAAGGCATCGAGGAAAACAAGAGGTACTAAATGCACTTTACTTACAGTAAATGTTGCAGTAAAGAGTTGATTTAAGGATAAGGTATTAAAAAATTACTTTTACCTAATACAGGGCTATACAAAAAACAGCAAAGTAATTGTATTGCTGCTCATAGATTCTCATTGTCCATACTGCTCCCTGAATGCTACACTGTAATCATTAAGGACAGCAATTAATTAACAAATTAACTTAACTAATAAGTATATTACATTCTTAAAAATACTTTTACATGCAAAATGCTATACAGTTGCCTTACATAAAAAAAGGCCTGAGTACCCAAATCCCAGTCTGATACAGTCCTTGCAACAACAACACATACAAATACTGCTATTGTACAATTACAGAATGAATAGACACACTTGCTTTAATGAAACCAATGATATTTCTCATTGTTGTTTTACTGAATACTTGGTAATTAAGTAGCTTACAGCCATGCAGAGCCCCAAGAACTGTTGATTTTGTCTGGCTTTAGCGTTACAGGAAGAACGTCCAGGATTAAATTTCTGGATTGCATAGGGCCTTCCTATAAGGGGTTTGTGTGATGTACTCCAGTTTTCCCCATCATAAAACATGCACAATAGGCTTTTCCTCCAGCAAGGTACTCCTGACCAGGATCCTGGGCCAAGATCTGGTGAAGAGTCTCCAGGCGCTGCACTGCGGTCACCTACTGCTGCTGACAGGTTGCCCTAGTGGGATTGAAGGATGGGTCAAATGCAGATTAGAAAGTTCCTTAAAGGGGATAATAAGGTAACTTAACTTAACCTCTAGTAACAATAACTTTGATTATGAGTTACTTTTGCTGGAGTAATGTTATTATATAATTATATAATTATTATATAATTAACGTACTTTGGTTACATGCAGAAAATACTGTCAGACTATAACTAACTTACTCTGCAATGTTAGTAATTTGAATTTGTCTTAGTTTGACACACCTGGTTTTGGAATGCAGAGTCTTGCTATTTCTGCATGCATGCAGCTTAGATTAGCTAAGTTAGGACAAAGTGGTCAGTCAGGTGGCACAAGGTAACTCATATAAACCATTTGTAGTTAGATATTTTAATTCACCCTGCCTGGAAAATGAACTTGCCATTTCTCGTTTTGACTTTCCATCTAAAATTTGTGTTTTTTAAACTTTCTGACAACAGCTAAATTAAGTAAATTACCACATAAGGTTTTGTGCTGTAGTTCAATTCTCTTTTGAAAGCCCAGTTGGTCCACCTATATGCATGGTTTTAGTAAGCTGTGCATATAAATGTAGGGCCTGAAGAAGAGGAGAAAAAGTTGAAGTGATATCTAAAAATACCACATGACAAGGAACCCCTAAAATCCAAACATATACTTAGGAAAAGATTCATTTTTACAAGATAACCCATGGGTCTCCAATAAGGAAAGACATTAGTCCAACTTTTGAGGGGAAGAAAAAAGATAAGGGATACGCCAAACTCTTCAACTATAATTTAACTTCCATTGCCAAAAGTAAAATTAGGAGGGTTAGCTATGCGCTCCTTAGCTGGACAGCTCTTTGATAATAAATTACCCTCTCAAGTACACCACTGAGGTTTTAAGTGCAAAGGATGAGGCCAGGGGAAAAGGGAAAATTGCGCGAACCCTTGACCTCCAAACTCTTAACCCCTGGCCCGAGTCCTGGGTGCCTCCCCAGGAACCCAAACCTCGTATGGGACCGGGCCTATGTGTGACCTCTCTTGGCGCTGTCACTCCAGGTGCGTATTACTCTCCCTTATTCCAATTCACCTGGGGGAGGAGAGGAGGGGAAGGATCCAAGCTGCCCGACGATGGATTGTCCTGGTGATTAAAATTAAACACACCCCACAGGAATTTTCTGCTGATTCTTATTACGCCAATGTTTTTTTTTTTTCCTTCTTCTCCCTCCCATTTTGCTCCTAGACGAAGTGTAGCGCGGGAACGAGTGAGAGACATGTTGACAACAGGGTGCTAAGTGGATTTGAGTTATGGGCAGTTGGGCGATGTGTTTGTTTAACCATCTGGTAGCGACTCCCTCTGTTTCGTGATGGAGTGCCTGTGGAGGGAAGCAGTCCAGTCCTAATATGGGTGTACACACAAGCACCACTGAGGATTGATAAGGGCAGCATTGAGTAAAGCAGGGAATTAGAGGTGCGCATCCATAAAGCCAAATTATGTGAAGGGTAAATGGTCCTTGGATTTTTGAAAATGGTTTGATGTCCAAATTTTATGCACTCATACCAAATCCATCTTCTTTATTTGTTATATGTCAGTATGTTGTGTAATCTTTCCACTTTATTTCTTCCAGGAATTTCTAGGCCAAACAATGAAAGTGCAAAGTGCTATGTTTGTACAATTGTTGGTTTCCAAGTCCATGGTTGATAGCCAATGACTTACAGAAGTAATGTATGTTGTTTCAGGTTTGGACACAACGTGTATCAAAATTCATTCAAAATTCACCTAAGTCATGTTAAGATAGTTGGATAACGTGATTCATTGTGTGATTTATGCTACATGTATACAGCTTACTTGATGTTAATGTTAGAGAGACACTCAAATTTGGGTAACTCTGTCACTAAAATTGTATTAAAATTAACTGAGTTTAGAAATATTAATGCCAATAACAAGTTACCTTTATCTGAAGTTCATTTTATCACAACTATGTACACTATACACTCACCGGCCACTTTATTAGGCACACCTGTCCAACTGCTCGTTAACGCAAATTTCTAATCAGCCAATCACATGGCAGCAACTCAATGCATTTAGGCTGTAGCCATGGTCAAGACGATCTGCTGCAGTTCAAACCGAGCATCAGAATGGGGAAGAAAGGTGATTTAAGTGACTTTGAACGTGGCATGGTTGTTGGTGCCAGACAGGCTGGTCTGAGTATTTCAGAAACTGCTGATCTACTGGAATTTTCACACACAACCATCTCTAGGGTTTACAGAGAATGGCTCGAAAAAGAGAAAATATCCAGTGAGCGGCAGTTCTGTGGGCGAAAATGCCTTGTTGATGCCAGAGGTCAGAGGAGAATGGCCAGACTGGTTCGAGCTGATAGAAAGGCAACAGTAACTCAAATAACCACTTGTTACAACCGAGGTATGCAGACCCTTTGCATCTATCTACATCAGACATCTACAGTATGTGTCTGACGTTCTCATCCAACGTAAGACACTGATGTTGGACGAGAAGGCCTGGCTCACAGTCTTTGTTCTAATTCATCCCAAAGGTGTTCTATGGGGTCAGGACTCTGTGCAGTTCAGTCAACTTCTTCCACACAAAATTACTCATTCATGTCTTTATGGACCGTGCTTTGTGCACTGGTGCAGTCATGTTGGAACAGGAAGTGGACTTCACCAAACTGTTCCCACAAAGTTGGGAGCATGAAATTGTCCAAAATCTCTTGGTCTGCTGAAGCATTCAGAGTTCCTTTCACTGGAACTAAGAGGCCAAGCCCAGCTCCTGAAAAACAACTCCACACCATAATCCCAATTCAGTTATTTGGGTGGGTGAGCAAATACTTTTGGAAATATAGTGTAAGTGCAGAATTAGTTAGGGCTGTACAATATATAGCAATATCAGCAAACGCAAAGTCCATATTGCAAGAAACTAAATGTATAACGCTATGATCTTCACCTGACACATGTTTACACTCATTTTACAAACATCACAGCCTTAAATATAAATGTATTGTGACTAAATAAAAATATCTTGAAGATTAGCTTTGTTTTAGTCCTGATTCAGTCAAGATTTGATTTTGACATAGCTTTGACTACTTAATTTATTATGTCAAATTAGTTCATCAAAATATCAGCAATCATATCATTATCAATATCCAACAAAGTTATTGCATTCCTTTACCTTTTTCCAATATTGTGCAACCCTAGTCAGAGTGGTAGTTTGATACTCTGTGATGCAGGTAAACCTGGACAAATGGTAGAAATAATGTTCAGAGGATGCAATTGAGCTATGAGCACAGTGCTAGTTGATAACAGCACAGACAATTTGTGTGCTTACAAGACAATATATTATCAAGTACTGTCCAATGTTTCTGCCAAAAAAACAAATACATGGCAGGAGATCCAAAATGTACATACTGTATAAGAGTCAGTAATGTACAACAGCTTGCATATTATATTATAAAACTTTTTTCTTTTTTTTTCCTCAGACAGGGCTATTACTTTTTGTGATTGGGTGTAAATCTAAAACATCTGACTCTTCTGTTGGTATGTTAGACAACAGCAGCCCATGAGAGCCAGTCTGTTTGTCAGAGCACATATCAGATCCCAGTTATCATTTGGGGAGTTTCCTCTTATTGAATCTACTGTGCACTGGATGTTCAGATCTCTCTGTGTGTGCAGCCCATTGTTCATCTTGTGCAATTACATGTGAGCTGGCAGTAACCACATTAGGCAGCTCTTATTGAAGCAGTGACACAGAGTTCTGAAGTAATTACTCCGCCTTTTAATAACACACTCGGCAAATTCAACATTTAATCTCAGAGTCCTGAATTATTAAGCAGCGCTTTCGCCTGCTCTCAGTGGATCACTTCCCTCTAAAAGCTCAACGCCCACTGCTACTCATGGACATGACATGTTTTACATTATGAAGATTTTTTTTTATCTGATCAAACAATGGGGAGAAGGTAATAATACTGCGATATACTTTTTATTTGATAAACCAACATTATGATGATGACTTTAGACGGCAGTAATTGACTAATTTGAGTTTTGAATTTTGATTTTTAATGCCCCATACACCTGCTGACCTGCTGCAAATAATTCAATTGACTATAACTGACCACTTTTTGAAGATTTTAAGAATGCTTTAAGACTTTAAGAAGACTTTTTGAAGAGTAACTACTACTAGATTTTCTGTACAGAGGTAGAGAGAGTCAAAACGAAAACCAAAATCCAACCTAAACTGACTTATTTTTACTATAAACATCCAGCATTGAAGGAAAAAGCCAAAAAGCAAGATGACAATGACTTTCCTTCTGGAGTTGCCACAGAGAATCATCTCATTCAGATATTTAATTTGGCGTGTTTTTTTTTTTTTTTTTTTTTCACCGGATGCCCATCCTGCCACAACCCTCTCCATTTATCTGGGCTTGGAACAGACACAAGCAGTAGCCTTACTTATAATCCTGTTGTGGCTGGAGTCTTCTGTGCCAGCCATAATTTGAACCATGTACCTTCACCGACACACAGGAGAAATACATATCTTAATTGCTTGAAAATTAGGAATATTTTTAGCTATATTGTCAAGCTCTGTCCCTTATCCAGCCCAAAAGTCAAAGTGACTTTTGGCACCTTGTCTGTTTTCCAACCAGCTGTCTACTGAGAGAACTAGGTCGTAACTCATCGCATCAATAAATCTGCAGACTTGAGTTGAATTTAGGATAAAGTCTAGAGCAGTGGTTCTCTAACGTTTCACCCCAAGTACCACCTCAGGAAATATTTGGCTTTCCAAATACCATCTTTAACTGCCTAAATCTAGACTAAATCAGGTCTGAAATAAGGAATAGGGACTAACAGAAAATGCATAACTAAACATGGACAAAAAGGAAACTAAGCCAGGACTAAATCAGATCTAAATCAGGGCCAGAATAGTTCAAAACCATGACCAAACCAGGTCTAAACTAAGACTAAACAAGAACAAAAAAGAAACTAAACCAGATCTGAACCATTGCTAAATTACCATGATTCAAGGTCTAAACCAAGACTAAACAGGGACAAAAAAGAAACTAAACCATGATCAATACCAGGACTAAACCAGGACTAAACTAGGTCTAAAACATGACCAAATCAGGTCTAAACCAAAACTAAACAAGGACAAAAAATAAATTAAACCATTGCTAAACTACCATGACTCAACCAGGTCTAAACCAAGACTAACAAGGACAAAAAAGAAACTAAACCTGATCTAAACCATAGGTCAAAACCATGGCAAACCAGAGCTAAACCAAGACTAAACAAGGAGAAAAAGGAAACTAAACCATGACTCAACCAGATCTAAACCGGGACTAAATAAGGACAAAAAGGAAACTAAATCACGATTCAACCACATCTAAACCACGACTAAACCAGATCTAAACCAGGACTAAACTAGGTCTAAACATGACCAAACTAGGACTAAACCAGATTTAAACCAGAACTAAACTAGAACTAAACCGGTATTAAACGAGATCTAAAACAAAACTAATCCAGGCCAAATCAAGGACAAAACCTGGTCTATACCAAGACTAAACCAGTACTACGCCAGGACATTTCAACCAGGTCTAAACCAGGCCTAAATCTGTCTAAATCATTGTTCAAGAATGCCAACAATAGCACACACATAATGCTAGCTGCTGAGTTCAAACCTTTACACTCAGTATTGATCTTGGTGTCAATGACAGTATTTGATGTGATTCCGAATGCTATTCCTGTCCCTGCACAGTAGCCACAAATGAACGCCGGCATGCCCCAAGATCTTTCCCTCTGACATTATTAGGAGCTACAACTGTGCGAGACTCAACACGGTGTAAAAACAAACCAAATGTCAGCGCCACTGCCCGAGCGCCTCTGCTATAGCCAACAGCAAATGTAATGAAAGCTCGCAAGGCTCTGTTAGTACGCCGCTGACCTTTTATACATTTATTGTTCTCCTGACATTTCTGCGAGATGGAGGGGGCGAGAAAAGCGAATGAGGCGCTAAAGCACGAATCAGGATTTTCAGCTTCCATCTCGGCCGTTAGAGAATGACTTTCATCGATCCAAACTGCGGGACTTCAGTGAGGGTCGATGCGGCGTGATTGCCAACACTAACTAACTCGCCTCTGCTCTCTGTAGACGCCATACACTTTTATTAGCTTTTGTGTCACTTCACTGTTACTGGAAAGTAAAAATGGAACAATTTCTAACTTTGTGCCCGCAAGATTGATTTTTTTTTTTGCTGGTTGGACCTTTTTTCTTTTCTAATTTTGACCGGCACTTCTTTCCTTTTTGGCCTCTGCCTTCTGGGTTAAACACAGCAAATGCCTAGCCTGCAGTGAGTCACATATTGATTTGGCATAGATTTTACACTGGATGCCCTTTCTGACACAACTGTCTCCATTTATTCAGGCTTGGGACTGACACTAAGAGTAAACCCTTATGTCTGGATTTATTTAATTAAACCTCCTCAGTCAATGTAATACTTAGAGTTATGTGGATATGTGCCAGCATGTTACTGTATGGGTCAGTACATTGTGTAGGCTTTCCACTTTATTTCTTTCAAGTTAGGCCAAGTTATTAAAAAAAAAAAAAAAGCAAAGTGCATTTAGTTCTCCCATAATAATAATAAAAAAAAACATGCACATATCCACAAGCAAAAAATAAATAAAAAATAAATAAATAAATAAATAAATAAATAAATAATAAAATAAAATAAAATGTTTTTATATTCACAGTTTGAACTGAATATTCACACAGCAAATTGCCACAGCAAATTACCACAGCAAATTACCACAGCAAATTACCCAGTCTCACTTTATTTATGAGATGGGTCTGAAATCTTCCACTGAAACCTATTTTCACCAGAAATTTATTTTCTGGTAGTATGTTTTTCAAACTGCCTAAATTCTGAAAAAGTTCTGCACATTTTCTCCCTGAATTCTGATTGGTTGTACTTTTTTTTTTTTTTTTTTTTTTTCAGAATGAGTTTAAAATTAATTGGATAAAGTATGGATAAATGATCTGATTTTAATTTTACTCATCATAGAGCTATGTTGATTTTTTTCCTCTCCTAAATGTATCGCAATACAAAAACTGAAGAACTTTCAGGGATTGGGTTAGGTTAAAGAAAGCGGTAATTGTTACAAAAAGAGCTTAAAAGCTAAACATCACCATAATATATAATGTATTAACCGTCACATTATTTTTTTGGTGTAAACAATGTGAACTGAATCATGTAAATTGCTGTCCATCAATAAAAAGGGAATGGCAAACAAAATTCAGGCATGGCAAAAAAAAAAAAAAAAAAAAAAAAAGATTTAACAAACGAGTGCTGACACTGAGTGGGTAGAAAACATTAGCATGTGAGTTAATATTCCACCCTGCTATTATAAAATACAAAAGCATTTAGGCCAGTTTAAAAATGTCAATGCAATAAAACACAGATTTTAATTATGCATTGTATGTATTTGCAATAAAAATAAAATTTAAATGAACAAATAAAAAATAATAAAATAATAATAACAATGATAATAATAATAATAATAATAATAATAATAATAATAATAATAATAATAATAATAATAATAATAAAAACAATGCAGTGACTATGTAGTTTGTGCAGTGTTATATTTCACAATCTGGTGTGACAAAACTGATACAGAATGATTTGTGACTGGCCATTTTTTTTCAAGCAGGAAGCATGCTTTCAAATCAGATGCATGCCTACACATCAAGAGATCCATGTGGTGAGGAGAAAAAAGACTCTGTGTAATTTATCACACTGTATGAAGACATCAAACTCAAAGCAGGCTGAAAAAACTCCACAGGGTCAGTGGCTACAGTACGCTGTGTTCGGACAGACATGTGATGTACATGTCCATCCCTTTGAGCTCGTCACACTTCATAAATTAAACTAAAGTAATATGTTCACATAAGATCTCTGGGCTGACTGGAAACCCAACCTGTTCTCAGAAAATGTTATATGTCATGTATACGGTATTTCCCATGACCTGAACTAACTTACAAAACAGCATTGATATTTTAGTTTCAAATGTTTTTTTTTTTGTTTTGTTTTGTTTTGTTTTTTCTGGTTGGCTTTACCAGAGTTATTGATAAGTTTTTATCATATCCTATAGGAAGAGCAGACTTTTAGTTGTGTATGTTTAAAATGACAATTAAAATGTTTAGGCAAGTTTATGAACCATTTCTCTCTCTTTTTTTTTTTTTTTCAAACTTAACAACCTCGCTGCTTGAAACATTATTTTCAATTATTTCAACACAGATGGTTAAAGACCCCCTATATAACCACCATCTTTGACAAATCAAACTTGCGCTGGCTAGGCAATAAAAGCAAAATCTGCGAAAAGAGATGCTTCTGGCAGACTGCACTTATGTGATGTCAGTGAGTGGGTACAGAACATTAGATAGATTTTGATTGACATTTAGCTGCTCTTTAGAGTATATATAAAGTTGTTAGGGTCTAACAGCTAAATTCTATATGCTACAAGTCACTGGGAGCTAGAACTATATTATGCTAAGCATGGACGACAAAAAGCCTTTTCAACAATTTTCCTTCCAAAATCTTTACCAAGTTACATTCAAACAGTGGTGGAAGAAGTACTCAATTTCTTAAGTAAAAGTACAGATACATGTGCACACATTTAGTCAAGTAAAAGTAAAAGTATCACCTTAAAATTTCTACTTCAGTAAAAGTAAAAAGTACTTACTTTTAAATGAACTTGTGTATTTTTTACAGACTCAACAACTCATGAATGTGTTAAATGTGAGAGATTTTGCTGAAAAGTTGTGCTGATTCCAGGTGAAATAAACAAACTGGTGCAGCAGAAGAGAATGAATCTGTCGCTGAGGTCCTCTGTCTTTATTATTCTGATGTTTCTAATGAGCACTCCTTTACTGCATCTGTTATATTTAAGTAAAGTGTGTCTACCATGAGGGCATGGCAAAAACACATGATTTTAAACCATAACTCAAAATACTTTACACTTCAAACCAACTCATAAATGTAGTGGAGTAAAAAGTATACTTGTTCTAAAATGTAGTGAAGTAAAAGTAAAAGTACCCCTTGTAAAATTTACTCAAGTAAAGTACAAATACATGAAAATTGCACTTAAGGAAAGTAACTGAGTCTTTTTACTTTGTTACATTAGTGGTTTTGGTAAAAGAGAGCAACGCAGAAATACATGACAGCAATCACAGCTTATCTCCATATATGCTCATCATAAACATTATAGAAGCCAAAATATTTGTGATGTTTTTTGCTTCCTTTAAACATCTTCATACAAGTGAAAAATTCAGATAAGGTCATTTGTAATATCACTCATATATAATGTAGAATATTTCACAAATAAACACAATATTATATCATATACACTATAGTATGTAATCCAGTCACTCTTTGTGCCAGTCCCATGCCTGGATAAATGTAGAGGGTTGTGTGAGGAAGAGCATCTGACATAAAACCTATCAAATTTATGTGTATGCAAATTACAGCATGTTAGGAAGCAGATCATTTGGTGTGACAAGCTCAGAAGGGAATAGCTGAAAGGAAAGATTATATAATATTATACTGTATGTACTTTTCAGCATTATTCCTATTACATTAGTACAGTCTATTGATTATCTCAATACAAATGATTTGGGGAGTAGGGAAAACACTCCAAAAGCCTCTCTCTGGACATCTCTTTACTGCGCTCCAGCTGCTGATCAAGTGCCTACGTCAAACCAGCGAGCAGGTTAATAAAGTTTGAGCTCCGGCGTGTAAATTGTCAATTTGCCTGGGCTGTGCGCTCAAGAGGCGTGAGGCAAAGAAAACACACAGCTGAGCGAATCCACTGACACTCCTTCCAGGTCAGAGGTTAATGAATGATTATTTCTCTCTCCCAGCAGGCGCTGCCCACTCTCCCATGGCCATGAGGTGAAAGAAACTCAATTTAGCCAGGATAAATTCCACCGAGATAATTTGCTGTTATTTAATCAGGCCTGGACTGATTGCTGTAGACAAGGAAAACATAAGTGAGAGGAATTGCTTTATTGATCCTCTTAAAGAAACACTGACTTGTGAAGGGCTTGGTGAGTGGTAATCCAGAGTTAATGGCGTAATGCTCAGTGATTACAACACATTACCGGACACCACCACCTTTGGGTCTGTAAATGATTCAATGGATGATAAATGCATTCTGAATTGAGGAGATTAAACTCATGCATACACAACTTAAAAAAACAATAAGCATATTTGCATGAAGATTGAGAAATTGATATCAATGCCTTAGTCCAATAAAAAACATTTTAATAGGACATGTATTCATCTTACTCCTACTAGACAGACAGAATTTTCTTGGAGGAACATATCTGGATAAAGCAGCTCATTGTTGGACTATTGCAGCATGTTAATAGCTTACTTGGATTAATGCTGGACAGTAGTATGGAACAACAAGAGAAACACATTAAGGCCAGTGTTTAGAAACTCATGCATTTTAATTTGGGTCACTTTGTCTCTAGCTAAACTTGTTTGTTGGTTGTTTTGGTCTCTCATTTTGTAAATGTTAGGAAAAGTTAGTCTATGATGTGTCTATGTGCTATAAGAAACAACATTTCTTTACTTTTCAGCTTTGTTACTGTTGATGCAGTATTCATAAAGACTCAACAATTACAGGTAAATTAGACAACTTTATTAGTATTTCTGACCCTAGCCTGACTAAGACAACACAGTGAGTGAATGTGGTGACCAGTGTCAACATTATTATTCATTCATTCATTCATTAGGGGTCACGGGTACTGGAGCCTATCCCAGTAATTTTGGCCCTTAGACTGTCTTTGGACAGTGGGGGAAGCAGGAGTACCTGGAGAAAACCCATGGTAACACGGTAAGGACATGCAGACTCCACCTATATGGTGTGTTGGCCAAGGATCGAACCCCCAATCTCCTTGCTAGGAGGCAGGAGCACTAACCACTCTGCCACCGTGCCCCCTTCCTGTTATTATTATAGGTATTATCCAATATCCAGAAAAGGTTTCCCTTTTCCCATTTAATTGCTTGCATGTATTGTATATAATATAGTCATGCATGCAAAAAATAATTTAATTAATTAGTAAGTACAGTATAAATGTGGCAATAATTTTGTTATGTATTTATTATACTGTTACATCATTACAGTGCTTGTCATTAACATTTTTGGGCGTACTGTACTGTAGATGTTGATGTAGTCTATTTTTTTTCTGACTAAAATGTCAGTGAGACCAACTGATGCTACAGAAACAACTAAAAGGATTCGTCAGAACTTTTATAACAGATGTGACAGCCTCAAAAGGCATTACTGTGTGAAAGTGTCTGTGTGTGACCTGAGCTCAAATCACTGCGGCTGACTGCTGACCCAGAACAGCGCTCATGGAACAGCGGCCGAGCGAAATGAGAGGAGAGACAGAGTTCAGCGTAGATTTGATTTCACTCTCAGACCAGGTGTGGGCTTTGTACTTGCCACAAACTATAACAGCGCTCTGGCCTTTCCATCCAACCGGGATTATTTATACCCACCTTTGGATGCTGCATGTCAGTGTAACTGCTAGCAGCTATGTCAGAGGAGCTCTCTGAACCATCTCACTCTGAAACACTTTGAAACGGCTTTAATGATTTGTGATAGTGTGTTACAGAGATAGATTTTTGCATCTGTAACTTCTAACTAAATCTTTTGCATGATGGATAAAATGTCTTCTTGAAGAACTATGTCCAGGTGTCCAGTCTTTCCTCTGCAGCAGTTTAATACTACAGTGAATATTCACAGAGCCCTGTCCCTTGCCTCTCTGAGTACTGTCTGAACTGGGATTATAAGATATGTGTTGTTTGTTTTAGCCCGCAGTAGCACCAGATGGTTCGGATTTATCGCATCACTATGTTTCATATTGTGTCAGGTAAGTAAGTGATTAATCACAAGAAAGCTAAATAAATTGACTTCTAAACGCTTCCATGTTCTTGTCAGGATTCCTGGCAGTCGGCTGGTTGTTGTGGCCAAGCCTCCACACCTGGCACCGCATTGGGCTAAAGATATGTGCTAAAGCTGGATGAAGAAAAGTGGTGCTGGAAGAAAAACATCAAGTTAAGAACATCACTTCAAATGCTTCATTCCAGGAGACAGTAACCAGTAAGATTTACAGAGAAACAGAGGAGACTTTTGAGACAGATACTGGCCTCTCCTCTAACATCTGATCCAAGTCACTCATTTATCTAGTTGCTGCATAAACTCTGCAGTAACAGCCAATTTAAAAACACAGAACTATCTTTGCAATAGGACAATTACTTTTTTAATTACTGTGATATGTAATTAATGTGATCTTCTCTTTAAAGACACTGTTACCCACTGCAATACCATCTCAATACAGTTTTTGTATAGAACTATTTATATGTTCAGTTATGACCATTGTTCTACCTGGACTACAAACATGTAGGTCACAGGCAGGCCCAGTAATGAAAGAAAAAAAAAATCATTCAGGACAAGTTTCATAAGTTTACAATTTTATCACATTTTACATAATTACATAATGCTTTTTATTTTTTTCTAACACCAAATATTCGCTCATAGTTCAACTTAAAACCCCTTCAGAAGTCAAAAGTAATCAGCCATATGTCTGTACATTGCATTAAACAAAGGTTTAAAGCTTACCTTCCACTTTTTGCTCCAAGATCAATGTCTAACCAATGTGCTGTCCGCATTTCTCAGCATTTCTCCCTTGTTCTAAAACAATTCTGTCAATACAGTGCGTTTCATTGTGCTTCCCCTTTTATGTTGTTTTTTAAGCTGTTTCTCAGTGTAATAGGCAAATACTCCAGCCAGGTACTCCTGACCACGAATCTGGCTCGAGATCCTCAAAAGGGTCCCTGAGCACTGCATTGTGGTTGCCCACTGCTCATGACAGGTTGCCCAGCAGCACTGAAAGATGGGTCAATAAAGTATACCTTAACATAACATTAACCAGGCAATGTGATTGGCCAAAATTTAACTGCACTCATCTAATGAAATTCTTGATTATAAAGCCTATGTGGTGACTTTAAGTTGTAATGTCTTTTTACAGGTCATTTCTAGCATTTCTAGCTAAAAGGTGATTTAACAGCTTTCTACTCTTCAAATGCTAAAATATAAATAATAAATGCATGTGTTAATGTTTTTATGGTACACAATGAAATCCCCAGACCAACGCATGTCTCCTACAGAAGATACATACTATGACATTTGAAAGAGCTTAAGTGTTATGCATGTGCATATTAAATCATGTAATGACATCATTGTATTTCAGCCAAACACAAGCCGTGCCTCCTCCACACAGAACGGAGGCTGCATTAGCCTGAGCAGCGCACTGGGACTTCATTTCTCACTTTGGCTCCGGACAGTTGTCCTGTGGGTTAATGGCTCACTGAAGACCTGAATCAGAGCCAGATGAAAGCCACCTAAAAGGCCCTCATTTTTCCCCATTAATCATCCTTGTTTTCTTTGCGCTGATCTTTTCACCCTGTTTTTAAGTACCTGTCTCTTTTTCAGGATGGGGGCTCGCCCAGGGTCCAAGGGGCCAAATGGAGGGCTGTCCGATCCCTATCCCCTCCTCCCTCATAGTCCCAGGAGCTCTGAATCAGGCCCTCAGGTTTAATGTCTTTTCTAATGGCAAATTATAAGCCGCTACAAGGGTAAGATTAATTGAAGCGGTGGTCTCTGGCCGCTGCTTGGCTCGGAAACCTGAGCTGCTAGCATCGCACTGAAATATGTAGGCGGCTGTCCCTTGGACCAAAGACTTTGCAGACCTCTGACTCCTCTGACATGGCGTTGTACCGTGGCCTATATTTTGGTTTGCCTAGGGGGACTATCTGACTCGAAAAAAATCATTATCATTTGTAACGTTAAGTAATTGTTTTGTCCAGCATCATAATTCTTTCACTAACAGATCTGCTAGAAGCCACTGACCACTTACCTCACTCCCAGGATATGTGCTTACAACAGTCTGGATTACAATTCTCCACCAACCTCAAGCTCCAAATTATCTCTGTTACAGTAAGAGTCCTGATTTAGATTGCGATCTATGAGGGAGTTAGAGGAAAAACAACTACAGGCTCAATTTGTCAAAGTAACCGCAACACGTCCCGGGCCTTTTCTCATTAGTCTCAGTGGGATATGAAACAGCTCAGGCTACAGTTGGAGTAACACTACAGTTAGACGAAGCAGAGTTTAAATAGATAATGATTATCAACAGCAGCCAGGTTTCTGTTTTTGATAAATTTTTCTTATGTGTTATCCTTGGACAGTTGTACTACAAGCTCTTATGTGGAGGTTAATGATTTTACTCTCTCTGATAAAATACTTTTTTGGAAATAAATTGTGAAAGTTTACCCATAACACTCAGTAATAATGCAAGTTTACCACACTGAACACTAAACTTTGTATAGAATAAAGTCCCTGGCTGCTTCCTTTCTTTCAGGGGTCACTACAGTGACTCATTTCCATGCATGTCTTTTTTACACAATATGCACTTACTAGCACTTACTAACCCAACACTCTCCATTAACATGGGCTTGGGGCTGTTGCTTTGAATTCAATACATTCCGCTGAAAATTTTAATCACTACAGTGACCGTGATAATTTTTTTATTACTATATTTTATTTTATTCTATTATTATTATTAGGTTACATGTTATAGGTGTCTTTCATTGACTGCTTGTGCAAGTCATTTTTGGGTATGCTTTGGAGTTATCTAAACTGACCTGATCTGCCTTGTACCACTAGAGTGAAAATGATCATTTGTATACACCTCTTCATATTTTAACAATTTCTTTTTGAGGCAGTAAAAGTATAAGTTTTGTCTGTCACATGGTTGGTCAAACTAATGAACTCTTTCAAGATGAACATAAAAGAAAACTCCCACTGCACTATGGCCACTAAAACAGTGTGAGTTTCACCTTTTCACACCTCGCCACAAAAATCACTCCTGTCAGACCGAAACCAGGGCGCAAAAATCCAAGGCGTTAAAGAGCAGTGGACGAAAGAGAGGCGTTGGCTTAAATCTGTCCTTGTGGTTTGATTTGACATTTCCCTCCCTCACTACAAATGGATTCTCTGTGGTGTTTGTCTCCGAACAGCATTTGACCCCTACCAAGAATGCACTGGAACTGGGGTCGGAAAAAAAAAAAAAAAAATCTAGACTGAGACATGCAAACGAAATGGGAGGCCCAAGCACCCCGCTCATATCTCATCTCTATTAACGGGTTTACGGGTGACCCCAGGGATCCTCATAAAAGTTTACGCGGAGGTTTCAGTTAGAGTTCCCCTTTAAAAGAATGAAAAGGAATTGGTTAGTTTATGGTGAGCCTTCAGAATTTTATGGCATGTTTTACTTAAGTTCCCATTTTTACAGATCCTGGTTCCAATTAGCGGAGTGGTAGTGCACGGGGCTAAACCGAGCTCCTCTCCGCTCTGAAAGTAAAAAATATGGAAGGCCCACTTAATGAACTGTTGATCTGCGAGGACACATGCGGGTCAAGTGCACAGGCGTGGAGATGGGGCAGGAGGATCGGTATAACCCTGGAGTTGTTACCACTTAAGCAAAGATTTGAACCCGGAGAACAAAGTAAGGCGATATCCTTTAACTAGAATGCTTTGTAACCTGCAGCCATTAGGGTTTGGCAGAGCTCACTATGGAAACAGATATTCAAGAGTCACTCACCCAGACAAATGCAGCTTGTTTACTGTTCTATGACTGTACTATAACTGCCTCGTCGTATTCTTTTTCCACTAATAAAACTGCATCCAGGCATTATCTGGATTATACCACCCAGCTCATACAGAACAAAAGTATGTGACAGTTGCTAAAAATGAACTGTAAGACCAAACTAAAGTATTCAAAAAGCAGAGCCCCCTTCTAAAGCATGCAATTCTGCCCTTAACTTCTTAATTTTTTTGAAAATGTGATCAAAATCTGATCAAAGTTTTGTTTCTAATATACCAGAAAACAAACAAAGTACAATCAGTCAGAGAACAGAGATCTCCACCAAGACTATTCCCATTAAAATTAAAGGGATCTTTTTTAGGGGTAAATGCTTTAAGTATTTAAGGACAATGGTTAAGTTGATCCTCAATTCTGACAGGGATCTGGGTTTACACAGAAATGTAATCATTTGTTGCTTTACTGACAACTTGTCCAATTGTCTCAACATTGATGTTACATAGCACATCAGACTGGGATATTCTTGTTTACCTTGTAAAAGCATAATCAGAGTAGTGTTTTATTATAAATGTTGTACTAACACTGGATATAAATCAAGTGGATATTTGAAACATAAATGCATTGCCAATAAAAAGAAAAGAGTAAATCCTTGTGTGGCACTGTAAGAATGGAGGTAATGCTTGACTTCCGGTTTCCTGTTTACCCCCAGCTTTCAGTACTGTACTAAAATCTCTGCACCACTTCACTACATTTAAGAACTTGCTGTAAAATGTCACAAATTGAATTTGTGTTTAATGCAATGTTAAAAATAATCACTACATTTAGATTCACAAATCAAAAGCCATACAACGCCTTCTAGAAACAGCTGTTACTTATAAATACTAGCTTGTTTTTTTTTTTACGTTTTTTTTTTTTAAAGATCATTTGTATGTTTTCTCTTGTGATATGATTTTTTTAACTGTTGCTAAGCTGCCCACAACTTTGCAAAAATTGTGAGAGTAAGCACTGGAATAATGTGCTTAAGGTGATAACATGCCATAATAATGCATATCCAGTCAGAATACTCCAGTTGTCTTATTTAATGTACGCTTATTCTGAGTATGACCTTAATTAGGTTACATTTAGGTTTACATAGCCTAAAACAGTGTTTACATGACAATAGCTTATACTGACTAGGATGATATTCAGATTAGTATTCTAGTGCATGTAAACGCAGTGAACAAAAAGTGGTTCAGTTTGGAAGGCCATTTATACAAATTATGTTTTGGTCACCGTAGCCCAAAACACAAGCTGCCCAGGGTGAATGGTTCTGGCAGACACACTTAGCTGACAAGTTTAGTCACAGAGCTATCCGAGGAAATGAAGCTGTTAAAAAGTGTTTATGAGCAAAGACAGGAAAGTGACACGAGCAGATGAATGATGGAAGATGACACAGACGTTAAGTCAATAATCCAGTGTTGGTAACTGTGTAGAGACCATCCCTCTGTGGTCAAACCACCAGCACACACCGCCATCATCAGCACTGACCACAGCCTGTTTACAGCTCTACAAACAAACTGTCACACAGAAGCACTGCTCGCATAAAACCAGCTTAATGGCTCTCTGACACACACTGGCTTTATATAGGTCCTGCTGCTTCCAATACTGCAGCCGTCTGACCTTTGTGAGTGCATTCATTCTACTTTATATATACATTATGTCTTTTTAACAACCATTTTCAGTATCACCATAAACTCTGTGTGATGTGTGTATACTTTGTTAACTACAAAGGTCAACGTGACATGTAACTTGGTAGGATTAAGAGCCTATGTTGAATTACAAATAATTTACATCACATGAATATATAAATCATAAATCTTTAAGGATAAACCCATGACACTGAGGTGAGCTGTAGATACTCTGTAATGTGCTGCATGCTCTACCAACAGAGCTATAACAGCACATATTTAATCTTTAAATTACTGGTGTGAAAAGTAAAGAGATTCTGGTGCACAAACAGGATATTTAGCCATCTACTGCTATAACAAACAACAAAATAAGATTTTTTTATTTTTTATTATGACATTTGAACTTTAAATTTTGGGGAGACAAAGCTAGGACCATAAGTTACTAAATGCATCTCAATGCAGAAATTGGTTATTAAATTTCAGACTCGTTGAAACTATGGAAACGGCTCTAAAAATATCTCCCAGTAGTTCCATACAATTTCAGTCAAAATGTCTTTTGATGTGCTGGTGCCCATGTCTGATCTATTTATTGCATTGGTACAGTGAATATTCAGTGTGTGTACACTCTAGACATAGTCTGCTGGAGCAGACCTCCTGTGGGCCTCTGTGCCATACTTTAGGAAGGAACCTTACTCATAACACAGCGGTAGTTTCCTGCAGACAGGAGCAGCTGACTCACCAGGCACAAAACGGATGTCTTCTGTCTTCTGTCTTATTTCTACTTAGTCTATTTGAGGATTTTAAGGAGCAGTCTTCTCTCTTTATTATATAATCATTGTTTTGATTGGGCTCACCTAACACTATGCTAAGGTAATATTTTAGCATGCTCCATGTTTACAGGTACAGCAGGTTTACAGGGGCAGCACAGTGGCATAGTGGTTAGCACTTCTGCCTCACAGCAAGAAGGTCCCGGGTTTGATTCACAGACCGGGTGGGGCCTTTCTGTGTGGAGTTTGCTTGTTTGCTTGCGCGTAGGTTTCCTCCGGGTGCTCCGGTTTCCCCTACCACTAAAAACATGTACAATAGGTCCCCCATGGGGCCAGGACTCCCCTGTAAATGAGATTATGTATCTCAGTGGGACTTTCCTGGTTAAATAAAAAAATAAAATAAATACAGGTAAAGCTTTGAAATACTTGACTTGAATACTAAAGAGTTAACAATGTCTGCTGTTGAATTGTAATCTATTTCTGAAAGTTGACGTTATCATTCACATAATTATTATTATTATTATTATTATTATTATTATTATTATTATTATTATTATTATTATTATAAAACCATAGCAAGATGGGGCCGAATTTTGCTTTATTTATTTTTTAATCCTTTGGCTGCTCGCTTTATTTATTTGGTTCTGAAATTTGCCTGTTAGAAATATTTCCCTGCCTGTACAACTTACTAAATTGTTACTGGGGGAATTCCATAAAAAGTACTTTTAGTATTCATTTCAACAATACATAGCTTGAAATAGTGGGTTTTGGACACTCAAATCATACAACAGCTTATTTAGTTTTTATATAGAAAAATATATTTTTAGTGCATACACTGTCAACAATAGAGCAGTGCTGTGAATTCTGTTTATATATAGTTTATAATCCCAGTCGCCTGTGTATTGGCTTGTGGCAGGTTTAGGGTGACGCCTGTAGCCTTGTCTACCTCCACACAGATGGGAGACAACAGCTCTGGCTCTGTCCCGGGCCTGTACTCTGAGTCCAAGTGCTGCCTGGCCCCAGCGCTTAGTAGCAAATCCAAACTGGAACCCAGAGAGAGAACAATTCAGTCCGGATGGCCAGACACAGAGGAGGGCTGGCTCGGACTCCAGTTTGTTCGTGTCTCCAAAAAGCTTGTTGACTCAGACCTGATGCAAACTGCAACACCATCACCTGGAGACACCCAGACGTTTGCACATGCACACATTATGATCGGCATCAATTTAGAGCACCAAATCATGTGGACATGTCATGTGTGGAGTTATATTGTGTAAGGTGCATAGTTATGATACTGACCTCACAAATTCACTTTTCAGAGAGCGGGAAGATAGTTTTTAGAGGCAACTTTTTGCAGAATTATTCAAACTGTATTTACATTAGCCTTTACACCCAAAAGTAAAAAAAAAAAAATTAAGAAATAGTGATCACCAAATTAAAGTGGCCTAATTTTGGAAATACAACTAAAATTACTTTCTTTCTATTATTTGAGAGAAAAAACTAAACGCTGTTTAAAGCTGATGCTGACATCTAAAGTGGCTCAGACAAAAAAAAGCAAAAAACCTAAAAAAAACAACAAAAAAACCCCTAAAAAACAACAACAACACAACTATTGTGATGGAATTTGACTTTGATGAGGCAGGAAAATTGTGGCAGTGCAGTGCTAAACTCTGAGCTAGAAGATAAGAAGGAACGTTAAAAACTTAATTTTCATCCTGCAAATTTGGTATTAGCCAGAAACAATATTCTGTTATTGGGAGGGATGAATTAAAAAGTAGTACACCTTTTAATGGCTTTATTCTAAAAATTTTAAATGTTCCAAACTATTAAAATTGCACCAAAATTTTACCTCAACAGACAACTAAATTGCTCAACTCAAACATTGCTCATTTATAATAATGCATTGAATTTATATTGCACCTTTGTGGACACTCAACATCTGTAGCCACAGCCGCCCTGGGGCAGACTGACAGAGACGTGGCTGCCATTCTGCGCCTACAGTTTCTTCAGCTACCACCCATCGTACTGACACATTCACCCAGGCAAGGTGGGTGAAGTTTCTTGACCAGAGACACAACGACAGGATTACAGCAGGATTTGAACCACCAACCTTACCCCTCTCCCTCCTGAACCACTGTAGTCCCTCGGTAAAAGGTCCTATATTTTATGTCCTATCAATCTCCCTAACCAAACTATAGGCTCTATTATTGTGGTAAGATTAACTACATTATATTTCAGTTAAGAAAAGAAACCAAAACATTTTCATTTAATTTGAATCCCCCACCTCCACAAAGTAACGGGGGCACTGTAATAACTTACTGTGTTATTTTGGATTATATTTTGCATTTTTATATGTAGAAAAGAAATAATAAAACTGAGTTATTTTTGAGAACTGAAATTTCTCTGAGCCATGGCTGGGGGGCAGACTCCGGGAGGCTGACAGAGATCGCATGTGAAGGAGAAAGCATGGCAAAAAGGAAATGAAAGCAGGAACGAGCCAGTAGACGGGAGAGTGTGAGGCCCGGCTTTATTATATCCTAATACGCCTTCCACAGTGAGGCAGCGAGCAGAAGAGCGCCTGAGACATAATTACGTCCCCTCCCGGGCCGTCTCCCTGTGTTAGCGTCTCCTCTAGTTCACTGGCTGCGACAGAGACAAATGAGAGAGTTTTTCCAGCAGATCATTCTCATCCGTTACTGCCAGTTCCGTGTGATAGATCGCCGGAGCTAAAGCGGGGCAATAGATCACGGCATAAAAGAGACTCGCGAGCGTACCCCAGTGGAGCGCGACTTTACAGATCAGCGCACACCTAATGCACATGGAGGTTAGGAGTCAAATCGCCCCTTGTCCCATTATCTTTCCTACAACCTTTTCTCCCGATTAAGTGGGAATAAATGGGAGCAATTTTCCCGGTGACCTCACAGTGTTAGACATCACAGGTACTGGTGCTGCTCTGGCATTTGGTGTGTGGCTCATAAATACTGCGTGGAATCATCCAGATAAATGTGGTATTTAAAATACTGGTGGTAATGAGATCATTAGTAGAACATGTACACAAACGGCTGTTATCTTATTGCAGAGTAATTGTCCAGTTGCATGTTGTGATTGGCTACAGCTAAATGTTATACGCATTTAACAACATATTATTATAAATGTAATTTTTGCCTATTTTAATCATCTGTATTGTTGTAAATGTAGCAACAATACACATATGTCATAAAATGTAATAGCTGACTGGAAACATTAAGCAGCCATAAAATCTAAAGACATTATGACAAAAAATTGCCTCACACAGTTCTCACACGAGAGACACACAGCTCTCGCACAGAGACACACAGTTCTCACACAGAGACACACAGCTCTCGCACAGAGACACACAGCTCTCGCACAGAGACACACAGCTCTTGCACAGAGACACACAGTTCTCACACAGAGACACACAGCTCTCACACAGAGACACACAGTTCTCACACAGAGACACACAGTTCTCACACAGAGACACACAGTTCTCACACAGAGACACACATCTCTCACACAGAGACACACAGTTCTCACACAGAGACACACAGCTCTCACACAGAGACACACAGCTCTCGCACAGAGACACACAGCTCTCGCACAGAGACACACAGCTCTCGCACAGAGACACACAGTTCTCACACAGAGACACACAGCTCTCACACAGAGACACACAGCTCTCACACAGAGACACACAGTTCTCACACAGAGACACACAGCTCTCGCACAGAGACACACAGCTCTCGCACAGAGACACACAGCTCTCGCACAGAGACACACAGCTCTCACACAGAGACAGTTCTCGCACAGAGACACACAGCTCTCGCACAGAGACACACAGCTCTCACACAGAGACACAGTTCTCGCACAGAGACACACAGCTCTCACACAGAGACACACAGCTCTCGCACAGAGACACAGCTCTCACACAGAGACATACAGCTTCACTGAAATCATTTTGTTTGGCCAATACAACAGTCCTGTTTACACATGGAAGGGGGTTTTGGTCAAACTGCTTTATTTTTAAATATAGAAACTTAAACACAATAGGAGATATACATACTCATTTTGTTATATATAATCTATCATTATTATTAATAATTCATTTTTGTAATGTGTAAAAGCATAGTTTCAGGTGAACTAAGCTACATTTCTAGGGCCCAAGCATGAATGTGTGAGAGGGGACAAGTCCAGGGCTCCTCTGCCTTGCATTCATACGAGAGCCCTATTGTAACTGTACAGATTTGACAAATAAATGCAAATTTTTAGACATTAAACAAGCACAAAATCCCCCGAGATTTTGCACAAAATCCAGGCCCAGGCCAGGTGTAATTTACATAAGGTTTGCAAAGAACAGCGCTGCAAAATGACTCAATAGCGAAATAGCAACCCCTGGAAACATTACACCTATGGGGGTCGACCAGAGATTTTTTTAATCGCAGACAAATGAAATTTGGCAAAGTCATAGGACATGTCAGGACAATATACAATAGGCCATTTTGGGAAACATAAAAAGTCCTGTAACTTTTGCAAACATTGTCAGATTTGGATCAACCCAATGAAAAATTTGTGAACATTTATGACCTGGACATAATGTAAATTAAGCCTCTGTGTTTAAAAATGACTCTCCAGTGCACCCTGCAAATTTTAAATGGAACAAAAAAATTTAGTTTGTCCTAAACTAATGAAACTCAGTACACACATCCTTGATGTGATGCTGAACAAAAAAGTCAATGAAGACCATGCCCTATTAGCATATTAGCATATCCATGCCCCCAAAAAGTCAATGGAAAGCAAAAATTTTAGTTTGTCAAAGCCAAATTGAATTTTGTATGTAATTGAATTTTTTCTCATCCAGAATGAAGCCCTAAGCAAAATAATATACAGAGACCACGCCCTATCTCCAAAAACAAGGCAGGCATTTTGAATCAAAGACTTCATGTTGAGCCATCCTATTTTAACAAACTCCTCCCAGACTCTGTCTAAATCATCTGGACATTATGGACATCTAAAGTTGTTAAAGTCATTTTTAAAAGTTTTTTGATGTGGTCATGACAAGGTTGCCATTTTGAGGTAGATATAGAATTTTTAAAACTGTTTGAACTTGCACATTATTTCTCTGTCCAAAAATACTCCACAGGCCATTTGTTTGTCCTCATGACCTGAACACCACTATATGACAGTAAAACTAATATCTCATAAAACTCCAGCGTCCCCTAAGGATTACAGTAGGATCTAGAAAAGTACTTTGTTCTTGAGAGAGACTTATGAAATTTGGTGCATATGTCCCTTATGTGATGGGTTGGTCATAGCTTGATACCTGGTCGTACACTTCGAATCCAGCCAGGGTTTGGTAATGCAGCCCATCGCTCTGAGGCGTGCCCTTATGCAGTTGCAAAGGGTGCGAGGGCCCTTTATCACGGCTTGCAGTTTTAATTTAATGTTTAATGTTTTGTGTTTACGTAAAGGTTATGTGAAATAATGTTAGCTTGCATGTTATTGTAAGTTAAAATTCAAGTTCAGCATCAGCACTAAAGCTTTATTCACTTTTTATATATATATATATAAACAACTTGCTAACAATTATGTTTTAATGTCATTTGATGTTACTCATTAATCTAACAGACAAAATACCATGGTAAATAAATGAACACTGGTGGTACACTGGAGTGGTATTACTAAGTAGTGTAAAGCCCGCAGAGATGCAGCTATCATTGCTGCAGAACAGTTAAGCATTTAGCTCGTGTCTCAATCAGGGATAGTGAATAGATGTCCCTAAATAGCATAATGCTTCTTTATATGCTGCAAGTAACGTGGCGAATTAGCACTGCTGCACAACATTACAGATTTCAATTAATTCTGATCAGCACAGATGTTGCATCACTCTCACACAAGGCAGCCTCATTTTTATGTAAATTGCAGCCGTGAGATTAACAAGAGAGAGATACTTGGAAAATGTGAAGTAGTTAGGATCACATCTACACTCATCAGCACATAGTCCTGCTTTGTGTGTTGCAGAAATAAAATGCACATACATTAATATGGTAGTCAGTAAAGATATGTACAAGATTAATCAAGGTGGAACAGCCACACACACACACACACACACACCCATATATATATATATATATATATATATATATATATATATATATATATATATATATATATATAAAAGCTGATTTGATTTACTTTCCTCATCATTTGTTGAGTGACTCTTCACTGAGAAAAAAGTAATGCAGTAAAAACAAAACATATGGCTAACAATTAGCACTAAAGCCTTAGACAGGGGTGTCCACTCCAGTCATTTAGTTCCCAACAGAAGCTTTGACAGGAACCCTGAGAGCTCACTGGGGTCAAAGTTTACCTGACCCTCCCTCACCCAAACAGGATACGCTTAAAGGAGGATGAGGACTTCTGTAGACTTTCTGTAAATTGTGTCACAGGGCCCATTTTTCTTTTTTCTCCTCACTGAGTTGTGGGAACCAAGGCTGCGGCGATGACAGCCCAAGTGCCATCGACTGGTTCGATGAAGTCACTCCATTGTTCACTTTGATAAATCATTGGATGGTTATGACCTCTGTAGACCAGACTTCCTCCCATGGCTTTGATGTATGAATGTGTAAAACTCAGACGGCTGAGGTGTCACACTTTTAGTCTGACAGTTTTGACAGTTTCCTCTGTAGAAACAATATGGAAAAGAAACAAATGGCTAATTGATTTTAGCACGGAGCTAAGAATAGAATAACGTTAGCTTAGCATATGCCTTTTAATCTATTTTTTCTATAAAAAAAGTGTATCAGTGTTGGACAGTGTTTAATAGGAGACACATTTTTTTAATGACAACTGGTTGCAGACATTACAACAATTATCTAAAAGACTATTACGAAGAAAATAACAAACTAACCTGAAGCTAACCATAATGTTAGCTTATCTTTTATTTGTTTATTATATTGTCAGTACTCAAACATGATGATACATGAAAATTAATTTAAAAATCATGGGTGTCTTCATAATTATGCTTGCAATAGAATATTAGCAACTTCTTACTGAAGATGTAGCTAACTTAGCTTAGCAATAGTCTGTTGGTTATAGAAATGTGTATAGAGGAAACCCAACAAAACCAAAAAATCCAGTTATATAATTCCACTGTTACACCTCAAAGGTTGAAGTGAGGTTAAAAAGGCTGAAGTTTCTGACCTGAAGAGTTTCTGAAGTGGTTTTAAATTAAAATGCAGCTAAGTGAGTGTAGAAGGGAATAGTCCCCTCTCTGGCATTGCCACTTGCTTGGTTTCTCTTTAAATACATTATTTTTTGTCTTTGCGTACTGTGACATTCTGATATTATACTATCTCTCAAATTGGACAATGTATTTATTCATTTAACCATTAACGAGTGATGGTGGGTCCTGAAGCCGGACCAGTTGAGAACCACTGGTTTACAGATACATGAACTGCAATCATAATGCATTGCTTTGGTTATCACAGTTAGTTGAAATGTGCCCATCAGACATTTAAACAGAAATTGTTATATGCTACAGTCTTTTATAAGCAGCAAGAGAAGTACAGTCCAACATAATAAAAAGTGCTAATGCATGTGCTAATACTAATAATGCAACATAAAGCTCTTACCACAGCTGAATAGGAGCATCCTTGATACAGTTTCAAAATGGAGTCCAGCACTGTCTTGCTTGTCTGTGTTATTCTTGTGTCCTGTCTTGGTCTAACACTTTGACTTGCAGTAAGATTCACCACAACAGGTGTAGGGGGCAACGGCGAGGTCACGGCTTTCACATTTGGCTTGCTAAAGACTGGCGACAAGAAACCTGCGGCAAGAAAAGAATCCAGGATACTAAAGGACATGATTTATCACCTCTGCCAGGATTCTGCCAAGACCGCATGAAAAACGGCCAGCGGGGTTAGAAAACACAGTCTGTTGTCAATATTTTAATTCCACTGTGTCCACAGGGTGTCACGCTGTACGGACGGTTTTTATAGAAATTCAAAGGTGTCCATAAATAACGTAAAAGTAAGGGCCCAGCGGAGTGGGGATGAGAAGCAGACATCCAGTGTCAAAGTCTAGCATTTAGCACTATACAAAATGACTTTATTGAGACCATAGTAAAGCTTAAATAGGCACACATCTATCCAAACTTAATTATATAAAGAAATACAAAAAAGAAGAAGAGGAATAAATGCAAAAGTCTAGGGCAGTTTATGAATTCTCTGATCATCAACATTACAATCATTTTATTTAAAGACGAGAGAGGTACTGCTACTAACACCACCACAGTATGCAGTATTGGATGACTTTTATATGTTATTCACTAAGGAACATTATGAGTTTTGCAATTGTTTAAGCAATATTAATAACTATAACCGCAAGCAAGCTGAATATCCTTTGGACAGTGCTAACTTACTCAGGGCCCTAATAACAAGCCTGCTAAATTTAAAGCCAGTTCACCAATATACAGTATATTATAATGTATACTTATGTTTCTATATCTTTATGAATTAGATTTTTCGCATATTCACATATTCAGTCTCACAAATCTACATTAGTTAAAATAACTTTAATTCAGATTATTAATTTTACAGTAATTCAAGCAATTTTATCTAATTTTACTCGAATTAAGTAAAAAATAACTTGAAACAAGTCAAATAATCTAGTAATAAGTTAGATGTAAAGAAATAAATCCAATCCAATGAAAATTGCTTGAATTAAGTAATTTCATGTAGATTTAGATTTTTTGCAGTGTACTTTTTGATGATAAATTACTGTTTTAAAAAGTACCTTTTCAGTGGTAATTTTCAAAAGAATTGTAAAAGCAACATATTATTGTCTTATACTGCACATGAATCAATATTTTAGCATCCAAACTATGGCTACCCAAAAACCTGAATGACTAGTAACCTTTAAAGAACACTAGCCAAAATGGCCAGTGAGCAAAAAAGTTCATGTCAAGCCCTGGTTATGCAACATTTATACCCTGGGTTCTCTGTTCATATTTTGGCACTCAAATTAATACAAAAATATCAGACTTTTAAAAATGCAATAATAATCATCATCATCATCATCATCATCATCATCATCATCATCATAATAAGTCATATTTATACCTTGCAATCTTTAATTGCAAGGTATAAATATTACTTTTTTAGGAAATTAATCTGTATGCTAAAATACTAAAGACTATAACTTTATGTCAACCTGCATTACAATATAAATATTCCACTCTTGTCGACCTGGCTTATACACACTTGCAATTATCTTGGCTGCTAAAATGATAACCGGTGAACAACAAAGTGACATTGAGAGATTCATTTATATTCCATTCATGGACACGGACACACACTCATGTCTGGATCCCCCCCTACACCCCCTGCAGCCATTGAACGATGCCTACCCTCCCATCACTCGAGCTCTGGAAACCACGTTGGTGTTTGTGAGTAGGTGCAAGTGTCGGGTGGTGGAAGAGTGGGAGGTGTATCTGAGCGAACAGCCAACCAAATAACTTCAAGCTGTCACCGCAGAACAACAACCCCCCCCTCCTCGCTGCCTCGCTCCCACCCCCCTTGCCCCTGTCCCCAAAACGGCGGCATACGGCTGTCATCGCCCAAAACAAGATGTCGTGTCAAGGCAGGAAAATTACACAATAACGAGGCCCACTTGAGATTAGGCTAATGAGAAAATCAAAACACAATTTAATTCTTGTCAGTGGCGAGGCGTCTTTAAATTACCTCTCGTAGTAGCATGCTGATTAAGAGAAGTCTGCCACTCAGCCTGCTGCCCACTATAAATAGCCCCTGGGTTTTCTGGACTATACGGTCGGCTTTCTACATCGCTGGGGATATTAAATGTGGGAACACAAACACACACGTACACACTAGGTGTACTTGTAGCAGCTCTCATCGCCATTTTAAGTTCATTTTAGCAATAATATACAACACAGTTACATATGATGCAAATGGCTTTGGAAATATGGTACTTCTATACACAACTGGGCTCCCAAATCAAATGTTTGTATGCAAGGTTTTTGTCAATTGTAAAAATGTTTATAATTTTTTTTTTTTTTTACAAAAAAACTGCCTGCCTGCTTTTGTTTTTGCATACATTTGCTGCCACAAATCAGTAATACATTAAATCAATAGAGTTTACTTTATATTTCTAGCTCTTAAGGCAAAATAATGCAATCTCGCAATAGACCCTTCTTGTGTTTGTAAACAGAACATTGTGTTCCAAAGACTTGTACTGGAAGATAAAAAAAGACCATAATACATTTTTAATGGAGCACATAGACACCAAACATTGCAAATTATGAATAATCAAGACAGGTTTGTACTGACAACCACTATGCCACATGTGAGAAATATCAGAGTCTGGTTTCATAACACTAGCAAGTGTGTGGACGTTTAGCCGTTTTATTTAACATAGCAATTAGCATCTATAATTAGCATATAAGCTAAAGGCTGCATAATTTACATTTCTTTATTTCAGTGTTACGCAGGACAAACCGAACAGAAATGTTGTGGACCACAGTAGTTTGACATTTTATGCTCAAATTTATTTCATCAAACATCACAAATCCTAGTTTAATAAGTTAAATTTAGCAAATGGTACTGACTCAGATCTGGGTCACATCAATTCAGAGTAATTTTAAATAAATATATAAACAGCAACCATTCGTTCCTGCTGCCCAAAAATGTCAAAATGTATATATACATTGTGACATTTTTGGGCAGCAGGAACGGATGGTTGTTGTGTATATATATATATATATATATATATATATATATATATATATATATATATATATATATATATTTTTTTTTTTTTTTTTTTTTTTTTTTTTTTTTTTTTGCTCCCTGAAATGAATGGAATAGAACGTTAATGTCAGCACCAGGCTGCATGCTCAACTTTTTTAAACACATCATTCCTGGATCTATTATGTAATTTAATCCTTAGGTAAATGTGTTGCCAATGTATTTATTTTTTGAATAGCCTCTATTCCCTGTTACAGTCACTGCCACCATTGATTCAATGTTGACAAGTTTTAGACATGCCACTTCACTTTTATACAAGCATGTGACTGGCCTTCTCCTACGGTCATATGCTGAATAGTAGTATGATAATATAGTGAGCTTAGTGACTATTTTGTGAATATAATTATTATAATGTTACAAAATATTTCTGACATGTTCAAAAACAGTTCTTAAAATTGTGTTAACAGTAGGTATTTAAATAAAGACTAATCACTTTTCATTTTAAACAACCATGTTCATTCTCTTCTGCTATTTAGTTTAGAAAATGTTGAGAAAACCTTTACAGTATTTCATTAGAACAGTTTGTGGACAGGAATTAGCAAAAGAAAACAGTTCTAATTTTTATAATAGTCAAATTATTGTGGCAGTATACAAATACAGTACAATGATGTCACTAATATAGCTACACATAAGATGTGATGTCATTTAGCAACTTTTAGCTACTGTTTGAGCTAAGCCTAGCTACCTCCTATGGGAAATACACTATATTTCCAAAAGTATTCACTCACCCACCCAAATAACTGAATTGAGATTATGGTGCGGGGTTGTTTTCAGGAGCTGGGCTTGGTCCCTTAGTTCCAGTGAATGGAGCTCTAAATACTTCATCAGACCAAGAGATTTTGCACAATTCCATGCTCCCAACATTGTGGGAACAGTTTGGTGAAGGACAATTCCTGTTCCAACATGACTGCACCAGTGCACAAAGCACGGTCCATAAAGACATGGTTGAGTGAGTTTGGTGTGGAAGAAGTTGACTGGGCTGCACAGAGTCCTGACCTCAACCTGACAGAACACCTTTGGGATGAATTAGAGCAAAAACTGCGAGCCAGGCCTTCTCATCCAACATCAGTGTCTGACGTTGTACAAGAACGTCAGACACATACTGTAGATGTCTGATGTCTGATGTAGATAGATGCTAAGGATGGGCCCATGTCATATTAAACCCTATGGATTAAGAATGGGATGTCACTTAAGTCCATATGCGTGTAAAGACAGGTGAGCTAATACTTCTGGAAATATATAGTTAATGGTAGCAAACCTCAGTGTAACTTCGTAACTTACCAGTGTAACAGTGTAACTTACCATAAAATGGCCTGGAAGGTGTATTTGTAAAAAAGGAGCTATTTATGTGACTAAATTACAAGACTGCGATACCAAACTAGCTAGCCAGGAAAAAGTTTTCCTATTCGAAGGTGACAGTACCATTTTTCATATTTTTGAAAATCTGTTTATAATTATGCCTTGAAAGCCTTTGGTTAGAAAGAATGCCATTCACAAACTCCTGGAGCACAGAAACAATGCACATTCAAGACTACTGATAATAGGCCTGTGCTTTTTTTAATGATCTTTCCTGTACTCTCCCCTGCCTGCCTTCTTCCCTCAGAGCTTTTTACCAGCGCGGCATCTGTAATTTGTTTCCACTTTTGATGTCATGATGGTAATTAACTGGCAAAATGTAAGCTACAGCATGTCATGATATGGCCACATTGCTATTCCCAAACAACCCGCAAGCATATGGCACCAAATGTTACACTCCCCTAATAGCCCTGGAGAGAAGCAGCACTGCCATCGACTGAAAGGGAAGGTTGTGTAGAGACCATGGTGGTATCAAGGGCTGTCAATTCATCGTGCCAACATTATGAGTTTATAGGATTCTGTAGAGCTTTGAGCAGTGAATTACACACATACATTTAATAGAAGCCACTTGATACCAAATAATTAATCATAACCAGTTTTACCCAACCTGCAGTCTGCTGTCATTGGAGTACTGCCTTGCTCAAGGACATAGCAGAGTAAGGCATCTGCCAGTGACTTATTAAGTCTACATAAATCTGAGTTCAGTTTATTACCAAAAATACGCAAAAATAGAACATTATTTTAGAGCTCCATGAGAAAATAGCTTTTCACTCAACAACAGTGGCTTGCCTTAATTGTCCTCTTAACAAAATTTTAAAGTGAGGTAATAGAAGCATCTGCCAGTACAATGACGTAATGTTGAAATGCTTACACCAAATGCGACGTGAAAAATGGTTTCCTAAAGGAAAGGGCCTAGAGAAAAGATGAAGCTATAGCCAAGAATCTAATGCTTACATCAAAAGGGAAAGCCAACCTCATTGTACTGCAAAAAGCCCTTGGACATAAAGATGGCAGCCATGATTTTTGAATGAGTCAGGTTGGAAATTGTGTTTTTCAAATTGGTCAATAGGGAAAATGAAATAAATGTGATGGTGCAATGTTTTAGTTGCAGTCCCGCAACTAGCCACTGGTGCAATAAGTTTTAGACAGAGGGGAGCCCTATTCCATGTGCCACGGAGAACGTTATGAATGTGTGAAATCATGACAGTTGACTTCATCACTCATTGAAAAAACATTTGCCTGATAATCAAGTGAAGTTTTTTGCTAACCTGGCAAAAGCTCCGTAGAGTGCTAGCTACATATATTTTGGATGTCAAACCTGATAACTACCTTGATACTATTTTTTTTAAAGGGTTATATTAGGATTTTATTTATATTTTTAAATAAATCTTGTTCAGCTCTAGAACAGCCTTGCAACCTTTAAAAACACTGTCAGACTAAGTTTTACTGTACTGGTGCCATAAAGAAGCAGGTGAAAAGACCAGCAGATGGCAGCAGAGTGCAGGAGAGTGCAGACTCTTGAACACAAACAGGGAGAAAAAAAGCTTTTTGTTTTCTTAAACTTTGTTGTAGGATACCATTTCACTACAAAATGAAAAAAAAAAAAAGCTGTTAGATAAACAGTTAAATGAATGAGAGCAGTCTGGATGTAGAGGGCTTGTTGATTGGTCGGTGCTTCCTGGAGAGGGCGGGGGTTCGTGGAAGAGGTGGAGATTCGTCCAACTGAGCTCTTTGAGGGCTCAGAACGGCCATGCCAGAGAATAGAGGATTACATAAACAAGCAAGGATGAAGCAAAACACAACTCCAGGTATCCAGGTATGTTTCTGATGAGGAAATATTATAACATGGTAGAAAGCTCAAATTGCATAATATAGTCCAACTTTCTTGCCTCATTTCTTTAAGGTAAGGTCATGATTTGGGTAGGAAGCCAATGTTCTTGGATTTCTGTCTGGTTGAAACTGGATTACAGGGTGGAACTGTAAAGGTTTGTGCTCTTAAAGTGCTGTATAGGTTACTCTTTCATGGCCTAAGAAAACCTTTTGAATATGAAAAGTTAACATTTGGTTTGACAGAATAAGACACCACAAAAGTCTTGATGATTATCCCTCTCTTGCTCGATGAAAATCAGGTGGAAAGTCCTTGCGCTGTCCCACCAGCAGGACAGAGCTGACACGTGGCCAAATCGAGTGACCGGACTCGTGATCCTCTGCCGCTTACACTTTTCACCGCTTCACCGGGACTTTGATTGCCAACAGTGAGCAGCCAAGCAGCTAACGCCATTTCCACCTCTTTACGTGCTCCACTGCTCCGCTCGGCATTGCTCTCACTCAGCCATATGGCTCACGGACACGCAGCCCATTTTTCAGATAACTTCTCAAGCGAGAGGACAGGACAGAGCGCGAGGAAGATGTAACCACCCTCACACTGCACGCTCAGGGAGACGCAGCAATTAGCTAGCAGGGATATTATGGGCTGGATTTTAAAGTGAAATTGGGTTTGAAATCAGCTCTGATGAAGTGCATTAAGCTTTTAGATAAATAAACAGTGGCCATGAGGATCAAAGCCTGCAGAAGTGATTATACAACGCAAATCCATTAGCTGTTTATACAGACTATTCTATATTAATTTACATACAAAATCCAGTCATTTTTAATCACTATTTAAATTTACTTTGCTTTAAATTTTACACCTATCTGTTGTGAAGGTGGGGTTAGAATCATAACAGCATAAATAAATTACCACTTCAAAGTTAAAGCACAGGTGTTTGATGAAACTGAGTAGAAGTAAGTCAGCTAAATGCATGTACAAGTATTTGAGTATGTAGTATAATGCTATTTGGAAACTTTCTTGTTTTAATAATAGTCTTTAACTTTTTATATGGTAATATCAAAACATTCAATTTATTTCTATATAACCAGATAGGCATTTAGCTCTATCCACTAATACACGTCTGAATTAAATATAACATCATTAAGTAAGTAGTAGTATTGGTTTTTGTTGTACTTGGTTGAATGTTGCTCTACACTTATTTGGATATTTAAGAATAAGAATAAGAATAAGAAAACCTTTATTAGTCCCTCAGTGGGGAAATTGCATTGTTGCAACAGCATAAGTACAGCACACAGTGGTATCACACAAGAGCACACAGTGTATCAGAGACCAGTCTGGCCAAAGATAATTAACTAAAAACTAAAAAACTAAACTACAAGAAAATAGGTGCTTCAGTAAAATAAAATAAAATAAAATTATGGCACATAATAGTATCAATATAAATATTGCACAGGTTTCCAGAAGGTGCTGACAGTTAAACAATATTAAAACAATATTGCACAGGTGAATGGATTACAGTCATGAGTGTTCGTTGTAGAGTCTATTTATGATCACTTTTATTTTTTCAGAACTAGCAGCAAAACTTTCCAAAAGAATTAAAGGTGCAGTTGAAAGAGAAACAGGTTTCTTTATTTAATTCCTATCTTTTTGTCCTTCTTGTGTAAAAAAAAAAAAAAAAAAGGAAAGCTTGTAAACATCATCATATACTTCTAGACAGTTGGAAGAAAAGTATTTTTTTGTGATAATGTCATATTTGAGTATTAAATGACAGGGATCAGTTATTAGATCTTAGCTTTTGTTATTCTAAAAACAACATGTAATGCCCCAAACAAGTTACTAAATAAGCATGTTTATTCATATTTAATATGTGTCAACTTCAGTATGTATTAGGGCCCATATGAGTCTATTTCTAGGGTGCCTCAAATTCTTCAATCCCCAAAAATGTATATCTGTAGGCTGACTATAAAACCTAATAATTCAAATATGGCCCAGAGACCTTAAGTTTGACTCGTAGGCTCAAGATGTTCAACATTGATATATGACATACTTAATGTCTTCTTTAGTGTGTCCATCCCAAAACAACTCTAGACTGGCAGAGGCGTGAGCAGTTGTGCTACTCCACATTATCCACGCTTCCCCTGTTTCCGTCGCTTCATCCATCTTTTATTGTGTGCATTCCTTAAATAGCTCTGTGCTCCTGGCTTTTCCCCGACGCCGCAAGAGTTAAAACTTCCTCTCTCTCTCTCTCTCTCTCTCTCCTGACGACCTGATGTTGGCAATGCATGACAGCGCTGGGTGACAGCACCGGCTATGGATGACAGATGACAGTGAAAGGGTGCGCGCGTGGGGGAGGGGGTGATTATGAAGATAAGGTGTCCATGGGAGATCTGTGCACATAGCAGCGGTTCGGCCCATTATACACACTGTCTGAGTCTCTCACACATGCGGGCCTTCCTCCCAGGCATCAGCCCATCTATTTGACACAGTAATTACAGCACACACTGATTCCAATGATGGATGAACTCCCAGTCTGGGATGAGCACTCTCTTCCTCCCTGCGTCTCCCACAACCTTCCAGCTACAGACAGTGTGTTCTGGGTCCTGACTGGAGGAGCTCACACATGCGCCGTGACACCAGATAACACGGTAGTGCTCCCAGATACTCATACTACAGATAAGGGCCAATAAATCAACACTAAACTGCAAAGGTGCACTAATGCTTGTACATGGAGTTACACTGGATTTAGTTTTAAGGTTACAAATGAGGTGCCAATGCTATATTTCTATTAGGAAGGGGAAAAAAAAAAGATGGTGAAAATATTAGCACTTTCAGAAAAAAAAAAAAAGAAAAATGTCACCTACCTCTCTACTAGCTTTGCACACTGCCATTGCAACAGCAAGACACTTCACCCACCTTGCCTGTATAAATGTGACAATGTGATTGTGTGTTTGGTGGTGGCTGGAGAGGCCACAGGCCCAGAATGGCAGCCATGTTTTCGTAAGTCTGCCCCGAGGCAGCTGTGGCTACAGAAATAGCTCATTGTCACCAATTGTGACTGAGAAGTGAATGTATAATGCACTTAATTTTAAAGCATCTTTGTGTGACCAGAAAAGCACTATATAAGGTTGTTGTTGTTGTTGTTCTTGTTGATGTGTTTTTGAGCCATAGTGTTAGAGATACCTATTGTATTTTATGTTCATAAATCTAAATTCAGTATCTCACACAAACCAAATAGGTCAAAAGTGGGTTAGTCCTGCTGCTCATCTCATACTCAGCTTGGTTCTGTAAAAGGGGATGCCATAAAACGATCAGGGATTAAACTGGGTCCCATAATGAGCCCATGGTAAATAACAGCATTCACCCATGTGTCTTTTCAGATTGAGGCCCCTGATTGAGTTTGGCTCTTTTTTTCAGACTGCTCTATTGATGTATTAAAGACATGTGGACACCTGCAGCAGTCCCTCTGAAGAGACTCCTACAGCCCACATGTGTCTCACAGATTTAAAGACTACATTAGCCATTTTGTCACCAATAAAATTGATAGATACCAGACCTTGTGCTTACTTATCTTACTTTGTCCCTGCTCTTTTAAAGGGAATATATTATGTTTTTTCAGCCTTTTTGAAATAAATGTTGACACCTTTGCATTAGTATTTCATGTTTTATAACTCAAAATAATGTATATGTTTTGAAATCATCTTCTTTTGGGGAGCTGTTACTTTCACAAAGGCTTGGCAAATGTGCCTGTTGATTTAAGGCCCTGCTGGCCCCACCCATTTTACCATCAGCTTCATGCTCTTTCCAAACACTGTATAATTTATATCAGCTCTGCAGCAGTGAGGGGCCCGCAGGGCTGAGGCCTTTCTCTTACAGATACTCCTGCTTCTTGATCTTCTCTTTTTGAGTTCACATGTGGATGAAGTTGTGAGGATTTTAGTTTAGACATGAGAGGAGAATCTCTGAGTGCTAGAAAGGTGGGGATAGACAGTGCATGATAAAAAAAAAAAAGTTAATTAGCACTACTAGCAACATGAACAGGTTGATGAATGAGCAGTGACAGTTTCATAGTGACTGTTGTTTAAGACTCAAACCAGTGTGAACGAAACAAAATACAACTCTAGGTAAGTTTTTGAGGTGGAAACATTAAAACATGGTAAAAAAGCTCAGAAAAGTAGATTCAGCATAATTGCAGACCTTTAAAGAAGTAACTTTGCACTTGGAACAATACTAGACACATTTTAAACAAAACAGATCTTGTTTTATTCCTTTTTTATTTGTTATTGTGTCAGCTGCAATTATTCTGAGTTTTTCTTTGGTTTAAACCCAACTCCACAAACTACAGCTGCCTCAGAGGGTCAAAACAACCAGCCAACCAAAGTTGCACCAGTTTCTATATTTTTCACATTTTTCACATGAAAAACATTGCATGCTTATATAACACATAAGGACCATCAAATAAAATATTTTTTATTAACTTAAAGGGGACGTACTCCCTGCAACATTTCATAAAAATAGAGAACAGAAAAGAATATGCCCTAGGTATACATTTTATTTACCTGTGCGTTTACTTGGGGAAGCTGTTTTTGTCAAACATAAGTGCTGAAGTATTAAGATTAGGTTATGCAACGGAGAAGAAAATGTAATGAGTTATGAAATGAAAAAATGTAGAGTCACAAATCTTAAAATTTTTACGCAAGAAAAAACAATAACATGAATTTAACATCTTGGAAGTTGCCAGCAATCGTAACTCGCCAGTAAGTTTGTTTTTAATGTTGCCACTAACAGATGTATAATGTTTTCACTTCTATTCCTCCCACTGTGTGCTAAAGGTGAGGGTGAACAGTGCAGTGCAGGTGGGCTGGGAGGGGGAGCAGGAGAGTGAGGAGGGGGGCCGTGTGCTGCTGTCGCCGGGGGCTGACTGAAGAAGGCTCTGTCCTGGGCCACAGCCTGACGCTTCAGGAGCTGTCAGATCCACACAGACAGAGAGGTCACAGCCAATGAGACGCTCCGCCTCCTGTCCCTGTCAGCGAGGAGGGGTGTGTGTGTGAGAGGGGGAGTCCTGCCAGAAAGAGGGGCCGACGTGGTCCACTGCCCCGCACAATTGGCCCGAAATGCGACGCCATCCAGGCTAATGTCATTGCCCACACAAATTAATGCAAGTGCCACAGCCTCGTGAATGCTGCTATTAATATGAAGGTGTTTCTGTAAAGAATTATCTAATCTGCTCATGCATTTATGATCTATGTAAATGCACAGAGAGGCTGGCACTAAAAGGATGATTAAACTGTCATGAGCTGCAGAGGAAACAGCCCTGACTTCTACCACTTAAGGTCACACGCATTTGAACACATACACTTACTATATTAGATTTGCATTTAGAAATGGAAGCTGTAGCTTGGTGTGTCTGTAATCATCAGTTTTAAATTAGATAACCACTTACACCACTACACATACATCAGTAGGTATACACATAAAAGACATCAATTTAGTTCATACACTGTTCTTTTGCAATTTTGCATATTCACTCGTTAAGGTCAACCATCACTATTTTGGATTTGCCATCTAGCCATTAATATAACCAGTAACATGAACATGCTGTTTATTAGATTATTATTTAAAGGTTAAATAAAAAAAGGTTGGTTGCTTACCAGTCATTTTTTTATGTATTGTAAATTTACACTTTGACTTTGTGCATTCAAAATTTTAACAGTTGAGCTAAGTCATGAATAGTGTAAAAAAAAACAAAAAAAAAAAAACATTTTGCATATTCTTTGACTTGTAAGTAAAACAGTTTATGTCAAAATAAAATAAATACAGTGTATAAATAAAAATAAATAAATACATAACCAAACAGCCAAATAAATAAATAAATCAGCCTCATGCTAGTTTGTGGATGGTGGGTTAAATAGCTCTAAGCTCTTAGCTTAATAGTGCATTGCAAAAAATTGTATTCCAGCAAAAGCACCACGGACTAAACAAGGACATAGAATATAAGTGAGTCATAGAATATAAGAGGCAACGTTATGACATAACATGGGGCTATTATTGTAGCAAAAGATTTGTCTGTATTAAGATGTGTGCGTAGCAAGTTTTGTGTGTGCGTACTACGATTTGTGTGAGTGTAATTAGATTTGTGGAGACCAATCTGTTTACAATAATAATAGTTTTATGATTATCTTTTACTTAACAGTGCACATCCCACATAAATTACATGAGACTTCACATGGTAAAATATGTTATGTCACATGCAATAGTCATATGCAATGGTCACAAGCAGTGGTCATGCCTTTTTAACAATAGCTAATATGTGGTTGGTTAGCACCTTAGACACAAAGCCATTCCAATCCAATCCACGTTATTTCTATTGCACATTTTACAAACACAGTGTCCAAAGTGCTGCACAAGATTATGAAACAATTAATTAATAAATGTATAAATGCTCCATTTAACCTTACTAGCTTAAAACAATAAAAACAAGTAAAATCAACTAAGAGCAGTACAATAAAAAAAGAACTAAAAAAGGAAAACAATAAAATTAATAAAACAAAACAAAAAAAGACACAAGACCACACAACTCACGCCAAATCAAAAGCCAGAGAATAAGATTAGCAAAAGAAATACATTGTTAATGTATTGCAACAAGTCTGGTTTGATTTTATTATTTGGTTTTCTTTGTTTTTAATAGATAAATAACAGATGTTTAGTTAAAACTGACTTTGGAATAAAAAAAAACTAAATATGTCATGTGTAATGAAGAAAAAAAAAATCATACAAAAGCAGCCATTTCTATGATTTTTTTCTGACTTGTAAAGTGTACAACATATGCCCACAAAAACACATTATTCAGTTGCAAAACACATAGAAAGTCCTAAAATGTTTCCTTCAATTTTCCGTCATATTTGTGTGCTAAAGGTCCATACCTGACTTGGGTGCATGAAAAAAAGCCAAATATCAGTACAGTTCATTGAGCCGGGCCTCTGGGAGTGTGGAGCTGTAACTGTTTAACTGCCCATAGAGCCTCACATGAATCACCGTCACACAATGCTCCGCCGCCTCTCGTATAACTCAGGCCTTTTCCGGCTCCAGTTATTGCAGGGGACTGGGGAAAAGTGTGCTTCCAGGGAGGATGTGAACCTAGGCCGTGGGCACATTGTTGGCCTTGGATCTCACCGTGCTGCACTCTTTCAGGGATACTGGAGTTAAAGGGGGGATAGTCTGCTCTTGTTTCCTGTCAGCCTCTGCAGCAGGACCCGGGAGCTGCCACTGTGGAAGGACGTTCACGGGTAAGGAGCGAGTCCCTGGTTGACGTAAGCCGTGTGTTGGGTTCGCGTGACGTGTTGAGAGCTAGAAAATGGGTGAAAACGAATGGGCTCCGTTTCCGCCATGAGTCAGCGCTGTCTGTTGACAAAGGAAAAGTGTCGGCGACTTGCTTCCCCTTTAAGAATGGAGGGTCAGAAAGGATTAACCTGCTCAGAAGTAAAACTAAGTCTAGATGCACACGTACACGGGATAATAAAAAAAAAAGTATATTTTCCCCAATAGCATTTTAGTCACAGTTGCAAATGCTGTATCCAATAGCCTGTATCCAGTGTAGCATGATGATTTTGTATCTTTTGGCCGCTCCTTCTTTTGTTGGGGGTCACATCAGCGAACCAGTTGCAAGGTGATTTGGTAGCTAGGTTTTTAAGCCAGAGGCCCTTCCTGTGGCCACCAGACACATACAGTGAATAGAGTAGGAAATGTGGGGGAAGTGGCTCCACACAATGAGCATGTGCATTGAGTCATGTTTAAACCATAGAGATATAAAACACTAGAGTGGACATTCAGCCGCCATATTTTGAGTGTAGCCTTCTACCAAGTGCTATGTAAATTAATAGGGAGCTGCACTTGCTTTCATGATATTCTTTTTATTTATTTTGTTAATTTGATAACTTTTTTTATATTTTTGCTTGATCTAATGTCTAGTCTTGCTTAGTGTACTTGTTCAGCACAAAGACATTTTGGACAATTCTCGGTTTCCAACTTGCTATAATGGCTCCTTTTAATTAAATGTCATTATCCACTTATACTTTGTGCAATGGTTCTAATACCTTTACAAATACATGCATTGGTTCTGGATAAACACAGAGATCACTGCATTTTTTAATTTTATTTTATTTATTTATTTATTTTTTATTTTATTGAAATACATACTGATAGAGATTGCCAGTTCAAAAATATCAATGTTTCTCAATTTTCAACATTTATTTTTTGAAGTTATGTCACTGTTTTTATGTTACTTACCATTAGAATTTGCCTTATCCTGCAGTCCAAACATGGCTGCAGGAATTGCCACTGAAGCGGTTGCCATGGCTTCTTTAGTGTAGTCTATTCTCTATGGTTTGAACCGCATTTTATTGAAAACTGTAAAACTTTTTTCACTTTTACACCACTGAGGGCACCACTACTGTTTATATTGTTGCCATGGATGTGCACAAGTTTATTTACAACAAGACAATGAGCATGCACAAACTGAACTGAAATGTACAGTGCATTTAGAGAAATAAATCTGCATATTTTAATTAAATTTAATTAATGTAGCCAAATATCATAACAGTTGCCTCAAATGGCTTTTAAAGGTGTATTAAAAAAAAAAAAAAGTATAATTTTTTAAATAAAACTTAAATTGCTTGTGATCTAAGGCCAAAGAAGAAACAGCTGTGGTTTTTTTTTTTTTTTTTGGTTTTTTTTTTTTTTTTTTGGTTTTTTTATCCTTTGCAATGACCAGGCTTTGAGCTGGCAATGGTTCCCAAATTAAAATTAGACAGTTTGTACCAAAATTTACTTATAAATGCTTTTTTCATTTACATGTAGCTAGGCAGGAGCATATTAAATAAGTTAGAAAAGCAGTATTTTGTACTAAATCATCCTTATCATCTTCAGTGATCAGTTACATGTACAAAAAAGTAGTAAAGGTCTCAGTAATCCAAGGACTGGGACTTCTGTTGATGACTTATGGCAGTGTAATGTTGGTTTTACTCTAACTTGTATCACCACTATTTATCAAAGACTTTTAAAATCCAGAACTAGAACAAGGCTAGAACTAGCGCAGATATAATTTAGATGCCTTTTTGATCAAAATAAATCTGTACTACAAAAGGGACAATCTTTAAACTTTGTTCTATTTCATGATGCTTTCTTGTATCCTGACCAGCCAGACTTATGAACTTTCTTAGCAAAATGAAGTGGGTCTGAAATATCTTTGAAGCTGTCCCTCACTAAGCTCAATCCTACTGACCAACCATTTATTAACACATTTTTGGAGATCAAATATAATTGGATGCTTGGCCTGGCTAGTGTTCTCTGTGAACTTTAAGACACTGTTGCAACATTCCAGAAGGCCAAAAAGCTCAAAAAGGATAGTGTGGACATGGCATATACTATGTAGTTGTATCAGTTCAAAACTATCTCAATCTCTTCCTAAAGTCTTAGCTCATGTATCTTTCTTGGTCCTGGAATAAGGCGTGATTAACCTCTGATGACTTCCAGTATCTCTTTTGAGTGTCAGCATGCCATAAATCTCAGCGCAATTGTCATCACCTCAGCAGAGGAAGACATTTCTTGTTCTGTATCCTTGTCATGTTTTTACATTGGCACGGCCTCCTATTGTTGCACGGCAGAACGGAGCTCTTTGATGCGCTAAGTGATTTACAGGGCAGAGGGACATAAACAAATGGTGCTCCCAGGACTGCGGGCAGGAAGGGCCCTCCGACTTCAAACAGAAGCTGGAAAAAAACAATAGGCCAGTCAGTCCTATAGCAGCAGACAGGGATTTCTCACTTTGTCAATGCTTATTATGTTGTCACGAGTGAGTTGTGGCATTACAAGTTGTAAATGTATTGGGTAAACAGTGAGACATGGAAAATAATAGTGAAACATAAACTAGACTACTGTTCAAACAGTCTGGGCAAGAAGACTGATGGAGGTTCAGTTTCCACATGGATTAAATGTGTGGGGTTTTCACTGTGTTATACCTGTATTATGTAGATCAAAGTATTCTATAATGTGGCACCAAGAACAGAGGCTGAAGGACAATCCCAACGCCCCCTGATCTTAATTTGGCACAGTATATTCTTTCAGAAAAGCAAACAGTGCTGGATTGGGTGTATGTTTTTCATCTGTTGCAGCGCAATTCTGCGTTTTGCTTGGGACAGCCTCCTGAAGTGCAAGTGGTTGTTTCACAAACAAAGGAAATTGATATACAAAAATAGTCTAACAATAACAATGATTGCTATTGTTGGAGTAATACTCAGTAAAGCATTAATGAAGCGGTTAGACATAGTTAGCTAATGCTTATTTATGCTTATGTTGATTTTTATAGATTATGTATGGGTATGAAATGTAACTATTTTTATATAGACCTTTAATAAAAAAAATAAGTAACAGTGGCACTAGAAAGAAGAAGACATTTATTATGCAACTATTTCTCTGTAAAATGCAGTGCCAATGAAACAGCACTATAAAACAAAACCTAATCATAAATAACTTATGAAGCTCATGCCATTTTAAAATACCATCAAGACATTAAAAAAATGTGTGATGGTGATAATGATGAAATACTGATCATTAGAACACTGCTGTACAAACTATTGAGGCAATATTTTAGTAGCTAGGAGAATGTATGAACAGCACTGAAAAATGTTGGCTCATAAATCTTGAACCTAATCATTTCTGGTGGATGTGGTGTGTGTCCAGTGCAGGCTGTGTGGGGGCTGCTGCTGCCCTTTAAGCCGACGTCCCGGTGTGTTACAAAGTGAGAAATAATCATTCATTAACTGGAGTGACCCTGCGGAGGGGAGGGGGCCACTATTGTCTCGTCCCGTGTGCAGCTGGGTCAGGCCCATTGACGGTGCACATAATGATCTTAAATGGATTAAGTGGTCAAATACGCCCCGGAGTTTCCTTTTCAATTATCAGCTGAGTCGGTTGAGGACATGGAGCGCCGTGTGGACAGCAGGGCCCATGGGGGCCCACAGGGATTACATGCTGTGGGACATTTATGAGGGTAATACACAGCCTTTCTGTTGCAGGATAATCCACTTTTACATACATCAAAAATTACATATATATGGTACAAGTATTATTTAGTGATACAATATTAAAACAGCCATATTAATATTTTGGTATTTTATTTTACTGGAAAATATTTTGTCAAAAACAGGACCAAACACAGTGATGACAATATGTTTTTTTCTTTCTTTCTTTCTTTCTTTCTTTTTTTTTTTTTTTTTTGATATATATTTTATTCTTTTTTTATTCTTTTTTATTATTTTAGTAAATTCTTGCTTATTTTGAGAAAGACTAGGTTGCAGTACTCCTGTACTGTATTTCATAAAATGTTGTTAATGTAATGGTGTAAGAGTATACTGGTGAAAATCATATTGTTTAAAAAAAATCACAGTATACCGCCTTTGTTACAGCATTCCAATATATAGATAGATATCATATCGTAATGCTTATTTTATATTGCGATGTTAGATTCTTGCCTATACACAGCTCTTATCAATAAAGCTACTGATTTAAGCAAATTAGCTTGTTGCAATATAATAAAATTATTATTATTATTATTATTATTATTATTATTATTATTATTATTATTATTAATATCTAATATTAACAATATTAGCAGCAGTAGCCAGTGGTGTAAGTTGATAATGAGGGGCCCCAGTGTTGGTTTTCATTATGAGTCTTTAAGTTATAAAGCACATTCAGTCTATACATATATATTTTCAAGTCTATACCACATACCAAACTTAAAGTATTAAAAAGTGCATTGGAATTTCTAAAAGTCTACTAATAGTAAAAACAAATTAAACATGTCAGTGCCACAAACATTTGATGTGCATTTTTTTTTATAATTTAACTTTCTAAGCATAAAGTAAATAGTGTGAAGTTGTTATCATACAATTTTTTTTTTTTTTTTTAAATATTGTTCTTAAATGAATCATGCTTGCAGTGTAATTTATAGCCCAGAATGAAAATAATCCACTAAAACTAATTCAGTAATTAAGGACTCTCAATGGGCCCCCCCCTCATGCCCTGGGCCCCAGTGCAGCTACACTGGCTCCCTGATGTTACGCCCCTGGCAGTAGTATCAGTGGGCCTACAGCTGTAGCTTGTAGCAAAAGCAGTAGTTTTAACAGTAACAGATTCAGTCACTAAACCAAAAGTAACTGATTTTAGTTTTACTGTGGGTAAAAATGTTGTTGACTATTATTTTAAAGTGACAGGCTAGGTCAGAAAATGGAAGTTAGCTGTTAGCTGCTATAGCTAACATAATGCTAATAGACTCTTCCAGGAATGACGTGTTTAGAAAAGTTGTGCACGCAGCCTGGTACCAAAATTAATATTCCAGCCCATTCATTTCGACGTGGGAGCAAAATAAAAATATTAATTTAGACATTTTTGGGCAGCAGCAACTTCTTTTTATGTACAGTGTTGAAATCTTTGGTGGCTAGCGCAAAATCCTCTAAAAAAAATGTATTATCATCTTTTTTAACTTCTGGTGGTCTGGTGTTTACGAACTCTAAAAGGGTCTATAAAGTAGCCTAAAGCAGAGATCCAAAACAACACTGTAAGCATTTCCTGCCACTCTGTTGTACAGAAGTGTTGATTTATCTAATTGCTTTCTGTTGGATCACTGGCTGGCTAAATTGTTGCTAATAAATCCCTCAAGAGTCAAATGTAGCCAGCAACACTTTATCAGTCTATTATAATGTCAGAGAAAGAGAAAGACACTCTGTGTGTGTGTGTGTTTGTTGAAGCGTGCATGTGTGTAAACCCGGAGGTCTGGCCCATGTCATCTCTCAATAAGCTCCCTGAGGTATAGACTTTATTGTCGCGCAGTGAAGAGCCTGACAGACAAGTTAATCAATCTGGCAATTTGGTGTCGCACTGTGTCTCCCTGTGCACCCCAGCACCCACTCACCGCCTTCACCCCCCCCCCCCCCCCCCCCCCCCCACACACACACACACACACACTCTCCCTACAAATACAGACGTGGTATATAGAGAGAGCTATAAAAAAGCAGGTGTAAAGTGTCTTCTTGTTATCTTGGCTCTTTGGTCCCAAAATGAGTGGTGGGGACAAGCTGAACATCTGCAGAATTAACAGTAGCTCAATACAACTGTGCTGCACCTGCACCAAGTATAGGACCCTGAAAGAGGATTAAGCAATAAAAGCTAATAAGGTGAAAAAAATTGCAGTTGTTATTAAGATGAGTCACAATTAATAAAAAAAAGACAATATTCAGTACATTAACGGGCCTAAATTATGCTTTTATTCATATTTTTAAACCAATCTTTACGTCTAGAACAGCATTGCACATTTTACAAGCATTACAAACATTATCTGCCTAAAAGAAAACGTTTCCAGTAAAAAAAACAGGTGAGGAGGCCAGCAGAGGGCAGCAGAGTGCAGTGTGTAAGACATAATCAAAGAATATGAGCTGTTTGTTTCCCTAAACTTTTTATATAATGCCATTAAAATAAAAAAATAGCTTTGAGGAATCAGTGGAAACAGAGCTGGACACCGCTTTATGAATAAACAAATGAGAGCAGACTGGATGTAGAGGGTTTTATGATTGGTCAGTGTTTCCTGGAGTGGGTAGGGGATTGTGGAACTGAGTGTTTTGAGGCCTTAGAAAGGCTGTGCCAGAGAAAAGAAACATGGGTAAATAGGTAATGAAGCAAAATGCAACTTCATGTATGTTTTTAATGAGGGACCAACATAATAACATGGTGAAAGTTCAGAAAGGCGATGAAAAAAAACAACATTATAACATTGTTTGCATGCATGGTTAAATAAGGGATTTGCAGCCGCTGCCAAAAATACAGAAAGTGTCTATTCAAGCACTGGTTATATAGAAGAACAACACACACACAAATATAGCAAACATACCTTTATTCACTCAATTCATAATGATTGGAATGAATACTAACCAATGCTAACTCAGAGCTAGAAGTTTAAGATAAGCTCTAAACATTAGCTTGGTATTGTGGCATCTTGGTGTGGTGAATTGGTCCAGTTTTATTATATAAGATATAAGCAGGAAAGACAATGGCAAAAAGAATGAATTTATTGGCATTTTTTTTACCTAGTGTTTTTACTTCCTGAATGCAGTCTATAATGCGACTTTATAATTTATTGCGCTACCCAGTAAATAATGTCAGAACAGTATAGAGTTTCATTACACAGATATTGAGTGTTGTGTGTGTAACTCCAGTAGCGTGTGTTTCTCTGTGCTTTTCTCTGCTGCGTGTCTGAGTGTTACATGATCTGAGCGCTTTATGAGGAGCTGCACAGTGTTGACCGCAGAGCTGTGCTGTGTTGTGACAGCTTTGATTAATTTGATAATGATGACCTATTGTGGCGTTTTATGCTAAGGTAAGCACAGCTGTCTGACTCCACAGGCAGAGGTCAGAATGTGAGGGAGCTAACCGAGTTACCGGAGACACGGCCGGAGAGGACAGCCGCTCCAAGGACAGAGATCAGTGGAGCAGGAGTTTAATGGAATGGACAGTAACCTTCAGGAGGAGGAGGGCAGAGTGACTGACACCAGCGGACACGGCATTCATGTGGTTGGAAAGAACTCGGCCTGAAATTTGTTGCCTGACTTTCTGACTTGACCTGATATGACACATGGCAGTAAAAGAAACTATTTCATTTGGGTACAATGCCTTCTCTTTGACTTAATATCCTTCTTTTTATGGGATATGGCAACAGTGGCTCAGGTAAGAGCACGGTCATCCTATAACCACAAAGTTGGCAGTTCAAATCCTGCTTTCCCCTGTTTACATTTTCATTGTGTCCTTGCAAGACCTCTCACCCACCTTGCGTGTATTAATGTGTTAGTGTGATTGTGTGTTTGGTGGTGGTCCGAGAGGCCTTTGGCACAGAATGGCTGCCACTGACTCTGTCAGTCTGCCCCCCTGGGCAGCTACAGAAGGAGTTTACCACCCCCATGACTGTGGAGTGAATAAATAATAGAGTAATGTGACGCACTTTGAGAAGACTGCGAGAGAGAGCTTGTAATTTTAAAATTAATTTTATTAATGCTGTTCACAAAATCTGATTTCATTAGAAATGCTACTGTTGTGAATGGCCTTTAGTGCCCAGACTGATGAAATTTTATAATAAATAGTAATGTGAACACAAATTATAGACATTTATTCATTTGATTCTTCACTTATTGTTCCTGGGTGGCGGGAGTCACCTGCAGCATCCCAGGCCTTAGGACAGGATACTCCCTGGACAATGGCATAACAAGTATAATTAATTTGTGTCACTAAAACACTGTTATAAATATGACATAGCCAAAAAAAAAAAAAAAAAAAAAAAAAAAAATCACCATTATAGTAAAACAATGTAATAAAATGCTCTTGTTCGTTTTGCTGTTTTTATAAATATATATCGGCATTTGTGTGTGTGTGTGTGTGTGTGTAGGTGTGTGTAGGTGTGTGTGTGTCCATGTTACCAACTAGGCTATCACTAAAAGGTTTGTTGTTGCCAGCAAACCTTAAACCCACCCACTCACATCAGTACTGCCATTGGCCCAAACTGCTACCGGTGCATACCCAAACAAATCAGCATGACCCTCACAATATAGATTTTCATGAGTTTGTGAACTCACAAATCTTGCAACAATAGCGTGCAAGGTAAACAGAACACAACTGCTACACTACTATTGAGCACTGGTGTGACTCGGACAAGATGGATTTGTCTGAACCAATCTTGTGAGAATCCAAGGTGCAGCTCAAAGCTGGAGTACACAGAGAAATGCAGACTTTACTGAGAAAGATTGTAGTCGACCGTACACACAACCTCCCTGCAGAGAGACAGGAGCACTAACTACTCTGCCACCCCTGATAACAGACCTCCTGCAATTTATAATTATCTATTCAGAAATATGTTTTGTTTTTGTTTTTCTTTTTTTTTTACACATTCTTAATTTGGAAAAGTCACACTGGGCTTCAAAGTTTCCTAAGTTTTCTAATCCAAAGAACAATTTCAGCACTTATTGAATGCTAAGAGATCAGGGACAACCTTTCAATTAATAAATCACTCCATTATATGCTATTGTGTTTGGATTATTGCAACTCTGCAGATTGCAAAGAAAAATCAAACTACAAATAATAAGTGTAGCAGTTGGCACACAGCCACTGCTGGGTAGACCTGCTAACCCTTCCACATTTCCTTCCCATGTCGTTTTTCGTCTGTGCACATCCAAAGCCCAAGTGGAAAGCTGCTATTTCCTCGTGAGCCGTGGCCCACACAGTGAGTCCGTTACTCTTCACTTTCTTAGCGGGGAGGACACAGGACACTCGATAGCTCCAGAGCCGGACAGTGAGTCATCCTTTTCCAGCTCAGAGTGGAACTTGAACCTTTAATCCCTGGGATCTCAGAATCCGGAGAGTTGCAGATTCCTTATCATTTACATTAATCTCAGGAATTCGCACCATGCCATGAAGACACAGGCTCCACTTACTTATCTGACACAGAATAGGGCAACAGCTATGATGATCCAGGCCTGGTTTAAGTCTCTCAAGCATATCACACACTTGGTTGTAAATAATAATGTAATAAGATTGGCGCATGATACAGTTGTTAATTGATGTCTTTATGCTGAAAGCTAGCAGTATGCTTTACATTTAAAAGATAATTTCTGCACGCTGAAAGAAACATTTACGCCAACACTTGCACCAATATTTTTTACATTATTATGATATGAATTTAATAGGATAGCTCATGGCTAGTTTACACAGGTTGTCAACATTGAATAATAGCTACCAATAATACAAAAAAGTGCCTATTCCAGCTCTGGTTAAATCTGCTAACAGCATAAAAGTACATATCTACAAATTGTCCAATCACACGCTTGCATACATCAATAAAATACATTTCCATTGGCTAGTTGGTGTACAAGCCTGGCCACATTAAATATTGGGTGTCATTACATTAAAGTAGCTATTGCAACTCAAGCTAAAAGGAAACCAGCACAAAAAAAGAAAACAGAGAAAAGACACAAACTGTGATATTGTGATATAAGCAGAACAGGTTGCTATGCAGAATAACTTAAATTTCAATCTACACTGTTGTAAGGCCTCAACAACCATTTGCAAGATCTCAGCCGGACTCAAATGTCTTCTCACTTTTTATTACTACGTCAGGAGTTAAAGATCTGCACCTCTCACCTTCACCTACAAAGTTCAAGCTCAAATGTTGCCAAGAGCTTTGAAGTGATCCTATCAGAAACCAAAACTCCAACACTCGACCATAGACCTAGCCAGGCCCAGCTGTACCAGTGCCCATTAGTGAAAGTAATACGCACACCACTTACTGGCATACCAAACCACATCTTCTGAACTCTACAGGAGGTCACATGAGAGCGAGAATGAAACGGTCACAAGATAAATTGTAAATAAATCTTTTGAATGCATTTGTGGAAAAATGGAGATGAAAATGACGGCACAGGAAATCCAATCTTTTCTGGGGAGAGCTGCATCAAGGTAATTTAAGACAACCCAGCAGCTGTAAGGACGGCTTTCAAAATACTGTTTTTTCCACTACACCAATCACACTGCTGCAGCTACTACTACATGTGGGCATTTCTTACAAGGAAACATCTTGCATGGATTTTATTTTTATTTTTTCAAATTCAGGATGACAGACTGAGGGTTGAATGGTTTGGCTGACACCTGCTTTATTTTATTTTTTATTTAAGTTATGTATTTGTAGTTACACTTGTATTGTTCATTCACCAATTTAAATGGTTCTGTGAGGTGTTTTAAATATCTCATGATCTTGTTGATATTTCAAATTGCTAGTTCAGAAAATTAGACGAGAATGGTTGCAGAGTGGTTAGTGCTCTTGCCTCTCAGCAAGGAGGTCGCCACACAAATTCCCAGAATGGAGTCTGCATGTCCTACACATGTACTCCAGGTATTCCAACTTCCTCCTGTCGTCCAAAGAAATACCTGTGTTTGGAGAATTGGTGACTCTAAATTGGTCATAGTGAACAAATGTGAGAGTAGCCACTGTCCAGGTTATACCCCGCTTAAGGCCCATAGTTACTGGCATAGGATACAGTATCCACAGCCCCTGTTGAGAATAAGCGGAAGAAGGAGAATAAGTTTGGAAGAGGAGACAGGAAAATTGACACCTCAACAAAGCTTTGTACTGCCATAGATGGGGCCATACAAGAATAATAATGCATTGGATTTATATAGCACCTTTCTAGATACTCAAAGCGCTTTAAATTGCATTATTCATTCACTCCTCTGTCTCACTCAGTGGCCAACCTTCAAGTTAGTGGGCGAACGTCTCTACCAACTGAGCTACTGCCACCCCAAGAGGTATTTAAGTTCTAAATAACCTTTGTTATTATAGGTTATCCAACTTTGGGTATAAGGCAAACCAGAGAATATCCATCTATCTATATTCGCCTATAAATAGATGTTCTTGGATGATGGAAGAAGACCAGGGCAACAAGCGACAATACCACAGTGAGAGGATGCAGATTCAGTGCAGAGAGACTGACCGTCCTGCAGAGAATATTTCATTCAGATCATGATATTTGTAACAGTTTTAACATAAGGTATTGTAAAGACCACTAAAGCTACTTAACTACTAGTATAAAATAAATATCCAACCAAGTGACTAAAAGCCACACTGCCTAACTTTGTATGATGTGAACCCACTATCACATCGCAATATGCCATCACTCAGAGTTACTTCACGGTGTATGGTGAGCTGGTTTTACTGTCAGGGGTCACTCTTTTTTCATGTTACCAAAACCTGTTCAAGGTTTATTTTTTATGAAAAATGTATAAATTATTTTATTTGCAACCTTTTCTGCATGAGTAGTTGCAAAAATATGAGGTTGCTTTAATAAAAAAGTAGTGAGGTTCTGCTAATGGTGAAGACCAGGCCTACTGTCCACTGTCTGTCATCTGCCTGTAATAGAACACATGCAGACTGTCAGTATGTCAAACTCTGGGATATAATACAGTGGCATTCATGCATATTTTACTGGCATATGAACATAATTTTGCTGTGTCACTCTAAGCCACTTCAGCTTGCATTGGTACGTGTAATGTTTTTTGTGCATCCAACATTATACCATACTACATGGACCAACATGAAGCATCATGCCCTTGATTCTGTCAGGCATCAGAGGGAAACAGGAATATTAGTCTGAACATAGAGCAAGTCACTTACAATTACATTATTTTTATTTTTATTCCACCTCTGAGACCACAAACAGAGATGAAACCTCTCTTTCTCAAAGTTACGATGGTCGATGAAAAAGGAGGTTTAGCCTAAGATAGAGGGCCAAGTTTAAATACAAAGCAGCGGGGGACACAGGCTGCTTTTCAAAGGGAAATATATGGTCGGTACAAGAGCGAGATCAGTTGCTTTGGGAACTTGAAACCCTGGATGACAGTGAGGGCCATTTATAATATGAAGATGAATCGTCTCATCGTGACACCAGCCGCTGTCGCCCTGGAGTTTGTCTTGTTTGATGCAAATGGAGCAGATCAGTGTGTGCTCAGAGGCTCGTGAGAGGAAAAACTCTGGTTGAAGAGGATACGAAAAGTTAACATTGACAGGGGAGCTACTTGTCCTGGAAAACATGGGATATACAACATTTTCAAACCTAGAAAAATTTAATTTAAATGAAATCCCCTGGGAATTATATAACTAGTATTGTGGAGTTGCTTTGAAGTTTTCAGGTACTGTTAATTTCTTGTTTTGGAACTGTTAACTCTGACAGTTAGAGGTCTGTGAAGATTTTCACTCATCCAGGCTAACTGAATCACAACAGAAGGTTTGAAAAGCAGCCATCTTGGGTCTTGGTTTTTAAAGTTGAAGACATTGCGCCTCTTATCCAAGAAGAATAAATAGACTATAGGCCCGTTCATAGTCTATTTATTCTCCTGAACCAATAGAATTTAGTTTAGGTCTAAAACTCCTCCTTACTGGGAGAATATAAACCAGCTCTACTACCCATTTAATTTCAGAATTGTGAAAGCCTCTTGGTGAAACGTCTTCAACTTTAAATACCAAGTCCAGATGACAGTTTTTAAACCTTGTTGTGATCTGACTTTTAGGGTTAGTAACATTGTATGCTTACAATCTGGGGGCAGTTGATCAGTGACATTAAGGTGTAAAGCATCATGATTCCTAATTATTCAGTTTAATCCATACTTTTTGAAGTTCTACATTGTACTAAATAAATGGTAAAAAAAAAAAAAAAAAAAAAAAAATTCTACAAATTATTATCTTTTAAATGTATTATTTATATACTTTTTTAAAATACATTTTAACTTAAAAAACAAAAAACAAAAAAAACAACAACTGTATACTCTTTCTTTTTCTTGCAGATGCTTCCAATATCTTCATATAGACACATAGCCTTTCCGTCCTGGAAGAGGATCAATATGGTCTTCATAAGGTTTCTTCTTTTTTTTCCCCACAGCTGGGTTTTTTAGGAGTTTTTCCTTACCGAGAAGGAGGGTATAAGAACAAGGGTTATCCTGGGCCTGTTCAGTTTAGTGTAGTTATTGTTTATGTTCCTTTGTGTGTTATGTCTGATTGTGTGTTTATTGTTGATCAACTGTTTGTAAAGCCCTTTGAGGTGACTGCTGTTGTGAAAATGGGCTATATAAATAAAATTGAATTCAACTAAAATATTTGATTGGCTAGTGAATTATACTGTGCCTGGGAAATAACATTTTAAATGCAATGATATTACTGTGCAACTTTAACCAAATATCATCTATATCTTAATTCATGTTACATTGCACAAGAAGAGAAGCACCCATAGGCTACAATTCAACTATGGTCAACAACAGGCTGCATTGCCAAATGTCATCTTGAGAGGAATTCAAGAGTGCATTTAAAATAGAGATGTGTTTCCGTGTTGCAAAAAAGTGTTGGGTAAATACTGATTTTTTTAAGTAGCCATTCAACTACCACTGTAGTCTATGCAGCAGCAGGAGCAATGGTAATAGAGAACAATAAAGTTAGCCAGGAAGTTAGCCAGGTTTTTAGTGACCTAAAAGGACACAACACTTTAAGTACTCATACTGTGCATGTATATGTTTCACAGTAGCATATGCTGTTTTTGTCAATACTTTACTCCCCATTGCCATTTTATTTTTGTTTTTTTACTGTAGGTCTCACAGCAAAAGGATCATAACCAAAAATGTCCTTGAAATTTTCACAAAACAGTGGGAGTCTTGGTTGTCATATCCAAAGGAAACCCAGCAGTTACAGTATGAAGCCTTATCTAAGTCAGTGTCAGTTACAGTGAGCGTTCTGGTAGTTATCCACCATGTTGATTTTAGTTTACAGGCCTAATCCGTGACCATTGAAGAGCTATGACAATGTCCGCCGCACCTCATTTGGGGAGTATCCCGCCGTGGCAGGTAAAACCTCCCCAATCAATAGCACATCTGGTCCATGTTAAAGTGGGAACGGCCTCCAAAAAGGCTTTCTCTGTGAGAGCGGCTCCCAACGATGACAGACGCCTTCTGATTTCACATATGTTGAAATGCAGGAAGCGTTACAGGCCGCTTTGATACAGGATGATTTATAGGGCCCTGACACCAGTTGCAAATGTCTCTGCGAGGGCACGGAGAGGTCTGCCCCGAGAGGAGATAGTGTCCATCAAGTCTCATTCAACACCACAACAAAACGGATTGCATTTCCAAAGCCAAGTGTTTTGACTCCATGTTGTCACTGGATTCTGTTTTGTATTTAGTAGGAAGTGCACTGGACTATGTTAGAAAGCCATCTTATATGTGATACAGGGGGGCTTTGCTAGGAGATAGGCAAATAATATATTTGCCAAGGGGGAGGTTAAATAATGTGCATTTTAAGCACATCTTTGACTGATCAGTATACAGTAATTGTGTAAGGTTTGTCTTTATTAAAATCAACACTGGAACATTAATAATAATACTGTTCATATATTGGCCAACAAACCATGTTGGACTAAATGTGTGGTGTGGCAGTACTGGCAGTTATGAATGTGTTTTAGGATGGACAACCAACCATGTGCCAATGCTTTGTAAACAATATGTGAACAAGATAATTGGATGAACTAGGCAGGTGATAGGCACTTAAGGCACATTTCCACCGGGCCACTACAACATGGGTCAGACTGGTTTGGGGGTGCAACAAACCGTGGTATACTTTTGACACCCCTCGGCAAGGGGGTCCAGCTCTGGGATCACTTTAGAAAAGGTGGAGCTATACTACTGCGAGTTGACTGAACCAGACCGAATCCACACTCCCCTGCAAAGAACAAGCAAAAGGAGGAAAAAAAGGGAAAATGTTTTATTTATTTATTTATTTTTATCGAGAAAAAAAAAAAAAAAAGAAGCTAATTAGCAACAATTGTTTCCTGTTTAGTGAAATACAGCTCGTGCTTTGAAAATCAGAACAGTTCATTAATACTTTAGTCTAGATGAGTTAAACACATGTCATTATATGGTCAGTGGTTGAAAGGAGTTAAGTGAAAAAAAAAAAAAGGTCACATTTATATAGCGCTTTTCTACCTTCATGGGTACTCAAAGTTGGGCAGGATGATTACACATTGTATTGTGAGGGAAATAGAGACAATGCTGCACATCTTCATGGATACAGGCTGCCCTCACACTGACAATGCCATCTGGAGGAAGTAAGGAATTTTAATTGAACTTTCTCCAGTATTCACAGATTTCATGTCAATTAGACAAGGCCTGACCCGACCGAGGCAAGAGACTGAGCGCACAAATCTGGATGAAATGTGCCCAGCGTGCATCAAGCGCTGTGCCAAAGTGCTCCGCAGTTACCAAATGAGGTGGTCCAGGGTCAGTGTCTCCCAAAGTATAATTATATCATAAAACTAAGCCGCCTGCTCTGACATAATTGTAGATAAACACAGCCCCATTTGTGACACGTCTCAAGTTCGGATCCCGGCCCATGCACATAACTCAATTAGTAAATGGGGGATCACACAGCCCCTTAATAGGGATTGGTGGGGATGAGCGAACTTGTTCCCAAAAATTAATGACCTATCACATTTCTAGTGGTCATCAAGTACCCTGGGCTAATGGCAGGGCTAAAATCTATAAGTACTGAAGCGCTCATGTTCCATTAGAAATGTCAGTCACTTGCTTGACAGAGTAGCTCCATAACGTTTACCCTTCAGAAAGGCCCTAGCATGCAAATAAGCTCTTTAGATCCGTCTGCTGGATGTGGTAATTTGGTTTCTGGAGCATACATACATATTTGAGCACAAACGCCTGGTCACTCAGAACACCTTCAAAAAAGAAACAAGAGGGCAATTAATAACGCACACTTAGAGCTGACAGCAGTGACAGTGTTCAAGCAGCGGCTTAATGTCATTTTTCATCTCCATTACACTGCACTTCATTCAATAAGCAAGGGAACCTGCACTACATGGACAATCAGCTGTGGCCTCATGAATCATGCCATACCCTCGGTTTACTGGAGAGCTACCAGAGCAAACAATGTGTGATGGGACATTTTTACAGACTTTTTTATTACACTGAAATCTGCATCAATACTTTGATGTTTACACACTTCACCCCATCAGCCTCTGAGCGCCTCCATATTTCCATCTTTTCAGTCTATATTGCATTAAAGTGTGTAGCCCAGCAGAACATAAAGGACAGATTGGTGCTACTACAGTAATGCATCTGAAAGAACAAGTTTGTTGGGTCATAAATGTGTATTTCTTCAAATAACTGTGTCATAGTGGCAGAGTCAGGTGCATCCCAGACATTTGCATCATTTATGATAAATGTTCATTTTTTAACTCTACGGACAGGGCACTTTACAAAGATTATGGACTGTCTGTAGTAGTCCCTCAGATTGGATCAAACTGTCCTTGTTAGAGATTAGAGGAACCTGTTAAGTTTATATATTATACATTTATAAATATATAATTTTGTATATCCCTACTAAACATATGGGGTCACTATCACAGTCACAATGCCATACAATAAAATATTACAATTACTTGGTACTAGTAAATTTACTTAAGGACCTTGTGAAAGCTTTGTCATCAATAGCATATGTGTTACAATAAGTTAAGTTTCAAATTAGCCCAATGACGATTGGGCCCATTAGATATGGCACAGTGGCATAGTGGTTAGCACTCCTGCCTCACAGCAAGAAGGTCCTGGGTTCGGTTCCCGGACTGGGTGGGACCTTTCTGTGTGGAGTTTGCATGTTCTCCCTGTGTCTACGTAGGTTTCCTCCAGTAGTTTCCCCTACCACTAAAAACATGAACTCCCCTGCAAAAGAGATTCTGAATTGCAGTGGGACCTTCCTGGTTTAAATAAATGAAAAAATTAATACATAATACATGCCAACATGTTCATCTGACTGAAATGACGACACAAATTTCTTAAAGTCAGACAAACACACTAGTTGTGCTCCTGCTGCTAGTTTAAGGCTGAATCCAAAAAAGGGGAAATGTACCTCCTAACTCCTGCCTCCTGTTCCTTAACTTTTGAGAGCTACGGCATTAATGCCAGACAGAGGCTGTGCATTTATGCTAATAAGCCACGTGGTTTGAAGTTTCCTTTCTCTAAAATGTAAACACAAGTGTGCAAAGCAGCTACAGCTCCCAGCATTGCACAATAATCATTTATCAGGAGTCAAACATTAGACACTGGAGGCTCTAAAGTGCTCTCTTTTATAAAGTGTGGTTTATACAAATAATTTTATGGAATAAAGTCTGAGGCCGCGACACTTCTAACTCATTCCAAACTCATCACACAGAGCTCGGTCTCACTCGACCGTGTTTGGAAACACTCGGGAGATGGCACAGTGGATTGTGGAATACCTCCTTTCTCTAACTCCTTTCTTACTGAAACAACAATTTGGACAGGCCTTATCATGGTGGACAGACGTACATCCGTTATAGCATAAGGAGCTAGGAAGTTCCTTGACCTTGACAATTAGGAGTTTTTGGATCCAACCTAAGTTTTTCAAGCAGGCTGCAGAACCACTCAAAGGAGTTTAATTGAGTCAATAATTACAGTGAAAAATTACTAGTTATTAGCATGAAGCACAAAACAAATCCAGTAATGTTTCTGTTCAAGAATCTGTACTGGTGATAGCTTGTGTAAAATCATGCAGTTAGATGCAAGTGCAATTAGACAGGCTACTTGTGCTGTTCCATGTACATAGTCATGTAAATGAATTGAGGGGTTTGCTTTTTTACAAGCTCCCTTGCCAAAGTGAAATGCATTAAGGTAAGGTAAGGTATGAGTGGCACAAGGGACACAATCATTTGGTTCTCCTCTGTGTATATAATTTTGGAATATGGCAGTAATACAGTAAAGCACCCATGAGGAAAGTCTGACAATAAGCTTGGTATGTCTAAAGTACTGACTACTGCTGCTTACAGTGCAAGCTGAGCCATAAGAGATAAAATCCATGTTCCCAGTGGTTCTTTAGTGGTCAGAGGCAGCTGGTCAGTGTGCAGCAGGACACAGGTATGGTATGGAAACCCTCTGATAGTAACATGAGCTGGGCTGTAAACGTGCCATGAAGCCTGGGGAATGTGAGCGTGGAGCCTGCCCGAGCTGCAGGGAGCAGCCACCGTTCCTGTCACACTGCACTTGATCACATAAATCACTGAAGATGAAGGTTGGACATGTTACTATTTTATGCATTTGTTTTATCTTTATGCTTTTACTTCTTGATAGCATCTGTGCCATTTGTACGCCCTACAGAGAACGCTATGTAAAGTGTTGTAGATACATTTTGGAAGATATAGTTTGTAATCCACACCACAGATGTCATCATCACCCAATAAAAATACAGAAAAAAATACAACACTGTATAAAGTACTTATGGTTATGTTGGGGCATGAAGGAAATGTGGACAAAAAATACAAAATAAGAAATTTGTGGATATTTTTGCTTAATATATACAGTATATTGTTAAGGAACTCTCCACAGAACATATACAGTTCAGTTATAACAGTGACTGTCTTACCATTTGGGACATACCAGTTATAATTTTTTACACAAGTGACTTTAAGTATGCTTAGGATAAAGCAGTTTCATAACACTCATACACCCATTTTTTGCACATGACACCAGGTTAAGTTTGTTTTCTTAAACAGTTACTGAAGTAATAACTTATGCCATGCTTCTTCTTAGGCTATATTAATGTTAGTACTACTATTGGCAAACAGATAATGGCTACTAAAACTAACTAATACAGTTATGCATTTAGGTAAATTCATGCACTATCCATTTTTAGGCTTGTTAGTATTTATTTCACAGAGAGTGATGGACAGTAAACATGGTCAGAGTGAGGGGAATGACATTGAGCATATCAAACAGAGCTAGGCTTATCCCTAGGTTGCTCAGGTATGTGGGATGTGCTTCACCAGGTGAGCCACCCAGGTTCCCCACATTTTCAATTTTTGTCAACAAAACAACATTCTTCAGCTGTGTTCAGTCCAGCAAACTAAGCCAGGTTTAGCCACTGGACTATTTCATAGGATGTTATAAAATTCTAGCAATACCTGGCCTTTAAACAACAGTTCAACTCCAGATTCCATGCCTGCAGGTACAGGACAGTGTCTGAGCTGTGAACACAATGTAGTCTTCGCACTGGCAGGTTGTTTGTTTACATGTGGCCTGAGATAATTAGCCCAGAAGTAATGACCGCTCTCTGATGACAGCCGCCGGAACCCGATCTTTGGTGTGACATGCTCTCCTCGTCACTCTCCCCTGCCCGACAACTGTCCTGGGTTATTTTTGCCCCGGCTGCTCGCGGGGCTTGCCTGGCGCCAGCCCCTGGGACCTGGGGGGGCTGAGGGGGAGTGAGGGGCTGACAGGGCCAGTGCTGCCATTTGCCCCCTAACCTCCCACGCCCTGGCCATGCCAAACGCTGAAAACTCTGTCACTGTGTCCCCCACTGACAGCCAGGAATGACTTGTACATCCAGCTTTGTGCTGAGTCCTGCCCTTCACCAGTTTGGCTGTGCAAAATAATTTAGAACTGGGGTAGGCAACTTTTTGGAATTTTGTTTAAAAAAATCACAATTTATTTTCATCAAAATGCAGTGGCTTATGGAATCACTGTAAGCAAACTAAAAGTCCTACTTTATTTCAGCAATATTTATGATTACATTTGAACTTGTAATAGAATTGCCAAGACCCTTCAGTCATTGCACCAAATGAATAAGGAGTATCATGAAATGTAATAGGCCAACCTGTTGCAACAGTACAGCTGCTATTCTCTTCAGTGATTATTGTGTTATGTGTTGGAGTTTGATCACGAGTCCATCATGGCCACTGTTGATTTTAAAAAGGTTTTATGACTCATTCCCCATATGGTTTCTTCTACCCAATGGGCTTAAAGACACAATGGCTAGAAATCATAAAAGTGCAAGTCCAAAACTGCCCAGTGGTAAAATTGACTGTTCATTAGCTTTGCTATATTCTGCTATGTTAAATCATTAAAGTCTCATTAAAATACTCGTTCATTCATTCAATCATCTTCATCTTCATCTGCTTCTTCATTTTAGGTGTTGTGCCGGGTACTGGGGCCTTAGGCAGAGTACACCCTGGACAATGGCCAGCTAGTCACAGGGGTGATGCAGAAACACACGCAGCTGGAGTATCAACACATACTCCAGATACTACAGAGAAAAGACACGGACATCCACCAAAAATGTTTGTGATTGTGTGCCAGATCAAAAATGGTCCATCAAAAAGTAACAAAGCGTAGGATCTGCACAACAATGTTTTTTAGCTCCAATTTTAATAATTGTTTCACCACAAGTGATGTTTCGGGTGCCTGCCCTTCATCAGACATCCAGGAGGCTGGAGTAGCCATAGAGAACCCATAGTAACACAGGGAGGACATCCAAAGAGTTTGCATGCCGGCTGTCTTGAGAATCAAACCCATAATCTCCTTGCTGGAAGGCATGAGGGCATTAACCGCTTTGCCACCATGCCCCCTCATCAAAATAAATCAACAACAATTACCTCAAATACAATGCCCCTGATTTAAAACCTTTCACTTGAGTAAGGAGGTAAAAACACATTCACTTACAGTCCATGTTATGCGTAAATAAATAATAATAATAATATAGTAATATAGTAATATGTTGTGCAACTTGGTAAATATTAACCAAAATCCTATAGCCAAATTAACTTAACTGTAAAATCCTGATTATCTTGAACTAGATGGTGATCACATTAGTGCTAACTAGTGCAGGATATCACTACTTGTTATGCTTGTCAGGGATCTGCTGCAAAGAAGATGTAACCATAACTATGAGAGAGTTATCGCCTTGAGAACATGGTTACAGGGGCTAGCTTCATAAATTACAAATACCAGGCTTGTCTACTGTCTGAGCTTTTAATTTATCTTGGTGCAATCTAAAATTACATCAGGGATATGTTGAGAAGACACTTGGAATAAGGAATAGGCATTATGTATCTTTATTTAGCGTTATGGATGCGTTGTTTGACATTTCGGACTGTTATCAAATTCTGCCGAGCGCACCTTTAAACCACGACTGTTAATCATGATCGTTTTAGAGACAGTGTTGCCATGTTGGAAATAGTTCCTGCAGACGAGAAGAACATCTTGGCACATATCTCTGTGTATGTCTGGATTTTGTCAGTCATTAGATAAGTTCTTCTTTTAGTGCTGCGCAGGACTTAAGGTTTAACATTGTTCTGATGCCCTGTCTACATTTCATATGGCACTGTTAAATAGGCTGTAGTGAAAAGCTCGGGACATTATTTTTACATCGACTGATCCCACAGATTCTCCATTAAGTCCGGACCTGACTTTTTGCTTGTTGTCACTTCATTGAAGATGAAGGAGCTGAGCCAGTGCAGGGGATTGTTTCACGGTTGGCATCCATCTGTGTTTTGAAGGGTACTGGGTTGATGGAGTTGGCTATGTTAAAGATACACCAGTCTGGGTGCCTCCATAACTATCACTACATGTAAAGGATGTACTTCTTTATAACTAATAACAGAATCAACAAATGAAAATGTGCAGTAGAATGAATGTGAAGAAGAATAGGAGACCTTCACTGTCTATTACAACAGTTCAAAAACGCTAAAATTTGTCTAGGACTATTAAATAAAGTCCATTAGCTCATTTATAGTAAGGATGCAGCAGATGAGCCTCATCCAGACAGGTGAGTGAGGTAGGGGTCCAGGAAGTCCATAGGAGGTGAGATGAGAAAATAAATCATGGTAGACAGTAGCTGATACGTCAGCCAATCATCTCCAAATATTCTGCTGAAAGTTCTCCCCCTTTACATATGCTCTCAGTGGGTGATATGATTGAGCTAATGTATGTGGCTTTGAAAGGTCAAAAATATATTTAAATTAAAGGTCCTAAATTGTGCTTTTTTCAAGCTTTTTGAAATAATTTTGGACACATTTGCATCAGCATTTTACATTTTACAACTTAAACTATGTATATGTATGTATGGAAAACATCTTTTGGTGAGCTGGCACTTTGAATTGCAGAGAAAGTTTGGATTAGGTGTCTGTCATCCCCTGCTGGCAATGGTGGGGAATGGACAGAGCCAAAAATGGCTAATAAACACAGCTAGCAGGCCCATCGACAGGTTTGCAGGGAACTGGTGCAACAGACCCCTTTGCGCCCCCTATCGACAATCCAGGCTATTAGCAACATGAAGCTAACAGATAGATAAGAGTTGGCTACTTTGTAGTGATGGCAAACGAGTCTGGTGACACTGTATGGGCTTTAGAAATGAGCAGGAGCACTTCCTGGTTTTATGTGTGTATATAGAGCAGTGAGGCCAAGCATTTTCAGATCTTGAGAAATGGACAGGCTAAGCGCACAGGAATGCTCAAACAAGCGTGAATGAAACAAAATATTTCTCCAGGTATGTTTTTGGGGTGTAAACAACATTATAATATGGTTAAAAGCTCAAACAAGGCGATTTAGCAGAATAGGGGACACTTAACCAGATGCTGGCGGTCCGCCCGCCCCCGGGCAATTTTCCAACGTTAAAGAGTATCCAGAAAATATTGCTAAACTAAATACAGATATGGTTAAGCACCAATGATTAGTTACCTTTATAAAATGGTCAATATGGTACAAGAGAGGGAGCAGGTTGCAGTTTGCATTTCAATATTATTTATATATGCCTATTTTCTTTTGCCACATATATAACATTATCTGATCAACATTTTAGTAAAACAAGGCTATATTACAGATGCCTTTAACCCTGTAGCACCCTCTGTTGCAAATATGCAGCATAAAATTCAAAGGTCATGGCAAAAAAGTAGGAGTTTTTTTTTTTAAATGTATTAACTAATTCATGAATGCTGCTTTTACAAAAATATTGACAAATTTTTGTTCTTACCCATCCCTGTTGACAAAAATTTAGCAGGGATGATTTTTTTCCGACAAATATTTCTATGTCTGGGCTCTACAGGGTTAAAAACAGACCAGAGTGACATGGCAGATACATTGTACTTTGTAGGCTGCTTCAAGTAATAAAATCCCATCCTTATATGATAGTAGCTTTATCTTAAGTGGGTTAAAATCAATGCACAAAGCTTATCATGGTTACTAAATTGAATGTTATAACAATATCTGTATCATAATGTTTCATGGCCCAGTCTTGAAATGTGCACTCAAACAGCATGGTCTACCCACTGGGCCTCAGCTTATCACCATTCTGTGGACTGATGCTGTCCAATCTTAAGCAAACAGGCACAACATGGCAGCCGTACCCCAGCACACTTCAGCTTTAGAGGGAAAACAAGGACTTTCCCTGAGCAGCTCTGAAAGCTTTGCTGCCTGCCAAGTGCAAAGACTTCACAATCCACTCCACTGCTGCCCAGGAACTAGGCCAGCTCCAGAGCCAAGGAGCACGTCTGAAATTCCTGCCATCTTAATTTGTCCTTTTCAAGACCTTTAACTGCTCCCAGCAAATTTGACACTTTGTATGAAACTTGTACTTGTAATCTATATTTGGAAGCCATTACTCACAGCGTTTAGATGACTCCTACGGTAAGGAATGGCATTGCTCAAACAGTTAAAAGACAGCATGCCGCAGACATAGGTCGTCCTTTTGAAGATGATCCCATGTCTCCAGTTGTCAGTTGTTTTTTGCTTCCCTCAAAATATGCTCGTCAAAGAAGCTAAGAAGGAGGCCACGGCTCTAAAAGTTATTTGAGTTATGTTTGTGCGGCTAAAACTAGGAGGTGTACACATCACAGGTGTATTTACAGGTTGTTTATTGAGGCAGCCATAGTGTTGTGTATTCTGATACTTACGCAAGCCATTTACTTAAAGGGACACACAATCACAACACAACTTCTGTATGTATTCAAGGAAAACAGTCAGTCTCTTTTATTACTGTAATAGTAATAGTCTGTGAAGAAAAAATGGATGATGTTTTATTATTAGGAATTCAGTTAGATTGGCCATTTTGGGTTACACCAGTGGTAGCTGTTTTAAATACTTGTTTGACTTACATAAATCACTGGAGTAGTCCACAGACATAAACAGAATGTATGGAAAAAGGAAAATTGTGCTTTCTATATAGGATTAATACTGTAGGTGACCATATGGGACTGTAAAAAATGTTGTTTGTCTTAAATGGGCAAAATATGGCACCCAGGTTGTGACCCTGAGTAAAAACGTTTCAAGGGCCCATGATCTATCTAACCATTTTTGATTGGCCACTAGTGTTCTTATCGAGCTCTGTCTGAGCATTAAGGTACAAATACTGCATGGGAAATGCTGGGTACACTTCTTTGTTGTTTGTGAGGATTCATCTTTGGGAGGCTGCTTCAAAACCTTCCTCTGCAGACAGCTCCTCCTTCTGCTAACACCACATATAAGCTTTTGGAACATACCTGGGAGCGTGCGTGTTGTTTCGTGTCATGTGATCAAATCTTGCACAATGAAACCAACTCCTTCATGAGTGGATAGTGGTCAAACAGCAGGGTCTTCATGTCTCTACATTGTTGCCTGATAATAAATAATCAGAAATTAGAAAAAACTCTTAAACTATTTAAATTACTATCTACTACCTTTTTAATCAGCAGACCCCTAAAATGTGCTTTTTTTTTTTCCTTTTATATTTACATATTTTCTGTTATTTTCTGTAGTGTTGAGCAAAGTAGTATTTAATTATTATTATTTTCACATGAAGGAACTTTTATCCTATATAAGTATGTCAAATACTTTTTTAAATAAAGTTTGCAAAAAAAATTTAAGTGTTCAGCGTGCATTGTGAGCAATTAGTAGCAAGGCAAGGCAGCGGAGGATCCACAGGTGCATCCTTCGTAAATTAGCCAAACGGAGGAGACGAGCTCTGGAGGAGGAGGGGAATTTAACCGCTTGGAACAGCACTTGGTGAGGCAAAACTAACAATTACATAGTATTAAGTTACAGTAACTTCTTCTGTAAGAGGCTCCTCTGTCCTCCGCTCGTTACCTGTATTAATGGCACCTGTTTGAACTGGTTATCTATATAAAAGACACCTGTCCACAACCTCAAACAGTCCCACTCCAAACTCCACTATGGCCAAGACCAAAGAGCTGTCAAAGGACACCAGAAACAAAATTGTAGACCTGCACCAGGCTGGGAAGACTGAATCTGCAATAGGTAAGCAGCTTGGTGTGAAGAAATCAACTGTGGGAGCAATTATTAGGAAATGGAAGACATACAAGACCACTGATAATCTCCCTCGATCTGGGGCTCCCCGCAAGATCTCACCCCGTGGGGTCAAAATGATCACAAGAACGGTGAGCAAAAATCCCAGAACCACACGGGGGACCTAGTGAATGACCTGCAGAGAGCTGGGACCAAACCACACTACACCGCCAGGGACTCAAATCCTGCAGTGCCAGACGTGTCCCCTGCTAAAGCCAGTACATGTGCAGGCCCGTCTGAAGTTTGCTAGAGAGCATTTGGATGATCCAGAAGAGGATTGGGAGAATGTCATATGCTCAGATGAAACCAAAATAGAACTTTTTGGTAAAAACTCTACTTGTCGTGTTTGGAGGAGAAAGAATGCTGAGTTGCATCCAAAGAACACCATACCTACTGTAAAGCATGGGGATGGGCACATCATGCTTTGGGGCTGTTTTTCAGCAAAGGGACCAGGACGACTGATCCGTGTAAAGGAAAGAATGAATGGGGCCATGTATTGTCAGATTTTGAGTGAAAACCTCCTTCCATCAGCAAGGGCATTGAAGATAAAACGTGGCTGGGTCTTTCAGCATGACAATGATCCCAAACACACTGCCCAGGTAACGAAGGAGTGGCTTCGTAAGAAGCATTTCAAGGTCCTGGAGTGGCCTAGCCAGTCTCCAGATCTCAACCCCATAGAAAATCTTTGGAGGGAGTTGAAAGTCCGTGTTGCCCAGCGACAGCCCCAAAACATCACTGCTCTAGAGGAGATCTGCATGGAGGAATGGGCCAAAATACCAGCAACAGTTTGTGAAAACCTTGTGAAGACTTACAGAAAACGTTTGACCTCTGTCATTGCCAACAAAGGGTGAATAACAAAGTCTTGAGATGAACTTTTGTTCATTTTTTTGTTCCACCATAATTTGCAAATAAATTCTTTAAAAATCAGACAATGTGATTTTCTGGATTTTTTTTTTTTTTTTTTTTTTCTTCTCATTTTGTCTCTCATAGTTGAGGTATACCTATGATGAAAATTACAGGCCTCTCATCTTTTTAAATGGGAGAACTTGCACAATTGGTGGCTGACTAAATACTTTTTTTCCCCACTGTACATTCTTTTAGTTTTACTTCTACTTTAGTAATATGAAGTTAAAATATTTTTGCTGAGTACTAATGTAGTACTTCTGGCATCCTTACCAGAAAGTTTAATCTACTTCTATACAGTAAAAATAGATCCAATTTTATCAGAGAAGCTGTGGCAGTGGGACATGTTTGTAGTGACAGCTCAATTGTCCCTTTATTTTTGGTACATTCAAAGTGTTCTAAAACATGAATTTATTATGTAACGTTAGCCATGCCAGTGACATCAGAAGTAAGTACATAACTTATTTTTGGGTACAAAATGACAACGAAAAATGCCCGCACCATATTTCATGGGGCATAAATCTCAAAGGCCTGATCACTTGTGAGTCATAATGTACAGTAGAGGCTGACATGAGGGGGATGTCCTGCCCATATCTCTTTTCCCCTCAAAGGTTTAGGGGTTATATCCTTGCTCTTGAAAGCCAGACACTAACATTTAAAAGGCCTGGAGAAGCCAGGGGTTGCCACTTGTGACCTCCAAATGGTATTCATTCCTTGTCGGTCTTGTGTGTGAAACATTTCTGTTGACACCCTGCAATGCAGCGTTGATGAGTTAATCTAGCAGCTGAGTGTGTCCTTTAACTACACCCAGCCCCCTGTCGATTTTTAGAAGAAAAAGCAGCTCTTATCTCTGCGGGAGAGGGCAGAAATAGTGGCCTCTGTGTCGTAAATTTACAGGAGACTAGGATAAGAATGACGAAACGTGCTTTTGTCATGTGGCCTTGTTGGTGTCTAGTTTAACTGAGGACTGAGAGTTAGAGGTGTTTTGTATCCTGTGTTGGGAATGGTTCTATAAAAAGGAGTACACATCTCCTGTGTAGTTGTGTAAAAGAAGGACGGGTGAAGGGTATTCCTAAAATCTCATGTTTCAAAAGTTGCCTTGTTTCCATTGGAACTTACAGTACGAGTTGGGTCACTACAGGTCAGTTGCCATTCTATAAAGGGTAGAAAGAGTCCCTGTGAACAAGTGAAAGTGGATTAGAATGTACCATACTACATCATGCTTGGTGCACCCCTCATCATCATCCCATGACTTCATATTGCAGTTGATTGGATGGCAGAGTATCCAATCTATATTTGGGCTAAAAGAGAAGCAAAACAAACAAACAAACAAACAAACTTTCCATTGTAAGGTATGTAGGCATCATGCTGTGTTTGCTTTCTTCATGTCTACATTGCTTTATACACAAGTAAGCTTATTATGGTATGGAGCAGAGTAGGTTTCTATTGCCAGTAAGTATGACATACTACCATACTACTGGTAACCCACTGGCTATGGTTCAGTGTGGTCCAGTGGGTGGAAAATCTGTAATTGGGTAAAACAAAACAAACAAAAAAAAAAAAAAAAAAAAAAAAAACATGCAAAATAATTCTATAATTTTAATCAAAGTAGCTAATTTATAGTATGTCAAGGAGTATTGCTATTCAGCTAACAGATACTTTAATTCTCATGTTACATTAGGGACACGTAACATTTGATAAGGAGCTCTTTACATATAGGAAAATGGTGTAGCTCTGTTAATTTGAAGTTTAAATAGCGTATAATTCACAAACATTTTCTCTCATTTATTCCCGCATATACAGCAAAACCACAAACCTGTCTGACTGCTACAAAAATTTTTCCTGCAGTTTGAAAAATGGCAACACAACAAAAGTTAAAAATGTACTACAAATATTGTGTGGCGCTTGTGTGATATCACATTGTATGGTGCAGATAACATTTTCTGGGCATAACCGTGAATTTAAAACAAGAAATATTGGACATTGTGACAGTAAGTCTTTATGCTTAAAACTTTCAGATATCACAGAGGACATCAGAGCCATTGCTGCTACGCTGCTTGTGTCGACCTGCCTCTTCTGTTTTTCCCATTATTTACCATCTAAACCCAAAGTTGTGGCTATGGAGCCCCATACCTTCTTCTTCATGTTGTTCTTGTAAAATGGCTGCTTGGTGTTGTAAATTCGATGATATTTCTCCCCCTCAAGAATTAACTTCATAATGTGCAATGTTTACATTACCACCATGTTTTAGGAGTTTATTTTAACAGTTCCTGTGTTACCCCAATGGTAGCTTGGTAGATGGTTGACAAATGGCTCAAGAAATAGAACTCCCATCTTAAGCAGAGTGGTCAGTTGTTGGGACACACTCGAGGTGTCCCCAGTGTAAATTGTCAGGCTTAGTAAAATAGAAAGCAGTGAAATGACGCTGCTGTTCTGTGCTGCTGTAGAGTTGGGGGTTTCTTGTACCAAACTATGTCATTCTAAAACATCCCGTGCAGTGACATTTTTGAAAACATGTTGAAAATCCTAAATGAAGTGTAAAAACAGTTTCTAGTAGAGGCACACATTGCTGCTGGATATGAGTTGACCAGTGCTGGACTGGCTCCAGCTCTGCCTGAGATCAGGACAACAAAAATAGGCCTGGAATATGCTCAGCCCCTGTATGAAATGGACACGGCCTTATTGTATGCCGCTGTGGCATATCGCTTACTTCTCAGAAGCATCTTGTAACCTGGGCTTATTAGACAGCCTTAATAAGGACATGTGACAGCTGAGGCAAGTTCTTTACAAACCAGAGTCGTGTAGGTTTTAACATAGTGATGAAGTGGTGCTTTCACATCAGTCGTTACATTAGGAAAAACCTTTCTATTTGCAGAGATCTTGTTGAGTTTAGAGCACTGGCATTTCACAACACTGATTCATTCTACTGCTTATCCTGGTATTTGTATAGGATGGATATTCTTGAAAATGTATTTTATGTTCAGAAGTTTCCCACCATCTGTGTTTTTAGCAAAAGCCAGTACAGCAGTAGCTTTGGGGTGTGTTGGTTACTATGAAAAAGCCAATAGTTTTTACAAGCACAGTTTAGTCATAGCTCATAGCTTGATGAGGCAATCTAACTTCTGTCTCTGTCCAACATGCACAGGAAAGAATCTAACCAGTGTTACATAAGAAAACAAAGCTAAACAAGATAACAAGATAAAGCTAACTTTACACTTCATTTGTTTGTAGCATTAAACAACTCCAGAGACAAATTACTGTTACTATTAAAGTCAGACTAAATAGCTTTTACGTTTATTTTGAAAGAGAAGAGGAGCTATTAAATGCAAATAAAGTAAATCATAATGATGTGCAAATTGATACCAAAGATCGATACTTTCCATACCAGCAAATTGAATTCCAGCATTGATACCAATCTGAAAGTATTAATACTTTAGTAGTAATGACAAACAATATTATTATTCTAATACAGATTGTAAGAAACTACTTTTCCTTCCGCCAGATTCTTCATGTGTGAACTACAGCCATGTGATGACAGCATGTCCAATCCATTCTGTTCTTCTGCTTCAGGGATATAAAGAAGCCATAAATCATAATATACATGCATATAAACTTTACATTTACAAAATAAAAAGAAAAAACAATGGTTGTGACAGTAAGGGGTAGTATTAAAATCTATATCAGTATCACTATTGTCAATATCAGCTTTGGTATCACACATCATTAGAATTACTACAGAAGTTTACCTTGCAGCAATGCTTTTTTTTGTTGTGTTTTTCTTTTTTCTCTGTATGCTCAGAATTCTTTGTCCAACCTTAGCTCAACTAAACCTTATAAATGCCACAGAAGTTGGACAAAAAACCTTTACAAGACAACAATTTGAATGTCTCCTCTTGCACACACCTTCATTGAATGGTCCAATTGGGTCAAAATGACCCTCTCTCATTCAGACCTATAAATAGACTACTTACAATTCTTTTATTTAGACGTTTCAGAATGACTAATGAATTTATTTTAGTAAAAGCCATGAAGTAGGAAATATTAGGTGTACAAAGCTGCATGAATTAAAAAAAAAAAGCAAAGTGGGTCATTCATGAGCAGTTCTTGCATTAAACAAACACAACCAAAAGTGTATACACCTCCTGACTGTAACACAAACATTATTCAGAGCTAACAGAGTCTTATCATTGCTGCGAGTTTTCCATCTTCCTATAAAAGTGTCCAGAGGTCAGATAACAGAGTTGCATACTGTAAAGCTTTAGTCCACTGACCTAATGCATGTGTGTTTTCACTGTGGGAAAATGCGGCTCATCCTCAGCGGGGGTCCCATCAGGAGGGGAGGGGGGATTGCATGCGAGCTCCATCTAAAGGTGGTAATGACCAGTGTATTCTTTCACACTGACAGCTCGTCTGACATCTCGGAATTTATCTCTTGCAGCACATTTTCACGGGCTTAAGACAGCGGCCAAGTTTCCCCCCGGAGTCTGTCTCACTTACTGTACGGGCAGAAACAGCTGTAAACATAAAGTCCAGTGGGAGAGGAATGCATGTTATAGAGTTATATGTTTATGCTTTGACACATCTAGGGCCGCCATTTTGGTCCATGCACACTGAACTTGCTTTGTTTACGTGCCGGGACAGTGGCAGTAAACTCCGAAGTCTGGAGCACTGACAGTTTGACACCTTGGAGAGCAGAGGTGAGCGGCGAGTGTGGCGCTATCAACAGCTTTGGCTTATTAGCCCGCTGTTTTGACACTGGAGACTTAGGACTATTATGAAGGAGGAGCAATGTGAGGAGTCGATCTGGATCTTATAAAATATCAAGTCAGCACGATGGTTTAATAAGTGAAAAGGGTTCTCTGGGCAGGGGCAGAACTTGGGGTTTTGGGAACTAGATTTAATAGGGTAACATTGTCAAATCATCTTACTGCAGAACAACAAACATATGTATAAAGCATACAATTAACACTCATTGCAGGTAAATAAATTCCAATGACCTAGAGTTAACTTTCACCTGCAGTTAATGTGGTTATTTTATCCATTGTATGCAACTAAAGTCAGACTGAAGCTCTGAGCATGCTCCAGAGTGAAGAGAACAGTGGCACGGAGTAACACATGTAAACAAGAGTGATAATCATTCTTAGAGGGGCAAAGGCATACATTTTTGGCTTACCTGTTTGTGGTTTCCTACTGTATTTTATGGTGCATTCACGTGTCGAGAAATAACATAATTTTTCCTACCTTTTTTTTAGTCAGTGTGTCATCTCTGGAAAAAAAGAAAGAATTGATTGACTGCAGCTTATTTTCTCTTTTTAACACATGATTAATGCTATTGAAGGTCCTAGCTATTATGCTTTTTTCAGGCTTTTTGAAATAATTTTGGACACCTTTGCATATATCACAATTATGTAATGTATATGTATGACAAATGTCTTGTTTCGGGGAGCTGTTACTTGAATTTTGGAGAGAATGCTCAGATTAGGTGCCTGTTGCCCCCTGCTGGCAATGGTGGGGACTGGATAGCATACAATGGCTATTTAGCTAAAAAAAAAAGTAAATTTAGCAAAATAAGGGACATTTAAACAACTAGAACAGATGTTGATCTGACATTATTGTTCCTCAAATTTAAGACTTTGTAGCAAATTGAAGCAGTATTGTTCAAATTTTGGATTTCTTCTCCAAATGTCAACATTATTACTAAAATTTTTGATTTTTTTTTTTGCTTCGGCAATCACACGCAATATTTTCGTCATAGCAAAAATTCAAGTTATATTCACTGGTTTTGGCCTTTTAAAAACATATTCCATATCAAACATGGTGTGGTGTTGGTCAGCAACCATGTTTTTGTAAAAAATCCCCCCAAAATGTTACTGTTTTCTCCCAAAAAAGTAACCTAAACATAATAATACTCTATGATTGTGTGACCTCTAGTGGTGGGGTGGCAAATGGGCCGCCTCGTCACATTATTATCATCTTTTGGAAAAGTTCATGTTGCAATAGCCTATTTTAAACTGAGGCTGTGGCAGGACAAACAAACAGTCATTAACTCCCTTGTGTCTGTGTTTTTCTTGCTCTAGAGCAATCAGTGTAACCTGCCAGAAAGTCAAGCTCATTTATTTGTGCTGCGGCCCAGTTGCTCTTGTCTTTAACACACAGACACTCAAGCCACAACTTGAGCCCATTTGTTATCTGTTGCCTCGGCGCAAGTTATTTAGCCTGTCAGCAGAATGATAAACTCTCCCCAGCCATGGGTGTCACTTCCACAGCCAGCTCCTCCGTTAGCCAATAAACCCCACGATGTGTATGGATTATTGTGTTTTAGCACCAAAGGAAGACGCCAAGGTAAAAACTGAACTCTGAGATAATGATATTGTCAGTAAGACCTGTACCAAAGCACTGGTCCTATCTCGCAATGAAAATATAGTGCCCAGAAAAGGACTCAAAATAGAAATCTTCTTATTCAGGGGCAAAAGCTTTTTCCATTGTGTCACAAAGCCCTTATATCACACAATGTTAAAGAATCCACTGAAAACTTAACATTTGTTCCTTTACTGACCCCTTGTGTCTTGTGCCTTGACTTCTACTTCCTCGGGGGTCTTAAAAACTCTTACATTTAAAAGTCTGAATTTAAGACCTTAAAAAGTCTTAAGTTTGCAGAGAAATAGACTAGAGCTTAGACCTTTTCTTACTAAGACCAAAATGCTTTGTGGCACTTTCTGTCACAAATGGTCTCAGTTTTTTGTACACTGCGTGCTTATGAAATAGGTCTTATTTATCTTAAACAATGGTTTTAACCATAACAAAGTTGTGAATTAAACTTGTTGAAGCCTGATTCATCACACTAACTGACAAATAGACAAATCAACCACCAAACCAACCCAAAAACATCACTGGCAGAGTTAACTATTCTTTTTTCATTGACTGTACGGAGAGTTGGAGCAGAGAGCTTCAGATGTTTCTATAAATTCCTGGGGCAGCCGCTGAAGTGCTGTGAACTGTATTAAGGTTCTGGGTCTTGCACACAGAAAGACTTTGTGCCTGGCACCACCATTAATCACAGTTAACCTGACATTATAGGGCTTCTTTATTGGAGGTTAGGGCTGGACGAGAGGTCAGGCCAAGGTCAAGGCATGGTTCACTTCTGTGAGTTTGTTGGCGCGCTCTTTAAAGATCTTCTTTTGGAAAACAGTTTTAATGAAAACCAATGTTTCTACTGGTAATTAGCTTGTGTTTGTACAAATGGACTGAATTTGGATATTGAGTGTTGCCTTTATAGCATTTCATAAAAATCTAATTTTGTGAAATAATGCCGTAAATGCCTTATTTATTTCAGTTTTTTCTTCCCATTACTAGACCAAAATCATAGCACTATAAATCTAAAATCCCAATAAACTAAGATTTAAGCATAGATTTCTTTTTTTTTTCTTTTTTTTTTTTTTTTTTCTTTTTTTATCACAGAAGGCTACCATAGTCTCAAATTAGAAGGATTGGAAGGATTGGCTCAAATACAAACAACTCAGTGTCATATGTATATGTTTATTTGCATTTGAGAAGACAGCAAATCATTTGCATGGATACTTTTAGCATTTCTGGTGTTTTTTGTTTTTCTTTGTGTGTGTTTTTTTTCAAAGTCGGATGCCATTTATCCAAACTTGGGAGCGATGCAGTGTGGCCAGAGATTTTGCCTCCGCATAGGGAATCAAACCACTTAATACATAATAAATGATTGTTTTTTAAGTTACATCTTTATTTTAGATATTTTAATATATGGAAAATATTTGTCAAAGTCTGGGTTGGTGGGTCCACCATTACCCATAACCCGTAGATAGTTTAGAAACACCTTTAAAAACATTAAGTGACCAAAAGAGAACGTTCGTTTTTAATAAGTACTCTACTGGTGCCATGAAATAACAGGTGAAGTGACCAGCAGAGGGCAGCAGAATGCAGACTGTTGCAGTCTTAAAAAAAAAAAAAAACACGTCACTTTCTTAAACTTTTTGTATGATGCCACTTTACTACAAAATGAAAACTGCCTGTGAGGAATCAGTGGAAACAGAACTGTGCACCGTTTTTTGGACTAAATAAATGAGAGCAGACTGGATGTTGATTGGTCAGTGCTTTCTGGAGCGGGAGGGGGTTTGTGGGAGAGGCGGAGGTGTCTGCAGCAGAGCATTTTGAGGCCTCAGAATGGCCATGCCAGAGAATACAGGATTACTTAAGCAGTTGTGAATGAAGCAAAACGCAACTACAGGTATGTTTTTGATGAGAGAACATTATAACATGGTAGAAAGGTCAGAAAGTCGATTTTACAGAACACAGCCCCTTTAAGTTATGAAGACATCAAGGATTAGCAAAGTTGTATCAAATGTAAAATGGTTTAAAATGACCCCTGTGTGATTTTATGTATTTATGAGGCTACATTGACAGTAGTTGCATTATGAGTGATGTGACCCAGGCGCTTAATGTTCCAGTCATTGCCCCCTGTAAAACAATTATGGGATGTTTTGACAGTGGCCATTTGCTTGGAATTCCCTCTTTCACTGGCCAGCGCTCTGACAGTGATTTGGGGATCGGGCCCCGTGTTATTGGCCCTGGAGAGTAAGTGGTGTGTTACTCTTCATGCTAGCTGAGTGTGGAAATTGCCACCTCTGATTGATTAGCTTCCTGTCACCAAGAGGTTACTCATGGAGCGGCCGTCTTTGTGCTTCTCGGGAGATCCACGCCAGCAGTCGGCACGAGAAGGTTAGTTTGGCCAGTCAGACGGAGGGTTTAATGATTCGTCCCACTGGTGATATGAAAGAGTGGCAGGCCAGGTGCACCACACAAGAACGCCTAAGCATTCGGATAAAATGTGCAAAGAAATCTCCAGAGGATTCATTATCAACTCTGTACTGTATCCTTACTTGTGTAAATATAACAGAATATAATATATTTTTGTTACAATATATTATAAAAAGTCATTCGGTATGTCACTTGATGAGCTCAAATAGGCTCAATGTTTTATTAGGCCTAGAACCACTACAGAAGTACAGTATTACAATAACAAGTTAGCTACCACTTAATGGGATAGTTTAGTATTTTGTAAACACCAATATGAAGAAACTGAAGCAGACAGGAGTAATGCCACAAGGACTAAACAGTGAAATGCTTTAATGGGGCAAATAAAAACATTTAGCACTCAAGCATCACTAGAGCATTTTTGTCCATTTAGGCACTTTTCCTTTTTGACTAATAAAGGTTCTCTCTTGACAAAGTTTGGAACTCAGTTTTATTTTATTTTTCTACTAGAGCATGAAAACACTGTGAAACTAATTTACTATACACTTTATTTAAGTGGACACAAATGTCCACTTCTAAAGATGAATCATCTTAACAGATGAATATCTTTGTCTGCATAAATCTCTTAAACCTTCAGTCCTGCTCAAACTAATCACACATTCAGTAATTAAGTAATTTTGAAGATTTTAACCTTAAATGCCACTTTAAATCACGTGGTAATTCAACCTTACTCTGATTGTAGGCCAATGCATGAAATTTGTGTATTTTACCCACTGAAAATAATAGGATCCCTATGATTCAAAATGGCATTTAAAGGGATAAAATTATTAAACGTTAGATAGTTTTGAGTAGGATTCAATTTGTTTAAGAGATATACACAGAAAAAAATCTGTTACATTTTTATAGTAGTTTTTTTTTTTAAATGGACATGTTTGTCCTTGAGATCACCAGAATATAATAAATAATAAAGTGATACCTGAGGGTTAAATCTGAAAGTCTGTGGCTCACTTAACATGTCTGTTTCACTATGACATCAGATTTTAGTAAAAGTTACACACATTTTTCCTAGTTACAATTAAGTTATTTTGCATTTGTTTTGAATTATACCTGGTAGATTATCAGAAGTTTACAAATATAAACTGTAAAAAATCTGTCTTTTTTTTTTAATCTGGGATCTTAATAACCCTAATGTATTATTTGTCTACGCATTCACGCATGGGTAACTCACCATAACCCATAAGGCCTTAACTGTCACATCCAAGATGGCCTCCAGCAAAAGCCCATCTGTGATTTTTCATGAACGCCAAAAAAACAAAAAAAAAACAAAAACCAAACAACAACAGTAGAAACAAGTCCTGGATATTAATAAATTAAATAATATTGTGCTCTGCTATGATTAAATGGACATGCATGAGTAAATATACGGCAAACTATACAATAAAGGTGTTTAAAAGGGGTGCATCCCTTGCTTCCCAGCAAGAAGGTCATAGGTTCAATCCTCAGCCAACACACTCAAGTGAAGTCTGCATGTCCTCCCTGTGCTACTGCCTGGTTTCTTCCCACCGTCCAAAGACATATGGTGACTGCCGTGAATGTGAACAGTTGTCTGTCAGTGTACAAATAAATGATGTAGTGCAATTGCAAGTATTATTCAAGTTATGCATCACAATCCTTTAATGTTACTAAAATGTCCTAATTATTCATATTTTATTTTAAATCCATCCACAAATGGTTACAACTCAGCATACTCATTGTACCAGTTTTTTAAGCCAAGATAAACAGGGAAAGTTACTTTGTTTGGCTTAAAACTCAATGCCAAGACAATCAAAGAATCACTGCACGATAGGATTTTCTGGCGATCCTGGAAAAAAAAAAAAATCACAGTCTTGGTCTGTACACATGTCATGACCTCAGTTCTGTGCACTACTTTCCCTTCATTCACACACCAGCTAAGGCCTGACCCCTGCTGACAGAAAGTTGCTCTGTCTCTTAACCCTGTTGCTGGGAGTGCACTCATGTTTAAGTCTGACTCCAGCCGTTTCACCACACTCAGTTGGTGCTAAATTGGTTATTGCTCTAAAGGTCATAAAGGCGTTTCATGGGGGATTAATGACACTACTGTCTAGGAACTGCAGCCTGTGTGAGCTGGTGTGAGCTACAGTAGTTTATTATTGTTGACTTCAGTTCTTTAGTGTGTCTGCAGACAAAGTGTGTTCACATTTGTGGTTCACGGCCAAATGTTTGTGTGCACGCGATGTGTTGTGTTCAAGGTCTGTTGCTATAGTTTCAAACAGAGAATTTTTTTAATGGAAGGCCACCTGCTGGAGACAGAGCTGGAGATGAGACAAGGAGAGGAAGAGCAGGGAAGGAAGTGAGAGATTAAGATCATATCAGTGTGACAACTATGCATAACTTAAAACAAAATGTTATCGTATAAAATAGATAATGAAATAAAAGATTTGTTGTATTGTTGTTATTGGGCCTTAATGACACTGGAGACAGCTTGTAACACAGTAATACAATCTCATCAACACTGTTCAAAGACATACTGTGGGCATGTTACACTGGTTTTGTAGAACTGGTTGGCAGATATTTAGTTTACATCCTATTTAGAAAAATGTATCTATTGCAATTTAGGAATTAAGGATTCCTTTATGTTACATACACAGAAAAACATTTAGTAAAGACACCTAGTAACCTAACCTCTACTTTTATTCCTTTTCAAAACATAACTTTTATCAACCATATATCATTTTTTAATCATTTTATATATTGTTGTTGTTCATTTTATAAAACGTGCATGTGAAGTCATTAAACAACCCCAGTTTTAGGTTGTCATGATGTTGCATTTAGAAATTTGTTGTCACTTTAACTAAAAGCCTCCTAGCATGATTTTGGCATAGTTTTTCTCCAGATGCCCTTCCTGACACAACTCTTGTCATACTATGCCACCTCTGACTCAAACCCATGACGAGTGATTTTGCTGTGACTAGTCATGTGTTGTCTACAATGGTAACAATGTCTATGTGGCAGGTGCTTAGGACTAATAGAGGATGGGTGGTCTTTGGTATTATATTACACACAGAGACTGCAACTCAGACGGTTATGACCGACTTTATCCTTGCTCATGAGCTTCAGTTGGACAACATGTCATGAAGACTGTGGCAGACCAGGAACATCTTCTAATTTTCCTCTTAATAATTAAGAGCACTTACGCTTAGCAACAATCGTGTTACTTCGAGTACTAATAATTTAAAAAGTAATATCACATTTCTGGTAATAGTGGAAATTGTATGGAGCCTGTGAGTAATATTTTGGTGCTGCACCTGTGCACCTGCAGGAATGGAAGCATGTGGCAGTTGTCTTTACAAATAGACACTGAGCATTGGCTGAGGAGAGATTTGTCCTTGATGCCCTGCCAGTGTGAGCCCTATTAAATACACGTCGCTGTGATGTGTGTCAAAGTATGCCCTGAATTACAACCATGTACACCACAAGCAGCTCCACAGGAAGCTCTGTGGCTTTTCACCATGTCCCACTAGTACAGCATCAATTACACCCATCACAGGAATATTTTTTACTTTGGTTATTACAGTATAGTTTTGGTTTAGTAGTTACAGTACGTCAGACTGGTGTTCTTTGAAAATGACTTCAGAAATCATCTGTGAATGTAAATAAGTATATAAGGAAAAATAATTTTAGGTTTTACTAAAAACAAAGTGAAAGACTGAATGACAATAATATTTTAATTATTTTTGAACAAATAATAAAAAACATAAAAACAACAAAAACAAGAAATGAAAAAAATAAAAAATAAAACAGGCAGGTGACCCAGCAAAGGCCAGAAGGTGCTACTGCCAAAGCTAATACAACTAATGCTACTGCTACCACTAATGCTTAATTAAATATGGGACGAAAACAACTACTTCCAAATCAGCAACTATTACCTTTGTAGGAAAAAAGAGAAAAGTAACTGGTTGCTCTTGACAATTGAGGATGCTTTTGGGAATGTGGGACAAGTACTGCAAAAATAAAAACAAAAACTGAACAAACAAAAACAAAAAACAAAAAAAGAGACTAATGCACTCCGGCACGAGGAAGAATGCTTTCAAATTCCTTTATTATAATAACCAAAACAACAAAAAACCAACATGTTTCCCATGTCTTTGTCAAAGTGCCCTTATCAGGGGCGGTGCTACAGGGTGGCCAGTGATGGCATGGCCCCCCTCTGAAGGGTTGAAATGTCCTACTCATTTTTTTTTAAGCTCACGCAATAAAGTCTAATTTTGTTTTAAGAATTATCATTTTGTTTTAAGAATTATCATAGTAATATGGTGTGGTATATCAAGGTGCTGATCAGGCAGCATGAATATTGCACAGGTGTGCCTTAGGCTGGCCACAATATAAGGACACTCTAAAATGAGCAGTTTTACTGTATTGGGGGGTCAGTATCTCGTGTGACCACCTATTTGCCTTACGCAGTGCAACACATCTTCACATAGAGATGATCAGGTTGTTGATTGTGGCCTGTGGAATGTTGGTCCACTCCTCTTCAACTGCTGTGCGAATTTGCTGGATATTGGCAGTGACAGCTTGTGACATGTTCAGTGAGTATGCTGGCCATGCAAAAACTAGGATGTTTTCAGCTTCCAGGAATTGTGTACAGATCCTTGCAACATGGTTGCCTGGAAATTCCAGACTCACCGCTGTACCAGTGGATGAGTCTGGTCGCCTTAGAATCAATTCGATTTCTAGGGCGGAGCAAACCCGAGTTAACGGACAGCGGAGTTAGCCAATCAGAAAATGGCGGACGTGACGTTAACAAAGTGACAAGAAAGTGAGAAAGTAAACAAACGGAGTAGTGAAGCCACGAGGGAAGAACGAGGGAGTTATTTCAACATTACTGTACCATACCGCTGAGTGAAACAAACTCTCGGCTCCTTGGTGCGCCATCTTGATTGTTGTCGGTGAGGAGACGCGTACTGGTCTGCAGTTGTGAGCCCGGTTGGATGTACTGCCAAATTCTCTGAAATACCTTAGGTGATGGCTTATGGTAGAGAAGTGAACATTCAGTTCATGGGCAACAGCTCTGGTGGACATTCCTGCAGTCAACAGCCAACTGCACACTCACTCAAAACTTGTGACATCTGTGGCATTGTGCTGTGATAAAACAGCACATTTTAGAGTGGCCTTTTATTGTGGCCAGCCTAAGGCACACCTGTGCAATAGTCATGCTGTCTGATCAGCATCTTGATATGCCACACTTGTGAGGTGGATGGATGATCTCAGCAAAGGAGAAGTGCTCACTAACACAGATTTTGACTGATTTGTCAACAATATTTGAGAAAAATAGGCCCTTTGTGTACATAGAAAAAGTCTTAGATATTTGAGTTCAGCTGATAATGGCAGCAAAAACAAAAGTGTTGCATTTATATTTTTGTTCAGTGTATATATTTTAGGCTTTTTCAGCTTTATTAGCTAGTGCAGGAGAGAAGTTACAGGAAATCATCGGGAAAAATAGCAAGGAGAGACATTTGGCAAAGTGTCAGAGTTCGGACACAAACTCATGATGCCAAGGCAAGTTGTAGTTGCTGTGTATATGTGCTGCAGCTCTACCAACTGAGCTATAGCATGGTTCAAATTATCCTAGTAATATAAAAGTGAAAAATATATTAATAATTAAGAGCTTCTTACTAAGAAGCACAAAGATGTAGAGTCACAACTGTTTTCTTTGAAACACCTCCTGGTTAGTTTAACATCAAAATTCCCCGGCAAAAAGGCTGGCCCAGTGAAGTTATTTGTACTACTGCTGCCACTTATTATGATGTGTGCTGCTGACCTCTTGGGCCATTACCCTTGTAAATAAGATCTTAATTTCAATGGTCCATGATCTGTTTAAATAAAGATTAATAAATAAATCAAAACCACTACTGCTGCTACCACTACTAATACTACAAATGCTGCTAAAGCTACTAATGCTTACCCAAATCTAGGAATATGTCCAGTACCTTCTGATTGTGAAGCTTCCTGCTACCCATTTTGGCATCAAGGCCACAAATGTTATTTTCCACTCCTGTTATAGTACCATTGCTATTAACAGCACAAATAAATTGAAATGAAAGCTCTGAAAAGCTTTTTAGCCACATTTTGCCAACATAGTCTAACTCCTTCCATGATAACTGTACAAAATTACCAAAAGGTGTCACAATATAACATTTAGTCTGCCAAAGTATGGTGCAATAGTACTAATAGTACTATGCTATGGATAATTTTCCAGCAGCCTGTGTTCTCTGTTACGGTTTGATCTCGTGCCATCTGGTGACGGCTTTTAGCAAAGGTTGGCACACATCCATGGTCTCACTTCCATCTCACCAGTAATGCTTAAAGTCTATTTATACAGTGAGAGCAAATGGCCGTAGCAGCGCTTTCAGTGTGGCAATAATGAGGAGAGATATGTGGACAAAGGAACCGGTGGATCTGGAAGAATGTGACAGATGTTTGAGATGATTTCCTGGTTTACAAGAGACAGATTTGAGGTTTATAGAAGTGCATGTGTCTTAATTTACCTTACACATTTTCATCATTGCCTCTTCTCTGTGCTTTAGTGTATATAAATGTTTTTTTTTTAAATGGTGACAGTGAATAAATGTCAGTGAATGAATGAGACAGTGAATGAATGTCATGAAGTAAACTTGCCCCCAAGTGGGAATCAAACCCAGGGTCACTCTGGTTCATATGATACATGCTTTACCTGGTGTCTAACTTTAAACATATTGGAAGCAGCATTTGTGGCTGTTTGAAAATGGTCTCCAGTCTAAACCAAAACAATGGTCTGTGGGTTGCCAGTCTTTATGCTTTCCTGACTGGACAATTGGCAATGCAGTTTTAGAACCAAAACAAAAAATGTAAACAAAAACAACTTGGCTATTATGTAAAACATTTGTTTTGTTGTGAATAAATCAGCTGTACCATTGTTATCAGTAAAACTATTTGATTTAGAAATGTTGATGCTTCTGAAGTGGAAATCTGACTCAGAATGAGAAACTCATTTTTAGAAAATGGCCTTTGAAATTAACATTTCCAAGAGAAATATATGAACACAAGCTTATTTACTCTAATGAAATAAACACCTTAATCTGTAATTTGGACATTTCTTTATATAAATGTGAAAGCTTTCATCACAGCGTATTCAGACATGGTAGAGATAGGAGATAGATGGTGGAGATAGGAAACAGGATGGCAGATTGGAACCCGGGTCCCTCAAGTATTGCATGCGCTCTACCAGGTGAATCACCTGTATTGGAAAAAAGTTTGCTCTTAGACTTTAACAATTGTGCTTACTCTTACAAATATATCATCTTAACAAACAATGCAATTTTCATGGAATGACAAACACATACTGTAAACGCCACAATAAATGTAAATGTAAAAGCTTTGTCATACAGCAAATCTGTAAGCTTAAGTGATCATGCAGAACTGGACAGTCCTCCATGTTGGCCTGACCCTATCATGGACCCTCCATCAGATCCAACACAACTGGACCACCTTGGGTTTATCGTCACACATAGTTCCCCACGACAGACCTGCTTTTACCATGGCTGCACTGGGACATCTGCTCCTCCAGAGGCTGCCACCTGTTTGTGAAGCCGGATCCTCCGCAGAACCTCCATCCATGATACAGACATTTGTCGGCGGCATTAGCTGCAGCTCTTCATGTGATGTGACATACTAAGCTCTGTGCTCACTACTGTCTCAGATTTCCCATTAAAGATGAACAGTAAGACGAGGGGGAGCGGGGTGACACGTTTTTATAGTTCATGGAATATGTGTCACCCTGCAGCCACACACACTTAGATGGAAAATAGCACTCATATCTTTGAACTTTGTATGAATGCTAATTAAAGCTCAGGGAGTTAATGTAAGCAAATGATATGCATGTACATGTAAGTCTTGTTATAAGTACTGCATGTAGGCAATGCATGAATAGGCCATTTACTTAAGGCACACTAATATCATCTTTTGCTGCTGTCAGCTTCAGTGATATCTCCTTCTTATCTAAGCTCCCTAAATATTCTTGAAGATGACTAATTGATGTGTCATTGATAGGGTGATTGCAGAAGAATTACTAATTTTAGCACTTACTAATCTTGTTGGACAGATCTCATTTTAACAATCTATGTAGAGCAGGTCCAAAAACAATAGGTGTATTGCCCTGGGTCCTCCATACAGCTGGTGTGATTTGGCATTTTGTACAAGTCCAGTATGACAAGCATCCAATAGCATTTAGCCTCAAAGCTTATGCATAGAAGTCTCTACACTGTAAAAAAAAAATCTGTAAAATTACGGTAAATTGCTGGCAGCTGTAGTTACATTACAGTACCATAAAACTATATTTTTTATGGAGATCAGGGACAGTGAGTCATAGACAAGACAGAAAAAGTGCTTAGTTTAATATAAAAGTCACCAGATTGTTTTTTATGGTAAAATTCTGGTAACAACAGCTGCCAATATTTTATTTTAGCTGCCATAAATTTTACAGATTTTTTTTACAGTGTAGCTCTCTACCCTCTCATTAACTCTCACTAAATTTCTATTGGAGTCTCTTCTATTACATGAAAACTGCCCAGGTAATCTGCAACATAGGAATTTAATTTCCCACATCACATTTAGCCCAAAAACAAATCAGGGTGCATGCATGAATCTATTACGCTGTAACAGTCTATTAACATGAGTTTACTGTTTTACAATGCAATTTTGACAGAGAAGCTAAACCTGCCTAACAAAGGATTTTCTGAGTTAAAGTTAATCTACAAACCAAGTTAAAGCTGATTTGTAATGGGATCGGTTAATATCACCATATTAGTCTTAGACTGACTTTATTGGTCCACAAGGGAGACTGCTTGGTCACAGTAGCTCAGTTTTTCACAAAACACAAGTGTAGTATACGTATAGAATGTTTACAGCAATAAAACAACTTTTAATACAATACAATTGAATAGATCACAATTTACAAGATTTGAATATTTAAAAATCTACAAAAAAATAAGAATAGCAGTAATTATATAAAAAGTAAATATATACACTATGTACAACAGGTGGGTAAAGCTAATGCTGTGCGATGATATGGCTGAGCATTTACATGAGTGATACAGGGTTATTTGTGACAGAAAGGTGAGTTGTTGTAGTCTCTAGTATATTATAGTGTTGTGTTTTCACCCGATAGACACATGTAGTACTGGCGTCCAAATGCTGCATGTTTTAACATTTACAAAGTGTCATCAATTCAATCAGTGATCAATCACTTGACCATAGGAGCTGACAAGGAAAGATGGGAAACAAATCCAATGTCTCTATACACAGCATGGTATATCATGGAATAGTAGAATGTCCCATAATTGGAGCAGTATTGTGCAATACAGTATGCAAAGTTATCATTAACCACATTTTATCACATTAAAGCTTCATGGGGAGTAAATGCTAACCCATTCTTCTCTTAGACCAATTATAAATCTTTATCTGAGCTCAATTAGCTTTACACATTTCTGTCCATAGGCAGGTTTTCTCTGTCCATTGGTATTGTACTCTAAATCAACCTTATTAAAAAAACAAAAAACAAAACAAAACAAAAACAAGGAAATATGTGTGTGAATAGGTAACAAAGACTATACAAATCTGAGAATAAGTTATTATTGCATTCAATACACAACGCACTTTCCAGCACACACAGGTCAGTCAGTGCAAGTTGCATTACAGTAGCTATTTAAAAGCTCTAAAGGCAATATATAGACGAGTCCCAGCGTGTGTTATTTATACACTAGTGTATAAAAATTCATGGCCATTTGCCCATCACTTCAAGGCTCTGTCCAGATGCACTCCCTAAAACAGCCGCGCTGATAATAAGGTGCCAAAATAACAGGAGGACTGCACATGATTATAATACAGCGACAGAAGGAGGAGGATGTGACTGGACTGGGAATAATGTTTTGTTTTGTTAATTGCTCCTATGTTACAAGAGTTTACTAAAGCAACAGCATCACTGCAGTATATTACAATATCTATTTAAATAAATAAAAATACATTTTGATAGCTCCCTTTCTTTACATTGCATTGGTTGGTATTTTTATTTTTATTTTTTTATGTTGGAGGCCTTTTCTGACACAAGACTCTGCATTTAACCAGGCTTAAGATTGAGTATATGCAGACAGCAAACCCCTAATGCCCCACACCAAGGGTAGAGAAATAATTAGTGGGTATATTGGTGTCTGCAGTGAGTTTTAAAATTGCCTTACACAGATTGGAGAGGGCAGTAATTCAAACAAATTCTTTTGGGATTATTACTATTTATAATGATTGGCCAAATTAGCATTTCATTCTACAGACAAGTTCAGTTTGTCTTCTTTTCAAATACATTATTTTTAAGGTAGACTTTATTGTCCCCTGTAGGGAGATTTGTTCTCTGCATTTGACCCATCGTTCAAAGCTGCTGGGGCAACCTGTCAGGAGCAGTGGGCGATCAGGGACATTTCTCCAGATCTGCATGTTTTATCTTATGTGTCCAAACATTTTTCATTAAGGGCCACATACCAAAAAATATATGCAGACCACTCATTGTAGGTGACATACTATTTTGACTCAGCAAAAAAGTCCCAGTTGGCTATTCCCTTTCTTTCAGGGGTCTCCTCAGTGAACTAGTAATATAGATACTTTGGGCTTGCTTTATTTACTTTATTTGGGCTTTGGACCAGCACATAGTGTAGCAGATATTTTTTGGCCACCGACCACTAATACTACCTGTAGCAATGTGAGCCAATTAAGAATGAAGCCTGTCAGCCAACATAAAATAATTTGGACACCCCTGTTTATAGGGGAGATCAGAGTACCCCCCAAGAAAACCCACAGAAAGGCCCCACATGGTCTTGAATTCCAACCCAGGACCTTCTAGCTGTGAGACGAGTGCTGCCTAATTATAATAATTATTATTGATAATACTTAATCAGTAACTTGTGCATGTAGACTATAAAGAAGTGAAAATTCCCCCTGGAAGGGTTTAACTGAGCTGGGAGTATATAGTCCAAGTACGCTATGCACAGATGTAAATAGCTGCACCACAATTAGCTTGTATTGAATATGCAATGCAAGAAATTGCAGAACTCAGACTGTCCAAAAGAAGAAAGCAGATGTTGCTAATATGTGCTAGCTTTCTTTTGGAAAAAAAAGTGCAACAGGTTGTAATTGAGAAATGTTGGCTTTGTATGGGTAAGGATTCTGATTCAGTCATCTTTCTGGCTTAAACTAAAACTTAAGGGGTATTTGGGATGATTTGGGATGACCTGTACTGATCCAACCCAATTCATTCAAAAGTAAAAGACCTAAATTCATAGTGGGTGGGTTTTTCAAATCGTGAGTCTGTCTGTATGTGTTGCTCAGAGTGTGAGAAATCCCAGTGCAGAGAGAGTGTGAGGAGGGGCAGGGGAGCAGTGAAGGAAAACACATCCAACTTCCTGTCTGTGAGTAAAAGGCACGCTCTGACAAAGTGGGTGTTTCCCATCAGGGGGTAAAAACAACCCGAGCAGCAGTTTCTCTGCACTCATCTTGTTAATTAGCTTCCCACTGGAGCTGGGGAAGTTCTCGCCTCACCTCACTCAGCAGGAGGAGATAGATGTCTTTTAACTTCATGTGATAGATGGAACCAAAGGGTCCTGCTCTGACCTTCTATTACAACATGTTTTTATCTTATCTGATCACCAGTAGAGATATGGTCCCTGTTCACACCAGGCATTAACACACATCCTCTGGGTTCCCATGATATATATTATTACCCTAATCAATCTATAATTCTGATTGACGATTCATTGTTTTTCAATTGCACGTAAACTCATATGAAGATAACTTTTACTTAATGTTAACTTTGTCACTTGTTTCTAGGTTTGCCAAACAAAACATGACACTAATATGCAGCTGTAGAAGTTCCAAGATGTCTATCTTTTCATATATCTGCTATGATCCTTACACCACTTTTATATGGACTCCCAAAGCAGTCCATATAAAAGTGGTGTAAGAATCATAGCCTTCATAGCCATCTGGGACCTCAAGTAGGAACTGTTATGTACAGCTTTTCCATCAAGTAGAAGATGTTCTTCCTGTGGCAACGTAAGAAGTTCAACCTGCCAGTGCAAATGATGGTGTAAATGGTCATCGAGTCTATGCTCACATCCTCCATCACCATGTGGTTCACTGTAGCCACCTCCAGGAATAACATAAGGACTATTGGCATGATACCAAAATGGAATCTGTCTCAAAGCATAATCAAAATAATCCACAGATAGACTCAGGTAAACTGCCATCATTATGTGCTGTACAAGTTATTACACAGAAGAAAAAATAGATCAGCATTTTTCCTAAATACACAACTTTTTAACTCAGGATTTTCAAGAAAATGATTTCTGAAGCAACAGTCATAACCTAAAAATTACAAACAATATCAAAACACAACTTTTTATTTCCTTTTTCCATGCTGTGAGGAGTTAGCACGATAGTCAGCAGCCAATAGCTTTTTGGGGACGTAGCGGTTGACTCACCATTTTCAATGAGGATGCCAGGTTCACAGTTTGCATTGCAACAAATTTAGATGGGCCCTTCTTACCCTGAGCTATACTGCTCTAGCAAGACTGGTGGTGGAGTGGAATTGTACTAAGAAGCTAATCCTCCATCTAGGTACTCCTGACCAAGATCCTGGCTCAAGCTCTGGAGAAGGGACCCTTGGCTCTCTGACAGGTTGCCCCAGCAGCATTTGAAGGCTGGGTCAAATGCAGAGAACAAATTTACCTACAGGGACAATAAAGTCTACCTTAATAATGCCTTTATCCTTAACACTGCGGACCACTTTGGGTAGTGGAAACACCTTCATACCAACCCGCCCTGCACCACATCGCTAGTCTAGGCTAACACAAATCCACCTTCTAAACTGCCTCTACACTACACAATTACACTGCATCCACACATGTAAAAGCTGAGTTATGTTATTAGCCTTACTAAACTGAATCTGGAAGACGTATGGTATGTGTTGCAGTTATGTCCAGTTTTTCCCATTGCCCCACGCCCCCCTCTCTCTCCGCACGGACCTTGTAAATTCTGCTCTCTCCCAGCGTGTCTCCCAATCCCCCTTCCCCTTGACTCCGCTCATTGTTTTTGGCAGAGCAGCTGTTGGGAGATTTAGATATCATCATTCAGGCAGGCAGATAGGACATCAAGACATTTTCTCCGGGGAGTCTGAGAGCACGCAGAGGCAGAATGTGAGATGTGTTTGTCCGACACAATTTGATAAAGAGTTGGTGTGTCGGTGACAGCCAAATGCCTCCCTAGTGACTGGCCACGCTGGGCTGCCTGTGCTGTGGACTACAGTTGACACGCTCCCTCCAATTTGTTAAGATATGACTAAACTGGTTCTGATGGGCTCACACGGCAATTATGATCCTGCACAAAAACATAAACTTGGCTGGTCTGGAGAGGTTAATATGTCAGTGTCATTAATTCTGAAAGTACACACATTTATCATTATTTGTCACTATGCATATTAGTAACAAGCAAGAATAACACAGTACTGTACACAGGCCAAACAATAAAGTGAAATGATATGCCCAGCAGTATCTTTAAGTATTTTTCTTTAACTTTAAAGTTCCCTTGGGGCCCTGACTTGGTCGGACTTTTTCTCACCACTATATCCTCTCATTGATTCATAGGATGAAGAAAAAAAGTAACGTGGCATACTCATCAGATGTGACTATACACATAGTTCTAACTGGACTCCTGCTTTTAGGCACATTTCCAGTATAGGGGGTTCAGAACAGGTCATGTCAGCACCAGATGGTTTGATGTGGGTTACCCTAACTCAAGAATGTTAATAAATGAGATACACATCATGTCTGAAGATGACTTTGAAAACATGGTGTTAAAATGAAGACTGCAACTTTTAATTGTGTTTTTAAAGATATTTTTTGGGCCTTTTTTTTTTGTGGGGCTTTATTGATAGACAGTGGAGTAGCGACAGGAAATCACAAGGAAGGGAACATGGAGAGAAATTTGGCAAATGTCGAAGTCCCACAAACCCACCCAAAAGTCTCAAACCCACAATGTCAAGGGAGGCTGTAGTTGCCCTGTACACTGAGCTATACCACAGCAGTTTGACTTGTGTATAATGAGATATAAACCATAAATGCAATGTTTTCATTCACAAAGCGAGAGCCGTAGGATGCTAAACCAGAAACAGCTGCTGCTAAATGTTAGCTTTGTTTGTTAAAACGTGTAGATTATCTTTTGTCCAGTCACCATGAAGCAGTATGTAGCTCTACCTACTCCACAACAGTCCAAAGCGTACCTCTACCTGGCACCCGTCACTGAAGGGTCCCAAAAGATGGATGGTAGGCTTAGGTCATGGAAACGTTGGGTAGTGGAAACACCTCTGTGCATCTTTTGTCTATATGTTTATAGCACTTAAGGCCAACAAATGCAGCATGTGTCTGACTAATTGTACATTTACATTGTTATGATTAGCCTTTTGTTCATTCAATTTACTTTTAGGCTAAATCACAACACACGGTAACAAATAGTCTCATGATGCTTTACAATTACAGAATGTCTTATACTTTGGTTTAAAAACCCAACATTCCACCATAAACATTTGGGGACAGAAACCCTGGGCATTGATTAATAATCTGTTGTGTACATCGGCCCCTTGCATGCATTGCTGATCTGGTGGTACTTGACATAAAAACTACACAATGATACCTTAATGTCATATTCATTAAAATATTATAGCTCCACATGTCTAAAGATGGGTTTGAAGCATAGACTGTTTTATGTTTATTAGTCTGAAGTACTTAAACAGCTGCAGTTTGCATGTTTTGTCTCCCAACCTGCAGCTGTATTAGCTAAACCATCCCTTCGTATCAAGCCCTTCACATTCATTTCTCTATACATTCCCTATTGATCAAAGGCCTGTCTGCAGCTTTATTGCATCTCTGCTTATTGCATTTATTCATTTCATTTCTTTCCGTGACAGATTTTGGGCCAGGCATACTGAAGAACTCTCGTGTAAGGGCTCATCAGATGGGAATCCGAATCAATTTGTCAGGTCAGCTTTGAGCCACTCATTACTGGTGCTTCCATTAAAACCCCAAAGCCAGCCCAGGTGAGTGACGCGGCAGCTGAAGCCATTATGCACAGATTCGGGACTGCGGCCCAGCTCTGGGCGAGCCCTTCCTGTGCAGAGGCCTCCCAAAAGTCATCCATCACAAGGAATTTCATTTTGCTCCTTAATGCAGGCTCCGTGTTGCTTTGGAAGCCGCAGAAATGAGGAGAATTTTGGCCTGGATCGGAGCGTGGCCGGAGCGTGCTCAGTCATTGTTATCATCAACAATTACGCTCTTTCGTCGATTTGGCAGGAAGTGAGTGACTGGCCATGTTTAAAATAGAGGCGTGCTTCTTAAACCGGTGCCAACGCTGGGCAAGATCAAATACACAGGACTGTTTCGTTTGCCAAGGACGGCAATTAAAGCGCATTCCAGTCCGGACTTGATGCCGGTTTTAAATGTCTCCAATATTTCCTTTTAAACAATTGTGGAAACTGTGTGGATTATTAACATGTGTGTCCACTCAGGCCGGCCGCACAAGAAATGGACTGTTCGGCTTTGATGAGAGCGCTAATAAATTATCATATTTGTCAAGAAACATACTTGAGTGAAAAGTAGTATTTTGTTTCCTACCTCAGGCTGTGAAAAACAGCTCAAAATCAGTGCTATGGTCTACATTATTAACATAAAAGAAGCAAATGAAACAGTTTGCTTTCTATTATTAAACAAAACATCAGTTGATCAATTTTGTGTCCCCAAAAATGCACACCATATACTATTACTTTGGAAGTGTTTTGGCTTTTGGTTCCTGTCCACTCTCAGAAAGGTAAACAGCCACTGCTCTTTGTTAACTGGACTGTACTTTTTTGGATAGTCATAGCTCGTTCTAGTTTTGCGGTGACTGGCCCAAGAGGTTAAGCAGTTTGCCCACTAATAGTAAGGCTGACTGTTCGATTGCCACTCTGACCCACTGCATACTGTCATTGAGTCCTTAGGCAAAACACTTTACTCACACTGCCTGTAATCCAGTCACAAGCTGGTTACAAAGGAAGGAAAACTAGCATAAAAACTTGCTAAATCACTATATGATTGATTTGCTGTGGCAACCCTGTAAGGGCGCAGCTGAAAGGGAAAAAAAAGAAAGAAAAACAACCAAAAAAAAAAACAAATATGACAGCAGGCGGCATGGTGGCAAAGTTGTTAGCATTGTTGCCTGACAGCAAAAAGATCCTGGGTTTGATTATCGGACCGTGTTGGGCCTTTCTGTGTGAAGTTTGCATGTTCTCCCCATGTGTTGGTGGGCTTCCTCCGGGTTTTCCAGTTTCCCTCATCATCCCAAAACATGCACAACAGGCTATTCCTCCAGCTAGGTACTCTCTTGGCTCAAGATCTGGAGGTTGCCCCCTTGGCAATGAACAATGCATCAAACGTAGAGAACTAATTTCCCCTTGAGGACAATAAAGTATACCTTAACCTTTTGTCTACAGTTCTTATTGTGCATGATGTTGTGTTGTGTGCATTTTCTCAAAGTGTTGAATTTGGCTTTTGGTTGTAGTGAAACATACACATACTACAGTTGTCCTCACGTCTAAGTGTATCCATGTGAACACGGGTTGTTTTGATCATGAGCTACAGGCCAGTGTGTTTGAGTAAATGGCCCCAAATGAATGTAATAGAACTACATTAGTGAGCTACTGAATTACCCCTAGAGTCTCCAGAAACTCTGCTTATCCACAATGTAAACCAGTGAAAATGAGAATCCAGTATTATTGTTTCATTTGGCTTTGATAGAGCCAATTCCTGTGAAGATTCTAAATGTGAATCATTAGCCACAAACTCACAAGATTAATAATTACTCAAATGATTAATTACTCTCGTGAACACATCAGTCTGTTTCCAATGGGCCATCTCACTGGTTTTGACTCTAATGGTTGCCATGCATGAAGCGGTCTTCTGTCAGCACCAGAGAGCAGTAGAGTGTGAGCATTTGTGATAACCGAAGGAAAAGAGTATGACGACTGTTATTTTTTGTTTAATTGAGCTTACATCATATCTTTACATCACAAGGATTACAATTATCTGCACATTTTAAAAAGCTGTTAAAATACTTGGCCACATGTACAATTATTAGTTCATTGTGAGTTACAGTCATTTATTTGGGATATTTGTCATTGCTGTGCATCTTACATCTCATGTATACTTCATGTTAGGTTATTTACAAAAATAACACTGCACCACAGACTCATCAAATCCATGTGTACGTGTTATGCACTCTTTATGCTTCACATAGTAAATGGTCAAAAACCTGAATGGTGTGTACAGTTATGCAGCATTATCTTTTTTACGTAACACTTGGGCCTTGTAATATGAAGTTTTTGGTACTACAAAGCTGGTTAACTGTTTATCAAAATAGCTTTCAGTGGTATGCGCTGAATGGATAACCTGGTCCAGAGCCGGTTAAAGTGAAACTCAGTAACTTTTTTTTTTACTTTAAATAAACTGTTTCAGAGGTCCATGCAATGGTTTAGTGCATTATTGTGGAGTGACTAAAAAGCCTCTGGGCCAAAAACAGCATTTGCAAGTCTGAGCATTGCCAACTCTTAGCCCTGGAAGTCTCAAGTCTCGCGAGAAAGCGCCACATCGCGATTAGCAAAACACAATAAAACAAGCAAGCAATGGTTTTATTTCTTAATTTTCATCATGGCAGAGCGGCAAAATGGCAGAAAAAACTTGATATGCAGAGGAGACTAAAGTAAAGTCAAGCAAGAGGTCCCACAGGGGTTAACGAACTTGTGAGTATTTGATAGTGCTTTACTCCAAAATGTAGGGGGAGCTCCTTTGAGAAAAATGTGTCAAAAACATTGATGCAGTGAAAAGTTAGAGTTGCGCTTTAAAGTCCACTACAAGTTACGAAAGATGTCTCTTTGACCAATCAGTGATGAGACACAAACTGCTGGTGTGCATGAGGGGGAGAAAACTGCAGAGGAAAAAACTGAAAAAAATAGAAGTGCACAATCTGCACTGCTGACAGCTGCATGAATGTAAAGGCAGCATTTCACATATTCCACATAAATGCACTCACAGCTCCACAAAGAAAACAAGTTGACAACCCACTTCATAGTCTGCTTATAGATGCTCATATTTGGTTTTGTCTATCTGAGTAAGAGAGACAAACAGTATGGGATAAGTTCAACTACCTTCGTAGAACAAGCCCAGCACAAAGAAATATGAGCCTTTGTTGCTACATCATAACTAGTGCACCAGGTTGACAGAATATCATAGAAGGGGCTAATGTGTTTTTAATGCCATTAACACACACGTAAAAAGAGTCAAATATACTCCAATGAAAATACTCTTAAAGTGCACTTATTGTTCGGTGACATTTCCAAGAACCCTCTAAAGAAGTCTAGACTTGGATGCAAGCTGACTCTGGCTGGCAGAGGAGTACTATAACCATAAACAGTATTACTACTTACTAATGTTTTAGTGACTTTTATATTACACCAAGCTTGTTGTGATTTTATAGCAGTTCTTGCTCTCCAGCCTCTCTTTATGACTTTAAGAGGCGTTTATTAAGATGACAAATGGACGTGGGCTCCAGCAGCTGTAATTATCACCATTACTCTGTTTACATTTGCAGCAGCGTTCGGGGCCAGGCCTCAGATCTCCCTCACAGGTCCTTAAGTATTTGATACCCTGCATCACGCTGTGTTTATGATACCGCCAAAGCCTTTATTACTGTCTGGGCTATCATAACAGTTGGGCACTTGCTTGGGGCCCAGGGTGGCAGGCGGGCAGTCCCTTTAGATGGGAGAGCATATGCATGGTGATGGATGTAATCCCTCTCCTCTTGCTGCCCTCGCTGTACACTGTAAAAAGTTCAGAAGGATCAAATTTTCAAGGCAACTTACTGCACTAGATGAGTTTGAAGTAAATTATTTTTTTTTTTCATTGAGAGTCTTGGGGGCTAAAGGCTATCTGCTTTAGGCTTGAGGCAGGGAACAACCTGGATAATGGTAAGTTAGTTGCAGGGCTGACACTTAGAAACATTCAATTTCAGGCAACCATCCACTCTTCATTCATTAAAGAGGCTATATTATGTTTTTATTTGTCTTTTTAAACCCATTTTGGTAACCTCTAGTAACCACTGCATGTTTTACAATCTTTACAATCATTATCTGACCAAAAAAAAAAAAAAAAGTTTTTAATATGTACTATATTGGTGCCATAAAGAAACATGTGAAGAAGCATGCAGTTGTGCTGTGCTCTTTTATACAGAATGAGAGGGAAAAAAAGCTTTTTACTTACCTAAAGTTTTTGTATGATGCCACTTTACTACAAAATAAAAAACAGGTCAGTGGAGAATCAGTGAAAACACCGTTTTTTTGGAGCAGACTGGATACAGAGGGCTTCTTGATTGGTCAGTGTTTCCTGGAGTGGTGGTGGTGGCGGTGGGGGGGGGGGGGGGGGGGGGGCGGGGGCGGGGGCTCAGAAAGGCCATGCCAAAAAATAGAGGATTACTCAAACAGGCATGAATAAAACAAAACATAACTCTTCATATGTTTTGATGTGGATTATAACATGGTAGATTTTTGCATAATAATGCCCTTCTAACTGACTGGCTAAGTTCACTTATGAATGGATACAAAAGAATACATAGTACCAACTAAGTATCTTTTGTTTACTTAATTTATCTTCATATGTCCAAAAACACTAAACACTGACTCACCTTTTAACTATTTTTCCTGTTAGGAGTCATGGAGGGCAGATGAATGTCCCAGCTACTTTGGGTCTGAGGCGTGTACACCCAGGACCCAGTTAGTCACAGGCTCAACTACATCAATAAATGCATATCTTAGTCCTTGGAGGAAAGCCAAACATAGAGACATTCTGTAGTAACACAGTGAGATTGTTTTTTGCCGGTGTTGGGTTGATTGTATTGTTCGGGAATATTGTTATTAAGGTAAACAACTTAAATTTCTTTTTTTTTTTTTTTTTTACAGTGTACTAGCCCCCTGTACTGGTCTTAACGACCCTGGATCCCCCTTCAAGGCTGTGAACCCACACAGCGCTCAGGCCTGCCTTCATGCTTGTTGACTTCTGAGGCTCTGATGTCATAATGAAGGGACTGCCGCTTTGATACGGCTCCCCAGGAATTTCATGCTCCTGTGTGTGGAACAGGCTCAGACGCTCAGCTGGCAGGTACAGTAGAAACTGGAGTTTTATTACCCCTACCCGGGGGGATTAGCGGCCGGTCCAGAGGCAGGGGTGGGACAGCCTGAGCGGCGGCAGCACCGGGGCCCATCGGACCACATCAGGGTCCAGGGGGGCCCACCAGGCTCCTGACTCCATTCAACCTCAGAGCTGCATTTCTCACGCCATCTAATCTGAGAGTGTAGCCCCAAATCTGATAATCTCTTTCAAAGACTGAGGAATCCAGGGCAGTATATTACTGTGGCAGCCATTTTACATGATCCATTTACTCCAGTGTTTGGTGTTTTTCAACCGAGTACACTGCCAACTAAATGAATAGGTGAACTATCTGATGAAGAGAGAGAGGAATATGGATACATTTTCACAACATTATGGACTGCTGCTCTGTTTCTGATAGCAGATTACAACCAAATCCAATGGTTTTCCAGAACATAATGTAAGACCACACTCTATGGGTGATTAGGAATTTCAACTAAAGAGACAATTTTATTAATTTTAATGTTTTAAGTGCAGTGTTCACAAGGTTTAGGGGGTGGATGCATTTTCATTACCAAAATAGATCAGAAGCATCCACAACATGTAGCCTACTTTGCCTTAAAAACGAGTGTTTATTAGTAAGTAGTCGTAGTTTGTATGGCTCTCAGCCTGTGATTTAGAACAGCATTGATGTTTTTATAATACACTTCAGATACAGTTCATATCTCACTTGAGGTAGAGTGTTACGTAGCAGATATCACTCTCCTGGATCTAGACCCCTTCAGAGGCTACTAGGGGTGTAACGGTATGTTTTTGCAACAACAGAATATGGATCATTTGGCATTGCATTGATCCGATTCAAGAACAATATTGGCTGATTTAGAATGATATGATTCGATACTATTCAACACCTTCACATTGATACAATCAATACAGCAACTTTTTGCAAAAGATTTTTAAAGTTTACTCTCAAATGTAGCATTGCAGTTGAGGTTACTAATGTCCAGCAGATAGAGAGTGAACCACAGTTGACTCTAACATTTTATTTGATTAAAAACACAAATATTACATAAATAAGACTTTATTTTACTTTACTTAACATGCAAATTTCTAATATTTATATATATATACTTCTAGAAAACAATAGGAATTGATAGAAGATAATGTGTATTGATATAGTTGTATCACAGGGATAAAAAACCTATGCATGGATACATTAATTATATTGTTATACTCCGATAGGCTACTGTACAAAACTATCCAGTACTAACATGGTCTGTACTGTACCACTCCAGTGGAAAGGTGCCTTATGTGCATTTTAATAATGAAGTATTCCTTTGCAAAGAGGTGCAGCAAGGCCTTTTACTCCCATTCACCAGACTCTATATTTTTCTAAAGACATGCAATGACTTGTGTATAGCATCAATCATTGTGTCTCTTCAAGTAATACACACTTTTTCATTAAACAAAGAAAAAAGAGTTCTATAAGAAAAAGTTTTATTAATAATGTGTGTAGTGTAGTTTGACCTAATGTTGATTATGAGATTAATAAACAAAATATCTGTTTCATTCGGATCTGAGCTTAAATCAAAGCCATTGAAGTAAAAAAAAAAATAATAATAATAAAATTGCAAATTCAGATTAAACATGACCCTGAGTGATTGCTGCATTGGTCAGAATTGTTTGTGCTTTAGCCAGAAATCATCTGAAGATGCTGTGGCTTAAATAGGAAGCAGAGAGAAGTGAATGAATAAGTATTTGTGAAGAGTGGGAGACACATGTTCACTGTCCATCTCTCAGCAAATGTCTTTATTACATCAAACAGGCTGCTCTATGTCAGGACAATAGCAGGAACAAAGCCGCAGTTATTTCCGCTCATACCTTTAATGATGTAATATATTTGGCCATCAGCTAGAGGGGAGTAGCAATCAGCCAGGATAAATGGCATTCCTGCATGACTCGCGGAGCACGTCCACGGCACTGGAGCGCTCCTGATGGGGAAGAAATTTATCATGGATTTACCATATCCCTAAAATCAGTCTGGAGTGCCTTTAAAGCAGGGAGCAGGGAGACACATATGAAGAGTCTGCTCAGCGTAAATACTGACCTTGCTCATACTTCACTTCACCAACAGTTTTAAAGTTGAACCTTAGTACCAGGGTTGAGATAAGTTACACCAAATGTTATTAAGATTTGGTCATGGAGAGTCAAAGGCCAGTGTACTGTTTGTGCTGGTCCCAAGCCTGGATAAATAAAGAGTGTTCATTCAGCATAAAATTCTCTGCCAAAAGTTTTAGAACAGCACAAACTTTTCCAATGGCTTTAATAATTTGCAAGCAGTTAAAATCCAGTTAATAGCTTGAAATGGTACAAAGTTAAGCGATGAACTGCCAGAGAACAGAAAAAAAGGTAAGGTAAGGTCTTCTTGAGTTGGTTTGGGATGAACTGGGTAGAAAAAGCAAAGCAACCTACAACAACAGACATTTCGAGTTGGGAAAAGCTTTCTGAAGAATATCCATTGAAGAAAGATAACATGAGTGTGTTAAGCTGTTGCAAAAGGGATACTGTGATGAGTCAAAAATTTAGAATACATTTTGGTTTGTGCATTGATTCCAAGATTTATTTTTTTCTACTTCAGTTGTTTAAGTGTTCTACTCATTTCAGAGTACTATGAAACTTTATACTGTAGTTTAAATTGTGTAAGTTTTGTGTAATTATGCTCAATTATGCAGAGGCAGTGTGTAGAGCTGTAAACTCAAGAAAGTTCCCAACTAAAAATGTTTTAATATAATGGTAACCAGAACCAGAACAATATGTTCAAAACAAAGTCATCTGGACTTGTTTTTTTGAAGATGTTTCACCTCTCATCCAAGAAGCTTTCACAATACTGAAATCAAACTGGTAAGGGAGATGAGTTTTGTGCTCATAGGAAGGAGGTTTGGTTTAGAGTAGAGTAGATGCAAGTCTAAACCAATATTGTTTCAGGTTTTACCTCTCTAAACAGTTTAATTTCAGAATTGACAAAGCTTCTTGGATGAGAGGTGAAACATCTTCAACTTCACAAATCAAGTCCAGATGACTTCTTTTTTAAACTTTTGTTGTGATTCAATGAGGCAGGATGTCTCACAGAGTTTTCACAGACAACAAGAGAACATTAGCAAATGATCATTGTCAATAGATGGTTAGGGCTTTGTTTCGTGATGCCATATAACAGCACTGTTTTAGGACCTGTGCTTCCCATCAAAGCTTTGGCATGGTTATACTATCTATAGATTTTTACAACATGACTATTTTGTGCTACAACACATGGTACATAAACATAAACAAAGAGGCAAACATGTACATTTTGAAATGTACTTAATGCATTTATAATACCCAACCTGCTCATTACATATTTTTCCCAACAATCATCACGATAAGATATCCCCAGTAGAATTACATATAAACAGTTTTAATCCCTTTTTATGAAACAGTGCTGTATAGTTTATTATTTACCTTGTGCACAAAGCCTCCACTGCTGGCTCCATGGGACATTAGCTCACATACAATTTTTCCTCTTTTTTCTTGACGTGGTGGAAATAACCAGATTAGGTGATGGATAGGCCTCTCGGGAAGAAGGTTTGGATGCAGACAATTACAGGCTGTGTTTTCCAACAGCAGTGTCAGATGACAATTTCATTAGCTTAGATTAGAGCTGGAGTGCACACATTACAGCGCATTATTACACTTTCCTGCATGAAGGAGCCATCGTGCTGTTTGACGAGCTTTGGCACATGAAACAACAGCAGTGTCCACACACAGTCACATATAAACCAATGATCTCTGAGCAATTTAAGACCAAAGCACAATAAAATGAAAACAAAAAATGTCTGAACTTGGATATTTGACTTGGTAGCACACATTTTAATCGTATTGTGTATGAAATATCATGTGATAAGATTCATTCAAGGCCCACTTCAGACCTAAAATTAAACTCCAGACTGTATTAGTATGTTTGATGTGGACTTGATGTAGGATTTTGGAATCACTAAGAGGTTGTTTACATGATAATACATTTTGGGGATTGGCTGATTGTTAACACAAGGCTGGCATTTCCACTACCCTAGAATCCTACAACAACTTCATAAAATTGTGTTTTAATATTCTGCCACTGCCATTTCAACAAATTCAAGGTGTCAGTGCAAAAGAAAAGCACAGCATAAAATAATTTATGAAAAAATGTATATGGCTTTTGATATCAATGCATTACAGCTCAATTTATATTTTCTTGCACCACTAGTGTCCAGCATAAGTCAACATAGAAACAGAAAGGAATGAAATACAGGATATGAAGTTGAAAATACTACACACTAACTTCACAATAAAGCATAAAAACATGACATGTTGTGAAACCAAATACTGATTCAAAATGTCAATCACTCTGACACACTGTTTGTGCTCTCTGTGTAATTTTAACATAGTTCAACATAGTTCACTCAGTGCACTGTAAGTAAATATAGCTTCATGGTGAGCATGTTCCTTCTCAGTAACACATGAAGACATTTCACATCTGATTACAATTTATGGCTGCATTTCTGAGTGTTTCCCATTCATCTCTGATAGCCACTGCTCACTTCCCCTTTTTTCTCTTATTTCTGTCATTGACAAACGTCTGGAGTGATGTCACCAAATCATGGTATTTGATCTCCAAAAATAGGAACAATAAGTAACGGATGGAAGCTTGATTGGAGAGCTAAGCAGTTTCTAAGAATTTATTGTATGATGTAGTACATATGCAAATTAAACACATATTCTACTGGAGGGTAACGAGATATTGAGATAATTAAGTAGCTTATTAGTAGCACTGTCACCTCAAAACCAGTGTAGTAGTTGTAATAGCAGCAGTCAGGGTAGTAATAGTAACAGCAGCAGTAGTAATAGTAATAATAGCAGCAGCAGAGGCAGTAGTAGTAGTATAAACAGGAATAGTAGTAGTAGCAGCAGTAGTAATAGTAATAGTAGTAGAATGAGAAATAGTAGTAGATTTTAGTTGGCAATAACAAAAAACAAGCTTCAAAAGTACTTTGTGAACTTTACTTCCCTTACTTCTTCAGTAATGCATTTTAAAGTAGCAGTACCTTTACTTGAGTACAGATTTTGGAGTACTTCCTCATCTGCTACTAATAGAAACAACCTCCACCTGTCATCAAGTGTGGAGCTGCTGGTTGGAGGATTAGCACACTTTACCACATCTAGTCCAACATTTGTTCATATTATGTAAAAAGCAATCAGATTTGCATGTGGCTGGCTGCAGAGCGAGGGATGTTTGAAGTCCTTTTTTTTCTTTAGATTGTGGTGTAATTCTGTCTGGTTTTGCTGGAAGAGGATGAAAAATATGTTGTCTGAACTCGGTAGCCTCTAATCAGTGAAAGCAATGAATCAGATGTGCACAGAAACGTTAGAGGAAAAGGGGATATGGAATAAAAGTTAGTCTGCAAATATGATTTTTTTTCCCCATTTTTTTTTTTTTTTTTTAAATAATGAAGTCATGATATGGTTTTTCAGTTGCTGTCCTTATGCAAACTTTGAACACCACATCCCATGGGAGGCCAGAAGAAGCAGCGACCCTTACCCTTGGAGGAGACTGGAAGTAAAGAAAAGCGTCATACTGATGGAGACCTACCTCCTAAAAATATTAACAAATTAAGTTAATATTATAAGTCACAGCAATAACAAAATATATTTATTGAAGAAATGTTATCTTTGAAATGCATGCATCTTTAATCTGTATTAGACTTTTAAAATAAAACCCTTTAGTTTCAGTGAGTAGTATGGATAATTCCTTAGTGAAAAATTCCTACAGATTATTGTTCTATTGTTGACGATACTGGCAATAAATTTCACTCTAAGTGGCATTAAAAAGTCTTAAAAAGGTCTTAAATTTCACAAGACAAAACCTGGAGCAACTCTGGAAATCTAACTTATTTATTTTTTGCATGAGACCTACTGTAAGTTATCATCAGAGGCTAAAGGCAGAGCAATTGAACTTGAACATTTCAAAGACTTGCTCCGGTTGTTGACTTGCAGCTGCTCAGAGTTTGTGGAGCTTCCAGCAGCGCCCCTTTCACTTGATCCAGCCCATTCCCAACAAGGTGTCCCAGCGACGGGCCAGAGTCTGCGCTGAAAGACGCACAGCTCCACTCACTGCAGGCCAAACATCCCCACGTTCATCTGTCTGCACCACTCTCACAGTGATGGCTGCCAGTGGTTCCTGAGCGCAATCACAAACTTCACATTTGGCCCCGGATCAATCAAACACAAGGGTCTTTTCAGGAGCCAGTTATTTTGTATTTTGCATTGCATCAATCATGTTCTTTTCCACATTCTTTTTACTGACTGTTTGGTAATGGATTAAGGCATTCACTCACCAGTGTTTTCCATTTTGGTTTTTAAAGAATCTGAGACATGCTACAAATGTGAACCTTATTGTTTTACATGCTACATATTTTGCTCTTTTCTTGGTCACAATGCCATTTTGCATTTTTTTGCATGAAAAGAAGCCTAGATGGTCAGACAATTAAAGGAGTTGGAAAAGGTAATAATTTGTAGCTATGAAAATCCGAAATGGTGAAACTTAGCTTGATCTTTTTATTTTTATTAACTATATTGAGGGCGACAGTGGCTCTGGAGGTTAAGTTCGCCCAATAACCAAAAGGTGGGAGGATTTATTCCAGCTCCAACCCAATGCATACTGTTGTTGTGTATGTATGTTGTTGTGCAGAACATTGTTGTTTGTTTACTTATACATACTTCCTGTATATACAGCATACAGACCTGGTTTAGGGCTGAATTCTCTGTCTATGAAGCATCAAAGTTATAATGAATCAAAATGGTGGCTGGAGTCTATATTTTACAATGGTACAGAACTATTAAAAACATTTTCTGACCATGATCCAAACAGTGTTCTAGGTCCACATTAAAGATGAATAATTTTCTTGGCCCTTCATTGATTTTTTTTTGAAAATAAAAAAATCACACCATTTTTTTTATCTGGAAAATAGACCAACAAACAAACCAATGAACCAATCAAGCTTAACTTTCTTGGCGGTGGATATTTCAATATTTACAGTTGAGTTTTTACAGAATAATGTTACAAGACATTCTAAAAAAAAATCTGGGAATCAGTTTAGCTTTGGAAACTTTTGGAGTAGAGCTTTTTTATGGTTCTTGCTGTAGTGTGAAGGTCATGGCAGGTGTACAGTGGGAGCTTGTTTTCAGCAGCACTAGACCATGGACTTTACCCCGATGTAACCCCTACTGTTTTCTGGGCACCAAAATGGAAGAAATAAAATTATTATTATTATTATTTTTTAATTTCCAGAGCCAACTAAAATAAATGTCTCTATGGTAAAAGTATATTAGAGTAACAAGTTCACGGTGCTCTGACTCAGTGGAAATTGCGGTGAGGACCCTGGAGTGACCCGTCATGGAGGAGGTTAAGTGGGCCTTCACTCTCTGTGCCTCCACAACACTTTAACGGTGAGCCCACAATAACAACAGTAACACTGTCACACACACTCAGCTCTTTTATGGAGCCAGCCTCGGCCCCTGGGAGCATCATTGCGTCGCCATGGCAACACTGACCCCTAAAATCTGGCTGCAACCCGAGCCCGCCTCCAGATTTATGGGTGTTTTCAGCTTGTTACAGCAGATTTATCTACACAATAAAAAAGAACAACAATCTGCAGAAATCATTAGGGGGAGCTGGAGAAAAGGCACTAGTGCTCCAGAAGCAGCTGAAATATAACGCTCAGATGATAAACTGCTCAGACTACAGGGAGCTTTGAACTATCAAAGGATCTGCGCTGTAGAGTGAGCAAAGCAAAGTCACTTCTTAAACTTTCAACATGTATTTTCTTTTCTTATTTTATTTTAGTTTTTTGATTAATTGGAAAAAAGGTTTAACCTAATAATGCGATGTTATATAAATTATCTGTGGCAAAACAAGGCATTTTAGGCTTTATTCGAAAAGAAATTATGGGTGAGAAAGCAGGGAGAGACATTTGGTCATACTCACGCTGCATGCTTTACCAATTGAACTATAGTGCACCGCAAGAACCTTTTCAGGCTTTTGAGATCATTTTGAACACCTCTCCATTACCGTTTCACATGTTATAATTAAATTAAAATAATGTATGAGTATGACTTTGCAGAGAATGCTTAATGGATTAGGTGTCTGTGGCCCCCCTGCTGGCAACGGTGGGGGATGGACAGAGCATAAAATTATCACAGCTATTAGCAACATGACGCTAACAGATAGATAAATGGGCTGACTGCTTCGTAGTGACGGCAATTCAAGTGCTGAAATTGTTAGAAAAAGTCAGGTTATAGTGTATGGACTTAAGACACATGGGTAGAGCCGTGAGTGTTTTCAGCTCTTGAGAAGGGCACAAGCTCAGCATGGATTACTCAAACAAGTGTGAATGAAACAATGTACTACTCCAGGTATGTTTTTGATGAGGAAACATTATAACATGTTTAAAAGCTCAAAATGTTATATATTTGAAAACTATAATATCAATGACTTTAATGGCTGAGAACATTTATCCTGTCATGTGACCTTTGGCCAATCCCATACTCAAAGGATGCTCCAATAGGCTGTAGGTCTATTCAGCCTGAAAACATCATATCAGTAGAAGTGAAAAAGCCTTCTTGAAAAGTGGCTATTCCAGCACTGCCTGTGTGGGCTTTCTGGACATCTTACTTTATTTCTACCTGTCTAAAATATCACCAACACTGACAAAAGGTCACGGGACAATGCTGATACTTGGCTAAGTTTGATTTTTCTATTACAAAGATTTGCAGCATCTCTCTGTCAACATCATTATGCAGCCTGTGCCCAAACCAAAGAACATAAACTGTCTAGACATTACAACAACCATCTTCTATGTGGAGGGGGTATCATGTTATGATGAATTAGATGAATCTGTTCTTTGAAAAATCTGTGCGGTTTGGCCTTAACGTTTTCATGAATTATTTAGATGCAACTGATTGGCTCTCCTCTACCCTCTCATTACTCTAAAATCTAAACCTGAACTATTCCAAATTTTCTTCCACAAAATGCTAATGCATTCCACCAAACCTTAAACCTTAAACCTTAAACCTTAAACTTTGAGTTTTCAGTGTTTACAGCCATCCCATATTTACAGTATTTGTAAAGCTATCATTGCCAGCACAAAGAAAGCACTTTCTCTGAATTATCAGCAGATTCATGTTGAAGTTGTGTAAACCAAAAGCTTATGGCAGCATCCCCAACAAGGCCTTTCTCTATGAAGGCATGTCCTTGGCTCAAGATTCCAGTATTTGCTAATCATTCTCAACTAAAATCCTTGATCCTTGACATATAATTCCTATCACAGTATGGAATTAAAACGTTTTTTCTCAAATACAGGAAAAAATACTTTTCCTTTAAGTGTTGAGGCACAGTTATTCAAAACCTCAAGCCCTCCTTCTGCACTCGAGACCGATCCAAGAATTTCCTTGGAAGTCGGTGATGAATCAGAACTGAAGCCATTAGCGTAGCGCAGTGATGAAGACAGATGACATAAGCCGAGTGGTGCTGAAGTGCTAGAAGCCTCCAAAACAAGCTGCACCAGTGGGATGAGCAGAAGGGGCTGGTACTCGGGGGTCTGGACGTCTTCATTCCTTTCCGCAGATGTGAGTGATCCCCTTCGCATTTGCCATGGTGTGGAGCTCTGTGACCCGTCAGGGCAAGCAGGAGGCCCTCCCTTAAGCAGGCTTGACCGACCCGCAGTCACACACGGCACGGTCAAGCCCTGGGCAGGGGGATTTGAGATGTGACAGCATAATCAATTTCCATGATTCATGATGGCCCCCGAAAAAAGAGGGCGCGCTGAGAGACTGGGCAGCTGAAAGAGGAGAGCAGGAGGGGGAATGCTGACAAGGACTGCGGCCATGTATAGCAATAGCAGTACAGACACTCTGCTTCCAGCCTTCTCCGTTCGGGACATCCTACATTACAATTATGGGACAGTTTATTGATCCCAGTGGGGACATTCACTCTTTGAGAAAAGTCAGGTCAACGGCAGTACAGAGGAGCACCCTGCAGCTATAAGTCTGTCCCATCCAGATTCATAAGACTGCACAAAACAACTATCTCTAGATGAGGAAAACCACAGAGTTTGTAATAAAACAATCAATAAAAACACTCAAAGCCTCAAAAAGGAATATGTTTTACAGATTCTAGCATCCTGTAGGCAGAAAACTATCCTTCCTACACACAACTTTAAACAGGAATCAAGTTAAAGTGCTGGAGCTTTTATTTCTTTTTACTCAGCTTAATTAGCTCAAATCTTTTACAGTGGACTTTTCTGAACTTTCTACTATGTTATATTGTTCCCTCATCACAAACATACCTGGAGTGTGTTTTGTTTCATTCACGTCTGTTTGAGGAATCCTGTATTCACTGGCCTGCCCTTTCTGAGGCCTCAGAATGATTGGTTCCACAAACCTCTGCCTACTTTAGGAAGAACTAACCTAACAAACCCAACATCCATTCTGCTCTCATTCATTTATCCAAAAAACGGAGTACAGCTCTGTTCCCACTGATTCCTCACACCTATTTTTTTTCATTTTGTGGTAAAATGGCATTATACAAAAGGTTTAAGGAAATAAAAAGCTTTTTTTCTGTTTGTGTTCAAAAGACAGCAAGAATCTGCACACTGCTGCCCTCTGTTGGTCTCTTCCCCTGTTTCTTTAAGGGAGTAATAAAGTATTTAGTGGAAATGCTTTCTTTTAGTCAGATATTGTTTTTAAAGGTTGTAAAAGATGCAATGCTATTCTAGAGGTGACCAAGATTGTAGAGATCATTGATAAAAAGCACAATATATTTATTTTAACTCAACTAGCTAATAAGTAACTTAATTCAGCCTTACAAAAAAAGTGAAGTTAACTATTCTAACTTTCCTTCTAAGCTTAAAACGGTTTTCTCAAGTTAATTTAGCTCAACTTCACCTAATTGAGTTAACTGAAGTCATTAACTGAAACCATTCCTATTTAAAGTTAGTTTAACTTAGTGTAATTTAAGTTTACTTAACTCATGCTTACTTGACTTACGGGTGAAGGAAGTTTTTTGAAGAACCCAGTAAAAAAAAGTAATACCCCACCTCAGACTTTTCCTTTTTTAAGTATGTAAACAGCTATGGCAGCCTTGTTGGGACATACTGTTGTCTTGGATTAAAGCCCAGTGGGAAAAATCTGTTAATAATACTTAAACTCCCAATACGTTTGTGCAAGAATGCATTCCAAAATATAGATTGTGCTTTTCATTCTGCAGTTCTCAGTTTGTCTCATCTAGGCATCAGCAGAAACAGGAAACAGTGAAACTTCCAATTAAGGGTTACAAGGGGCTAGAGCCGATCCAGGTACTTTGAGTCTGACCCAGGGTGCACTCTGAAATTTCCACTTCACATAACACTTTAAGACCTACACTGACAGTTGTGCATCGGTTGAAACTGATTGGTAGGAAGGGCATCTGGCCTAAAAACCTGGATGCTTTTGCAGACACTCTGGACAAAGCAGAATCATATAATATAAAATCAAACTTCAGTATACAGTAGATATAGCAAAGGGCTTGGATGTCTGGTAGGAAGAATATTTTACTAAGGATGTTTCAGTAAAAAGTCCAGTCAGCCTTGGCACGCTGTCAGCTCTGAACAGGTTTTTATTCCATATGTGCTATTGAGCCAGACATCTGAGTAAGGACACTTTTGCTGTGAACCGTATTAGACTTGTAAAACGAGGCACTTTATGATTTAGAACTGATTTCTGGATAAATGGGGAAAAGTCTACAAAACCTTTATCTATGAATCAATCAAATCTTATCTGAAAAGGCCTAAAATCAAAAGAAACATTTTCAGTTTAAAAGCATACTATCGGCAAATGACCAGTCCTTCTCATTACTGGAATAAATTGTCATTCTATGGTTGAACTTAGTGGTGTTTCCCCATTGGCCGTCTCCAGTTCAGTGCTAACTCAAGGCCGCTCTGGTGTGCAGCCGGTGAATGACTCAAACAGCTGACGCTTTGTGCAGATGTGAGACTTTGTCGCTGTGGATAATGTCACAGACTCGTAAACGCCATTCTGAGAAACTGAATCTATACTCTTTTTCCCTGCCGTACATTCTACACACGGTTCATCTACTGACCTTTACAACCCGGAGTAAGAGTTCACACATATAAAAATGAAAAGGAAAAACAGCCATCAAGAAAACTGGTGTGAGATTCCCAGGCTAACAAATGTTCAGTTCTCTCCAATAAAAAAAAAACATGCCCCTATTGGCTGTTGTCTACACGGCTTGTCAACATTGAATCAACAGCATTGGTAAATTCTAAGTGACTATTTCAGCAACAACCAAAGAAAAACATAAGGAAGTGGCTTTTAGTAACATTACAACCAGTAACTATATGGCACAGGAGGAAAAGCAGGCTGTCAACTAACTGGAAGGTTGATGGTTTGATCCCCGCTCTCAATAGTTCATAGTGTTGTAGTGTCTTTACATAAAGTGTCACTTCACCCACCTTTCTTCCAGTGTCAGCATACACTGTCTGAATACATATGCTTTTGAGTGTGTATGGATGAATGATTACTTGATGTGCTGTGATTAAAGTGTACTGGGAAGTAGAAAATGGCCTCTTCTGTTCGACCTTTACTGCGACTAACTTTCTCTACTTGCTCCTCGAAAAGTTCAGTCGTTGTCTTTTGCTTTGACTGTTGAGCTGTGTTCCCAATGGTCAATGCATGTACTGCTCCAATCGTCCATATCCGCAAGCTCTGGGGGAATGGACCAACATAAAAACAGAATGAATGCAGAAGACTAAGTAAATAAGTAACTAAGACTAAATAAGGCTTAAGTCGAACTAATTGTAGGTGGCACACTGTCTGTAAATTTAAATCTATGTGATTTGTATTACTGTAAATATCCAGAAAAAATCAAAAGCAAAATACTATAAAGTCATGTCCTTTGGGATATTTTATGTGTTAAGATCAACATTAAACCACATATTTCAAATGGCACACATGCAGTCATAAATAAGTGTCTGGTTAGTGAGCCTTGTCTCTTTTCGCTTGTTTGTCCACCTCTCAAGGTCACGGTCTTGGCCTGTTAGCAGACCACAGCGGCCCCAGTGCTAAACATGGACCGGGCTGGCGGCCGTGGGTGGGGGTGGATCTGTCTGTCTCCCCCCCGGGCCAGCAGGAGCTTGGCCTCTCTGCCCAGACGGCCAATGACCCCCGTGGAGACAGCCCCGCGTCGAGTTGCTGCCGGGGCTCTTTGAAAAGCCCTGGGCCTGCTTGAGTGATGTGCCATATGGGCCGTAGTGCCATCCAGGAGCCCCCCGCCAGGACAGGCATGGGCCGTGGGAGGCAGCGCCCATGTCCCACTGATCCGGCCTGCAGTATGTATAACACAACTACACGCTGTCATTTACTGTACGCTAAGACGGGATTTCCCCTTCACATTACATGCATACAGATCCACATTCAGGCCTGGTATACACTTGGCCTCAATACAACTAGATTCTTGACAGGACTATATGTTGTGAAATGAAGTGAAAATGATAGTGGTAGTAGTAGTAATAAGAGTACCGTACATAATACTAGAGTAATTTTCCCATCCCTGCATAAGAACTATGTGGTTGCAACAAGCTTTCTTTGTCTTACAACCAAGCCAAATGTGCTCAGTATAGTTAGTGGGTCCTCTGTGTTGCTGGATTGTATTGAACATGGGTCAGTTATGTGTGATCTATGTTGAAGGAATTTATAATGTTTATGAAAATTGTCTTGCAGTTCTAGCAAACCATGTCAGTTTCAAAATGGTTCATCCAATCGGAATTATGTTTTTTAGTCTTTGTAAAACCCTTCTACTTCCGAGATGGACCATCAGACTCCAAATCTGCATGTGCTCTGATCAGTGCAACCTCTCTTTAACATGAAACTCAGTAACTGCTTGTTTCTTCACTGCTTCTGCCTCATTCTCTTCTATGGCACACCCCCTTACATTTGGGAGTAAAGCACTGTTGTAAATACTCACAAGTCCAGTTGACTCCTATATGAACCCTCGCTCAGCTTTACTTTCGTTTTTACCTCTGGGTAACTGTACAAAGGTTTTTTCTGCCATTTGGCCACTCCGCCAGGACAATAATCAAGAAATAAAGCCATTGCTTGCTTGTTGTTTTACTAATGATGATGGGACAGATTCTTACAAGACTGGAGAATTTACACAGCTGATTTATACTGAGGCTAGTGTCCCGGTATAAGTGGTCTAGTGACACCCCTGCCCAACTGGCAGTCAATAGTTCTTTAGCATGGGGCTGTTACTACATTGTGTGTGAGTGCAGAGCAACAGCCACAACAACAACAAAAAGTTTAAGTTTAAAGGTGTATGCGTTTACATTGTATTTTGGTGAAAAAAAAGCATTGTCTTGTAAGCATCAATTGAGTTTTTAATGTTAGTTAAAAAAGCTGAGGGTAGTGTTTAGAAAATCTTGCACATTCAGTGTTTATCCCAAATCCCATTTGTATAATTACTATAACTACATAATAATGCTTTCTGCTTCAGTTGGTAACACACTTCTATAAGATCACTGTGAGAATTTTGTGTTACTTTAAAAAGTCAACTAATATATTACTGACATTAAGAAATACATTCTAATTTTGACTTTGTACACAATGTTAACCAATGCAATTAGCACTCATAATTAACTGACAAAAAGAAGATGTCATCCTATCTTCTGTGGAGCATGAAATAACTCGGAGCAATAGTAAAATGCCTAACTAAAAGACAGACACGTGTTATGTCAGGCACTTAGATGCAATGTTCACTGAATACTAAAATAGAAAGTGCAAACAAACAGGAGTTTAAAGACATTCTGGAGCTGTTTAACACATCTATAACCCATCTCACATGATGCCCTGGTTTATTATGACAGCTCAATGACAGAATAAATACTTCCACAGTTTGGAAATGGTGAAACATTTCCATCTGTGTAAAAGCTGCATATGTAAGGATTGTCCATGGATTCAGATGAGACATGTATGCTCAAAATGTAAAAGAAAAAAATCGATTTCAGGTGTTATAGACCTAAAATTGTAAACGTACACATGGTGATTTTATGGTTTGTCCAATCACCTGCAAATATTTTACAAAAAATTTCTCCCCTTTACAAAAAATTTGAACAGGAGACCTTCCAGATAGGTATGCCTACGGAGCAGAGTGCTACACATGTCAACCTCAAACAATATAAACAATATAAAAATCTGGTTATGGCCGTAGCTATCTTAAAATATATTAATAAATACTGTGAAAATGAATACATTTCTACTGTAACTAAAAGGTGTATTAACTTGTTGCCTAATGTTCTAGATGTGTGAATTGAACTAAGAGGGTCAGCCCTATGTTCCCACAGCCCTATATTCCCACTTTTTTTTTTTTTTTTTTAACTAGGCCCTTTGTTCCCACAAACTTATGGTCCCACATTTACATTTTTTTTATTTATGTTTTTAGGTCCTATGTTCCCACAGCCTAAGTCTAACATTACCAAGATTTTTATTTTTTCCAGAAATAGGCCCTGTGTTCCCACAGTCCTATGTTCCCACATTTCTATGTTTTTAATTTCAAAATTAGGCCTTATGTTCCCACAATTGTTAGATTTAAGGTTAGGATTAGGGTTATGTTTATGGTAGGGTTAGGGCTTAAGTCATACATTTTACCAAAAAAAAAATAATAATAATAATGTTAGAAATGTGGGGATATTCAGCTGTGGGAATATAGGGCCTAGTTGGAAATAAAACCTTAGAAATGTGGAAACATAGACGCGATGCTGAACTAAGAGAATGTTTATCTGCATGTTACCGTACTGACTGATGACACTGGCAATACAAACGCTTGAAAAGCTTGAATTTTTGTGGAGTGAGAATGTGTCGATGAGTAGCCAGCCCACAACCAAAACATTATGTTCTGAGCAAAACATCTTCAACTCTCTAAAAAAATATTTCCTTGCCAATCAAAATCAAGTAGCTGATACTTAATCAAGATTAGATCCGTTGATTTTATTTGCATTTTTTTTTTCCTTTACTGACAATATGTTACCACGTAAAGCTCATTTTCAGGCTTTTTATATGAAAGCACTCAACACTCAGTTCCTGTGTGATAACAGAAAAAAGCCACAGCTTCAAACACAACACCTGCCTTTAGCACTCAGCTTGTTCTTTCAAGTATTGCATATTTAACCCTGTTATACGATTGTGTTAGCATATTAATAGGAGAACTTCTTATTCCTTTGCCATAGGGAGTGAGTATTTTCCACGAACCACAGGCCTACAGTATACAGACCCATTCTTCAACCTTTCTCCACCTGCACCACATCAAGAGCTCTATCTAAACAAATTGAAGCATCATGACTATTCCAACATAAAGCTCCAGGCGGCCCAAATGGCTTATGCTTATCAATACCAGCTGAGGAATGAAATATGCTGGCTTCCCTTAAGTGGGATTTTTATTGATTTATTTAGACCTGATAACAAGAGTCGTAAAGCCACTTTTGAGCCATCATCTCCCCACCCTGACTCCCCCTCCCCAGCCGCTGCCACCTTCCAAAACACTCACTACTGCATAGGGTGGAAACATTTCACCATAGCTGTAAATCTCCATGCCAGATTTTTGTCTTTGATATCTTTGACTGGGTTTTTAAAGCTTGTGGAAGATTTGACAGAAGACAGATGGGTGAAGTGAGCAAAATCATTTTATGGGCACTAATTTGCTCACATAATGCCCGAGTCGTCACTGTCAGATGTTGTGGTTGCACACTTGTTTCGGATAAAGACGTCGGGAATCCCCTCGGAATTTGCCGTTTCCATACGTGTCTCTTCACCAGGCACCAGGAATTCTTTATTAATTCGCTAGGCCATCTGGTCTCGGGCCTAAGTCACTCCGAGGTCAAACATTACTTTCACTTAACATCAACAAAAGCAGAGTTTTTTTTTTTTTTTTTTTTACTCGAGGTGTGGAGTACAGGGAACATTTGACAACATTAAACAGCATGAGAAGAGAAATGTACAAGCTAATAGTCCCAAACACTATCGCATTTCAAAGTGGGCTAATCCTACTTTTAAATGAGAAGAATTGACTGCGCTGTCAAATTGGAATCAGCAGAAAGACTTTATTGTCGCCGCTTTAAACCTGTTTAATCATTACACAAGATAATCTGTACTTTATTAGATCTCAAAAAACCATAAACCCTAATTATCTCAGAACCTTATACAGTATGCGTTTGTGCTTTCAGGATGTGGAATCTTAAAGGTGGCGTGTGTAGGTTTTGACTGCATCTGTTGTGGGAATTCATTGCAAATCCACACCTCCTTTCAACAACAAAGCCTTTAACAGATATTTCATCCAGAATAATGTCAGGAGGACTGCCTTCATCTCCTGAACTGTGAGTGTACACATAGGAATACAGCTAGAAGAATGGAGGGTTTTCAGGCATTCTCGAAAAAGTCAGGAGAGGTTCTGAAGGATTGTGCATTTCTATAAAAGGCTTTTGTGGGCACCTGATAACGCTGATAATGCTTTGTACATTCAAAGTCTTAAATCTCACTGTAGCAAACAAGCACTTTTGCACTGTGCACTAAATATGGATTTGTTATATACTTTTTATCAAATATCAAGTACTGTATAATACACAGACAGACAAATGAACAAGCAACAAAGAAAAGTTATAGAAATAGAAAACAACACAACAGACATAACAAGGACAAAATGTTACAAGCAAAAGTCTGCCTTGCATTCACTTTTTAAATATGAAAAAATATTCCCTAGGATTATTGAATTTATTATTCTTAACAGACTAATTTTACAGATATCCTGAAATAATATTTGTGGGATTTATGTCAATTTCAATTTTAAATAATAAATTCTAAATATGGATTTTTTTTTAAAGAAAATTCTGCCTTTGACTAATCTACTTTTGCTAACTCACTGACATCCAGCTGCTCTCAGCCATATTGCCATTTGTTCTCTTAACCATTTTGAAGCTTGAGTATTTACCCCATCTCACAATAAAACATAATACATAGAAAAAATCTTAATCCAAATGGTATAGATATAATTGGTCCATTAATGACCTTTTCTAAAAATGTCAGCAAAATTTGACTGTAGCCACCTGCTAACGGACTAATAAACCAACAAACCTACCAACATGGGCAAAGGCTAACCTCCTAGACAGAAGGTTTTCTTGTTTGATGCTAAATTATTTCACATGAGCCTTGCTGAAATATCACTATCACTAAGACAAATAGCTTTGGTGGTTCAAAAACTAGATGGTTGGCAATTACAGTGCAGTGTAAAGGTCCTCTGTTGCATAGTGGAAGTAGTTCCACTATAGCCAATAGAAACAGCAATAATTATTCTTGGTGATTTCTCCAAACTGTTTGAAGAACACATGCCTCTGTGTGCAATCAAGATACATACACTGCTTTTTTCATCTTAAATAGTATAGTTACCCTATGCTTTAACAATCCCTGTCTGCTTGAGCATATGTGTTTTATCTGAAGCTATGAAAAGCTTAACCACAAAAGATTTCTATAACATACTAACAACTTTTCCCTTCAAATGTCTGACACTGTTTATTAGTGGGGAAGTGTTGAGGGCGAAATGGAGAGGTCCGACGGGGCCGGCTCTTGCTTGCTCAGCCAGCTGTGAGCCTACAAAAACTATACAGTAACATGAAACACTTAACGGCAGCCTGACCAAGGTCATAAATAGAGTCAAGGTGTTAAACAGGTGCAGAAATAGACAAAAGTAACAGGAACAGGAGAAGCAAGAGGGAAAAAAAGATGCATGAGGAGGACAGAGACGTATGACTGGACAGCCCTCGACCTCTGGAGCCAAGCTGGACCATGTTGTAATAAATTACCAGTCGTTAAGGGTTTGGACATATCTTGGCACGCACTTCAAAAGCTCTGCTGGGCTGTGGCTGTTAGCTTCACATTTGGCGTGGAGTCGGGGCAGGTTGTGATCCAGCTGCTCCTTCATGCTTCCACATCTGGCTGGCAGCGTCTTGGCTCAAATTGAGACTTGGTGTCTCCTGAAGTTTTCTTGTGACATCTTTATGAACACTTGCTGTTACCCATCTCGGCACCCACGGACTTTCTGGCTCGCCGCCCTGTAATAAACTTCACCACTGACACCCCTGACTCACAGGGTTTCCCGTCCAATGTTCTTCTCAGCCACAGGGAGATCTTAACACGAAACATGTGAGACAGTTTCCCCTTAATCGGTACAGTACAGGTCGGGTCAGTATGGCCTAAGTATGGCACTGGAGGATTCTAACGCAATCTTGTAATAACAATATATAAATCAAAAATATATAAATCAAAATATGCGGACCTTACATTGGACCTTGTATTGGTGAATTTAAAGTAAGGTAGACTTTATTGTCCTCCATCAGGAAATTTGTTTTCTGCATTTGACCCATCTTTCAATGACACTGGGGCAATCAGTCCAGATCTTGTACCAGGATCCTGGTCAGGAGTACCTCGCTGGAGGATTAGCCTATTGTGCATGATTTAGGTTGATGGGGGAAACCGAATCAGCAGAAGGAAAACCACCCAGACACAAGGAGAACATGCAAACTCCAGACAGAAAGGCCACATGTGGAAATCGAACCAAGGACCTTCTCTCTGTTAGGCGAACAAGCTAACAACTTTGCCAATGTGCTGAATGTTGCTTTATGGAGTCTTAAGGTTGATGGTGATTAGTATGGATGTAACTGTGAGGGAATTTAGTGTTGTCCCGTGGTTGTAAAGGAGAGGCTGGGAACTGGGGCAGGAGAAGTTTATTTACTATGAGTATGGGGCTCGGAGACAGTGAACACTCAACACATTGCAGTAGTATTGACCATTCAAGTCTGGCTTGTAATGTATTGCAGCAACAGCAAAGGTGTCATACATTCAGAACAAAAGCTACTGCATGTTGGACAGAGATAACTATAAAGGGAACATAACTTGTTTAAGATGTATGCCACAATTTAGGATTGTTTAGGTATATGGATAAGAAGGTAAAGGGGACCAAAATTCACAATAAGCAGTGGCACCAGCTAACATGTAAGCAGTGCGCGGTCTCCCTCATGACTATGTGCACTTTTCAACTTAACACCACTACAAGTGGTTGAGTGAAATCTGATATAGCTCACCACACACCACCACCAAAAAATATTTGACCAAAATAAACAAAACTTGACAATAATTTAAAAAAATGAATAATGGCCCAATTGTACCTATTAAAAGTATTGTAGGCAGCATGTGCACATACTGGTTTGAAAAAGGTACTGCAGTCTAAATCAAAACAATGGTCTGTGGGTTGCCAGTCTTTCTGCTTTTCTGATTAGACTATTGGCAGTGCAAGGTTTTAGAACCAAAACAAAAAATATAAACATTAACAACTTGGCCATTATGTAAAATATTTGTTTAATTGTGAATAAATCAGCTGTACCATTGTTATCACTGAAACTAATATATTTGATTTAAACATGTTTACATCATATCTTATCACACATTTGGATCATTTTGAAGAAACATAAAAAAATAAATACTGATCATAGCACCTTTAACTTATTTGTAGGCTTAGATGAGTTGCTATAGCCAGTAAAATGTTAATAAAGATGACTGACTCACAACTTTTCAAACAAAAACCAAGGATCTTCACCTGTTTACTACATTATAGAGAATATTTACACTTGTGATGAATGCAATAGTCAATGCAATAGTTTTGATTTATTATGGGAGTGCCTGTTGATGCAGCCTATTTAAACTGTAAGCAGCTGCTGCTAGTAGAATTGTGTTGAGTGTAATATTACAATCTAGCAGACAAACAAGAAGACTCTTTCCATTGAGACTGGTCATTGTGGTAATATTGATCCCCTCATCACTTCCAGAAGTTGTACTAGGGTTGTCATATCACAAAAACCCCAACAATTCTCTATTGTCAACTGAACATCATGTGTTTTCCTACAGCCTTCAAAGGATTTTCACACTGATGAAATTGAAATGGGTTACAAAAGCAGTATAGTATGTTTGGAGGATGTTTTGTACCCTTTTTGGCAATGGAATCTTACCTGTAGTGATTTGATCCATACCTCTCCAGCGGAAAAGAGGGTTTGGAGTGACTTTACAATGGGTCCTGCTAAGTGGAACCGTGCAAACTTGCTTCATATCATTCTTACCAGAGTGAACCAAGGGGCAGCAGAAGACCAGACCAGCACACCTTGTCTACATTACTCCAATAGAGTCCTTTTATGTTGCTCTCTATCAATGAATCCATCTTGCCTTCTCTGATTTATCACTTGGCCTGGAAGTGTCCCTTAAACCTCCCAACCCCTTAAACTTCTGCCTTTCTTGTACAAGTCAGAATGGGAGTGAAATAAAACCGCGGTTCACAGTTTTTTGTAGCTCTGACCTGCGCACCCCACCTCCACTGTCACCATCTCGGCCGAGCGTGGAAAGTGTGCTTAATGTAGGCCGCGAACAGGTGCGGAGTGGAGACCCTGAGCTGGAGCTGGTACATAAATTACACGGCACACCAAATCACACCGCGCCGTCGCTGTGTTAATCTGCCAAGAGCTTTAAAGGCTCGGACGAGCAAATTCAGCCCGAGTTAGAAAGAGAGTCGCCCTGGTGGAAACTGCAGCCACCATCAAAGGCTGGAAATGAACCGCTTTGCAAAGTCCACACAGGACCTTTGATCAGAATCACTGCACTCGTTTACTCCTAGAGTCTAATATGTTAGTGTAGAAAGACTAGACTGTATGATGTGTTGAAATCAAGGGCACATTCATTAAATATAATCATAAGATGTGTCACTTTCAATTGTAGCCTTTGATATTGCATTTAGGTTTTAGTTTGGCCCAAATTGCCACAGGTAGCCAAACTTTTTCCTTTAAGGTAAAAAGCCTCATACTTCAATAACATTAATGCTCAAATATGTCATGTTCCATTAACGTGGAAATGGGTAATGGAAACGGTAATTCACTTTGTATTTCATTTAACTTTTCCTGAAAAACTCAATTCTTTTTTCAATCAAAAATGGTAAAGTGAAAGTTGAGGGTACTTAACAATAAAAACTATATATTTTCGGGTGTACTTAACTGAAATAAGTTTGAGATTCACTGCTCTATGCAATAAAAAGTGACTCTCTGTAATCCAATAGCTTCATAACAGACATCTGTGTGTGAGATGAACCTGCCAAAAAGAAATTTTAATGGTTGGTGGTGCCAAGTAAGCTTTCATTCCTGGATAAATGTTTGGTTGCGGAAGGGCAGCCAGCATGAAACCTTTGCCAAAGTATGAATGATAACCTTTTAGTGAGTGGCCCTCCATCAAATATATTTTTCAGTATGTGGCCTTCAATGTAAAACTTTTGGACACCCTTAAGATATATGTAGTATTGATATTGATGCATTAATTGTTGTCACTTTAAATGATTCAGGCTTTACACCGAAAAAGCAGGGGGAGCTGCATAAACCAAAATGTGCCCAAAACAGCAAAGAAAGAAGCAGCTGCCATTTTGCTTTAATAGCTCATACGTTCTGCCATAACTCCCAATATAAACATCAGGGTTATGCAGAATACACTTAGTCATTGTGTCTGCTACATCTACATGACTCCGATCACATTAGATAATGAATAAGCAGTTACGTAATCTTGCAGAACTATAGATTCTGTCTGTATGTACCCCTAGTACACAGGTTGTGTCAGGGGGCTGTGAGAGAAGGAGGATGACCAAGTCCATGTTCATGTTTTGTGATGCACTGGGACAGCTGGGGCCAGAGGACAGTGACTGACAAGCTTCACAGGAGTTTGTCTTGCAGTCCCTCGCAGCACCACAACAGGTCTGTCGCCATAGACACAGTGGACTCAGCCCATACTCCATGAATATGGAGTATGAAATATGGACTGTTGGCAGAGTGGTTAGCGCACCTTGCCAAGAGCCAAGGGGATTTTGGGTTCTCTCTTTGTGTTGCCAACAATCACTCTTAGTAGAGTTTGCTTGTTTTCCAAATGTAACCATGTTTTATCTGCTTCCTCACTGTACTAGGACATGTCTAGGTGGGCTGGTCAACTTAAAATTACCTAGAAAAAAAAAAGTAACTGAATGTTTGTCGGTGTATGCGTCTGCAAGTGTCAGTATCTTATTTAACACTGGCATTATGTGCGGTCTGTCTTTAATTGAGGGTTTGTTTTCACTTTGTTGATTAGAAACAATCAAAATCAGGTTAAGGCTACTAGATATAGTATTATTGCCACAACATTAAGCATATGTTCCTTGTTTGCTTTTTGTATGAAGTTCCAAACCTCAAAACCATTCCACCTAGGCTCCATCTTTTTTGGCTGTAAAGTGGTTATTTTCTGGACTATAAGTCGCACTATTTTTCATAGTTTGGCTGGCTAACATGAACAAAGAAGTAAACATTACCATCTACAGCCGCGAGAGGGCGCTCTAGGCTTGTGACAACTACTGTCAGCAGTATTCAGTGATGTAAAATGAGATCAGGAGGTGGGTGAACTTGCTTACCAGTAACTTGCTTATTGGACTTGCTGGCCTGTTATATTAATTTAGCCTATTCAGCCTCTCAGGTACGTTCTTTATGCTGTTGTGTAGCTGAATAACTGTTAACGTGTTCTGTTAACATACCAGACATGTTCAACCTGTTGTTCTGTGTGCTATTGTGTAGCTGAATAATTTGCCTTTCCAGATGAAATGTCTGTTCTTGGTCTTGAATTTTGTGAAATACATTGCAGTGTAAGAAGCTTGTTAGCAAGCATCAAAAATGTTTGTTAGAAGTTCAAGGATGCTCAGGCTGACTAATACCGCCCATGTGCCATTGTTAAAAGAGTCACATTTTTTATTTGAACATCAAAGTTAAAGGGGCTTTTATTTATATTTTTAAACCAATCTTGGTCACCTCTTGAACAGTATTGCACATTTTACAACCTTTAAAAACATAATCTGATTCTGAATGTTTTTCAAAAATACTTTACTAGTGCCATAAAGAAACAAGTGAAGAAACCAACAGAAACTTCAACATTTTGTATGATGCCATTTTACTACCAAATGAAAAATAGCTGTGAGAAATCAGTGGAAACAAAGCTGTACACCTTGCTTTTGGATAAAGCAATGAGAGCAGACTGAATGTAGATGGCTTCTTTAATGGTCAGTTCTTCCTGGAGTGGGTGGGGTTTTGTGAAATCAAGCATTCTGAGACCTCTGAAACTCAGCGCCAGAGACCACATTTCACATTCACATGATTACAATGTCTTGACATGAGGTGGCTGAACATTTCTGATTGCAAATGTATGAAGTAGGCCTATGTACAATGACAAGATCTATATATCTGTGATAAATTAAACTGACAACGTTAGGAAAAAATCTTCCTTTTACCAGATTTTGCCTTCTCAGTAGCAGGCTCCTCTACCTCTGAGTTGGCCCTATCGCCTCTCGGTCTCTCTAATCCTTTGTTTTCCTCACCTCTGCTTCCCTCTTTCACCAACACCATCTGACTCTTTTGCTTTTATGCCTTTTCATTCTTGTTTTTCTCCACCCCCCTTTTTTTTCTCTCTCCTCTCTTGTGGCTACGAGCAGGGGAGAGCAGGACAGGGGGAAATTGGTGTAATGAATTTAGGGCGCTCATGCTTGCTGAGCCGAGCCTCCCTTGGCTGCTCGTAGCCATTAATCTTCCGCACTCTGTCAGAGCAAAATGTGCCCACAATAGGCAAAGGGGGAGCTCAAATTGACTACCAATTACGCGGCTGTGAATAAAGGATGTGGAGAGAGGAGGGAGGGCACAATATGGTTCAGCGCTAACGTTTATTTTAACCCAGCAGCCGGCGCAGGAATGTAAAAAGGCCCGGAGATAGGGTGTCTGTGTGTGTGCGTGCCCAGCCGAGGGTGAAGAGGGGAGCTGTGGTTCTCGCTCATTTATCTGAGGATATAGTGCTTCACGTCCACCAGGGGCACACTGTGGGGTGGCACTGGATTATAGAGCGGGGCATGGGAACATGGAAGGAGGCATGAATCAAGACAAATCACAGCAGATCAAAACAAACCGATGTGGAAGGGTAGAAGTGGTATCCAAGCACCAATCGGAGATGTAAAGAAAGTAATTAGTGCATAGTGTCATTAGCAATATTACCATACAGAATTGCGGTTACCAATTAGCATAGGCAAAAGTAATATTTGTAACAGTTCTTCTCAGCAACAGTACAATCATAATTATGTGTATGAAAATAATCATTCTCTATAAGTTTCAATGGCTCTTTAAAATATTTGTTTTTTGACAGAGACAAGTTGTTACAACCACAAGAAATACAACCAGTGATGTGTTTACATGTTTAAAATTCTGCAGTATAGTGAAATACTGTCAAGATGTTAAAGGTGTTTATTATTATTATTATTTAGCATATTTATTTGTGTGTATTATTATTATTGTTGTTGTTGTTGTTGTTGTTGTTGTTGTTGTTGTTGTTGTTTATGTATTATCATTATTATAATTTTGCCAGAATTTTACAGTGTAGATGGTGTAGATGGCACTTGTACATTCAAATTCACAGCATCGATAAAACATACTCTCATATCCAGCTTAAACCTATTCTAAAATGTCTAAAATGATGTGTCCTGTTTGTTACTTACTGCAGTATTTCAAACACTCTAACTATCTTTAGTTAATATGGAATATTAATAATACTTTGTAATAATAAAAGACGTGTTGTTTGTCATTTATTGTGTTAGATACAGTCTTGCAGATAATGGCAGTCCTCCTATACAACATTCTGACTCTGGTGACCCCTAGTGGTAGACTCACTTATAAACACCACTCATGATACTACCACAAGAGTAAGCACAACAATGTTTATAATATTTTATACTGACCCATGTACCAGAGGTGCATAGGATCTTTATTTTTCCTACAGATGAAATAGTACAAGTATTGATCTGGACTGGCTACTGCAGACCACTGATTAGACCTGGATTTAGACCAGATTTTATCAGGCTTCTAACATAATTTATTTATCATTTACTTCTGTTTGGGTCCTAGTTCATTGTGCTTTGTTATGGTTAAGTTTAGACCTGTTCTAATAGTTCTTGTTTTGTTATTTAGTAATAAACTTTTCATAGTTAATCTTTAATATACTCCATGGTTCAGACCAGTGGTTCCCAAAGTGGGGTCCGGGGCCCCTTGGTGGGCCACAAATGTACTCCAGGGGGGTCCCCAGAGGTTGTCTACATTAAGTACATAAAAAGGAATTGAGTTTGTAAACAAATTTCAATTGAGTACAGTTATATAGTCATTTAAAATACTACTTTAAGCTATTTTAGTCAACAGTCTGTTTTTTTGGTAACACTTTGAAATAACTTGGAACTATGACACAGTAATAAAGCATTAATAAACAGGTAATAACTATTAAATACAATAAATACAGTGTTTATATCCTGAATTACCACTGATGTTTATAATCTTGCACTGAGTTACATGAGGGTATTGCTAAAGAATTAATAATAATATAATTCTAAACTGTTTCTAAATGTTTAAATAATGTTTTGTAAATACTTAATTAACTGGTCACTAACTCTAAACTACTTCTTAAATAATGTTCAATAGTGTGAGTTATTCTAAAGTGTTACTGTTATTTTATTTAGTTTTATTTTTTAATAGAAATCTATGGGGGCCGTGACACTCTTGACTTTGGGAATGCCTGGTTTAGACCAAGCCCTATTAAGGCCAATTGGAAGGAAAGTACGTGACTGATTTCCTTGAGCCAAATATTTTCTGTGCTGATACTTGGTGCAAAAACTTTGGAGTAGAAGACAATTAAATTCCTAATTAAAGCCAGTGTTTTTGCATATCTGAAAAGCCACGTGCGGCGAGGCCAACATAATGTTTTTACAGTGCTCCGGTCTCAGTTAACACCTTGCATAATGGACAGATTAAACACACCTATAATAACAGTGGATCACGCTGGGCCCGGACGCTCTGATGTGGGCAAAAAGAGGAAATTCAATTGTTAGCATGATTGCAGCCCTGATGGTTGTGATTACTGGAGGCTGGTGTTTATTGTACTACCCACAAGAACATGACAAGGACTAATAAGTTCCTTAATGCTATCTGATTTCATTCAGGCCTAATTTTTTGCTATCACAAACCTCGGCCAGTTTCCTTGGCAAGCACCTCCCTCTTAATAAGACCATTACACGAAGACTGCGCGCAACATGTGGTCGGACGCGAAACTCCGGGAGATAAATCAAACGCACTAATGAAGTTTGACTCTCAGGATTAAGGGAATTTGGACACGAGCCGCTCTGAAGTTATGCACAGTTTGTAATTCCAAGAAAAACTTTCACAGCTAAAATAATAGCTTTCAAAGGCACTCATGTAGGGTGAGTTTGAGCAGGACGGAGCATTGGACTAAGAACGGGGATGGAATGGAGCTCGGAGCCAGTGGAAAACGTCAGGAATGTTCGCTTTTCTATGCATAGAGCGAGATGAATGGCATGAAAGAACGTTATAGGATGACAACCCAGGCAGTAATGTTGAATTATGAACTGTTAGGAGTGGTGCCGTCTGCTTTCTATCAACATTGAGTTTTTACATAATATCTGCAATGGCATTTTGAGCTATGATCAAATATAATTTCTTGTTTAATAAGTCTGTGGTTCTTAACTGATTACTATCTGGGTACTGGCCCTCTAAGCACCACATTTCCAGTTGTTTTTTGTTTTTTTTACTGCAAAACTATAGAGCAATTATTTACAACTATTCACACAAGAGTCTGTATTGATAGCACTACATTACTGAAATGTTCCCCCATCGTCTATGTTCACACAATTCTAAGATTTTATTCCCAATTAGGCTCTATGTTCCCACAGCTCAATATACCCACATTTCTTGAAGATCCTTCTTCAATTATATGGTGCTTGTTTAACCCTAATCCCTAATCATTGTCATTACACTAGTCCTAACCCTAAATCTTACAAATGTGGGAACATTGGGCTGTGGGGACATAAGGCCTAATTTTTAGAAACATAAAGCTGTAGGAAAATAGGGCAAAATTTTGAAAAAAAAAAATTGAAATTGGGAAATATGGGGCCTATTTTGAAAACATCTTAGAAATCTGGGAACATAGTGCTGTGGGAACATAGAGCCCAATTTAAAACAAAACAAAACAAAACAAAACAAAACAAACAAACAAACAAACAAACAAACAAACAAACAAAAAATAAATAGAAATGTGGGAGCATGGGGCCTGATTTTGAGAACATCTTAGAAATGTGGGAACATAGGGCTGTTGGAACATAGGGTGTAATTTTATAATCTGAGAGCATAGAGCTATGGGAACATGGGACCTAATTAAAAAAACAACAATATGCCAAAAACTCAATATGCAATGGTCCCAAGCCTGAATAAAATAAAGGTTTGCATCTGGAAGCACATCCGGTGCAAAAACCTGCTAAAGGCCTCAAATATTTTTCATTTATTTCAATTACTGTAATTTTATTCTTCACTTTTTGTTTACCATTCCAATAGCACAAATATATACCATTATTCCATGCATATAACTGCTGTACAACTAAAATATTGGGCAAACAACTGTTGTATAAGTGCTCTGTCATCTGTGTTTGTGACTATTTATTTTTTATTTTTTTATTTTTTTTTGTTGTTGAAAGTTGTCCTGTAGTTAGCAGAGTGTCACTTACACCCCATTTGTTCTATGCCTTATAATGTAGCACTGCTCAGAGAGGCTTTAGGTCACACATAATGTTCTCTCATGTCAGGCTGAAGACTTAAGAAGCCTTGTATTGACAGCCCTTCATGTTGATTCATACAAAATATTATATATTGCCATTTGGTAACCTGTAACCTTTCAGATATTCTTAAGTATGTGAAACAGTCTGTAACTTAAGTAGAACTTCCCAGTGCCCCCTCATGTGTCTGACCTGTCCAGTGCTGGGCAGATGGACGATGTTGTTGTGGGAGGGGATGAAGAGGCGTGAAGCCGCCACAGTCACCAACTGCTCAGGGTCACTCAGAGGCTGCGCGAGGTGGAGAGACGGAAAACACCAGCGCACCCCAGTCTCACACGTGCATGCTCTCTTCACACGTGCACGCTCCTAACACAAACATTATTAACAAAACAAACACAGGGACTGACAGCTCCAGACTAGTGCCACTTAGAGAAACGTGTTGTGTAGGAGGTTTTTCACTCTAATCCGTTAACACCAGATGAGTTGCACAACACACATCACTCCACAGTCAAACAAAAAGTAACTGTGTGACTTAGAGTAACGTCTTTTCACTGTGCCACGTGGCTGGAACTGGCTAAATAAGCAAATGACATCATGAAAGGAGTCACAACAGAGTTTGGGCATTTTAATTGGTCAAAACCTAAGCATTCCAGGATTGTGACACAAGTCCTCATAGTAGTCTGTTCTCTGGCTTTGTCATTCAAAGCCATTCGGAGCTGAGATATTGAAGGCTCTGGTTATGGTGCGAACTATATAAAACTCTGCATCAAAAGTGTATTGACTGTTGGTATTATGGTACAGCAACGTCTTAGTCTAAAATCCATTCTGAGAAAAAAAAAAATTACATAAAAGGTCTTCAACCCACTGTATCTTTATGCCAGTCTGGATAAAAGAAGAGGGTTGCATCAGGAAAGGCATCTGGAGTAAAATTTATGCCAAATCAATATGTGAATCACTGCACACTAGGATGCACATGATTTGCTGTGGCAACCCCAGAAGAGAAATGCTGAAAGAAAAGAAAAAAGGTCTTGGCATAAGATCCTCATTGATTCTTTTTAACAATGGCCTATCAGTCGAGACTTTGTCTTTATTTGGTCCAGTTCCCTTATACTTTGTTAGGTTTTTATGCAGTTTCTGAGTTATCCTCAGAGGTTGAAACTCAGATCTCAAAGTGACATTATCTCTGAGTTACAGCATTCCAGTTGTTAAGTCGGAAACAGTAATGACAATAATGACAAATCCAAACAAACTCAGTGAAGATTAAAAAAAAAAAAAAAAAAAATCATACAAAATGTGACATATAAAACTTTATTAGTGTACGAGTAAATAGAACTGGCTCTGTGCATACTTTTGCAGGATTTGTAACTGCAGAAGCTCACACACCCCACTAGTATGTTCCCAGATAGAGGTTGGACAGTAGTGGACAACTCATCGGAAAATAACAAAATCACAAGTAATATTATAGTAACTATATTTTTTACTTGCTTGTAACATAGCCGTATTGGATTTTCAAATTCAGGGTTGTTGGGGGTTGCCCAACTTCCCAGAGTTGAGAATTCCCTGACTGAGGGTGGACAACTGGACTGCAGCAAGTCCAGTTGATTATTAACTGGTGTTTCTTTATCACCAGAACGTTCTGGTCGGGTCAGTGCGATGCAGTTTACGTCAGGTAAATGCTGAAGAGACTTGTGTGTCCATTGCATGTTGTCCACAAAAAATTAAAAGAGTGATGTTACACAAGTGCCACATAAGACATTCAAAACATGGAGAATTCCAACTTCAGTAACTAACCTATAATTATTGGCTATTTTTTCTAGGAATATGACTTAACATGCTTTCACAAATGTATTAATTTTATGTTTCTGTTTTTATTTTATTTTTTTGTGCAAATTTTGAATAATTCTCTGTTTTCCAATCAACAAATAGTATAGTAGTATGGCTGTATATTTTGCAGAACTAATGACTCTGATGAACCTAAAAGCCTAAGGAGTATGTAGCAGGTAGAGCTGGGCGATTTAGCCTAAAAAAAAAATCTCAGATTTTTTCACAAAAAAATTTGATTTACGATTTAAAAATTATTGCTTATTATTACTGCTTTGTCTGTGGCTCAACCCGACCTCCGCCGTGCATTACCGGTGCGCTGCTGCTGAGAGAGTTGCGAAGTTTGGACAAAGTTGCAGGGTCATGCTGAATTTGCGGGGTTTGCTTGATTTTGCGTTAATAGTTGCGATCGCAACATCTTGAAATCCTGTAGGGACTGACTTTGCAGCGGGGCGCTGTTTGTGCTCCGTCTGACGCCGCAAACCCGAACCAATTCCACACAAATGATGACACTGTGCCTTTCTTAGGAACGAGTTCTTTCCTGCTCGCTGCCATGTTGTTTGTGTTCCTCTAGCGCGGAGGGAGGGCTGGGCCTACTCACTATGAACTACGGGAGCCCAGAGCGCCGGTGGTGGACGTTTTTTTTAAAATCGATTTTTATTTAAATAAGTCAACCTGCCCTACAAATTCGAATTAATCGAAAAAATCGATTTATTGCCCAGCCCTAGTAGCAGGGTACACTTTTTGCAACACTTTGGCTAGGACCTGACCTATATTGTAACTCTTTTGTAAAAATAGCCCTTAAGACTTGATTTGATTACATTCTGAATTATCCAGTGCTGCAGTTACTTTGGAAACAACTAAAAGTTTTTGTCAGTGGCAGCATTATCCATTTTCATTTTTTCTATTATTTACCCTGGTTATCTTAGATGCATGTTTTCCACACCATAGACAGCCATTGTTGTATTTTGGACCCCAGTATCCATATCCTGTATCACACAGACTTGGATGCAGTCTTAGATTCTCACCAAGGGGGCGGAGCTTCTCTTAGTCTCACCCCGACATAGAGAACCATCAATCTCCCTCTAATTCCTGCAAGTGTGAAAGGCCTCCTCAGTGGATACAACATCTCTGGCTGGAGGTATTGATCGAGGGGAGGACAGGAAGGAGGACACCCCTATTCCTGGGCACCCACCTTGGCCTCCCCGGACCCCCCGTACCAGATGGTCACAATATTAGCCCCACAGAAGCCATCTAATTAGGGACACAATGGAAAGAAAAGGCCTGGCTCGTTTTTCGGATGGATGCAAGAAGGCAAGCCACAGCACGTCAATGGTGCTACCCCCATCCCGCATGCACACGCCCCCCTGGCTCTAATATAGGAGGCTATGACTTTATTACCGCTCATTAACACAAATTAGCCCACTCGAGCCCCCCCCCCCCCCCCCCGGATGGCGATGACAAATTGAATTAAGTGTTTGGAAACAAGTCAATCCCCTCCCCAGGCCAGGCCCACACCATATTGCATTAGCATTCACAGAAGTGTGTGTGTGAGAGAGAGGAGGGTAAGTGGGGCAATTGAGAAAGGGGCTTTTATTTAAGAGTAGGTGTGGTTTTTAAGGAGCTGGTGAATGGTTAAAAAATTTCTTTGCAAATGATATGATGGCAGTGGCGAGTTAAGTCAGGCAAGTTAAAGGAGGAATAAAAGGGACAGATGGTTAAGGAGCTGAAGCAGAGCAGATTTATTTTGGGATAGAAATGTAGAGGCTTGTTGGAATGTCACACTGGGTCAAGCTACATGGAAATATTTATTAGAGAAATTAAAATTTAGTAGTGACCAATGTAACATTAGCTGCAGTATAAAGAGGATGTGGCTTGATTTGATTTATACTTTTGGGTCACATTTTGTCGTATGTAAGTGAACATTTACTTAGTTAATGGATGTGTTCTGGCTGGAAATTACACAATAAAGAGTCAACAGACAAATGTTCTAAATTTTTTTTTTTTTTTTTTTTTTCTATACTCTTTTATTAATCAGTGGCAATCTCTTCATTTTCTATCACAGGTATCAAATGTTTTCTTATAATTGCTGACAAGTTTTTTTTACACATTTTCTACTGGTATTTTGGACCATTGTTTTGTTTTGTTTTTTGTTTTTTCACTGATCTCCAGGTCCGTGGAATGACTCTGGTCTTCAGTTCAGTTTCACAGTCAGATGTTTCAGACCTGGATTCTGGTTAGGCCACTTCAAGATGTCTATGCTATTCTCTGCCAACCATTTATTTACCATTTTGGCTGTGTTGTGGGTCATTGTCCAGGGCCAGAGTTTAAATCTTTTGAGGCTTAACTGTAGATGCCCTTTTTCATATGTTACAACAGGAGAGTAAATGAACAGTTGCTGTACATCCTCTTGAGATGTGAGAGAAACATTTTAAAATTTTTCCTAAAACTGAAATCATTAAAATTACTTGTTCTATAACTTCAGTGTTTTCCAGTTTCCATTTGGTTGTTTTGTTTTTTGTGGGGTCATTAGCATAGATAAGGTTTTCCACCAAATGCCCTTCCTGACACAACCCTCTCCATTTATCCATGCTTAGGATCGGCACAAAATGTTTCCGGAGTTTTGGGGGATATTTTTTAATGAAGGCCTCCTATATTTTCCACATCAAAACCTTTATTCTGTATCTCAGTGGGGCTTTTATGGTTAAATAAAGGTCAAATAAATAAAAAAAATATATATTGTAGATGGTATTTAATTAAGCATTCAGAGTTTCTTTATAGCAGTGTTTCTCAACTAGTGGGTCAAGACCAAAAAGTGCTTCACATAGAGTTTGATATCAGTTGACAAACACTGCTTTAGTGTGTCCCTTTAAAAATAACCATAATGCACTGAAGTACTTGTGACTCTAAATTCCCTTTAATATAAAGTCAACACGTTAAGGGAGAATAAGAACAAATAATCAAAACTTCACTTCTGTGTTGGACAAGAGTTGCACTTCTTTACGCTCACCTGATGAAAAAAAGAGAAGTTTAGTATTATTGTTTACAGTTTAGACAGAGGTTGGATTTGTTGTCCCTAAAATGTGAATTTTGTAAGAGCAGCCATTTTGAAAAGATGGGAAATGTAAACCACAAATCCCTTGGTGCCACTGTTCTTTTTAAAGTAAAATAATGATATGCAGAACATGAGAAATGTGCACAAAAACATCAAATAGGACAAAAGGAGCAATGATTTTGGTAATCACCTGTTAATCTGTTGGGATTTGTATACTCCCTGGGGTCCAATTTATTGATTAGTTAACTGAAAATGAAAAAATTCTCATAACAGCTGAAGAAGCCAATGCTACTGTGGGCATGTTTTGCCACAAATCCTTAATTTACTGTACACAGTTTATCTCAGAGTGAACAAAATGCACATAACATGTTTAAGTTAGTTAAGAAGCTTTCATGTACTTCTGTAAACAAAAATCAATATGTGTCCATTCTACGTCTGGAAATGCTTTATACTGTAAACAGTACATTTCATATATGTATGTACAATCCATATAAGGTGAGATTGTTTAATAAATTACCATCAATTGAAAAATTCAGCCCCAGCTTCTAGCCTACTTTGAATTACATCACTGTTTTCCTGAAGCTTTTTTGTTCTTCCTGGTAAGTTTAAATGCACCATTATCCTGGTTTTAGGTCCAGAAATGCTCACCCTAAGATAAGTTTAGTTTTGATGCCAGTTGTGCTCGGTGAACTGCAATCTTTGCTATAAGTATATGGGAAACCCCCAACTATAGCAGAATAAAGGTTTCAGTTGGATTGTTGCACTTCTGTTTCAGACTGAGGCTGATTAGCTGTGCTGGAGTAACAACTCCCTCTAGTGGTCAATAAAGTAAATTAAGAAGTGGCCCAGGAAAGTACTTTAAGTGATTGGAATTCAAACACTAAAAATTAACACATGTTCTAACTTGATGTAAGCTAATTCTCCATAGAATACTATCAGTACATTCAAGAAAAAAAGAAAAAAAAAACATTTTGCCTATCTGTATTCAGTTCATATGAAGGTTCATTTTTGCTTTTTGCCTATCATGAGCTTGTTTTAATGCAGTAAGCATATGTTTCCATGGCAATAGCAGAATGGCTTTCTAAAAGTGTTTGTGTTTTAGTTTAAAGGTGACCATTTTCCAGACTTCAGTTTGAAGTTGCTCTCAGAAGGGACAGACACAAGTATGAGCTGTCTTCTATTCTGAGAGAAATTCAACTCCAGTGACAAATGTCTTCATGGATTGTAAGGTTAGTTTGCGCACATTTACTACTAGATATCTTTGAATAATATGCAATCATAAATAGATTACATACATTACATCAGTCGGTTTCCAATTCCAAGTACTGACTCAAATTCTTGGTGCTATAAGGAGTATGTACTTCTTATATTTCATAAAAATGACCCACATGTTCCAAGATATGAGGTAAACATATGTGTGGTTTATTTTATCATCTAATAAGGCATCTTTTGCTATGTTGTTGTTGTTATTTTGAAGGCTTTGGTGTGATTTTGGCAGTAGTTGTCCAGGCTGAGTGTAGTTTTGTGTTAGTGCTGGCACAAACTGCCCAGCATTGTTGGTTAATTTCCCATTTACAATAACATTAAGGTAATATAATGAATTTGCACAAAAAAGGCATCAGTGACTAGAGCAACTTTATTTTAAGTATTACTAACAGAGCATTGATTATAAAACTTCAGCAGAGTTACAACTAATCCACTTTAAGGGCAACAATGATAAAGGAACAACCAATAATAGGACAAGACTACAGACCTCTGCCAAGGCACTGGCTCTATAGTGGTCAGACATGGACATGGACTAAATGTTCTTTAAATTGAACAACAAAGCCCTTATATCTCACAATGGTATGCAATCCAGTAACATAATTTGTTTCTTATTATTAGATTAGACAGATACTTTACTGATCCCGAAGGCAATTTAAGATACATGTGGCTTGGGTTAGTGTCTTTGGCCCCACATAGAAATATCCCAAAATCCCCTCATCCAGACAGTGGTCTTCCTCCAATTACTGACTTTTCCTTAAAAATGTATCCAGTTTCCATAAATACTTATTGTTCAGTTAGCTTGCTAAAACGCTAAAAAAAAAAGATAAAACATAAATATTTATTCATATGATCAGCATTAAAAAGGGACATTTAACAGTTTAAAATTATTATATTTGATTAGCTGTGTGTTTCACTGAGAATCCTTTAAAATTATGCACCTTGAATGATTGCGCAAGGCTGACCCCTGGTGACTGCTGATGATACTACAACATGAAGTCATGAAAAATCGAGGTTCTGTTAAGATTGTAGGGATTTCTATTTCCAACAAAAAGAAATGTGTTTTGGGGTAATTTCTGAAAGAATAGTTTTGACTTAGATGCTCTCTATTCTTCAGAAGTATTTACAAGATTTACTAAAACTAAACTAAATTAATTATATTCACAATTTAGCACTGGAAATTACAATGGTACATATAAGGCCATGGATGGTTGCATGGGCATCAAAACTATTCACTGCGAGGGGGACGTCTCCCCTTCAGTTTTGAAACATAGACCCCACCCCACCCCACCACCACCGGTGGGGGTCTCATTTATCTCATTTATCTACTTATTTGACCAAAATAATAATGATATTATTGGGTCTCAGTACACAGGATGTTTTACATAACTGGTGTGGTATATATGCACATACAAATCATAAACAGCAAAAACTTGGCTGAATTACAAAAGGGGGCGGGTGTCTAAATTTCATAATAACCAAAGATTGTACTTAATTACTCCCAGCACTGCTCTCAAACTTTCAAATATAGAATACAATGAGATCAAGTTTGCACAATGAGTCAAGCTGTTCTGGATCAGTCTCAGAATGGGTTGCTTTGTTATGATAGGAAAGCCTCCCCCAACAAACACACATTTTAAATGCTTCTGATGCCCATGGTTGGCTGGAAGAAAAAGATCCATAAGTAGGACATAGGCGTATATGTGCGAGAAGAGAAAAGTAGTAATTGCCTTGACTTTTACATTGTGATCGGGTATTTATGTGGTAACTCAACAGTTCTCAACTGATCTGACTGTGGGGCCACATTTTATTCTTGATCACTTTATTGTGACGCACTTTTTACTGAGCCAAAGTATTTTTTTCTAAATTATTTTGTGTATGGTGCACAAAGTTAACCTAAAAAGTCAGTTAATTACATAACAGAACAATGTGAGATTTGAGTATCGGGTAAACAGTATGTGTATTTTTAATGCAAATGTTAAACTCATACAGCACTGTGTATGTGGCTCACAGTTGCCTGTCTGTTTATACAGTACACATTTTAGAGAGCTCACACTTCCCTGATTGAACTATTCCTGTGCTGCCGCCTGATGACAGGGCTTTGGCTGGGAAACAAAGAAAGCCTAATTTCCTTTTCATTTGTATTAGACACAGCTGTTTCACATAATCCTGATGGTGGTTGTAATTAGCAGTCCCTCAGTGCAATCAGACCTTTTACAGTCCATGCTGCTTTTTAACATCATTCATCAAAAGAACACATCGTTTTATGGAAACATTCAGTGGTTTCACAAATTTGCATGTGGTGCTGCAAACAAGATCCTAAAAAGGTGACTGGTTCATTACCTCGGCCAAGGAGGTTATGGTTTTGTATCTTTGGTTTGTTTGTCTTTTAGCAAGAAGAGACTGGACAAGTTAAAACGCTTTATCTACAACAGCAATTTCTAAACGGTTCTGCTCTTAGGGCTCAAATGTGAGCACTTAGTGACCAGGCCTCTCCCGACAGGGCCCACCACCTGCAGGACAAACTGTAAGGGGTCAGTGCAATGTGTCACCTTACTTAGAGCTTCCAGCTCAGCTGCAACCAGAGTGAACAAAATGGTTGTGCCCTCACACATTTGTGTAGCGGATAGGTCTGTCATTGTTTCAGCTTACGGGCCAAACAACAGTAGAGTACCCACCCTTCTAAGAGACCCTGACAGGGGTGCTGGAAGGTGTACCAAAGTGGCGTGCCTGGGCCTCCCTGATCTATACCCACGTAGTGTTCTGTTATTGACTTGTTTGCCAGTCACAGCTTGTCCATAACAAATACCATTTTCAAGCATTAGAGTTTCCATCAGTGCATGTGGCACCAGGATACCCTCAGATGGAGGTCAAGTCAACAACTGGGGCCATTAGATCATGGCGGCAACCCCTAAACTTGGTGTTGGACACCAGACATGCGGGATGCCCTTCAGCTGAAAAAGGAGTCCTATCAAGCCTACCTGGCTGGTGGGACTCCCAAGACAGCTGAGAGCTACCAACAAGCCAAGAAAGGCCATGGTGGTCAGTCAGCTGCAATACAATTCTGACAAAGTTTTAGGCACCAGAGGAAGGGGAAGTGGTGCTCTGCCAACACTGTTGACAGTGGAGCTGTTGACCTCAACTGAGGACTCTAAGGTGGATTTATTCACCACCAAATTCAAATCCATTGTCATCAAAAAGCTCCTCAGTGGCAAGGTACTGAGATCCCCACCCTAGGTTTCTAAATGTTGTGGGGATAGCTTGGCTGACATACTGTACCTCTGCAACAGATGAGGTATGTCCTACTGGGATGATGCCGCTGGGAAAGACCTAGAACACAATGGAGAGACTATTCTTTCTGATGATCTGGAAACATCTCAGGATTCCCTTAGAAGAAGGTTCCAGGGAGAGGGAAGTTAGCATCTCTGCTTAGACTGCTGCCTGACCCTGGATAAAGGGTGAAAGACAGATAGATGACGATTGATTTGGAATGACTAATCTGCAAGAATTATTTGTGGTTTCTTAGTCTGTTAGCAACATAACTCAAAAGGTTATGATCAGATTTTTATGAAATTTCCAGCAAAGGCCAAGAATGGGCCAGGGATCAAATGTTTATGGTGTGCTTCTGAAGCACTGTCTGGATCCAGAAATTTCAACATGTTAGGAACTGAAATTCCTTGGTATAACTCAGAGCTTCTAATATTAATTAAACATAAAGGGTTAATATTTTAAACTCAACACACTTTGGAACCCTAGCCTTTTTTCAATTCTATTCAAATATTTACTTGTCCCTGTCAATTTGAGTTTGAACAAGAATTTATACAGCTGCACTAATATTTAACCAATCTGGAAAGGGGGGACCTTAAAAAAAAGTATGACTCCTTCACTAAGAACAGGAATAGGTTTGATTGGTCAACTTTTGTTTAAAACTGTTTAGTCTTAAGGTTGAAGCATTATTTGTACTTCTACCTTAAAATGCCTTATTCTCACTAATTTTGTTGGCCAAATTTTAGTACAAAGAGTCAGCCAGCAGATGGAGCCAGATATTATCATTCCTCACTCAGTACCACACCATCTTTCTTAAATGTCTAACCAATCAATATTTAATTAACTTATAGCCCTGTAATAGGTGCAGTCGATGTGTTGTTTATTAAGACTGTGGCCTTGCTTGTTTTGCATATGTGCTTTTGTTTATGTACCCTATCTGGCTACACATAATGTATGCTCAGTATTATACGCACTGCAGTTCTTGGATATATATGCATATTCAGGGACTACTGAGAGGGCACTGACCTCAATCTCAGCAGAAAGGAGACCTACAGAAGGTGGGTACACCATACACCCAGACAAGTTTGTGGAAAGCGGCTCTTCTTTTCCTTTCGGCTGTTCCCCACACCAACTCACCTGCCTCCATTAGCCCTATCCTCTGAATTCTCTTTTCTCACACCAACCAACTTTATCTCTATTTTTACATAACCCATAAATCTCCTCTCTAGTCTTCCTCTAGGCCTCCTATGGCAGCTTTAACCTCAGCATCCTTCTATTACCATTATTCAGTGTTCACTATCACCCTGACTTTATTTCCAAAACCCAATCCAATTCACCCTCATTACCCAAATTGCAATTAACTTAAAGTATTGAGTGTAGATGACTGAATATCAAGTTGCATGCTCAAGCAATAGGGCCCAGGACTAATAAAGGGTGTTGTTTCTGTAATCAAACCTTGTGCTGGTCCATGGACTAGAGTGCAGACCTCCACCAAAGGCACTATAACAATTAGTTGGTACTCAGTAATAGTAGAATGGCTATGTTACATCACATTCTAAAAGTGTATAGGTTTTAGAGGCAACACTTTTCGAGACTTCAGTTTTAAACAGCAGTCAGAGAGGACAGACACAGGTATGAGCTATCAATAGGTCTAAGAGAAATTCAGTTTCAGCACATTCATTGTAAGGTTAATGTGCACTGGCAAAAATCCTTAAAAATTACCCACATTAGACAACACAGAACAAACTCAGTGTGGTTTATTTGTACCATAGCATAACTTGCGGGTCTTTTGACATGTTTTTATTTTGATGGCTTGGCTTTCTTTTGGCAGTTTTTCTTGTCTATTGTAGTTTTGATAGTGTAATTTTAGATCATGGGTCTTCAGTTGAATTGCTACTAAAATATCTATCTGGTATGTCATTGTGGTGGCAGGTGGCCCCTGTTTCAAAGGTTTAAAAAATGGAAGCATAAAAATATACTACAAACATTAATTTCAAGTATTTTGGAACTGAAAAGTGATGCTCTACAGTTTTTACCTGCACATTTTTGTCCAAACTACTGTGTATTCTACATTGTGGCACCTGTTGCAAATATGCCAAAACTTAAACCCATGCTGCAACCTTGAGGTGTTTACCACACTCTGTTACTTGCCACACAACTTTGTCAGCTGAGAAAACATCTGCTGTCAACTTGTTGTGGTGTCTGTCACACCTTTGTTGGACCTACTGCACATCAGAGAACAAGTTTGAGTTTAATGCCACTTTTCATGACATCATAATGATAACACTACCTTGTTATACACATTTGCTCATTTGCCTTGTAAAAGGGTAAAATTATGATTGAAATTACATCATAAATTGAAACAGGATCTTGTATTAAATTAATGTAAGTCAAAAGAACAACATAATTGCGTAGATGGTCAGATGGAGGATCCTGAGCCGCTGTGACTGAGCCACATACCCACTTTTGTTGTTGTTTGTTATAGTTGCCTCCCTGTGTATTGTGGGACTGAGACCATCAGTGTCTCAAGAAATCATATAATATAAAGTATATTTTGATTTCTATGATGTTTTAGAAGAATTATCCAGTGTTGCATACCTTCAGAGATTAAAACTGGGTTAGTGTGTCCTGATGCAGTGGCTGGTCCCACCTCCAGATGGCACCATTGCAGCATTTAGTCTCTCCAGTAGCTCTCATCAGCTCTTGTTTTGCCTCCACTGGCCCAGAATCCACCTGGAAGTGGTACAGAGCACAGTTGTGCAGGAAGCTTCTGCAATTTCCTCCCTGTTGCGTCACAAACGCATTACTGTGCCTCTCACCCAAACCACAACCACATGGGACCAGAGCAGCGCTGGAATTTTCCCACTGACAGAAACACATTAAGTGCACTGAGATGGAGCGCTGGGCTGCTGCGCTGATTTCTGCCATGAATGAGTCTCTTCTTAGACATCTGTCACCTGTTTACAGGAACACATTCAGTACAGTGTGTCAGGAGCTGCAGTTTACCTACATTTGGGTAAACCTTCAGAGCTGCAGTATTTACCTCAGTTTGTTTGAGGGATGCAATATGCTCTGCTGTAACTTACATGTGTTTTTCACAGATGCTTTAGTCATATGGTACATGGGGCTCATCACATTTCAGAAGCTGCCTGATTTATGTGTTTGTTTATGTGTTCTCAGAAAAAAAAATATAACTATAAGTTTGTCAAATACTGTATATCTCTTTAGAGAGCAGGGCTACACATCCTCTTTAAAATGAGTGACCAGTCCTGCTACTTCGAAACACCTTTAGCCAAAGCACTGTAGGAGCAGCACATCATTATATCTAAGCCTGATATTGCATGAGGTATTTATGAAGGTGATGGAAGCAGTGGAGAGAGTTTTACGTTTTCCTGACTTTTACTTTTGAAAGTTTATTTCTGAGGGTCCCTTTCAATAACTCTTTTTTTTCAGGGGCTGCCACAGCAGATCACTGGCATGGGTATTTTGGCATAGGATTTTATGCCCATTGGCCTCCCTGACACAACCCTTTCCATTTATTCGGCGTTGGCACTATGTCAGGGAATTGAACCCCTAACCTCCTGCACCAAAGACAGGGGAAATAACCATTTCACCCTCAAAAACATGCACTTAATATTACAATTTGTATAACTTTTGCAACACAACACTAACACTTAAGTCATTTTTTGTGATCCATGTCACAGAACTTTGTGGTATCTGCAAAAATGTGTGGCATCTGCAGCATTTTGTGCCTGTCGCAAAACATGCCACATCTTTTTGGAACTTGCTTGACAATTCTGTGGAATTTGGCACTCGCTGCACATACCCCTAGGGGTATGTGCATGTTACAGGAGGTACTTGGAATTATTTCATCATTTATTCATGAGATTAATGTTTGCATTCTTTTTCATATTGAAGATTTGAAATTATGAAAGACAAGCTCAAATGTCTCATTGACTAATGGAAAGGTGAAATTCTTGAAGAATATTATTTGAATATTACATTTTTAGGGTTAATAGTTTCAAAGGGAAATTATTGTAGTTTCTAGTATATTTATTACGAGTTAAGATTTTTTGTAGGATCATCAATACATATGAGTGTACTCATAGTGCTTCACATGACAAAAAAGCTTGGAAAACCACTGCTCTTCAAAACAACAACATACAACATAGTTATGAAAGATAATCTTCCAAGGAGTTCAAGTCATCATCAAAAATATAAATACAGTTGGAATTTTGGCCATATTAATGGCAGTGGGAATATAAGTTTTAAACTTAGATGTTTTAGTAAGTGTCAGCATCATCACTGCTCTATCATTTGTGTTTGATGACTTTAACAATCTGACATTTGCTGGTACAATCTGTGAAATGTCCCAGCTGTGAGGCAGATAAAGTATCTCTTATCTTATCTGCTCTGCCTCAATAGTCCTTTCAAAAACAGCTGAAACAGCTGCGGGTCTACAAGAACATATTTTTATTTACAAAGTGTTCTTTACATAACCCTCAACAGCGCACAACACAATGGAGCATCTTCAGTTTCAGCCACATGATACTTTGGCTCCTGCAGATTGTTTGCCTGCACTTCCAAGCAATCGAGAGCAGCAATTTAAGGAGAAATAAAGCTGCCATTACAGTGTAATAGAGTTCAGCTTACAGTGGGCTTCTACCGCTATTGTTCGCTCCACCTACAGGGAAATAAATCCACAGAGTTCCCCTTCGAACCATTGTAGCTTTTTCAGCGAGTTTCAATCAGAGACGATCTTGTGTGAGCGGGAAAAGAGCACCTCTGGCTGTTTTAATCCACTGCATTATTAAATAAGAGAAGATAGGAGGGGAAAAACACAGATCAATTTACCAGTTGGACCGTGATCAATGTAGCTACACCAGCACACAGAGATATAAAAACAACCTCGGGCCATTTTTAATGAACATTTTGTCTCGGAGAATTAAGTAGATATGAATGGAGACAAACTGTGGTGCTCTAAACACACCATATTCCCGACAGCGTTTGTATGCAATGGGAAAGCAGTATGTAGCTACCATTTATTTATGAGGCTACAATGTGTTCAGTAATGGAGACAATAAAGTGCTCACCATGCTGATTTGTGATATGTAGCCACCTGACATTGTCTCATCTGAGGTAGATTATATGGTATATCCTTTATTATATTCATAGAATGTGTGATATTAAAGGGGATAGTCCAAGGACGTCAAGGAGATGCTTATGAATATTTAGATAAGTTAATGTATTCTCTAGTAGATAACCGTCAGCATGCCCCAGTTTGACAAAGCGTGTTATGTAGGCTACAACTTATGACAAGGTTGTAAAACTACTATTTACAGTACTTTTAATATAGTAACAGAAGACACGGCCATTTTTAACATAAGATTGTTTTTGTTCTGTTTTCACATTTCATATATTTTGTTTGTTTTCATATTTATACAACTCCAGAACTCTCCAGTGCAATCAGTCAAACCTATCTGTCGCTGTTTGACCCAAATTTACACAAAACATGTTTAATATGCTATACTGTGTGGACTGTATGTTATACATATTTAAAGCAGAACAAAGTAACTTTTTTATCCTAAATATACTGCTTTGGAGTCCATGTAATGGTAACATGAGTTGTTGTGGGGTGAATAAAGCTCCCTGCAGTGCCCCCTGGTGTCTCTGGGCTGAAAACAACACTTGCAAGTATGAGCGCTGCCGACCTGGTGTCACAGAGGGCTTGAGAGTGAGAAAGCGGCACAACAACAAGCTAGCAATCAGAGCATTTACATGGCACTTTATACTCCGATTAAGGTCCTTGTTCAGATTAGGCTCTTAATCTGAATGAGGTGTTTATATGTGCTGCTGGAATTGGAATTGGAAAAGGATGAGAGTAAATCCCAGAGTGTGGTGGTAACAGGCTTGAGGTAAAGATAATGCTAACACATTAGCTGCAGCTGTTTCTGGTTTTAGACAGTACAGTAGGGCTCGCTTGGGGTTAGGGTTAGCTTATAACTAGTTTAAGGTTTATAGCTTTTCCTCCAGTCTCTCACCGCCACACTCCAGGATTTACTCCTTTTCTTTTATTAAATACTGACAGCCAGGACTTGACATTAACTTTTTTCTCACTGGCCACCATGGCTAGTCTTTGTTAAAAGTTGCTAGTTAAAAGTTAGCGGTTAGTGTTTTTACTAGCCACAAATTTGTTTTAGTGTATATTTTATAGTATACGACAAGCATAAAGAAATGTGAAATTTTTGGTATTATATGGACATGGATTTGTCAAATATTAAACTACAGGTTTATTTACAGCATGGACGTGCCGTGAGGGCGAGCAAGGCAAGCAGTGCTTGACCAATCAAATCTAAAAAACACACAGATTAAAACTCTAACTAAATTAAATCGCTAGCTCTCCAAACATTTCATTTTGCCATTCACTTTCATAGAGAATCAGTCTTTTACCTGCTTTCAGTCACTCACTGTTTTTTTCTGCGCCCTGCTGGCCACTCCAGGTACTGTCAAGGCAAGCTAGGTTGCCTCTCTGCCATTCATTTCTGTCATTTTCACCTTCGTGGAGGCGGAGTAATGGTGCACTGTTTCTGCCTGGAGCTTGTCCATGGATTATACATCCATGGCCTTGTCATGCAGCGAGCCCAGCAGCTTGTTTTGGAGGCTCGCGCATGCGTGCTGTGGTCAATCTCAGGCTCAGTGACAGAGATCTCTGGCTGATAGCAGCGGGCGATAAGCAGCGCACTGTGCAGCTTAAGGCTGATTTATACTTCCGCGTCTTCTTGACGCCAAACTACCGCCGTTCGCTCAACGGCGTTGAAAACCCTTCATACTTCTGCGTTGCTCCTCTGCGTGGTTCCATGCAGTGCCAATTCATCGCGAGAACAAGCAACCAATCACAGCGCTTGCGGTCCGCGTCGCCCTGACGCGTAGTTACATTTTTGACCAGGTGCACGTCAGGGCTACGGCGTAGGTTTTGAGAGGGCTCGCGGCGACGCAAAGGGGTCCGCGGGGCTACGCCGTCGATTTGACGCGGAAGTATAAATCAGCCTTGAGACAACAAAACTTTCCACAAGTAGCCGCAGCCAAAGTGTCTAACAGCGTTTCTACAGATAAGTCATAGTTTGTAGCTTAAACCCTGTTCATGTTCCTCATGAGTACATGTTGGTGCATAAAACTGTGTGTCATATAAATGATAGCCTCACGTACATTGTTAAGTGTCAGACATGTTCATAAGAAGTGGAGCTGGGGGAGTGGAGAGGAGCCAGCGTTAATGAATGTGAATATTACAGAACTGTGAATGAACTGGGTCTGGTTATTCTGGACAAACTCAGCTGTAGGAAATACAGGACGTTTCTTCAAAAAAGTAACATGGACTGGATTTGCAGCTTGAGTAGAGAGGTGAGTGTCAGTGAGGCGGTGTTTTTAAATGGAGGTTTGTGGTGTGTAGGGTTTGAGGTTTTATTATAGTGAAGCAGCAGTAACAGTGTCGATCTCAGTGTGTGTGCTGATGAACAGGCCTCTCTCATCTGTAAGGCTGTAACCTCACTCATCTATCCATCCTCGTTTTAGTGATTATGAATTAAAGTTAAAACAAAAACCTAGGGTACATTCTTTGATAAGGCGACAGAGAAGACCAGCTTTGTGGAAAAAAATGTAATGACATTCTTTTGTATACAGTGTTACTAATAATAATTATATAGAAAGAGTGTGAGATAGTCTGAAACAGCCTACTACTCAAACACTGATGGGATTGCATTTAAGTGATTTGTAATAAAATTTAAATTAAATCAAAATGTTGTCATATAAAACTTACTGAAGTCAAGTGTCTGCTTGCCCGCTTGAAAAAGTCACTGCACGCTACTGATTGACAGGCAGAATAAATTGTATCTCTGTGAATGTGCATGTCACTGTGTGAATGTCACATTATTTTTAAAACATGTTAAAATTTATATTTTTATTTCTTTAATCATAATGAATTTCTATACTAAATGGTGTACACTTGAGCAGAGCAATGATATAGGTGCATAAAATTCAACTGGCCAAAGTGGCTAGTGGTAATTTGTGTCACTAGCCAAAATTAAAATTTGACCAGTTGACTAGTGCTCATGTCAAGCCCTGCTGACAACGCATTATTTCTGCTTCAAATATATTTTATATCTCATATATTAAGACAACATTTAAAACTCTAACTAGCTTTATCAGATTTTACAACACGTAACATGTAAACAGGAACAGCAATTTTAATTCCAGTAGCATGTGTAAACACCTTATTCAGAGTATGAGCTTAATCTGAATATGAACCTTAATCAGAGTGATGTACCATGTAATCATACTGATTGATTACTATTGCAGGAATTAAACTCCATTAATTTTTTTCTTCTAAGTAAATAAAATATATTTCTCATGTAGGTGAACTTTTCAAACTTTTAAAAGATTTGAGTCCACCACACATTGTGTGCAGCTGCTCCTGTGGTCAGTGCAAACACATCAACTAACAGGCTTCTACAGCTGGTAAAATGGTGATGGTAAAAAGTGACACTACTTGTCGGCTCATTTACAGCCAGTTTGGACAGTTTTAGGACATTACAGCCACAAGCTTTAACATTATTCCTGTGCAGAAAAAAAAGTAAAAATGTGGGATGGTAAAATCTTACTTTATTTATTTACACTAACTCAATGATAGACACTGACAACTAAAGAGAATTCGTGGTTCTAGCTGAGTTTAAAGCACAAGTCAGGGGTTGTGCTACATTTGGGCTGAAACAATGCATTCTATAGGGGGTGCCTTGGTCTTTCAACTTGGTAGAGCATACTGTATACCTAACCACATTACAATGTGGTTCAGGTTCAAAACCCTGCCATTTTGGTAGGTAGATAGTGTGGGTATTGACAAGTGTGTTTGTTGACAAATGCTACATAATGGGTGTTTGATATCAAATTTTAACTGCCCCAGTTTAGAATTCATATTTTTTTTTCTTTTACATTGCTCCAGTGAGCTACTTCAAACTGGGAACAAGCTAAGAACTGCATACTCTAGAGAAAAAATAGGCTATAAAAGCTATTGATGAGTAAATAACAGAATCTAAAAAACTCTGAACACCCCTTTAAGTATGATTTTTTGGCCTTTGTGGATTTCTCTTATTTTATTCAAACACCATGGTGCTTGTAAAACAGCAACCTATCCCCATTTCAGTAATAAAGCGAAATTAAAACCATTATGTTACAGTGTGCTCTTAGGACAGTTCACCTAAAGTAAATAAAATACACCCCCCCACCCCCCACAATGCAAGTGAACTTTCCAAACTGCAAGTGCTTCCAATTCACTGCTAGGCCATAATGCCGGGGCTAAAGATGCTATCCCTTCCACCTCACTCCATGGAATGACTTTCATGCTTGGCTGCTGTCCAATTTTATCTCCAGGAGTTGCTAGGCGACAGGGATATCCTTATTGCCGGTGTATTCTGGGAAACGATGGCACCAATAAATGAATTTTCCACATCTGTAACTTATTATCTGCTCTCCATATTGTTATCACATGGGTCAGTGGAAGCAAGTACTACCATGCAAATGCCTTAATACAGAAAAGCGACCAAGTAAGTGAACTATGGTGGGAACATTATTAGTTACACCTGCTCTAATGCTTCTAAATGCAAATATCTAAACTCTAAATTATACGGCAGCGATGCACTGTGAATGGGGATAAAAGATTTTTTAAAGCTATGTTCAGACTGCAGACAAATGTGGCTCAAACCTTAGGGTTTTGCCAATATGTGACCCATTTCTCATTTTTTTCTTAATGACAGTGTGAACGGCACAATTTCGATTTTTTTTTTTCTGACCAGACCCAGGCCACTTTCACATGAGGTCCTAAATCTGATACGTATCTGATCTTTTACGATGCAACTTCAGTCTGAATGGCATATGTGCATTTCACCTGACTTTTACATCACTGAAATGTAACAGACAGCCCAATTCTGCACTGGAGGAGGTGAAAACAAGCATGGAAGACAGTGTTAATGGAACTAGTCAGTGGAAAAAAACGTGAGGTTGAGATGTTGTGTCATTGAATTAAGGAGAAATGAGCAGAGAAATAAAATGAGAAATATTAAAGAATAAGGATTGAGAAAAGGGGCTGACAGTTATTAGGAATTTTACATCAACCAAGGTATACAAAAATGGTTTTGAAAAGAGAAAATATCCAGTGACATTGGTTTTGTGGGCAGAAATGCCTTATGGTACCAGAGGTCAGAGAATGGCCAGACTGGTTTGAGATGATAAAAGCAACAGTAACTCATATACTGACTTGTTTACAACCAAGGTCTCAGGGATATTGTCTTGGCACATAATTAACCATAGTTTTAGATGCAAGACTTTGTATTGTTGCTGACCCTTTATGACCACAGTGTATCACACCATCACAGTCACTACATCTCAGTATGAGTAGCATAAGGATGTACTGGACAGATACATTTTCTTTATGTTCTTTATGGTGGAGGTATGCTCTGGAAATGGCTAGTAGTAGTAGTAGTAGTAGTAGTAGTAGTGGTGTCATGATCCATGGCCTTGTCTGTGTCCTTGTCATGTCCCCTGTGTTTTATTTTGTAGCTTTAGTTACCTCTTGTGTTTTATTTTGTGTCTGGTTAGTCCTTGTGTTTTTCTGTTTTACTTCCTGCCTCCTGTATTTCCCACTTGTGTGATCTGCTTTTTAGTTTTTTGTCGCTACTTTGCTATTTCAGTTATTCCTCCGTTTTATACCTTTGAGGATTTTAGTGTTCTGTATTTGGAATTTGGACTTCAGTTTCTTTCTGACAGTCTTTTTTATTACAGTTTTTCAGTTCATAGTGCTGCTTTTGGGTCCTTTTTCCCCCCATGCCTCACACCCCCATGACAAGTAGTAGCAAAAGGAGGAGTAGCATTAGTATTTATAGTTGTAGCAATAGAAACAGTGTAAGAAGCAGTAGCAGCAGTAGTACTATACTAGTGGCAGCAGTTGTAGCGACAGCAACAATAGTAGTAGTAAAAGTAGCGGTACCAGTATAAATAGTAGCAGTGGTATCAGTAGTACTTATTTAAAAAGGTGGCATTTATTAAAAGTGTTGTGTAAAATATACTTTCAAAAATACTTTGTACATAAACTTTACCTTTCAAAGCTTAGACAAACAGTCACAGTACTTTAACAAGTAGAGTAGGCTATAGCAGACCCTGTACAATCAAGCTATGCCTAATAAAGTGGCCAATAAATATATTTGGCATCGATATATGTAGAAAAAAACATTAAAGCTTCTCAAATCTCAAAGAGCTGAGGCAGATGGCATGACCTCCAGCCTAGAGTATCAGCTCTAGCTTTTCACATATGAGCCCCAGCATGTGTGCTCCATATAGTGGGAGCAGTGTGTGAATTAATGAGTGCTTTAAGTCACTTTTACGGCGTGGACTAAATGCTGCTGCAAAGCATTAGGCTGAGCATTATCTTCTGCCGGAGGGATCCCGTGGCCTCCTTCCTGCTGATAACTCCTCAAGGCAGCACCTGACTGATACGACGAGCTTTAATTAAAACATTGGCCTCACTCATCTGTGTTTTTCAGATGAACTCCTCACAGAGATGCGACACATGGCAGGAAGGCTGTGATATCGTCTGCACCGCCCCACTGCTTAGGCTCAGAGGAGATTTAACACAAAGAATATACTGTGACATTGTAATGGGAGAAGCTGATATTAATTATTTAAAGAGTGTAACTGTAAAAATGAAAAACCCAGGTGGCAGAATATAATGCCAGAGGTCTCTAAAGACGCTGAAACGTCATGGCTTTGATTTACAACACAGAATTTATGGAAAAACAGTAAGAAATTGCACACCTCTGCCAAGGCATTGTCCCTATCTTAAGTTATAGTGCCCAGACCTGGACTCAAACCAGGTCAAATGTTCTATCCATTTGACCAAAAAAGGCTTCATGTCTCACAATAGTGAAGCATAATTTGTTCCTTTATTTGTGACTGGAGGAAGTATCTTTGTGCTGTCTCGCAATTGTACACAATATTTTAAATATTGCTGTGGTTATATCCTGGTCCATTATTTACCTTTTTGAAAATTTCCGTGCAAGTCCAACTATTACTTTTCCAGCAGACTAATAACTATTGGAAGCAAAAAAGCAACCATTAAAAAAAAAAAAAAAAAAAAAAACGACTCACCTTTTGTGGCTGATTTTTGTTGGTCCGCAAAGTCTGTGATCATATAATACAGTGATTCTCAATCTTAACTGGTGGCTCGAGATCCAACGGTGGGTAGCTGAATTGTTTTGAGTGGGTTGCATGCCTCTTCCAGGGCTAAAAAGAAAAAAAAAGAAAAAAAAAACACGTTTGATTGATTTACACTTCTTAACAGTAGGTGGCAGCATGGGACATGCATAGAAGAACAAGCAAAAAATCCAGTTCTATAATGTTACAGTGCAGAATTTTTTTGAGTCTGTTTAAAAGGCTGGAGTTACTGACGTGAAACATTGTAGTTTTAAATTACAGTGCAGCTGTGTGTAGAAGAGAATAGTCACTTTTGGCATTGCCACGTGCTTGGTTTATACTGCGGTCTTCTTATATAATACTATCTCAGGTTCAAACTGCACAATGCGTTTATTCAGTAAAGCTGAAATAAGTCTTTTATTTGTCATTATAGTGTAATGGTGAGTACCAAAGCCAGACCAGTTGAGAACCACTGATCCAGTATATAATGACACGTGAGATGTGTAGTAGATGCACGAAAACAGGAATAGGGTATAAGAGACCTTTTTTTTTTTTTTTTTTAAGTATGCAGTATTCTTATTAATTATTATTTAGTTTTGATTATGCCACAAGCTCCTTCTGCTTTTGCTATTTTACTTTGTCTTAACTTTTATACAGCTTGCAAGGTGGTGTGTACAGTGTAATACCTCGCATTATAAGAATATTAAAAGTTTATCCACAGAAAGAAACATTTATTATACAAAGAAAACTATAACTTTCTTCACTGAATATTGAGGTTTGAAAATGCATGCTATGCCAAATCCAGCCACAAGGGGTCACAAGTCAGTGTACTTTTTTGTTCCAACCTCAAGCCCAGATAAATGGAGGCACAATCAAATGGAGAGGGTTCTATAAGGAAACACATCTAGCAATAAAAAAGAAAATACATGAAAAAATATATATATGCCAAATTAAACATCTAAATCATCTATTTGACTAGCATGCTGGTTGGTTTGGATTCACTGTGGCAACCGCTAAAGGGAAGGAAGTAGCCAATAGGAGAGAAAACATGTATTTTGTGCCCCAGCTGGAAAAATGGCCAAGTCATTTATTTTGCCCCAGTATGAGAACACAGTACAGGCTCTGAATATACTGCTGCACATATATTTACTCACCAAATTTGAGTTCAGTCACCATTCATTAGCTCAGGACAGCTCATTTTGTGTCCCCGACCACACAGGCAATCATTGACCAGAAATGTACAGTGAACCCTATTAAACACTAACTATTTCCAAGACAGTCTAAACCATGCCCCTGTATTCTTATCTTACTTTACTCCACCCTGGCTTTCTTTGGTTTATAAACATTATTTATAATACTGATGTCAGAATGAGCCACCACATGTGACATTTTGATAACAGTGTTGTTTGGTAAGCTTGCCCAAAATCTGAAAAACAGTTTGTTTATATGCTCCATACATCCAGCTGGATTTCTGTTTTTGTCCAGGTTTACATGCACAGAAAAGAATAAAACTATGGAGTGCCCCATCAGTTAAAAATTGTTTTTAACAGCATTCGTTTTTTGTTAAAGAAAAGATAAATAAGCTAACCTGACTTGTTTTTAGCCTTTCAACGCTAACACAGAACAACTAGTTAATGTACTTAAGAATCATCACTTAAATTGTGATTCTTGATAAGATTCTGATTTTACAAGTTATAAGTACATGGACATAAACTCAAAAAAACAAGAAAAATATATTCTTAATGTTACTAACATTAACTCAAAAAGTAAAGGTCATTTTGTTTTTTGGTATGGATCTGGAACAACATCTAGAAAGATTCTGTGCCATTGTGAGATAGGTCCAAAGATAGTAATACCAGTTTCATTAAAGGAAAAAATAATTAGTCTGATGCTTTGCCACTGTGCACTGTATGTGTTTTGTGGTTCATAGGAAAGAGCAGTGGTTCTCAAACCCTTTTCTGTTTATTACCCCCATATATATAGCTATATATGTTTAAGTACCCCCTACCATCGCTTCAGCATTTTGTAGTGAAGAAAAAAAAATGTTTTTGAGAAAAGTGAAATGAAATACCAAGTGAAATACCATTTCCATTTTAATGTTTACCGCATTAATGTTACTAGTACCCCCATTTGAGAAACAAGGAGATAGAATATTGAGTCCCAGGGGCCACTTAAGACAACAATGTGTTTTGCCAAAAAAAATGCTGATTCAATTTCAGGTTGAAAACTGTGGAAGAGGTGTTTTTGTCTCACAGCATGGAGCCGCTCAGGGCGCTCCGCACTCATGTAAACTGGGAAACGGAGTCCTGAGGGAAAACCATGCTGTAAAAGTCCTGCTCACACAATCACAAAATACTGTGATTTTATGCTTCATCCATTCATATTTTTGACAACTTACTGTTAGTACCACATGTATAAATATTTAATAATACTTCAGAGTTTATCAGCTGTGTCCAGAAAGATCACGATATGTAAAAGTTGAAGTGAAAGTATTGGGCTGTGGCTTCTTCTGCAGTGTTGACTTTGTCAGCAGGATGAACAGCACTGTTTGCTGGGCTAAGGGGCTTACGACAGATTTTCTCACATCTCTGTGTACACGCAAATCTGAGACGCCGTGACAGTTGCCTTTTCCTAGCCCCCAAGCCTGGGCATTATAGCTGCACCATTGTGAGTTAAGGCCTTGGTGGAAGTGTGCACTCTTTGAGTACTTTTAGGGTAGCCTACAGTATGTTATGCTGTGCCACTGTTGGGTTCTGGAGCATGCTCAGAATCCTCAGTTAGAATAAGCAGTATGTTTACACACCAATAATGTGACAATGAACAGAATCATCAAGGTGTGTTACGCTGATTAAAGAAGTTAAGTTAGTTCTTAACTTGAATTTTATTGCATTGTGTGTGCAGATGCATTCTTTTCCACCTAGCACCATGCCAGAAATGTTTGCAGGTCCACTGGAAATTGCTCACTTCAAAAAAATCCAGCCTCTCAGCACTACTCCTTTGCTGTCCTCTTTCATTTTTGTTAACTGTCCACTTAAACTCAATGCACCTCCGGCCATGCCTCAACTGTATCCCAGCATTGTTTCAAATGGAGACAGCTTCTTGTGAGTGGAACAAGCACACAAACACACATGCACAGACTAAATACAGAGATGACTTGATATTACATTTGCTTTGCAGATTGACTGGTGGCTTATTTTAACTGACAGTACATCTGCACCACCAAAACAGCCACTGAGAAATAAGCCTCGATCACGCTGCGATAGAAACTTAATAACCTGTCGGCCCCACTCAAATGCAATCCAGTTTTGGTTTCAAATAAATCCTTTGTGAAATTTCAATTACAGCATCAAAGCGGTGATGTGGCCTGGCCGGGGCAGAGTTGTTATTATAAAGCCCACTTAATGGCCCGCACTGTCATGGTCACTCGTCATTTTGATTTCTTCCACACCACTGGCTCTGAATAACACAGTAAATACACACACTGGCCATATTATTAGGTACACCTGAGTAGTACTAAGGTGTACCTAATGCCATGAGGTGAAAATAAGTGATTTTTTTTTTCTTTTTTTTTTCTTTTGAATGAGTAATGTTTACACAGTAATATATTGGGTAATATTTTATACACTTCAGCTGTCACAAATTGTAACATTATGTAATTATGTTGTACATATACTGTGGAGTTTTCTCTGGCTTCTTCTTAAAATACTATTTTTATTTTTTTTTTAACTTTTTATTGCATTGTAACAAGGGTGCCAATGTCATCAAACCTTTAAAGTGGCTATAGACTATTTTATACAAAATTCATGTCATAATGTTCCGTCATCAAAAACATACCTGGAGTTGTGTTTTGTTTCATTCACACATGTTTAAGTAACCCTTTATACTCTGGCACTGCTGAAGCCTGAGAATGATTGGTTCCACAAACTGAGACTGCCTGTAGTATTATAGTATATGCACTGCATACCAATGGGGCTATACTGCAACCCAGAAGTAAAAAGCTTTCTTTTCACAGTTTCTGTTCATAAGAGCACAACATAGCTGCTTTATGCTGGTCCCTGTATGACCTGTTTCTGTATCACACCGGTAAAGTATTTATTGAAACTGTTTTCTTATATATATAATGTTTTAAAAAAAGAAAATTTAGAAAATGTGCAATGCTGTTCCAGAGGTGACAAAATTTAGTTTAAAAAGATACAAAAATCATAATGTCTTTCTTTCTTCTAGCCTTAGAATTTAGAATATAACATTAGGAAACCTTGTAAAGTAGTCATTGTGCAATTTTTGCAGAAATAATATGCTCCTTGGTAGTGTAACAAGTATTTCTTATTATTACTAGAAACTGTGAGAACAGTAAATTCCTCTGTATTTGTGTAACACAGCTATGTGATTATGTGATATTACAATTTGTTAGACTGTGTGTTACATTGAGAGTAGAGTATATATATATATATATATATATATATATATATATATATATATATATATATATATATATATATATATATATGTATGTGTGTGTGTGTGTGTGTGTGTGTATGTATATATGTATATGTATATATATGTATGTATATATATATATGTATATATATATATATGTGTATATATATATATATATATATATATATATATATATATATGTATGTGTGTGTGTGTGTGTGTGTGTGTGTGTGTAACTTAATGTATCACTAGGATTTATTATCCAGGTCCTATTTATTGGTCTACATAAATTTCAACATTGAATAAGTGATTATTGATATAGAAGAAAGTGGTTAATTCAGTGCAATCTGTACAACTACAAACAGCATGCAATCCATAAAAGTGTAGCAAAGAGAAACACAGACAAATATTGTCAAAGCATTCATGCAATGTTTACCATGATGGGGATAATTGTGAAACAGCATGGTCTAACGCTTAACTCAGCTCTAGCTCAATAATAGCAGCAAGTAGCAGCTATACTGCTGTGGATAGAGACAGATAAAAAAATGGGAAATGTATCTTTAATTCTTGGCAGCATAAATTCAGCAGTGTGCTGGAATCATTTCTTTGTATCTATGTTGGCAAGATAGCATCACACAGTTATTGCAGATTTTGTTGGCAGCAAATCCCAAAGGTGCTCTATTGGATTGCAATCTGATGACTGTGGGGGCCAGCGGACTACAGCTCACTGTCATGTTCAAGAAATCTGTTTGAGGTTATTTGAGATTTATATTTTTATGAATACATATATATTTTTATATTAAAGTTGTGCCAAGAAATTATCCCTCACATTGTCTAAACCATTGCTAGAGATATTGCAGAGCTAGATGGAGTCATGCTTTCATGTAGTTTATGCCAAGTTCTGAATTGGACAGCAGAGACTTAATGTTTTCCCAATCTTTTATTGACCAATAAAGACTCTAGCACTTCTGAGCACAACTACTTCAAGGTTCAATGTCCATTTAGGAATGAGTTTCCAAATATCTTGGTTGTAATGACGGTTATTTTAATTACTATTGCCCATCTGTTAATTCACAACAGAACATTTGCTCACTGGATATTTTCTGTTTTTGTGTACCATTCTCTGTAAACCCTTGAGATGGTTTTCCATTAAATTGCAGTAGATCGGCAGTTTCTGAAATATTCACACCAGCCTGCCTATGCTAACTATCTAACCATGTTCAAAATCAGCTAAATCACTTTTCTTTATACTGATTTTGAACATCAGCTGGGTTGTTTAGCTATTATTGATCAATGTGCCTAATAGAGTGGCCAGTGAGGCAGGAATGTTTTTGTAGTGCTTTTCATCACCACTAGGGGGAGTGCTGCTTTCAAAGTGCATTGAGTGCAAACCCATTTCACTTTTTCCTCTCCCAAATGTCAAACTATACAAGCTCCAAAGCACACAGCAGCCATGTCATTTTAAACATGTGATCCTCACTTCCTGTGTAGAATGACTCTAAGGCACAGCTGCTGTCTTATTTTATCTCCTGGAGTTGCTAGGCGACAGGAGCATCCTTATTGCTAGAGTATTCTGGGAAACTACAGGACCAATAAAAGACTGGGCAGGTCCATAGCCTATTAGCAGCATTTCACATTATGAACATGAGGGCCAGTGGAAAGAAAGTAGGCTGGGAGGACATTTAGGACTTTTACTTTGCTTTAGCAAAAATGCAATACTACAAAGAAGAAGCTCCTCATATACCAAAATGTAAATAATACATTTTCATATTCTGTATCTTATTACACTATTTGAGAATAATTACACACATCTCATATGTAAGTCTCACATTTTGTAGGTTGGTTAGTTTTGTCTTTGATGACATAAGAAGTGGGCATATGTGTACCATGGCTTATGATGGATTTAAGTGCAGTTTTTTTTAACTTGTTAATCTTGCCATGATCATCATCGCACCTTTTTTGTTTTTAATCTCTCTATTGCTGTATTTATTATTTATTATTTATTTATAATTCATACCTGTGTTTTATGTTTTGTTTTTTTAGTATTTGCTTGTTTAATGTGTCTGTTTTAACCCTCCATTTTTATATTTTATCTGCTTTTGTCTTGAGCTCATGCACCGGTTTTCCAACTGTGTTTTTGTTCTTTCTTTTTCTTTTTTTACTACAAATGGCAATTAAACTGAACTGAACTTAAGTAGCACTTTTTTTTCTCTTTTTCAGAAAGGCTGAATGTTATTGAACACAAAGACCACAATAATATAGCATAAGCCTTAACCATAGACTGCCCTTGCATTATCCAGCTTAGAGTAAATCAATGTAATTTATATAGTGTATTGTACTAACTTGTCCCAAGATGCTTTCCAGTTAGAGCAGATCTAGACCATAATCTTGGGTTTAGTTTTAATTATAATTTTAGAGAGTAAAGCCAACCTTTAGTTACCGGTAGTGGCAAGATGATTCATTGTATTGCATATGTATTACATATTATTGTATGTTGTATTGTATAAGACATCATAAAAGTTTGACAATTGCTTATTTTTTATATGTGCATGTACCAATTGTTATTTTAGACTACATTTTTCCAAACTTGTGATACATTTTTAAGTTTTCTTACCAATTCATGGCATTGCAATACCTTTAGGAAAAACCACTGTCAGCGTTTTGATTTACAACTTACTGTATTTTGTAACACATTTAGGAACTATTTTTCAAGAAAATGAGAGCAGATTAAAATAACCTTGAAATCACAACGATACATCAATTTATTTCCAAATCGAATTGCGAAGCTAACAGGCCGAAGCTTAGCACCAGGTGGTCGATTCAAACGTGATTCAAGCGTTCCTCTGTGGAATCGCATGTTCAGCCGGAGATCCATCACCGCCATTGTGTTTTTACTGCAGCAACATACTATCAATCAATTCTGTGAAGTAGCTCATCTATCAAAAGAGGCTCACTTAGCTCACACAGAGGAGGGAGCGGCTGTTCTGATCTCCGGAGCGTACAGTGAAGCATTGTAACAGGAAAACAATAGCACTTATAACTTCATTTGGACATATTTTCCAAAAGCATTTATTATAATGAGTTCCTAAAATGACAGTGTTTTGTATCTCGTTGACAATACATAGATGACGTTAGCTGTATTCCTGGAGCTAAAGACAGCCATTAACAATAGATCTATGTTATTTTTTTCCCTGCCATTTGAAAACATTATCTTTTAAAAAGGAGTTTTATTTTTTACAATATTTGATTGAACTTACCTGCTTAATGATGATATTTTGGACTTTATCCTCTTACCACCACATTTAGAAAAAAATAAAATGAATTTGGGTTGACCTGACATTTCCCAGGAGCTAAGGAGGAGGAAAATAGAACTAACCATTGAAAATCCATGCCTCCATCACAGCAGGAAGGTTGTGATTTCAATTGACTGACAGTCACCAATGGCCCTTAAGTGTCTCTGTTTGTTGGCCCATTTGACTGGTGACTATTCAGTTTTCAGCCTTATGCCTAAAGCTTTGGCTGAGAATTAATGTAAAGTACCATTTATAATACAGGTTTGTAAGTTAGATAGTAGTGCATCTACTCTTAACATAATAGAACAAAAGGAAACATGTTACTATTTACTCTCATATCCTGACCTTTACATGTCTTTCTTTCTTTAAATGCACTTTGCAGCCTTGGATGATTTAAGTTCATCTTCTTTTGCTTATTTCCATTAGGAGGTGTGGGTACAGGAGCTCCAGGGCTGACACTGAGACATACACAGACATACAACCATTCACTCTCATATTCATTCATCCCTCATCCCTCTGCATCTGTCACTCTGCTTTCCGCATCCCTCATTCTGCATCCAGCATCCCTCATCATCTCTCATCATCCCTTCATCTTATCCAGGCCATCTAAAAAAGTTCAGTAAAGTTGCTTTGTGTGGTGGTGTTACCTTCTGCATTGCCATAAACCTTTGCTGATATGTGTTGTGTAGAACAGTGGTTCCCAACCTTTTGGCCTTGTGAACCCCAAGGACCTGCTTTAGTCCTGGTCAGGACCAGGCTTAATCCTGGTTTAGTCCTGGTTTGGATGCAGCTTAGTCCTGGTTTAGACTGGGTTTAGACTTGGTTTGTTCTTAGTTTTGTCCTGGTTTAGTTCTAGTTTTAGACCAGTTTTTTCCTGTTTGAGTTCTGGTTTTAGACCCGGTTTAGTCCTGGTTTAGTACTTATTTAGTGTTGCATTTCTTTAGTGTAGTCCTGGTTTTGTCCTGGTTTTGTCCTGGTTTGGACCCAGCTTAGTCCTCTTTTAGTCCTGGTTTAGACCTTGTTTGGTCCTGGTTTAGACTGGGTTTAGACATTGTTTGTTCATAGTTTTGTCCTGGTTTAGTCCTGGTTTTTGTGTTGCATTCCCTTGATTTAGGTTAATTTTAGTCTTTCAAAGCCAAATATATAAATGCACTAAAGAATGATCATATAGCTCCATGTATCCCCTGCAATGTACTTGCACCCTTGGTTGGAAAGCACTGGTGAAGACTGTTGTGTAGGCTATATTCTCTCAAAATCAGCCAGCTAAGACATATTATATGATACATATCTCATAAATGGTGCGACTAACCAGATTATATGTGCCTTTGTGCAGAGTGGCTAATGGAGGCGGTGGCCACAGGGAATAGGACCTGTTAGCTGCTGTGTTTGCCTGAGATGCTAGCCCGCCAGGCTTCTGCGCCACTGTTCTCACACAGATAAATCCCTGTTGCACTTAGTAGTCATCCATTTTTAATGGCAGAGCCGCGCCTGCTGAGATGTGAGGAGCCAGAGGAGGCAGCGGGGGGGGTTGGGAGGGGTGGTGGGGGGGGGGTTATAGATGACATCAGAAAGATACTCTAGGCTCATCTTTGTGCTGTCTGCTGTACATACAGTGTGCTGAGGCTATCAGTGTTAATGGTGAAAGACACTATAGACAGTAACAGCATTCATGAACTCATCACAGCTCCACTCAACTCCATGTGTGCGTCTACAGATACATCCAAATCCATCAAACAAAGCATGCTTGTATATGTGTCCCCACTATCTTAAAAGAAGTAAACAAACTCCCTTCTAATTGTGCATAATATATATAGAAAAGATTGTACAGATTGTGGTGTGATTTTATTGAAAATGCATTGTAGCGAAGTTGTGTTTAATTAAACACTGGCAACAAAGTGCAAAGACCAAAGAAGAAGTGCTCAAAATAAGTAAGAATGTTTTTGGGTCTAGAGTAAAAAGTAAAAAAAATACTGAGCATAAATGTCTCTCTCTCACACTTTTTTTTCTTTTTTTTTTTTTTTTTTGTAGCGAAGTTGTGTTTAATTAAACACTGGCAACAAAGTGCAAAGACCAAAGAAGAAGTGCTCAAAATAAGTAAGAATGTTTTTGGGTCTAGAGTAAAAAGTAAAAAAAATACTGAGCATAAATGTCTCTCTCTCACACTTTTTTTTCTTTTTTTTTTTTTTTTTTACAGTTCCACCATGAAATCTACCACTTCTACTACTGGTTTAAACCCAGGACCCTTCTGAATTCATGGCAAGTCTCCCACACACTTTGCCACTCAGGTAAAAAATACATGCATTCAAAAATGATCAAAACAAGTCACCTGATGTTTTGTCTCTCATTCAAGAGACTTACTACTTTTAATAATACTAAACTAAACTAATAGGTATGGTTTCAAAAAAGTCTCAAAAAGTACATACACTTCAAAAAATGTACTTGAGTTAGGAGTATCAAGTTGAATGTAACTGAATGTAACAACAATACACTCCTCTCTGTTTACCAAGAATAAAAAAAGGTTGAGACTTTACACTAAGACATTAGAATGCAAAATGCCACTAAAATATGTTCATGTCATGTCAACTATTGCTGGACTAAACTTGCAGCTGCACAACCCAGATTCTTCCCAAATGTGAGAGAGTATCCAGCTTCCTGTCCTGTTTCGACTGGGCCATTCCACAGATGGCAGCTGGAGGGAGGGCCAGCTATTCAATCCACTTCAGAGCAAACATGATCTGTTTGAATGGGCCGGCATCAGCCAAGACATTCTTGTGTGGGCAGAGCTCCCTAAAAACAACCATGGTACTGTGTGTGTGTCCTCCACAGGCCACACTCTCAGATAGAGAGAAGAGAGGCAGCAAGAACTGGCCCAAAGCAAAGGTTAAACGGATGTTTTCCATAAAAGTTGTGTTTATGAGAAAGTAGCAGTTATAATCAGTGCCTGTGATGGAGCTGGCACTCTGTTGGCACTCTGTTGCTTCGTCAAAAAATTAGCCTCACTGTAAGTAAAACAAACAAGAACATCTGAAACTGCCTTTTACAAAAATATTCAGTTACACACAGTAAAGGGATTACAATGTGCACCATTGTTTACTATGAACTACTAGAGTTTGCATGTTATGTTATAACAATGAGTAGCCTACATTTTAAGTCCAATATCCCCAGTAAAATCTTGCACTATTTGTGCTAACACAGATGGGACTGGTGTCTCAGTGTGCATCATCTTTATCAGATGTGTGGAGAGTTGTGTTCATCTGGTGAGAGGTGTTTTCATAACATGATAAGGGTTCTATCCCTCATAGTGCAGTCCCTGGTGAGCCAGGCCTATATGTATATATGTATTTTTGTCAGGATTTGTATTTCTCTGTTTGTATTGTGTTGATGCTGTGCATTCAGGTAAATAGACCTATAGTAAAGTTACTTCAAAAGCATCTTCATATTATTCTGTTTTCCATATGTATGTATGTATTATTGTTTTTCATATATTTTATTGCTATTATTCCCATTCTATGAGTTTGTGTACAGATTAACAAATAAGGCAAGGTCTCAGTCTTTTATGTCACTAATAATGAAAAAATGGAACCACTTACAGACACAGATTTCCTTCTGTGCCTCCAGATGGCATCACAAAAACAATATGGCTGCCCTTGAATATTTATTATTATGCCAAGTCTTTTGTTTACAAACACCTTTTTTATGTTCTGCACCTACTGCACCTTTAATACCAGCCCCCCTTTCTTCAAAGCCCCCTCCCCCCCATCCATCCCCCTCCCAAAGCTCCACCCCTGCACTGTAAAAAACAAGACCACATGGCTCCAAATATTGTATAAGATTTTATTTCTCTAGTGAATTCATATGTTTGTTATTCTGCACAGCAGCATACAGGAAAATTGTGGTAAAATATAAATAACAAAGTTCAACAGTGTTTGTCTTTTTTTTTTTCTCTTAGTCATTTCATCAAAAACCTCTGTTAAAAGTGGCACATTTTGTCATTTTTGCCTCAATATTATCCACTCGATATGCAACATTGAACAACTAAACTCCTCAAAGTATGGGTCAGTATGTACAGACTTCACCTTGTGGTGAAAAATGATGCTTATAGCTTCTTGGAAAAATCCATGTTAAATGAAAAATGAAAATACAATTATGTTATACAAAGATCAAAAATACTATTAAAAACCCTTATTATAAATGGCAGCACTATATCAATAAACTGCTGTTGACATTTTTTTTTACATGTAAGTACAAAATCCTGTTGAGGTAGCGCCCTCTGAAGTCACTTGTAATTGTTAAAATACTGTCTATACAATACAGCAAATCTCTGTCCATTCTATTTGTAATTCCTTTGGTAAACAAAACTGTCAGTTTATGTGCAGTCCTGCAAGTGACAAATCCTCACATACATTCACCACATTTTTGCATCTTTTTTTTTTTTTTTTTTTTTTTTTTTTTTGGATTCTCTCATAAACAGAAAAAGTATTCGGTAACATTCATTTTGCTCGAGTGGGGAGATAGACAGGCTCCACTTGGGAAACTGCCCACAAGACTTGGAAAATAATGTATCAGGGGCAGAGTATAGAACAAAAAAAAAGACAAAGAAATCCAGTGTGGCCCTTATTGGGAATGTAAACATAAAAAAAAAGTGTCTCTGAAGAGGTCTGGCTAGGCAACAATTGATTGGAACGTCCCTTGGAGAATGCAGGACAGAGCCCACATTGTCCCTCGCCTTCCTGCCCTGGTGGATTGAATATCAACTTCTGTGGAGCCACTTGGAAAATATGTTGTGGATCAAAGACTTGAATGCACATCTAGCCACACTTGAACAATAATGACATTCTTGAGCTTCTTTAATGGCAAAACATAACTTTGGTTTTCTAAGATGGGAAAGAAAAGAGCAAGCTTAGCCCGCTGTACAAAAATACTTGGTATAAATATGACATTCATACCTTTTTTTCCCCCAACCATGACGAAAATACTTTTGACTATCGATACATAAGTGTTTTATAGCACACGCTCAATGACTAGACTCTACAAACTAAAAAATAAATCCATGTATAAAGCATCAAATTATTCTATGTGGATAAAGGAACTATAAAAATAGAAGAGCATTATGTTTTTTATGATCAAAACAGTCATCTGGAAATTGTTCAGTGCAATTTATTTAGACGTTAAGGTGGTCGTGCTCAGAAGATTTTCATCCGCTTACCACCCACAGCCCTGCCTCCCTTTAATGGTCGCTGGGAAGGCTGCTCTTTTGACAGCGGACAGTACTTTATCGTGTGCGCATTGTCCCCGTTGGCGCTGCACAGGGGGCACGTATACGCCCTCAGGATGGGGCACACCACTCTCCCATCTGGGGTCTTCAGGACGTGCGAGCCGTACACCTCCTCGGGCGCGCCGTTGTTCCGACAGAACACACAGATTTTCGGCTCCTGCTTGCCCCTGGACGCGGGCTTACGCATCTTCCTGTCCACGCTGAACAGGTCGAAGCCCTGGAACGCGCCCCCGAAGCCCGCCTCACCTCCTCCGCCGCCGCCGCCACCACCGCGCTCTGGAAGGTGCTTCTGGAACGGGCTCAGGATGGAGAAGCGCTCTTTCAGGTCCAGTATGGAGGCGGGGGGCGGGCTGACCGAGGGGCAGCAGCAGCAGGAGCAGTCCAGGTGGCCGTTCTCCGCGACGCACGGGCACGCGGGAGAGTCGTCCTCTAAACCCAGCGTCGCCTTCAGGGACTCGGTGATAGAGTTGGGGTTCTGTGGCAGCTTGTTGGTCTTGGTCACTAAAGTGGTCAGCCCCAGGTAGTCGTTCCAGAAATTAAAGGTGTAGTCGTAAGGGCTGCGCGCGTTCAAATAGTTGTGATTGAGAAAATCCATGGCAACTCGTGGCGTGTGCTTATTTTCTCTCTCTCTCTCTCTCTCTATTGTGGAAATAGAATAATCCCAAACAATTATGAGCGAAAGGAATAAGAAGTGAGGGTATAAGCCAGACTCCGGGAATGGTTCATGTACAGCGTCTCCAGTGTTCCTGTAACATTTGAGCGAACTGCGTAAAGGCTTTCTGGTTATAAGGAGCAGGAGGGCGGGGCGCCACTGTGGCTTCAACGACACAACTTTGTGATCAGCTTCCAGGCAGCCGCCCCCTTTTTTTTTTTTTTTTTTTTTTTTGTACAAAGAGCCACGGACACAACAGCACGGGTTTGTTTTGTTGAGGTTATAACACAAACATCTGTTAACCCTCCGGTGCGCAATAAGATCCTATTTAGAAACAATAGCATCTCCTTCTCGTAAAATAATGAATAAAAACAACAACAACAACAACAACAACAACAACAACAGCATATACCATAATAGTAGGATGACAAAAAGGGGTTATTATTGAAATTTAAAGGAAAACTGTATTTACACAGGGGATATGGGCTATATTCTGTAACCTGTACATTTTATTTATACTCAATTTAAACATACAGTACAGTACATACAATACATAGGCCTAAGCAAATACATCACACAAAAAGGCTGCACAATAATCCAGCCACAAGAGGTCACAAGGCAGTGTACTCCTTGTGCCAGTTCCAAGCCAGGATAAATGATGAGGCTTGCATCAGGAAGAGCATACATATAAAAACAAATCAATGTGCAAATCACTGCACACATAGGCCTATAGCAAATCTATTATCACATTTCCATAAACTGTAATATCCATATCACAAAGTCATCTCAACAACATTATACACTTCCATATTACACTGATGGCAACACATTTGAACAAATGCGAGAGATTGTGTTGTGGCATAAATAAATAGCCTAACTAAAAGGAACTGGTGGAAGTAGTAGTAGTGACAGTGGATATGTGGAGCCTTGCATTTTATTATATTAGTGGTCCTGTAGCATACTAGTGGCGGAAGATGGTTATGAGGGGCCCCAGGGAAAGTTCTAAGAATGAGCCCTAAAGTTATAAAGCACAGTCAGTAAGTCTATACATACAATACTTTTAAATTATAAGTGAGTATTATTATGACTAATAATTTCTTTAAAATATCATGTCAGTGTCATAAAAAATGAGATGTTTGTTTGTGTTCATAAATAAGGTTTGTAAGCATTAAGTAAATATTGGGAAGAAATTATGAATATTTGAATTATGATTTTCTTTAATTATAGGAAAAGCTTGTTTTAAAATGGAGCCTTGCTTGCTGTATAAATTATAGCCCAGACTGTACATACCCCACTAATACTGACCATAGATGAATAGTCTCTGCCTGATGTTATAACCCTACATGATACAGAAGCTTCCTCCAGTAGTACGCAGGAGTCTTTTGCAGTTCAAGTATTGCTTTCATTTTATTTTTGTTTTTGTCCTAGTTGGGGCTAGTCTTGGTTTGGACTTGGTTTAGTCAGCCTTGGTTTAGTCTAGCTTAGTTTAGTCTTATGCACTCTTTTCTCATGCCTTTTCAGATATCACAGCTGTTCCTGTTTAGTCTTCAGATTTTCACAATGCACTTCCAGTATATCTCTAGCAGTCAGCCACAGAGGGGGCCCTATCTTTTTTTGGCACACGAGGGGTTAAACCGGTGGCATTTTCGCACAATGATTAACGATAGCGAATGAGGGAACATGCAGAATTGTAATGTTTCGCGCCTGGGCCGGAGAAAGAGCCAGCCATCCCTCTTTAATTGATCGGTGCTGGCGCTGAAGTAATGTCATTAACTACAGCACAAGCCTTCAATTGTTCCCACTCCGCGCTAACAGCTAACAACTTTTCTGTCAGGGAATAAACTGTGGGAGTTATGATTGATATGGATATGAAAGCAATGATCCAGATAGGACAGTGAAGAGATATTTTTGTCTTAGAATATTAGGATTCTATGGGCGGTTAGAAGATAGTGAGGTTTATTTGTCATTCTAACTCATGTGGAGCCAGGCCAGTGTATGCATTGCGCCAGTTCCAAGCCAGGATAAATGGCGAGGGTTTGTTCAGGAAAGGAATCTGGGATGGGTCAAATGCAGAGAACAGATTTTCCTACTGGGACCATAGAGTAAACCTAACCTTACCTTAAAATTGCACCAAACCAGGTGTGAATGATGACTAAATTACTGTAGAATAAATATAAGTAAAACTGACTATTCTGTGGAATAAACTAGGAGTAAACAAGGACTAAACACTTAACACTTTGGCCTAAATAATGACTAAAGTGAGGACTAAATCGTGGATTAAAAAAGGAAGTATTTTTCTTTTCCTTTCAGCTCTTTCCTTTTCAGGGTCGCCCTAGCAAACCCTATCATCTTCTTTTACACCAACGAAGTTCTTGTCCTCATGCATCACATTCATAAATCTCTTTTTTGGTCTTCCTCTTGGCCTCCTGCCTGGAAGCTTGGCATCCTTCTTCTTATACATTCACTATCCCTTCTCTGCACATGTCCAAACTATCTCAATTTGACTTCTCTGAATTCATCTCCAAAACAACTAACATGAGCTGTCTTCTCATCCATTCTCTTCACTTCTAAATAGAACCTGAACATCTTCAGTTCTACAACCTTAAGCTCTGCCTCCTGCAACTGTCACTGTCCAAGCCACCATACAACATTTTTGGTCTTGAACACATTTCCTTTTCATTCTTGCTGATAACCTTTTATGACAACACTCCTGACTGTTCTCCATGATTAAACCTTCACTAAAAGTTAAACTAATCGGTGCCTTATGTGCAGACTAAACCAGAGCTAAGGACTAAAAGCTGGACTAAACCTAGACCAAACCAAGGAAAAACAAATTCTAATGAAAAACATACTATTTTAAACTCATGACACCAGACTTGTCAAAATATAACATACATTTCTCTGCGCCGGAGCTGTGAATAGTTTTATTAAAGAACATGATTAGTGGCAGCCATTACACAGTGGCTCTCCTCTCACCAAAACAAAGTTAAATCACGGAAAAAACAGCCGAGCCTGACATCTCATTTTATGAAGGCCATGTTTACGGGACCTCCAGCGTCAGCTTGGACAGAAAATCAATAAAAAACTGCAGCAGGGGCCAGTCGAGTGTGAAACATAGGCACGACATGCAGAGGAAGCTTCAACAGGGGGCAGCACAGTGCAATTACAGGTCAGTTTAAACAGGGGAGCTGTATGCAGCAGTGAAGCAAGGAAAAATGCAAGTGATGATGGGTGCCAGGATAAATAAAACTAGCATTGAATGGACATTGTTCATGGAAGTGTGTATGGAAAATATGGACCAGTCTACACTAGTGCTGTTTCTGAATATCTACAGAAAAAAGTAATGCAATTAATTAGAAAAAAGACTGCATGGATAATAGAAAGAACAAACTGGATTCAATAAAACAACTCAAGACCTAGAACCTAGGACAAACTAGAAGCACTTAGACCTCCACCAAGGCGTTCCTCCCTTGATCCCTTTTGTGCTTTTTCCTGAAAGACTTGTAAAAATGTGCCTGTAGCATTTGGGGTTATGTTGCCAACTGACATATTGTGAATGGTGAAGAATCTTTTAAATCTTAGGTCCTGTTAGTCCACAGCCACACAAATACTGACAATGCATTTTTAGCTAACCTAACACAAAACAACTGTAAATAGAACCATACACTAACTAATTCAACATAACACAATATTAAACTAGAATTAAACCATGCAGCCTACAAGGGCAAAACCTAAGTTAAACCAAGACAAAAAATTATACAAGGCTAATCAATAAAGCTCAGTTGTGGTCTGGTATGGCCTTGGAAACTGGACTCCACTCAGTCCCAAAGGAAGAGCGGATTTGTTGACTCTGTGATCTAAATGATATTAAAAATGAAACACACTTTTTGTTTTACTGTCCCTTGTACCACAGTTTAAAGAGTCAGCTGTTTTGTAAAGTGCCTGACTTTTTTCTATGTCTGATGGAGACAGTCATCAGTTTCTTTTCACGTCTAATGTGTTTCAGTTAGGTCTGTTTGTGTTAAATGCCTGGCGCCTGTACAATAGGACAGGCTATGTTTGATCTTATGTGATGTGTCTGCCTATGGTTTTGAATCTTAGTGTCTTATAAGGCTATAAGCTTTAAAGTAGGCTGGGCAACTTTTACTACTACTAATACTACTACTACTCAAAAAGACAGGACAGAGTAAACACAGCACTATGTAAAGGGGATATGTTGCAGGGCTAAACCAGGTTTCTACCAGAACTATACCAATAACTGCAATAAACCTTAACTTTTTTTCCATATGCATTTTAGTTGTGGATTTAGACCTGTAATGAACAGAAATTGCAGACATCAACTACTTTTGCTCTAAATTAAGACCAAACCAGGACAAAATCTAAACCAAGAGTTCGCAATCACTACAACTTGGTATAAATCCAATATTCCTAGTGGTCTAAACCACTTTCATATTATTTTTAAAGTGTGTAAATATGTGCAAAATTGTGAATGTCTCTATGTCAGCGCTGCAACTAACCACTGTCTAGGGTGCACCCTGCCTAAGGTCCATAGTTGCTAGGATAGACCTCCCACAACCCTTAGCAACAACTTGAAAAAACTTAAAAAGGCACCAAATCTTTAGAAGTTCATTTCTGCCCATGCAACAGAGTACGATGTATTTTATTGTTAACAAAAAAATAAAATCAGATAAAAATTGGAAACCATTATCTTACATGTGTGACCGATAAAACTCGTCCAATTTATAAGCAGCACATAATTACAGCAGTAGCAGCAGATGGCATGTCAGTGACAACAGCGGTCATTAGACTGGAGCAGGAGAAGACAGCTAAATGGTACAGAGCAGTAAAAGTGTCAGAGAAAGAAAAAAAGAAGCAGGAGGCAATGTATTTCTTTAAAAATGACTGGAAAATAGTATCATGTCCAGGAGGAAAAATAACTTGCTATTAACCATAAGACTAAGTGCGCAGATTGCACTGCAGTGTGCAATCACACACTTTTTAAGATTCCTCTCACGTCATGCATGATCATTTTACATTATGTGCATGACTTACAAATGTTGATGAGTGTTGTGTTACTTCTGGTGCTTGTTATTACGTGCTGCAGGCTGTTTGTTATGTTTATGTGCTGTTCATGTTGTACTTGGAGCTGGAATTCTACATTATTGCTTTTGACAATGACAACAAATGCTATAAAAACTATAGAATGGCCTTCAGACTTCTAAATAGAAAAGTATACAATGGGCTCAAGACTCAACTCAGGTAAGGTTTAGGTATCAATGTGCTAAATTCAAAAATCCTAAAAATACTTTTGGTTTTTGACATGCCAAACACACCATAACCAAATGCACCAAACTCCCATTCTGCATACTGTAGGTTTTTGCAAGCAAACAAACAATGAAAACAACAAAACAAATCATGTGACAGAAATCGGTATATAGCTAACTAAACCTGTCCCATCCTTCACCCAACACATCTGCTGCATTTGCATACATTTTACTGGACGTCAGCATGGCTTGATGAGTATTATGTGGGATGGCATTTACATGATAGACGTCTGTTCACTGTCATTGTACATTATGGTACATTCTACTGTCATTTGCTTGTGGTTTAAAAGCTATATGGCTCTAGAATCTGGTGCGTTTTGTACCAATGTATTTTGGTGTACCGACTGTGCATTTTGGGATCATACATTTACAATGCACAATTTTGCATTAACAATCATTAAATGTCCCATATTATGCTTTATTTTTCAAGCTTTTGAAATTATTTTGGACACCTTCACATTAGTATTTCATATTTTAAAACTTGAAATAATGTTTGTGTATTGAAAATGTCTTCTTTTGGGAAGCAGTGACTTTGCAGAGAACACTTGGTTTAGGTGTCTGCTGCCACCTGCTGACAATAGTGGGGAATGGACAGAGCATAACTTGGCTAATTAGCACAGCTATTGGCAACATGACGCTAACCAATAAATGAGCTGACTGCTTTGAAGTGATGGCATTTTAAGCTCTAAAATTATTATTTGGGCTTTAAAAACACACACAAGCACTTCCTCGGCGAGACCTGCGCATTTTCAGCAGAAAAAAGGACAGATAAGCATACAGGATTATGCAAACATGCGTGAATGAAGCAAAATACTACTCCAGATGTGATTTTGAGGAGGAGAAAACATTATAACATGGTTAAAAGCTCAATAAAGTAAGCATAAGAGGGGACCTTTAAATATAATTTTAATGTCAGTGACTGAATAGAGAACATTAGCATGTGTATCAATGTTTGACTGTTTTATTTATTGGAGCAATAAGCGCTTCATACTCATAAAGCTACATGCTAAAAGTCAGTGAGCTCATTAGTCTGGACAAGTATCTAGTTACAGAAGTTAAAATAGTTTGTCAATGTATGGGCACAAATCATACATTAATAAGTCAACATTGGCTGAATAAAATAATTATTTTAATCAAACAACACCCTTTTTTCTGGTTTTAGTTTGCCCCCTTTGTCAAAATGATGGGGAAATAAAGTTTCACTGTTGTGATTACAGTATGTTCTATTGCAGTTTGCAGCACTGAATAAAGTTTTCCATTTCCTTTTGCGTATTCAAGCATATCCACATGTATAATAAGCTATCATGAGGAGGCCTAGAAAAGCAACAGCATGTATTAGTAATGTCCAACCACTCATCCAGCCTCTGATCCGCAGATGAAGTGGTCAGCTCAGGAATGTGGAAGTGCACCTCTTGAACTGGCGATAACACCGGTGACTTGTGTCCTAATTAAAACTTTACAGAGGAGGGAGGCTGGAGGAGCTCGCTGGCTCCGAAGGTGCACATCTATTTTTAAGGCTCCTAATAAGAATGCTCATGGTTTCGGAGACAGAGCGATAAGAGTGGGGGAGAAGCACGCCTGGGTGAGCTCAGATGTTTTCAAGGCCATTTCTCTTTGTTCTGTGTGTTCAGCAAGTTGCTCTCAAATAGTATTGACTGCTCATTGGATTCTCACTCATGAGTCTTCCATTCAGTGCCTGCAAAATATGAATTTTATGATGAGATATTAATAATGTATGTAATCGCCAATTCTTTTTTTGCAAGCCAGGCGGAGATTGTGCGGGGCAGATCCCGGTGTTGCTGCAGTGTAACTGAAATATTCATGGACACATTATTCCTTAATTTTGTTGTGACTAAGAGGGATTAATACTCATACATTAACTAAAGCTAATTCTGTGGCCGCCCCAAGCTCACATATTGTAGCAGGAAGTCAGATTAGCAGTGGAATGATGCATAACTTAAGTGAGTGGGGCCCTAAATCACAGCAAGGTTTATACAACAAAAGATATCCCCCAAATCTCATCTCATGTCATCTTTCTTTGTCTTGTGTTATTCAAACTATTCTTGTGCATGCAAATAAACAACAGTACTATGTTTGTTAGGCTTTTTTGGTATTCACTAGCAAGGAACATGGCATACAACAGGGTAAATCTGAAATATTTATTAATGGATGGACTGAATAAGATGACGAGATGATGATGGATGCGGGATGCAGAATGTGCAATGCAAAATGCAGGATGGAGAAGCTGGAATGAGGGATGCAGGGAGAAGGATTTAGGGAGAGTGATGAGGGATGCAGGGTGACAGATGCAGGGCGTGGGATTAGGGAAGCAGGGAGAGGGATGCAGGGTGAGAGATGAAGGATGGAGGGAAAGGGGGAGGGATGTAGGGTGAGGGATGAGAGATGTAGGGAGAGGGATGCAGAGTGAGGGATGAAGGATGTAGTGTGAGAGATGAAGGATGAAGGGTGGAGTATGAGGGATGCAGGGAGAAGGATTCAGGAAGGGGGATGAGGAATGCAGAGTGAGGGGGTAGGGAGAAGGGAGAGGAATGCAGGAAGAGGGATAAGAGCTGCAGGGAGGGGAATGAGGGATGCAGGGAGATGGATGCAGGGAGAGGCATGAGGGATACAGGGTGAGGGATGCAGAGAGAGGGATGAAGGATGTAGGGGGAGAGATATAGGGGAAGGATGAGGGATGCAGAGAGAGGGGTGAGGGATGTAGGGAGAAGGGTGAGGGATACAGGGTGAGGGATGAGATATGCGGGGAAAGAGAAGGCCCACAGGAGATGAAGCCTGGGTGAGGAAAGGGGTTCTGTCTCAGGCAGCAAAATGGGATTTTTTTTTTTTTTGTAATCCCACAAATGGCCACTAGTGAAACTGACAAAATGGCATACAGGATAGTCAGTCCATTTATCAATGGTACAATATAATAAATGGTAGTATTAAAAATATATATCTCCATTTCAGTTATTAGCTATAGGTGCAATTAGCATTGCTGATATTTGTATATATTGTATTTGCTCATCAGATTTATGTGCCATTAGTATAAATACATTTGAATAATATTCATTCTAATTGTATTCATTTGCTTTAATAATACACTATAGGAACCCTTGCTACTTATGGTGTTTCAGTATGTTTAAAATACTGACTGACTGCTGCTCAACCATGTCTACCTTTTTTCCCTCTTGTGCCACTGTAGCAGTTTTCTTTGTGGGAACCATGACTGCTAACACCACAGCTTCCATTTGAATATTTAATGGTACAAGCGCTCCCCTTTACAGCAGTGGTAATTAACAACATGCCACAGTGAACTCATTATGTTTGCCAAAATGCTGCTGGAAATCTAGCATTCGCTGCACTAATTTAAAGTACTTTCATTATAACAGCCATGCCATGAGCAAACCTGGATTGTAATTTCAGGGGAAAACATTAGCTTTTTTTTATTATTATTATTTTTTTATAGTAACAGATTGGCTGCAGTGAAAACATTGTGCCCCGGTCCTTTCTCACACAGGCGCATCTCAGTAAATTAGAACAGTGTGGAAGAGTGATTTTAGTAGTAGATTTTAGTAGTTCAAATAAAACAGTGAAATACATGAAGCTCATTAGCTTATTGGCTCGCTTAGTGGCTGGTGACTAGAGCCAGCAATTATAGGTGGGGTGCAACTATGGGCATTGAAATTATGCTTTATAGGTATTATTATTTTTTAAAATCTTTTGGCTACTCCCTTTCTTATTTTCAGTTCTGCAGTGGTTTGGCAAGATTTTACGCCCCTTACTGTGACTGGAGTGGGTGATGTGGGTCAAGTGTCTTGGCCAGGAACACAACAACAGTAAGCATTTTCAGCGAGATTTAAAACAACAGTCATTGACAAAAGGAGAAAAAACACAAAAAGTTATTGCTAAAGAAGCTGACCCTTCACAGAGTGCTGTATACACACAAAACAGTGCCAGTTTACTACAAAATAAAAAATAGCTGTGAGGAATTAGTGGAAACAGAGATGTACACTGAATGTAGAAGGTGATAGATCTAATGGTGGAGGCAGAGATTTATGGAACCCAGCCTTTTTAGGCCTCAAAAACTCACTGCCAGAGACTACAGGATTACCAACATAGGTGTGAATGAAACAAGACAACTCCAGGTATGTTTTGGTTGAGAGGGCAACATTATAACATGGTATAAAGCTCAAAAAAGTCAATTTTGCGTTATACAGCCCATTTAAATCACTCTTGTGCTCTCTATGTTTACACCGTGTTTCACACAGGACAGGACAAATCATCAAAGAAGTGTTTCTCACCTGACAGAGAAAAACCATCACAAAAAAAAATCATTCATGTGGGGAGTGCAATCCCATTTCCTGCATGGATTCATTAGCAATAAGGAAACATCTTATTACATGTCAACTTTGGTGTTTTTGTTTAAGATGTATTATTGGATGTAAATCAGGCAGCACATGTTTTCTGCTGAAGTTAGTACTATGATAATGTCTGATTTATGCCGCCTCGTAAAGCTAATCCTGCGCCGATACTTTATTCTTCATGATTTATCATCGGCAACACATTCTGCGCCGTGATCAAGGACTGCTTCTTGGCAAACAAAGACGCAGTTGTTACTTTTGGATATAAAAAAAATATGTTCAATTTATATTCTGTGTAATAAAAGAATGATTGTTATTATGGCATGCATGAGCAGAAGACGTCTAATCCGGCGGTTTGCCTAATTGCGTTTCCTGGTACTGCTACTTTAATTTATAATTCAGCCATGTTTTGTATGATTAAAATTTTGCCTGAGTGGCCTCCTGAGCCTAAATCACGGTGTACTTTTTTTCTTTTCTTTTTTTTTTCTGTGGAATACTGCAAGTGTTTTGCAAGTTTGTGCGATGGCCTTGAAGATGTGAATGCATTTGGAAGGATTACACAAAGCCCCAAACAAAGTGTAAGCTTTTTCTGTGTAGTCCTATGCTACAGGCCCGAAGCATGTATTAATCACTACAATGCCTAAGTGGATTTTATAGGTTTAATTTAATTTTATAGACCCGTTTGCACTAACAATGTTTAATCCGGTTGGACGGTTGACCTTAAAATGGCTGCCTTTTTTGGGGGGAACTCGGTAGCGCAGCAAGCTCTTTACACAGCTCTTTATTATTTTTTCAAACAACCATTTCATCCCAATAAAAGCACTATCTACATTACCCAAAATTATCTGCACACAATGCTGCACCACTAAGTTTAGTCTCTATGTAACTGTAATTGAGAGAAAAAGCAACTGGCTCTTACCAATTGTCCTTTTCAGTCTGTATGTTAACATGCAGGTTGAGAAATGTTAATTATTGCCTAAGTCTGATTATGGACATAGTTTTAAACATAATGTAAATGCTTGACTCTGTTTGGGGAGTGGTTGTTGGGTCGGGATCCTCTGCACAACACTATACAACTTTCACAGTTGTTACAGAATTTGAAAAGACTAACAGACTAACAGACTAGTTTCAGGGGAATTTTTTTTTATAAAAACAAAAGACTCATACACTTAACAGCACCTGATGAGGGATCACAAACTACAAGATTCCTCAAAATACCTTAGACTCTGGCACAAACTCTCAGGAGGTAATATGTGCACACTACATGACTAGCAATTTAAAATTCAGACATGTTTGAATGATTGTGACTGAGGTCTGGGCAGGTCTGTTCTCCCCACACACACTTGCAGATTCAAGTCTTTACCCCTCACACACTAACACTAGGTTTCTGAGCCAACAAGCCATGCCAATTGTCCCCAACTAGGGCAGACAGGTGCAGACTCTGCCTGACTGTGAATCCTGGGTAAAATCTGGCAAGAAATTTTGTGGTGTGTCCCCAGCTTTAATCGCACGAACACAGCTGGATGCAATTTATTGTCAGACTACTGCACATGTATAAGGCTTAAGCTATAACAGAGGTGTTCAGATTGCAGTGTGTCATTTTGTGTAAGGGGTGAAATGATCCATGTTCAGAAAATAAAACTTTTAATGAGGAGTAAAAAGTTTATTATCATTTAGCATTATAAACATTTAGTGCTACAGGTACCTATACTACACTTAGCATGAAGTTTTACTAAATGTGGAATAGGCCAAATCTGAGCCTTGTTTCCAATGCAGTAGTATGAGGTGACTATAACTGGGTTAGGGTTAGTGACCATTTTACATAACATGCAGTCCATACTATTGACATGAGTGTGTACCTATGTCCCCCAGCAGGCGCGTAATTTCCGGGGGGGTTAGGGGGGTTATGCCCCCCCAAATAATCAGGTCGAGTCAATATAACCCCCCCCCCCCCAATAATCACAACACTGCGATGAATACAAATATGAATTATCTTGCATGAATAACTTGTCGATTTTCTGTATTCATTACGTTTGCCAGCAAAATAGTAATTAGTTTATTCAACCCCCCTCCCCTCCCCATGCAGAATACTTGGTACGGCCCAATCCACTGTCTCTCCTGAGCGTTTGCTGTGAGCCCCAAAGAGCCAGTCAACAGTTTTACAGTGTTGGTCAACGCCAACCCCAACGAAAAATAAAAAAAAGTACTGCTCAAGAGGAGGTAAACAGTCGTATTGTCAAGTTAGCTGATGATTTGACTAAATTGCCAGTGTGAGGTAAAGCTAAGGAGGCTGCCACGGAATATGTGCTGTGTGCAGGACTCATGTCAATTTACCACTGAATGCTAATTTAAGTAAGTGGGGAGATGGCATTATTTACTAATCAGCCTTGCTGTTGTGCTAACACTGACACTAGCCTAGTACATAGCTGAAGCTAAGTAAATCACAGTAAAAGTATCATAATGCAGTTCTAATACAGAAACTCCAAATTAGAATACTCCTTTTACAAAAGTACATGATTCAATGTGTAAAAAAAAATAGGCGGAGAGTTTAACCCTCCCAATATTACACCCAAAATTACGCCCTTGTCCCCCAGTTTCTATGGACCGGGAAACTCTGTACTGGGGCACATATTGTAGGTACCTGCCCATTAGTGAAAGTAAATATGTTCCCCAGTAACTATGTACCCTGTCCAAAGAAACCAGGGAAGATAAGTACTGGAGATTGTAGATACTTGCAAAATTGTAAACCTAGCCCTAACCTTAGCCCTAACCTGTGTGTTCTTCAGGGAACTACTGGGGAACATAGATACCGTGGAACATAAGTGTTGGAGAACATTGGTACTGGGAAACATAGCTATTTGCGAATTGTAACCCTAGCCCTAATCTTAACTCTAACCTCACTTTTCTTCAGGGTTAGGTACTGGGGAACATAGGTACTGGGGAACATAGGTACTGGGGAACATAGGGCTCAACCCCTATAATGTACTAGGCTGGGAACTGGGTGCAGTCTTTTTATTAAATGACCAAATGAGTACCAAAAGTGGAAAAAAGAGTTTTCTCAAATAAATCAGGTCTTGGTTTTGTGAACAAGATAATTGCACTCATACTAAAAAATCAGAATACTAAATGCATCTTTTGATAACAAGCAAGCAGTTATTAGCAACAGCTGTTTAATGTTTTAGATAGCCTTGGCACAGTTCTCGGTTCATAAATTAAAGACACTGCAATGAAGACAAGAAGAATCTGTGATGTTAAAATAAGAACCATAAAAAGAAGGAGACTGCTCTCTCATAGTATTTAGTGCAGCAGGGCCATTTTGTGTTATATGTGGACTATATAAAAACAAATATAGATTAATATAATATTAAAATAAGCCACATGAGAAGTTGAGACTTTTTTGATGCAAATGTATGTGTAATTTTAACGGGAGTGCCCCTGAATTGTAAAGGATTGTGACATGTTTGTGGATCATTGAAGGGATTAGGAATCTCTCTATCCTAGTTCGGAAGGGGCCTCCAAATAACACCCTGCATAGGACCCCTACAAAGCTAGAAACGGCCCCAAAGAGAACAATCAAAGAACAATCTCCTTCTTTTATTAATTGCTGCTGTATTTGGCATAACTCCAGCTTCTTACACAGCTATACACGAGGCTCTTCTTTATTCTGATTAATGACAACACAACTAGTTTTAAAATCTTAGTGCATGGCTGCGCAGTAACAGAACAAGGCTTTGGTCCAAGGTCCAACGATATGGGCCTCATTGTATAAATCATTAAGTGCATATTCTCGAAATTTATTTAATCTTATAGAGTCCACGCCTCAGCACCGCCATAAGGCTCGAGGTAATAAACTTTTCATATCACACCCTCCCTCTCTATTCCGCTGTTTACTCAGAAACATATTGATCATGCAGACAATACATAATGGCTTTGCAGGAATTGCTGAAAAATCCATTTTGCCATATTGATTACCGTAATGAAGATGAATGCTGAATCACCCAGTATGAAAACGGTTTATGTACATTTGCGTGCCGCCTTCCACCAACCACTCTACCCTTGCACTCCTTCTATATTTTTCCCCCCTTTTAAGTCGCTGCTCCAAATATTACCATGTGTTTTCATTCGCAGCCATTAGAGTCGTGTTTGTGATTATGCAAATGAGAAAACATGCAGGAAATTTAATCAGCGCACAAATTTGATTTTATGTGAAAGATTGCTCTGGGGTGGAGGCTCGATAGTATAATATTGCGCAACCAAATTATGTTCAATGTTTGTTTTTCGCAGCGGGCTCTCACTCGGACACCACCTTGCTTTATAGAGCTTAAGGTTTTTCTTTTGGTGCCGAGGCTCCTATTCAACAACATTGCTTTGATTATCCTTTGTTCTTCCCCAGAGATGCTGAATGGAAAGTGCAGTTAATGGGATGCATTCTCATATCAGCACCGACGCACGGCAGCTTGTGTTTATGCATTTTGATGATTGTTTCATTCCCCGAACCAAATATCTAAGTGTTCTTTTTTCTTTTGTCCCCCCATGCTCGAACAACAGAGGAATGGGCTCTTTGTAATTGCGCATAAACTCGGAGGACGCCATTGTGCCGTTCTGTGTGTGTGTGTTTGCTGTCGTAGATAACCGGTGATTAAACTGAATGTTACTGCAAGAGCATGACTGAGCTGAGACTAATAAAGCATGTCAGTCAATGAGGGAGGTGGCTCTGTTTATCTGCTGCGGTGATGTAGTGCAAATCAATGTCGCCAGGGAAAAAAAAAAAAAAAAAAAGAGCGGCTTGTAAAAACCTGTGACCCAAAAACTCATAATAAAAGGAGTCAATGGAAATAGCTGTTAAATCGACACAAAGGACAAGTTGTTTTGAGTTTTGCTCCTGACTGCAAACATCCATCCACTCCACAAAACAAGCCACTTCTCCCTTTTGACTTTGAAAACAAAGATTCTCTCTTGACATTTTTCACTTTAAAGGTTTAAAGGACTTTTTCACCAGACTCATTCTGATCATTTCAGCACTTCAATTATGTTACTACGAAACAGTAGCCGTGCTAATTGGCCATTTTATGCTCTGTCCATTCCCCACCACTGCCAGTAGGGGGCAACAGACACCTAATCCAAGTACTTTGCAAAATAAAGGTAACAGCTAACAGAATATGTTTCCAATACATAATTATTTTAAGTTATAAAACCTGAAATGCAAATGCAAAGTTGTCCATAAGTATTTCAGAAAGTCTGAAAAAAGCATAATATGACCCCTTTAAGAGTCTGACAGTGTATATATTGGACTATCAACAGAAAATGGTTTTAACAAAACAACCAAATACATTTAGGTGGCTAAATACTGACATATTTACAGCAGCTCAAAAATGCTAAATCCTAAAAAAAAAAGTTATCCAAATCTCCCGGCGCACATGAAAAACTCAAGTGACCAAGAGCATCCAGGTACAAATTCCCAAAGATGAAAAATAATTTGACAGGACACAATTTTGGTTGCCTGGAAATTCCAGACTCACCAGCTGTACCAGCGGATGAGTCTGGTCGCCATAGAATCAATTTCGATTTCTAGCGCGGAGCAAACGGGCAGCGGAGTTAGCCAATCAGAAAATGGCGGACGTGACGTTAAGAAAGCGACAAGAAAGTAAGCAACGCGAAAACATTTTTTCAATATATATAAAGGCTTCTAGTGCTGTAAGCTGCTGTGGTTTTAATGACTCGATATGTTTGTGGTAATTTAAAAGGGAATTTACCGCTGAATGAAACAAACTCGGCTCCTCAGTGCGCCACCTTGATTATTGTTGTTGCGGACACTGCTCGCGAAGAACACGTGACTTAAATAAGTGAATCAAAATGCACGGTACGGTTGGGATTTGAGGAAACCACTGCGGACGGCGTGGTGACCAGACTGATATTTCTCTGTAGAATAATACAGAGACATATCAGTCTGGATTTTCCAGGCAACAATTTTGGTAGGGTTTGGTAGTGTGGATAATTGAATAAAGACTCTGAACACCATCACACTTGAACAATTTTCAGTCACAAAATGTTCCAATTAAAAAATAAATGTTAAAGCTAACAATAGCTGGTAACAATAGCTTCTAATAATAGCAGCTAACAATAGCTGCTAACAACACCAGCTCAACAATGCTTAAAGTCAAAAGTAAAAAAACTAAACAAAAAAAATCAAAACCTCTTGTAAAAGTTTCTTGGCATAAAGGACAACAAAGTAGACCTATTAAAGACAAACTGCAGCCTTAATCTATTATGGGCATGTTTTTTACTTGATGAAGAACTGCACTAAATATAAACCAATGACTTATGTGCAAAAAATGAAACATTTTAGTACAGCATCTGTCACAAAAGATGCTATTGGCCTTTTAATCTTGTGTATTATTTCAAGGGAGGCTGAAACCAGGTCTCGTCTACTTTGTGCCAGAGATGGGTACACACTGGACAATGACCGGTTGGTTATAGTGTTGGGACTACAGATACACTGCCAGACAACCATTCACAGATTACATAAAGAGCAATTTAGAATCAGAATTTTACACCTACACATCCATTTCTTTGGCTAGTGTGCTTTTTGTGTTTTAAATTTACCTTGATTGGCATTCCACCATGATGCCACTTCTGCCATTAGGTCTACTCCTACCTTTGACTAATTTTATTTAATTAGACACCCAACAGGAAAAGACCAAAAGCCTAGCCTTAAGCTCCAAGAAAACTAGCCATAACTGCACCTTTAAAGACCAGCTTTTAAACACCCTTGACACAAAAACTCACAATAAAAGAGTCAATGAAAAGAACTGTTAAATCCACACAAAGGACAAGGTGTTTTGAATGTATCCCCATAGCATAGCATGACCTCAATTTGTAATTTCACATATACTGAATTTCCTGCAAGAACTGCAATTCTGATGACATTCTTTGTGCCATTTCCCCAGGAGACCCAATGTTAATTTCACAACTTTTACCAAACCAGACAATGACTGTCCTTGTATTTGCATAGAACTGTGACGGGAAATGCAGGTTTTTGGGTCAAAGTGTCTCAGGTGTACCAAGTCTTCCTTTCCCCAATTTTCACTACCCGCCAGTCGCCAAATTTAGGAGACATTTTATGGCCTCCAATTAATGTAATGGTCTCCCTGCTCAGTCACCGTCTCACAGACTTGGATTTTGTTTTCGGGCAGAAACTTTGCATCTCAACATGTATATGGACTGTTTATTTTTAATGTAAGCTTTTATCTAAAACCTCACATTTAGCCAGGTCATAGTACATTAGTTTAAAAAGAGATTTATGGATATAGTTTATTCATTTCTGTGAAAAACCCAATGCTATGTCCACACTAGTCACCTATAGGGTGGTCACACTGTACATCTAGATTTAAGCAGAAATGACCTGATTTGTCCCAGTTTCAGTTAATCTTAATCACAACAATGCTTGGAACTCATTTGTCTTTGGACAGTCCAGTGTAAAGTACATGTCAAAAAGAGTTTAGATAAACAAAACACTATTGAATTAATAAGCAATGTTTCATGTGTCTGTATCTTGATATCGAGTCCATTTTGAGACTTAGAATTTCCCCTTTTCCACCATTCAGTTTAACATTATGCCATTCTCCAAATAGACAAAATACAACTTTCTTTTATAACTTACTGAGTATTCTGCATATGATATTATCCAAAAATTTGGTTTTTTTTTCCATTTCCCTTGTTCACTTGCTTTGTTGTTCATTTGTCAAAATTAAAAGTGCCCATTTATCACAAGGAAAGGCACATTTTTAATAACTTTTTTTCCCCTCACAACAAATACTGCCTGTCAAATTGTACATATTCTATTCCCCAAATGCAAACTTCAAAGCTACATTCACATTGACAGCATATTTTTTTTAAATAGGGGCTATATTATGCGAAATCAACTTTTGAGCTTTCTATCATGTTATAATGCTGTTCCCTCATCAAAAACATCATACCAGGAGTTCTGTTTTTCATTTATTTCATGTTTGAGAAATCCTGTATTCTGTGGCATTGCTTTTCTGAGGCCTGAGAATACTGTTTCACAAACCTCCGCCCACTCCAGGAAGCACTGTTTTTTTTTTTCCCCCAAACCTTTTGAATTGTGTTTGTGACGTTTATAATTAACCTTAATTTGGCTTTTTGAGACACTGGACAGTAGAATCACTTTTATATATGGAATTGATATTAGCTTCCAAATCTTTATTTAATGACCTTAAAAGTTGTAACACTGAGAAGCTGCACATTTGCATATGCGAGTCTCCTTTGCTGACAACCTAGAAAAAATATGGGACTGAATTTTGGCCTGACAACATAAAACACTTCACTCCAGAGCAATCTTCTCTCTATTGGTAGGTTGACGGCACGATGACATCCCCATACATGCAGTCCTCCTCCAAAGCAAGGTTATATTTACTCCCACTTCCTCCTTTGTAGGCGCTTGTCACAATCCTGGCCCAGCCTTTCTCACCCTTCAGGAGGAAAGAAAAAAAAAATTGTCACTTGGGTTATAAATTGAGTGCGCCTACCATTTGGCAATATCAGGTTTTAAAATGCCAGGTCTAAAAGGCACTGAGGCAGAAGTTACTGCACGATGACTCACCCATGGCTCTCCCCAGGAATTACGCACGATCCAGTACTCCGTGTCGTTTTCCACTCCCCAGCCGGCCACCGACACAATGTGGTTAATGGAACGCTGCTCTTTATATTCTGAATATAGTCCCCCGGTGTACGCGTCAAACTTCTTCGTGGCCATAATTCCACAACTAAAAGTAAAACAACTTTATCAGACAATAGCTGGGTTTACATCACCTTATTTTTGCATTTTGAAGTGTTGCGTTAGAAACAAATGATGGAAATGCACAAGTTGGAAAAAAAATTAATTCACAAAAACGTTTTTACACTTGTTTCAAGCAGTTTTAGATTTGTGCAAAAACGTAGCAATCAGTGAAACAAATGACTTTTGTACTTGTGTGTAGACAGATTAAGAAACCAAAATTATACCAATAAAAGCCAAAGGTTGGGAATAAAATGTCTGGCCACTACAGCCAAAAGTGGTTAGTAACTTACATTTGCTTATTTTTTTTATATAAAATTACTTAAGAATATTTGTATTGCTCCATGATTTTACTTAACACTACTTGAGTAAATTTTATGGCAACTCTATCCACATGTTTGTGTTATCTCGGTATCAGTTTCAAAAGATTTATTCTTTGAAAAAAGGGAGATTGTTTAACTTTTTTTTTAGATTCTGGTTTGGAAATCCAGATGTTGCACCATATTTTACATTTTACATAAGTCTTGTTAAAGTTGAAGACGTTTCCCCTTCATCCAGGAGGCTTTGTGAATTCTGAAGTTAAACTGAAATTTTATTATTTTGGGATATTAGAAGTCATTTTCTGCTGGAGAGAGTGGGATAGCCAACATTATCATCCAGTGTAACATTTAAACAGTTACTCAGTACTTGCATAGTAGTTTAACCAAATCATTTTCCTCTTACCTGAGCATTTCTTTTTATGACTACATTTTATTTTCTAATATTTTGTCAATGACCTCCAGGACCTTGCGGCATTGCTTCCGATGCGTGGGGCTCGGCATCAGAACATCCTTGTTGCTAGAGCCTGCATCAAAATTTCAGCTTCTCTCATGCTGTTTATATCGCTCAATTTGGTGAACACAAGCTGTGCAGCTAGTAAATTTATCACTTGCCCAAACATAAGCTATTGCAGTCTGGTCTCCTTTTTCTATACTTCTCTTGTTGGTTGCTAGGTTAACGCCACCCTTAGCTGCTTGAACACCATGATGGATGTGAACTTTAAAATGACTTGCTTTATGTTTGAATGGAAACCCAGCTAGTGTCAAATTTCTCAAAATACAACAGTGGGAAATATAAAGCCTCAACCTGATTGGTCCTCTTGCGAAGACCTCAGCCATCATCTTGTCCCGGCCCTGGATGCTGCCAAAGTCGCCCACCCTCCACAGAGTATAGTTTTGGACAACGTTGCACTGTCCAAAAGTTGTGCAAGTCCCGCACTGAGTAAAAGGCTGGCATTCTGTGGAGATACAGGAAATGTCACCCATGCATTCATTATGAGGAAAAAGTTCAGTACTGCAAATGGAGTTCTGTGAGGTAATTATGTTATATGGTTATATAATCTGCCTCAGAGTGTGTGGATTTACATTTGGCTTAGGTGTTGGATGCTGTTTTTATAGCAACCTTCTCTATTTGTTCAGGCTTGGGACTGGCACAAAGAGGACACTAGCTTATGACCGGATTAAAAGTACTAAAAATGTTAATAATAGTAAATGTAATCCAAAACAATTACAATTTCACTGCAAAAACTACTACTACTACTCCAAGACCTTCACTCATTTATAGAGTGATATGATTTTGATGCAGGCAGCATGGTAACATTTCAGTGCAAAGTTCAAAAATCAATACTGACATAACAAAAGGTGTCTCATTTTCCTGTAGTGTCAGTCTGTTTGATCATTAGAATGAAAAAAACTTCCCTTTTAGTTTAGGTTTAGCAACTTTTCGAAATTGATAAAGCTGTAGTCCCAGTGGTACTTCTCCATTAAAATTAAAAACAAGATAATAAGAACAAAAGTAAAAATTTAACTCAAGTCTTGGTTGTAAAGTCTTGTAGAAGGCAGGTTTTAACGAACTATTAAGTAAAACCTTTGTTTGGTTTGACACTCCAAGTCAATATTATATTAACACAAAGTTTACCATTATCGGTGCTGTAAATTTGTGAATATTTAATACAGATATACATATTGTTTTTATAATTATCAATACTAAAATACTGTCCATATTAGGAGGCGATTACTTGTTAAAGGTATTGTTGGTGGCTCAGGAGGTAGAGCGGCCGTCCTCCTTAGCTCATACTGCTGTTGTGTCCTTGAGGAAAATACTTCACCCACCTTCCCCCTATGAATGCGTTAGCGTTTGGAGAAGCCAATCACAACTAATGCATTGTTTTAAAACTGTAATATTAATGTACTGAAACTACAAATACTGTATGCATTTCACTTTTTGAACTGAAGACAAGAATGCTCTTTTGCATGATAATCTAACTCATTGGATCACGCCTGTATACTAAAATACATATTTGGAGGGGTTTTGTTGGTGGGATTTTAAACTTTGCTTTCCAAATGACAAAACAAGCCCCATGTAAATACTTGAATCAGACGATTAAACTAAAGCAGAGATTTGTTGCCTTCCCCAATAGCTTGGTAAGCCTTTTCAAATCTAAGTATTAACTGGCTCCTTTGGCAGACAGTCAGAACACAAAGCCTGAGATGATATTGCATTGTTTTTACTTCTCCAAAACTGGTGCAGCCATACACCAACTGTTTATCAAGTGCGACTTTTTTTTAATGACCAAATCAACGGCCAGAAATTATTCATCCTTACTCTGATCGATCGCCCTGTAGTTGTTGCACGTCTCATCCGGTATCCCGTGTTTGTGTGCGTATTCCCACACTCCGGCATGGTCCCCTCCTTGACAGGTGCCAGAATTGGAGCAGTCAATCACATGCTGGACTGACAGGTATGCAGATGGCCACACTCCTCTCCTCTTAATGTTGATGCGATCTAGACCAAAAATAATAAAAAAAATAAAAAAATACCAAAATAGAGCACCACGAAATGTAATTCATTTCCACAAAAGTAGTTTCTAATGATCTGGTGTCAGGGCGGCCCATCTGTTGGTTTGTCCAAAAGACTTAATTTGCATATACTATTCTTGGTAAAACAGTCACATTCATCCCTCAAGCAGCGCCTCAGTCCAAATGGGTGCGCTCCAAATTCATTAGAGTTAGTGGAATAGGACGATTGGCCCACTAGACAAACTATTTCAAGAGTTGGATGACCCAGATATCCATAACATTTAGTTCACATTTAGTTCTAAGATTGAAAGGCCAATTTAATCTTTTGCCTTTATTTAGAAGCCACATTCACACATTCAAAATAAAGAACATTTTTGGAACTGACATTATGGCCCAGTGATGGATGCTGTTTTAAACACCTGCTATAGAAGCACACAGTATATTTGGATGTTATGCTAACCAGCCATTGCACTGGTGCTGGCATGTGCCCAGCAGGAGCCGCAGAACTGAGGGATGTGCTGGTTCCGTGTGGTGCTGGCAAAGTTGATGCCCTTGATGTTCCTCCAGTCCCAGGTCTTCGGCAGTTCAGCAAGGTTCAGGATCTCATGAGGACGGGCTTCAGTTCTGTTGAAAACACCAGCAAGGGGAAAGGCAGTAAGTTGCAGCATTACTTTCAGCATAAAATGGCTATTTAGGATGGCTATTAGCAACATGAAGCTTATACATAGATAAATGAGCTGACTGCTTCGTAGTGACAACAATTTAGTGCTGAAATGACAATGTATGGGCTGTGGAAACATGCAGGAGCATTTTCTGGTTTCTCGTGTCAACGCAGAGCAGGTAAGATGAGTGTTTCCAGCTCTGGAGGTGCTAAGTTTAAATGAATCACAAACACTGCACTTGGTCACTTTGTCATTACAGTACAATAAAAAGGCCAAAAAAATAAAATAAAAGCACTTTAAAAAGGGGGAAAAATACACATATGCTTGATTAACATAAACCATAACATTTTTAGAAAAAAGCATGTTCTTGTGTCTACAATATAAAAACATCTAATTAAACATGGCTGGTCATAGACATCGTGTTGACAAAATAAATGTTGGAAAATAACTGTCCAGATCTTCAACTCGTTATTAATCTTTATCTTTTCAATGCCTACAGTCAATGTTGTCACTACAGGGGTTGCTTTTTTCAAAATTCCACTGTCTACTATCATTGAGGCAACTGCTTCGTAAAATATAGTTTGACAGTTGGCCTTAAAAAGTACCATTGTTGACAACTACTTTGGCTCGCTAATACAAAGCCCTCAAAACACTTGGCATTCACAGTTGAATTTGAACTTAGTACAAAACATGACCAAGGCCAAAAATGTCTTAAAATACTTGACAGTGCTGTCAGAGGAGTGGGTGTGGATGCAGAAGGGCCACTCTGAATGAAGCCAACTTTGTGACTCAACCAAAACAATAAATCAATCTACAGTTCTCTGCTCATTTTGTTTTATTTCTAAAGACATCATTCCCCTTCTCTTAAGAAGGCATCAAGTCACAGTGGTCCGCTTAGATATTCCTGATATCCATAACTTTCCTTGCACAGCAAGCTGGATAGTCATGAAATTTGTTCACAAATTTCTGAAATCTATCTTGTCAGGCTCCCGCTGCTCTGTTTGGGTCTGAGCTGGTGGCAGCCTGGGCCAATGGTGTGGCGGTGCTGCCGTGAGTGGGTGGGTTTTAGGTTTGCCAACAACAACAACAAGCACTTTTAGCGATACTTGTTAACAACATGGTGACACGGAAAAACTTAAGGTATGCTGGTCTACATTTACAAAAACCTTCTAACAATGTCTTTATTGTGTTGGTCCACTGTCATAGCAGTTTGTTGTTTAGCTATGAAGCTGGCGCTTTATCCAATAACCTCCAAGTATTCTACTGAAGGTCCCAACCTTTCACAAATGTTTTTAACTGGAGCCTTTCCAGATATAATGTTAGCAACTCTGTGCTAACGTTATATCAAGTCTGGCTTTTACCAGGTTAATTCTTAACCCTCCTGCACCCCTAATCTTTTAGTCACATCTTTCAGTCTTATGGCACACACACACACACAAAAAAAGCACCAATAAAGACTGCCTTAAAAAAATTATCTAATAGTATTTTTTTTTTTCTTCTTTTATGTGGTTACAATGATTATCTTCAGTCCTAATTAAACAGAGCAAAAATGCATTCCATTTATCAAATGTAACCCCTTAAAAGCATACACACATCCAGCACAAACAGAGGCATCTGCACAGTCTGGGCACTTTTTCTACATTGAACTGATGCAGATCTCAGTAAAGACTACATTTTGGATGTGTGCTCACGCAAACACAAACAAACTAATTTCTCAGCAAACACTTTCACACCAATTTATGGCAACTCTAAAACACACCCAAATCATTTTAGTTTTCAATTGTAACTTCATTAGGAATCACAGGCATTTCGCCAGAGCTTCTGGTATTCATATTTAATTCATCACACTTTCAAGCTGATGTAAAACCTGTTTATGAAATATACAGCTAGCTACAGGGAGAATAATATCAACTCACTTCACCCCAAAGTCGTGTTTCCTCTGCATTGGTTTGTAACACGATGACTTCCTGCTCAAAAAGTGCTTTCCTTCAGCGACAGCAGTAAAGAACAGATAGATAAAAAATGCTAGGTTAGCCATTAGTAGCATCAACAACAGTGTGTGGCTGTATGTAGAGTTTCAACAGTGGAACAATGAGGACCTGCTGTGTGTCACCAGGCTAATCAGCTCTCATTGATTTCACCTTGCACGAAGCTGTCACTCACCAGTTTAGAGTAGCAAACAGGAGCAGGGTGAGATGAGCCTGGAAAGTACTGCGTTGGCTGCCAACCAAACTGTGACTGTATTCTTGATTTAACACTTGTGCTCTGATTAAATGTCGATTGTTCTCAAAGACAAAACTTGCTCTGAAAACTCTTTATGCAACCGTGATGGGAAATCGAAGAATAATTAAAGTGGGATTGCAAAGAGGCAGTGGCGTCTTTGAGCGTCAGCAGTGTTTTAATTTAGGAATCTGGTGAAAAGACAAAAGAAAAATATGTGTGATGAATTTTAGGAACAACTAGAAGCACTCAGAGACCTATCCCTCAATGGTAAAGATATAGTATCCAGATCTAGACTTAAACTAGGGATCACTTTCTAGTGAATAAATAACAGGAAATTTTATTTAAAAAGCACTTTTCTAAATACTCAAAGATGCTGTACATAGTTACATAAAAAAATAACATAAAAACAAAGCAAACACACATTAAAACATTGACAGTGTTAAAAAAGCAATTTTAAAAAGGTGTGTCTTGAGGAGGCTTTTGAAGGTGAGAAGGTCAGTGCAGTCTCTGAGCTTTTTGGGGAGTGATGTTGCCTTCATGACACATTGTAATCTTGGAAGTCCCAACTTAAAAAAGCCAACTTCCAAAAACGTTTGTTCATGAGATCAACTCAGGAACTCAGAGTCCAACACCTCCGCACGAGTTTCCGAGCAATAATCCCGACCTGAGAGGGCGTTTAAGGCCTTCTTTCCAAGTTGTAGGTCAGATTTTCCGAGATTCCGATGTATCATGAACGCAGCATGAGTTCCAGAAGGTGGGGGCAGCAATGTAGAAGGCTCTGTCCCTCCAGGTTTAAAGCTTGGTCCTGCAGGTGAGGGACAGGAGGATGGCGTCGGAGGAACGTCGGGTACGAGATGGGGTGTGGTGACGGAGCAGGTCTGTGAGGTAAGAGGGGGCCAGATTTTGGAGGGCTTTGAAAGTGATGAGGAGGATTTTGAAGTAAATGCACTGAGAGACGAGGAGCCAGTGGAGGTTTTGAAGGACAGGGGTGATGTGGTCATGGGAGCGGGTGTGGGTGAGGAGGCGAGGTGTGGCAGAGTTTTGGTTGTATTACAGTTTAAGTGTTTTAGAGGGGCTACCGTACAGAATGCTATTGCTAAGAAAATGCCAAAGTTACGGATGATAGGTTATGGAGAGAGGGTTGTGTTGTTGATTTTCAGGGTGAAATTATGGGTGGATTTAGAAATGTTTTTTGGGCCAATGATGATGATGATTAATTACAGTTCAAAGGTTCAGGGTTAAATGCTATGTGCATTTAAACACAAAGCCCTTATACTGTATCTTACAGTGTTAGAGAATAAACTAGAAAATCCAGAATGTGGTTTAGAGCCAAACATTCATTAAAAACTCTCCATGCAACCCTAAAGGGAAAATGGAAAATAATTAAAGTGAGATTGTAAAGAGACGTCTTTGAGCATCTGGTTTGTTGGACAAAGAAATTCAATACAAGATATGTGATTAATTTAAGGATGAACTAAATTAGAAGCACTAAGAGAGCACCAACTACTGCCAAGGCATAAAGATACAGTGGCCAGATCTGGACTGAAACCAGGGACTAGTCTGGGGGTAAATGCTCTATCTATTGGGATATAAAGCCCTTAAATCTCACAGTGGTAAAGAATAAAAAAAAATTCACACAATCACAACAATTACCTCAATCCAGATGGTAAAAATGTTATTTTTGTTATTGTCAATAATAATAAATTACACTTAAGTTTCTCAAAAAGTGTCAATTTCTTCCTTTACTGACCCCTTGTGGATGGAGTAAGTAATGTTTGAGATACTTGGAATTTCCCTGCCTCATAATGGCAAAAAAAAAGAAGAAAATAATATATATTTTTTGTTTCCATGTAGAATAATAATCACTTATTTCCTCCATTACTGACTGTTTCTAAAAAAATTCTTCAACATTTCATCAGTGCCTATTGATGCCAGCAGAGTAACCAACCAACAATAACAATTCAAGAAATTAACAAAATGCTGAAAAATAATAAAATAAAATAAATCCTTCATGGCAGGGGTAATAAAAATGTTCACACTTTTCATCCCTTATCCTGTTACAGTTTGTGTGGCTGCAGCCTCACATAGCTGCTTGGAACATGAAGCGGGGTACACCCTGTGCCCCGTGCTAAGAAGCAGGATTAAGGGGTTAGAGAGGTAAGTTCAGGATTAACCCTGGGCTTTTGGTGTCACTGAGGTGGTTCACTTTCTATTAAGGTATATAACAGTGGAAACCTAAGATGACAAGAGGAGATAATGGAAAAAATGAGAAAAATGTCTGCACAAGCTGTCCAACTGATAAAAGTACAGCGAGCATTAACTCTTTTAAGATTATGTGCCATTGTGGGATAGGGCTAAACATTCATTTTAGTTGATTCTTTGAAGTAGTGAGATATAGATAGGGGTTTGTGGCTCAATGGTTAGAGCCTTTACCCCTAAACTACATGATCCTGGTTCACTACATTTTTATTATTGCTTTTTCTGAGTTCATTTTATTTTGCAGATAAACTTTGTGTACAGTATTTCACATGGGCATTAAATAAATTGGTTAGGGGAGACATTGTTTCATCATGGACATTTTGATTCCCCAAAGGATGCATGCTTTTGATCAGCCAGAGAACCCACTGAGAGGACAGGCAGACCCCATACCAGGGCCATTGAGAAGCAAAACAGTTGATCCAATAAGATGGTCTATAACACAATGTACAGCACAGCAGTCAGGGCCATTATGTCACTGTTTACCATCTGTTTAACAAGCAGTAAACAGACCTGCTGGGCTCGAGTCAGTAATCTGTGGGTCCTACAGAGATGCAGGAGGTGCCCAAAGCTAATGTCCTGATTTAAAGGGAAACTTACAACACTATTCTACTGTTCTGGACCACCTTAACCACTTTTCTCTTTAAAAATCCAGCCAAACTCTGTTATCTTCTAACCACAACTTCCTTCTTCTTCACCAAAATTTGTAATCATGCTGCGTTTATGTGGTTCGGGTTTTCCTCACACTGTTGAGTTCATGTACTCGTATTTTATTGTGTATGTATTTTATTAGATTTTTTTCTGGTGTTGCATGTGCCTTTTTCAAGTTGAATTTACAAGTGAAATAATAATATTGCATAGGTTTTATATAGCACTTTTTTGGACACTCAAAGACACTTTACAATTGCATTGTTCATTCACTCCCCACACTCAGAAATCGAAAGCTGTAATGCTTCAAAGGGGATTTATTCAAATTATTATTTTTTGATACATTTTTTGTAGTAAATGTATTAAGTTTAAGATTCATTTTAAACTAAGTAAAAATAAGTGATTGTAATGGAAGTTTGCATTGTTATATTTTGATTTATATTGTTATTTTAAAGGCATTTTTTGGTCTTAAATTTTTAAAGCAAAAAATAAAATAAAAAATGCCATAAAATTAGAATTTACAATAAATATAAAATACCTTCATACTAAGGGTATAACAAAAGGCTTAGGGGAACTAATCACAAGTTCTAAAAGTCCATATTTATATTTAAGTTATTATTTCAGAAAGATTTATGGCAGACAAAAAGCTGTAAACTGAAATACAGTGGTTGTTTAATAACTGGCTGGTTGGTGGTTAGATTGCCAGTCACCCCATTTATGTTATTGGCTGTGTCATAGGCAAGACATTGAACTTCAGATTGGTTCTAGCTCTGGTCAGTGTGGTTAGAAGTAGAGACATTGCCTCAGCAAGACTATAATCTTGGAAAATTTGCGGGCACAGAGTAAGCAAATGAAAAAAAAAAGCATGAAAACCAGTGTTTGGAGCACGACTCACACATACTTAGACTGACCAATAACAGTATTTATGTTACTCTGGTTAACTTGCTGTTGGTTGTTCGAAAGGAAAACTCTGGTGCACCAAAGCTTATTCTGCATTAGTGCACTTGTCAGTCTGGAGAATCAACTCAAAGGCAGAAATCCTGTTATCCTAATTGAACTATGAGCATAGTCTCACTAAGCTCTTTTCATGAGCTTATTGTGTTACCATGATCCTTAAGTGTGCATGGCTTTGTGTCAGTGTATGTAAATGATGAGTTTATGTTATCATTAAGGTCTGCTTATTGTTATTTTTTTTTAATTAGAAACGACTCCTATTGGCTCGTGTCCTTCTCAGATTGTAAACAATGAATGAATGGTGGCTAAAAACACAAAAGTGTCTATTTTGATGTGGTTATGTTAGTTGAAAACAGAAATTGCTTTTTGTATGCTATTAATAACAAGGTGAAGATAATGTAGAAGTGTAATGGTCTAATGCTGAACTCAAAGATCATATATCATCATGCAAACTCACTGTGTGTCCTAGAATGTTGTGATTGAGAGCCAGCAGTAGTTCATCTACTAACTGGAGGGTCGAAGGTTTGATCTCCAATCCCTCACAAGTTCACACTGCTGTCCCAGGACACTGGTGTATGAATGTGTGAGAGTGAACAGATGAATGGTTCCTTGATGTAAAGCAGTTTGAGTTCTACATATAAATACGGCTATTTACCGAGAGTAGCTTTAAATTTCAGTGTTGGTAGCAAAGATCAACATAAATACAGATCATTTACAATCAGGAATCTTGTTCCATTATTATGTCTGAAATCCTATCTGTACATGATCTTTTTCATATTTCCGTGCCTTCCTCCTCATATCATCTCCATATAGTCTATCCTCCAAACCCCTGTGATAACAAAGACTTGATCTGGCCTGAGCGTGCCACTGCAAACACAGCACAATACTAATTGACTGCCTGCCATGGTTTCCCATCTGCAGGAATAGAAAGTCATATTTAATACGTTGATTAAAGTCTAATCCCTCCATGTGAGTCGGAGATGAAAGTCATTTTGGTGTAATGGAGACTATTAATATTTAGATACGAAAAGGAAACCAGAGCCTGGACTGGCAATCAGCTGGAGGATGGTAAATGATACTTAATTCTTCCAATGAGCTGCGAAACCAAGGCTGCAATGCAAATCACCCTGACTCTTGCGTCTAATTAACATTTTTTTTTTCTTCACTAAATATAAATGTTTGTTTTTCTGTTCATTTCTCCTCATTATAAGCTACGACATGCAGTCAGCTGTGAAAAATGCACAGGCTATTACTATGAATGCATTAGCAACACAAAGAACTGTTAATTCTACAACATAATTTAAAGCTGCATTAGCCCAAAAAATCCTCTTTTCATTCTCCAAACAATATAATAGCCATCTTTTGAGCTTTTGTAGTATTTAAAAGGAAAAAAATCACCACAAAATGCTAAAAGGTTACAGCTGACCCTGACTCAAAGCTTAACGTAATGCTTACTTAAAATTTCAAGCTATGGATTCAGCATTAGACCATGCAGCCCACAGTTTCTCTGTCTTAAACCTTCTGTGAAAGTAATATTTATTCATAATTGTCTCTCTATTTCTGTTGTACTCATGGTTCATTTTAATTATAAAAGCAGCAGGCCTCCCCATTTATTTTGAAGAGACAACTTTCAAATATTATCACATTGTAGCAGTTGTGATGGCTTATTGACAAGGGGAGCTGAACTTTTTCATATTCAATTCAATTTTCATAAAATAAATGGTCCAATATGCACTGTTCTGTATCTGAATTTTATAATTTAAGTTACATTAAAAGTGCACTAGAATGTGTTTAATTTCTTGAGTAGTGTAATTTATTAATCAGCTATGTAGTCCAATTTTCCTCTCGGCAGTAGCTCAGTCAGTAGATGCTTGACCACTAACCTGAAGGCTGGTGCTTTGATCCCCGCTATCAGCAATGCTGTTGTTGTGTCCTTGGGCAAGACCACTCTCTTTACCTGGGTGACTGTGTTTGGTGGTGGTCTTCAGTGCAGCTCTGACACTGCATAACTCCCTATGGCCACTAAGCTTCAATGGCTCTCTACCAGACTGCTTGGAGCAATTTTTTATAGGAGGAAACAAGATGCTAATTGGAAAAATGAGCCACCATCGTCCCTACCCTGGAACCTGAGTGTTTCTGGGAGTCAGTGGAGCAGTGGGTGGGGCCATGACACTGGCTAAATGCTAGGGAAACTAGCTTGCAAGTTAGTTCATGTAAGGTTATGAGCTTCCCCTGTGTGAAAGATCAGCATCCCCCACTGCATTCAATGAAAGTTAACAAAATAAGGGCATCTTGGTGACTTACATGGTAGACTGGTAGAGCACATAGCATATATCGTCGCTAATGTTCTCTTCCAAGGCACTGACAGTATGCACATCTGTGATTTTCAGTGGCTAATATTAATTCAACCATTAAGTTCATTTTGTGGCAGCCAGTTCATTGTTGACAAGCAGTGTAGACCAACCAGCCAATAGAGTAACTAATGTGCAAGTATGTGATGGGCCAAATCTTGTCAGCACATGTTCTCATCTTGTAAAATCCTTGATACAAAATTGAGATCTAAAATAGAAGAGTTTTCCTCAAATGTAAAAAGGTTACAAGCAAATGGTTCCATAAAGTATATATCTGTTCATATATTCATAGAGTTTTACAGTAAGAGTTGGTTTAGTGAGCCTTAGCCTTGACTTTAACTTGGACTGAGACATAATGAGAGGGAATGAAAGCCAGTGCTTATCAGTGATCAGCGCCTCCAGCTCTGTTCCAGGATCACACACAAAACCTCAGAAGAGACAAGGCCACTGCAGCACCTCGTTCTTGTCAGTCACTGTGGAATGACCTCTTCAACTTTACATATTCAGTGTAAGTCAGTGTTTTAATCTTCTGCACACATTCTCCAAAACAGGAAAGGCTTTTGAAAAGCATTGAATATTCACTTTTTTTCTCTGTAGTGAATAGAAATAAAAACTGTTTTCTGAGGAATTCAATAGTAAATAAAGGAAATAGATTTCATTCAAAAGCTGCACATTGGTTTCTTTGTTGCAGTTGGATTGCAGTTTGGATTTTGGAGTTAAAGGTCATCTATTTCTTTTTGTTGAACATTGTTAGATCTGCTAAAATGCCTTATAATTCAAAATAAGTTTTCAAGAATAGAGATCGTGTGATTATAGTAAATTGTCTCAGTAAAAACTTTTAAACCACAAAATGTCCATGGAATTGGATTGAGCAATGGAACAGTGATATGCATACAGTACATGGGTCATGGGTATTATTATATTTGTTTGGCCTTTACAGGAAAATGATTCACTTGTTATAGCTCCATATAAATATCACAGTAAAAGCAATAAAACATAGTTATAAACAAAATGATCAATATGGTGGCCCTGGCAAGTCACAAACAAACAAATTTGGAAACATGCACACAAAATCGGAAACCACTCTATGAAAACTTATGAGAATTTGTGTATTTTCGAATTTATGTGTTTTTGAATTTATGTGTGTCTTTTCCTATTTGTGTGTGTGTTTTCATATTTTGTGTGTGATTCTAAATATGTGAGCGTGTTTCAGAATTTGGATGCATGGTTCAGTTTTTGTTTGTGTGTTTTTTTTGTTGGTGTGACTTACCTTTCATGGCCACTGTATATCAGTGATAAAAATAATAAAATATCTGTATAAAGTGCTATTGGGGCAATAAATTGGAAATATTATGTGCAAAGAGTTGTACAGTCTAATGGCCACAGGGACAAATGAGCACTTGTCTGTGGAGCATTTGGGCAGGGGCAGTCCCTCACTGGAAGTGCCTCTCAGACTCTCCAGTGTGCATGTGCAGAGGGTGGAGGGAGTTCCCCAGTATGGCTTTGATCACCCCCAAGATCCTCCTCTCCATCACAATTGTTAATGAGTCCAACTCCTCTCCCATAACATCACTGGCCTTTCAGATCAGTTTATTGAGCCCACATCTTTTACCGGACTGAGCTATACCACAGACATTACAAACCAAATCTATCAGGATACTCCTGGTAATGTCTGAAGCCACTGTTCAGCACAAACAAGAAATTAAGTTGTGCAAAAGTGTCATCAAAGGCTTTGACATGTAAGTGGTAGGTTGCACAAAGTGTGACAGGATGAAAGTCATGCAATCTCATAGACCTACTACTGCATTTATTCTCTACTAACAATGCTAACAAACATTCTGAATGTTTACTGTGCATTATTATTTATGTGTTAGTGCAATATGGACATTTTTTAACAGTATGTATACTTTTAAAATGCATGCATTCACATTCATTAAATGTGGTTTAATGAATGTGTAGATGATTGATTGATTTTTTTAAATTATGTTGATACTGCAGCATACTGACAGTGCACTTGAGTTTTGTTGTATATTTTGTACAATGACAATAAAGTATCTTATATTAACAAACACTACACAAGCCAACACTCACTTATGTTGCTTCTTTTTGAGTAAAATTTTGCTTATTGCACATTGTAATAGGCATGTTATAGCTATAGCTATTGTAAAAACTCTTCTAGGGACATATTACATGTAGCTATGTGACATCTCAAGCTGTACGTCTTTGTCTCTATCACATAAACAATACATAAATAGTAATAAACAGTGTGATGTGTAGTAATCACCATTACTAATTTACCATTGAGGAAAATCTTTAGTGTTACTCGGGGTTTCTAGCCTGACCAGCTATACTTATGCTTGTTTGTTTTTTTTACTAAGAATGTGTCTGGTCCTTGTTTTTGTTTTGTTTTTTTCAGAGGGCTGAACAAATGGACATATTGTGCCTTTAAAATTAAAGGGGCTTACTGAAAACGTCACAATATTCTGCTGCAACATTCCACTTCGAGAGCTAGGGGAATGGTGATCTTTAGGAGAAAAATGCTCCATCAGACTGGGGCTTAAGGCTTAGGGACTTTGTTGACCTTTTATAGAATCAAAAGGGATCTAACTTAAAGAATAACGTGGGTGACCTTTAATGTAGAGTTTTCTGCAGACATCTACACAACATAAAAAGTCTGCCATTACTCTGAATGAAAAAAGACATCAACTTAAATATGGCCAAGCAATTAAACAGTGAATAATAAAAATGTATTTCCATTTTTAATCAATGCAAACCTCGATGCACTCTCCTTTGTTGCACTTGACTTTCAGGGCTTATGACGGTGTGAGTGAAAAAGTCACTTCAAGCGGCTGATATCTTCATGATTAGCATCATTAGCTGCCTCCATGAGCGTGTCCCTTTCCTCATTAATGTCAACAACATCATTAGTGCATTGAGGAGCCAGGTGATTGATCTGTGCACGTATGAGCGCACGTGTTATCGCGCTCATGCCTAAGTAAGGGTGTGTGTGTGTGTGTGCCGCTGCTGCAGATAATGGCTGGGTGCACTGATCCGTGGAAAACGCAGAGGTCAGTGGAGTTTCTCTGGAAGACTGTGCACTCGGCTGTCAGCTGTCAGGAAGCAGGAAATGTCAAAAGTGGACGGTTCACTCACAGAGGAGCCACAGGCAAAAGTACAGAGCAAATAATAGTTATAAAGCACCGTGGTGAGACAGGAAATCGGTTCAGGACTCTATCTTTTACAGACAAAATGAAATATAAATTGTTTTAGTGTTGGAAAAAAAGTTCTTCATACCTTGTCAAATGCCAACACATCAGCTCATAGGGAAATAAAGTTAGGTCTGTGGTGGTTCATGTGCCTTACAAACCTAAGCTGCACTGACTTTAATTCTGTTTACTTGACGTGGACACTTTGTGGTTGTTCTTCTTGTAAGTATTTCAAATTGCATTGGTTGAGGCAATTCCACCATTGTAGGGTAGCATCCGTCCTAATATCATCAAGAGGTCATCAGAATAGTCTGTAACCTCCAGTTTCACCTCTCCCCATTTCCACAGCTTGTAATTCTTCCTTATGTCCTCTAAAACCAGATGAACTTGACACATACTTATTCATTACAAGTCGTAAATTTGGAAACCCCTACCTCTGACCATGAAAAAAAAAAAGTCCTTGAAGACAAAATCAGAAACTCGTGAGGAAACTGTGTGCTCCAATTTGTCCGGGACAGTGTGGTTACTAATGGTGAAAGAGTTTTTTAAACATGAAAATTCACACTTGTAGATAATTTTATTTAGTCTGCTAAATTACTAACTCATAATTAGTCATAATTACTATGACTCTATTCTTCAACCACACCAAGCAGCACTAATAACTCTTTATTGGTTTCCTTCAAAAGCAACAGAAATGCAAATAATGTTTTGTTGGGCTTTAATGTTTGTTTTCTGAGTCGATCTTGTGAACAGATTTTTTTTAATGGCCATTCTTTTCAAAGGCAGGGATAAAATAACAGTCAAATGAAAAATAGTAAAGAAATCGCCAACAAGTGCACCACAAAATTGAATTAGAAGATGTGGGTGTGTCAATGGGTCAAAATGTGTAAAGTCTTTGGTCAGGTGCTCCTCAAAGATCCAGGTATTAAGACATCTGAATGAAGAAAGGAATTGGAGCCAAAGCACTCTGACTTGAGTTCAAAGTCCTTTAATCAAGAGAGGAACATGCCAACACATTTTGACCTTGGAATCTTATAACCTTTGGCCTTCCTAAAGTCAAAATGTTTTTCGGTTTTTAACCCAAGTCGGAGTGTGTGTCCTTCCTTTCTTCAAAAAAACATTACAAATGAGTACAAATTTGAGGAGGTCCTAATATTTTGACATAGCATGTTCAATTAAACTAAAGCAAAAATATAAGTCTCTGTATTTACTAATTAAGTAAGTGTCAAAATCAAAACAAAAATAACTTAACAAATAATAAACCAGGACTTAAAGAAGGCCAAAAATTGGCAGCATCAGTTCATTTAAGGCTCTGATAGAAAAACAATTTACTACCAACTTTTGCTTTTTTGATATTGTGATAACAATAAATTTGCAAGCCCTAATTTTATGCAGCTCTGATAAAATTAAGCTCAAACTTGATGCAATCACATAAAAGCCCCACAAAGTCAATCTGTATTTGAGCAACTCGGTTCATAACAACAAGTGTTTTCTTAAGGACCACAGTGTTCGGTGCAGGTCTGCAGAGTGCACGTAAGAGGGGCACTCCAAACATATAAGAATTTCCTTTTAATTGTCTAGAGGAAAGAAAAAAAAAAAAAAAAAACACTGACATGTTTCACCACTTGTATTAAGAAACCCACCCTGAATGAATTGGACATTAAAAGCTCATTATTTTCAGCGTGGCCTCAAAAGCTGCCACATTTTTCCAGCTGAGAACATTTCAAAGGGTGCGTATGGAAGCACCTGTCTTTGCCAACCAAATCTCTCCGCATTAAAACTCTCTGTCGGAGGGCTTCGGTGCCTCAGCAAGCCACTTCACGTCCGATTGCCTCCACTCAGCTCCAACAAAAGCCGCGCCGATGACAGACTTGTTAAATAGATTTCAGTCGGTGGCTTCATAAATGCTTTTTAATAGAAGGTGCACCAGAATAGGTAAATCTGAGGAAGTAGGGGCGCGGAGGTAGCCGGGTGATCGTTAGCGGTTGTGTCATAAAGTCGCTAATGTTAATGGCCCCCGTGGCTTTGGAAAGTGAAGGGGAAAGGAAGGTTAAGCAGAAATGGAGACGAGTGGTAATTTCAGTACATTAATGTGGAAAGGGCAATAATTAATAAGAGGGATAATAAAATGAACGTCTTTAATGGTGAAAAATGCACTACATAAAATGAGAAGGTTGGAGGTAAGGTTGTGGTCCATTCAATATAGGCTTTAGCTGTATCCACACTAATGCGTTTTTAGCACTGAAATGGCACTGTTGGAAAAAGTCCATCCATAATATATTAATCATAACTTTAAAATTTTAATGAGACTAAGGGTAATTTCATTATGATGCAAAGTATAAAGATTTCCGTTGCCATTAGCAGTATTGTATTCCATCAGTTTTGGAGTAACAAGTCTAATATGTACACCGTTGCCCATACATTTGGATTTCTTTACCTCTTTTCATAAAATGCCAATGGGCAACTGCAACTCACTATGTAATCACTGCACCCACTCAAAGGTGAATGCTGATGTGTATGAATAGGAATAAAAAGAGTAATGTGTCTGAAAACTAAAGTATTCTGACTTTAAGGGTAGCTGTGTATGTAGGTGACCTCTTAGTTTTAGTTCAATGCCACAAAGCTGGGTTGTTAGTTGTTGCAATCTTTATTCATTTTTTCTGGTAGACTTCCATGGAAACTGATATTGAAGTGATGTAGGGCTTCTTCCAGTGGTACTCAGGAGTTTTTTCAGTTCAAGCATTGTTCATATTTAATTTAGAGCCCATTTTAGAAGTGTAGACTACTGTTTCTCAAACTGTGGTATGGGTACTACTGGTGGTACACAGGCTTCTTCTGGTGGTACTCTTTAGCAGTCTTTAGAGAGCCTTGATTTTGTTTTATTCCTGTTTTAGTTTTAACTCTGCTGTTGCGGTTGTGTTGTGGTTTATTCCCAGTTTAGACCAACTATAGACCTGGTTTAGATCTGGTTTAGTCTCGGTTTTAGCCTAGTTTTGGACTGGTTAAGTCCCAGTTTAATCCAGTGTTCTTGGTCATGGTACTTGGTGTGAAAAGTTTGAAAACCACTGATGTAGACCAATTAGTAGTGTCCCTTATTGGAATGGAGGAAATTACCATTTTATTCATTTTCATTTTTTTCAGGAGGGTACATATTGTCTGTTGGCATAATTGGCCAAACTTTGATGGTATGTGCTGGAAATTATCTATTAATATTGTTAATGCCTTGACATGTTTACATAATTATCTCTTTAAAAAGCAGGAAATACAAAACGTTCTACATAGGCTTCATATTTTTGCTTCATAGCTCTGTTTAACTCAGACATTTACTGAGAAATGTGGCTATTCAACTATTTCCTGTTAATTATGTTTCCAGGAAAAGGGCATTAGACTATTTACAGCCACAAAAGTTGTATTGATGCAGTGATTCACCATACCAACCAGACCAGTCTTTCTTTAATACATTATTTGCCTGCTAGCAGCATTCTTCACTGCTATAATAAAATGTTTGTGGAAGGGTTAGGGTTAGAAACGATGGACAAACCTAAAAATACCTTTACAACTACATGTAAAACCACAGAGAGTCATTTGTACCCCCAACTATCATTGTCATTTATATATTATAACTTTTCTTTCATATAAAATCTCAGTGTCTCCACTTTTTACCTGAGTGGCATGGGATATAGATTTTCATTTTGTACACAATAGCAGTTTTCTGTAAAAACATATGCCACATAGACTTCATCTTCACCTTTTTCACAAGTTTAAGCTTCACATAGAAGCTTAAAGTTAACTGAATGACTTGCTAAACTGCTTTGTAATAAAACTCATCCAGACCTTAACTGTTACCAGCAACAGCCCACAGAGGATGGATTTCTAGAGTAGCTCTGACCAAGTCACTCGGACTCAGCCATTCCACTGTGGCGCTGTCAAAGTTCCTCAAGATTCCATTTTGCTTACTTCCAACACATTTAACTTCAATGACAAACTTGGCCGCTTACATCCCTCCCACTTTCAGGTGCCATGGTAACCAGATAATCAATGATCTTCACTACACTTTGAAGCGCTAATGACTTGGCCAATATTTGCTGTGGTTAAACCGCACTTTGTGACATCAATGCATAAGTGAAGTACTGCATTTTCCTTTAGAGTCTTTTTTCCTTTTTGCTCTTCATTTGTTTCAGCATAGGTTTTTACACCTGATGCCCTTCCTGACACAACCTTCTCTATTTCTCTGGGCTTGGGACCGGCACAAGGAGTGACTTGAGAAATCCAAGTGTCCAGTAGCATTGTGCATAAAAACAACATTCATCAATTTGAATTGCAGTAGCTCATCTGTTTGACTGAACCACATGGGCCAGTCTTTGGTCTTTAATTACATCACCTTTCGCCGGGTTCAGCACTGTTGCTTGGACCACTTTTGATAGATACTGACCAGTGTAGATTGTAAGCAGCCTAGAAGAGCTGAGCTGAGCAGTTTTAGAGATTCTCTGACTCCAGTTGTCTAGCCATCACAATTTGGCCCTAATCATACTTAACCCTTAAGTGTGCACATTTTTTCTGCTTCTAACACATCAGCTTCTTCACTTTTTTTTTTCTTTTTTTTTGAAGGGCTTTAGAGATTGCAGGAGAAAGAAAAACACTCAGCCCTTGGGGGAAAAAAAGAAACCTGATCTAAAACCACAGAAAGAAAGATCCACTCCCAGGACAACCAGAGGGATGTCCAGGATGATCACACACACTACATATATACATACTACAGGCCATTCTTCTTACCAAAAGAACTGTGAGAGCACAGACCACTTTCAAGGCATTAGCCAATGGTAAAGATACAGTGTACAGACCTGAAATGTAATGAGAAATCTTCTAGTTCAGGAGTAAACGCTCAATCCATTTGTTCCTTTACAGTACCATTGTTTCCTGCTTCTAACACATCAGCTTTGAAGACAAAATGTTCACTTGCTGCCCCATTTCTCCCACCTAATGAGGAGATAATCTCTTTTATTCACCTCACCTCTCAGTGGTCATAATGTTATGCCTGATCAGTGAATATTAAAGCTTCACATTCTTTAGATAAGTCGCTGCTCTGTTGGAGGAGGTCTCTTCACTGTAAGCTCCTTAATTAAATGACATAATTACACGAGTAATAAAATCTGAGTCAGTGTCCGTAAGACAAAAGGAGGGCTGAACGGAATTGCTTTTTTCCTTGAAGTGATCACTCCTGACACGTTCATATCTCCGGGCTCCTGGTGCACCATTTCCCTCTCGAACCCGTCCCTATCAACCTGTCAGAGCCACTGTGTATTTTCGGTTAATGATGTTTGCGATTCGGCGGGTGGTGCTCTCTTCTTTTCATGCCAGCTCGCTCATTGTTGCCATGCTTAATAGTCGCTCAGCAGCGGCACCTCAGGGGCCTGTGTGTGTTTATTGATTGCTTGACTGGTTTGTTTACGTTGAAACACACTTTTTTTTCCCCCCTCTGCTCGGGGAAATCACAGTATGCAGTGTTCACTTTGTGTGGAACAATGCAGAAAGTGAAAGGCAGTGAGGAGCGCTCGGAATCGATGTGTGGTTTCATTCTCGGGGATCATTCAACCCCCTGCCATGATCTTTCTGCTTCAGAGCCCCGTTTAACTCCGGCATTTAGAGAGAAAATGTGAAGTGCGTCACCAGAAAGAATCATTTCCTGTTTACTATGTTTCCCGAAAGAGTGCACTAAACTATTTACAGCCACAAATGTTGTGTTGATGTGGTGGTTCATTACACTAAATCAGAAAGACAGAAATAGATGCCAAGTGCTGTTTCTTTGATTCAATATTTACATTGAAACTTTGAACTACTACAAAGGTTTTTTAACCTTCAAATTACCTTTTAATTTGTAAGCTGAGCCTATTATTTTTAGTGCCTTGAGAGTGACAGGAGTTTAATGCAGCAATTATAGGCCTGAGATAGGGCTTACTGAAGACTATAGTCATAGTGCCAACACAAGACAAGCACATTCACTAGAGCAGTGAATCTCAACCTTTTCACACTAAGAAAATATTTGGCTTTCTAAGTACCATTATTAAAATAACTAAAATGAGTCTGAACCAGGTCTAAACCAGAACTAAACCAGGACTATGCAGGGGTATAAACTTCAAATTTAGGCCTAAACCAGACCGGGTCTAAAACTGGCTAAATCAGGACCCTTGAGTATCACTACTGTTTTTCAGGAGCTGGGCTTGGTCCCTTAGTTCCAGTGAAAGGAACTCTGAATGATTCAGCACCAAGAGATTTTGGACAATTCCATGCTCCCAACCCCGGGAGGAAGTGGCCGGCCACTTCCTGTTCCAACATGATTGCGCGCCAGTGCACAAAGCATGGTCCATAAAGACATGGATGAGCGAGTTTGGTGTGGAAGAAGTTGACTGGCCTGCACAGAGTCCTGACCTCAACCTGACAGAACACCTTTGGGATGAATTAGAACTAAGACTGTGAGCCAGGCCTTCTCCTCCAACATCAGTGTCTGATGTTGGATGAGAACGTCATCTACGCGATAGATGCAAAGGGTGCGCCGATGTTATATTAAACCCTATGGATTAAGAATGGGATGTCACTTAAGTTTATAAGCGTATAAAGGCAGGTGAGCTAATACTTTTGGAAATATAGTGTATGTGCAGAATGCACGGTTAGAGGCAGTAGCACTAATCACTATGCAACTATTACTTATTAATATATTCAAATAATTTATTGTAATATAGTACCAATACATATACACAAATGTTATATTGTGCCAGAAGTGCTGGTTCCAGAGGCTGATGGGACTTGAAGATTTTTTTGTTTTTGTTGTTGTTGTTTTTTTTCCATTTACGTTGGTTGGACTTTTGGGGAAGGTTGCTTTTGAGAGGCACTCATTCTTTGGAGTGTATGTATTTTTTTCTGCTCCGTGATTTTCAATACATTCTAAAACAAAAATAATTTGCTTTTGTGTGCACTGTTTTCTTTCCTTGTCATTTCTGAGCTTATAAAAGGGTGTACATTTTAAGAGTACGTCCTTGTGTGTGTTTTGGCAGACTGACTAAACCCAAACTAACAAATATATTTTTTTAAAAAGAGACCTGGCTGGTGGTTAGTGTTCAACAATGCTGGATTCAGTGATGTGATGGCCAACTGAAATGCGAGTAAAATGCATTTAGAAAGACCTATGCCAAAACTGATTTTGCACAGAAATAGGTGACTTTGTATAACTCTATGTCCAGATGACTGACCAAGTGAGTAAGTAAGAATAGATCATGTGGATATATTCTATAATTTTCAAAGTACCAAATGTCATGCATCACAACTTTACAATCCACTGCCTTAAACCTGTATGCAGCTTCACTAAGTCCTTGCTGCCCTATACCTATGTTATCTGTGCTCTGAAATGAGAGTGTGGAAGGCCATTTTCCAGAACATTCACTGTTTATTTGGATGTGCAGTGCTGCAGAACTGAGCCTGTTGGGAACAAAAGGTCACCTGACACATGCACGGCTGCTGTTTTGTGTCTCTGAGCCCCAGTATGTCCGCCCCTCTGCGCTCAGATCCCCATACCGCTCCTGTTCTGGTCCTTGGAGACTGAAGTCTGGGATGTTATGAGTTTGCTGAGCTGAGAACTGTCTACAGCAGGAGAGCCTAAACTTTTTTTTGAAGAGGGGCGGATTTTAAAACGTGAAAAAGTCCAAGCCTGTCCTTCTTCAGCAAGGTCAGGGCCTTACGCATTGCAGAAAAAACATTTTTTTTAAAAAACATGCAGCCCTAAGGAAAAAGAGAAACCTGATGAAAAACCACAGAAAGAAGATCCACTACCAAGATGAACAAAGGGGTGTAGCCAAGACAATTAAAATTACAAAATTATTAATTACTGCCTAATCATGTAAATTATTAATTAATTAATTCTCATCTTCACAGAACTGACCAACCAACAACAAGTCATCCAAATCACAGGCCACACCCTCCCATCCACAGACACATTGTATCACAGATACATTACACAACAAGCAATAAAAAAAAAAATAAAAAAAATTTCCCACCCCTGCACATCACCCTTTCTTCCCAACATCCATATAGACATTCAAAACATTGTAATGCTTATGCATTTGTTGTTTGTTTTTTTCTGACAGAGAATGCGACCATGTCCTGCTGTACAGGAGGCAAACTCCACCAACTTTAATGTGTGCTCATTAATAAATGAATCTGAATCAAAATTTTAATGGGGTCATTGTAGGGTAATAGGCAACAGAAAACAGACATTATCCCCAACATTTTGGAATGCTGAGGTTATTTACCGTATGTATTGTCAACAACACAGTGTCATTTTAGCTACTAACAAATGGACTCTGTGTATATATATATAAATACACACACATATGGTAGCCAATTTGGGTGAAGTGTCTTCCCCAGGGACACAACAGTATGCTGGGCTTTGAGTGAGGTTCAAACCGCCGACCCTCCAGGTACCTGATGGGTGGATGCTTCACCCACTGTGCCACTGTGGCCATAATGACCAACAAAATTTTCAGTTAGCTGCAAAATACTGACTTAATCCTAACCATATTGCAAAGCAATGTACAATATTTTACAGCAAATATTGGATTATGGCCATGATTATAACAGCTAGTTATATATAATAATAATAATAATAATAATAATAATAATAATAATAATAATAATAATAATAATATATTATTATTATTATTATTATTATTAGTAGTAGTAGTAGTAGTAGTAGTAGTAGTAGTAGTAGTAATAATATTTATTAGTAATAATAATAATAATAATAATAATTTACAGTATTATGTGTTAGTCAATTGTTTGGGGACTCTCACATCCCCACATGAGGCACTGTTGAGACAATTAAAATATATACATTTATGCAACAACTGGAGGAGTCTGAAAATTCCATAGAGACATAGAGACTCTAACTAACCCTGCACTGAGCTGTTATAGATAAACATCTGCTCTGAGGAAACACTGGCAAGAGACTTTATTCACACTTAATGGACACTTAATGGACTAAATATCTTTTTTATCTTGTGTGTTTTAATTAATGTTATGGACCAAAATCATGTGTCTGAAGTAAATAATAAATAAAGAAAAAAGATAGGAAAATAGTACAGCAGTTACTGTCACAATCTCCAGTTGTTACAACATTTTTATTATCATTTATTTCTCTCTTACAGCCTTAGTTGGACCATGTCTGGTCTATAGGGGCATCTTTCCCACAGTTTCTCCTTCACTCATTTGGACACTCATGCTGCTCCCTCCTTCTGTGATGTCATTTTTGTTAAACAAGTCTTGGAAGAAAATTTCAAAACGGTGGGGTATGGAGGATCCGGGCTAATCCTCCGCCAGGACGGCCCCCTCCTATAGATTCAATGTATAGTCCTGTATGTGCACCATAAGCTCAAGTTGTTTGGTGGGCTGGATTACTGAGCCCTAATCCTGCTGAATTAGTTCTTTCAGTGAGCACCTCTTGACCAGGAGGCATTGGCCATTAAAGTGGTTACAAAAAGAATGCCTGAGCAGCGCACAAAGGCTGCTCTCCTCCGCACGGTAAAGGTAACCCACGGCGACTTATACAGTGCGGCTGCTTATTTCATCCTGCACGTCAATTGTACCCATTAAAGATTTAGGGAGGCTAATTAAACCCAGTGCAGGCTATGCTCCATGCCTTGTTATAATGACTTTTACCAAACTGGAAACACACTGAAAAAATGGGGAGAGATGGTTGTTTATTATTTTAAACACAATACAGCTCAGGGGGAAAAAATACAAGATCACTGCAATTTCTTTATTTTCTTTTATAAACTTCTATCTGAGTTTGATAACTATTCCAGGCCAGTGTCTATTAAAATTTCTTCGCACACCTCACTCTGCTTGAGCTCACAGACCATCAGATAAAGTTGAGAGAGTGGTGTAAAGTTACCCAACAGCAATGTGAAAAACTGGAGAAGAGCAAGATGCAGGAAAGCTGTGTTTATAAATCAGGGTTATTCCTCCAAATACTGATTTGTGAATGTTTTTTAGTCAAACGTTATTACCATTTTGTTTGTAACTAATTTTTTAATTACTTAAGTTCTGCAAAAACTGCATCATTTCTCTCATGTTGTGCACTGCAAATTCCAATAGAACATAATGTGAGTGAATGTTTTGAAAAGCTACCTATAAGGCATTGGGCCATATGTAATCATGCTGTAAACAAAACATGAAATATTTATGTTTGTGTAAAAAAAAAGTCTGTATATATGAATTTAATATACAACTTAAATGTGTGGGCCGATGAATCTATATTTTCATGTAAATCCAACAGCCTTTCTTCAGTGCAGTGGAAACACTTTTATTTGATTTGAGGATTATCAGAGAGCAGAATGTGCCTGAGAACAAAGAAAGCAAAAAAAATTATTCCACCGCTTTAAACAAATGTAATATATCAAGGGCATGTCTATAATGCAGGGGAAAGTCTGCTGGCAGCCGCACATATCCCCTCTTTCTCTTCAATGATAAATGTTATCAAGATGCCACATTAGATTACTCCTCTTTCTTCTCAAATTGAGACCCAATTCAAGCAAGAGCTATCTTCCTCCGTTGAGTAGTCTTGACAGAAGCAATTTCCTAGTTCTAATCGAAAGATTTTTTCATTGGTACAATCTACTAAATACCAGATCGGCAGCGCCAGATGTGTCCCGTCGTACCCAGAAACAATCCACTTATTTGTGCTTTGAGACTTGCAAAGAAGCAGTGGAAAATGTGGTGAATGTTAATGCAATCCCCGATATATTCAGGATAAAAAGTGTGCCGTGTCCTTCATGGTGGATTACAAAAAGCCTTTCAACCAAAACATAAGTCTGAAGTATGTTTAGTATGAAGTTTCTTTACAAAGTAATCTTTGGTGATGAATAAAGCAGCCTACAGTATTTGCAGAGAGATCTGAAATATATCTTTACCTTTATATGAGTTATAGTGAAAAGTCTTATTTCAGACAGAGATGTCATTGAGCAGTGTGCTATGAAATATTCAGTTATAGCATTATTCAGATTCTGTATTTTTTTTTTTTTTTTGCCTATAATGCTGGTACATTCTTTTGCAGATGTATAAGTTGTTTATCAAGGCTTATGTTAAGCCTTATATCAGTTTTACAGATGCAGATTAAATGTAAAGATTTGAAAATAACATCTGTCTCACATAAACTGTGAGGGTAGACATTTGTTTCATCCAAATACAGCCCTTTTTGGTCTGAATACGATTAAAAAAAAAAAAAAAAAAAAAAAATATATATATATATATATATATATATATATATATATATATATATATATATATATATATATATATATATATATATATAAACTTTTATTATAAATGACTTAAATATGCAAAAATGTGTACTCAAAAGAAACCTACTTTAGTTTCTAGCTGTGCTGTTTTTTCAGTATGAGCAGCTATAAACCTATACTTTATAAAGGCTGCTTCTTCTCTTTCAGGTGTCACCACATGGGTGCTTATTATACCAGATCCCATCCTGATGCATCGATCGACATACACTGGTGTTTTGGGCACTCCCAGAGGGAATCATATCCCTGACATCCCACACCAAAGGCGGGAAAACCGCTTTTTACCAACCAGGAGCCTTATTAAAATAATTAAACATGAACTTTCTCTTTAACTGAGAAGCTTGTTTATTTCTCCAAAAAAGTTAATTATAGGATTAAGTGGAAGCTATGGGTGGCGCTGTGCACTGTAATATATATTTGGATGGCCAAGCACCCTGCAGCCAACCCTAGGCCAGAGAATGTGCACTATGGAAGTCACTTCATCACCCCAAAAATATATCTTCAGTCATTCATCCCTCTTCACTTAGTTTCATTAGGTGTGAAGGGCTGGAGCTCATCCTGGTAACTATGGGTCTGAGGCAGGTCACATCCCAGACAATAGCCAAAACAATCATAAAAGCAAAGGGCAGGACTTAAGCAGACCCCTGTCAACAACAAACATGGCGGTGCGGTAGAGAAGTTTATGAATGACTTTTGCCAGTTGTATAATAATACTCTGTGTTATGAGCAACAACCTTCTGAATGGGGACAGCAGCAAAAGCCAGTTGTTGAAAGAAGCTACGTCTGACATCTACAGGACTTTACTGTTGAATGAAGAAAGAAATCACACACAGGACTTTAGAAGAATCAACAGGTGACGAAGGAAAGCACCAGAGAAGTTATAAAATTTGCTCTATATAACCTGGTGCCATCTTGAAGATTTTTGATACAAGATATCATCTTCCACTTTTGTATGAAGCACTGCAGATAAATGGTTGTGATAGGCTGGTTTCAAGCAATATGATGGGAAACGACTCTCTATGGCTGGAGACCCAGACCTTCCTGCTTTTGAAAATATAGTGGGTTGGTCTAACTGGTCAGACTAAATATGGCATCTAAGTATCTTTGTGTGTTTGAGAGAGTTTGTTGTCTCTTAATGTTAGATACTTTTGCAAACTCTAACCAACTATAACAAGCAATAGCTTCAGTGTAAAGTGAGTTATTGTTATTGACACACTAACACACTTGTCTTTGTCTTCTTGCTGACACATTTTGGAATAGCCCAATGTATGTTTATGTACATTGTTTTTGAAATACGTGAAGAGGTCTTTGAGCTGGCACATGTCCAGGCAAGTTATGCAAAACTGCTTTCAAGAAAATCATGCTACAAGCTACAGATGGGTCTAAAACCATTTCCATATTTGACATCAGTAACAACACATCTGATCCTGCTAAATTAGCCAGGCAGAGCATCAAATCTATCTCTACTTTTAAACATCACAACATTCATTAGCATGCTACATATGGCTGTCAGTGCCAGTCAAAGTCATGCTGCATCTCTTACTTTATACAACTGGGGGTGCTGTAAAAGCCCATCTGTTAAATGTGCGGCGGATTGAAAGGCAGGTGGTCAGCTGCCTCGGACCACCATTCATCTGAAGCCCGGCTCCTTTCCCTCTTGCACACGCGGTGATCAAAAGCGACTTGGCTGCTAAATATACACAAGCTCATACATATGCATGACGCTGGCTAAACAGTCTCTCCGCTGACACCCATTAGCCATACAGTCACAGCGAAAAGGGCCAGCGACGAAGAATTTGCATGCGGACATTAGCAGATTAATCACGAGTGACAGTCGAGGGGGTAAAGCTCTGGTCACAAATCCACTCGGGAGCCAAGATGGACTCTGACCTACATGCACCGAGCGAGAATGTTGGCCTGGTTATGCGATTCAAATCATTCAAATGACCCACTTTTTCATAGATGTGTGACGTGAACCAAAAAAAAAAAAGTCTATTACCAAAAAAAGCATATTACACTTTTGGGCAGAGTAATATGAACAGACACGAAAGGGCACCATTTAGTTTGCAATTTGATTGGAGGTCGCCCCCATCTGCAGGCAGTTCAAATATGAATATTTTACATGTTTCACTTGTGCCAAATGATTTCTCTCCGTAGAGGGATATAACCTAACTTGGCACCGGAGCATGCACATTCTAAAAAACCCACTTCCTGCCAATATGAAATCTAAAAAGGCACCTCTGTGTAATAAATTGTTTAAAAAAACCTGAAAGGCAGCATTGACTTTGCAGAAGTTGTCAAAGCGCATTTGTAATTCACTATTGAACTGGCATCAAAGAGCCATGCCTTGATATTTGATTCATTAAACATTGACAAAAGAGCAAGTGAGGCTGACGATGCGGTGTACACGTATCTGAGAAAACGTGAATTATCAAACCCATTGATTCTCAACCTTTAAGTACTACCACAGAACATATTGGGCTTTCCAGTGACCATCTTTAACTGACATAAATGGACCTAAAATAGGGGGTCTAAAATCAAGGGTTTAATATGGATTAATGCCAAAAAAAATGCATTGCTAAATAAAAACAGGGACAAAACCATCTAAACCAGCATTAAATAAAGATATAAATGAGATAAAATTGTAATAAAGCTGTTTCAAAGGGGCTATATTATGAAAAATCTACATTTCTGAGCTTTCTCCCATGTTAAAATGTTTTGTTCTGAGTCCTCACAATGCTTGGTTTCATGAACCCCTGCCCACTCCAGGAAGCACTGACAAATCAAGAAGCCCTCTACATCAAGTCTGCTCTGATTCATTTATTTAAAAAAAACAGTGTACAGATCTGCTATCACTGATTCCTCACAGCTGTTTTTCAGTGGTAAAATGGCATCAAAAAGTTTAAAGAAGTAAAATTTTCTTTGATTATGTTCAAAAACTTAGTTGCAACACTTTGCTGCACTGGAAGCAAAAGAACAAACCACTTCACAAATGGGGAGTCTTATTAAAATAATTAAACTTTAATGTTTCCATCAACCATGAACAAGAGAAGTCAATGCAGTGCACACGTATCTGAAAAACATAAATTATCTAACCTAAATAGAAGCTTTAACAGAGGGACATGCAAGATGGAGGTCTCTTATGCACACAGCAATGAGTGCATTTATTCATGCTGTTGGCTAGTCAGCAGCTTTGCTAATTAGCTTACACGAATAGCTTGGATAGTGTAATTTGAACATTCAGCAAAGCTACTTTACTAAATGAGCAATTTCTTCATGACATTTATTTTCCTTGGTTAACAGGAGCCGCTCTGGGCTTTGGTGTGGTGTGCACGTTTTTAACCATGTGTTCACTAATCTCCGGATAATGCTACTTGCCATTAGGCTAATGGTGTTTTCCATTCAGGTTTGTGCCTCATTTTCAAAAACCAAAAGATTTTTATTGTGCTGAACCTACCATATTTGCTTGCATCCCTTGCCTTTATTGTATTGTTTGTCACCAGCAGAAGTGTTTATACCAGGATTGTATATAATTAAAAGTGACAGAAAAATAGATATTTATCGCTTCTTTATTGCATTTTTTAAATATTCCACCAGTTTACTAATGGGTCAATTTTAGCAACTGCCATAGAAGTGTCAGCATTTGGCAGATCCACACTTCCCATGCCTCTCTTTTAAAGCACTTTTATTAAACAGCTATGGTAGCCCTGCAGGGACATACTGTTGTCTATTTCTCCAGCAGTGATTTGTTTGCCCTCTTTGGTCACCTGGAACAGAAAATAAAAAAAATGAATATATAAGTTGGTCTATTTCTCCACAGACAAATTCAAAGAGTGTTATTTGATGTTATTTTACACTACTCAGTCAAGCTACTATTTTTTTTTCTTCATCCCAGTTAGATTACCTTCATGAATTTTACCATTGTGGTGAATGACAGCGATACAGGCAATGTCCTCATATCTGACTTCAGTAATAAAGTTAACATTTGCTGCCAAAGGTTCAAAATGCAAACATTTTGACCTGGTTTAAGGCTAATATCACAGCAACAACTGGGCCTATCCACATTAGATAAAAACTGGCACGTCTTTTACGTCAGCAGCGGCTATCCGTTTAAGTAAAAATTGTTATTGGTGCACTGTTTTATGAAGTTTATTCTTAAAAAGAGTCACGTAAAAGATTGTTCCTGCTGTAATCATCAAGTATAGTAAAAACCAATCTGAAGTCAGTTAGCCTTGTTCTTACTGTCTGCTCAGGTTTATTAGCAGGGTAAACACATTTTCATGAACTTTGAGCAAATATTTAAACTGTGGCGAAAAAGAAAATATAATGTTCAGGAAAGCTTGTTTCTTTTTTGTTTAAGTGTTCATTTCTGCGTGCGGATATGGCGATTACAGGATTATTTTCACAACATGGTATACTTTTATGGAACTATGTCTTATTATTATCCTATTATTTACTTTTGGACTCCTACAGACTGATTGAGCATTTGACAGAACCAGTGTTCAAAGGTATAAAGTCTGTAATTTTTGGTTATCATTCTCTATTTTAGGCATAAACAGAACTTAACGTTAACTTTGTACAGAACATTCTTTCTATCAATGTATAACCTGTTTGTATTGACCTAATAATAACTGTGCAAATTATGTTTTCGCTGAGTTACTTTGTGAATCTGGTCGCTGCTGGTTTAATGAGGTTAAAAATGTAAGTCCTAATACTTTGCATCTCGGCAAATGTACAACTTTTTAGGGCATTAAATTCTGATTTATAATTTAAGACTTTTAAACCCCCTTCAGAAACCTTGGTTTATTTAAGTATTTATATTGTCTTTTCACTAATCTGTGTCTCTTATCAGCTCACTCACATGGACAACAATTTTTTTAGGGAACTTTCTATAGCCTACTTGAAGGTCTGTCACCCATCCTGCCACAAAATATTTATATGCCTCTAAAGTAAGCTTTTAATTGTGCCCCTATAAAGTGAGATTGTCAGTTGATTGACTAGATAATTGTAAATGTCATGGTATGCCAAATCGGGTTGCGCATTGAAGGCTGGTAAACCATAATTTTGGCATATCATATGGGTCTTAAGCACCAACAAGTGAACATTTCTCTAAATATCACTGTCTGACCTGATCACTTAATGTTAAGTACTGAACCAGTTTAGAAGGTAGTAAATCTAAACTCAGTTTCTCTGAATGTTAGCTACCTCAGTTTTTTGTCATCCAAAATGGCAACAACAAACCAAGTCACCTGACTGAGAACGGTCTATAGAACCAACTGGAAAGTGCAACAGTCCACTGAGATTTCTGATATGAACTGAAAACAATCAAAATGAAATTGAAAGATAAAGTTCTTCCAAAGTGGGCATAGTCTACATGGGGTTAAAATAAACCTTAGTTATTTTAGACTTAAACAGAGCTTAGGATACCATAAGACATCATTTGGGCTTTATTATTAATGATTCTAATCTGCTGATAAGGAACACTCTCATTAGCAGCTAAATTAATGACTTCTGAGAAAGTAAGAGAGTACACTGAATGTCAAACAAGGCAAAGAAACAATGCAAAAAGACCTTAAATAAAAAACAAACTAAACAAGACAGTTTCCTGTTTCATATCTGTCTTGCACTGAGTTAAGTGCTTGAACGATATGACAGTTTAAGTAAGCTTCAAACTTCAGTGGATGTCATCAGAGTATTGTAAGGTGGCACATTGTTCAACTATTACAAAAAAAAAATAAAAGTCCTACTTTTATTTTTTCGTGTTATACTGGAACAATGTGCCAGGCTAGCTTCTGTTATTGTTAATGGTGTGGTGGGTGCAAAAGAAAAATCTAGTAATATTGCTTCTAATTATGATTTTTACCAGACTTCAAGATACCTAAGAAATGACTGAACTGTAAAATATAAAGCCATCATAAGCTGTGATACATTGCTTTATATGAACTAAATTCATTTTAAAATGCAAACCAAGGCAATAGCTAATAACAACCTGGCAGTTCTAATATCACACATTATTGCCTTATACTTTCTTCTGTTATGCAATAGTTAATCATTTAATACAGTCCCCTTATAACCCCCTCTGTCATCCACTGCTACAGACACAGTTGTTTTATAGATTGTGTGTGCCATTGGGCCAGCGCCACATGCTACATCACTCATATCTAAAGCTGTCATGGAAAATAATTTATCAGTGCCTATTTACAGTACAGTCCGACTGCAGCCTCCAATTTACCTGTTGCTGTGAGAGTTCCCAAGTGAGGGTGTCTAAAATTAGACGCAGCCTATCAGGCAGGACTGCGGGCATCAATCACACATGTGTCACTGAGCCGGAGAGAAAGGGGCCTAGGCTGCTCCTCCTAATGTCGAGCCCTGGGGCGGTGTGCCAGGCTGGAGGTGAGAGAGAGATCCCTATAGGAGCTCCTGCTGGAGTGTGAAGCCCGATTACTCCATAATGCTAATTTCATGCTTAACCATTTCATTAAAGGTTATGTGAACGACCTTCAGAGAACCATGGTTATTAATGACTTGTGTAAAGTGAACTCTTTTATCCTGCATGCTTCAGCAGTCTGTGCTGATGTCTATTGTCATGCGTCTATGTATTTTTTTGTTTGTGATTTTTACATTGTAGTTTTTGGGAACCTACTCAGTTAATCTGAAGTAATATGACTTCCAAATTGCATTGCTTTTTGAAGCAGTTGGGTGCATGTTGGTAGTAAACTTCTTCTTTTTATTATAATTATATTTATAATCATTATTATTATTTTTATTATTAAGTGGAATGGTAAGATTTTTTGAATGAACTTTCTTGTCAACATCAGCAGTCTTCTTCTCTATCGAACAATAAGATCTATTCTTTTTCTGATACAGTTTTTTTCATTTGAATTGCTAATGTAATCTTAAATCCAGCCCTGAGGGTTACAATCTATTGTACTTTTTGTGCTGATCCCAAGCCTGGATAAATAGAAAGCATAGGGTGTGCAGTGTAAAACCTTTGCCAAATCAATATGCTAATCACTTCCCACTAGGAGGCTGATGATTTGCTATTGCAACAGGGAAAAGCCAAAAGGACAATGTAAAAAGGTCAAAGGTTCATTACCATGCAATGGTATTCAGCAAAAGCCTTTTGTTTGCAGTATGCTTGTTCTTTCCATACAAATACTGGAGATGCTCTGCTTTGTTCTCTGCATCCTCCCATTTGAAATTGCTGCAATCCTACATACATAGATACTCAGTATACTTTTGGTTTGGCGTCTTGCACAAGAACAATTTGACAGCATGAACAGAAGAAGTGAAAATTGAACCACCACCAACCTTTTGGTTATTGGACTACACTTTGGCCACTGTTACCGGACAGTGCAAGATTTCAGATACAAAAACTATATTTTACTGAATGTCAGTGTTATATTTTCAAGATTGAAATGACAACAAGTACATCTAGATCTTGCACAACATTCCTTACTAAATATAATGGAAATGTACAAGGTGAATACAATAAGTGAGCGTCAAGAATTATTACAATCGAAACAACCTATGTTCTACAAATGGAAATACAACTCGATGCAACAGATGGTTGAATATGTTTTGTTTTAAGCTAATAGCTAGTCTTTGGCTCTATACAAAGAGTGCCAACACAATGCATGCCTTTTTGTGGGAATTCCGACCAAAAATGTCCAAATGGTGTGCATCTAGCGGCTTTCACATGCAAAACAAAACACCCTGGCCTGTACACTGGTATTATTTGCAGCAGAATAGTTCATGCATGCTTAGGGAAGCACAAAAACCACAGAGAACTGGCTCCTCAGCTGCTGCAAAGTCAAGGAAATGTCAGCCATGTCGAACAAAAGGCCCTTATTTCCCTTGTGGTCTTCCAAACCACACAAACATAAACCCCAGAATATGCATGTCAGACAAGTAAAAACATGTGAGAGATACTGCGGGAAAAGAAAGTGTTTTGAGTTGAATTTCCCTTGAAAATGGAGGCCTGGACCTAGCGTTTAAGCCCTGACAGTGTATAAAACGCAGGTGTGTTGCTTTGACACAAGTAATCCGAGGTTTTATTGGTTCTGCGCTGTTCTTTAAAGGGCCCATGACCACTTGAAATTCTTCACTGTGAAAACTCAGAAGGCTTTTTAGTGAAGAGAGTGGGAGGAGCTGGGGCCTCTATTTAGCCTGATTTCCTGTCTTTAAAAAGGATGAATGAGCAGCTTTAGGCCATTGAGAGTGCCCTCACCTATAGCTCCGCGTTTGATCTGGCCAGCGCCGCCGCAAACAGGTTGAAAGGAAAGAGGGCCCTTAATGTCAAGGCTATTTTTAATGAGTCTTGGTGGACAGGACCAACCACAGGCATGGAAGAAAGTGTAATCCCCGCTTTAGCACAATGACTTCCTGGATGTCCCCATGTCCGCCTTTTATCTTGCACCACAATGTACTTTCAACTCGAGATTCAATTGGAGCCTGGTCTGCAAGAATATAATGGTACTGGTAAGAATGTTTATAACAAAGGCTTAAAAGCATTTAAAAATATGGGGGCACACCAGTGACCTATTTTGGACTCACAAGTTGGTGTGATGTATACACAAGGTTTGATCACTTGTCACATTGATAATAAACAAGAGTAGTGCATGACTCTGTTAAAGAATAACAGTTTTACTATAAAATTAAATAAAATTAATGAACTTATTACAACATGTAAGACCAGAGTATACCTTATGTTTAAATGTGTCTTTAAAAAAACTGTTAAAAAAGTAAATAAAAAAAGTAAAAAATGAAATTGCCCCTTAATAAATATTAATTTTATTTGAATAAAACAATAACACCTGTAGCGCCTGTTTTTGCAATAAAATGCACTAAAAACAGCAGCTAGCTATGATATTTTTAGGGCCCATTCTTAAAACATGCACTGGCGCTGCTCATTATTAAATTACGCCTCTATTTTCATGTTATGAGCAATTTGAGATTATTTAAAATGTTTTATATCAACACATTAATGACTGACACAGCCTCAGCTTAAAAACACCAAGTTTTGGCCATGGTAGGTAGACGTCATACACCAAGCCACAGTGTGTCACAAGGCAGTGTACTCTCTGTGCTGATCCCAAACATGACAATAGAGAGGGATGCACCTGGAAGGGTATCTGACATAAAATCCAAATCAGTATGGAGGTCACTGCACACTAGGAGGCAGATAATTAGCTGTGGCAATGGGAATAGTCAAAAGACAAGAGGCTAGATGTCATACCCTCTATGCTCTACTCACACCCCACTTTTCAGTACAATCATCTACATTGCATTACATTAGTGTGAATGTAAGTCTTGTCAACATCTTTCAGACGACTGATGTGGGATGCAATTCTTTTGATATCCTTCAGAGGACTAATTACATAATAGCCTTGCACCAACAAAAATGGTTGACATTTTTCACATCCATAGGCTAACTCTTATGTCTTTGAAGGCTGTTGCTCACATTAATGTCCATGTCCATCTCAACATCACAGCACCAACACCGGTGGTTTAAACAACTGCTCAGTACTCACTGTTAGGCTAGGCGTTAGCTTGGCTTTTCGGCTGCTCCTCCACAGAGTCCAGCGGGGCAACCCAGGACGGAGCTGGCCCTCCTGACCAGCTTGTTGAGTCTCTTCCCATCCTGGTCCGTGCTGCCCGTTTGCCACAGAGTCAGTAAAAGTCTTTAGCAAAGGCCAGCACACTCCAAAGAAGACCTTAGTCTCCCTAGAACGTGGAGGTGACTTTGGCCCTTCATTTATAGAGTGTCGGTGTTGCGGGACCAGTCCAGTTTATTGTTGAGGTGAACACCAAGGTACTTAAAACTGTCCACCAAAAGTTTCTACCTCAGGGGTCCCAAACTCAAATTCACCAGCACCATATCTAGTATTGTCACTGGAGGGCCACATAAAGGTTAAGGTAATAACTTCAACAAAGTGACACATTTGAAAGAGTTTTTTTGTTTTTGTTTTTGCAGAATATGCAGTGCAGTAGCAAAAAGCAATCAAACAGCACCAAAAGCTCTCATCACCAAACAAACAATTCCAAGGTACCTTTTTAGCCATCACTGTAAGATAAAATAATTTCAGTATAAAAATGATTTTGCTGGCCAGATTAGATTAGGTTTTTAATCATGCCAAGGGCCAGAAAGTAGGGGCTAGAGGCTGCACAAGTTTGAGACCACTGATTTACACAGTCATCTGCTAAAGCTAGAAGAACTCCTTAGGTAAACAATTATTGTTAGCATTACTAGCTAGAAACAGCTAATGTAACCTCTTGGCTGTAACTTTTGGGCTTTAACCTTAGAAAATATGACTTTTTTTTCTTTTGTTGAGCAGATAGTCCACAACCTTAATAGCTTGAATGGTTGGTGGTTTGATGCAGTGTACGTCAAGTCTTTAGCCCACCCTATCTTTTTGTGTGTTTAGCCTAAACATAACTACATTACCGATATTTTTCTTACTATGTTTTTGTTCTATATCTCGGTACCATTCAAGCCTTATCGCAGATTTTCGGATTCTTAGGCGTCTAATTTCCCATAATCGGTTTAGTGTTTATTAATAACACTTAAGCCGCATTGTTTTGTTGTTATTGTGATGGCTGGTGTGAAATCCTACATGTGGTGCAATGCTGCCAGCTTCAGTGGGAATTAAAGCCTTATCGCTTTATTGTCACCCACTGCAGCATGATTGACGAAATGCACAGCGATAAGCATAGCATGAATTTAGATGACTTTGGGCCATTTATGCACAGCACGGAAAATCTGAGAAAATTTGTGTAATTTACCTAATCATCTCCGACACTGTCATTTGCATATGTTAATAAAGCAATTCCGCTGAGATGAGGAAAGACAGCATTAATGTGAAATCTGAAGGCTTGTGCAGTTTCTAGTGTTGAGGAGGCTTTTAATGAGACATTGGACAGCTACACTAGTGCACTACTGAGAGTCTCTTCCCGTGTGCTCGCTAGCCCCTTTGTGTCACTGTATTCCCTCGGCTCCGTTCCACCCCTTTGTTTGCTTTGGTGCCGTTTCCGTGGCGACTGAGCCCAGGGCCCCCAATCAGAGGCCCATAGCACTGACAGGCAGAAGGTGGGAGGGAGGGGGGAGGGAGGAAGGGACAGAGTGGGGATGAGCTGGTGCACACTTCATATCCATGTGCGAACGTACATGAGCCCTATACAGTCACACACAGCTACAGGCCATCAATTACCAATGGTAATAGCGCGCTCTCCTCTCCGCTGCCATAAATCTCTGCATACAAGAAGCATCAATGACAAAATGTCCTTGTGATAACGCTATACAATCAGCTGTTTGTGAGCCATGTGACAGCTCTCAGAGTCTTCATCTCCCCTAAGCTTCTCCTTATATCGCAACAATGACACCTTCCATACAGATTATATCTTTAACCAGGCCTGCATGCAGTTTTCATGGACTACTCTTATGAAGATCTCTAACTGATGTCCATATATGAGAACTGAGCCACTGAGTCCACATCATTTTAGGCTAATGTTATTCAGGCTAGTGTTGTGTTCATGTGGATTTGGTTTTTGACATTCAGTCTTTGTTAAAAAAGGTGGTAAGTTGAGGCCAATTTTTTTTTTATTTAAGCTGGGAAAGATGATAGTTGAGTTATTAAATATTACATTTAAGTGTTGGTGACAGTTTAATGTTTAAAAAAAAGGGTTAGGCTGTGTGCAAGATCAAGCCATGGTGGACTGGTGTATTTAGTCCAATTGGGAGTATGCTGTACTGCAATAAAGCAAAACATCATAACCACCTGCTTTATTGCTGGTCATAATTTTTGGGGATGGGGATTTTTGGCCTGTTTGGTCTGACCCAACATATGAGCTACAGTAGCTCAAATAGCTGAAGAAGTTAAGCCTAGTTCTGGTAGAAAGGTGTTAGAATACATAGTGTATTGCAGCTTGTTGAGTAAGGGACTGCATATATAGATAGGTGGTCACAACACACACCATTATGACAACTAATAATTTTAATGAATTATATTTATATTGCATTTTCCAAGCCTCTCAAGCTTCTCAAAGCATTTTACATTAGCCCATTGTCCATTCAGCTGCCCTAGGGTGTTTAAGGTTTAAAAAGATAGTGAATGATTTATTATTTATTAACATTTTTCTTTCTTTCATTGTAGCCCTAAATGCTGATGAACTGATTAATTCATATACATCAATGTTACCATTCTAACTTTCTCAAGAGCCTGAAGCAAAGAAAATGAAAAAAAGGCTATAATAATCTAGTTCACTGATTGTTGCTTAGCTGAAGGTTTCAGCTGCTGCAGTGCTTATTGTTACCATAGATACTGTAGCACACATGATGGAGTAATACAGATGAGTGCATGGGAACAGGTTCACACATTAAATGCTTCACTTCTTTGTTGGACCATAGATTATTACATGGATCATAACACAACAAGCCTCCAAGAGTTGGTTGCATATGGGTGTTATGAAAATCATAAAAATCAAGTTCACTGTTTTGACTAGTTTGTTTATTCATTTGTAAACAGAGTCTGGCCTCAGCTAAATCTTACTAATAAACACACTAATACACAGACTATAAAGCCCATTACAGACTATTAGTCTTACTGAGAAAAATGCTAAGTTGGGGTGGCAGTAGCTCATTAGGTAGCGCCATTTGCCCACTAACCTGAAGGTTGGAGGATTGAGTCCTGCTACTAGCATTGCATACTGCCATTGTGTCTTTTGGCATTTCATCCATCTTGCCTATATGAGTGTGTTAGTGTGATTGTGTGTTTGGTAATGGTCAGAGGCACAGCTGTGGATACAGAAGCAGCTCACCACCACTGAGTGTCACTGAGGAGTGAATAAATAATGCACATTATTGTAAAGCAACTCTGAGTCTCTAGAAAAGTGCTAAGACTGATGCATTATCTTTATTATTATCAAGAAAAATGACCATTTCAGTTAAAAATCACATATATTTTATTTTCTTGCACGTTAACTACACTGACTGACAAACTGTCCTTGTGATCCCACTTCTATGACCTGCTTTAAACCTTGTGACAGCTCTGTGACTCCTCACCCCCCTTAAGCGCCTCCTTCACAAAGCCACCTTCCTTTCAGATTAAATCTCTGCCTACCTGTAGCCTTTTGTTTACTCCCGCTTCTTGACCTACTTCAAAAAAACCCATTTCTACCTCAGGGATTCTCCAGGCTTACACTTTGAAATGTTAAGTACCACCTGCCATCCGAACCTCTGGAGTTGGCATAGGCTGTTTTACTCTCCTCTCAAATGCTTGATTTGACCTGTCGCCTAAGCTAACGCCGGCGGGGGAAAACCCCTCTAATACCATTTAATCGCTTATGTTGTCCGGCTAAAATGGCCCTCGGATTTTCTCGAGGAGTAAATGGTGAACTTCAAAGAGGGCTTGGAAGTTTGTTATGTTGTGCAACCCCCATCCCCTGCTGCCTTACGCCTCCTCTATTACCTGTGATCAAGCCAAGATTCTCATATTGCGCCCTGCTGATTGACTTGCAGCAGTGTTGTCATATCTGCTAACCCTTTTATAGCGCTTTAATCATCTCTTGCAGCAGCACCCTTCCCCTACTTTCAACCTCAGTACACTGTTGCCTTCCGCCTCAAACCGTGGCAAAGAAAGTGCTGGAGGTGCAGCTCGCCAAACAGGCTGCAATTTATTTCAATGAGGCTTTTTCAAAGACTTGTGTGGTTGATTGTGTGACTGAGTGTGTGTCTCAGAATGCACTGGTGCGTTGTGCTGGGGTGTCTTTGTCCGTGGATTGCTAGCACGCTCTTTATGTTGTGCAGCAGGTGACTGGAATACTGATTGCCACTGAGTCTCCCCCTCCAGCAACGAGACTTTCCATTCTTCCCGCACCTACATATAAATCAAATATGAATTGTATCCATAACCACATATGGAGGAAGTCTAACTAAATCATGCCAGACAGAATGTGCCCTACTTAAGGCTTAGGACCGGCTATTTTTCCTCCCAAAATCCTACAGCACAACAAAGGCTGTGATGGATTTGAAATTAGAATGTACACGCAGTCCACTCTCTTTGTTTTGTTTTCTCTAAAAGCTTCATGCATGTGCAGTTGAAAGAAAAAGTAAGTGAACGCTTTGGAATTACTTGGATTTGTACATGATTTGATCATAAAATGTAATCTGATCTTTATCTAAGTCACAACAATAGACAAACACAGTCTGCTTAAACTAATGCTGCAAAAAAAATATATATATGCTTCCATGTGTTTATTGAATATTAATTTAAACATTCACAGTGCAGTGTTGAAAAAGTATGTGAACCTTTGGATTTAATAACTGGTTGATCCTCCTTTGGCAGCAATAACCTCAACCATATGTTTTCTGTAGTGAAGATCAGACCTGCACAGGGCTCAAGAGGAATTTTGGACCATTCCTCTTTACATAACTGTTTAAGTTCAGCAATATTCTTGGGATGTCTGGTGTGAATCGCTCTTCTGGGGTCATGCCACAGCATCTCAATTGGGGTGAGGTCAGGTCTCTGACTGGGCCACTCCAGAACACGTATTTTCTTCTGTTGAATCCATTCTGTTGTTGATTTGCTTCTATGTTTTGGGTCAGTGTCCTGTTGCATTGCCCATCCTGTTGAGCTTCAGTTGGCAGTCAGATGGGCTTAAGTTTTCCTGCAAAATGTTTGGATAAACTTGGGAATTAATTTTGCTATTGATGATAGCAAGTTGTCCAGGCCCTGAGGCAGCAAAGCAGCCCCAAACCATGATGCTCCCTGCACCATACTTCACAGTGGGGATGGGGTTTTGATGTTGATGTGCTGTGCCTTTTTTTTCCCACACATAGCGTTGTGTGTTTCTCCCAAACAACTTAACTTTGGTTTCATCTGTCCACAGAATATTTTGCCAGTGATGCTGTGGAACATTCAGGAGCTCTTTTGCACACTTCAGATGTGCAGCAATATTTTTTTTTTTTTTTTTTTTTTTTTTGGCCAGCTGTGGCTTACTGCGTGGTGTCCTCCCATGAAGTCCATTCTTGTTTAATGTTTTGCCCATTGTAGTTTTGTCAACAACAATTTTAGCTTGTGCCAGAGATTTCAGGAAGTCTTTAGCTGACATTCAAGAATTCTTTTTCACCTCACTGAGCATTCTGCACTGTGCTCTTGCAGTCAGCTTTACCGGATGGCCACTCCTATGGAGAGGAGCAGCAGTGCTGAACTTTCTCCATTTATAGACAATCTTTCGTACCATGAGCTGAACATCAAGGCTTTTAGAGATACTTTCGTAACCCTTTCCAGCTTTATGCAAGTCAACAATTCTTACTCGTAGGTCTTGAGAGCTCTTTTGTGTGAGGCATGGTTCACATCAAGCAATGCTTCTTCAGAATGGCAAATTCAAAACTGGGGGGCGTTTTTTATTGGTCAGGGCCACTTTAAGCCACTCCTCCAATCTTCTCACACTGATTGGACCTCAGGTTGGCTGACACCTGACTCCAATTAGCTCTCGTAGAGGGGGTCACTAGCCTAGGTATACATACTTTTTCCATCCTGCACTGTAAATGCTTAAATGAATATTCAATAAACACATGAAAACATTTTTTTTACAACATAAGTTTAAGCAAACTTTGTCTATTGTTGTGATTTAAATGAAGATCAGATCACATATTATGACCAAATCATGCAAAAATTCAAGTAATTCCAAAGCGTTCACTTACTTTTTCTTTCAACTGTATCAGTGAAGACTCTCAGTCATCTAGGTTAACTGAATCACAACAAAGGTTTAAAAAGAAGTCAAATGAATTACTGTGCCTCTTGGATGAGAGGTGAAATATCTTCAACTTTAAAACCAAGTCCAGATGACTTCATTTTAAATCTTTGTTAGGATGTAATAATGTAATAATAATTCTAGCAAATGTAGGAAAGCTAAAACATGTGGTTGGCCATAACAAACAGCACCTACTGAAAAATGAAAATGACTTATTTGTAGAGTGTTGGAATCTGGAAACACACATAATGGTGACCTTTAATCCATTAAATAAAATTTAATGTATTTGTTAAATAATTCACTGTAGGTTATTACCTGTCTTTTGTAACACAATCTCTTCATTTACCCAGGCTTGAGACTGGCACAATTTGTGAATGGAGTTTTTTGCTCCACATTGGGGAATCGCACCCCTCATCCTTCCTGCATGAAAGACTAACCACTTCACAAATGGTAAGCCTGTTTTCTAGATGCACAGTAACATGTAACAAAGACTCTTAAAGGTCCTAAACTATGCGTTTCCCAGGCTTTTTGAAATAGTTTTAGCAACCTTTGCATTATCATTGCACATTTTATAACTTAAAATAATGTAAATGTTCTTTTGGGGAGCTGTTAATGTCAATTTGCAAAGAACACTTGATTTGGTGTCTGTCACCCCCTGTAATAGTGGGGAATGGACAGTGCAAAAAATGGCTAAATAGCTTGGCTATTAGCAACATGACGGATAGGTCACTATTTTTGGAAAATCTTGACAAAATAAAGTGTAACATGATAATACACTCGAACTCAGTTGATTTACAAATAGATTATATAAAGGAAATAGTCAACAATAGATGCAATGTTTTCTATTTTGGGAAAGCCTATATGTTCTGTGGTATAAATATCACTCGTGTATGCTTTTAATCAAATTGCTTTGAGATTTTCTATATTACATGAATAACCGACTGCTGCTTGATTAAATAAAACTATAGTGGAAGAATGAATCTAGTATATATGTGGAATCCATATCCCAATATTTGCCAGTCTGGACTGTTTAATATGTTATGTAGGAGACTGATGTGGTTTTAGCATAGCACAATATATTTCATATTGCATTTCCGATTATCCTTGTGAGACCCCTGCACATTCCTGTCACAGTCTGCCAGGAATCAAATCAAATGTCCAGATAAGATAGAATATATGTGGACATGGGGGGAATCACAAGTGTTGAATCAGATCTGTGGTTTGCATATTAACCAAAAGTGCTAGAGTGGATGAGTGACATATTTTTTATCACTGTCTGCCAAAATATGCTATCATTTTAATCTAATGCAGGACAATTTGGATTATGATCTGATTTGGAAAGCCTAGAAAGATTCCAAAAGAGAACAAAGGAAAGAGTGGAGGGTTTGAATTTGAGGAGGTGTTATTGCATGGTTTGTACAGTCTATGTAACATAAATAGATATATGGCTTATGTACATGGTTTCAGAAGAACAGCTTGATATCATAATAATATAATAATAATCCCTGTATATACAATGCTATAATTACACATTTGAATACGGTCAGAGCATTTTGTCCGTCTTCTGTGTTCATTTTCTCTGTATATTGGTCCGTTTCCCCAGAGTCTGCGAATACGGACAAAGTATTAGTATCTGCCACTGATATTCAGAGGTCTAAGAACGCTTGGTTCCACAAACCCCGCCCACTCCAGGAGGCACTGACCAATTAACAAGCCATCTACATCCAGTCTGCTCTCAATCCTTATCCAAAACACAATGTACAGCACAGTTTCCACTGATTCCTCACAGCCATTTTTCATTTTGTAGTAAAATGGCATACAAAAAGTTTAGGGAAATAAAAAGCTCTTTTTGTGTTTCTGTTAAAAAGACAATAACAGCCCTGCACTCTGTGTACCCTGCTGTTCTCTTTAAGGCAGTAGTAAAGTAATTATCAGAAACACTTTCTTGGTGACATAATGTTTTTAAAGGTTGTAAAACATGCAGTGCTGTTTTAGACGTCACCAAGAGGTGATTTAAAAAGATAAATAAAAGCGTAATATATCCCAATTAATAAATGTGGTGTGTAAAAACACCACTGTCTTTGTTTTTTCAATTGCCGTTTATTCACTAACTGGAGGACTGGTGGTTCAAATCCTGCTCCCACTGTTGCATACTGTTGTTTGGTCCTTGGACACTTAACCCTCCTTGCCTCCAGTGTGTAAGTAAGTGTTTTTCGTCAGGGTAAAATGTTTTACTGTCACTGATCGCCCCCTACTGGTTATTTAACATAACACAGACGTTAACATAGAAAACGGGTGTATGTATATACAGTGAAGCCCGAAATTTTTGATACCCCCTAATTTCGGGCTTCACTGTATGTTGTGATGATAACAAGGCATGGAAGGGATGGCTGCATTTACCTATGAAATGGGAGTATAAATGAGCCTTTACAAGTAATGGGGTATTGAGGGTATTGAGTTTATCCAGCTGCTAAAAGCATGAGGAGGTCGCATGGTTAATACTTAGATAGCCATTTACAATCATTCACTATGGTCAATTTTATTGGTGAATTTACATTCACCAATTCATACTTATACCTTGCAAGTATACATCCAACTTCATTCAAAATTACAAGTTACATGCTGGATGATGGGACAATGGCAGAGGGTAGCAGCCGTGGTAGCACAAAAAAAAACAAAAAAACACTGCCAGCTAGCCAATGATTGATCCCTTTACCTTCTGGTTATAAAGCAAGGGTATCAACCATTCATAAACATTTTATCAGGCTACTCTAAAATGCACTCTTGTAACTAGCAATACACTTTTACTCACATATTTATGTTCAGTTTGAAACCAGTTAGAATGGACTATATGACAATATTACTAGATATAGACAATGCAGACCTTAACAACAAATATCAGGGACATGTAATTCATATGAGGCTCCAGCTGCCCTGTTTGAGCTGCTGACAACAGCCAGGTCATTGGCAGAGCTGCACTTTGGTGACATATACTGTACATATACACACCCCGTCTCTCTACAAGGCTGCGAAGATGAAAGCTTACAAAAGCACAGAGAGTTGTTTGTACTCAGAGTGGGTCAAGCCTGCATATGGGAAGTGCATTAGTCTTTGGCAGATGAGTATTACAAACTGACACAAACTGGCTTTAGGTAGCTTAACAAGGCAGTTTTAAATATGTCCACTGCAAAAAAATGCATGTATTTAGACACCTATTGCAGTTAGACAAGCCCCTAACAGCACAAATCCACAGTCTTCTTTCTGAGTAATTTTTCTCCAATGGGATTCCGTAGAAACAAAGCCCAGGCTTGTCCCTCACTTGAGTAAACAAAAGCTTCAGCTGATGGTTAGTGGAATAATGATAAACCAGTGTTCGTATTCTACAGTTTTAAATGTGTATTGAAGTGCCTTTTGTTGAATTTCTGAATACATACTTCATTGATTCATGTAGAGAAAATGCAAGGCCAACTTATATCCCAGGTCAGACACTGGAGTACTGCAGCTCATCAGTGTGTGTTTGTTCCTTCTCTGCTAGTTTACCGAACAGAATCTGATATTTATTTATGTACAAATAAAGGAGTGTGCACTCTACTGAGTTCAATCTACTCGGAGGAGCACTGGGGCTGCTTCCATCTGAAATTGTAAATATCACATGTTCAATATTTATGACCGTACAGCCTGTTGTGCAGGGAAACTTTCTGCACACTCTGTCATGTAGACCATACTACCTATCTCAAAAGTTGCTGGAAACCAGGAAATACATCACCAGTGATTAGACATTGCAAGCAATTAATGCTCTCTCTATTTATTGACAATAGAGTTCGGGAACGTCACATCTGTGGCCACACTTGCTATTTCCAATAGTAAAACAATGGAGCAATTTAGAATGTAAACGACTCGAGTTAGCATTCACACTAGGGATGTCGAGGTGAGAGAATTTCCCCTGCGGTAATTATGTGTGACTCAGCACTGCGGTGTGTGGTATAAGCGGTATAGCATAAGCTAATAACACCTGAAAAAAATTACATGTCTAAACAAATTTACATTATAAAAATGAAGTGAAATATAGTTAAGCCTCAGCTCTAACAAAAACCCAAGACACAAGGGACATTGCCACTCAGGCACGAGTGGCAATGTCCTTACAGCGCGTGTAACATGGTAGCTTTAGAAAAACCCACACATTCACCTTATATGGTTTGAGAGATGAGCTAAGGAGGCTAACAGTGCTCCCCGCAGCACTGACTCTATAGAGCAATTGTGTCACACACACGTACCTGCAGGCGAGTTCATGTAGTTATCACGTCACCAGGTGAGTGGATCGTCATTCCAGTCTACGGCTCCTCCTCTGAGTAACACGTAAGCCTTGTGTCTGCTCGGGAAGTGGTTAGCTTCAGTGAGGCAGCGCACCTCGTGCAGAAGCCTTTTCCTTTCTCACCAAATCAAATCTCAAAAATATCAAATTTGTTAGACCCTTCGTTCTCCACTCCCACCGTCTAAGTGCGTATACGTACGTAAACATTAAATGATTCATAGTTTACAGTAAGATTACACTATGCATCCAATTACTGTCTCACTAAAATGATAAACTGCGGTTATCGCAGTCGCTTGTCCCGCCATGTAGTTGGATTGATAACAGCGCGGTATGACAATAATGCGGTCACAAAGTATTCTGATACTTTAGTGTGCTGTAAATATTCACCAAGACTGACAAAGCAGTTAAAAGAGTTGTTTAAAGGCTCATTTGTTTACTTTTTTATTCCACTGTGACTAATGCAATTCTACTATTATATTTCATTGTTTGTGAACCCAATGGGGTGGATCCATCGCTTGACGGTCGCTTCATGAAGTTGGTTCCTGAACTCTATTACTGACAATGCAACAAGAGCAAAAGAATGACTGCGTTCCAACAAATGTTACCAGAAATTAAACAGACAATAATACATTTTCAATGGAGGAATTAGCATTAGCCACCAAGCATTGCAAATTGTGAGCAATCAAGATAGTCTTGGAAACAGACAACCTATCAGTATCATCAGAGCCTGGTTAGATAACAGTAGCAAGTCTATCGACATTTAGCTGTTTTATTTAACATAGCTTTTAACTAACATATAAGCTAAATGCTACATAATTTAAATTTGTTAATTTTAATGTTAGGCTGGACAAGTAGTTACAGAAATGTGGTGGACCACAATAGTTTGACGCGTTTTGCTCAGACTTAATTCATCAATCAGTAATCAGTAATTCTACTTTAACAACTTCAACTGACAATTCTCCTAGAACCACCACCTTATCGTAGTGGAGGGGTTTGAGTGTCCAAATGATCCTAGGAGCTCTGTTGTTGGTGGCTTAATGCCCCTGGTAGGGTCTCCCATGGCAAACAGGTCCTAGGTAACAGATCAGACTAACAGCTGTTCAGAAGCCCTTTATGAAGACAGAAAAAATTAGGCCAGTTACGTCGCCCAGTACGGTGCAGCCAGGGCCCCACCCTGGAGCCAGCCCTGGGGTTGGGGCTTGAAAGTGAGCGCCTGGTGTTCGAGTCTCTCCCCACGGGGCCCAGACTTAGCCTGAAAGGACGACGTGGCCTCAACGACCCAATCTCTGAAGACAGAAAATGGCTCTGGGGACATGGAATGTCACCTCCCTGGGGGGGAGAGGACCATGAGCTTGTGCGGGAGGATGAGCATTACTGACTAGAGATAGTCAGTCTACAGCAGTGTAGATTACCCAGGCTTCTTGGAGTCCCTGGGAGGGGTGCTGGAAAGTGCTCCAACTGGGCACTCCATCCTTCTACTGGGGGACTTCAATGCCCACATGGTCAACGACAATGATACCTGGAGGGGCGCGATTAGAGGGGAAGGCCTCCCCCAATCTGAACCTGAGTGAGGTTCTGTTGTTGAACTTCTGTGCTAGTCATGGTTTCTCCATAATGAACACCATGTTCAAACACAAGGGTGTCCATTGGTGCACATGGCACCAGGACACCCTAGGTCGGAAGTCGATGATCGACCGGAGAAAGTCCAGTTTGGGGACCACAGGATTTCATCTCTGCTTTTTGCAGATGATGTTGTCCTGCTGGCCTCATCAAACCAGGACCTTCTGTGTGTACCGGGACGGTTTGCAGCTGACTGTGATACGGTTCTCGACTGTTAAAGGGTGGCTTGCCCTCTCAAGGTTGAAGGAGAGTTCCTGCCTCAAGTATTTCAATCTTGTTCACGAGTGAGGGAAGGATGGAGCATGAGATTGACAGGAGGATCGGTGCAGCGTCTGCAGTAATGAGGTCGTTGTATCGGTCTGTTGTGGTAAAGAAGGAAAAAAGCTGAGCCGAAAGGTGTAGCTCTCGATTTACCGGTCGATCTACGTTCCTACTCTCACCTGTGGTCATGAGCCTTGGGCCATGACCCAAGGGTGGCTGGGTGCTCCCTTAGAGATAGGGTGAGGAGCTCAGTCACTCGGGAGGAGCTCGGAGTAGAGCTGCTGCTCCTCCGCATTGAGAGGGGCCAGCTGAGGTGTCTTGGGCATCTGTTTCAGATGCCTTCTGGATGCCTCTTTGGGGAGGTGGTCTGGGCATGTCCCACCGGGAGGAGGCCCCTGGGGAAGACCTAGGACACATAGAGGGACTTTGTCTCCTAGTTGGCCTGGGAATGCCTTTGGGTTCCTCCAGCACACAAGTGTCCAAGGAGAGGGAAGTCTAGGCGTCCCTGCTTAGACTGCTGCCTCTGCGACCTAGTCCCAAATAACATGGAAGACGATGATTGAATTAATAGCATCCAGGTTTGATTGTCTGTTCCATCCATCCATAGTAAATTTTAACAAACAACAACCATTAATTCTTGCTGTCTAATAACATTAATATTTAAATTTTGGTACCTCACAAAAAAAAAAAAAAAAAAAATAAAGGGGCTAGAATGCTAATTTTGATAATAAGTTGCATGGGCAACTTCACTAAATGCATCACTCATTAACATGCCAATTGCCAATATCTCTTTTTTATCTGACAAATACAGCAGCAAACAGAGCTTTGTTGAATGGCAAATTTGCTTGTTGTTTACCACCTTTCCTGGATCAGAGGGAAAATAGTAGTAAAATCCTGAATTTAAATAGAGTGAACTGTGAATATGCACACCAGGAAAAAGCAACTAATGGAGAAATGCATATGGCACCAGCGATTGAAGTGTAGGCATGGGCAATTTCTCAATGTCTGTGTACTCTTGTGTGTGTCTTGTGGACTCATGAAACGTCATCAGTCTCAGTCTCAGTACTCAATTCAAAGTTTGCTTTTGGCAAGCAAGCTCTAAATCCACCAATGTGTTTTTGCTCCGCTGCTTGATGAAAAGACAAGTGGAGGCACAATAACTTGCTTTAAACATAAAGGTGTCTTTAGTATGGGATAAACTGCAGTTTTGCGAACTAACAAGAGATTATGACTTTTGAAAGGACAATTTCAAGTGACTTATATCACTGTCAGAGAGCAGGCGCTTACAACAATTTTGTTTTGCTTTGTGTTGCTTGTCCACTACCAAGTTCACAAATGCTTCACCAGCAACATACATAAACAGTCTTCTCAAACCAAGGTTACTAGCTTCTGCCTATGTTTGCATGCACACAAAACAGAAACTGTATGCTTACAAAACCTGTTAAAATTGGGATACTCTAGAGCATGTAGTCACACCCATTGTCTTCTTATGAATGTAATATGTTTTTAGGTATTGTGCTGTGACTTTGTTCTTTCTTCTATTAGTCCTTTGTGTGTGTACCATGCATTGATTGTTCTTTAGGAGCCCTGCTGTTTTCTAATAAAAGCCTGATTTTGCAAAGGGAATATTTTTTTCATTTAAAATCATTTGTGGTTTGAGTAAAATGAAAGTAATCTTAATGCATCAGTAGGTCTAAAGCATCACCTCTGGCACTGTTTCCAAAAGCAGCTCTCTCTCTCTCTTAGCGTACTTTGGTCTTGTCTCAGCATAAAGCCTTGCAAAACAAACTGGCAGCTTGCATTGCCAGTTCCCTTCTAATTCTCCAGCACAAAAGACAAACTTATGTTAATTCCAAATGTAAGTTGTGATTATGCATAATGTTTATTCGCTCCTGTTTTTTTTTTTTCAATTCCCTAATGTCCCATTTTCAGAGAGGGTTATCTAAATGCTAATGTCTCAATGCATCAAACCAACACAGTCCTTTTTTCTTTTTTTTTTTGAGTAGGCTGTTGTCAAAAAAAAAACAAAAAAAAACGAAGTGTGACTTTTTATTGAAGGCTTTTAAACATAAAGTAGACGTCTCCCACAATCCCATGTTCCATTTTCCAAATGTGGGGTGGAGGTTGCACAAAAGAAGTGTCATTTAGATTCCTGATAGGGTAAGTCTGCAGCTCTGCACTCCCCGGCACCGTGGTGAAATGTTCAATTTGTGTCAGCGCCCTCCAGTATTGCCGCGCTGCCACGGATTAGGCTCCTCAGATAGCATTGTATCCTCCGTCACAAGGACAGCAGATGGGGAGATATCAAGTGTAAACGCTGCCGGGGTTTGGTTGTGTTCCGAGCAAATGGCTATCTGCAAATTTTCTTTTTGTGAATCCTCTTAGCGGCACTGGAACTTTGACTTTTGCCTATAGGGAATGGATCTGAGGTGAAAAAATTCTATAGAAGCTGATGTTGACTGTAGAAGTGAGATAACTGTGTGTAGAGCTTGGTATAAATGGCAGCATTAGTCTCCAGAGCTGGGTTTTTTCTTTCATAGTGAATCTACAGGGGGTGTTTTCAGTGATTCTGTGGTATACACTGAGCCGCTGATTGACAGGCTTCTGTGTTCATTTGTCTTCTTGCACCATTGAGCCACTGTTCATTAGGCCTGCCATAGCAACAATCACTTAACGGCTACTATTTTGCCACCTTTTAATTTGAAACTACCATCATGCTTCCTCTGTGGGGTTCTTGGAAAAAATAGCAGACATCACCTCCACTAATGCTACACTTAAAGGCTTGTATAATTTGTGCACAATGATTCTGTTAGCTACTTACCTTTTATGGATTCTATTTGCACTGATGTTGCTAGTATTACTATTATATTTAGCCATTTCTGCACTAGCCACATATATATGGGACAATAAGCTATCAATGCTACTTAAGAAGCTGCATGTGTAAATTAAACCAGGAAAACTGTGATTTTTCTATCCCATCTTTCACTCAATCACCTGTTTGTCTCAGCCTGACACCTTCTTCCTCTTAAACAATAATTTCTTAAGTTATTCATATAAATACACTCTCTCTCACTCTACTGTCATCCAGCTTTTTCATCTATATGCCCCAACCCTCCTCCACCGCAGCAGCAGAACTGTCAGATGCCTCAGCCTCAACCTCTCCATCTCCTTTTCTTCATCACCATTGTCTATGACCCGGGGGAGAGTTTCCCTAGCAACTGTATTACTTAATCTCTGTTAAGCCAACTCGTTCAATATATATATTTTTTTTTCCACTGCTGGTAACATTAGAGATTGCACTGATCATACCATTGTCTCTAGTTTGACCCTGGGCAATGTTACTCTAAATTATGGTAAAACACTGGTAACAACAAGGAAAGATTTTCCTTGTAGCATGAACTAAAACTCAAATCAATCATGTTTGCCCAGCATCTTTTTGTTTACTCCAATATAATTCTGTAACTAGACATAAAAAGTAAATTATGGGGCACGGTAAGTAGCTTATATAAAGAGCAATCAGTGTCATGGGAGTCTGGACTCTTATGATTTACTGAATGTCTCTCTTTGTTCTGTCTCATCGCTACTGTCCTGTCATAAAGTATTGAAAAGGTCAAAACACAAATTTTAAAAATGTGAATTACGCTATTTACAGTACTTTGTAACCACTGTTGCAACATATTTGACAACATCATATTGTTTCTCATTCATTGTGGTCAGTTTAGTGAAGACATTCATTCATTCATCTTCTTCTGCTTATTCCTGATAGGGGGTGACTGGAGCATCTCCCAGTAACTTTGGGCCTTAGGTGGGGGCCAGCTTGTAGCACATGCCACAAAATAAAAATCTAAACTACCCATATAAATGAATGTAAAAGTGCATAGTTGTCTGTCATTGCATGTGTAATAGTTGATAGTTTCAAGACTGGGAAGTGTAGAGTTTCTCCTAGAATATAAATGTACAAAAGTTATACTTTGCGACAAAAGCGGTCTAAAAATGCTAAATCCCATGTAAGGGTCACCTGCATTTACGAACCCTCCCTAGTGCTAATGCCTTTCCTACAGGTTGTTTGCCCTCACAGCTCAATCTGGGCTTGGAAATCACCTGGCTACAGATAAATACCCCCGAGGAATTTTTGCTGCTTCTGAAGTCAGCAAGGCAAGCGAGAGAAAGCCCTCCTGCGCGCCCTCCCGCCCGCTCCCTGTTGTATAACACTCCTCTAATGGAATCTGACCTTCACTGCATTCCAGCTTTTTGTCCAACGCTGGCAACAGCAGCCACAGAGCCTTGGACTTATCCTTTAGCCTCATTAGAGTCTCTGCCATGAGCCATGTACAGTATAGCTCAATAAGCCAGAGTATTGTATTTCCTTTTATGTGCAATTATAGCATTAGCCACCACAGATTTGCAAGAGAGATTTGACAAATAGCAATCAAACAACTAAATGTGGACAAAGTCAGTGCCTAGGTAGAGAACATTAGCAAGTGGTTCAATATTTAGCTATTTTACTTGGCTATTTGGACAATTAGCATGGCATAAAGTAAAAGCTATATGTCAGTGTCTAGGTAGAGAAGATTAGCAACCAGCTAGTTATTTAAAGGCTACATGCTAAAAGTCACACTCATAGTCCAACTTCAGCCTGATTTCTACAGAAAACCAAAAAAAAACCCACCTCATTCTACATGCACACCAGAGAGTCGAACTACTGAGTCCAAGGCGCTGCAAGGGATTCAAGTGGTAAAAACTAAAAGTTTGTAGAAATTTGCACAGTATTCATAGTATAATATAAATGGCAACTTTTTTTATGAAATTAAGCTCAACAAAGTTAGAAAGTTACGTTGACTTTTAAATGTAAATACTGTGAATGAAATACAATGTTATGCTGGACAAAAAAATTGGAAAATTTAGCTTTAGTCATTAAAATCACAATTAGCAACTGACCAATTAGCAATCAACCAACTACATGTGCCAGACCATTAGCAAGTGCAAGTAAGCCAACATGCTAAAAGTCACTTAATAGGCCTACTAATGTTAAGGAGCTAGTTCCAGAGCCATAGGAGACAATAAAAACAATAGTCTGTTAATGTGCTAATTTTAGAATTAACCACCAAAAATTGCTTATTGGTCCAACAAGATTTGGTTAAGATTTGGCACATGCCCACCAACTACAGATGTTAACTGTCAGTGCCTGGGTAGAGAACATTAGCTAACTGTATCAAAATCTACAACCACTTAATCAATAGATGCAATTAGCACTACATAAACTGGTCACTGAATACTTTTTTGTGTCACTGTACAGATAGCATTAGCCACTACAATCACATATAATGTCAGTGCCTAGGTAGAGAACATTAGTGACCAGCTGAGTATTTACCCTTTTTTTTTAGACTATTATTATTGTCATTTCAAGTCCCTTTGTATAACATTTCTGAAACACAAAATATCTTACTTACTGCTTTTAGATCGCTGGATTGTCAAAATGTCTTGGAAAGACTGCAAAATGTCACAGTGTCTTGGCAGTTTCTTTGTTTACGTCACTTGTGGTAAAAATCCATAAGGAGGATTTGTACAGATGCTTCAGTGATGGCAGATTTGTGCTGTTTGAACTCTGCAAATCCCATATTTGTTTGGAAACTAAATTTACCTTGAAAGTAATATAGCAAGTCCTTGAAATGCGGCGAGCTCAGGGATTACTTCATGAATCAATCTTTCACAGCGGTGTTTGGGCATGAAAGAGTAGAGCAGCTGCATTTTATATGTTATGTTTTCACTTCAAAGATTATTTCGATAAAATCACATCAACCCTTAAATGGACGCAAAAAAGAAACATCACTTTATAAGCAGCTAGGAGGTATCACTATTAGCAGTATTTTACAATTTGAACACATCTATTTCTAGTTTCTTTTTACCATTCAATTGTGTGTTTTTATCAATATCAATATCCTATCTCCTAACAATTGTGGCACTGAGGAAAAGACAGGATGCAAAGCTGGAAATGTTGATGTTCTCTTTGGGAGTGACGAGGAAGAACAGGATTAGGAAGTAGAGTACATCAGACATTAGACATGTTTGAGAAAAAGTCAGAAAGACCAGACTGAGATGGTTTGGACATGTACAGAGGAGGAACAGTGGATGTATCAGCAGAAGGATGCTGTGGTTAGAGCCGCCAGACAAAAGACAAAGAGGAGATTTATGGATGTAGTGAAAGAGGACTTTAAGTTAGTTGTGAGAGAAGAGGATGCAGAGGTTAGCTGTGGTGACCCTAAAGGGAACAGCCAAAAATAAAAGAGTGGTTTAGTGTTTGCAGACAGAAAGTCTGCGTTCTAAAGGAGGAATCAGAGTTAGCCATCAAGGATTACCAATTATAAATAAATGAAATGATTTTGGAAACTGACAACCAACTGACCTCATGTAATATCAGAGACTGGTTAGAAAAGCATTAGTGTATAAACATTTGGCAGTTTTGTTTATTGTAGCAATTAGTGTCTATAAGTTAAGGCTACAGAGATTACATTTCATAATTTTAATGTTACACTGGACGAGGAGTTATGAAATGTCATTATTTGCTCAGATTCAATTCATCAGTCACCAATAACCCTACTTCAATAAGTTAACTGTAGCATATATACTGTATCTGACAAGCAGATTCAAATGAATTTATAAACTGTAAACAAGAACCATTAATTCCTGCTGTCTAAAAATGTCAAAATTAATATTTTTATTTATCGATTTTGTAAAAATGAATGGGTTAAAATGCTAATCCAAGACCAAGCTGTGTGCAGAAGTAATTTGTGTACGTCACTCGTGGAACAACTGAAGAGGACGAACACTTTGAGACTCATACTGACACCATTCACTCTCTCTCTCTCTCTCTTTTTTAATACAATAGACAATTTAGATTCACCAGTCTCTTTGTATGGTGTAAGAGAGCCCGAGCACCCACAGTAACAGTGATATTCAGTCTCTTTGCTATGGGATAGGAGTGCTAATCACTCTGCTACTATGCACCAAGTGTATTCCCGAATATTCCTCTAATGAATTACAGAAAGCATGAAATAATGTGAAGTGTCAAGTGTGCATGTTTTTCATCATAAAGGTCATAATAAACCAGAAGTACACATCTTGGAAGAGATATAAAGGAATACAGAAAATGTTCCAAACTCAGAGGATTCCAGTATATTTTAGACAGCTCTGGACTGGGGAGCACTATAATTTGCATACCCACAATAACTTTTGCCTCAGGGGTAGGCACCAATTCAAATGCCAAAAATCCACTTCCAAGTAATTGTTTAGAGCCAGATACAAAAGACTTTCTTGGATTGTAGAGCTAAGTTCTTCTCAAGTAGTTCAACATTTCATTTTTTTTTTAAGTTATAGAAGTTTTAAAGCTCTCACACTATTATAGACATTTCAAATGAATATGTACATCAAGATACTTTAGTCATTCACTTCACAGCCAAGAACTGCAACATTATTTTATAAGAGCTGGAAAGCATTTCAATATTTCACATCTATTAAAGTATTATTACCTTCACCGAGGAGGTGTTTTTGCCAACATTAGTTTGTTGTCTTGGTTTATTTGTCTGTTAGCAAGAAAACTTTAAAAAAATAAGAAATAATGGTTTAGTTTGGATGTCAGTAATGAGCCATTGTCCCAGAGTGAATCCGGAACAATGACTAGGTTCTTGAATTTTTCTAAAGGATTCTGTACTACACATGTCAGGATGAATCAATTATACTGTTATTCAAGATAATAAACTTTACAGTAGGATGATCGTAAAGATTTTAGAAGCAACAATATGGGTTTTAACTAAAGCAATACTCCACACAGAGCATAGGATCACAAAAAAAACAAAAAAAATATGCATTGCTGTCAGCATGAAAGCAAGCAAGAAAAAAGTGAAAATTTGAAAGTTTAATAAAACAAAGTTGATCATATCGATATGTTCATCTATAATAACTGATGATTGTTTCAATGTGAATAAAGGTGAATAAAGCAGTTAATAAAAATGCATAGTTTCTTTCATTTATAGTGTCAATAATGGTAAAAAAAAATTGCAATATGTCCTCTTACAATATTCAAATTCAAATTTGACATTGTGACATCCCTATTCTTTTCCGTTGTGTGATACTATCAACTGGTACAAGAAATCAGTAAAAATACAAATAATTTTTGTGTAGTTTCGGAAAAAACATCTATAACCAACTATAATAGTGTATTCTTTACCAAAGTGCTTTGTGACTAAATGAGTATTTACCCCTGAACTAGAAGAATCCCAGTTCAATTCAATTAATTAGCAATATGATTACCATTGCAAGATAGGGCCAGTACCTTGGCAGGGGTCTCTGCTCTGTAAGTGCTATTTTTATTTTTATTTTTTTATTTTAAGCTGTAATAAAGCCTTAATAATTATGTAAGTAACAGTTTATAGATAAGTAATTAGCACTGATGTTTTCATTTTGCATTGGTTTACATGAACTTATTTAATTAATTACACATTTATTAACAATGTGTAGCCTATAGCTCGAAGTAATGCTTTGTAAATAATTATTAACTGGTTACTAACCCATGGGTAATACTCAACTAATGCTTAATAGATTGTAGTTATTATAAAAGAAGTAACAAATGAATGTATTTTTTTTTCCATATTACAAGCCAGCTATTCCCTCTTACCCCATTACTAGTTTTCATATTCAGGATATCATTGGACCATTTTTCCATATTCCACTTATGTGTGGCCCTCCGGAGCATGAGACAGCAGTGCATGATGGCTGATACAATAGCTCATTGATGTATGCCTCTCACACTGCTGAAGCTGCAACTTTGAGTGGGAAAGAATCCCTACAGCGGGCCATATTTATCCCCCACCATGTTTAAGTCATGAGACAGATCTTCAGTTCCCTCCACTCGCGCATATTGTGTAGCACTGACTTCTCCTTCTATTCCTCCTCTACAAATTTTTGCTGCCTTTTTTTTTTTTTTTTTTTCTGTGTCGCTGGCTCCTACGCAATTATCTGAGAAGCACAACTGGCTGTCTGTAAAAAGCACACAGCACTTCAGAAATAGAAGTAATGAGAGCTTCATGAAACTATGCGACAGCGGGAGCATACATGTAGCAAAAGTGCGCACACTTGGGGTAGAATTGCAAGCATTCCACCAAGTCAAGGTAAGGCAGGTGAGCCAGACAAGAAAATGCAGCCAGGCAATTACTGTACAGCCTTGCAATTACTGAGTTATGTCACTTAAGGAGAAGAAAACACGCAGGAGAGCTAAAGGCCTACTTGGCTCTAATATGCATGTATTTAAAAAAAGCATAAAGTGTGAATTAAATTTGGTAAAGCAGTAAAGTGGACGATATGAGGATTGAAAATAAACCAAAATAACTAAGGACTAAAATAATTTGTTTTGACTTGTTAAAGCTCTTATTTGTTGATTTTTCATTTTGAATATCTTATTATGCTTTTTTTCAGAGTTTTTTTTTTTTTATAATTCTGCATTAATATTTCACATTTATAACTTAAAATATTGTATATGTATGGATAACTTCTTCTTTGCAATGGTGGGGAATGGACAGAGCATAAAATGACTATTTAGCACAGCTATTAGCAACATGACACTAACAGATAGATAAATGAGCTGACTGCTTCCTACTGATTACGAGTTAAGCACTGAAATTTTCAGAACAAGTCTGGTTACGGTGTATGGGCTTTAGAAAAGCACAGGAGCACTTCCTGGTTTCATGCGTCTATGTAGACCAGTTTAGATCGAGTGTTTTCGGTTCTTGAGGGCTCAGACAGGCTAAGCACAGGATTACTCAAACAAGGGTGAACAAAACAAAATACTACTATGTTTTTGAGGAGCAAACAACAAAATAACATGGTTAAAAGCTCAAGAGAGTCAATACAGCAGAATAGTAATGCATTTGCAAGGGTGATGAAGAGGGTGATGAAGAAGGTGTCTCGAGAGGCGGAGGTCCAGGCTTTCTTGCAGTGTAACCTACACCAGTAACAAACTTAGAAAATGCAAAAAATAATACCAATAATAATAAAAAATGTGCAATAACATAACTAAAATGGCTAATTGAATATTTTTTGTTGCAACCTTTAAAGCTATAGTCCTGTGTTTAAAGGGTGCATTTACTACTTAACATGTGTTTCTCTTTTAGTTTGGACCAAAACACCTAACAAACACTTCAGCTACCTACTAAGTCCTGATCGGATTGCATTTGTAATGGCATTTTCCTTTCACAATATTAGGCCTTTCTTAAAAGAAACACAAGATTGGGTGGTCTGAGGAGGGTGTGTGGGCAAGGGCTTAGCCTCACATTCACTCATTAACTACAGGACCAAAACAACAGCTCGGGAGCTTTATGTGCTTGCTTATTGCTAGTTTCTTTTTGTAAAATGCAAAAAAGCCTGCACCAGATTATATTCTTTTGCTTAACATTTTATTTTGTTCTAACAACTATAATTAACAATCTCAGAATCTATTAAGTCTTGTGATGTTCCCATAGCAACATTTACTGAAACACGGCATGAGCCCATTCTAAAACTGTATCTTATGTATCATTCTTTTGTTTTTTCCTGTTGTGAGTGCCTATCTCAGCAACTATGGGTCTGAGACGGGGCACACCCTCGTCAGTCACCAGCCAGTTGCAGGTTTGACACATACACATTCTCATATTTATTCACTAGTAGCGATTTAGAGTCACCAATTCACCAGCACGCATCATTTTTAGCAGGAACAATATACAACTCATGTAGGTCCACACTCGCAATACATTTTTTTTGTAGCATAAAAATGTGATACTGCAAAATGTACACTCCACATAGAAACCTGGCATTTGAAACCACTACACTCAAATGTGCACAACACAACAAATATGCACAACTTTAGTGCTTACCCATACACTTATTACAAAAGAAATGTCAGCATGTTTCCACTGGTAAAGTCTCCATTCCATATTGGATTTCTCACCTCTCCAGTATGTCCTCAAGGCAAAAAGGCAAACCTCTGCAGGCTTCACACCACAGCCCTCAAGGTTGCCTCGTTCTCCACACAACCTGCTTACCATATTCACTCTGTGCCCCTATGTACAAGTGGTTATAAAGCCCCATTTTACAAGAAGCACCAGAACTAATTAGAGTCTTTCTGTGTGGATGCTAATAAGCTTGTGTTGCCTTGTGCATTGGCCTAGTTAACTCTACAGTCAGCTAGAGTGAACATTGCGCTTGTTTTAGCTTGCAAAGTTTTTACCACTTGTGAGGGTGTTTCTTAAATTTGCAAACTGATAAACTTGTGTCTAATTCTATGCATGGACCCACACTGGAGCACCTCTTCTGCCTAATGGAGCAAAGAGAAAAAGAGAGAGAAGCAGCCATGGATAAAGCACAGCCAGGCAGAAGTAATCGCACTCGCTGCAAGGTGTTCACACGCATTGTGCACAGGAATGTGACAGAAAATGATGAAACGGAAGCTCCACCAAACGCTTCACTTTAACTGTAACATACAAGCTGTTCTTGTCAAAAAAGTACAAAGAAAAAGCTAGGAAGACATGAGAGGTATTGTGTTCCTATTATTTTGTATCTGACAGACAAGAGCTTTATGTGCAAGGTACTTTTAAGGCACAAAACTTGAGAGACAATACTGCTTTGGAAAATCATTTTATCAGCAGAGACACTCAAAGCCAGTTAAGCTCAAGCTGAGTGATAAAGTATAAAGAGTGGCTGTCTAAGAATAGTCTTAAGGCTGCATAATTTCCACTGCTTTGTGCTCTCCACTTCATCCAGTGATTGATAAAGTCATTACGAACCCATTATTGTAGCAAAACTACTTGCGAATAATAAGACTTGTGTGTGTATTTTTAGATTTGTCCATGTAGTCGAGTGTGGCTGGAGATGTGTGCATTGCATATTACAAGTATCTAGAATGTTAGAATCTATTATGTGTGAATGTATACTCTTGTGTATTTAGATCTGTGTATTGAGATTTGTGTGTACATTCTAAGAACACAATGCACATTTGCACTAGAACTCTGACCTATCTTTAGAAAGTCATTTGTGTGACGCACATGTGTCATCGCTGGTGTGAGTTGGTAGTTATGGAAGCGATGGCTTATGAGAGTGGTGATGTCACAAACAACCATGACAGTGTTTGTGCTTTAGAAATCCTCAGGAGAACTTCCTGGAGAAGGCGGGGTTTCACATATCTACAAAAAGCCCTGAAGAGTGTTTTCAGCTCTTCATTAGGGCACAGCCACAGCATACAGCATAACTCAAACAAATGTAAATGAAACTAAATACAACTACAGGTATGTTTTTGATGAGGAAACAACATTACAACATGGTAAAAAGCTAAAAAGGCTGTAAAAATAGTTTGTTTTCCATGAGTTTAGACTTAAAGGTTGTGTAACTGCCCCTTAAAACATAGAGATATGACAACAATAATTTACATTGAATGAAAGTAACTATGTTTATAGAACTGTCCCTCTCTCATGTTTGGTTGCTAAATTTCATATTCAGTTAAAACATAACACCTATTTATAGCTACATGTAGGCTGTATGCTAAGTGCCTCATGTATTTTGCAAAACAACAAGTCAACTGTCATTTACTGATTGCTTATTTCCTGTATGGAAGTATGTAATTGGCCAGCTCCCATATATTCTGGGCCTTTATCTACTAAAATACGTGATAAAAAAGCCCATAAGGTATTAAGGTCTTTTATCCCTAGATGATTCCTATCAGAATAATATTATATCCCACGAGAACTGTGCTTTATAAGGCATATCACAGCTGCCAGTAGTTTATCCCATGACACTCTATTCCTCCATTTCTTGTTATTCTACTCTTTGGTGGCCACTTAGCCCTGAGCAGTCAGTGAGCCCGCAGATATTTAATTAGAGCTCATTAAAAGGCCGTCGTGAAAGAAACGTGGACGCTTGCCATTGCCTCTTAGATACCGGGAGTCTATTTGGCTGTGGTCAGCGACAGGTCTTCATTTCTCGGCCTAATCCAGCATGTCTCAGGGACCACTGACAGCTAGTCTTTGTCTGGCCCTTATTCAGGTTGGGATTCAATCTAGTGGAGAGAGGAGGGGCCCTTATGAGAAACGTGAAGACGCAACAATGCCGCCGCTATTCACTGACCTTATTGTTTGCTTTTCTGAAGTGTTTGTGGGGCTAAGAGGCTGAGCGGCTTTTTTGGGACATAAAAGGGATGAATCTTGAGTGGAGTGCACAATGATTCCCGGTTGGTTTGGTCTTGGTCTCCAGTCTGCAAGGGGTTGAAGAGACAATAGAGCAATCAAGAAGCAGCCATGCACACAAAATGATGTCAGGATCTATAAGGGACTGACAGATATTGGCCCAGCTAATTGTGCTCTTGGTTAGCATTATTGCCGATGGCAGCTGTTTATCATAATGCCATCTTCAATTTGTAGTGATGTAGGCCAAAAGTCAATCAGCATAACCTTTACCACATCCATAGAAGTGGGCCTTTGAACATAACCATATTCTGTAAACATGAGGGGGGCAAAGGTAGATCCTTGTGGAGCTCCAGCTAAACTATTTACAAAACATTTATTTGACACCAGTTTTCAATCAAGATAACCTGACCACCTGAGGTCTGCAACATGTTAATTGTGCTTTTTGACCATTTTTGACCTTAGGGACACTCTGGCTATTTCTGATTATTTTTAAGATTGTAGTAGCAATGTGTCCAATACACACCTCTTATTCCATATTTGCAGTTTCTAATGATGCAAGAAATTTCAATGTAGGACAAGAAGTAATAGTTATCCTCTGATTAGCAAAGGAAATTTGATTTTGGAATTTACACCGGCTTCTCGCTACCAAGGCTCTCCGTTCATTTAGGCTTGGGACCAGACAAAGTGTGGATGGAGTTTTTGGTTCTACAATGGAGAATGGAACCCTGATTTCCCAGTAGGTGCTAACTACCAAACTGATAGGGAAGTTTTCATGAGTAAGATACAAAGTGTGTAGACATACAAGTGTTTTTGTTGGGTTCACAACCTCAAATTGAGTTACTTTTGACTAGGTAGTTCTAAACAAAAGCATTATATAATTATACTTTTGCATTGTTTTCAATTTTTTTTATTTTTTCTATTTTTCAGTTTTGTGGTCAGCTGTTTTGAGAACGCAACAAGAACTCCGATCATTTGCTGAATGTGCAACTAAACAGTCTTGCCTCCACTGTCCTGTCAAATAAGGCAATAAAAAAGGTCCCAAAATTAATTCATTCATTCATTATATAAGTATTAGCATAAGTATTGATCCAACAAGCTTTCTGCTGGGAGGCAAGAGCCATAACCCTGCCCCCCAAAATATATTTTTATAATAGTTTTATGCATGGATAAAAAATACTCCTTGGTGGTTGTAGTGTTCATAAAAAGCATAAAACTCATGCTTCTTTTTACATACTCTCTCCATAGTTGTTATATAGTTCACTGAACCAACTTCAATCTGACAATGCACAAAACAAATACTAGGCTCTACGCCCCACTGACAGCTATTATTTCTTATTAGCACTATATTGTCCACAGCAGCTACTTATCACAGAGCAATTCTTCTTTGTATGGAAAAAAAATACACTCCCCACACTGACAAATGTCTTACCCCCCTTTCTGTTATTTCACAGGACGTACCACCCAAAAGCCCTCTTGGTGCTCAACAGGCCATGACAGTGCTCACAGAGTCCACCGGAGCGTGACGCCATTGTGGCCCAGTGTGTCCGGATGAGTTTTCCTGCCTCGTGCTGAGCTCTAATGGCTTCTGTGAGTGGCCCGGGCTCATCCAAGAAACAGGATCATGACCGGTCCATGTCAGGGGGAAGAGATGGGATTAGAGCTGCTCCCACCAGTCAGCTGGTCGATAACATTGATTAGTAAGGGAGGCAAAGGGAGGTTTACCTGCTGCAAGAAAAAAACAACACTGGTAGTTCATTTGCATTGGAGTAATTATGTTAAATATAGTGTATGCAAGTGTTTTCTGTTGTGGATAACTCTTTGACCCTAGTTAGTAGACTGATCAACTATAAGCTTATTGTTACAAGAATATGTGAAAAATTTGATCTTAAAACAATTTTATAGACAATGTTGCTTGTAAGGGACAATCTTATTGGCTGTTGCTCTACACAGCTGGCCAACTGAATCAATGGCAGTAAAAAATCCTACTAGGAAAGTGGAAAGTTCAGCACTGACTGTCATTATAAACATTTCCACAGCAAAATAGTACAAAAAAACAAACAAACAAAAAAAAAAGATAAAAAAAGAGTCCATGCATGGGCACTTTGATATTTTGTGGAGGGAAAATGTTGCATTTTGTTGTCATGGCATAAGAGGTGGAGGTTGGCGGCTTGAGACTTTTCAACATAAAAAAAAAATAATAAAAAAAATCTATCATGATCCCTATGCCAACTTTGTCCCCTTTTTATTATAAACGTTTAGAGGTTATGTAAACATCTAGCTTTGTGTATATTGATTTTGACGAACTGGAATCCAAAAATGTACGTATTTGTGTGAAAAAAATGCCAATGTACATTCTATTTTGCACACCTGTACTCTATTTCTGTCACACATTGAACACCTCTTGTATCGTATATCTTACACTTGTTGATAACAAAGGCTAGATGACATATAAGTACACTGTCTCATTGAATACGTTCCTGATGTAACTAAAATGCATGAATAATTTGGCTTTTTTTCTGTAAGCAGGCATGCCAAGTGGTGCAACAGACATGTTCCTCATGGGATTTTCCGCTACTATTGATTGAAGCTTGACAAACCATGTAGTTTAACAGCCAATATTCCAATGGGAGCAGACTTAGATGTGATTTGCAAAAGCTTGCTGGTACACATTCAACATTACTTTCTACAAATCCTCAGTAATAAAGCCTAGATGGTGTCTTAAAGTGTTGTTCTTTCACAGATTGTATTTTTACAATATGCTATCAGTTTATTAAAATGAAAAAAAAAAAAAAAACATGTTTATTTTATATGGTTGTGTCATATGAATGCCCTTAAGCATTTGTATCACTTAATGAATGTTCCTAATTGAAATGCCCACTCCACTGCAAAGGATTCAACCCCAAACTGTTGTTTTACTCCGGGCATAATATTGCTATACATTGAAAGCACATAAATATTTATATATACATGTCTCCTCATACATGTATATAGGCAAATTTTCATTTTGAAGGTCAAGCCATACTTTTTACATTTTTCCCTCCATTAGCGCTGCATAATTAATTGCATTTTTAATTATGTTGCCTTTTCAATTAATGCCGTCAGAGGCCCAATTGGCGACGGCGCGGCATGTCTATGGTTTTATTACTGCTGATGGAATTGTCAAACACGACACGCCATGTTTTATTCATAATTTGCGACTTCCACCAATGCCTGCTGCTGTTAATATTTCTGCTGTCAAGACCAATGACTTTTCATGACGTTTGTCCACGGTCTGAAGGTAGCCAGTGTAAGCTAATATATGCAGGCTTGTGCCGTTAAAGCATTATCACAGAATTTAATGTGACAAAGCCTATCAATGCTTATTGGGCAGTAAAGGAAATGTCCACAATTTCGCAAGTGCACTGAGGCATTATATAATTAGGCTCCATAAATGGTATTTGCACTATAGCAGCAGTCATCAGTCGACCTCACGCTACTCATGAAAATATATATGTTCATTAATTTTCGCTGCACTGGCATTGTATGATGTATGCAAAATAGCACAATGGGTTTATAGCAAAGGAAGATGGATGGCTTTATGGTGGACCGTATACTCCAAAGTAGAGGCAATATTCACTTCTCTTCCACTTCTCAGCTAATATCAAAGACAGGTTTTAGGACTTGCTGGTATTTTAATTAAATTAAAATAATAAATAAATAAATAAATGTAAAAATGAATTCAAGGCACTCCAACTCCTTCTCCAATAAAAAGCCTTCATTGAAACTAATGAATTAAAAAATAATGCACCAACTTGTTACGGCTGAAAGGCCTTCCTCAGGGTACACAGCTAAACACAGGACACAGATGTGTTCTTCATTATGAAAGGAGGGGCATATGAAAACACCCTCTCCAGTGAGATTTTTGTAAATATGTTGTGCTTGTTGTTTACACTAAAAAACAAAGTAATAAATGTAGTAAAGAAAAATTAATGATACCAATGAAAACTAAACCATAAAGAATGCATGCAGACCTGCATACAAAAGTGCCTATGAGTGCAACATGTAGGCACTTTTGCATATTTACAAAATGTTGGTGCATTGTTGTTGTTGTTTTTTTTTTTGTTTTTTTTTTTTTTGGGGGGGGGGGGGGGGTTATTCATTAGCCATGACACACAGTCAGACTGCCTTGAATTAGTTTGTTTTTCAGTTATGAGGAATCACCCTTTTCTTTCCTTTCCTTTATGTCTACCTAAGCACCCACAAAGTGCTCCCCGCCATTTTTTATTTATTTTTTATTTAAATAAATACATTTTGGAGAGGCCAATTTGGGATGATTTGGGCATGTACGGAGGAAGGATAGTGAATGCTGGGCTTAGAGCTGCGGCCTAGAGGAAGAAGAAAAAATTTATGGATGGAGTGAAAGAGGCCATGATAGTTGGTGTTAGTTGGGTGAGTGTCATGGTCCATGTCTGTGTCCTGTTTTCTGTGTTTTGTTTCCTTTGTGTTTTATTTTGTAGCTTGGTTTGTCCTTGTGTTTATCTGGTTTACTTCCTGCCTCCTGTGTTTCCCGCCTGTGTGATTGCCTGTCCCGCCTTAATGTGTTTCACCTGTGCCTCATCCCTGTGTGTATATAAGCCCCTCCCCTGTTCTTTGTTGAATCATGTCTCGTCTTGTCCGGTCCTTTCCCACAAGTGCCCATAATGATCCAACCAAACCTGGACCCAGCGGACTGTTTTGTGGGAGTCCCCACTGCTTTTTTTTTGATTAAAATGTGGGGCCAAAAACCGTCCCCAGTGGCTGCCCTACAACAGGCCCATGAGTATGTATGTTTGCAGGTAGCTACTACAGGAGTACAGAGGAGACGTGGGGCTCACGTTGGTCAGCGGCCTGGCTCCACCATTTTGTTCTCTACTCCTCATCCTCCACCTGGGTCCCCACCTACTCCCCGAGCTCCACCCGTGCCTGCAGCTCCTCCCCGAGCGCCGCCCGTGCCTGCAGCTCCTCCCCGGTCTCTGCCTGTTCCTGTCTCGGGGCCTCCGCCGGGCAATGATCTCCATCAGGGGTGGTCTTTACCTGTCCCTCGACTGGGGGCCGCTGCCGCCAGTTCCTGTCCCCTGACCGGGGCAGCCACCGGAGCTTCCTGACCTCCACCTGGGGCAGCTGTCGGAGCTTCCTGACTTCTGCCCAAGCCGCCGCCGGAGCTTCCTGACCCTCCTGACACTCCTCTGGGGCCCAAGCCACCGCCGGAGCTTCCTGACCCTCCTGACTCTCCTCCGGGGCCCAAGCCACCGCCGGAGCTTCCTGACCCTCCTGACTCTCCTCCGGGGCCCAGGCCACCGCCGGAGCTTCCTGATCGTCCTGACTCTCCTCCGGGGCTCAAGCCGCTGCCGGAGCTTCCTGACCCTCCTGACCCTTCTCTGGGACTCAAGCCGCCGCCGGAGCTGCCTGAACTTTCTCCGGGGCCCACGCCACCACCGGAGCCGCCTGAACTTTCTCTGGGGTCGTGTTTGACCTCAGATGCCTTTGTTTTGCCCCCTGGACACTCTCCCTGGGGTCATGTTTTGACCCCAGACGCCCTTGTTTTGCCTCCTGGACACTCTCCCTTGTTTGCCCCCTGGACAACCTTGTTTTGCCCCCTGAACTGTCTCTAGTCCCTCCTCCAGACTCCCTCCACCCACCCGGGTTCTTCTTGTTTTGTTTTTGTAGCTTGGTTTGTCCTTGTGTTTTTCTGGTTTACTTCCTGCCTCCTATGTGATTGCCTGTCCCGCCTTAATGTGTTTCACCTGTGCCTCATCCCTGTGTGTATATAAGCCCCTCCCCTGTTCTTTGTTGAATCGTTGTCGTGTTGTGTGGTGTCAGTCATGTCTCGTCTTGTCCTTTCCCACGAGTGCCCATGTAAGTTTTTTCATGTGTGGTACCTTTTTGAGTTTTTGAGTATTTTGTATTCCTCAGTTTTTTGTTTGTGGGATTTTTGTGTTTTAAGGATTTTTTGGAATTTGAGTCTCCCTTTTTATTAAGGTTATATTATTTGCAGTCCTGCATTTGGGTCCTTTTTTTCCTGTTGTTCCCCCAAACCCCGACATGGAGAGAAGAGGATCCAAGGATAAGATTAGATGGAGACAGATATTTCAGATGTTTGCAGAAAATCTCCTTCAGGTTGTAGTATTACAAACCACTGTAGATTTGTTGCAGTTAAGAAGTAGTACATAAATCAGAATGGAGCAATAACAGTACCTTGTGGAACTCCAATGCTGTTAACTAAGTACTATGCATATTACTACAAAGCAAAAGACTACAGATCTACAAAGTGTCCAAGCATTATTCTCATTATCATTTTTTTTTTTTTTTTAAGTTTGTTTTGTTTGTTTGTTTGTTTCACTGGTGTCATGGTGACTCTTCTCTCTTGGAGCCAAGCCGTGTATTTATCCACTTTGAATAGGCCAGCTACACCAGAGGCCTCTTCCTCATGCCGCTCCATCCAAAACAGAATGTGAGTGCTGTGTTTACTCTGGTCTCCTTTTTACTGCTGACTCTCTCCACTTGCTGCCAAATGCTAGCCCTTTGCTACATCACCCGCCTCTTTCTTTTGCATAACATATTTCACACACTGGTGTTCCCATTATAACCAGCCAAAGCCCAGTGTTATCCCATTCACAGTCTAAACATACACACCATTATGTTTGTCTGTATTGACATAGGCACATTTTGCACATCTGCTCAAAGTGGACTTGTGGTTTGGGGAGGTGACTACTGACAGTAAATCAAACTAAAAATGTGTAGCTCCACCAACCAAATCTGTGACGTTAGACAATGCATTCAGTATTTGTCTTTGGTGAATAAGTTGTAAGAAGGTAACTCACCTGTGGCATTGGAGTGGACATGACAGTGCTGCAGCGCCTTCCTGTTAAGCTGCCACCAAACCATGTCTCTTTGCAATGTAGCAATGCGTTAAAGTTGAGTAAGGTCAGCAAATTCATGACAACACGTTACCATGGCAATGCACAGTACACTATCAGGCCAGAGCAGACTACTATTATTGAATCACAGTAGAACAACAAGGTATTAAAAGTATGTTCATAAACACAACTGTGCAGCATGATTTGTAATGAACAGCTTGTCAAGGGTTTTTCAACAAATTTTAATAAGTTCCGTACTGGTTTGAAAATGTTAATACAGTCTAAATCAAAACAATGGTGAATCAGCCATGCACTTTTAGAACCAAAACATAAAAGTAAACAAAAACAACTTGACCATTATGTAAAACATATATTTAAATGTTAATAAATCAGCTCTACCATTGTTATCAGTAAAACCAATATTTGATTTGAATATATTTACCTCACATCTTGGGACACTTGGGTAATTTTTATGAAAAATAACAAAAAATGTACTCCTTATAGCACCTTTAAGCATGTATTTGTGTGCATTTTTTGTTTCTCTTTATGAGGACCAGAATAGTATGATTGCTATATTAAAATGTGGACCATTAAAACCATGTCCTGAGAATGGGCTAGGCTACTAAACACTGGAAATCTGCAGGATAAATAACACATTTTAAATACTACAGATATGCTGCAATGAAATGTTAAAATCATATCTGAAAATATCTGAACTATTGTTTTTGTTTGTTTGTTTGTTTTTCTTTCAAATGCTTGTGACCTTTTTCATTATTGTGGGTTAGTTTGTTAAGTTTGTTAGCAAGACAACTCAAAAAGTAGTGTTTGTTTTTAAGGACATTTTTATTAAATGTATGACCCTTGGGAAAAAATATTGTATATTGTCTGGATCCAGGAATTTTTAAAAATATTTTAAACCATTCCAAAATAAGCTTGAAGATACTAACTGGCACTATGTCTTTACTATTGTGACATAGGGCTTATGTTTTGGCAGACATTTGGGCTTTCCGAGTGCTTAAAGTCACTGGAAACATTTCTTCCATTGTTGTCATTACAACAGATGTCTGCATAAGTTAAGCTCACATCTTCTGCAATGAGTTCTGTATGCTTTAGAAAGCAATTAGTCTACAAACAGTCCAAGTTCACCGCGTCAATATTTAAACCATATATTCAAATGTTCTTTAACCTCCTGTGATGTTCTGACTGCTTCCAGCTGACTACTGGACAGGCTGTTGAGTGATGATACAAATGTCTATAAAGGAAAGCTGGTTGCAGATATCAGCGAGGGGTTAAGAGATGCGAGCGTTATCATAATCTCTTTTAAACTGCTTTACAGAGAAGACAAATGAGGTGCGTGTGGCATTGTATTGGACTCAGGCGAGAGCGCACAAGACAAATGTTGACCTGCAGTGTTTATGACAAGTGCAGATCAGCGTTTATTGACTGGGCCCTGGGGTTAACCCTCTCGACTGAGTTCTGAGATGAGGGGCGGTTATGTGCTCGACACGCCAGAGCTGCAATCTATTCAAGTATGAGAGTGCTGCAAGCGGTAATGAAGGAGGCTGAGTAATGTGTGGTTCTGAATGGGCTCTGAAGTCATGATGCCAGCAATATACAGGCCTTAAATACAGATATGAACATGTTTTATAGGTATAAGCTGTGGCTATGAGCTGACAGAAATTGTCATGGCAGTTGCTATTTGCATTCAGATGGAAACAGTGCTAGCATGTTTAAGCAGCCTGTTTATGTTTACATGCATTGATCTACATGCAATGCTCATCATGGTATGTGTTGTAATGGTTTGAGGTGTTTAAAAAAAACATTGGGATATGATGAGAAGACTGCACCTTTATCATGAATGGAAAACTGTGGCTTTGGTGAACCACAAGGAATTACTGCAACATTTTCCCTGTGTTTATGCATTGATATGTCCTGTACACAGACAAGCAGCTTAATCATAAAGCCCCACCAACGCCTGTACTTTTTAAGGACGCTGAACTAGGCTGGAGGTAGCGCTCAGACCCTAGTATCCTTTTATAGATGTGTGGTGGAGGGATACTGACACCTTCCATTACTCTGTGGTAAAGAAACTGCTCTGCTAAATCTGTTAAAAACAGCAACCTCCATCTTCTGTAGGACAACCTTGATTTTGTAGGACCCATCCCACGCTGCACCTGAACTATCCATTCCCTGTCATGCCAAAACAAAAAGTTTGAAATGTAGCTTCCTGCCCAATTCGAATATAAACACTTTGTAATCTTTGTTGGTGACCATAGCAGAAAATGCTAGCCTGTGCTGTTTTAAAATAGAAAAAATGTCTCATTACCACATAAGCATCTTAAAGGTCCCTTTATTTACCCTTATATATGTGTTCTGATCATTTCTTAAGTGCTTAAACTGATGTCACAACAAAGCAGTGTCCAAAACAATCAGAAAGCCTGAAAAAACACACAGTTTTCTCATTATAGCAAGCTAACTCAAGAAGACAAAGGCAGAATTGAAAGAAAAATATATGTTTGCATGGGCACTTTGAGATTCCATAGCAAAGTACAACCTCCTATATGTATGCTAATGCAAGGTAGAATTTTAGCTGTAGGTATTTCTAAGCAACTTTGTTCATTTTGCCTGGCATGCTAACTACATTGTTTAAAAAGTGTATTGTTTTAAAATGGAAGAAGACGACTTCTTCTTTTGTATTTTTTCTACTACTGTCATCCAACTGACCCAAGAGAAAGTAATCTATCACTCTGCAAGTCTGCAAAACTCTCGCCAACTCTCTTTGGCATAAACTCCTATGCCCTCTGGAGGAGCCACGTCAGAAGTCACAGCAGTTCGTCTTGACTGACAGATAGCCACTGCAAAATGACCCATCAGGGTTACTGTGAGAGATGAAAATATACTTTTTGAGTGCAACTTTGAAACTTCTATACTGCACAATGAGCACTGACCTCTGGGTAATGACATATCTTTAAGGTGAACCACTGCTTCTTGTACAATGTAGCTTAGAAAATTGCTTGGTGTTGATTTGATCTGTGCTCCCCCTCTCATCTGTCCCCCTCCCCTGAATAACTCGCATTCCCCCGTCACTGCATTACTTCGTATTATGTGGCAGGAATGGCTGGCAGTGCATGAATAGGCCCAGTTAGATTTCAAACCCTCTCGGCAGTGAAAAGATGTGTGGCTGCAGCGGTTGGAGACACTAGAGGTGCTCCCGGCAGCTTTACAAAGACGAGCTTTAGAAAGAGGAGAATAGAGATGAGGGAAGGGTTAAAGGTTTTTTTTTTTTTTTTCCTTCTATTCTTTTGCCTCATCTTCCATACAGGCAAAGAGAGATGAGCTGGTAAAAAGGACAGCAAAATGAGAAGAATGTATGGACAGAGATGTAAGAGCTACAAAGAGGCATAGACAGGACAAGAGCAGGGCAATATGAAAAAAGGAAGGTGTGTAATAGAACAAAAGGTAATTTTCAGAGAGCAGAGAGAATGAAAGATGAGTTTGAATATATTTGGGTTTTTTGGTTAAATGACATGGATATCTCATACAGTATATTGCAGTTATAATGAATACCACAAGGTAAGGTCACCACACACAAAAGACTGTAATGTACAATATTTAATGTAAACGTGTATGTATGTATCTTAATCTAGTTTGGTAGTTAGAACTGTTTTGAAGTCGGCATGTCATCCCATCCCATCCTGTTTCTTTTGTCCAAAGACATGCATGCATTAAGAGAATTAGTGACTCTGAATTGCCCCTAGTGGATGAATGTGAATGTTGTCTATAGGTGTATGCCAGCCCTGCCACTAAGTAAAGTAGCCTGGACAGCCAAAATAACTCTTTTCCTTTTCTATACAAAGAACTTAGTCTGGTACCTCATGGTTTGGGTTTTATTTCTATGGGAGGAAAAAGTCACAGGCGGAGTAACCAATCAGAGAAATGAAGGGCGAAAGCAGCGTGCCACTGACCTGTAACCAAAACAAACTTGACCCTTATGAAGAATTGTTGCCGGCAACAGCAACAGCCAGTTATACAAAGACGTGGAAAAAGTCAATTTATCTGAAAGTTGTCAATACCTTGGACGTCATTTGGGACTTTAGAACATCACAGACTAAGTCAGGTGAGAAAAGTTATAAATTTGTTCTGTATAAGCCAGTGCCATCTTGGTTATTTTTTATAGGAGGTTATCTTCTGCACTTGTTCCAAAGACTGTTCTGCTTTCGAAAAAAACAACATAGGAGGAGCTGTCTGGCCAGGCTATAAGTTAAATATACACTAATCCAAGTTTGATTTCAATCTGTCTTCCTTTTTTTTTTTTTTTGTTTGCCAGAGGCAGCGCAATACACACTCATCCAACATTTCTCAAAGTACGTATAACAAATAGATTTTTAAAGCAGGTTCTATAAACTAAAGAAACAGCTTTTGAGCAATGCGATATTTTTAAGGTTATGGTATATTTTATTGTCCCTCTAGTGAAATACATTCTCTGCATTTGACCCATCCTTTAGTGCCACTGGGGCAACCTGTCAGGACCAGGGACCCTTCTGTCTTGAGTCAGGGTCCTGGTCAGGAGTACCTAGCTGGAGGATTAGACTATTGTTCATGTTTTAGGTTGATGGGGGAAATCGGAATACCTTGAGGAAACCCACCCAGACACAGGGAGAACATGCAAACTCCACCCAGAACGGCCCTACATGGTCAGGGAATCAAACCTCTTACCTACATCAGTGACAGTGTCTCTTATAAGGTTTTTAAATATTAAAAACTATATTTTCAGTGCTGTCTTATGGCTCAGCGCATATTCAGGCCAACTACTGCCTGCCTCGGCGTTGTGGGTTCAAGCCCCACAGCTTGCCAAATATCTCCCCCTGCTCTGTCCCTGATTTCCAGCTATAATGTCCTATCACTAAAACCTAAAAAAAGGCCAAAAAATAACTATATTTCCATGTAATTGCTTCACATAGTGGTGGAAATTCTCAGAAAACTGAAACATTCACATAGTGGTGGATTGTTTGGAAAACCCTCAATAATTAATATGAAAACCCACAGTATGCATAATGCAACATCCGTGTAATTGTTTACTGTAGGTTTCCTCATCCTCTTGGTTATTTATTGTGAAGGATAACCACCAGGAAGTCAATATGCAGTGTTATGAAAGATATATCCTCCAGATAACAAGGACAGGGAGAGTGGAAGGCATAAGAATAAGTAACAAAACCAAAGGAAATGAAAAGGCGTTGATACAAAGGAAAGAATATTCAGAGTGAAGGAGGAGTGAGTGATGTGGATCTGAGGTGAAAATGGGAGAAAGAGTCATACTGTAATGTCATTATAACATATGTGAGTATTACAGTAATTTGTAGTTACCATATGCTAATAGAGGCATAGGTCTGAATGTATAATGATTGAAACAGCACGTAGCATTAGAGGTCCCATAGGCTTTTATGTTTAGACAATGGAACAGCACTTCTTAACCACATAGTTTTTCCATCCCTTTGGCTTATTTTATGAAACAATTACAATTTCCTAAAAGGACATTTGGCACAATACATCAGTGGTTCATCAAAACTCTTTAGTGTGTTTGCATAGTTTTTCGCCTCATGTTTCAAAAGCTGGTTTTGTCAGTATATTTCCGAGAGCCATTTGAGCCTGGCTAGTGAAGAGTCATGATGCTTTTGTAACAGATGTGCAGAGAATTGTACTTAGTCCTCAACATCTGTGCTTACTCGTTTGCACGTCAAAATCCACATACACTAAAAGAAGAAAAAAAAAAAAAAAAAAAAAACCTCTAAACTGTGCTTTCCTCACTTAAGAAATGAGCCAAAACAAATGAGAAAATGTAATGTTTTTGTCACTGACAACTTCTTCACCAAAGACAAATACTGAATGCATTGTCTAACTTCACAGCTTTGGTTGGTGGAGCTATGCATTTTTAGTTTGATTTGCTGTTCCCTACCCAAGTCCACTTTGAGCAGATGTGCAAAATGTGCCTATGTCAACTAGAACTAGAACTCACACTTTTACTACTACTAGAACATTCATCTGTGTATACTTTAAAGCATTTTCTTTGGTGGCCATGAAGTCTAATTCACAATAACTTGTAAAATAGAGAAGTTTGCCACTTATACATGACATCAAGCTTTAGTTACCAATAACCTCTAGCACTACATTTAGCTTAGCTTAGCTTAGCTTTTTTGGTTTAATGTTGTAATGTTGTTACCACCTCAGAAACATACCTGGAATAGTATTTTGTTTCACTCACGCATGTCTGAGTAATCCTGTGTCTTAGTGCTGTCCCCTTTTAAAAAGCTGTAAACATAGACATGTGAAACCATGAACTCTTCTTCTTCTTAAAATGGTTTCAGTAAGCTCATTTATCTATTATTTTAGCCCTTATGTTGCTAATAGCCATGCTAAATTGCCATTACATGCTCTGTAAATTCGCCACTGTGGACAGGGGGCAACTGACACTTAATCCAAGTTTTTTCTGCAAATTGAAATAAATATCTCCCAAAAGATGTTTGTTTTTAATACATATACATTATTTTAAGTTATAAAATGTGAAATACTAATGCAAAAGTGTCAAGAATAATTTTAAAAAGCCTGAAAAAAGCATAATATAGGACCTTTTGAGTTCATGTTGGACATTGTCTCTGCTTTGTTAAACATCACATGAAGGTTTTGACAATATGTATATCTTTTCTCTTCTCTTTTGCAATGTACTTAGTACTAAAGTAGCCACTTTCTCAGTCAGAGACATATGCATAGACCTAGATAACAAAACTATTTTTTCCACCTATGATAACTATTACAAGCTTTTCTCAAAAAAAAAAAAAAATACATACTTTAGATTACTGCTAAGATCAAAATCAGACTTTAGATTACTGCTGGGAAAGCTCTTTAATACAAAGACATAGAACATAAATAACATTTAGAGTGTAAAGGGAGGAGGGAAATGGATGTGAGGTGAAAATGGCAGAATATAGGACTCGGAAAGATGAGACGTGAAGATGGGAAGCAGAAGTGGTAAATAGAGCTAAAAGAGACAGCGCTGGAGAGATGACAATAGCATGTGAGAAAAAAACGAGAGAAGAGGAGAGACAGGAGTGGGCTGACGACATGAGATCTGCAGAGGGGAGAGAGCACGTCTGAGAAAGGCTGCTGCGAAATGCCAGCCCGCACAAAGGAACAGGTGTTTGGAGGGGTAGGGTTTCGGGCTGAAGGGAGCTGATGGGATAACAGCCATGTTGACATTCACGCTCCACAAAGGCTCGCCTGTTCATGGACGTTATGTTGTTTTAAAGGGGAAAATATGCATACAAGATTATGGCATTATGAGCCATATGATGATGACAGCTATGAAATGGTATTGGCCAGAGGAGATCTTCATTACACCGCTGACGTATGAGGGGCTTTGGAAAGAATATGGGAAGCATGAAAAAGCAAAAAAAAATCTTAGTATGGAAGCTGTCTGTAATTCTTTCTCCTGAGGTGATAGTTGAATAATCTGGAGTGCACAGGGAAACGTGATATGCAGAAGGTACAGCCCCAGAGGGAATGAAATGGCTGTTTTAAGTGTCACGCGTTGACAGGTGAGAGGCCCAACCTTCACAGCTCATTTAGTACCATTCTTTGTAGTGTGGTAATGTTTAAGAAGAGAAATTTGTATTATTGTCCAAGCTGGGCAATAAGTTGACTTTTAAAATACACATAAACATCACTGTGTGGCTAGAAGTTTATAAATTCCAATATTTTTTGGAACCGTTGCTGGTTACATAACAAAAGAGCAATGACAAAGACCAACAAAGATACATAGCTTAGATCATTGCGCCCTTGGCTAAGCTGTTCACCATTATGTTAATAAAAAAAATAAAAAATAAAAAAACTTAAATGGCTGGTCTGTTGCTTATGATGCACTTATATATTTCTTGGAAGGCACACTTGATAGGTAGGGAATGTAGGTTTTCTACTAGTGATCATGTGCTTCCAAACTCCATAAGTTGGTGTGTACATTTGTTTTTTATTAATCATTAGAATTTGCAATTATTAGCATTTAGTCAGGTTTGCTATTTGCTCCATCTTCTGTTTTCTAGTGATAAACAACACCTATAATGCTGCCTTAGTCTATGTTTGTATGTATTTAACTCTAACTAACTAAGTTTTGGTGTTAGTCTGCTATAAATGAAATGAAAATGTTGAAAAATAGTCTAGCTTTTTATTAGCAATTAGCACTCAAAACAACTTCACACTAGCTCTTTTTAAAAATACATTTTGAGTGCTTGTACAAGACCTCATGAATATACACCATGCCTAAGCAGCCTGCTGTGAAAAGAGTTCTCCTGTGCATGCAGTGTTGGACAAAAACATGTAGAGGTATTTACCATTAAATAAAGTCACACTAAACTCTGTAGGCTGAGTGTTGCTGTAAAGTAAAACTCATTGCTTTTTGTATTTAGCAGCAATGTTGAGCTAATGGCCATGCTATTACAGTTATGTACGTTGTGGTCAAACAAAGGTGGGGCTAAGTGCTACACTGAAAATAAATTGATTCAACACTCCTGCAAGAACACATTACGCTTTTAACTTCTGCAAACTCAACACTGGCTCCATTACCGAGGTGAATGTCAGCCTCATCAATAACACTATACATATTTGTGCATTAATGAGAGAAAATGGATAACAACGTCAAAGTTTGTGCTGTTCCTCTGTGCCTTCAGCCGCAGTGACCTGAAACTGATGTGAATGTCAGTGAGCGCAGAAAAGGCTAAGCTGGGAAGTATGTGCACGCAGATATGAATCCGATCACTCCAGGTAACACAATATGTCACTAATGTCTTTGTGAAGGCAACAAATTAGCCTAGGTAAGAAATAAAGAAGTCGAAGTCAATTTGTTTATGGTTTACAACAATCTATTGCTTTTGACACCAACATAGAAAAAGAAATGTGGGACTTACATCAAACTGGGTCTTTAGTGCCAAGTCCTAGGTTTAATTTCAAGCATAAATCTTGAGGAAAATGTTATATTTCGGACCAATCAAAGGGAAAATGTGTAATTTAGTTATCTAGGTATATTCCTACTACATTAATGTTTTAATGTTTGCATTCAAAAGTAAATAGAGTAGTACTACTGTATATTCAGGGATTAGACAAACCCCATTTGTAAAAGCTGTTGAAACACATTATGCTCTTTTTGTTTTTGTTTTTTTTTTTTTGTTTTTTTTTTGTATCTTGGTCCCCTCTAGAACAACATTACACATTTATTTTACAACCTTTAAAAACAGTATCAGACTAAACAATACAATAAATACTTTTGGTGTCACACAGAAACAAGTGAAGAGACCAGCAGAGAGCAGCTCTGTTGCACTATTTTGAACAGGAACAGTGAAAAAAGCTGTTTACTTCCTCACTTTTTTGTATGATGCCATTTTACTACAAAAAGAATAATATTTGAGGAATCAGTGAAAACAGAGCTGTACACAGTTTTTTTCAAATAAATGAATGAGAGCAGACTGGATGTAGAGGGCTCGCTGATTGGTCAGTGCTTCGTGGAGTTGTAGGAGGTTTAAGGGAGGGGCGGGGGTTTGGAACCAAGCATTCTGAGGCCTGAGAAAGGCAGAGGATTACTCAAACTTTCTTGAATGAAACAATTTCAGGTATGTTTTTGATGAGAGAACAGCATTATCACGCAACAGAAAGCTCAGAAATGTTAGTTTTGCATAATATAGCCCCTTTACAGTTAGGCAGTGGTGAGTTTTGGCAAACAAAATGTAATCAGTTACATGCATGATTTTTATAAGCTAGTTTGTCTATATTTAGTACAAGGGGATCGATAATGACACGGGTGCTGGAGACTAAGAACATTAATTTCGGTCTTCTGAGAAAATAAAAAGAATTTCCTCACATCAATTAAAGTATAATCCACAGCTATTCCATTGCTAACTTTTGTTTGAATTATACTGTCTTACTTTAACAGCTTTCAGCATTCATTGAAATCTGTTTATAAAATCCTTCAGAAACTTCATTACTTTCCAAATCTAGGCTGCATTATTGACATATATATCACTATAAAGTTATATTGTATTCTGAACTTAATCAAAAAAGGGTTCATTTTTACCCATACAGAAAACAACATGGAAATTGCTCTTTGTTACATTTGGTGCAGCAGAAAGTCCCAGTCCCAAGCCTGGATAAATAGAGAAAGTTGTGTCAGGCAGAACATTCAGCATAAAAAAAAATAATAATAAAAAAATAAAAAATGCCAAAAATGTTTGCTTTGGTAACTCCTGCAATAAAGGGATTAGCCAAAAACTATTTTAGTATACAATTCACATTAAAAAACAAAATCAAATGCCCTTTTGTTTGTGTGTGAACAAATAAGACACAGTGGTTAAACAGTGTGTTGGGATAATGGTTCTAGTAGTAATAAACGGAAAGATATTTGCATATTGTTGAAATGGGCTACAAGAATCTGATGTATAGCCCTGAATTCACTTCAGTCTTGTTCGACCTGGCTCAGTGTCAGCATCTTTAGGCTAGTTACATTAGAAACTAGTTTACCCCCCTGGATGTGATCCCCACAGTCAGACTTTACACCGAGTCGTGGCCTGGCCTAGATACTCATGAAATGTAGCAACCTTGGGCTCCTCTTTTGTACCATTTTCTTCTCTATCCATATTTCAGCCTTATTCTCAATAGAGCTCGATCTGTCCCTGGTAGGCACAAAGCAGCAGTACCCAACAGAGTGTGCTGTCAGGTGGACCAAATTAATGGAGAATCTAACCCTCTACTGCTGGTGCCAGGGCGCAGGGGTGGCAGCTGTTCCACCAGGCTCACTCTGTCGGCTGCGAGCTTTAATGTGGCATGGAGACTAGTTTGAAGCATGACTGCGGCGATGTTTACGAGCTGTGATTCCGTCTGAAAGGTGAAGCGTTGGACGGAGGGAGGGCCAGGGAGCAGCTGTCAGTGAGGCCCACCGGGGTTGAGTCAGCAAAGTGGCTCCGCTGTTAATGATCGCTCTCACAGGATGGGTCCGCACCGCACAAGTGAGAAGACGAGTCCGTAACATGTGGCTAATGGCGGGAATATCTTCAAGCTGTTTTAAGAGGTTTGGTGTAAGAGACCTGGCTGTGCCTGCTCAAAGGGGAAAATGTCTACAGTGTCTAATATATGACAATGCAGTACTAAAGGCAAGCACTGCAGGTGAATGGGGATTTTAAACGACTTTCATTATGAAAGTTCTCCTGTAGATTACTGGATTAAAGATAAGGAATGTATGTGTGTGTGTGTGCGTGCGTGCGTGCGTGCGTGCCTGTATGAAAAAAATTTACAGAAGAGATTTTGAATGTCTTATTTTTTTTTTCTTTTAGTATGGAAAAGTAAAAGTGATAATTAAATAAATAAATAAAATAAAATCTAATTTTAAGTAAAATGACCTATAAATCAGGCTAGGAATTATATATCAACAAATATCTCTTTGAAATTCTTCAAAATGTAGTTAAATTCAAGACTGAAGAATCTGGTGCTTGTAGATGCTACTGAAGTGAAGATATCTGACTCAGAGTGAGAGAAAAACACATTATGACAAAATGCGCTTTGAAATATAATATTTTCCATAGAAATCTATGGATACAAGTTTAATATATTAAAATACACACCTTAAAGTGTAATTTTGGCTATTTCTTTATTTTAGGTTGAACGCTTTTGTGTTAAAAAAGCAAACTGGACCAAGATGTTCTGTCTAAAGAATTGCGAAATGTGAATTGGGGATTAAATTGCCCTTAGTGAATGAATGTGAGAGTAAATGCTGTCTGTCTGTGTCAGTCTTGTAACTAAATGGTCACTGTCTAGGCTGCACCCCGCCTAAGGCCCAAAGGTACCGGGATAGGCTCCAGTACCTGCGACCTCTAACAAGAATAGGCAGAAGAAAATGAATGAATGAGTTTTAAAAACCAAACAATGAAGACATCTAATCCTTATGGGTTTTTTTTCTCTCCATAAAATGATCATCTGCAAAAGCAGACCTATCCCCTTTCTTATAAATTTGAAGTGGGTCTGTAATTCCTCCCATTCATCTAAGACTTTTTTCTTTCTCTTTGCCTGGTTATTGACTACATATGTCTAAGTTACGTTATGGATAAGCAATATTAGTTGGTTGATTAGTAACATTACTACTATCAGCTGAAGAGGAGCACAGGGCAAATGTTTGCCGTAAGGAGCCTGCCATAAATGGTGTATGTGGTCGCCAACTGTCGCAAAGAGGCAGTATTCTCCAGTTATGATGATGTGTTTGGTATAATAAAAGTCGTGCGAAATATATATATGTTTTTTTGTTTGTTTGTTATTCTTTCTCGCTCTTTTTTTTTCTCTAAATAATTCTATAAGTTAATATACAAAGTTTTTACTTTATTTTTCCATCTTTATGATAGTGTCTACGTTGAGGATATTATCAAATAACCGCAGTACCTAATTTTCAACAATAAATAAAGATATCATACAGTTGTTTTTTTCTGAGTTTGCTGTCTTCTTTTATTTGTCAACCTGCAGTTTGGTATGTGTGTGTGTGTGTGTGTGTTTGTGGGTGGGTGTATGATGGGAAGGGGCTGGGCTATTTTGTCTTGTTTTATTTTGTCTTGTTCAGCATAAACCTGTATCCACTTATTACGAGACCTACTAGAATAACCACACATAGTGCTACATTGACTGACCATATATTCACAAATGTTTTGGACAATAACATAATTAGTGGTTTATTACTTAATGATGTTAGTGATCATCTTCCTGTTTTCATGGTGTATGAACTAAAATGTATTAAAACTATGGACAGTACTACTGTAGGGTTAAAACAGAAGAATCAGTGACTGCCTTCAGAAATGATTTATTTTCTCAAAACCGTGAATTTATATATCAGGAGTCCAGTGTAAACACAGCTTACAACTCCTTCTTAGAAATCTTTACCAGGCTGTATGACAAGAAATGCCCAATTAAAAAGTGCAGAAAGAAAGATAACACAAAAACTCCATGGCTAAAAAATTGGCTGATATTTGCATGCAAAAAGAAAAATTATTTATATAGACAATTTCCTAAGAACAGAACAAATGATGAACAAATGAGATATAAAAAGTTACAAAATAAGTTAACTAGTATGATGAGAGACAGTAAGAAAGATTATTACACTAAATTACTCCAAAAGAAACAATATTAAAGGAATGTGGAAGGTACTTAATAGTGTCATTAGAGGTGATTCAAATATTGCATGTTATTCTGATTATTTTGTTGACAATATAAATATGGAGGAAATTGGGAGTGGTTTTAATAGATTTTTTGTTAGTGTTGGACCAGAACTGGCCAGAAAATTCTCACCAGTCAATGAGCAATTAGATAACTTAATGGAGATCAATCCAGATTCAATGTTTCTCACTCCTGTTGATGAGAAGGAAGTGTTGGGTGCTGTAAGAAAATGCAAAAACAAGACATCAAGGGATGTGCATGATATGGATATGACAACAGTCAGGAATGTTGCAGAAGCAATAGTTAAACCATTCACACATATTTGTAATCTGTCATTTCAAAGTAGTAAATTCCCTTTGAAAATTAAAACTGCTAAAGTCATCCCAGTATTCAAATCTGGAGATAAACATATTTTTACAAACTACCGGCCTGTCTCCCTCCTGCCACAGTTCTCAAAAATATTAGAAAAATTACTCCACTCAAGACTTTAACATTTTATTGAAAAACATAACTTTATCCGACAGTCAATACAGATTCAGAAGTAACCAATCACCATCACTTGCCCTAATTGATTTAATTGAGAAAATTCCAAACTGTATAGAAAAAAAAATAAATTTACAATTGGAATTTTTATTGACTTACAAAAGGCCTTTGACACCATCGATCATAGTATATTAATAAATAAATTGGAAAAATATGGACTCAGAGGGATAACAAAAAACTGGTTGTGCAGCTACTTGGAGGACAGGCAGCAGTTTGTACAAATTGGCCAACATAAATCAATAAACATGAATGTTACATGTGGAGTACCTCAAGGGTCAATTTTGGGGCCAACAGTGTTCACACTGTATATTAATGAGATATGTAAAGTATCAGATATTATGAAATTTGTACTTTCTGCAGATGAGACAAATATTATTTGAGCTGGGGAAAATCTTTTGAAGGAAATAACTCGGGAAATGAATAAGTAAAAAATTTGGTTCATTGCAAATAAATTATCACTGAATGTGAAAAAGACAAAACTGATGCTGTCATGTATTCAATCAAAATGCCTTATTTATATTATATCACTCATTTGTTATGTCATGTTTAAGTTACTGTGTAGAAGTCTGGGGAAATTGTTGCAAATTCATTACCTTTAATTATTCTTCAGAAAAGAGCTATTAGGATTGCTCACAAAGTTCCATACATGAACATATGTTTCTCAAAACTTCAAATTTAAAATTATTAGATTTGGTAAATTATAAAACAATGCAAATTATGTTCAGGGCATCAAAAAACTCTCTTCTAGCTAACATACTAAACTTATTTCAAGACAGAGACAAGCATAAGTATGATCTCAGAGGAAAGCTCATATTATATCAACCAAGAGTAAGAACAACTTTAAAATCTTTGTGCATCTTGGTTCGTGGAGTCATTTTGTGGAAGGGTTTAGAGGAGGAAATTAAATCTTGTGCAAACCTTGTCCAGTTCAAAAGAAAGCCTAAAAACAAAGTGATGAGAATGTATCTGGAGGGGAGAGACTGATGCCCAGAGCTGAGAGCATGTGGTTGTTGATGGAGGGTGAGGGGTGTAGAGGTTGGAGAGTGTACAGGCCTGTGTTTGTGTCTTATGATGAATGTTATTGTTGTTTGCCACCTGGTTTACGTGTGTAAATATTTCAAGTGATTTGTGTTGTGTGCAGGTTTGAAATAAACTAATCTAATCTAATCTAAAAGTATCTTTGGATCAAAAACTATCCTTTCTGACCAATCGTAATTGTTTATCCAAAGTAGGATGGATTAAATGAGATTCTGAGCAGTTGAGTTTTTCAAATTACATTGGTCCCGAGACAGCCTTTTTCTGTCTATGTTGGTACTACTTCATAAATTTTGATTGTCTTTCCAATTGCTTTCAGTAGTAATTTAATCAGTGTCCAGCTCATTGAAAATCTAACTTGATTTAACATAAACCATACTGATTATTTGTATAGAAAATAAAAATAATTAAGATGGCAGTGCGGGTTAATGAAGTGGTAGGAAATATATTTTCTCTTCTTCTTGTCTTTTAAGCACAAATATCAACTGGTTCGACAGATATTCAAAATGTTTCATGAGAACTTGTATCTTGCCAGGATTTGCTACACAACAAATGTACATGTCAACTTTAAAATAGAGTTTATTAAGAGGTAACAGTCCATTATAACATTGCATTAAAAGTTAATAAATGTGTTTTAGAATAAAACTTTACAGTCACTTAAATGCCAATAATTTTGTGGTTATTGATAAACTTACACATTACACTGCATCGTGATTAGGATTTTTTACGTCCATTCATGACTTAGAAGGTCATTTTTCACAGTTGGTCACAATGTTCTTTGAATGTAGTCATCGGCATCTTGAATATTTAATGCATTCATATTCCAGAACTGCCAATGTGGTCCTAAAGTGACCCCAGGCCAGTATCACATCAACATGTTATTTTCTCAACACTAAGCATCCCCTCTTTGCTTTTTTTCCCCCCCAGACAGATTTGAAGCATGGTTGAACAAATTCTGTTGTCAGCAATCGTCAGAAAAATATACAGTATTGTGCTTGATGACCAGTTCAACACACAGCCTGAGTCTTGGCTTTGTTGGAATGCACTGTCATTATTTTAAAAGTGCTAATGTAGTCAGAGATCAAGCAAATATTGTTTTTGCTCCAGAAAACACTGAAGTCTAGACAATGTCTAGATAAAGCCGTGAGGAATTTAATGTTGACCCAAGTGTTAAACCACCTGCATAGTTCTTGGAAATTGTTGAAGCAGACCCAAGTCTCTGATCTGCTTTTTTTTTTTTTTTTTCGATGGCCAAGACGTAGGTTGTGTTTGCAAAATAGAAGAGAAATCAATCCTTCAAAACGGAGAAATGTGCACATATCTTGCATCAGTATGGTATACCTTTGGCATCAGTAAACTTAAGCCTGTGTCAAAATGTTATGCATAAATACATTTTACAAAACAAAAAGTAGATTCCCAATGCTATAATGCTAAATGTGCCTTACCATTACATTTGGCCAGACTAGCCAACTAGCAGTGTCATGTTTTTGACTCTGAGGTTTGTTACCATTGCCATGTTTTCACTGGCATTGGTTTGTTTGTTAGAAAGATAACTCAAAAAAGTAAAAAGTAAAAGATAGAATTAGAATTGACAATAACTCCAGCCACAAGGAGTCAGTAAATTAGATAATTATAGAGATGAGATTGACATAAGAGCTTTGTGGCTCTATGGGTGGAGCATTTACCCCTGAACTAGAATATTCAGTTAGATTTCAGGTCTGGGCACTGAACATTGAGAGGTAGCGTTATTGTATTGTAACTCTTCTAATAGTATTCTTTTTCAACCCAACATTTATTCAAAGTTACCACAGTAATCTAACCTTCTAAAATGAGAATATAATATGTTCATGGAAAGGTGCCTTCTGTCTAGGTTTCCCCTGTTGTTGCCAGCTCCATCCATGATCTCTGACTTTCACTCATTCCACTGCACAATTTACACAGATGCACCAATGAACACTGAACGCTGTCGTCACAAGTTCACTGAGTTTGAGATCGCCCACCCCTTTCTCCTCTGTCACTGCTCACTGAAATCTGTTTGTCTGATTGCTCCTGAAAGCCTGCACTGACCTGAAAACAGCTTCCAAAACGGTAAATAACCAGCCTCCCATGCCTCAAGTCCAATGGGAAAGTGGCCCCCTCGTTCACACATCCAATCAAAGTCTTTAGAAAGATCAAAGGTGATCTCTGGACACTAATGCAAATCTCCCGAGATTAACACCGGATGAAACCGCTGTGGAATTTTCAGCAACTCCGAGTTAAACCCTGGAAGCCACTGACGAGGAAAAGAAAAGTCAATAGCGGCAACAGAACTTGAAATGATCAGCTCATCTAGACTAAATATACCCTTTACTTCATGCCGTTTCATGTTTCAAAGACTTTTAACTGCCCTTTTACCTCTTCATTTCCATTCTTTTTATGTCAGAACTGACTGTCTGAACCATTATCTTATTATCTCTAAACCAGTGTTAGTCTCTTTTGTAAAATAATGTTTGTCATATCTTTTAACATACATCATTCCTTTTAATGAAAGTCATATACTAGTGACTATAATGTTTTGTATATTTTCTTGTTCTGTTGTAGATGTTGTCATGGGGCCAGGTGCTGCAGCAGCTCAGAACAAAAATAGTTAGAGGCAGTTTAAACTACACAAAACATATAAATATTGACCATTTAGAATCATATTCTTCCATAAAATCTATTCCTATCGCTCATTATTGGCCCTTAAGAATTTGGTGACATGTAACATGCACCATATTCCTTCCTTAGTTCCATTAGTGATCATGGGTATTGGAGCTTCTCCCAGTAGCTTTGGGCCTCAGATGGGGTACCACACAGTGGCCAGCTAGCTGCAGGGCTGACACAGAGACATACACAGACAGACATCCTCTAGAGGCAAATTAGGGGCCATACAGACGAAAACACATTTTACCAAATCCACAAAGGTTTGATTGTGGTTTGGCCTTTCATTTACACAATGATGGGATTTCTGTTTTCCGAATCTGCAATTTTTTGAAAATGCTGGAGGAGGTGTTTTGGTCTCACAGCGGGGACCATAACATGCTCGGGAAATGATGACAAGCTCTAATCTGAATAGATTAGGGCTACTACAGATACAGGCAACAGTCATGCCACCTCCGATTTGCATTGCGACAAAAACGCTGAAGTGTAAAAAAAGCAAGAGTAAACTGTAGTACACGTGTTTGTCCAGTAACTGTCAATAATATGTGTTTAAGTACTTACTTTTATGAGACTTTATGAGAATGGCTCCAGAAAGTTACTGGGAAGTTGCAGACTGGAGATATCATTTACTCTGCTGATTATTCACTGTGTGCTGTAGCGCATTTGCAGGGCCCAAAGCACCGTTTGCTGGACAAACACAGGTACTACAGTTTACTCTTGTTTTCTTTACACTTCAGCATTTTAGTGTAAACGCAAAGCGGAGGTGGCATGACTGTTGCGTTTTCCTGCCCAGTCTGGACGGTGGGAGGAAGCCAGAGTACCTGGAGAGAACCCAAGGTAACACAGGGAAAACATGCAGAATCCACCCAGAGAATTTGTATCCATTGCCCCAGGATTGAACCCACAAACTCCTTGCTGGGAGGTAAGGTAAACATAATGAAGAGTAAGCTCAATGTATCCTTTTTGTCCATTTTAGAAAGACTCAAAACACTATTGGTGTGTGATAAATGGGTTGCTGAGTGCAGCTAATTTGAGAATTCTTCCATGCAGCGCTGGAATCCATCTGCTAAGGATTTGATGTTTCCAAATATAGCTATGGCACATCCTGCTGCGGTTTAAATGGATTTAGACACCTGTAGAGGCAGAGAAAAAGCTAAGAAAAACCCAGAGGAGGACTTTACAGCACTGCTTTTCAAACAACACTGTGTTGGAAAGATAAAATATGAATACGCTGGTTTTACAGTTTCATTTGTGAAAATATGTTTTCTAATGTGGCTGGAAAATATATTGTATTGGTTTATCAATCAAAGCATAACCATGACAGACATAATAATTCATAATGTACCCCCTACTATTGCAGTATATTGACCAATGAAGCCACAGGGGATCACAAACTGGTGTAGTTTTTGTGCCAATCCCAAGTTCAGATAAATGGAGAGAGCGGCATCAGAAAGGGCAGACAGTCAAAACAATATGCGTATGATTTGATGTGCTGAATTTGGAAGGGATGTGAGGGAAGAAGATTTGGGTAACTTGAACATTGAGAGAGGGAAATTAGTAGCATGAAACCACAAACATGAATTTTTGGCACTGTCTGATTGATTCCCATTCCTGTGCTATGTAATTGGTCAAATATTTGTTCATGAACTTGTTCATAATAGTGGTGAATGATTATGAACTTTGTAGACTTTCTTTCTCATACAAATATTTTTTGTACACTCACACCATTCATTCGATGTCTGATATGTTGTAATGACTGCTTTGGAAATGCCCCAGTTCTTTTTAACAATTTTCTTTTTGTGTGTAAAATCCTTGCTGCAAATTCACAAACTAAAGCTTTCAGTTTCAATAATTTGCCCTGCTTTCTTTTTTATTATCAATGTCATCAAGAAAAAAGCTGGAAGCTCTTTCCACCATGTTATAATGTTGTTCCATAATGTGTTTTTTTTCTCCCCATTTCTTTCTTTTGAGATAATCCTGTATTCTCTGGTCCTGCTGTTCTGAGGCCTTGGAAAACTCGGTTTCATGAATCTTTGTCTCTCCCACAAACCCCCGCCCACTCCAGGAAGTACTGACCAATCAACAAGCCCTTTACATCCAGTCTGCTCTCTTTCATTTATCCAAAAAATGGTGTACAGCTGTGTTTCCTCTGACTCCTCACAGCAATTTCCCAGTTTGTTGTAAAATGGTATCATACAAAAAATTAAAACAAGTGCAGTGCTTTTTGTTTCACTGATTACATTCAAAAGACTGCGACAGTACTCATCAAAAACAGATTTTTAGTCACAAAATGTTTTAAAAGGTTGTAAAACATGCAATGCTGTTCTAGAGGTGAGTAAGATCATAAAAGCAGGAGAGATGGAAGAATTACAAAACAACATCCCAAGTACTGTAAGTATGACCACAACCAACAGATTTCTTGGATAAATGTGTTGCATAAGCAGTGGCCAACACCATCTCAATGTCTAATTTTGACTTTGAATGCAAACCAGGAAATCGTAGGGAACCATGCAGAAAAAAGCACAGCTGGCAACTTGGCAGGCATTAGCTCAGAGTTAACCAACTGCCATGGGAACCTCCAATTCAAGTGTGAAAGTCTGTTAAATCCCTCAATAATCAAATAACGACAATCTGTTTTTTTGCATAAATGATTAGCGCAAAGGTTTTCTTTAAATACAACTTCTGGTCGTTGACAGCCAGAGCTAAACTAACAACCAACTGGGGTTTCTCCTACCAAACTGTGCAAGTGTATCTAAATTAAACCAATATTATGTCCTATCATTTTTTTTTGTTTCTTTTTTTTTAACATATACATAATATTTGCCTTGCTCATAAATAATTTCACAGTTTTCCTCTAAACAAGGAAAAAAGCTGTCTTTCCAAAAGCATGCCCTCTATGATCAGAGTCCGACTAAGTTGTGGATGCACTGAGTGTCCAGACCAGCGTGCTTTCCAAATAGCCACTCACTCATCCGTTAACCGAGTGCCCCATCGCTGGCCTGAACCGGTGCACTGGCTAAGTTACAAGTTGTGACAAGCTCAGATGTGCTCCCTGACATTCGGGCTGCCGTATTTATTAAGCTCTATTCAGCTCAGTGTCTTGCAAAAATAAACAGAGTGCCAAGCTGCTGCGGAAAAGTGCTGACGGAGAACATACTTGATCCAGGTTGGAATAGGCCTGGGCTGAGCCTAATAGCCCCTAGGATACAGCGCCTAAAGCACTTCGAACTCCACTGCTGTTGCCACGACAGGAGTTCACCTCCTGCTTTCCAGTTGACTTCAGGTGCAGTCATTTGCAGAAAGAAAAAAAAAAAAAATGCCAGGGAGGGAAAGGGCCAGAGGGAATAGTAGTGACGTGGGAGGGCAGCTAAGAGAGGGTAAGATTAGCAGATAGAAAAAACAAAAAAAAAGATTAGAAAAGCATGCTGCTCTGAAAGCTAAAGGGGGTAATGAGGAATGGAGTGAATGCTGAGTGTTTTATTGACGTGCTAAATGTCAAAGGTGAAGTCCAAATCTCTGGTTAGTTCTGAGGCGCACCTTTTTAGGTTCAGAGAGCTAATGATATGGGGTTTGAACTGCTACTGGGTATTCTGCTCAGGATGCAGCATGTGTTCTGCTTAGAAAACCAAATGAACCCAATAGGGAGCATCACTAGTGTACAACCAATACAACAAACTGTATAATTCTGGTTACTGGTAATGGCTCATCTATGAAATAATCATTTTCACAGCTTGATAAAAATGTAGAAGACCTTCACATTCACTGTACCTCTGAAAATGACATGGCTATGCTTTGAATAAGTGATTATCGCTTTTTCCTTTTTCATGGCTCCTGTTAGTTCAATTTATATGGCAGTAAGTGAAGATTTATCCCAGAGTTGATGTGTTAGAAGCAGGAAAAATTGGGCAAGCATAAGGATTTGAGCAAGTTTGAAAAGGGCCATACTGTGATAAAGTATAGCCAGACTTGAATGGTCGATACTACCACAATGTGTTGCGTGTTCACTGTCTCTGGGTCCTGTACTGATGGTAAATGAACTTCTCCTGCCTCAGACATCCAGAGTCTCCAGCCTTTCCTTACAACTCTGGGAAAACATTTCCCCCACATAGACCACTGGGTGAAAGCATCTCCAAACTGCAGCTTCTGTGAGAAGGTTCCTGTCTGCCATAGTCAGTTTCTATCAAAAGTGGTCCAAGGAAAGGTGGTGAACCAGTGACAGGTGATGGACGTGGAGACCAAAAGCTGGCAAGACGAGCAACTGTAGCTGAAATTGCTGAAAAAGTTAATGCTTGTTCTGAAATAAAGATGTAAGGATACAAAGTGCATCGTAGTTTGACACATATGGGGCTGCATACTAGGCAGGTGATCATAATGTTATGCCTGACTGGTGTATATTACAAAGAGATAATCAGGTTGCTGTGGATTAAAGATGGGTATTAAGTTGAATACTCATATCATAATATAATATATAAGAATCAGGAAAATAAAGCTCTACATAAAGTAGCTATCAATTTAGATTAAAGGGGCTATATTTTGCAAAATAATTTTTTTGTTATAATGTTCTCTCATCAAAAACTTACCTGAACATATGTTTTGTTTCATTCATGCCCATGGAGTTTCTGATGCCTCAGAACGCTTGTTCCACAAACCCCCGCCTCTCCCACGAAACCCCACCCACTCCAGGAAGCACTGACCAATCAACAAGCCCACTAAATCCCGTCTGCTCTCATTCATTTATGCAAAACAATGTACAGCGCATTTAGTAGTAAAATGGTATTGTACAAAATAGAAATTATGCTTTTTTTTCTTTGATTATGTTCAAAAGGTCAAAAGGATGCAAAGCTCTGCACAACTAGTATTAGTTGTAATAGTACTAGTAGCAGCAGTATTTATTTATTTTTTTATAGACTGGTTTGTATATGTCCTGGATTATGGTTGACAATATTCAAAAGGCACCCAATTAAATATTTCCTTCTTACACAAAGGCAAATACAGATAGAGATTTCTTAGTTTCTTATTTATTTTTTTAAGATAATAACATTGGCCCAGGCTTCCACACATCTGACAGCTGCTCTGCGCTTTTGGATGTCAGTTTGTCAGTTTAAAAGCAGTCCACTCTTATTTGGCTTTTTTTCTTTTTCTCTCCCAAAATACTCCGTACACATCTCGCTGCTGCGTTCATTGAGGATTTCTGTTCGGTTCCGAATGCGCTCCGGGGGTGCAACTCTCCGCTTTGTTGTGTTCACGCTGGCATGTGGTGCTTTACGCTTGGTATCCGGAGTGTTTGGAGCTGCGGTGAACTTCAAGCTCGCGTACACATTTCTTCACTCGCCTGACTGGCCGCGCTTCCCTTGTCTGGCAGGTTTACCCAAGAAACATCTGCTTCACCCACTCCACACGTCAACAACAGCCAGCAAATGTGCATACCGCCTTAAGATCTGCTGGTGCGAATTCAAAAAACTAAATCTAAATTAGGCACCAAGATGGTATGTTGGCCATGGCTGGGTTTTAGATTGAATAAATTGCCTTGGAGCTTGAATTCATTTGAATAGCAAAACAACGGTGAACAGAAAAAAAATACTTGAATTTTAATTAGGAGACTTCTGGTCTGATTAGATTGAGGATTATAGGTTGTGAGAAATCATTTATGTAAGCTTAAAAGTAGCTTAAAATTGCGAATTGGATCACTTTCAAATGGTACCATCTGTATGTATTTTAAGAAATTCCAGTAGTACAGCATATCCCTGTATTAAAAACATTTGAATTTTGTATGACACAGCAGCTCTGAGACCACCATGTAGACAGTGGTCATTGCTAAGATTTAAAGTTATTGTAACTAATGATTGATTGACTCTACTGCCATCTAAATAAAAAACAATGGTCTTGAGCGATGCATGACACCGCATGCTCCTTATTTGTTATGGAATAACTACATTTGTTGGCCATGGGCCATGGTCCTACACGAGTGAGTTGACACATTGAACATTCATATGCTGAAATACACAAAAAATGATAAAGTCTGGTGAAAGAAATACCCGTGCTAAGCTAAGCTAAGCTATGCTACCAGTACATAATTTTTAAAGCCAGAGGTCGGGGAACACGCAGAGGATTTTTTCAGGATTGTTAGCTCAACACCAAGCAGGAGGAAAAAGTCAGGGACAGTTCATTGCCATGAAGCCTTCAAATGGGCAAAATTTTTTATTACTGCTTTTACTTAATTAGGCCTATGCCTTTTTGGTGTTTAGTTTATATAAATTATATTTTTATATATGTATGTATGTATATATATGTATTTATATAGTATACAGGATACAGCATTTTTTTTCATATTTTATATCCAATTTTTTTTATATTGGTAAAAAAAAACAAAATACAATAAAAAAGACATTAAAAGGTGGGTCACGGTGGCTTAGTGGTTAGCACTCGCCTCACAGCAAGAAGGTCCCAGGTTTCGATATGTGATTTCTGTGTGGAGTTTGCATGTTCTCCCCGTGTCTGGGTGGGTTTCCTCCAGGTGCTCCAGTTTCCCCCATCAACCTAAAATATGCAAAATAGGCTAATTCTCCAGCTAGGTACTCCTGACCAAGATCCTGGCTCAAGATCTGCTGTCCCTGCGCTGCATCGTGGCTGCCCACTGCTCCTGACAGGTTTCCCCAGCAGCACTGAGGGATGGGTCAAATGCAGAGAACAAATTTCCCTACGGGAATCAATAAATTATGACTTACTTTACCTTACTTTGGAATTCTGTCAAAAAGGTCTTGTTCCCAATTTGGGAGGTGGGGGAACATATTCCCTTTTGTTCCCCCTTAAATTAACCCATGTATGCTACGCTAAACTATGCTAAGCAATTCTACAACACCAAGTGGTTTGTACAGAAAAATACATTATAACCACAGTTAACCTTTAGTCAACATGGACATGCTATAACACTTATATGAGACTGATATGTCTCTGTGTTATTCTACAGAGAAATATCAGTCTGGTCACCACGCCGTCTGCAGTGGTTTACTCAAATCCAAACCGTACCGTGCATTTTGATTGGTTTATTTAAGTCACGTGTTCTTCGCGAGCAGCATCACTTGTATGCGTCTCCTCGCCGACAACAATCAAGATGGCGCACCGAGGAGCCGAGAGTTTGTTTCATTCAGCGGTATGGTACGGTAATGTTGAAATAACTCCCTCGTTCCTCCCTCGTGGCTTCACTACTCCGTTTGTTTACTTTCTCACTTTCTTGTCGCTTTGTTAATGTCACGTCCACCATTTTCTGATTGGCTAACTCCGCTGTCCGTTAATTCGGGTTTGCTCCACCCTAGAAATCGAATTGATTCTAAGGCGACCAGACTCATCCGCTGGAATTTCCAGGCAAAGAATGTAGGAATCCCATTCAGTTTTGCAATTTTCAGCACTTGACCCTGAAATAGACTGAACTGAAACCAGAATTATTTTACTAAAACACACATTAGACATTAATTTAAAAAAAGTAATAAAATGTTGGTAATTCATGTCATGCCTTACATTACAGAAAAACTAAATCAGTTGAATGATAAATTGATGCCTGCTTGTATAATTTATTGGAGGATTACGGTCGGCAAGAATTCATTTGTGTAAAAAATTGAAGCCAAAACAAGCCTAAAATTGCAAATTGGATCATCTTGTAATCCTACAGTCTGCAACAAAGTATTTTCACAAATTCTAAAAGCATCTGGCCGTATGAAAATCAATTGAATTTTGGCAGAAACTGTAGAAGAAGGCAGATGGAAGCGTCGGTGTGTGGTGCGGAGTGTGTGGGTGGGAGGGCCTGGGGGAGAGGATTTACACGAGGGAGACCAGGATCATTGGAATTCAATTTCCAGATCAGGGGGTGATGACCCCACTTTTAGGGAGAGCCCCAGGAAACAGGCTTAAAGATTGGCAGCCCACTCCAGACTCCCACTCTCCAGCGCACACATGTGCACGGACACTGCTTCCTGTGAGAGCTGAAGAGGGTTAATCACTTCCTGAAACCTCAAGATGGGAAACATGGACAATTCCAACCAATTTTCAGTTTAATTTTCTGTCACCACCTGTCTTTGTATGAGATGGGTTATGGTTTGTTTCAGTTATTCCATTACATCTGCAACAGTAACAGTATATAGTCCACTATACTATACCACACTTAAAGTATAGTTAAGAATAATGTGGTATTGTATATAGCTGAGCATAGTCTAAGGTCTAATATGTATTGTCAGTACCTTTTGCACTGAAGGAACCCTTTGCAGTTCCCCTTTGAGGAATATGTTTTGTCCTGTGTTTGCTGATAGCCAGTTAGACTTACATGTAATATCATTTGTCAGAGGTGCTCCACTTTGCTCTTTTAGACATAAAATAAAGTAGGAGACATCAGCACTGGATCCTTTGTCTCCTAACACTTTCTGTAAACTTCTCATGCCTGGGAAGTTCAGAGAAATATACTTGCGGTGGACCACTCTTAGAACTAAATTCCTATATTATTATGAATCTGTGATAATATGATTTATCTGGGGAATTAATTAGTTTTTGTTTTGTTTTTTTCTCTATAGTAGTGCCAAACAAACAGATCCCTTTCTTACTGTCTGAAGTGGTGGAAAGGCACATCCACCACCATGGAAGTCAACCGCATCCACCTCAGTCTCAGCTATCAATCCTGCAGTCAACTGAGACAGAGATGAAACACTGCAAAAGTTGTTTTTTAAAATATGAACCAACACTGCATCATGGATTTGTTCAGGGGCTATCATAATTATATGATATGAGGTTTATATATTATTAGATTGGACTGTAGGCAGGGGAGCCATGCATCTGTCAGTCTGCCCCAGGGCAGCTATGGCTACAGAAGCCACCACTGAGTGTGACTGACGAGTGTATGAATAATGCACCAAATTGTAAAGCAACATTGAGTGTCTAGAAAAGTGTTTTATAAGACTAATGCATTATTATTATCATAATTATTAGTAGTATTATTGCATCTTATGGTGCTATGATACCATTGCTTTTTGTTGCAAATTCCCAATGCAAATTCCTACACAACATCTTTTTATGTAACCTTATCTAACAGGTAGTCTGCAGTGTGTATTGATACAAAATGCTATTAAATATATTATAGCTGCAAGACAACTTTTTCCCAAAACAAAACTGTCACCACTTCCAGCAATGTCTTTTTACAAACTATTGTAGAAACTAGTGCTTAGCTGAAACTAGGTTGACTTAAACACAGCTTTTAGCTACTTAACCCACCTTTCCTCTCTTTTCAGCTGTATCCACCTCACTGCCACTATCACCTTTTCCTTTCTGCACTTCTATATCTTTGTCCTTAAATAATTCAAGGCAATTCTTTGACTATTTAACTTTTGTCCCTGTGAAAAAAGTCTGCAGATAAGAGCAGTGGCAGGGTAAGAGAGGAACAGATAGTGAGTTAAATGAGCCGGCTCAGCTGAATGCCCCACTGTATTTCGGTACTGTCTTCTCCCTCTCTGTTCACTCCCCAGTGGCCTCCTCCAGTCGCTGTGAATACTGATGCAGGCTGTGTGGGCATGATGGGAAATGTCAATTGGGAAAAAAAAAGAAAAAAAAAAGTCTTTGGCTGGCTTTTGGCATGGAAGGCCACAGCTCTGCACAGAACATTGTTTGCACTGCCCTCAAGAGGATCGGGGAGATTCTGCAAAGTATTGTCCAGCTTCAGGAGCAAAGGTCATGGACAAACACAAGCTCACTGACCTGTGTTAGAGACAGAAGTCACAGAGGTCAGCCAGTGCTATGCTTCTAATGAACTTGACTAGGAAATGTGGAGTCCCAGCTGATTCAGATGAGATTTAGTTCACCAAGCTGCAATGCATTTAATAAAATGTAAACAAGGAAAAAATGTATAATAAAAATGTAAATAGCATTTTTGTTTTTGTTCTTCATATGATATAAATTTTCCATATACCATGATTCCAAGATATAAAGGAACAATGGTTAGCACACAAGTAAAAGCCATGCAAGCGCTTTCCCCCAGGAACTTTTCTTGGTTTTGCTGCAGTCCAATCACCTCTAGAAAAATAAGTACAGAGGTAGATTTAATTTTTTTTAATCTTGCTATTAGAGTTGCACTTACTCCCTTAGCATTAGTCACATTATCTGAATGCTTATAACATTTGGTGCAGGGTATTCAAGATTTTATTTTTTTATCTACCGCAACTTTTACTTTTCTAGTGGACAAAAACTATTTAATGAACTCTCTTCTATTTAATGAAATTTGGCTGTATATATTATTTTATCTTGGTATTTTTTGTTTTTTGTTTACATGAACTGTAAGCCATTATCGTCACAGTTAAAACAAATGAACGGTTGAAATATATTACTCTGTGTAGTGAATCCATATAATATGAGTTGAACTGATCGAATTTATCAAAATGCACCTGTACATCAAAAAAAGAGCTTAGAGCTTCTGAACTTTTAGCTTAGACCAAGGTGATTCTGTGGTTATAACTCTTTGCTCAGTCATGTCTTAAAATCATTGCCAAAATTGCAAGGTTTACTTCACTATATTTTGAATTTGTAGTTGACAATTTGTCTTTGTAAGCAGACTTAAGGAAATACCCACCTTTGGAACACAATTTACATTGATCCATTGATGATGACAAGCTGTGTAGACCAACAGCCAATGGGAGCAGTTTATTTAAACAAAAGCAGACCCCCTTGTATTTATTAAATCCTTGACAATAAGCCAAGCAAAGTTCTACATAATGTTTCCAAGACAATCTTACAACTTGTGCATACTCTAATATAGAAACGCTGCTACATTGAATTACTATATCATATTTCTTGATTTTAAATTATCTTGACAATGATTGCTTTTTTTTTTTTCTTCTACATTTTCTACCTGTCTGCATTTGTTACCTATAAATACTATCATAAAAATCAACAGTTTTTATAGATGTAGCAAAATATTAGCCAGGCCAGCCAGCCCCACCAGCCCCACCTACGTTCTTTTTAAAAGCAGGAGCGTCTGGTTCCTCAGCAATTGACTTACAGCCAAAAATAAGTACAGAGCTGCTCATAATACAGCATATGGTGTTTTATGGCAAAACCGGCAACAAATATTCATTTCCACCAAGTTTGTTTGAGCTGTAGGTCAGTGGCACACTGCTTACCCTTGCCCTTCATTTCTCTGATTGGTTACGCCGCCTGTGAATGTTCTGCCCATAGAAACAAAACTCAAGCAAAGGACCAACTCTTTTGTATAGAACAGTCTGGCGCACAACAGGCAACAATTGGAATTTTAGAGCAAAAATCCAAAACAGTAACTGTGGATATCAGTCTCATTATAGTCTTACCATTCCTTCTTTTACTAAAGGTTTTCAGATGTTTTGAGTGAATAGATTTCCTGCCCTTAGATTAAAAAGAGAAGCTTTAATAACCTGCATCTTTAACTGGTTATAATATTCAGCATTTCCTTGTGACATGAACTTGACTTGCCGTGAAACCCATGCCACCGTGCGAGCTCATAAATCATGAAAGAGGAAGAACATCAGTTACACTTTCCTGTACGCGCAGCTCGAAAAAGTACTCTGGCAAAACCACAAACAAAAACAGAGCGCAGGAGCAAATGGATTTCATTGTCAGATTCCAAACATGAGCCCGCGACATGCCGCTCGAACTCGCCGGCGATTGAAGCTTATTCATTCATAAATCTTGAAAGGGAAGAACATATGGAAGTGCTTTGCCTGAATCAGCTCCACATGCTAGTGTTATTATCCTCAGCGCCATGACCTGCTTAGAGCTCGGAGAAGGCAGGAGGCTCAGCTGAAATGATTTTGTAGACACTGGTATCAGATGGGAGGCAGAAGAAGTGCACCGGAGCTATCTCGAGAGCCCCGCCACATGTGGAGGCAATTATATCAAATGGTCTACTCCGGCTATTTCACCCTGTCTCAGCGAAATCACAGTAACTCTTATCCCGGGCTCTAGCCGATGTCTATTTCACTACTATTAGTCGACAGACTGGAGTAGACATCCTCATCCCTGCTTCCTGATTATTTCTATCTTCAGTGCATTGCTATGGTCGATCGTTGGAGGGACTTCAATCAGAATACACTTGGTTATGTTCAAGTAATAACTTCTGCACCTTGGCGAGCACACATGGCAAAGACCAGACCAGACCAGCGTTACCATTACCCATGGCAGTGCTGCCCATGGGTGATGACTGACTCACTTTTGTTATTAAGATGGGTGATGATGTAGCTATATATTTCATGACAAAGTACTCAAAAGTAAAAGTACACTGGTTCGAAAATGGTGCAGTCTAAATCAATTTTGTCTATTTGTCTCAGTCATAGTAACAAGTGTCATGATTTATTCTTCTTTTCCAGGACCAAGGAGTGGGGGCAGCTGTCATTTGAGGGAGGTTTTTTTTTTGGCCAAACCAAAAAGCCCACATAGGATGGGCTTAAGGGGTGCGGTGTTATCTAGGCAGTGGTCAAAGACAAGTGCCTCATCATCCCAATCCCTGTACATCAAATCTGGCAGCTGGGACGTGGAATGTCAGCTTGTTTCTTATAAATGTTAAAACCTTTAAGTAGTCCCTGAGACAACACTTTAGCAACATTTTCTGCTTTTCCCCAGTGGGTGGAGGTTATTATCATGGAGCAGCAGGAATGACTCGCAACCTGGTGGGCAATCCTCTTATCTGTATTCTGCCAAACTCAAATGTCAACCAAATGTCCATTGCTGTACTGATTCAGACTTTGTTTTAAAACATGTCTCCTTTGGCATTAGTAACTTTACTGCAGGTAGGAGGACATTACTTACTGGGTACCACATTTTTATGGCAAGGAAATAAAATGATAGATCTGCATAAAAGGCAGAACTGACCAATGAACAGCATCCATAGCAAACTAGTATAATTTTACAAATTTTATGTTAAATAAAAAATAATATCCTTGGCTTCACTGGTATTGAACTTCACGAAACTCAATTTGCTTTCAATAAAACGTGTAATTTCTTGCAACTGTCATTTTGAGCCATTCAAGTAATTTTGAGAATTTGCTTTCACTGTATGAAACTGGGCCATCGCCATCAAAGGGACATTGTGAATTAAAAGCGATGAGATTGAAAATAAAATGGAGTCATGACACTGTTCGTGCTGCACGGTGACCTTCTGACTTCCGTCAGTGGAGCTGGAGACAGAACATAATACAGCTGATTGAGATGACTGAGGTGTCACACAGTAGTCACACAGTGTATTTTCTTCCAGTGAGCTGTTCTTGGAGGTGATGGAGAAGCAGCATCACAAATAGGGTTTACCAATAATGTACAATCCATTTAAAGTTGCACAAATAGCCAGTGTTGCAAGCAGAAATAAATGAGTTTTCAAGTATTTTAAAACTTGAGTGAGTGACAGAAGATGCTCAGAGGCAACTGTATGCAGTAATCACATTTTTATATAGTGTGGAAATTTAGCAATACCAAAGCTTGCCTTAAATGTTTGTAGTTAATGTTTGTTGCTTTGTGACTATTGGGCTTGCCATGCCACAGTCAGTAGGCTTGTTCTGTGATATTGGTGCTACTTTATCCAAATGTAACAGAAACATGTCACAACAGAAAGTGAGCACATGCATTTATTTCATAATATGCTGGATACCCGTGGCCATTATTGTACTATTACCTAGAATTATAATACACATTTCAAAAGTAGGTCACATTTTACATTTGCACCAAACATTGTGGTACATTTTCCACGTTGATTTAGCTTTATGTTTTAATGTAATTAAAGTGTCATTATCTGATTTTACTTTTGCCATCACACCTGGTATTATTCTGAAATCTTCTTAATTAGCTTAGCCAACCCACGACTCACCCACGACAATGACATTGCTACCCTTTCTGCTTTAACTTTATTAAAAAATGTATAACTTGACCAATGGCCCGACTAAAAATACTAATATGACATCAAATTTAGGTTTGGACCTTACCTTAAGGAGACTATATTATTCTTTTATTTCTTTTTAAAACAATCTTGGTCACCTGAAGAACAGCATTGCACGTTTCACAATCTTTAAAAACATATTTTGCCTAAAAGAATAAAAGCCACAAAGAAACAGGTGAAGAGACCAGCAGAGTGCCGCTCTGTTGTGCTCTTTTCAACAGAAACAGAGAAAAAGAGCTTTTTACTTCCTAGAATATTTAGTATGATGGCATTTGACTACAAAATGAAAAAAAATGTCTGTGCGGAATCAGTGGGAACAGAGCTGCCCAACATTTTTTTTTTGATAAATGAATGAGAGCAGACTGGAAGAGCAAGTTGATTGGTCAGTGCTTCCTGGAGGTGTGGGAGTTTGTGGAATCTAGGGCTCTCAGGCCTCAGAAAGACAGCGCCAGAGAATACAGGATTGCACAAACATGCATAAAATAAACAAAACATAACTCCAGGCACATTTTGATGAGGAAGTAAAATTGTAACATAGTAGAAAGCTGGAAAGTCGATTTTGCATAATATAGCTCCTTTAAACTTCTAGCACTGCGTTTAGCTTTAGGATTATGAAAAAAACATTAACTATCTCTGCCTCTTCCACTGTCAACATTTATCTGTTTCACTTTGCATTTTATCTTTTCTATTAGTTTTTCTTTTCATTTTTTACTGAGTAACCAGCGCTAAAATACTTTCTTATACTTTTTCCCCCAGCCCTTAATTCAACAGCTAATAGGAGTGTCCTCAGAATTTAAAATAATAAATAATGCAGGCTTTAGGATGTCTTAAGATCCTGTTTTTTGTATGATTTCTATTCATATTCATTAATAATTAAACAGATTTTCTACAACCTAAGGAAAAAAAACAACATTTAATGATATTTTATGTTTTTTTTTTTTAACAATTTTTTTTTTTACTTTCTAAAAAGTTTTTTGCGACCTCAAATAAAAGCTTTTACAACCCACTTTTACCCACACTGTGTTTGTGCACCACTGCTCTAAACCTCTACACACACCTAAAAACTTTTGATAGTTTAGCCAAACTACCTGCACCTCAGTGGTGTTCATCTAAAACAGCGACTGTTTTGTCAGACTATTTACTCAGACTCTAATATTGCCTCTGAGATGATGTTGGAAGTTTTTTAAGTAAATACAGCCGGTGCAGCCCCAGCTCAGTGCTCAGTGCTGTCGTGACCACTTTGAGCCTCACAAAGTCAGACAACCACCGTTTCTCTCAACATTAATATTCACCAGCAACTGCTTCAAAGAGAATTCCTTTACAAATCCAGGAATATCTCTCCTGTGGATTCTCTCCTTTGACATTTCACCACTGTAGATGTCCCTGTGGCTGAATGGCTTGAAAAGTGCATCTTCAGCGCTTCAGACTATGTATTATTCGCGCTTATTTGCCAAGTGGAGTCTGTATAGGTTATATATAATTCATTTTTGCTCCCCAGCCGAGGCAAGGTCAGATCTATTTGGATGGCATTTCAACAGCAACTAATATTAATATGTATAACTGTGGCGAGCCTTTCACCGTTTGACTCTCTCCTTTGAGTGTGTCAATCATATGGGAACAAATACACATGGCTACATAATAGGTTTTGGAGAGCTACTATAGAAAAGGTTCAACTACTGCTGGAGTGGGGACAATCCATTTGTATTAATGAGGACTTGTATCATTTCTTAGAATACAGAAATATGACTGTAAAAGCCACTTTTGTTAAGCAATATTTAAATAATTATTAAAAAACTCATCCATTTAAATTTTCAGATTTCTTGAGACCATAAGTTGTTTGATATTGGCAATATTGGCATGATATATTACTAGCTTCTGTACAAAACACAAGAATGACTTGAATTCAGCTTTTAAGTAAAATTTTTCTGATGAGGGGACAACATTACATCATGGGAGAAAGCATCATGGGAGAATATATTTAAAAATATTGCCTGACTTTTTGGAGCTTTCTCCCATGGAATAATGCTGTTCCCTCATCGAAAACACACTTGCAGTTGTGTTTTGTTTTATTCGCGCTTATTTGAGTAATCCTGTATTCTTTGGCGCTGCCTTTCTAAGGCCTCAGAACCTCCACCTCTTCCACGAACCCACATCCACTCCAAAAAGAACTGACTAATCAACAGGCCCTCTACATTCCATCTGCTCTCTTCATTTATCCCCCATAAAAGTGTACAGCTCTGCTTCCACTGATTCCTCAAAGCTATTTTTCATTTTGTAGTAAAATGACATAATACAAAAAGTTTAAGAAAATAAACTGCTCTTTTTCTATAAGTTTTTTTTTAATATTTTCTTTTAGTCACAATGTTTTTAATTGTTGTAAAACATGCAAAGCTGTTCTAGAGGCAACCACGATTTGTTTCAAAACAAAAAACATACAAACCCCTTGAAATATCACTGTCCCATTCATTCATGCTTATTAAAAGCCAAAAACTATTCACCCAATCCTACTACCTAGCGATGTCAAGATCAGAGACAGCACTGAGTCGGCCTCTAAGAAATTGTATGTAAAATGACTAGAGCGACACATACAATGTTACAGTGCATTTGTCTTTTTCATGCATTATAATGATCTAATGATGTTATAGATCAAGTGAAAGTGGAAGTGGTGGAAGGCAGGTGCTTTAGCTACCCAATCCCCGATCAGCAGTTCTGGCAACTGGGACACGGGATGTCAACTTATTTCTTATGAATGTTAAAACCTTCAAATGGTTCTTGAGACAACACCTCTACTACATTCTCTGTTTTTCCCCTGTGGGTTGAGGTTATTATCACAGAGCAACAGGAATGACTGGTAATCTGTGAGATACGCTGCCTAGTGCTATGTTTAGCACAAATATTGAGTACTGTGCTGTGTTTATGGTATTGATTTATGCTAATTGGCCAAGCACGTCTTGATTTAGCTGTGTATTGCACGTCTACAGTAGAAATTAGCCTCTAACTCAGTACGTCGCCACACTAAGGTTGGCTCTGCATTCTGTTTGCTCCAATAAGACACAGGTCAGAACTAGGGAATCCATTTTTTTGGCTCCCAATCGTTCATTTAACATTTAGTTTTGGGTGATCTGAGTTCCGATACCGATATTTTAGATTTTTTTTTTTTTTTTTCAGTTTGTAAAAACACCTAACATATTGCATAACTATGTTTTTATGCTAAATGCCTGTACAAAACAGCAGCAGTGTGCATTACTCTCACAGTGGCATCAGTGAGGAAACTTAAAGTAAAGTGTTTTAGTTTAAGGCCTCTCTCTGCTTCTAAAAGCCAGGTCTATTATCATGTATACACACCATGAGGCCAGTGAAAAAACACTAAGCAGAGCATGTGGCTAATTAGCGTACACCAGCACTGAAAGGAGGATAATTCCACTGAAGTTGATTATACGAAAGAGCCTCTTTTGACATCATCCAAAATAAAAAATTGCAAAATGCATTTGTTTTTTGAACAGAGCCCTACTGCAGACATGTTTGGTCACATCGTGGTGGTTTGTGTTTTGGTTTGTGGAAGATCTAAAACACAGGATCATGTGACTTAATACAATCCAATCTGATCATTTAAAAATTCCTTGATAGGAGAGATCAGGATATCCCTCATCAGAACCACTATTGCACTAACAATAAACTGTGTAAAAATAGACCACTACTACAGATCCATGATTGAATGTGATGTTTTCCAACTAACATGTACAGTAAGAATGGGTTTTTTGATTTGATTTTGAGCTGGCAATACATGCATTTATATATAGGTTTTGGTGACATCAAGTAGCCAAAGTCCAACAGGGATCGAGAACAACCATCCTCTACCAAAACTAGGCTGGTGTCTGCCTTTTATAAAAAAAAAAAAAAAAAAGCTCAAGACAAAGAAATGACCCCATCATTATTTTTTCACATTTTTCATCTGGTGTATACGACCCAAGCCCCTGGCCCAGTTTGGCTGCACCCTTCAGGGCAAAAGTAAACCAACGCTTCACAATCGATCACGGGGCACACTTGTCAGGACTGGCCTAATAAAACGCTGGTGTAAATAATGCAGCGGGGGAGATACGGCGCGCTCCACCATTTGCTGTGAGCAGATATGGGCCATAAAAACACAGCAGCCCTGTTCGTCTCAATCTGCACCCTGCCTCACTCACTCACTCTGCCACAAAACCAACATTTGGGAAAAACACAACTCCAGATGCCTCATTTTCCATCTGCTTAAACGGGATGATTTGTTTACTTTCTAGCAAAGGGCGTGTACTTGTACACATGAGTTGTACACATGAGTATTTGAAGATTGAGGAGTTGTGTGTTGGAAAACATTTACTGGTAAACACATTCATTATGGGGGAATATTAGGAGACAAAACAAAAAGGCATTTACTTTGATTAAAGTTTTCTTATAATGCATGACTTGCCAATGTTTTTCAGAAACTCCAGGTATCACTAATTGCATATTAGTACTGATTTTCAATACATTTTTTCCTGTATCCATGTAGTTTCAGGGGATGGCTTCCAACATTACAACCTTTCGATGCGATACCAAGCCCGGATCTAACAATATCAATACTGATTCCGATACCACCCCTTACAGTCACAACCATTGTTTTTTCTTTTAAATTAATTTAATTTTGTAAAGTATACAAGCCTATATGCATACACATATTACAAATAATGGCTTCTTTATGCCACTGGAGAAGTAGAACTCAATGGATTGAGTTGGACCTGCCACTGTAGAGCATACATGAAGGATCAAGTGGAATTTGTATTATATTAAAAACATTAATACTTATTACATTACTACTAAAGTATCGATATTTTCAGATTGGTATCAATACCACAATTAAATCACAGGAATCATGAGTATTGATACTTTTGGTATCGATTTGCACATACCTACAAAGGAACCATCTGTGACCTTTCAAGTTTATTCCAATCATTGCAATTTCCTGTTGTTTACATTAGTAATGGTAAAACAGCAACATATTCAAACATAAAATAGCTAGTACTTACAGCTAGGACTAGCACGCCATTGGTCAAACCACCTTGGTTCAGATGAAAACACATTGTCCTGAGTCGGACCAGATTTTAATAAAAAAGAAGAAAATTCAAATACATATTAGTTAGTGACATAAATAAATAAAATCAGTGCATCTATACATTGTATTTGTTAATTGCATGGCTATAATTGCTCTGCTACTGCTTAGTGTGCAGTAAAGATAAAGTGTTTCTTTCTACAGTCTTATTTAGCTGCCCAACTATAATCTTAACAATTATCTCAAGTCTCAAAATTATATTAAAAAATGAAAGAACTGTTGATAACAAAAACAGTCATGCACACGCACTTCAGTAGAAGTTTTAACAATAGTTGGCAGACTCCTTACCCACACTAATAGCATGCGTTAGCCTTTTTATGATTTCCTGATGAAAGGCTCTGGCGACCTTTGACACAAATCCTGTCTGACCATAATAAGTCAGTAAGGAGCCCATACACTCTCTGAGAAACATGTTCCTCTCAATGTCATTGTTTCTGTGCAGTGAACCCAGAGGCCGGCACATTGTGATATGCAGAGTAGTGCCTTTGATATATGTCTCACTGTCAAAATTCATACTTTTCACACTCCCGTCTGCTCGGCCCTGCGTGAGTGTTTTTAGCCAGCACAATGGAGATGTCATACAGCGACATGTGGAGAGCCACAGCCCCTCTCTGAGACCGCAGAGGCCCCGTAGGACACAAGTGGAAAGCCCTTCTTGGTGGAAAAACAATACTTCCTTTACCCCCTCGACTACTGTGGAGTGCACTCTGGTAGGTGGCTGCTGATAATGACAGCAGGAAGGAAAGCAGTGACTTTGGAAGTGACTGGGTTTGATATACAAGCCACGGTTAATTGGGGCCTTTATGAGGAGATGCAGATCGGGTTGCCCTCTCACAATAGGGCCAACTTCCATAAGCTTTGTTCACATAATGTATTTATGACTTGGACAATTGTGCATTACACCAGTGACATTGAAGGGTCAACTTCTGAGTACTCCAACCGTAACATTTGGATATAATTTATAATGCACACTATGGACCTTGTTAACATGTGCACCTTAAGACCTTGGATCACTTAGTACTAATGCATTTTAAATTTTAACCAGCTTTACTGGATAGGTCTTGAAGGTTAAGACACTGTATGTGAATGAACAATGTGGTCCAATTGGTGTGCCATTTTCATGCCATCCTAAGTTACCTTAAATGCTGCATTCATTATACCTTGGAATTTTGGAAATCCCAACTTCCAACACAAAAAACTGTCAGTGAATGCAAACTCGGGTTGGGATTTTTGCTTGGAAACTTGCAGAAATCTAGTGGTCTGAGTTTCCAGAGTTGACGTCACAATCATTGCGACTGCTATGTAAATGCCATACATACATAAAAATGTTATGGGCTTTTATGTTGATCTCTTGACTTTTTTTAGCTGTTCTTTTTTTGTTTTTTTTAAAGACAGGCCTTCTGAGTTTCTGCTTTGCCATGAATGCAGCTTAAATCCTTTACTCCCTTTACTCACCAGCTCAGCTCAAGTAACAATTAGAAAGCAACCTGCAAGATAAGCAAGATGAAAAGCAACCTGGGTTAAGCGGTAACTCATGACTCCATCTAGTGGTGCATGGTAATGTCACAGGCTGATCACAATTAGTTTCTGATTCTTAACATTTCAAAAACATATTTGTTCAAGTTTGTGATTTATTATTTATATGTTGCTTAACCACCATGTAAAAGAGACTGTTGCAGTGACTTTTGTTAGTATAGTCTGGTAGTCTCCTTACTTATTATTTCTATAAAATCACATAGGAATTGATAGGACTGAACAGTATCTAAAGGTGAAAAATATATCACGTCATTCATCATTTATATTGAAATTACACTTGACCTACACAACACACCAAGAGACCAAACAGACTCAGCCTAATCTGAATTACAAATATCCAACCCTCTCATCCCGCGCAATGCCAGGAAACTGTGTTTAACAAGCTCAACCAACTCAAATAGATGTTCCTCTCTCATTCTCAGCCAAAGGAAATAAACAGGCTGTAAACATTTAAATAGCGGCCCAAGAAGCTGCCCTATATCATCATTTGGGTGCAAAGTGGAGCAGTGAGAAGCAGCCAATAAGAGCTGTGTGCTGCTTTTGAGCATGCCAGCCAAGTAAAACTGCCCACTAACAGCCTGCGGATTGAGGACATAACACGGACTTTCATAAAACATAGCACTTTGGGCTGTTCACACAAGGCACTCTCTCAGCTGCTCCTTCAGGAGGGTTAGTTGAAGGAGTCGGCCAAGATCATTTATAGGAGCAACATGTACATTTGTTTAGATGGAGTCTGCTAGAACTGTTGATGTTTGTACATTCTCATAAGCACTCTAGTTTTCTTTATTTAGTTAGAAAATGTGCATGCACCATGAGTCTACATAGATCGCTCATGTTAGAAAATAATGGCACACTCATAGAACTGGAGTTACATCCAGGGTAAATTAATTTAAAGCAGTTTTACCTTTGAATTTTAATCCACGTTTTACAGAAACAAGGTTATTTTACTTTACTAGGGTATATACTGTATATTCTTAAATCAGTTTCACCATCTTATCTACAGCAATATTCAGACTTCAAATAAGCTAAACAAACAACATATTTTTCCGCATTATGGCCTACTTTAAGTGCTGGTAAAACACGTGAGAGCCGTGAGAAGAGAACATGGATGCAGAGTCATTGAAAGGAGGCATCTAAACCAGCCAATAAAATCCAGACAGATGGCCACCCAATACCCAACATTAAAATGACTGGTGTGACGTCATTGCTTGCTGTTTGTCCTTGACTCTGTAAATAAAGTTGTGCAGATTAACACTATTTTACTGAAGCTGAATAATAAACTGTGGACGACTATCCTAGTTTGTAAATGATTTAGCAAAATGAAGTTCAATATTATATGTAAGGTGGCAAGTACAATTGAACTAAAACGTCTTAACAAAAAGAGGAATATTTAGAGCAGTTCATAGTCTAGCTGACAACTCTTTACTTTTCCCCAATCAAGCTCATGGACAATCAATAGAACTCAACAGGATGTTATTAAAAATGAATTATGTGCAGATTTTCTTTTCTTGAATGAACATAACTAAGTTGCTTTGAAAATCCTCACGGACTGTGGATCGGCTGGTGCCCTCCTGCTGAGTCCATGTATAGAGAGTTGAGTTCTGCACAGCAGCTGCTGCGGGCTGCGTCTATAAACACTTATTTGGCAACCTTGGTGTGCAAGGTTTATCCTCTACCACTGTGAATATGTTAAGCATCACTGCTGCTGGAAAAAATCATAGAGACACATAAAAATGTCTCTTTCAGAATGTTATTTTGCTACACGCTGAGAAATATGATGAGGAGATCGACAGGGGGCCAGGCACAGAAAATCTCATAAGAAGTCGGGTGGAAGCTGCATCTAATCACAAATTTTGATGTGTACAAAACTCACACCAGTGTAAGCATTGAGAAAAACAAACTGCGATAGAATATTCACAGCATATTCAAATGTCAAAGGTAAACACAAGTTCAGAGCTCTGTAGGGCACTGCATGACCACTTTGTGAGGCTAACTATGTGACCTTCATTCAGTGAGAATCAGCACTCAGAAAGCTCAGTTCAATTAACATGGACTGACCACAAGTGCAGCAGAGCATGGGCAAGTAGCTCATGACTCCATCTAGTGGTGCAGGGTTATGTAACAAGTTGCCTTGTGTTTGCCATTCTTCAGATGACACCTCTGCAACAAAATACACTGGTTTCTGTGGTCAATAAGGTTAGTGATTCCAAAACTTTGTGCCCCAGCACTCTGGTAGGCTATAAAGGTACTGTAGGTTGGCCGCCAGAGGTTGTTTATTTAGTGTGAAATTAAACTTTGTTTAAATTTAGTTTGAAATGGCTCACAAGCAGGTCTGACTGAAGTGAAAAGTTGAGATTGGGTGGGAGTCCTGAACGGGATTTCCAGATTTTTTTGAGAAGCATGACACTCTTGACTTTGGGGATGGCTGACACAAATGTTGTCATTAATCTATACTATGTTTAACAGTGACCCTTGCGACAAATGTATTATTTACCTTGGCTTTTCTTATGCCTTTTTTTGGAGAAAATTCTATTCATTACATCTCATTCAATGTGTACAAAACTGTCATCAGTATAAGAAGCAGCCAAAACAAACAGCAATAGACCATTCATATTCATAAACTCAAATGTCAAAGGTAAACATGAGTTCAGGGCTTTGTATGGAACTCTACGACTGCTTTGTGAGGCTAACTATGTGACCTTCATTCAATAAGAAGTGACACAACAGCACCGTCAATCATAGCCCTACAGCGTTTGACTGCAGACCACTGGAGGTCCACGGTCCTTCAGAGTAAAAGGGGGCTGCAGGGAAGACAGTGGGTGAACAGGCCCCGCACACCCAAGGAGCTAGTGTGGAGCAGGCGCCAGCTGGTCCACACTACTGTAATCTCTGCCATTGATAAAACGGACTCCCCAGTCTGAGGGACACCCGGACCATAGTGTTGGGACGAGGAACTAGCGCTTTCTGACGGGGCTTTGGGTCTTCAAAACACTGGCAGCCCCATAGAGGTGCTGCCCGCTGAGAAGGTCTATGGGCAGGGGTTTTCTAAAGACAGCCAGTAGCTTTGGCTCTGAAAGGAATTTAAGGAAATGTGGACAAAGCCAATGAACAAGCTGGGAGGGACTGCTGGGTGCCACCTTCTGTGAAGCCATTAGGGAATAGTTCAAATACCTTTAAGTGCTTTGACTGGTACTGACAGGTGAGAGGTAAAACACATATGTTATAAAGCTTTGAAACATTAAATAGTTGTAATGAGTCTTTAAAAACCTTCTTTGATTGGGTAATACTTAAAATAATCCAAACAATAACTACAAATGCCCCTGTTGTATGGCAACTTACATGGAAAGTATGTCAGTGTTTTATCTTTTGAGAAGAACTGACCTTAAGACATCATCTAGAGGTTTAATAGTTGACCATGTCAATTCTGACAAGGTTTTACCAAGCACATGTTTACATACTAAGGGGTTTGTTTTCTTTCTAACAAGGGATAATCCCATTGGGAAGATAGACTGCATGGTTTGTCAACTGTCAAAACATAGAAAAAGAAAAAGTCCTCCGAGGGTGGTTGTTCAAGTGCTGTCTATATCTGGATCTGACTATACAACCAAACAGCCATGGGGGCATGGATTGGGAGGGGTTTGGGGCTACTGCAGCTTTAAATAAAAACATTTCTACTATTACACTGACATGATAATAGAAATGTTTTAAAGGATATAGAAATACAAACTTGTAGTTTTGGTGTTTGCCAGCTAACTTGAAACGTATAGCATTACAGAAACAATACACCCTGCGGAAGAGGTCTTGGTCCCTATGTATGAGATCAATGTGTTTTTATTCGATGTTCCTACTACCAAAAATGTATGATTGAAACAAAATGGAAAAAAAAAGAAGAGACCAAAATGTGGATATCAATTTCTTCCATTTTCTTATTTCTTCAATTAAATTTCTCTAAATCACACTTTCCACTCATCCCATGTTAATGATTCTTGACCTTTTGAATCATAATAAAATATGATTAAGAAACATGGCGTTTGTCCCTTTATCTCACCCTTTAATTAATCACAAGCAGCCCTCTGAGAAAGTCTGACATTTGCCCAAGATAAAATGTAAATGTTTGTATAATTATTAGAACCTCAGACCTGGAGACCCCCTCACAGTAAGTGTCAAGTGTCTTATTTTTGACATAATTCTCATGATATTTAACATTTTCAGGGAGGAATTTTTTGGACATTTACACATTTTCCTGTAACACATAAAATTTTGGAACAATAAAAAAACGTGCATGGCGCCAACAAATACATACTACACCGTTAAAATGTCAACTTATTGGTAATAAATACGATATATGAGCGCTCCGTTAATGTCAGTGTTGCAGTCGAGTCACTCTCAAGTCCTTATTCTTTGAGTCTAAGTCCAAGTTGCAGGACTGTAGGACTAGTTTGAATTAACAATAGTAATGCATTAGTCTTATATACCGCTTTACTAGACACTTAAAGTTGCTTTAGAATTTGGTTCATTAATCATTCATTCTTCAGTCACACTCGCTGGTGGAAATGTGGCTGCCATTGTATGTCTATGGCCCCTCCAATCACCTCAAACACAGAATCACACTGACACATTCATACAGGCAAGGTGAGTGAAGTGTCTTGCCCAAAGACACAACGACAGTGGGCAAATGTCTATAGCAACTGAGCTAATGCCAAATGGAAGTCCATGTCCAAGTCATTCAAATAAAGCCTGAGCCAAGTCTGACTCATTAAAAGAAACATTGAACTCAAGTCATTATCACCTTAGAGCAATTCCAAGTCTTAAATCTTGAATTCAAACCATTTAAGTAGGGCCTGATTGGAGTTTTCTTAATTGTGCCAGAATGTAACCTGTGAAACACAAATGCAGTCACCATTTTAATTGAATTTGAGGTTACAAAAATCCACTGAAATGGTGCAATAGTTTTCTATGAACAGGTCTTGGATGGATATTGCACCCCACTGTGAATTCCAATGCCTTTAAAACGTAGAATATTTAGTCAATATCAAACAATGTCAAACCACCTTTGAAAAGATAATATATTATGCATAAATATGGAGGTGCGCTCTGCACGTGGCTGCGTCTCAAGAGAGGCACCTATGATCAAGTCCATGGTGTGCAAGTCTGAGCCAATATTTTAAGCTTTTAACATATTCCGTGTGTCACCTTTGGATGATCAGGCTTGTAATTAATACCCATTAAAAAATAATCTAGCCATTACAGAGAGGGCAAAGCTGCTTACCTTAAAGATACCATTAGTGGTGATATGCTGGTGAAAAATAGTGTCATACTAATACTCTTGGTTGTTATTTGACTTTGGATGTTCCATAGTTTATTATACGTGTAAGCACGTATAATAACACATATAATAGCACATATAACCTATTCAATCCTGCACCAATATCAGTGTCAGTGTTTTAGCATGGGGAGTAAAAACCTTACTTATTTTGGCCCTAAAAGCAGTATGACTCAATGCCTTTATTTCCCTCGGATATGAAACAGAATAGCAGTATTTTTGAAGAGTCCACTGGTGAAAGCCAATACATCACAGTGGCATGCCAATTCAAGACAGTCCCGTTAGCAAGGGCCGGTGTACTCACATGGGGCACTTTTCCTCGGGGCCTACCTGAGCCGTCACACGCTCTTCCATCTAACAGCCTCTCGCTCTAATAACTGTGCGTCCCATCACTGAGAGAGCCTGCCGTGTGACAGATCAACGTCGACAGGTAGTTTCAAGGCCGCTGCTCATATTGCCCAGATTGGAGAGCGGCACATTTTCCGGAGGGCTCAGCTGTATCTACTGGCTACATTATATAATAAACTTTATTTGTGTATCAGTTCCAAATGCAGTTACAAAGTGCTTTACGGACAATAAAGCCCTAGAGGTATCAGGAAAAAAAAAATACAGATGCACATGTTTTCTGGTTACGTTAATGCAAATTCAATTCTGTAATCCTACCACAGCACTTTCGAAATCGTAAAACCAAGCATTTTCACTATGACTTAAGCTCAAAGATGTAGTTTTTTTTATCACTGATACTGACAACTGCAGCAGGTTGGGATGCTTATAGTATCAAAGTGGTAGAAAAATACAAGTACAACAGAGGACCTGGCTACACATACATTTTTCAGTGCATTTTAAAAAATATTTTTAAACTGAAAAAAACAGAAATGTGTGGATGGACAAAGCAGAGCTTCTAATACTCGCACCAACATCACTATATCTAGAATATAACTATAACTATATCTAACTATATCTAGAATACAAAGCAAAAACAGAATAATATATTTTTACACAGCAACTGGCTTCAAGAAAAAAAGCTTTTCATAGACTTTTTTAAAGACTTATTTCAACAGTGTGTATAATACGCACGCTACAGTAGGTCTTTATATAGTGGTCTAGAAGAAAGAAAAAGAGAGCTAATAGAAAACAATAAATCTTTGCAGCAAACATACTATATAACCTACTATTTATCCTAAAATGCTAATGCTAAATGGGTTAATGACTTTCTGGCTGAGTCTAAATGTCATCCCTAATCATTATAGTGCACTATATAGTGGACATGACATTTTGTAGTGGAGTCTGTCAATGAAAAGTAGTGGACTCAACGTTTCCCACAATGCATTGTGAAAAGTAGTGGACAGCAATGCTCACTGCAATGCATTCTGGTCAATATAGACCAGAATGCTTTTCAAGTTTTGGAGGAGAGCAGTGGGATGTGATACATCTTTATACTTTATACAAAACTTTTGAATGAAACCAGTTAGAGATGCTATTTTTATGTTCTATCATATTGTAATCATGAATGCATTGCTCTTAAATAAGCCAATAATGTAAAATTGATAATGTTAGCTTATCTTAGCTTGTACCATGGATGTAGTATAGAACTGAATGATGTCATGACTGCCGTTGTTTTCAATAGCTGTACTCATTGATGCCTGATGCTAAAAAAAGTTTTTTTACTTCCGCGTTGAGCATCCCATAGAGCAGGCGCACTGCAGCTCTGGAGCATGCGTGCAGTGACCAATAGACACAATGGCGGGATAGAGCGGTGATGTCAAAATCAATAAAAAGTAATTTTTTTGCCAGAATAAGGTTTTTAACAGAGAAAAGGTCCATGATATGAAAATACATAATAATCTCCAGTTCAGAACACCAGGTGTTTCTTTTCACATTGTGCTTTATGGGAGAAATCCTTTCTGGGCCCAAAAGGAATCCGTTCACTATATAATTTACTATACAGTGCAGGACTATAGTGTAATATATGGCTTAGGGACTAGACTGGGGCGATGGTGGCGCAGTGGGTTAAGCCTTCGCCCAGCAACCGGAGGGTAGCCGGTTCGATCTGAAGCACATACTGGGCAAGACACTTCACCCACCTTGCCTGTGTGAATGTGTTAGTGTGGTTGTGTTTGGTGGTGGTCGGAGGGGCCGTTGGCGCAGATTGGCAGCCACGCTTCTGTCAGTCTGCCCCAGGGCAGCAAGTAGCTCACCACCACTGAGTGTGACTGAGGAGTGAATGAATAATAGATCAAAAATTGTAAAGCGACTATGAGTTGTGTGAAAAGCGCTATATAAAATTGATGTATTATTATTAGACTAGGGATGACATTTAGATACAGCCTCTGTTAAAATGTAGATAGAGGACATAGTGCGTTGTCTCTGGACTGAACACATAAAAACTCACAATTTTGGAAAAAGCTTGGATGGAGATGTACCAAGGGAAAAAAAGCGAAAGGATCCTGCCATGACACAGATGTAGGTTCCTCTATAGGTAAATGCATTTTTAGGTAACTTTAGCTTCAAAATATTAACTTTACTTTATAAAGCCAACATTGCCTCAGCAATGTAGTCTACAAACAAAGCTACAATGTGCTACATATTCTTGGGCATATTATCTTTAATGTAGAGTATAATGTATAATAACTGATATTTTTGCCTGTATTATATCCCTGTTGTAGCTCAATAACTTTGGAATTTAAAAAGTATAATGAACTCGAACTGAAGAATATAGTGCTGTATTTTTTTTAAGCCAAGGAGTGGATAGTGTACATGAGCCCTATAGCTACTTTCCTAGTAATGCAATCTTTCTGCTAACACGCTTCCACATTCCCACCTTCTTTACTGTGAAAATCATGAGCACCCCAGCTGCCCCTGCTGCCAACTTCAATACCCATCTTCAGAGGCAGCACTTCATATGGAAAGGCAGAGGCAGAAAATACTCACTGCTGGCTGGCCACAGTTTCCATGGAGACCGCAGCCTCCTTCCTCCTTAAGAAGCGTAAACACTGAGCAAACATGAGACCATTCATAGAAATTGTTTCCTAATCTTGTTATTTCTCATTTTCATGCCAGAATGGATATTAGATTACAAGTGTGGCAGAGTTGGGATAGAATATGGATTTTAAAATCTGTCTGCAGTGGACAGTACAGTGTAATATATATTGCTGTAATTAGCTGTTTCATTTGGGAGTTTCAAATACTGAGTGTTAGGAAATGTACATGCCTTAATTGTGTTTTAATTAACCACTATGTGCAGAGCTTTATTAAAATGAGATGTTACATTTACAGTGTTCTGTGGAGAGATGACAGGTGTCTGCTGTTGTGACGACTGTATGGAGTGGATTATTTTCCATAAGATTTTTGACATTGATTGGCAGGTGTCTACAGCATGTATTTCACTGTGTTTTACCTGTCTCATTGTAATACAGTAAAGTTTGGTCAGTGCGCCATCTCCACCTTTATACCTCAGTCATGCTACCATGTATTGATGAGGATTCATTTACCTTTTATGCACAAATAGGAGTCACTGTGATAACAAGCAATGTCCCAGCGAGCTACACTACATGACAGCCCATAGAACATGCTAGTGTCCACAGGGCTTTTTAAAACTAAATAACGGCAACAAGACAATAAAAATGGACTTGACAAATTTGGTTTTAATTAGCTAGCTACAGAGAAAGCAGACACACATACAATATGTAAGCCTGGCCAGCCAGCCCCTCCTACTTTTTTTTTTTCGAAAGCAGGACAGTCTCGTTCTTGACTTGCAGTGAACCATTCCCCCCCTCGTGGCTGATTTGGAACTGGCCTATCACTGCCATTTATCTGCAGCACATTTTACAAATACAGAAGCTAATCTCCTCTCAACAGTAACCAAGATAGCACCAGAGTGAAATTTTATTAACTTCTCTCACTCGATTAACAGTGCTTAATGCTTTCCTTTGTCACCTGTTGGTTCTGCTGAAGTCCTCGTTGTTCAGTCCTCTGTGGGATTTTTGTGTTCGTCCTGTTTCCATTTTAACAACAGTAAAGTCCTGTTGACGTTCGACATAACAACCACATTAAACAAAAAAAACACTTTTTACACAAGTCTTTGTACAACTGGCTTCTGTTGCTGTCCCCGTTCAGAAATAAGTACAGAGCTACTCATAATACAGCATATTATGGTGTTTTATGGCAAAACAGGCAATTGACCATACTTGTTTGGATAAGCGGTGCACTGCTTCTGCCCTTTGTTTCTTTTTCATTTCTTTGATTGGTTACTTTGCCTGTCAATGTTCCACCCAAAGAAACAAAACTTACACAAAGGGTTAATACACTAACTTCTTTGTATAGAATAGGAAAATAGTTTATCAGGCTTAAATAACAGCTATAATGACTATAAAAATTGACTTGATGCTCAAATTGTGCATGCATTTGTGCTGTGCCTGGCTGGAACCACCTCTTCCAACTGTGCCAAATCCAAGAAATCATGCTGTGCCAAACTTTAAGGTGTGAGATATGCTCAGGCACAGTATGGCTGGCACTGTCAATGCAGCCTTTGCACATAGTACCTATGTGAACTAACTCAAAAGTTAAGCTTCATTTGACATCTTATCAGTCTACACAATTTGGTGAGATCAAACTTCATAACTTACTTAGCGGATTCTAGTAACATTTATTTTTAATTTTGAGCAAAAGCCTTTCCATTAACACACTTGTAACATACTTATATTCACAGCTTTAAAAAACTTTAAAAAACTAAACTAAAAAAAAAGGGTGCGATCCCACATTCATTCATGTTCCAAAAAATTCAAGTGGACAAGGAACTTTAACATCAGAAAGACAGATAACGAATGCTGCAATATCATATACACCTTGTAAATAATGTCTGCCAGGAAAAACCATAAACAGGCATTCTCAACACAAGACCACCTGGGATCGTGAGTGTCGGTAATAACATGGGCTTTCTGAAAAACCCACAGTGCCCCTCTAAAGCTAAACATTATGAACACAAAGCCTTTAGGTTTCAAAGTAAAATCATCTCCTTTCTCCTCCAGTGAACTTTTTGTACTATGAGCCCTGTCGTATAAATCAGCTCCGTTTGCCCCATGGTTGTGGATGAGATATGGATTCCGCACACTACTCCTGTAAAGCAAGCTTGACCTATTTGCACCACAGTAATCTCCCACTCTTTTGTGCCGTGTTTGATGACACTTTATCTACACCTCCCGTTTTTTTTTGTTTTTTTTCAGAGCTGAAACATAAGACAGAGGGGTTAGCTGCTTCATGCCTCCTGCATTTGCTGGTCTGCTGAATTTCAAAAGGAAGAACTATCTTTGCACTCCAGAAGCAGAATGTCCCCAGGTCAGCCCTCTATATCATGTCCAAATATGAAAAGGCTGTCAGGGGGGGTAGGGGGCCGGTGAAATAAACACCCCTTGACCAGTGGGACCCTTCTTCATCCATCATAGCCCCGCGACAAGCACACATGCGCTGGGAAAACACATACAGTATCCATTAATGGAATTAAACGCACCATAAACAGGGACCGTCCTCCTGATACTAAAGCTAATTATGTGGGCTGAGTGTGGACAATAAACAGGAGTGGGCGCAGTTAGCCATGGCTAGCCTGGGCTCCTATATGAATGGGGGCTAGTTTTAATAGCTCCTTTAATGTTTTTGATAATGATAAAAATGGTGCCTCAGTAAGCCTTGTGCCCCATTTAGGCTCTTTTCTTTTAGTCTCTCTTTTTTTTAATTTTTAATTTTTTACTTTCCATCCATCCATCTTCCGCTTTATCCCGGGCCAGGTCGCGGGGGCAGCAGTCTAAACAGGGGCAACCAGACATCCCTCTCCCCAAACACTTCCTCCAGCTCCTCTGGAGGAACCCCAAGGCATTCCCAGGCCAGCTGAGAGACGTAGTCCCTCCAGTGTGTCCTAGGTCTTCCCCGGGGCCTCCTCCTGGTGGGACATGCCCAGAACACCTCCCCAGGGAGATGTCCCGGAGACATCCGAACCAGATGCCCAAGCCACCTCAGCTGACTCCTCTCGATATGGAGGAGCAGCGGCTCTAGTCCGAGCCCCCCCCCCAGGTAACCAAGCTCCTCACCCTATCTCTAAGGGAGCACCCAGCCACCCTGCGGAGGAAACTCATTACGGCCGCTTGTATCCGGGCTCTTGTCCTTTCGGTCATGACCCAAAGCTCATGACCATAGGTGAGAGTAGGAACATAGATCGACCGGTAAATTGAGAGCTTCGCCTTTCGGCTTAGCTACTTCTTCACCACAACAGACCGATACAATGACTGCATTAGTGCAGACGCTGCACCAATCCTCCTGTCAATCTCACACTCCATCATTCCCTCACTCGTGAACAAGACCCCGAGATACTTAAACTCCTCCACTTGAGGCAGGAACTCTCCTCTGACCTGGAGAGGGCAGGCCACCCTTTTCCGGTCGAGAACCATGGCCTCAGACTTGGAGGTGCTGATTCTCATCTCAGCCGCTTCACACTTGGCTGCAAACCGTCCCAGTGCACCCTGAAGGTCCTGGTTTGATGAAGCCAACAGGACAACATCATCCGCAAAAAGCAGAGATAAAATCCTGTAGTCCCCAAATCGGACTCCGTCCGGCCCCTGGCTGCGCCTAGAAATTCTGTCCATATTTTTTTTTTTACTTTGACATCTTGAATTTGATGTATATGGCATACAATCTTATTTCATAATACGGAAACACAGGAAAGCTGCTAGGGGTTAGCCATAGCTACAGCATGCAAAATGCAAAAGTGACAGCTCTACGTAGACACTTGAAACTAGGAAGTATTCCTGCATGTTTCTAAAGCCCATACACCATCACCGGATGCGCTCTGATAATGTCAGAGCTCATTTATCATCTCTTAACTTCATGTTGCTATTAGCGTGCTAATTAGCCATTTTACGTTGAAATGATGCCAGCAGAGGGCGACACCTCATCCAAGAGTCCTCTGCAAAAGTCAAAGTACCAGCTCCACAAACAAAGACGTTTTCTACATTATTTTAGGTTCTAAAATGTGAAAAGGGGGTCATGGTGGCAGAGAGGTTAGTGTTCTCACCTCCCAGCAAGGAAATCGTGGGTTTGTTCTTTGGGCCGACCAACACACAAACTCTCTGGGTGGGGTCTGCATGTCCTTCCCATGTTACCGTGGGTTCTCTCTGGGTACTCCAGCTTCCCCCCACCGTTCAAAGACATAACAACACATCAAATTTGTATAGCGCTTTTTAGGACATTCAAAGACATGCATGTGTTAGGTGAATTGATGACTCTAAATGGCCTCTAGTGAATGAATGTGAGAGTGAATGATTGTCTGTCTGTGTATGTATGTGAAATATTAATGCAAAGGCAATTCACAGAAGAAGGAAGTCCAAAGTGTTCAGGAAGTTTTTCTCAAATAAATATTCTGTATTGAAGGTGCTCTTTGGTGCTCGGAAAGAAAAAACTTGCAAAAAAGTGAAACAAACAGCCTCCTCACCCTGACGAAGGCTTTGTTGGTATGCATATGTTTAAGTACAACCTAGCACACTATGTTTTTAAAGTTTTTCAAAGATTTTATAAAAAGCCACAATTTTATATATAGCCACAAATGAAAGGCTTTTTATTTTTCAGGTAAATAAAAAGTGCCTCGGTTTCTCTTCACTAATGCAAAGGTCCAAAATTATTTCAAAAACCCTGAAAAAGCACAATAGAGGACCTTTAAAAAAATGCAGTTTTTGAGGACAGTTGTAATGTATCTAAATGTATCTAAAATAAATAAGTTAAATTTTTTTTTTCCACCGCAATACTATGCATTTTTTTTACTTTATTACTCTTTCACAAGTAATAATTATGTTGGTTACTTTACCTTGAGTACAAAATATTATTTTAAGGCTGCAGTGCTTTTGAGTGCTACTTCCACCTCTGCAAATACAAAGCTTTTGGCACTTACAGGTCTGCCCACAATGGCAACCTCACACATTTTAACCACCTGCCTTGCAGACAATGGAAGCTGTTTTTATGTTTATGCAGTGGAGGAAAATGTCACTTCCAGTACAATGTACCACTGCACTTTGCTGCTCCTGAGTTCAGCAGAGTGGAGTCCTGCTGGGAGAGAGGAAAGGTTGTATTAGTGCTTTATGATGCACTCACACAACAGTGATACCGCAGTCCACTGAACTAGAAAGTGTCAATTCCCTACCGCAACTGCACTTTCTATTTGCTTTTTAATGTGTTGTATGGATTCATCTACATAGCCAATGTTAATCCCTAGCATTGCCTCATGTTTGTACAGAGAATTTGATGAAGTGAATCCAATCTTTTGTGTTTCTGCAAAAGGAAGCAGAGGAGGATTTCACAAATCCAATTAGTGGTTTCTGACTGACTCGCACTATTGCATATTAATGGAACAAAGTAATTAGCAAAGAGAAAATAGCCAAGTGCTGTCACTGCTGTTATCAACTGGTAACATGGTTCTGCATATGAGTAGATGGCCATTAATTCCTCAAGGATATGACAAGATTGCCTTATTGATCATCTTTTATGATTTAATTCATCCAATTTTCTTGGCGCAATTAGTGGCTATGTAGAAGGTCAATGACATCAGTGTAGCACATGCAATGCAACACAAGATATGCCTACTCTAAAAGACTCCACTAGCAAGAAAAGAGCTGAAAACTCGCAACTTCTGTCTTACAGTAATGTTTTTTTCTTTATAGACCATAGAAAGTTCAGTTCACCCAAGAAAATTATAAAAAAAATGAATGTCTGATTAAAGAATGAGTGAATATTTATGAACTAAACAAGAAACAAAAGACTAAAAGTACAAAAATATCATATACACGGTAAAATTATGCAGTATCTTCTAGCCTTTCTCTTAAAAACTCTTGCTACAATATGTTCCAGGCATAAATAGAGAGGGTTGTGTTAGAAAGGGCATCCAGCATAAAAACTTGCCATATTACTCAAGGGAATGATTAGCTGTGGTGAGCCTAGACATAAAAGGGAGTAGGACTTTCTTTCAGCCTTTCACACAAACACACCAACATTAACACAGGCAAGGCGGGTGAAGTGGTGTTGCCCAAAGACACAATGTCAGTATGCAATACTGGTAGCAGGGATTGAACTGCCAACCTTCCAGTTAGTGGGTGAACAGCTCTATCTACTGAGCCTCTGCCACCCCTTTTTTCATTAACAATTGTCAAAAACAATACATAAAAACAAACAATATTAGATTTCATTCATCCTGGATGAGCCCCCATTTGGTTTCCTGGGTCAAATTGTGGTGACAAAATGCAGAGACGTGGATTACAAGGAACCACTTACTGAACAACTTGCACCCCCTACAACATTAAAACATTGTATGATGCATTGGTAGTGTGTGTCCAGATGGATAGACGTTGAAGGCCACAGAAAGATTAAATAAAGGCTTGACAGTAAGGAGACTCCACCTATTAGACTGGGACCATGCCCAGTTACATGAAATTACACATGGACCCTGCCTTCTATAGGAAACAGTAAGAGATATGTATGCATCACCACTGTGAAATACTAATAAATTACATGTTCAGAAAAAACACAAACCTCTTTGAAAGGCTAATTACAATCAGCCTTTAGACAAGCTCTTCTTACAGAGTGCTTCAAAATGAGCCTCCAGTTTAATCTATTCAAGAGGCTCTTCACCACGGGCCAACCATCAGCTCATCAGCTAAACAAAGACATAAGCAACTCCAACATATTGAACACATACGTTTCTCTGAGTCTTTATAGTTCCTGCCCGGCTGCATCCCTTCACATAAAGTCCCTCTGCTCATGTCAGTGATTTAGGGTTATTACTCTAGTGGCAACTGGCCTGCCGAGTGGGAAAGGCCTGGGATTAATGAGGCCACTAATAAGAATGCACACAAGGCTGCATTTGTATGTAATAGAGGTTAAAAGATGGAAAGAGCATTGTAAACCAATAGGATTTCAGTCATTTACATGCAGGTAGAGAAAATAGAATTAGTTTCGTACTCTGATTAGTTCTTATATCTTCTTATGCTTTTTGCCCTTAAGGGGTTGTGAGTAGATGAAGCCTATTCTAGCAACTATGGGTCTTAGGTGGAGCAGACGCTAGACACTGGCGAGCAGCTACTTCTACTTTTTCAGCTGCTTCCTTCAGAGTTAGCCTTAGCCAATCATCTCGTGGCGTTCACATTTAGTCAGGCAGAGTTTGTTTTTACACCACATGCCCTTCATGACACAACCCTCTCTGTTTATTTGGGCTTGGGACAGGCACAAAGGTAATTTTTTGGCTGGAGTTTTGGCCCTTCGGGAATCAAACTTTCTTGCAAGACAGGCAGGAGTATTCATCACTTCACCACTGATAGGCAAAGCTCTTCATGTATCACAGAAGAAAAGTAGTAGCTCAATACTAGCAAAAGCTTGGGGGTCATAATTAGTGTAATCTAAGGTAGCAGTAGAGGTCTTAAGTTGGATAAAACATGGTGCCCCACTGAGATGCAGAAAAACAACAATGGAAAAAACACATTAATTCTCCTGAAGCTGAAAGGTGTTGCCAAGGACGGCAAAGAGAATGTACAGTATGTTTTCATCCACAGCCACAATAGCTAGTAGATACATGGTAGAAATATGACAGTGGATTTTCCCAGCCACAGGTGGCTTTTAGCAAGAGGTCAGCCGAGATACCGCTGATGGGAGCTGGCTCCCTGCCAAACACACAGAAGAAAAATGACCAGGCGCAGCCAACTCTACCAGCTCCAGCATGGTGGTAATTTCACATTGCGCTTTCCTCTCAGCCTGTTTACCTGCAGGTCCAGATTGAAAGAGATTCCATGCTGTGTGAAGGCTTGTAAAGAGGTCACAGAGATATGGGCAGCACATTTAGTCTGCCAAATGAAGAAGTATCCAAGAAACTATTCTGGCCTTGTATTACTTTTTGCCATTGTAAAAATGCATTACCTCTCAGCCTCTGGGCTTATTTGTAGGTAATCTTTGCTTGTACCACAATGTGCAAAATATAACCTTCAATCACGCATTCAAAGCCGCATAATTATGCCACATCTGATTTATTTATCTTATTTCAGACTGTACGACTTAAATCTGCTACAATCAGCAGCCTAAAGCTTATCACGCTGCAATAAGCAATGCATCAGATGCTACCACTTAACACTGAACAACATGCAGCATCAGCAAGTATTAGCTCCAGGGGTGTTTATGTGCTTAGACAAAGAGGAAACAAAACAGGAACACAGTTGTAGCTTGTGCTATGGAAAATAGGACAATGTGTTGTAGAGAGAGTTTGAAGTATGCCATATTATTATTAGACATGTTTACATAGCCATCTACTATATAACTGCAGTGAAAAGATGTATAATTCTGGTCATGACAGAATTCTCTGTGGTGTCCTGAATACCTGACACTGTCACAGATAAGTCCCATTATTGTTGTATGTTGGACCAAAAACCACACGCTTGAAATAAAGAAGGAATTTAATTGTGAGGAATTTCACTCACACTATAGTGGGGGTGAGCTACTTCTGTAGCCAGTGCAGCCCTGGGGCAGACTGACGGAGGTGTGGCTGCCATTCTACACCTATGGCCTCTCTGACCACCATCAAACACACAATCACACTGACACATTCATACAGGCAAGGTAGGTGAAGTGTCTTGCCCAAGGACACAACAGTGTGCAAAACCTGTAGGGGGAATCCAACTGCCAACCTCCATGTTAGTGGGTGACTGACTGTGCTACTGCATAATTGCACTGGAAAATGTACTAATTCTACTACTACTATTATTATGCTACAAAGTTGTGAGGTGCCTCCAGGCCATCAGTCAGGTTAACCTTTGACTGCACAACTTTAAAATAACTTGAAGTTCAGCAACACAAATAGCATCAGATTGGTAATAAATAATAATAATATTCATTCATTCATCTTCCATCATCTTCTTATTCCCATTAGAGGTCACGAGTGACTGGAGCCTATCCCAGTAACTATAGGCCTTAAGCAGGGTACACCCTGGACAGGGGCCAGCTAGTCACAGGGCTGACACAGAGCCAAACACAGACAGATAACCATTCACTCTCACATTCATTCACTAGGGTCACCAATTCACTTAACACATGGATGTCTTTGAATGGTGGGAGGAAGTCAGAGTACTCTGAGAGAATCCACGGTAACACGGGGGAGGCCAACATGTGTTGGCCGGCCCAAGGATTGAACCCACAATGTCCCTGTTGGGAGGCGAGAACACTAACCATTCTGCCACTGTGCACCCCCTAATAACATTAAATCCATACGGCTGGATTATTTATAGATATGATAACATTAAAACTATAAATAATCCAGCCATATAGGATTTACTGTGACTGGCATGAGTAAGGTTTAAACATAACAAGTCCCTTTCAGCTGCTCCGTTACATTCAGGATTCCAGGGAAATGAACCCCTGACCGCCTGCACCAAAGGCAGGAGTGCTAATGGAAAGTCATTATAGAGATTGCTGAATTATAGGTATGAAATGTAAAATTACATGCCAGAAGAGCTTGAAATGCATGGTCTCGATAAGAATATATATTTTCTATAGGGTCTGAGTGTCAATGAAGACTCATGCATACAAAGAAGCATGTGCTCATGTCCATGCAGAATTTGCATTTCCAGTATGTGCAAACACATAAAGCAGTGAAATAGGCTTCACTGAGAATAAATATCTAAGGAGTTTTAAGAATTTACAGCCCATGACTAGCTGCGCTCTGAGCCATTACTAGTCCAAATTACATATCAGCCACATGTATTAAAACCACTGGGGGGGATTCTGTGTGGGCAAAATGAATGCATATCAAACCATACAATATCCAGTGGCTGATTTCACATTCTTTTTCTCAGCTGTTTGGAGTAATGCCCTTTCATAACACTAAAGACTGAACCAAAACAGCGTGTTATGAAGCGAAAAGCCTTTTGTTGTGGGGGAGTCGTGGCTGACACACATCTCGCTGTGGTAAATCTGAGCTGCCTCTTTGAAGTGGTAAGTCAGCTAATGCTTCCTGTTGGACCAGGGCTTCAAGAGCTTGTTTTAATTGCTCCCAGAGAAAGGGGTGAATGCTTAAAGAGTAACAGATTGTATGTAAAAGGGATTACAATAATCTGAATACAAAATATTGGCAGCTGCGGTCTGTTATGAAAAGATTTCTTGTGTTTTCTTCAGTAGCTTGATATGCTTGTGGTATGTACATCTAAGTCCCATGGAATCTACAGCAAGGATATTTTATGCCAGTATTGCATAATAATATTGAGTCATCCATTCCCTGAAAACCCTTTTGGCAATTGTATTAAAGATATACAAATATATGCCTTACATCACTTACTTCTTATGTCACAATACCACACTTGGAGGATGATGATCAGAGCATCTATACATATCCACTACTGAAGAAAACAAAAAGGGATATTTTGGAAATAGCTGGGGATTTCTGGTGGTCTTAGGTAGATTGATAAAGCTGAGCAACGTCCAAAATAGTGTATTATGTCTTCTAGGCCACTAATTCACAACCCACTAGATAAAAAAAAAAAAAAAAATTGTTTGATTGTGGGTTCCACAATCAGAGCAGCTGAAAATCACAAATTTAGGGCCCTTTAGCCAACAAGACAGGCCACATCGTGCCCAATCCCAGCACATTAAAGAAGCAGCTCTGTTTGCCAAGTTGCTCCAGATTGAGATGAACAGATGAACAGAAACAGGAAACAGATAAAAAGTATTTGTCGGAAACACACTGTTGCAAAGTCGACAAAGCACAGTATAAACAGTGGCTCAAGCTGATCGTATGTTTTTGAAGTGAGATGTGAGTTTATAAAACTGCAGTTTTTGAAGCCTCCTAGTGCTACTTCTTTAGTCATGGGCAGCAGAAGTACAGTTGGTAGAGATGTTTGCCCACTAACCTGAAGGTTGGCGGTTCAAACCCTGCTACAGGCATTGCATACTGCCGTTGTGTCCTTGGGCAAAACACTTCACCCAGCTTGCCTGTGTGATTGTGTCTGTGTGTTCAGAGAGCCACAGCCACGTTTCTGTCAACCTGACGGAACAATGCACCAAATTGTAAAGCGACTTTGCGTGTCTAAAAAAATGTAAAAGGTTCTTAATATTTAATACTCGTAACTTTCAATGTTATTTCAGTCACCAGTTAAAATATGCCTGAAATCAGAACATACCAGGGTCCCCAGCTAGTAAAATACAGTTTTTGGTGTTTCTTAGTAGTAGAGAGGTAACACAGGGAGGACAGAGGCAGACTCCGAGAGGTTAGTCGGCCGACCAGAGTATTGAACACACACCCTCTTGCTCAGAGGCCACAGTACTCTGCCACTGTACACCTTAGGGAAGAACAATAATATGACTAAAATGCTGATGAATTAAGTCTTTTATCAACAGTAGTATGGACATACGTTAAAATTATATTTGCCCAAGGTGGAAATGTTTAAGATGGGTGATTTTCTCAAACAAAGAACACCTTTGCTGATGAGTCTCCATGTAAGACTCAGTGTTTGACAGAATCTATTGAACGGGTGAAAGAGGTTGCATATAAAGCAGTATTGTTAGTAGAATAACTCATGTTTAGGACAACAATTGGCATCCTTTTAGTTGGCAGATCCGTGCTGCTCCATGCAATTGAAACATTGACACCAAATCAATATCCCGAGCGGTGGTGAAAGATTCCACTGTTAAAAGCTTTTATGGAAACATGCAGAATGGCAGGCATAAAATCGATACGTGCACACACAGCTACTCACCGCGGGGAGTCATTAGGGACATCACAGCCAAATTCCCTCACATACGTCAAGCATGCGGAAACACAATGGACCCTAAATCCTGTTTTTCAATGCTTCACTTGACGTGGGGACGACTTATTGCCTTAGAGTCGACACAAATTTAGTCCAACAATAGACTGGAGAGGAGATCAAATGTAGTCCTCTCCTAATAATTCGTTATCCCGGTGGCTTAATGACCTGTGTAACATGCCATTACGAGTACGAATATGGATGACAGGGAGTACTTTTAATCTCATTTTTCAGTCAGGAAGTGGCATGGACACCAATAGGTTACAGCTGGGGCTCAGGAATTTGAGTGATTAGGCCACAGAGGAGAACTACAGCCAGGCCTCCTTTTACAGTGGAATTCTGTTAGCATTTTAGCATTTCTGTTAGCATTTTAGCATTATAAGCAATAGTAGATTTCAGTACAGGCTACATGTTATTTTTATAAATGGATGTTTTCTCCGTTTACACATCACTACTACAAATGCTTAAAATAACTCTGATACTTAAGACCTCTAAACAGATATACATGACAAAGCACTATAAAAGAATGACACTTGGAGGGTACCACAGGGATGTGTCTATGCTCCCACAGCTCTTTGTTTCCACAAGTTTAACCCTAAATCGTGGGTGAGGGAATATAGGGCATAACTTACTGGCATAACTGGCATACTTAAACTTGTGCCGTTTCATTTTATTTATTGTACATGTAGAAGAAATTATAATGTCTAATGTCCTTTTTCACATACATGACAGACATGAACTGCCTTAACACCCAATACCAAACAAAGAACTAAAACCAGCAAAAGTAATTGTCCTCATAGGATGTGATACCAGTCTTATTTAGATGTGTCATTTTACTTGTATCACTGTTCATCCATTGTACTGTAGATGCCAACATTTGAACTGGGCCTGCTATTCAGCCTGAAAACCTTAAGCGTGCATGCTCAAATTTAGCAGCCTCATCTACCATGATATTGATTACATGCAAACTGGTTGTCCAGTGTATAGGGCCATATCTTAACAGGGACAAAGCAGGACAATGAATGATACATTATTGACTGAGACCGGACTGGTCTCCTTGGATTGGTCTTACCCATAAATAGTCTTTGCCTTAGTCCCTATTGTAGCAAAATGTGACAAATTTAGGCTAGTTTTCTGGTTTCTCCACTTTGCGGGTGTTGCCATTAGAACCAGTCAATCAAAAGGCAAACCCCATGTGAATAGCATTTTTTGATTGGCAGCTAAGCAAGGAGGGGTTTTCTTGCTTTGTTTCTACTGGACAGCAAAGACAAACCAGATATGTCAAATCACCTATAGCCAATGTCGATGAAAGCGGGACACCTGGTCACCCTAATGGAGAGGCTGTTAGAGTGTGAACATAGTATCTATTTTTAGAATTATTTTAACATCATCAGCAAATGTGCAATTTTAATAGAAGCACAGGGATCTAAATCAACATAAATGTCCAACTTTGTGTAATGTAATTATTGTATAATGCCACTAAGCAGAATGTTTATACCATTTGTCTTCTATCCTCTCTTTCAGCTGCTAGGGTTAGCTGCATCTTGTTAGTGCAGCTCAAAGCACGTGAAGACCTCCACATGCCGGATGTTAATTGGATAATCAATCTTATCCCATATTTTAGTGGTTTAAGGCCTCGACTTAGTGCTTCATCAATGTCACTACGTCAGCAGCTGCCCTGTCCCCATTTCATCTGTTCAGTAAGCACCAAAGTTCAGGCGGGATTTATCTGTGTGCACCTCTCCGGCTCCCAACAAGAAAAAAAAAAAAAAAACTTAGTGATTTATACATCTTTACAAGACAGTTCACAGGGGGGAGCGCTCCCCACTTGATATCCACGACCTTTGATCCTCCGCCGAGCTTTTTACAAGTTATCTTGTCAGAGCGCGGGCTGACCGGAGTCCCTCCCCCTGCAGGCTCCACACTAATGGCAGATGTTTATGGAAGACCTCCACTTCTCCCACTTAGCTGTCCTGGTGGAATTCAGGTGGCAGTGGCAACAACATATGGAAAGCCCATTAGAGAGTGCATTAGAAATGACCTTTTAAGCTCTACATGTGCTACATTCCATCATTTTTGGACGTTACCTGCAGTGGCCCAGTTTGGGTTGAGTCACAGTGGATTAAGACTTCTATTGATCTAGCAATTAAGGGGGAAAACTTTAAAAAAAGAGAGCAAAGGAGAAAAGCATATTGTAACTAGGCAATATATTAATGGCAAGACCCAATATTTCCAATTTGCTACCAAGAAACAGTTGGTATTACACAATAAAACACCTAGCTTAGACTATAGAAACTCACTATAGAAACTATAGAAACTAAAAGCTGACAAAACTCACAATGCAATTATAACTCAAAATAATGTTAATTCAATTTTAAAAATCTGAGTAATTATTTCTGTTTTAAAGTGGGATTTGCAAATCAAATTAGTAATATATTGCAGAGTGAGAACATTTTAATTGGGTTTTAAAATAAAACACGTTGCTTTCTGGCTCTATTTGGTTATAGAATAATAAATGTCTCTTCCACTGAAAACACTTACGATTACGTTTCAATATAGGAAAATATGGCTGATGGAAAACAATGCTTTTTGCTTCATACACTTGTTGAGGTTCTCTATGGAAGTGATGAGGATAGATAGGATTAGGAATGGGTACATCAGAGAGACAGCTCATGTTTTAGAGATACAGTCAGAGAGATTTAAAGTCAGACTGAGATGGTTTGAATATATACAGAGGAGGGATTAAATATATTAGTACCAGGGTGCTAAAGAAGACCAAAGAGGAGATTTATAGATGTAGTGAAAGAGAACATGAAGTTAGTTTGTGTGAGAAAGATAACGCAGATTATAGGGTTTGATTGAGGTAAGACAATTCACTGTGGCAAATTCAAAAGAGAACAGCCAAAAGGTGAAGAATCTCCAGAAAAACTCATCAAAAATGTTGCACCATTATTACTTCTTCTTGTGTATGTGTTCACATTGTGCCTAGCCTTGTAGAAATACTAATGAGTGTGTACATGTGAACAGTAAAAGGCCTTATCCATCCATTTTCTTACGAAAATCTGGGGCCTGGTCACAGGGACAACAGTCTAAGCAGAGATGACCAGTAGTTTCCCCAGTGTGTCGTAGGTCTTCCCCGGGGCTTCCTCTCAGTGGGAGATGCTAGAGAGGCGTCCAGGATGGCATTCGAAACAGATACCCGAGCCACTTCAACTGGCTTCTCTCGATGTGAAGGAGCATTGGCTCTGCTCTGAGCCCAGCTACCTTGCGGACAAAACTCATTTCAGCCGCTTGTATCCGGGAACTTGTCCTGTCAGTCATGGCCCAAAGCTCATGACCAATATGGTAAGAGTAGGAATGTAGATTTCTCAATAAATGGAGAGCTGAAGCGAAACTACAGCAGACCAGTACATAGACCAAATAGCTGCATACACCGCAACAATAAACCTGTTAAAGAGCGCCTTACAGTGTAATTTATACATCCTTTTATTAAGTCATTTATTTTATTTGCATGGCCTCAATCATAAAAACTGAGCCATTAAGGCACCCCTACTTTTGAGTTCAGGATGTTGTATTTATACTCTCTTTATTCAAATTAATGGATGGTCATTTAGATTGGTCACATTCCCTATAGGTAATTTTACTGTCTGCCCTACTAGTCCACCATTTATATCTTTGCACATTAAGTTAAAACCCTTCCATTTGAATAATATGAGCTTCAGGAGGGCCGAAGAAATGAATTAATCTGTCTCAACCAGCACTCCTCTTGTTGCACAAATCAGATTATAACCAAATGTATTTTCTTTTTTTTTGTGGACTCCAACATGCTGAGCCTCATTTGCATCTGCTATCCTAACATAAATGTCAGACTGCACTCTCCGCCTCATTAATAATAAAATGGAACATCCAGACTCCAAAGCTTGTGTGGCATTTTGGGCAATTAACGGACTGACTGTTGTAATTTCAGATGCTGCCCTTAGGGGTCCAATATGCATATGATAAATATTTAAATGAGGACCGCAGTCAACATTCAGACTGGGAAAGCCAGGTTTTAGGCAGGAGCTATTTAGCCACTGTCAGTCACAGTGAATCTATAACGGCAAACCTGTGTGTGCCCTGTCGCCTAGTCCAATTCATCAGCGCGGAGGTGTGCTAAGATCGGCCGACAAGCAAGATAAATGAGATGTAGCTTAATTACATTTACAGGTTTTCATGCAGTGCAATAAGGACACTGTTGGAGCTCTTTGGCAGAGTTCCTTTCAGCGTGCCAGATATCTTGGATTGCTGAATGTGATCTAGGAGATGAGGTGTCTAATACAATGTTGTGAAAGGTTTCTTCACTGTGTTGGTATAAAAAGTCATTATAAAAAGTCACTTGTAGCAACAGAAAAAGTGAGTAAAAATATTCAATTTATATTATTTAACTATGTATATGGTATTTTTAACTGTGCTACTGCTAATAAGCCATCTAGACCTACATATTGGGTGTTTCCTAATTGCCAGGATACTTTGCAACTGGACCACTTCAGAGTGGCCCGCATCATCAGTGTCTGGCCTAGGGCTGTTACAAATGGTTAAATTCCCCATCTCCTACAAAGCGGGTGCCCACAATGCGGCCACTTTCCACTCATGAAGGGATTTGCTATACAAATAAAGATTTATTTGTTTTTAATGCACATAATTTCTAAAAGCATAATTTGCTCCAAAAGCAGGACACTCACCTTTGCTTTTGAAGGGTTGACTGCAGGAAACACCTCCAAGCAAGAGTCATTGACTCTTTAACCTTTTTTTCCGTGATATTGGACTTTCTCTACCCAGGCTGGTATACCATTTCTATTCTTTGCACTGCCTTTAACTGAGAGATACACACTACACAAGCTCTTAAAAGACCAATGCTAAATTACATAGAAAATTATATTAAAACAAAAAACAGCTCTCCCTAAACCAAATAAAAACAAATGGATCATCTTGTATATGTTTTAAACAACATGTAAATGTTAAGAGCCTTTTTGAATAAATTGTACTAAGTAACTATTTGAGTAATAATTTTTTTAGCCTATAAGTAAATTTTTTGGCTACTCTACCCACGTCTATGTTACACCAATACTAAAACAATAATCAGAGGTTATGTCCAAACTGTTACATCGTAGTTAAGTTTGTTTTTGTTTTTTTCACCAAATGTTTTAGTACTTTTACTTGAGTAGTTTTTTGGACGACTACTTTTCACCTCTACTTGAGTAAAATTATTATAAGCAACAATACTCTCACCTGAATAGACTATTGACTACTCTGCCCGTCTCTGTATGTATGTAAGAATTGTGCAGATCCCACATTAAAAATGACTTAAAAAATAATATAAATTAAACTTTAACAACTGTAACAGCAAACATAGTCAACACTATTTCTGTGCCAAACCTTTTCAGATTAAGGAAAAGATATAATAAAATGAAAAAGAACAAGGAGAACTACGCTTTGTAATTATTGATGGTTATCTCTGAGCATTGAGTGCTGCTGAGAGGGCACAAATGCACAATAGTAACAACATTTAAAGAGTTTGAGACAAAAGCCACATGTTCATTTTTCTTATGTTTTTCATGTTACAGCTCTGTTGTTCTCATATTAGTCTTTTGGAGTTCAAGTCCTGATTTGGTTTTATTTATGGCCAGTTATGTTTTCCAGTCTTAGTCCTGCTTTGGTAGGGCTTAAGTTAGATGTGACGACCACTGTTAAGTCCTGGGGTAGGTATAGTTCAGTCCTGGATTTAGTCCAGTATTTGTTCTGGTTTAGGTCCAGTTGTAATTATGATATAGCCCTTTTTTGTCCTTATTTAGTAATGCATATATCTGTTAATTTATTTTAACCATTGTTTTAGACCTGGGTTATTCAGGATATAGGCTCATTTTAGTCCATTAAAGATGGTATTTGGAAAGGCAAATATATTTTGTGGAGGTACTTTGAGAATCACTTTGTTAAATAAATGTGTTCAATATTTGTTAAAAGTATGCTCATTGTCTTGGATCTCCAGTAAAGTTAGTTGGTTAAATGTTCTTTAATAATTCTAACACAGCCTCCACTCCACTGTGTTTTTTCACATAAAATCCCCCATGACCTTGATTATTTCTCTCTGTGTATATCATAGACTAAAACAATGCTGTAAAATAAGACTCCATCAGCCTCCAGCTGTGATTTCATATTAGTGTTGCAATGCCAATTTGCAGCTTTATTAAGCCCTTTGTTCTGAACATGCCTTCCCACGTCCAAGCTGCAGGCTGATAAGAATATTCTAAATTGGATTACTTTGGATAAATTTGGGAACTAGTTGAAGAAATTATGAGTGAAACATTGCATCATCGACATCTACTAGCCTGACTATAGTTTCTTCCTTTTAAGTCCAGTGAACACCTTGGACTCAAACTGGGATTCTTCTAGTTCAGGGGTAAAAGCTCCGCCCACAAAGCCCTTACATATTATAATAGTAAAAAATCCACTAAAGCGAATAATTTGTTCCGTTACTGACAGCTTATGACTGAAGTTAGAATCTTAAGCCCTATCTCGCAATGGTACAGAAACACTCCTGCATCCACATCAATATATATATATATATGTGTATATTTTAAATTTTGTCCTTGGCCCATTACTGCCCTTTCACTGACCATTATTTTATTTATCTCTTCCTAGGCAGTGGTTATTAGTCATAGGCTTTTAAACTGACTTTTCTATGCATTGTGCCCTTTTGTTGTTGAGCATAGATTCCCTATAATGGTAATAAAGATTACTTATTATATTTTGTTGGGATATAGAAAAACAAGCATAAGAGCGACTTAAAACAGCATAGCATAACAAAATGGCATCTTCTGTATTCCGCTCAGTTTCAACGTAATTCACTCCAATTCACTCCAATATATTGTGCCTGTATTTATCCTATTTTCTTTGTTATTCATTGTTCCTCCTAAAGATAATAATGGAAAACAGTGTGTATAGCTTTAAAGAACACGGTACAAGCCTCTCTTATCAAACACATAAGTCGTTCTTGGATGCAGATCTCGCCCGGTGCCACTTTAAATAAACAACAGACTGAGTTTCCTCCACAAGTATCATCAAAGTGCTCAGAGAGCCATGTGTATGCATGAGGGTGTTTATCCAGCTCCCACTGGAGCTATTCCTGCAGGCTGTCGCCACTGCTACAAATAACACTGTTCTACTCAACCTGTCTGCAAGACAAGAGGACACTGCTCTGTGTGATGTTCCACAGTGATGGAAACACGTCTGCGGGCGACTGCTCTTTATTCTCACCATAGGCCTAATTAGAAGATTTAGAGGCTGTCTAAACGCTCGGCAGTGAGCTGAAAGGCACTCAACATATACAAGAGTTTGTGTATGTGTGTCTTCACAATAACTGTTGCATTAGCACTTAATGGATGTTTTGTAAGTTTAAGTCAGCAACTTTTGTAAATGAGTTTTGATTAGTTATTTACAATTAAGCTTGTGCTGAATCATTTAAAATAGCCTCATTAAAGAATGATTACCTAAAACATAATACATATGAATTACTGCAAGGGCCTCCAGAGAGATGCTTTGATTCATGTCTAATTTTGAAACAACAAAGTCACAGTTTATCTTGAACACATAAATTATTCACTCCCTGCTGGCAGTAAGTGCTGAGTGTACTTATGAGTGAGTCCCTTATGTGCATCCAGTTCTTTTAAACTAGTTTTAAACAACAGTGAGGAGTTTGCTTTCTCTAAAGGTTTGAGATACAAAAACACCCATAAATGGCTGTGCCAGACATTTTAACAACATATTCTACTACATATTGGGTATCCTATTCATTGTAGACTGCTTATCCCATTAGAGCTCATGGAGGAGCCTGTCTCTGGAGCTTTAGGCTTTGGGTGGGTACATTTTGGGCGACTGTTATTCACAGGGACAACAACGACACACAAACATTTATAAGTATGCTGTTTGCTATATGAACCAATGTTCACTTAGAGATCCCAGGTAGCCACTCTGCTGCTCTGTCTATGGGCCTATACACTATGGGCCAGTGTCTTGCATTGAGATCTGCGGGAGTGACGCTTTCATAGTCATATTTACAATTTTATAAATCAATAGATCTTCATTTGAAGGACCAGCTGTGAGCATTCTCTATACATACAAGTAGACTGATACTTTTTTAACATGGTAAATTTATGAATGTGGGAGTAGTGATGGTAATTCATGTTTTAGTAATGCTTATTGATAAATGTGTCTTTTTATATACATGAAGAGTTAGTGATTAGATTGATTCTATAAACAAAATGTATAAATGTACACTATTTCTCATTTCTCTGATAAGAGAGTGACCGCACCACTACAACACAGTTTGGGATTGAGAACCAGATCCCATACCACAGCATAAAGCATCCATAGCTATTTGTACGGGCTGCCTGCTCTGCTAACATTGTATTTGATTCGTCTGAATCTAAACAAACAGTATCTGGGAGCAGATGTCTTGTGTATTGTGCAACAGTATTTCCCCATTGTGCCACCATCTGCCTGCTTCCTGCTTGTAAATGATCACTGCACCTGACTGTCAGCACACAGAGGATATCTTGTTTCCTTTTGCCGAGATGTAGTGTTTGGCAAGGCCCGAGTGCAGCTTGTTATCTGTGTCATGGACAACTTCAATGTAGTGCGACTCGCCTGTTGAAAAATACATGATGATATTGCTTATAAGAAAAGATTGGGGGGGGGGCGGCTGGTCCCTTTCCTCTCCTCCTCTCCAGGGGTTGCTGCCGCCGTCTAGATATCCGTGTTTGCTTCAGCGCTCCTCTTATTGTTTACTGAGAAAGCCTGCACACAAAGCGCAGAGAGATGGGATTCAAAAGATGGTGCGAGGAAGTCGGTACCAACTGCGTGCTGAATGCCATTATCTGCGGTCTGCATATTGAGAGGCACTGAGGGCATCAACAAGAGCATTTTTTTTTTGTGTATTTTGCCATGCTGCGCACCGCCTTTCAACGCATTTCCAAGGGCAGCGCTGTGAATGCACTATGGGGGCCCTGCCGAAAGAAAAACAATATTCTCAATTGGCCGTCAGCTTATGTGTGCCAAGAGAGAGCACAGAGAGGAGGAGTGAAAGCGCCATGACCTTTTAAGAATTCACACAAGAGAGGTGCTTCCCCAAGGGGCTCCGGGAGTGCGCCGCCGCCTCGAGCCAATATCGTGCAATTCCAGTGTAGTTTAAGCGTGTCAGGGGAGGGCTTGTGCAAGTAATTCCGTATATTACTCCGACCGAAGCCATGTTCCTGTCACTAACATGTGCAGAGAGGAGATTCTGTTGTCTCCGGATGATAGGTGCCGCGGTGTTAATGGTGTATCAGTCATAAGGGTATACGCTTGTGTGGTGTAATTCTGGGCCACACGGAAAACAGTAAACACTTCCATCACTGACGTCCTATGGGGATAGTGATTCACATGCTTCATGTGTTGGTAAACAAGAGGCGGGTAATATGCTGAGAGGGGACCTATTTTTGCAGGTAGATTTTTTTGCAGCTAACCAAAATAGTGTTTACTAAATGATGTCTGTTTCGAAGCAACGGGTATAGATATGCTACTGACGTCAAGCAGTGATGTTCTATCCACTACAAACCAATACTACTGAATACATTATACTTTTTAGTTTAAGTAATTTTATGAATAAAAGTCTGGACCCGGTCAGTTAACACAGGGATGTCCAAACTTTTTTCAAAGAGAGCCAGATTTGAAGATGTGCAAATCTTCAAGGGCCGACAGTCCCTCCTGATGTTTTCTAGGAACTGAACAAAGAAAATAGAATATAGAAGTATTTTATTTTCAAAAGCCAAATAATTAAAATATTTTTTTTTCTGACAACACAATCTAACAGAGGTACCAACAAAACAAACATCTTTGAGCATAAAAAAAAAAAACTGCAAATATTTTTCGACAAATTACTTTGAAAATACAAGGCAGAGCGCAGTAGATGAGCTGCACAAATATACAGACAAAGCTACAGAAACAGTATGAAAATGCTGGCGGGCCATAAGTTATGCATTTTGTCATAGAAGCTGAGGGCCATATGAAATCTCAACCTGTGCCACAAATGGCCCCCAAGCTGCACTTTGGACATGTCTGGTTTAAGACAACCAAGGCAGTAATGGAAAAAAATTGAAAAATATTTGGACACTAACAATGTTTTTGTGATTTTAGCTGTTTACTAAAGCTTATTCAAACTACAGTTTCATAATCAATATTGGCTTAAAGTGCAGACTCTCAGCTGTAATTTGAAACCAGAGGAAGGGTTTAGGAATTACAGCTCTTTAATGTGTAGCTGCCTCTTTTTCAAGGGGTCGGAAGTAATTGGACAGTTGCTTCAAAAGCTATTTCACTGCTGCATGGGCTATTTCCGTCATTAATCAATCATAAAGTGAGCAGCTGAGGTGCAAACCATTCATCAGCCTCAACAATAGAAAGGCCACATAAGCCTTTGCCAGAATACATCTAAAGAGACTAAGATAAACCTGTACCAGAATGATGGGCAGAGAAACGTCTGGAGAAGGCTTGGAACAACTCATGATCCAAAGCACAGCACATCGTGGAGCAGTGTATAAAAATATGGGCGTGCATGACTTCCAATGGCACTGGGTCACTGGTGTTTATTGATGATGTGACAGAAGACAGAAGCAGCCGGATGAATTCTGAAGTGTATAGGGATAAAATTTCTGCTCAGATTCAGCCAAATTGTGCAAAGTTGATTTGACGGCGCTTCACAGTACAGATGAACAATAACCCAAAACATACTGCAAAAGCAACCCAGGGTTTTTTTTAAGGCAAATTAGTGAATTATTCTGCAAAGGCCAGTGGTCAGTCACCAGATCTCAACCTGATCGAGCTGCATTTCACTTGCTTAAGACAAAACTTAAAGCAGAAAGACCCACAAACAAGCAACAACTGAGGACAGCTGCAGTAAATGCCTGGCAGAGCATCACAAAGGAGGAACCCAGTGTTTATTACTGTATTACTACTATGTATATACTATAGCATGCTACACAAGGTTTTACTGCTCAGTGGTACAGGAGGGAATGTATATGTGGTCAGAGGTTTCCATGGCAGCAAGCTTGCTTTTGGAGTTCATTGCTATCACTAATGAAATCCTTTTCTTATAAGTTATGTAGTTACTAGATTCCACTATACAAAACATATTACTACACACCTTTTTAGCATTTGTAAAAAGGGTGGCAATGTTCCAAAAAATGAAGTTATACTGACCATAATACATTTACTATGAAAAATTTATCAGCCACAAAATATGGCCATTTATGAATAATAAAGATGGTTTTGGCAACTGACAGCCAATGGACTACATGTGTAAATGTAAGTGACTTTCAGATCTGTGGAAACTATAAATGTAGAGTCACCAGTCACAATATTTACAACAACCACTAATTTAATGTTTTTAGTTTGCTAGTTTGCAGGTAAAAACAAATGCTAATCTTGTAACCAAACTGTGTGCACCTTATCTAAATACTCATGGAAGGGTCTATTGTTTCATTTTGTCACTTTATAAAACAAAGGAATCAGAACACTCTAATCTTCTACAAATACTGCTAAAGAACATAACATTGGATTCTAAATTAATATAGGATGCATACTACATACTTACACAAAAAATGTGACGAGTTGACACCCAAACAAAGTTGTCATAATAGGAGCATAATAAGAGTTTTGCTACTTTACGATGTTGTTATTCTATACTACTACAATATGCTATCACAGTGCAGGCAAAGGTTATCCACAACAAGCTTTGAATGCAATACATTGTCCTCACAATAGCATACTTTAAATTCATCGAAAAATATCATGCCATGCCTTGATTAAGAATGTGACTTTGACCTATATTGGTCAGTGGGTCACCCTGGAAAGCTTATCATAACAACACTGTAATTGAAATATGGAAAGAGCACATGTGAACCAAAAAGAATTACAGTTGATAGAAAACATATATGGTGTGTGTGCTTTGGTGAAATTGTTTTTATCAAATTTTCTAATGAACATGAGACTACAAGGACATAATAGGTCAACTCAATTATATTCATGTTACAGAAAAAACAGCCAATATGTAGATTATTCTTGGATTAAGTCCTCATTTCTTTCACATTTGTGTATAAGGTTGTGCCAATTGTGACACCTTCAGTAGAGCTAGACTAAGGCATATTTACTTAGACTGTTACATTTTCATAAGAATGAAAGAAGAAACCAGAGTCTACACACATATATAATTTGTGGCTGTGATACAATGATTGGAGTGTAAGCAGAAAGCCTGTTGCTGGTTGTAAGTCTACAATTACCCATGTGTGTAGCGTTTCCTGCCTCAGAGAAGGGCTGTTAGCTGCCACTCACTCTTACATAAGCTGAGGTGATTCATTGCAGGAAATATCCAACTGTAATTTCACCTAAGTTCCTCTTTTATTCTCACTATATCATTATGAGTCAGTTAAGTGTTTTATAAGAAAACTCATGTGGTCACTCAACAGGGAAGCTGCTGAAAGCATCACAGTGATATATACTGAACAACAAGAAATAAGCCCTAATGCTTCCCTTTTTAAGTAAAGAACATGCATCCATTGTATATTTATGCAAATGCTGATTATTAATCAACTTAAAAAATGAATAGTGGGGCCTAATTAACATAATGAGCATTAAATGTTGAGCAGAGCAGTGGATTATGCACTCTGAAGGTCAAAATGATTTATTTTGCATGAAACACTGCGTTGAGCTGTAAGTAGGATTAATAAAAGCAGTTTTGCCTACAGTTAAATACATTTCTCCATGTCTAATAATGAGAAGAGTTTTTTTTAAATCTGTACATCCTGTAGATATTTACAATTTATTTACAAAACCATTGTGTTTCACTACACTACCTTGCCAGAAGTACAATGAAGTTTTTATACTATACTACTGCATGCACTAATAATACACCTTTACTATTTTAGTAATATTCTATGCTGAACTGTTCTACTATTCTCTTTTCCAGTCAGAACTATATAGTACTACACAATACTATCTATCTATATATATATATACATCATGCCTAAATGCATGTCAGCACACACTATAATTATTTTATGCTATACAGAGCAGAACTGCATTATATTGTCATATAATAGTCCACCACATTTTCCCTCCCACTATTATACTAGTTCTACTATGCCTAAACCTGTACGGTATAATAGTGTACTATACATTGTTTTTTATGCAGTACTGCACTCTTTTAATATGTTAATATGTGCTATGCGCTATCACATAATAAGATAAACGATACGACATTGCACAATACCTGTACTACCTGCATCCCATGCATTTCTGTTAATTACTGTTACCACATAATATGCAGAGCAGTTTCTCCACCACTGAGCCAGGATCCTGGTCAGGAGTATCTAGCTGGAGGATTAGCCTATTGTGCAAAACCCACCCAAGCACTGGGAAACACACTTCACACAAAAAAGCCCTGTCTGATCCAAGAATTGAACCCAGGACATTCTTGCTGAGAGGCACTTTGAATTGTGCACCATTTGTTAGCAACATAAGTAAAATTGTTAGGCCAGTATGATTATAGCTCAGTATCTGCTAGTATCTGCACTGCAAAAGATGCCTTGACTGTGCTATCTGTGTACTTCTATATTTTATCCTACAACATGGGGCATGTTACAATACTTTACTATAGTACTATACTTTTTCAAAATCTTCAAAATCCAGTACTATACCATACTATGCTACACAATACTATACTATGCCATACTATGCTATACTATGCTATGTTATACTCTGCTATACTATGCTATGCGCTATACTATGCTATGCCATACTATGTTATGTAATACTATGCTATACTATGCTATGCCGTTATGTTATACTATGCTATACGATACTATGCTGTACTATACCATACTATGCTACACAATACTATAGTATGCTATACTATGCTATACTGTTATGTTATATTATGCTTCACTATGCCATACTATGCTATACTATTCCTTACTATGTTACACAATACTATGCTATGCTATACTACACTACGCTATACTGTATATAAGACAGCACTATGCAGCACTGTACAACATTAGAACATAAATACTACAATACTACAAATAATACAATACAAATCCTATGCAATTTTTCATCATGTTCACTACAATTCTATGCTGAAGTACAGTAGAGTACACTATGCTGCACCCAACAAACAGAGGCATCCCAGTTGATCCATGGTGGGGCTATTTGTTGTACTCCCTATCTCCTTGTTGTTTCCTTGTCAGCGGCACTCAGCGGGTCACTGCGCCCTGTCCTTTACCAGCCTATGGATATATCTGATCCTAATTACAAGCAGCCCGTGAGGCGTGAAGTCTGTTGCCAAGACAAAGGGGTTGCACCGTGGTGGTCAACATAAAGCACATTAACACGTGCCCCCACATCCCATCATTATCCCAGAGCAATCTAAAGCTCAATAAAATGCAAATCAAAATCAGCTCGCTCCACTCTTCAGGAGATTTATACATTAAAGTGCAGTAATAAAAGGAATCCGCTAAAGGTTTAAGGTCATGTTGAAAGACTGGAGTGTAATGGAATATAGAATGAGCCCGATTAAATTAGCCACGCTGTACTGTTTGGTATCAGGTGTTTTAATCAGCTGAGGGGGCAGTGTCTGACGGCTGATTTACACTTTTTTATATGTGATTTAGTGCTGGGGCGGCTCATCTTTTCTAATTAGGAGGGAAATTCTTGGGGTCTCCTTGGATGTTCCTTTTTTGGACACTACAAAGAGGACAGCATTTATTGGAGGCAGGCTTTCTCATCCTAATTTAACAAGAATGAAAAGCATTGTCTTATATATTAGATATCTTTAATGGTGAGCCAGTTTCCAGATCTATTTGTGATGGTGTATTGTTGTAACATTTACATTTGCACAGCCAGTCAGTACTGTAGTATGCAAAAAGGTAGTAGGCAAAAATATTCCTTTCTATTTGTAATAATCAACAATATAAAACAGTAAAAATCTTAATTACACAATCCTTTAACATCACACAATACTGTACAACACATTCACTTCCGGTAGCCTACCACATTTAACAACAAAAAAGCATGATTTTCTGGGATTTGGTATCTTATATTGAGCTCTCTTTCAAACTCATTTAATATTGGGATATTATTGAAACTGTAGTCTTACTTCTACAGTGGACCTGGCTACACCAAATTTAACAAGCATGGAAGTATTTTATGAGCTATACTATATTTTGCAAGACTAGACCCTACTACCACACCATTTAGTACAATACAATAAACAGTATATCCTCCACTACACTATAATGTACTATACTGTGTTGCATTTTTTAAGCACTCGACCTAACCAAAAATGGGCATTAAAGCTCAATGCTGATTTTTGGTCAGGCTCGGTGAGGCTTTGTTTGAATGCTTTGCTATGCAAGGCTACACAATTAACTTTGGTCAATAAGCAGGAAGGTGCTGTACTGTAATTTAAAATTCAGTTGGCTGTGGTTCAAATGTTGCCTTATAGAGTTCAGGAACCTATGACATGAAGCAACCATTGAGTGATGGGTCCGCTATATTTGGGTTCACAAATGGTGAAATGTAATAGAGTTGCATTAGTTACATAGTGGAATAAAAAAGTAAACAAACGAGCGTTGAAACAACACTTTTAACTGCTTTGTCACTCTTGGTGACAAAGCAGGTGAATATATCACACACTGAAGTATCAGAATAGTTTTGTGTGAAACTTGAGTAGTTTACATACTAAATTGCACCATTGTTTTACTATTGGAGTGGTCCTTCCAATATTAATATTGTTACTACAACCATTTGGCAACTATCCCCCAAGTCAGCCGTGACACGGTATACAGAAGCCCTTATTACACCACAAGCATTTACTATTGTTGCCAGAAAAAGAGGATTAATAATAATTTGTTGCCTACTATCCAGTCGAAGCCTTTTGAAAATAGCATTTGCGTTCTTAACAGCCTGTGTGTGTTCTTCTTAACAGCCTGTGTGACCAACAGTGTTGGGAGTAGAGTAATGAGATTACAATTGTCACCAATGCAGCAGGTAACAAGTTACTTTTGAGCCACAAGTAATAATTAGGGATGGGTACCGAAACCTGGTATTTTTTTGGCCCCGGTGCCACGTCATCAATTTTTACCGGACCAATAAGTTTCAGCCTTAACGGTATTGTTAACGGTACCGCCGTAGTGGCATGGCAACAGCGTGGACACGGCGTGCACTACTTTGTTTCGATGTGGCTTAAAAAGATGAGCGATCTCTCCCTCTTTCCTCACTGCTTTTCCTGCTCCAGTGTGAAGGGGAGGGGCCGCTCATGCGCCACAAGTATTCCTCCACTGACAAGTGACAATAAATGCACGGGGATGGCAGAGCGACCGCAAGCAAAAAGGTCCAAAGTGGGGCTGTATTTTTCCAAAGTAGATGCAGACAGCGCACGCTGTCTCAAATGTAACAAAAATGTGGCTTGCAAGGGCGGTAACACCAGTAACCTGTCCAAACACCGCGCTAAAATACACCATATTCTAGCGGAAAGTTGCACAGTGTTTGACCGTCCAAGTGAGATGTCTAGCACCGCTATTGTTTCAACAGGTATGTATGCTAGCGGTACACACGTGGAGCACGTAACTAAAGTGTTGCAAAGGACCATAAATTAATATATTGTGTTTTAAATTGTTCTAAAATAAAAGGTTTTCATGTACATAGTTTGTTATTTGTCTTCTCCCTCCTTGTTTTCACACAGAAAAGTATCGATAAGAATACAGATAAAATACCGGATCGAAAAGCAGTATCAATAAGAGGAGCGGTATCGATAAAATCTTAACGATACCCATCCCTAGTAATACTATTACAGTTACTAACAAAATACCTATTTAGTTACTCACGTTACAGTCAATACAGTCTGTTCAATTTACTGCAGTTTAACGCAAGAACACAAATTAAGTAAACAAATAATGCAATACATGTAATAAGTTTCCTGCTACTTTCATTTCATCTGTTCCCTCTGCTCCTAATGTGCGCCGCGGCCGATAAAGCATGAACGATGCACAGGGGCAGAGGGAGGTGAACTTAAAGAGGAGTTTTTCTTGTGTCAGGCTGCCTTGCTGAAGAGAAAGCAGCAGAAACTCTGCTTGAACATTTGTATTAAGAAAGAAATAATATTGCTGCTGAGGGCAATAGTGAGGCTACAGGCTGCTTCTATATAGAATTGGGTTCAGTAATATCTATTGAGAAGTAATACAAAAGTAAAGTAACTAAGTTACTTTAATGAGGGAGTAACTAAGTAAAGTAATATATTACTTTATAAAAGAGTAACTACTAATCTGTAACTAGTTAGTTTTTTTGAGTAACTAACCCAGCACTGGTGACCACTTGTCCCAAAATGCTTTACAATGTGACAACACTTTCCCGATTGCTATAGAGCCTTAAGAGGACATAGTGGTCGCTTCAAAATCAATGCTACTGCTGTTCTTTCCCTTATTATATGTTACTTACACTGCACTGTTGTGATAGTGGTATAAAACCATGAATGCACAGTACATGGGGAATTAAAACAGGATGTTGCAGGGAGTAATGGTCTTATGTCATGTAAAATGGGGTAAAAATTAGGAAAAACCTGCCCTATCAGCAGTGCTTATGGGCAATGAGCTGCCCTGGATTTTAAAAATTGGCATTGGTTACAGAAAAACCTGTATCAGTTGACCTTTCTTTTAAACCCTTTCATAGCAGAACATAGTAGGAGCACCACCATCCTCCTCTCATCAGTCTAGGTTGGATGGTTAGGAAACAAATAAAGAACAGATGATGATAAAATAGTCAAATGCTCTGCAAGAAATCATGGCTGTATCATTGATATAGGTCCAAGAATTATAACTCCAGCCATAAGATGTCAGTTAAGAAACAAATGATTGTAGGGAATTCTTTACTAAGATATTTTGGATTTGTGGGTAGACCATTGACTTCTGTACTAGGAGATCCCTCATTCAAGTCAAGGTCTTGGCACTAAATCTTTACCATTTTGAGAGATCCAGTGCCTTGGTAGAAGTCTGCTTTAGTGTTTCTACATCTACTCTACACCATACCAAACCATATTTTGCCATATCAGAACATACCATACTCCAATTTATTCAGCAGAAAGCATAGTCGCCTTGTACTATATGTAATGGAAAGTAAATCTGCACATAGTTCAAACTATACACATATTCCAAACCCTACACCCTCCACTCACCACTCCTCTCTCTAGCCTTTGAGGAGCGGGGCTTTCGCTTACTCTCTCATTTAATCCAATTCATTACAGTGGGCCCCCCTTGGTACACTCAGCTGTCAGGGGAGACAAAAGCCCTGCCAAATATGGATGCGTTTTTGTTCCCTTGGATTTGTGCGGTGCTCCCCTGGGGAATACCGCACACCCCCAGCCCCTCCAGCTTCCCTTCCAGCCCCACCGCCAATCCTCCAGCAGCCAGAGAGGGGCTCCAATACCTGGGGCTGTTCATTGTGTCACCTCCTTCCTTTGCCAGTGGAAGGGTACAAAGGTGGCACGGTCGCCTCAGGGTCATGCTAATTGAATGTATAAAAAAAAAAAGTGGCAAAATTAAAGCGAAATATAATTTTCTATCCTCTATGGAAAAAGCCTGAACATTGATTTATGATTATGGAATAGAATGGAGCACCAAAAGGCCTAATTATCAGCAGGAATGCTTTAAATTTTCCTCATTTAATTTGTAAATGTTTGAATGGTCTGCTAATTTTGTTAGGAATCACAATGCAGCCCTTGTTTTACTCTGTTAAATAGTAAGTTAATTATGCACTATTGAAGAAAATTACATGCATTAATTTGCATATTTTACCTATACTTAGATGGCTCTCATTGTAAAAGAAAAAGTTCTGCTCCAACTCACCCAAGATTGACTTCAAACAAAAATAAACTACCTACAGCTTCTACAATAAAAACTTCAAATCAATTGTCAATAATAGGTATAGTTGGCTTAATAAGTACTGTTGTCCAAAAAACCAAGATACGCTATAAACACAAGCCACTACACTGAGCTGAGAATTAGGCTTCCTGGGTACAAAGACCTGCTCTAGCTATAAACCTTGTTACTATTATGTATTCAAATATGAAATGTCAAACAAAGCAAAAGAAAACAATACAAGGCAATGTAATATTAACTACTATTCAATATGCGAATTGATTAATTGTCAGAAACTACTATTATATCTAACAGTGCTGAACATAAAAATTGTTATTAACGAACATTATTGCACTACCTCCTACTTTTCCATTATTTTTCTTTTTTTTTTTTCACAACACAATATTTTGATTTAACTAAGAAATTACCTTCCTCACACTCAACAATTTTCAGGACATTTCTGTAATTTTTCTAGGATATTTAGCAGAATTTTTCTTGACCATTCACATTTAAATTAAATAAATACTATGTGATCAATTATTTATTAAATAAACAGTAATTGTTAATCATTTTAATTATTAGGTTAATTATTCCTCTAGTTAATATGAAGCCATCAGCTGTAAACATGATGAGTGTTCGTTTCTGCTTCAGAGTAGACTCCCCCTTTCAAACTACAGGAGCCTCAGAGGGTCAAACAAGCTCAAATATTAAATTTCCACAGTATTCCTAACCTGGCAAAAACCAGATTGCTATAATGTTAGCACAGAGTTGCTAACATTATATCAATCTGGAATGGCTCCCATTGAAAACGTTTGTGAAAGGGCGGGACCTTCAGTAGAACACTTGGAGGTTATTGGATAAAGCACCAGCTTCGTAGCTAAACAACAAACCACTACGACAGTAAAACAACACAAAGACATTGTTAAAAAATGTGTGCTGTTTTGTAAATGTAGACCAGCATACCTTATGTTTTTCTGTGTCGCCATGTTGACAACAAGTATCGCTAAAAGTGCTTGTTGTTGTCAGCAAACCTAAAACCCGCCCACTCATGGCAGCACTACCACACCATTAACTCGGCCACCACCGGCTCAGACCCAAATGGATCAGCGGGAACCTGACAAGATGGATTTCGTGAATTTGTGAACTAAAAAATTTCACAACAATCCAACTACATCCAAATCTACTTCACTAGTTTCCTTACTCCTCACTTAATATGCAAGGCTGAACTTAAATTGAGAAAATACCTTTTTCCTCTACTGAAAATGGAAGTAATTATACTTTATCTGGATTAAAGCAACTCTCTTTAAAAAGAAACCTATTATATGCAATTATCCAAGCTAATGTTTGCTAACGTAGGCTAACTTTGAAGATATAAATGTATAGGTCAATAGGTAATAGGCAATAGGTATAGGTAAAAATCTAAATTGCTCACGAGTTTAAATGTTTGTCTATCATTGTGTAGCTCTAGAAGTGTGCCCTGCGTTAAGCCCAACGTTCCTTAGAACTCAGGCTCCTACCACATACAACCTCAATCAGAATAAGTGGAAGAAATAAATGACTAAACAACTTTTAATGTAAGCTAACAATTTCACAAAACACACATTTTCAGTGACTAAGTCCAGGTGAGTCGTAGAGATGCAATCTTGCAAAATTTAGGGGCCAATATTAACAATTATTTACTACTCTCATTTACAGGTTTTGGTGAACATGTGGGAAATTCTGTAAACAAAAAATCAAAGTAATTTAAATAAGTGTATTGTAAAATGCATACGTATATTAACATACATTGGGCTGATACGTATGCATCAATACTACAAACTCCATAGAGGTAATGCACACTAAACAATCAATGTGCCATAATCCCTATTCCAGTCAATTTGTTTTCTTAATAACCCATCCAAATAGCCACATACAATTGGTCAAATGGATACCGTTGGTGCATTGTCATTCACTGGGACATCACATTCTGTCTCCTCTTCCACCAATTACCGGCATGAGTGATGGGTGGTTGTGCGAAGAGCCTGGACGTCCACAGGTCACAGAGTCCAGGTCTCAATTAAGCACACTTCTCCACATGGGACGCGCCATGGCCCTTATTTGGTATTTATAGAATAACACAGTGGAACATAGTGCGGTGTGACGAGCTGGACCTGGGGGTCATAGAGCTGCTGCTGGGGGTGGGGCAGGTGCACCAAGGACAGCAAGGAGGAAAATATATACAAGATATCAGAGTCTACAGATAGCTACTGAGTCAGTCTGACGGGGGAAGTTTTCTAATCTCAAAGTTGAAAGACTTTTTTCAAGGCTGCATTTTACTGAGCTGGAAACACCTGGGACTAGGAATGCTGGTACACTGCAAGAGAAGTTCTAACTTAGTAGGTTAAAAATGTACTTGCTAAAGAGATTACAGTCATTTCAAACTGTTCATATTATGGTGTGCTTTTTTTTTTTTTTGCACATAGCACATAACATACAATGTGTGTAGCCCGTGTGCTAGTCATTGTCATATCCACATCTCTCTGCTGTGTTTCCTGTGCTATCAAATGTCAACTTGTACAACAACATCTGCCAAGCCACTGTTTCTTATCTGCAGAGGGCTACATTACCAGAAGATAAGAGAGTGAATACCTACACTTTAAAGAAAGTGCTCAAAGGCAGGTTGTTATACGGTAACGCTGCAGGGACATGCTGTTTTCTATGAATAAGTAAATAACAAGCCAACTTTAAATATACAAAAACAGATTTAGTTCAGAAATATATTCATGCAAGTCATGCAAGGGAGTTTAAAGCACCATATGTCCAGTGCTCAGTTTGTCTGCTTTAGCCCAGGCACATTGGTGTATTTTTTGTTAGTGCTGATTGCTTGTAATGTCATACGACAAAATACAGCATCTCACAATCATACAATCCCAGACTGCTAGTGATCTGTTGGATAAACATGAAGATTCCTGTAAGGACCAAAGGCAACTTAAAGCACGGCTCAATAGCAATAAAAAATGTGACTATTAGGCACTTTAAATTAGGGCTGTGATCAACTAAAGAAATTGTTAGTCAACCAAATATATGCCCGTACAGCACCAACATAATTAGAGACCGACCGACATATCGGCCTACCGATATTAACGGCCGATATAGGCCATTAGAAAATCATGGGTTATCAGCCAAAATCTGGCCGATATCCGCCAATATAAACATGCTGGTGTTTCCAACAGTTGGGCTTTTACACTACAGTTTATAGGAAACCTAAATCGCCTTCTCATGGCCTGAAAAGCTCAAAAAGGCAATAAAAATATTTTGCTCATTTCTCTGCCATAAAACCTCAGAGCAATAATTCAAAATGCATTTTGTAGTTCTCCCCATGCTCTACTTGCAGAGCAAGTTTAAATGAAATTTAAGTTAAACCCAAATTTAGGTTAAAAGGTAAATAAAATAAATACATATAATACATAAAATACATAATAATACTCCCCACACCAATACCCACTACAACCTATAGAACAATCAGCATAAAGAACAATAAGCAGCTTTCTACAACATTTTAAAAAGATGTTTAGTCTAATAAAGTGTCCTGGGGTGTACACGCCATATTCATGTAAACAAGAGCAGAAAGAAAAATGCTTTAAAATACTTTATCCTAATGTATAACTGTATCGGCCTATGCATCGGATATCAGATATATTTTTTTGTTACCTAATATTGGTATCGGCCTCAAAACAAAACAAAAAAAAAAAAAACATATCGGTCGGGCTCTACTTTAAATAGGCATTAATGTTGTTGTTTTTTTATGTTTATAACAAGTAACAAGTACCTATATGCATAGCCAAGAATTGCTACTTTTGGGTAAGATAGGTTTAGCCTCGCTGCCAGTGTCTCTGCTCTACTATGTCATTATATTATTGAATTATATTGTTTTTTATTGTAACATTTTGTCATTCTGTGCTGTCATGTCCTTCTGCTATGTCTGGGACTACAGATGAAAATTAGCACTGTGACAATTTTGTGTTTTTGTGTAAACCTATACAAACATTGTACGTTTAATAATATGCACTGTTTCGTCCAAAAAAAATTATAAATGGAATGAAAATGTATAACAGTAAGCTAGCTCTCTTTGCCACCACAACCCAGACTTTTTTCCTAGCTCTAGCATTCCTTTTTGCTTTCTATTTTTAGTTAGCTGTAATTGTCACTAGTCTACGCTTGCTGTCATACTTGTTGTTTGACCTGGTTTAAACCTGGTGGAGACCTAGTTTAGTTCTAGTTTATACCTGGATTGTTCCTGGTTTTGTCCTGTTTTTTTTTTTTTCCTGATTAAGTTCTGGTTTTGGACCGACTTAGACCTGGTTTAGTCCTTGTTTAGTTTAATCCTGGTTTAGACCGAGCTTAGTCCTGGTTTGGTTATAGTTTAGTTCTGGTTTGATCTTAGTTTAGTCCTGTTTTGACCCGTTTTAGACTTTGTTTAATTCTGGTTAGTTGCTGGTTTAGTTTTGGTTTGGACTCGGCTTAGTCCTGATTTAGTCTTAGTTTTGTTCTGATTTAGACCTGATTTAGTCGTTTAGTCCTGGTTTAGTCCTTGTGTAGTTCTGGTTTAGTTCTGATTTAGTCCCTGTTTTGTCCTTCTTTAGTGTCCCATCCCTCACTATAGTCCTGAGTTAATCCTGATTTAGGTTTATTTTAGTCTTTGAAAGTCAAAGATATAAAGGTACTATAAATGATCACATACAGTTGTGCTCATAAGTTTACATACCCTGGCAGAATTTATGATTTTTTGGCCATTTTCAGAGAATATGAATGATAACACAAAAACTTTTGATTTACTCATGGTTAGTGGTTGGGTGAAGCCATTTATTATCAAACAACTGTGTTTACTTTTTTTAAATCATTATGACAACAGAAACTACCCAAATGACCCTGATCAAAAGTTTACATACCCTGGTGATGTTGGCCTAATAACATGCACAGAAGCTGACACAAACGGGTTTGAATGGCAAGTACCATCCTCACCTGTGATCTGTTTGCTTGTAATCAGTGAGTGTGTATAAAAGGTGAGTGAGTTTCTGGGCTCGTGACAGACCCTTGCATCTTTCATCCAGTGCTACACTGACGTTTCTGGATTCTGAGTCATGGGGAAAGCAAAAGAATTGTCAAAGAATCTGCGTGAAAAGGTAATTGAACTGTATAAAACAGGAAAGGGATATAAAAAGATATCCAAGGAATTGAGAATGCCAATCAGCATTGTTCAAACACTAATTCAGAAGTGGAAATTGATGGATTCTGTTGAAATCAAACCAAGGTCAGGTAGACCAACAAAAATTTCAGCCACAACTGCCAGGAAAATTGTTCGGCATGCAAAGAAAAACCCACAAATAACTTAAGGGGAAATACAGGACTCTCTGAAAAAAGTGGTGTGGCTGTTTCAAGATGCACAATAAGGAGGCTCTTGAAGAACAATGGACTGCATGGTCGAGTCGCCAGAAGAAAGCCATTATTACGGAAATGCCACAAAGCATCCCGCTTACAATATGCCAAACAACACAGAGACAAGCCTCAAAACTTCTGGAACAGTCATTTGGAGTGATGAGACCAAAATTGAACTTTTTGGCCACAACCATAAACGTTACATTTGGAGAGGGGTCAACAAGGCCTATGATGAAATGTACACCATTCTTACTGTAAAACACGGAGGTGGATCGTTGATGTTATGAGGATGTGTGAGCTATAAAGGCACAGGGACCTTGGTTAAAATTGATGGCAAGATGAATGCAGCATGTTATCAGAAAATACTGGAGGAGAATTTGCACTCATCAGCCTGGAAGATGCGCATGGGACGTACTTGGATGTTCCAACATGACAATGATCCAAAACACAAGGCCAAGTTGACCTGTCATTGCCTACAGCAGAATAAAGTGAAAATTCTGGAGTGGCCGTCTCAGTCTCCTGACCTCAATATCACTGAGCCACTCTGGGGAGATCTCAAACATGCAGTTCATGCAAGACAGCCCAAGAATTTACAGAAACTGGAGGCTTTTTACCATGAAGAATAGGAAGCTTTACCATCTGAGAAAATCAAGAACCTCATCCACAACTACCACAAATGACTTCAAGCTGTCATTGATGTAAAAGGGGGTAATACGCGGTATTAAGAACTGGGGTATGTAAACTTTTGATTAGGGTCATTTGAGTAGTTTCTGTTGTAATTATGATTTTAAAAAAAGTAAGAACAGTTGTTTGATAATAAATGACTTCACCCAACCTTCACCATGAGTGAAAGAGGTTTTCATTTTATCATTCATATTTTCTGAAAAATGGACAAAAAAAATCACAAATTCTGCCAGGGTATGTAAACTTATGAGCACAACTGTAACTCTATGTACCCCCTGCAATATGCTCGCGTATCCCTAAGGGTACCCGTACCCCTGGTTGAGAAACACTGGCCTACATCACGCTTGGCATCTTTAAGTGGTTTATCTGCTTTGGACATTTCCACAGGGAGTAATGGAACTATGGCGTGCAAGCATTTCATAGATTGTTGCATTTTTATTTACTATTTAAAGATAAATTCAAATTTTTGATCTTGCTCCTTCATCAAAAACATACCTGGAGTTGTGTTTTTTTTTTATTCATGCCTCTTTGAGTAAGTAATAATAATTAAAAATATATATATTGGTTGTCATTACTATGTATCTGCCTGTTGTGAACTGGTTACTAAGTAAATATTCTGAGGAGGATATTGAAGGAGTGTAAATCCAGTCCAGCAGATGTGACCTTGCTAGGTAGCACCTCATTGGTTCAGTTCTGCTTCATTACAGCAGCAACAGTGTACAACATACCAAACACCAACAGGAACTCAAGGGCAAAAACACAGCCACAGGAGTGCATTAGAATAGAACTTTCTATACTATTAAAAATGCAGAGTATTTAGTCAACCACAGTAGACCATGACACCAGCGGCATGGTAGATTTGATGAAAGTGAAGGCTGGCTCCGTGAAGTCTGGCCTCTATTATACAATATTATTTTGGCCTAATGTGAAAACTCAAAATAATGGACTAATCAACTGTCATGTTACTCTGTTTGGGGCAAGTGTGATTGACAGCGCAGTGCCAGCCAATAACTTCAAAGACATACTTTCATCAAAGTAGAAAAGTTCCTTCACTGTTACTATGGTTAGCATCTTAATTATGGACTAGACTATTTAGAACACGTTCCACTAATAGAGTGTATTTGCGAAGAAGATGTTTTTTGAATAAGATAATTATGTTGGTACCACTCTTCAAACGCAAGGAGAATGGCATCACTACATACCTCTCTACCTGCATGGTACTTGAGATATTTTGTATTGGAAGATAATTTTCATAGGACCTTAGTCATAGTGTATCGACTTGAGAAGCTGGCAATGGATATTTATATGCTTTTGCAACATTACAGCTAATCCTCCAGCTACAGGTACTCCTGACCAGGATCCTGACTCAAGATCTGGAAAAGGATCCCCACTGCTCCTGACAGGTTCAATGTCAGGGGCATTAAAGGATAGGTCAAATGCAGCAGACAAATTTCCCGACAGGAATGATAAAGCTTGCCTTACCTTACAGGAATTCATTATTTAATTACCCTAGTTTCTCTCTTGTTGATAGGGAAGTTAGGTTATCATTTTACAAACACAATGCCACAAGATGTTAATTCTTTAACCCAAAACAGCTATTGAAAACTGCTGCGAGCTTTGCATTCTTTGACATTATCATGAAAAACCCATGTATTTGAGAAAACTATTTTATTCAATAATAGGTTTAGTAAAGGGATAGGGACAGATACCAGAAGACTTCTTTTAAAACTTGAAGGTATGTTTGTATGGGCTGGATCGCTGTGAATTACCAAAGACATTTTTTCTGTTTTATTTATTTATCTGTTTCTACTGTATATTTTATGCTCATTTTAAAATAGAATTTAAAGCATAAAATAAAAAATTCGTAATAAATTTACCATAAAGTACCACAAAATAAAACAATCTGAATAACTCCCTTTTAAAAAAAGCTATTAAATCTAATATTTAAAGGGGCTGCCGCTATACAGTATTATGTTTTTATTTTTCTTTCTAAAACAATCTTAGTCACCTCTAGAACAGCACTGCGCATTTTACAACATTTAAACACATTACATGACTAAAAGAAAGCATTTCTAATAATTACTACTGCCATTACTACTGCTAATTACTACTGCAGCACTGTTACAGTCTTTTGAACATAAACATAGAAAAAGAGCTTTTAACTTCCTAATTCCTACTTTTTGTATGATGCCATTTTACTACAAAATGAAAAATAGCTGTTTTGTGTGTGTGTGTGTGTGTGTGTGCGTGTGTGGTGGGGGGTGTTATTTGGATGAGAGCAGACTAGATGTAGAGGACTTGAAGATTTGTCTGTGCTTCCTGAAGTGGGCGGGGGGTTCATAAAACTGAGCATTTTGAGGCCACAGAAACTCTAGCACTAGAGAATATAAGATTACTCAGGCATGAATAAAGCAAAACACAACTCCAGGTATGTTTTGATGAGGGAAAAACATAACATTGTATAAAGCTCAGAAAGGTCAATTTTGCATAATATAGCCTTAACACTTTCATCTCCTTTTCATTAGTCAATGAGACACTTAAGCTTGTCTTTCACAAGTTTTAAAACTTCACTATGAAAATATCACAAATATTTTCTTATGATCTTTAAAAAAAATTATCAAATAATTCCATGTACCTCCTGCAAAGTACTCACATACCCCTAGGGGTTCCCGTACCCCTGGTTGGAAAACACTGATTTAATTAACCGACTGCTGTGTTTTCCACTATGTTACCATACTGAGTAGCTGTCAAAGTGACTCATTACTGTATGCACATTTTGACACAAGCCATTTTAACATTCACAACTTTCTGAAAACGAGCCTATATTCAAATAATAAGAACTAAGTCCAGATATGATATGGTTCTGCACCCATCAGCGGCTCCTCTTATCAACAGCCACCACCACAGCATTGTTAAATAAAACACAGCAAATTTCTTTCTTAACAATCTCTCTCCTCTTTGTGCACCAAGACATAATGAGCTGGAGCAGATTAAAGTGTAATCCGTGCACTAATGGCCATAGCATCTTTGTCTTGAATCATTATGGAGATTTAATGCCGACCGGGAAGCTTCCAAATCACTTTTTATGACAAGTGAAACGCAATCACAGCGCACATTAAGAGCTTCGTTAGGTGGCTCTTAAGGCTTGGCGGGATGGGATTTGCATCTTAAATCGAAGAACTAACAGCACAAAATACTCGGCGCGCATGCAGATCGGCCCAATTACGGTGCCTTGTGTCTTTCCAAATGTCTTCTAATAATATCTTTGACAACAGAGAAGTGGCACAATGCCACGCAATGCAGTTGATAAGAAAAAGAAAGGTCAAAGCCCATATTGTACCGGTGACAGCGGGATACAGTGTGACTAACTGCTATATGAATACTAAAGAAGCGGCCCTATGTGCTAATGACTGGAGTCACATAGGTCCCACTTTGCCGTTCAGCGTTATAAAAGAACACAGCATATGGGGAAGTGAACAGCTACTGTTGCTACAAAGTGTGTTTTTCACTGAAGCCACTTTTAAATTCTGCAGGAAGCAGAAACAAAGCAGCCAAGCTCATTTACACTAGACAGACTTCTATGTTGGAAAATACCATCTGAAATATAGCCCCGAGCAGCAGTGAACAGGTCCAAGGACAAAGTGAAATGTTCATATACTGTAGTAATTACACAAGGCACACCACTTTCTCATTTATGGCAATAAAACATTTACGCTTTTCTTAATCAGACATCTAGTAAATATTTGATAGGCAAAACATGAATTTTATGGAGTCTTTTTATTGTTTTGGAGTTTTAACTATGCACTAAAGTAACATCTAATCTTTGAGAGTGCATCTGTAGAGTGAGCCAGTTCACCTAATATTAAGAACTAGATGCGGTTCTATCTCATACTGGTATAAATACAGTGCTGTGACCTGAACCAATGATCTACTGTTTTAAGTGCTGTGACGTGTCTTGTGGGCTGCTTATGTAGTTTTGTCACACTCTGGAAAAGGTACGTGGACAACATTTTGGAAAAAATAAAAACAGGACACACAACAGCTCACTGACCACCACTATGGACCACACTGGCAACTCAAAATTCACCCAGGAAGAAGAAACCAACACCATAGCTTTTCTGGGTCTGAAAATATATCACAAGGATGATGGCAGCATACACATAAAAATACACCAAAAACCAACACACACCGACCAATATTTACTATGGACCTCAGATCATCCAGCAGCACACAAAATCTCAGTAGTCAGAAAACTTTACAACCGGGCAAACATTATCACAGAGGCACAAGACAAGGAGGAGGAAGAAACACACATATACAATGCACTCAAAACCTGTCAGTATCCCACATGGGCCATAGAAAAGGGAAAGAAACAGGCACAAAATGCAGGCAAAGCATCCAAAAGAAAGAAGAAAACACAAACACACCTGCAATAGTAACATTACCATACACCCGGGGGATTACAGAACGCATACAAAGGGCCATGAAAAGACACAACATAAACACACAAATAAACCCACATACAAAACTCAGGCAGTTACTAGTAAAACTCAAAGTCAGAATAAAACATGAACACAAATGTGACGTTATATATGAAATACCATGTCTGTCATGCAGACAAGCCAGGTAAAACAGGCAGAACACAAAAAGAGGAACTTTAGACAGAACGTGAAAAGGAAACATCCAACAGAAAAACAAGCAATAAAAAAAACAAGCAGAACAAGAAAACCTCAAATCAGCCATATCCCACCACTGCAAGAGAAGATTAAGAAATGTGCACCAAGGACTATGAACTGGGACAAGGGAGTCTACACCTTATGCCACACCTGGGATGCGGTGCTGGAGCAATCATCAGACAGTAGGGGGTGCAAGATTTAAGTTAAGAATACAATATGAACTGAAAATGGTTGCAAAGGCATGTGCAGGTTATCCTATTCTCACTGTCTAAGAACTGTACTAAGAACTAACAAATCTGGCATAGTAAAAAAAAAAAACTGTTAATGAAGTTATTTTAAATGTATAAATTTCATGTTTGCATTCTTGATCGGCCATAATGTTGTTGTAGTCTAACGATGTATTGTATAGTGAAGAACTGGCTCAAGGTTTTAGTGCAATTTAGTTTTTTTTACCCATTTGTGGAAGAAATCTGAGCACATCTGTTAAATATTTTAAGTCAGAAATAATATACTGAACCTGTCTAGCATTGTATGACACTACATTTACTATGCAACATAAAAGTATGGTATGGTAACTGCTTTGGGAAAAACAGTAATGAATTTTAACTAATAAATGCACTTTGGACTTGCCACATTATTTCCAGCTACTGCATGTTACACTAGTGCTCATGAGATGTATTTCCATTTGCATCCATTATCAGTCAGTGTCCTTGTGCTTTCATTTGGATTAGTAGAAAAAGCTAGATCTGACTTGCTTCAATAGAGATAAGGCTCCGGTAATTGTTAGCTTGTCATAAAACGGCTTTACTTGCTCCACTTTGAGCTCACATTCTCACATCCAGAAAAGAAAAGTTACAATTTATACCATTCACACACGAGAACCTTAAGTGCTTGGTGCCATTACAAGATCAGAGCGTTATTGTTGTGATAAGTGTACAGATTGCATTTGATTTCACTATTACAGCATCTTGTGTCTCACTGTGAACCCTTAAATCTATAAAAAACTAGTAACTAAGGCTTCATACATATATTATTCTTTACAATATATCTTGCATTAATTATTAATAGGATTTTACAGCGGGAGTAAATGTGGCCATGGAGGAAAGTACATAATAAAACAGTAATACACAGACATAAGAAAAATAGTAGCATAATTGAGTGATGCAATTTTAGTTTTCCATGACAATACAGCATAATTAGAAGACAATGTAGACAATACAAATCATTACAAAGAATGACAGTGCTTTAAATGTAATAATTTTTATCCAATTATTTGACACTAGCAAAAACAACACATGAGATGAAACTCACTGTAGTAAGACTTAGCTTAATATGCACGCTGCTGTTTCATTGTTTGAAGTTGTGCATTACGGTTGCACTGCTGTGATACGGCATTTCACATCTAAACAGTCTGCAGAAGACGTTTTTTTATTTGGTCTCTGTTTAAAATAATCCTAGACTTAGGATAACTTTGGACGTTGCTGTGGAACACATCTGCACCATCTTTCCTCAGAGGAGCCATGACTGAATGAACATAAACAAAAGGCGATGCTTGGACGCTGTGCACACCAACACAATTACTTAGTCCATGTAACCGATTATGTCACTGCGTCATTTTAGCTCTACTTCTGTGCTTTGTGCTTTTCTTTCCTTTCCCTTCTTTGGTATTTTAAGGTCCAAATACTACATAGCATTTCCACCATTATTCCCTCATCAAAAACATACCTGGAGTTGTGTTTTGCTTCATTCACGCCTGTTTGAGTAATCTTGTATTCTCGAACATATGGTTACACAAACCTCCGCCTCTCCCAAGAAACCCCACCCACTTCAGGAAGCACTGACCAATCAACAAGCCTTCTACAACCAGTCTGCTCTCATTCATTTATCCACAATTCATGCACAGCTCTGTTTCCACTGATTCCTCACAGACATTTTTCATTTTGTAGTGAAATGGCATAATTTTTTCTCTGAGTCTGATTAATAGAACACAACAGAGCTGCACTCTCCTGCCCTCTGCTGGTCTCTTCACCTGTTTATTTATGGCCCTAGTAAAGTAATTATTGGGAACATTTTCTTTTAGCCACACAGTGTTTTTAAAGGTTATAAACATCCAATGCTGTTTTAGAGGCGACCAAGATTGGTTAAAAGATACTGTATATATAAAAGTATAATATAGCCCCTTTGACAAATAAAGAGTTTCAGTGAGAGGATCTAATTATTACTTACTGTATAGCCTATATAGTCATATAGGGCAACAAATCAATATCAAGTTATCCCATATGCCCCCACACAACATGTTTGTAAACATTACTTAAGCATTCCATTTGGCGCCACTGATCCCTGTATGATTAAGGCTCCGCCGCTGCAGCATTCTGACCTTGTAGCTCCAGCAGCACCAAACACAGACGAGAAATTGGAGAAAAAGTATTTTACACTAAACTAGCCTTGACAGCTCTGACTTTTCTAAAGCAAGAAAAAGCACTCTGTAGATGAAACGGTGCGAGAAATAAAGAACAAAGCATAAAGCCCCTTCTTTTGTTTAAATCCATGTTATACCCAAACAGCAAAACAAAGACCAAGGAGACCATCAGAAGAAAAGTGTCAGCATCTCCTCAATGTGAAAAATTCAAGTCAACAAAATCCCCACTTTAGACTGTCTTTACAAAATGTTCCTCGAGTCAAAAGTTTTCCGAAGGCCACAGTCGCTGAAGTATAATGAAAATAAAGCCATGGATAGCTTCAATGGTGTACAAAGTGGTGCAGTGATGTACAGGACTGTCAGCAGAATCACTCAAAGCGGCTCTCTTTGGCACTCTCAGCAAATGGACAGCTCTGGACCAGACAGGTTTCATCAGTGTCAGATTTACAACCAACCAACGGGTGAAGTAGCAGTACTGCCTACAGGTTATAAAATCATTTGTTTTTCCATCAAAGGGCTGCAGTAAATCTGGACATTTATGAGAAAACATTTTCGGCTGAAAAAGCATGCTAGCATTGACGGAAAAGAAAATATAGAATACAAGCATTTTACTACAGTTTCTCTTTTTACATCAGCATAAAAGAAAAGTGTTTGCAAAGGCAACTATACCATTAATACATTTTGAATGAACTCTCCAAGGAGTTAAAAAAAAAAAAAAAAAAGACAAAAGTAATACACTTGCTGTCACCCATTTCCCACACATGCTTATGACAAGAAGTGACAACCAGTGTCAGTGAGCTGAGCAACAGTGCTGGAAATCTGACCTGAGAGAGTAGCAGTATCACTGATGCAAGAGTTAATATTGCCCACAAGCAATAGGTCCAGCTTGAATCCCCTTGAACTATTAGCATCTTGGGCAAAGGCTGGTGATGCAACATGAGTATAATCCCATTATGTTGCTATGGTAGAACACTGAACTCATTTATTTACCTGTCCACACACTGCTGACAAGTCACCACTTTCTCATCATGCATGCAACCTGGAGAAATTGCTCTTCAAAATGAAATATTGCATTCTAAAGATTGTAAAATTTACAACAATGTTGCTTCATGTTGAAAATGATTAGCCTTGGTGGCTTGGAATCAGGTTTAGGTTTTATAGACTGTACTTTTGCTAAAAAAATGCCTTACACAAAAATAAATAAATAATTTATAATTTGCCCTGCCAATGGTTCAGTATGCTTAAAGGAGCAATATTATGCTTTTTCAGGTTTTTTTAAATGATTTTCGACACCTTTGCATTAGTATTTCACATTTTATAACTTAAAATATTGTATATGTATGGAAAAAGTCTTCTTCTAGGGAGCGCTTACTTTGACTTTGCAGACGCTTGGATTAGAAGTCTGTTACTACCTGCTGGTAAGGGTGGGCAATGGACAGAGCACAGAATGGCTATTCAGCACAGCTATTAGCAACCGGAGGCTAATAGATAGAGAAATGAGCTGACTGCTTCTTAATGACAGCAGTTTAAGCATTGAAATTATCAGGACAAGTCTTGTGATGGTGTATGGGCTTTAGAAATGTGCAGGAGCGCTTCCTGGTTTTACGTGTCTACATAGAGCTGTGAGACCAAACGTTTCCAGCTCTTGAAAAAGGCAGTGGTTCAGCATACAGGATTACTCAAACATGCATGAATAAAACAAAATACTACTTCATGTATGTTTTTGGAGGCGCAAATAACATTATAACATGGTTAAAAGCTCAAAAAAGTTGATTTAGCATAATAAGGGACATTTAAGGCTTATTTATACTCCATGTTAAATTTTTCTGCATTAAATGTGTCTGCACGTTGGTCCATTTTCCCATTGCTTGTGGATGTGTATCAATAGAGCAGTACATGCACTGACTGTTGGGGGCACTGGTAAACACAGCTCAACAGCTAAAGGAGAAGACAACAGCTGAACTTCTTAAGGAGCAACACTATTTCCACCAAAAAATAAATGCTGTGTAAAAATGTACTCCAACACCACCATGTTAGTTGCTGTTGTTGCTCTTTCCTTCCTATTTGACATACACAGAGGATGACAAGGAAAGCGCTTGGAAGTATAAATGTTGTGACTATAAAAGATATTTGAAATAGACAAATCTGTTTACATACAAAATGGTAGTATAAATTAATCTTTACAGGAGCCTGGCCAGTCCAACCTATCCATTGATCACATTCCCATGTAAATTGATGTCCACAGAGATTTATTCTACTTGGCGAATGATAAGCCTTTAACTAAAATTATGTGGGTTTTATGTAATGCTTTATTCCTCTTACTGTTTCCATATTTTTTCAAACTGTGTCAGTTCTTGCATGTATTCCTATCTATCTGCATTCAAAGATGGTTCAGATCTACATATAACTGTACTGCCTCCTGGAAACCCAAGTCAAATCAACTGAGACCAATTCCTTTTACAAACATTTTAGCACTGGATGACCAGGCTAACCTTACAGAGCAGTTAATGAGTTTTAACGTTATAAAATGCACCGTCATCATATAAACTGTTCTGTACTTCAGTGGTTCCCAACCTTTTTTGTCTTGTAATCCCCTGGCCTTTTTTATACTATCATTCACTCATATGTGTTGATAATTCTTCAAAAAGATACATAAAAAAAAAAAAAAAAAAAAAAACTTACTTATTTGTAAATACTAATTCTCCTCCATTTTTTCTTTAACTCATTTAAAAGATAAAAAATAAAAATCTGTCTGGTCTTTAAAATGAAAATATAAAATAAATCAATATAAAAGTATCAATATAAACCTATAACTCTGTTTTACTCTATATTTTATGCTAAAAATAAACTAAAAAAAAGAATAAAAAAGATATTTTATAAAATTACTAAATGAAATTAACTCATTCACTAATAAAAAATGAGAATAATTTCAATAAGTCTAGAAAAAATGTATGTATGTATGCATGTATTATCTAACAAAATATAATATTCAAATATCTTTTAGCAGTTTTCACCTTCATGAGTCATTAATTTCAATAGTCCAATATGAAAAGATTGGAAATATTTTTTATCATCTAGTCTAGGAAGTAAACTGTGAAAAGATTCCACCTACCCCCTGCAAAGTGCTCACAGGGGTCCCCCTACCCCTGGTTGGGAAACTACTACTGTAACTACTGTTACTGTACTGTTTATTTCAATATTCTATTTATTTTACAATTTTATTTAAATAAAAATGTAGTTGCACACAAACAACTGGCCACATTCGCTCTACTAAAAACATTGTGTGTGTGTGTTGCCCCATAAAGCCATAGAAAACCCAGCCTGTTTTTCCCTGGTCATTAAGTGCATGATGAAAGTGAAGAGTAATATAGTTGATATATTACCTCCCGGGCTCGCAGCCGGCACAGAGCCAGATTTACACACCTGGATCCACATCAGTAAACAAAGGCCTGCAGCTCTGCCAGCGCTGCCTTTGTTTGAGATCTGATCATGTGTTGTGGCTGTGGCTGTGACCCAATCCCATTCCATTCTCTAATGAAAAGTCCATTTGGATGACAAGCAGGGCTGCATCCTCTCCTTGTGTTCAGCCTATTAAACTGGGGATAGAGGGTCATGCGTTGGGCTTCCTTAAATAAGACATACGAATGCATCTGTGTTCTTTACTTTTAGCTATTCAGTTGGAGAGACAGCAAACAGGAGAGTTGTGATGTCTTGTCCTATATTCCATCTTTTTTTACTCCACTATTCAATGCTATTTAGCCCTAAAGTCACAAAACAACAAATGATTGTTTTTTTTACCAACACTTTTACACACTAGATAGCTAAAAGAGCAATCTTACTATCTAAATGCAACAGCAAAAATGAGGCATATGAAGAACAAAGACCGCTGCCCCGACATTGGCTCGCAATTGTTAAAGATATAGGAACACTATCCAGACCTACACTCAAAACTGGTATCTAGTTCAGGTCAAAATGCTTTATCATTAGACTCAAAAAGCTCTTCTTCTAAATGTAATCAATTCACTTTATCTTTGTTGTTGGTATGTTTTACTCCATCTTGCAAAAGTTCAGATAATACAAATTTGTGGATACAGAGACAGATTCACCTTCTTTGGCCCATTACCAAACCTAGTCTGCAACTTTTCATCAAAATTCAAAAATTTCTTTTTGAGACTCACAAGGCTCCTTTATACTCCACGTTAAATACGCATATGGATGGAGCGTGTCCAACTTCTCTGTTCATTGTGTCTGAACGTTGCTCTGTTTCCCAGAGCTTGAAGATGCAGACCATCGGCACAGTACAAGCGTTGACCATGGGGGACACTGGTGAGCAAAGTTCAACAGTTGAAGCAGAAGACAGTAATTGCTGAGCATTTTAAGGAGCAACAGGTTAGTTGGGCACGATGATTTTTGGGGGGCTCTTTTTCAACTAATGTAGTGCACAACGCCAGTACAGCACTGCCATGTTTGTTATTGTTGCTCTTTATCCTTTGTCTTGGTAAAATTTTTGACTATTGTCTATCCCCCCCTACAGGTTGTTTAACATAACGCAGACATTGACGTAGAAAATGATTGGAAGTATAAAGGCTGTGATGGTACAAACATTTGTAAAGGACAGATCTATTTTCATTAAAAAAATGGGAGTACAAGTAAGCCTTTCAAGCCAACCAACAAAACAATGCCAGCAAAAACATGACCTCTTGGGTGGAGTTCAAATACATCCAATCGTGTTACCCATATCATGGCTTATTAACCATTCATTTGCAGCCAATCTACAGCAAGCAAACACAAAACAAATGCTAGTTATCCTAGCTTATTGTATATGCATCCTAGCTAATGCTAACCTTTTGTTGCTTTGTTTTTAGCTTAAAATATGTTTAAAATAAATCTGGTGACCTAATTAACTTATTAACACTGATACTTTGTTAAAACATAATATAACAGCTCATACTCATTGCATAACCGACAAGGCTTTGCACTTCACACACATCATGAAACTAGACAATGAACTTCTTACGCTCAGACTTATTAAAAGGGCCCTTTAAGACTCTCAAATAGTCCACATTACAAACACTAAATATTTAACTGCACCAATACACTCACATTTGACATTCACAGCAGCCATTAGACATTGTATGCAGAGAAAATCCAACGAGGTAAGAGTGGGTCTGTGCAAGCCCTGGAGGTCACTTTAGCCCATTAGGATTTTAAAAATGCCCTTAAAAGTCAAAAATAAATGAGCAATGCCATTTAAATTCTATACAATGGCATTAACAGCCTATAGTATTCTGATATCAGCTCAGTAATTGCACTTATTCTGCTTCCTGGCCTAATAGTGTATAACTGCAACACCTGTAATAGCCTCTTGGGAAATACACTGAACCATTTGGGCTCTACCTATAGCAGTTTGCTGGAATTGTAGCACATTTGGACTCAGATGTTGGCTCTTTATGAGGACAGCATTGTAGGTTATGTACCACTGTACTTTGAACCAACCACAAGCCTCAGTGTCAGACATTTAAAATTGGAGGTTTTGGATTTATTTAAATGTATAAGTTGTAATGTGTAAGTTGTTTACATGGCAACCATAATAAATGCACACTGTGTTTTTCTAACATTTGTATAAACACTGGAGATTATAATTACATAGCACAAATTCTTAACCAAAACAAAAGGAAAGAGTAAGTGAAGACTGATGCAGGATGCCATGTAACAGCCCTCAGTCCTGAAACACAAAGACAACTGGGAGATCTAGGTACAGTAGCCCTGAAAGAACACTGCTCTGAAGAACTAGGGCTCCCTCTAGTGGTAGTATTTTGTGTTTACACAGAATCCTATTAGTTATTTCTACACTGTGCTTGTCATCATTTACTGTAGGTCACATAAAGGTTACATTTTGGGTCAGTAGGCTGCATTTGTCAATTGTAAAACTATTTCTATACTATACTGTAAGCAAATATGATGTTTAAATTATGTCCTAATCATCTTTTATATACTACAAAAAGTGATCTGATTACATCATTTATTTTTGAAATAAATCAATTTATGTGGCGTAGTATGCAATTTTGTGCTGTCTATTGGCTTTTTAGATAAATAAAGTTTTTGTAGAAAGTGCTGATAAATATTTGTTTAAGTAGTAAGTAGAGCATGACTTAGGTGTTTTAAAACTATCTTGCTTTTTTTTAATATTAAATATTACATTTTGTGTGAGTCCGAGAACTGTCCGAGGTCTGCTTTTTTGCATGCTGGATTAAACCAAAACAAAAAACAAGCAAAGCACCTAATGATTGTCAATATTGACTAAGTGTGTTGCGTTGTTCTCTATTTTTCACCAGCCCGTTGGCAGTTGAGAAATGATCTCTGAAGAAAGAAGAAGAGCAGCAGATGGAGTACGAGTGTAGGAGGCAGAGCTGTGGTGTAATTTATAAAAGCAAACGCACACCTAAAACAAACGTAAAGAACTCAAAGACAGCCAAAGCAGAAGTCCTAAAGGTGAACATGTCAAAGTGGAGTGGATGTCATATCACTCTCCCCCAGGCTGGTATTCTATGAGACACAGATGAAGGCATACAGAGTGTTCGCTGTTTTAAGTAACAGTTCACCAAACAAGGTCGTGCATGGAGGCTTCTATCATTATGGTGATACAACTTCATGGTGTCATGGTATGTTTACACCGAACGCGAATGAGGCGTCTGGCGCAAGTGATTTACATGTTAAGTCTATGTAAATGTGCGTTCAGGTGCGAATAAAAGTCCTGCGGCGCAAATGACGCAAATAGCGCGATGCGAATCAAGTGAATCGCATGAATAGCGCGGCACGAATGAGGTGAATTGAGGGTTTGACGTGCGAGTCCCGCGAACAGGTGAAGAAGCAAATCAGTGGATGAAGCGAACACCGCCGATTCACGTACAATCCTCTGTTCGCTGTTTAGGCTTTGTGTGACTGTGCTGTGGTTACAGCTGTCTTATATGTGATACGAGCCTGTGACAGAGGCTTGCTCTGATCATCGTGACAACAAGAACACACAAATAAACACAATTAAATATAAAGGTGGGTTAACTTTACTAAAATAGCCTATTGAGATGTGCTTGTTATATTAGCCGTTATTGAACTCTCCAGAACAACAGAAAATCCAGAGCCTGTGTCTAGACTAAACCCCAAAGCCACTAGAGAGAGCTAATGTACAAGAAATAACACTAGGTTGTCTCAGCTTTGTCTCTGGGGTTAATGCTGCTGTACAGCAGTAGTGTCCTGGGAAGAGGTCCTCATAGCCACTCGGGACACAGGTGACCAAACCGAGACGGGCTCATTTGGAAGTAGCCCTAGCGGCCATGCCCTTCATTTGTTGTGAATGAAGCGAACAATTCGCCCTATTCACGTGAGTCAATTGTTCACACATATGAAGTGAGTGAATTCAAAATGTTCAAGCATCCAACTAGACACGAATGACACGTTTGGTGTGAACGTACCATCAAGGATATCCAAGGGGTTGAGAGGAATGAAACAGTCACCTGGACCAACTGGGGGAGGACACCTACTGCTCCTCCCTCATCGGGGTTAGTTGGATGATTGCTTGCATCAAACAGTGGAAGTCTGCAGAGCGTACCTCTCTGCCCACGGTCCACTCAAGAGAGGGGAGGTATCTGTGACGCTGGGCAAGAATTAAACTGAGATCTCGCCTTGGCCACCCTCAGCTAGGCGTCCAACTTATAAGCCTTTAAGGTACTCAACAAGCATGCATAAAGTAGTATTAGTACTCGTAATCATAATACTGTATTAGTTTTGCAAAGTCACTTCATTGCTCTACAGGAATCAAAGTAGACGCTATGCAAGTTACTCTTTTAAGGTGGACACAACATACGTTCCTCTTTTAAGGCAGACATTACTTTAGTTTCTTTTTTTGAGTTGTGTACTACTTGTAATATTCTACATGTAAGAGGTTTACAGCCAATGATATGTCCAGGTTGGGGGGGAGCTCCTGCCTCAAGTGGAGGAGTTCAAGTATCTTGGGGTCTTGTTCACGAGTGAGGGAAGGATGGAACGTGAGATCGACAGACGGATCGGTGCAGCGTCTGCAGTAATGCGGTCGTTGTATCGGTCTGTTGTGGTGAAGAAGGAGCTGAGCCGAAAGGCGAAGCTCTCGATTTACCGGTCCATCTATGTTCCTACTCTCACCTATGGTCATGAGCTTTGGGTCATGACCGAAAGGACAAGATCTCGGATACAAGCGGCCGAAATGAGTTTCCTCCGCAGGGTGGCTGGGCGCTCCCTTAGAGATAAGGTGAGGAGCTCGGTCACACGGGAGGAGCTCGGAGTAGAGCCGCTGCTCCTCCACATCGAGAGGAGTCAGCTGAGGTGGCTCAGGCATCTGTTTCGGATGCCTCCTGGACGTCTTTCTGGGGAGGTGTTCCAGGCATGTCCCACTGGGAGGAGGCCCCGGGGAAGACCTAGGACACGCTGGAGGGACTACGTCTCTCGGCTGGCCTGGGAACGCCTTGGGGTGCCCCCGGTAGAGCTAGAGGAAGTGTCTGTGGAGAGGGAAGTCTGGGCATCTCTGCTTAGACTGCTGCCTCCGCGACCCGGCCCCGGATAAAGCGGAAGAAGATGGATGGATGGATGGATGGATGGATATGTCAAAACTCATATTCTGAGGCCTTACATGGTATGAAACCATAAGCATAAATATGGGAGCCAATGAAATCTCAAGAATTTAGTTTTAATATAATTTATGGCATAAAGCTGAGCATAATCCAAAGAATAATGGGGCATGTCTTAACAACAAGAAGTATACAAACATACTCATGAAACTTATCGAGGAGGACTCTACACTGGACACTGGACTGTTCAGAGGAGCACAAATCTCTTCAACTGCAAATGGATTTTAGCCCCAAAAAACATGGGGTTGAATTGGAGAGACTTCTGTTCTATTCCTCCCTGCCTAGGACAAAGAAGGATTATAGCTTATTCTAGCTATTTCTACAACTTCCTGAGACTTTTGGCTTAAGTTTGAGAAGTGTTAAGTTTAAAAGTGGACTACAATATGAAGGATTTTACCAACATTTCTGGATTGTGATACATTTTTGGACTGAATCGCTTTCTACATTCTTGACAGTTTTGAGCTGGACTATTTTTGGTGATTTTGGCTATTTTATCTTATTTGGACTAGCTCTCTAAGGGATTACAGAGCAATCATTTCTTCACTTTCCTCATAGGCTCAGCTCTTGAAGTAAGTATTACTATTTTACTACAGATTTTTAGAATTAATTAGACTAATTACAGAATATGGTTTGGTTTTATATAAGAACAAGGTGTACAAAATTTTATGTATTGTGATTTCTTTACATTTTGGAAAATAATTTTGTTTTATTTTCATACTGAATGTATTGTGATTTCTTTACATTTTGGAAAACAATTTTGTTTTATTTTCATACTGAATGTATTGTGATTTCTTTACATTTGGTAAACATAATTTTGTTCTATTATTATACTTGTCACTACTTCTTTGATTATGTGTACTATGCTTTTGCAACAAACCTGCAATAAAAATACAATATTGACTGTCATTTTTTCAGTAGTTATTTTATCAAAAAATAATATTGATTTTCTCACTTTTGATTGAAGTCAAAATGTACCCCAAATTTTAGAATGAGCCATAAGTGTTTTTTTTTTTCCTGCACTTATATGGAACTATTAGTAAACGTGTTACCTCATCTGAGGTATATTCTATCCATTGCATGTTACTTCTGAACCTGCTAAAACCATATAATCAAGTGCTACATCTAACCATAGAATTTAACTCAAAGTTTGCTAAGAAGTCTTTTAAGAACTTTACAATAGACATATGAACAGTTCTCAAAATAAATTAATTTCTGCACCACTTTAAAATGACAGGCCCTATAGAAATTTAAATACTAAAGGTTAACACTTAAATTGTTGTAGGCTGTTGGTATTACGTTTCTAAGTGTATATAAAGCTATATGAAGGATAAGGTCCTAAACTAATAATGTTAATAACTTTTAAGAAATTAATTATAACATTTTATAGAGGTGTGTGCATTAAATATATACAAATTATGTTTCTTATTCATGTCTTATAAGAGGGATGCACAATGCTAAATTAAAGTCTGTTACTAATACTTTTTATTGTTATTGGCTATGTGTCTAAATTTTGCTGTGGATCTGCTGTTGCCCTCTGCTCTTTCTGTCAGTGAACAATCACTTTTCCCCAAAAAGTGCCAGACTACACTTCATTCTACGACTAAAAGGTGACAAGAGCACAGAGAGAAGAATATCGAATATCACCTGTGAGGATCAGGTAATACTTTAATACAAGACACACATCAGTTCAAATCCTTGAAGATAAAGTGGCAACACTTTTTTTTTTTAAATCCTTCATTCTCTTAGACCTGTCAGGTGCCCCAGGAGTACCACAAGCAAGCCCAGAGTCATCCAGTTCTACCTCTAGGTTCAGGTATTGCCCCATCAATGCAATGATGCAGAACATTTGTCATTATGGACTAAATGTACCAACCATCTCAGGACGTCCAGGAGTCCTAATAAGGACTTCAGAATCAGGTAAACACAAATAGTAACAACTGTCCACTGGGAGTGTTAGCAGAAGAAGAGTCTAGAATGCAGCTCCAGAGGCTGTAAGGCAAAATAACTCTACCCCACTGCTCCCTATCTGCTGGACCAGAGTAATATTATTATATTTTTGTTTTCTCATGTCTTTGCGTATAGAACAACAATACATTTGTGTACTTTCGAGACCTCCAGTATACATGCTAAATTATGGGCAATACCGAGAGGGCTTATAGTATCTTGCCAAAAATATATATATTCATAATATTCAAATCACTGTACACTGGGAGACAGACCCCAGAAGGGCCAAGCCAAAAGAAAAAAATCTGCCAGTCTCCATGTCTAGAGATTGTGTTTTCAAAGACCCAACCCTTCACTTGTATATTAGTACCTTTTTTTATATTGTTTGCTCAAATCATCATAGAATATTTGCAGGAAATTAACCCAGTATAACCATATGTGTACTGTTTACACACAGTAAAACCTGTAACAGATGATTTAATATGAGTCTCAGTGTTCAGCTAGTGCATGTCATTGTGTACCAAGAATTATTCCCACAACACACAAAATGAGAAAATTGAACACCAACCTTCCACTGCTTTGTCATCCCTCTGTATATAGTTGTCGGTGAACTGAGTTGAATTATGTTAGAAGATGGAGTGAACTAACGTTCGTGTGTGTGTCCTTTCAGACTGCAGCCTCAAGCTGCCCTGTTCAGACTCTTTACCTCTACAAATAGTTCTAGAATAGGATGCAGTAAACCCATGTTGTCATGGCGTTAGTAGCACCATGGATACAATAGTCCTAATGCATACAGTAGCTTCTTTGTCATGTTTCAAAATGAAGCCCATCAAAATTACAGAAGTGCAGCAAACATTTTATTAAACAAAGTTATAAATAAATGTGAGGTAGAGATTACCTACATAAATTGAGATTATGCACTGTTTACACACAATATACGTAAGCATTAACTATATATTGTGTGTCATTACCATTTTTCAGATTTCTGACTTCGAAAGCGAATCTAAATCGGATTTGCATGAATGCAATTAGCAAAGCGCAGAAGCTGCGATTATTTAGGCTTTATAACATCTTCGTCGAGGCTGTGGGTTCATGCCCATGTATTTTGTTACAGACAGTAATGTTCACCAGTCAGAAGCAGTGTAAAGGATTTTTGAGATTCAGAACATTCACAATGATTTGGGTGCAGCACAAACGCATTAAAATAGAAATCTGTCTGTAAAAGTGTGTAATTGTGTTTACAAGTCCTAATGAGCAATGTGCGCGAGTTTGATTTCACTTTCACAAGCACAGTGCTCGAGACAGTGGGAGCAGGGGGAAATAAACACTTTTTTACAGAGAAAATAAAGACTTTCAAAGTATGAATGAGTGGAGAAATGAAGACTATGATATTTGGTATCTTGTTGAGGCCACGCGGACTTCTCTAAAAGGTGGACTGTATCGATGGACACAGGCTGCCTCTGACCAGTGTCTCTGCGTAAAACGGTAAGAGCTTCATAAACGCTTTCTAAACACGCAAGAAAGTCTGGCTAAAGAAAATTTGTTAAACAGGTGCAATAACTAGAGCCCGACCAATTTGGATTTTTTGAGGCCGATGCCGATATTAATTAACAAAAAAAAATACCAATATCCGATACATCGGCCGATACATTATACATTAGGAAAAAGTATTTTAAAGGATTTTTTTTTTCCACTCTTGTTTACAGGAATATGGCGTGTACATCCCAGGCCACTTTATTAGACTAAACTTATTTCTAAAATGTTGTAGAAAGCTGCTTATTGTTCTTTGTTATGAGGTTTTATGGCAAAGAAATGAGTAAAATATTTTATTGCCTTTTTGAGCTTTTCAGGCAATGAGATATGAGGAATTTCCTATGAACTGCAGAGTAAGAGCCGAACTGCTGGGGAACACTCTGAGTTGGCACCAGCGCCCTCTGCTGGACAAATAGCAGAAGCCCATTATTTGCAAGTAAACAGGTCAGGTCCAGCACACAGTAAAAACAGTACTGTTTATATCGGTGGATATCGGCCAGATTTTGGCTGATAACCCATAATTTTCTAATAGGCTATATATCGGTCGGGCTCTAGCAATAACCCCAATAAAACACGCTTTGCTTTCCCTTTATGTCGCGCACCTGTCTGTCAAAGCAAGAATGTATAGGACCACCTATATTTCTCCGCTTCAGTGTCACCCATCTTGTCTAATGTTGCAAGTTACTACACTTTCCAGTAGGGATGGGCGATATGGCAAAAAAATTTATCACGATTTTTTTCCCCCATATTGTTTGATCTCGATTTTTATTTGATTTTATTTTTAACAATTAAAAACTAATAATCATGGCTTTACTTAATCTTTAGAGTGGGGGATTTAATGTAGAGTCTTCCATTGCAAGTTTTAGTTTCTATACAATAATAACTGTAATAATTTAAACAAATGAAAAAGGCTGATATGTTGTGAGTTTTAAAACAACTGAAATCATCCAGTTCCTTGCACTGAAGGTCTGAGCTGCAGCTTCATTGATGAGAGCAGGAAAACTCCAGTCTGTCTCTATAGCACTGTCCTCTCTCTCCACACATTTTCTGGACCTAGTTCTCTCATTTTGTCAAACTATTCACAGTAAAATCACCTGTTTAAAACTACGCACTGATCGCGAAGCTTTTTCAAGTGACAACATGCGGTATTGACGCACCGCGGCTGTGCGCTCCACTGCAAACCACTGCATGCACGCCCTGTTTCCAAAGTCCTGACGGCGTGTCCACGGTGTTAGAATGGTGAAATATAGATGGATAGTTTTGCCCGTTTGTCTCATGAATTAATTGCAGCGTACAACGATTATGGACTGATGTTTTTGGGCAGCACAGCAAATGCTAACGTTAGCTTAGCTCCCTTATTAGCACTCTTGCTACAGACAGAGTTGCTGCACTCACTGGTTGGTTTTTTTATGCTTGTTTTTTTTTTTTTTTTTGCGTAGTACCTTTTTAATTGGTATTCCTCTAAACTCTATTCCACTTCTCTCTTGCTCAGGCTGTAACAGGTGCACAATAACCATAAAGACAGGTTAAGTGCGCCTTTCCCGTCTCTGTGGATGCACTGTCTGTAGACTTGTCCAGATCAAAGAAAAGGGCTCTAAGCTTATCACCAAGATCGATCCTGTTATTTATAGCAATTCAAATTTAAATTCGATTTTTGGCACAGCCCTACTTTCCAGGCACTTAACATACCAATAGTGGTTTACTCAGCTCTTGTGATTACATGATGTAAATACAAATAGCCTACATTACATCTCTGCAGAGAACAAAAAAATCATGTCTTCATGGAAGCTTACTATAACATTATATCTGCTCCACTTGTAGTTTAGACCTCAGACATGTTCTGAAAAGCCTGTTATTCATTATATTAATATGTATGAAACTATGAACCAAATCATGATAAAAATAGAACTAAACCAATACTGAACCAGGACTAAACCAGACCTAAACAATGACTAAACCACTGAACCAGAAGCCAGGGCGGCTTTGTAACAGTTAGAAGGAAGCATAGCGCTAAACGCAAACACTTAGACCACCCAAAGCTTCCTGTCTGGAATAGGTTTTCTCCCCTCAGCGACACACCCGCTGAACCTTCGACTCTGGTGATTGGGAGCTCGATAGTTAGAGACGTGAAGCTGCCAGCGGCTATGGTTAGGTGTTTTCCGGGGGCCAGCGTGGGTGACATCGAAGGAAACCTTAGGCTTTTAGCCCAGAGTAGGACCAGGTTCTGTCAAATCGTGATTCACGTTGGCGGCAACGACGCCCGGCGGAGACAATCAGAGGTGCTCAAATTGAATGTAGGGTTGGTGTGCAAACTTGCTAAGTCGATGTCGTACACTGTAATATTCTCTGGTCCCCTGCCGAATTTGACCAATGATGAAATGTACAGCCGCTTTTCATCATTCAACCGCTGGTTATCTAGATGGCGCCCAGAAAACGGCATAGATTTTATTAATTAATGATAATAAACTTAAACCTAAACCTACTAGCCTTAACAGAAACCTGGCAACAACAGGATGATTATGCAAGACTTAATGAAGCTACTCCCCCAAGTCATGTAAACTTTCAGACAGCTAGGAGCACAGGCCGAGGTGGAGGAGTGGCAGTAATATCACAGTCTAGTTTACTTCTTAGCCCCAAATCTAAACACACATATAATTCCTTTGAAAGCCTCATACTAACTGTAAATCACCCAAACTGTAAGAAACAAAAAACAGTTATGTTTATAATCATCTACCGGACTCCTGGTCCCTATTCCGAATTTTTAATTGCGTTCACTGACTTTATATCCAGTATAGTGTTAGACTCAGATAAGATTGAAATCGTAGTAGTAGGGAATTTTAATATTCATGTAGATGAAAGCAGCGACTGTCTAGACAATGCATTTGCAGCCTTATTAGACAGCGTATGTTTTACTCAAAACATAAATGAACCCACTCATTGTCACAAGCACACCCTGGACCTTGTTTTAACCTATTGTATAGAGATTAGTGATCTCACTGTCCTTCCTCATTACCCCATACTCTCAGATCACTTTCTATTTACCTTTCAGTTTATACTTTAGTATAAACTAAAACTAAAACTAAGACTTTACTGTTCCAATGAATAAAACCCAGATTAGAAGAACATTAACTGACCAATCTGTGTCAAAGTTCAAACACATAATAAAGCCAATATTTAGTACAATGTTGAGTGAGTATGTTGAGAACAGCTCCCATAGCCCGAGTCCCAGTAAAAATGATCGGTTTGTTGACAGCGCCATGCAGTCTTTAAAGACGGCTCTAGATAATGTAGCTCCATTTAAACAAAAGGTTGTTAGGCCGAATCGAGTGGCACCATGGTTTAATGCTGAAACGTTCCCTTAAACAAGCAACCCGTAAATTAGAAAGGCTATGGCGTCACTCCAGCTCAGAGCAGTCTCTGAATGCCTGGAAATATAGTCTTTTAAATTATAAAAAATCTCTGCGTGATGCCAAAACCAGATACTATTCAACTTTAATAGAAGAAAACAGGAACAACCCTAAGTTTCTGTTCAGCACTGTTGCCAGGCTGACCACCAGTCACAGCTCAGTAGAACCCTGTATCCCTGTTACTCTCAGCTGTGAAAACTTTCTTCAATTTTTTAACAACAAAATCACAAGTATGTAGGAGTATTGGACCACTGCTGAAATTCTAAAAAAAAATGGACATTCCTTTAGGAGACAGAAGTCTTATCCCACCAAGGACGCAAACAAAGACATATATCTGTCCTATACAAACTGCAGACCAATAAATATGCCAGAAGAGGCCTCCTCTTATAGGGTTAGAGGAGCCACCCTCTGCTGGTTTAAATCCTACTTATCTGAGAGGTACCAGTTTGTCAGTGTAAATGAACATTCCTCACAGTGCAGTAAAGTTAGCTATGGAGTGCCACAAGGCTCAGTACTTGGACCCATTCTGTTCAGGCTTTACATGCTGCCTTTAGGAAACAATCAGAAAACATGGTATTAATTTTCACTAGCTGCGTTTCCATTACACATATGCGCAAAATTTCATCGATATTCTAGAAATGTTGAAAAAACACAATTTTGCAATTACACTGTTTCCATTGAATCATAAGTGAATTAAAAACAAACCTACTCTTGCGATAAGTCATTCAAAAAACATGGCGACGGATGTAAACATAACTTTGATTTACAGCAGATATATCCATATTTCAGCCACGGCACTAGCGCTCATCATCAGCCGTCAAAGGAGACATCGGTGTCTTATTCAGGCCATGGACCGACAGGCCCCTGCTACATGGGAGCGGCTACGTATGAAGCGTTTTTGGGAAATTGTAGTAGGCTCAACTTTTGATGAGCTGTGCGATGCTGTGGGACCTCTTGTGGCGTCTGCTCTGCAATGCCCAAGGCAGCCAGTATCTGGTTGTTGGTCACGTGACTCGTTTAATTCGACAAAAGTGTTTCCACTGCAGTTTTGTGAAATATGTCAATTTCGATACGCCTGAAAAACCACCTCATCCAAGCGCAAAAACTTTTTTCGATAAATGCAAGTTTTTTTGACCTATGTGACTCAGTACTTGGCCCTGTCCTGTCCAAATACTGTGTCCCCTCTTCTGGTGATGTTGAAGAGGATATCACTAAAATTAAGTCTGAGTGTGTAGAGCCAGAGTTAATCATCCCAGGGTCACTGCTACTCACTTGTGAAGCTCTTGTTGAGGCTCAAAAGCTGGATCAATCTTTAGCCAAGAGTGTTTCTGCTGTTGAGAATAAAGCTGGGACCTCTATTAACCAGTCGTTTTTCATTGACAATGGAGTGCTAATGCGCAAATGGGTCCCAAAGTCAAGTGACCAAACTGGTTATGGTGGCTGGTGCACAGTTTTCCAAATAGTGATAATTCAACCTTACAGACAGCACGTTTTGTTTCTAGCGCATAAACATTTGTGGTCTGGTCATCTTGGTGTCACAAAAACCTATAACCGTATCCTACAGCATTTCTTCTGGCCAGGTTTGAAAGCTGATGTGGTTCACTTCTGTAAAACCTGTAACACCTGCCAGTCTGTAGGGAAACCAAACCAAGTTGTTCCATCAGCTAGGGCTGGGCGGTATGACCTAAATTTCATATCACAGTATATATCGAATCCCTTCATGGTAACGGTATATATATCGCAGTATAAATTTAAGGTTAAAAATTATAATAAAAAGCTAGGGCTGGGCGATATGGCAAAAAGATGTAATCACTAAATTTTTTTCCCCATATTGGTCGATCTCGATTTTTTATTCAATTTTATGTTTACAATTAAAAACTGATAATCATGGCTGTGATTCATGTATCACAATGTAAAATCTTTCATTCCAAGGGTTTTTTATACAATAACTGTAATAATTTAAACAAATAAAAGAGGCAAGCTGCTAATTTATTCTAAGTTTTAAACAACTGAAAACGTCCAGTTCACTGCAGCTCCAGTGATGAGAGCAGGAAAAACTCCTGCCTGTTTCTACAGAGCTGACCCTGTCTCTCCTCACACAGCCTGGACCTAGTTCTCTCATTTTGTCAAACTATTAACAGTAAAATCACCTGTTTTAAACGCCGCGCTGATCACGAAGCTTTTTCAAGTGACAAGACACAGCACTGAAGCGCGTCATGTGATGCACCGCAGCTGTGTGCTCCTTTGGCTTTACTACAAAAAACCCCGTTTCCAGCATTTCTGCGGGGTAAGGATGGGTGAAATATACATGAATAGTTTTGCCCGTTTGTCCTATGGTTTAATTGCACTGTAAAACAGTTCTGGACGGATGGACTGCTGTTTTTGTGCAGCACAGCAAATGCTAACATTAGCTTAGCTCCTCTTTTAGCACTGTTGCTGCAGTTGTTGATGCCCTTGCAAGTTTTAAATGCTTTTTTTTTTTTTGTATTTAAATGCGTAGTACCTTTTAGGTGGTTATTCCTCTAAACCATACCGCCTTGTGGATGCCCGATCCCGTCAGACCTCGGAAGCTAAGCAGGGTAGGGCCTGATCAGTACCTGGATGGGAGACCGCTGGGGAACACCAGGAAGCCGGTGTGAATGTGAGTGAGTGAGTGGGTACTACGGATGGAAATTAGCTCTGAGCTATAATCCGGTGTATTTACGGCACTAGCTGCTGTTCATTAATACACACTGTCCCAAATAAATAAAAATAAATAAACTCCACTCTAGTTCTCTGTTGCTCACGCTGTAACAGGTGGGCAGTGTGCGCCCCTCAGCTGCTCCGTAATCTGTCCAGATCGAATAAAAGTGCTCTAAGCTTATCACCGAGATCGACCCTATTCTTTATCCAACTTCAGTTTTAAATTAAATTTTTGGCACAGCCCTATGCACAGTTGTCTCAGTGCTTGCAGCCATGTTGAGGCAGGTGCGATAACGTCATCAACGATTGGACGGTACAGCGCAAATCTCTACCGTAGGCCAAATTTATATAATTTCTATTGTCTACCGCATATACCACACAGCCCTACCACCAGCACCACTTTGTCCTGTTCCTGCTGTTGGGGAACCATTTGAACATGTCATTATAGACTGTGTTGGCCCTTTGCCTAAAACAAAGTCAGAAAATCAGTTCTTGTTAACAATAATGTGCATTTTGCCAAGGCAATACCATTGTGAAAAATTACAGCTCCATCTATTACCAAAGCACTCAATTAAGTTTTTTACAACTTTTGGCCTAACAAAGATGGTGCAAATGGACCAAGAAACAAATTTCCTTTCTAAAACCTTTAAACAGACTTTGCAGACTTTTGGTGTTTCTCATTCTGTGTCCAGTGCCTACCATCCAGAGACTAAAGGCGCATTAGAACGGTGGCACCAAACTTTAAAGTCGATGTTGAGCAAATATTGTTATGACACAGGGAAGGACTGGGATGAGGGGGTACCATTTGGAATATTTGCTATTTGAGAGGCCACCCAGGAATCCCTAGGGTTCAGTCCTGCTGAACTTGTCTTTGGCCACAACGTATGTGGTCCACTAAAAGTGCTCAAAGAATAGTTTTTGTCTGTGTCATCCTGCAAAGACAGTGTGTCAGATTTTGTAAAGAAGTGCAAGGAGCGGTTGCAGCAGGCCACTTCCTTAGCTAGAGAACCTCTCTCTTCTTCTCAAGCCAGCATGAAGAAACACCTTGACAAAAAAGCTGTTAAGCGCCACTTTAAACCTGGTGAAGTTTTAGTATTACTTCCCAGCCTTGGAGCGAAGAGAAAAACTTGACTTTGTCATGTTAATATGCTCGAACCTTTTCTTGTTAGAGACGAGAAGCCTGTCCAGTCAATGTTAACTGTGCCTTTTGTGTCTCCTGTTCCTACAGTATGTTCTGAAATGCCAGTGGAGGAGGACATGGTAGAACCCTCTGCTGCTCAACAGTGTGGACGGTTGTCCAACTCAGAGTTTGTGTCCAGTATAGAAACAAACCTGTCATATCTCACTCACGAGCAGCGTAGAGATATCATAGGCCTTCTTCAGTCCCACCCCTCGCTGTTTGGTGACAGCCCGTCTCGCACTAGCATATTGGAACACGACATTGACATTGGCTCCTCGGCACCCATTAAACAGCATGCTTATCACTGTCCTTTAGATAAGCGTGAAGTTATGAAAAGGGAAGTTGAATACCTACTAAAAAATGGGTTGGCAAAGCCGAGCTATAGCCTGTGGAGTTCCCCATGTCTTCTTGCTCCTAAATCTGATGGCACTCCACGTTTTTGTACCAATTTTAAAAAGGTTAATGCTGTTACTGTGCCTGACTTCTTCCCTCTACCGTGCATGGAGGATTATTTTGATAAGATCGGTCCAGCTATGCACATCACCAAACTAGATCTTCTCAAAGGCTATTGGCAGGTTCCATTAACATCCAGGGCGTCTGGAATCTCATCATCTGCTTTTGTAACACGAGACCATTTTATGCAATACACTGTAATGGCCTTTGGCATGAGAAACGCCCCTGCCACCTTCCAGCACCTTATGTACTTAGTTCTTGGTGATGTTTCTGACTGTAGCGTGTATCTGGATGATATAGTCATCCAATTCTGATAGATGATTGGATCGTGTGTCTGTGCTATTTGAAGTGTTCAAACGGTTGTCCCACACAAATCTGACCCTCAACTTAGCGAAGTGCGAATTTGGCAAGGCTACAGTGACCTACCTTGGAAAAATAGTTGGTCATGGCCAGGCGCGTCCTGTAGATGCTAAAGTTGAGGCAGTGTTGTCTTACTTACTGAGAGCTCTGCCATTTTTTAGGCTTAGCCAGTTATTACCGGTGTTTTTGTAAAAACTTTTCAGTGTTGTTTGCCCCTTTGACTGCCCTGTGTAGCCCCTCAGTTCCATTTACATGGACTGAGGAATGTGACCTCGCCTTTAATGCTGCCAAGTCTCTTCTCTGCAGTGCTCCTGTCCTCTCCGCACCAAATTATTTTAAACCTTTTGGTCTGGAGGTGGATGCCAGTGCTTCTGGAGCTGGTGCGGTGCTCCTGCAGGAGGATGAGGCTGGTGAGTCCCATCCTGTCTCTTATTTTTCAGCAAAGTTAAAAAAACACTGACTGTACTATTCAACCATTGAAAAGGAGACTTTGGCCATGCTACTTGCTTTGCAGCATTTCAGTGTGTATGTAAGTTCCACACACATTCCTGTCACTGTATACACTGATCACAACCCTTGTTTTTCTAGCCCAAATGTATAATCTCAACCAGCGCCTAATACGCTGGGCTCTGATGGTGCAAGGGTACAATCTGGTCATCAAGCACAAGAAGAGCAAGCACAATATTGTGGCAGATGCCCTTTCTAGAGTCTGAAGACCTGTATACATATCCGTTTACTGTTTAAGACCATTGCCATTCTGGTCTTTGCTGTTTGACGCTAATGGAGGTGACTTGTATTTTATGTGTGTGTGTGTGGGGGGGGGGGGGGGGGGGGATTTGATCGCCTCGTCCACAGCCTGTGTCTCATGCGTCAGAGCAAGAGCAAGCTCTGGGCAAACTTGTCTGATTGCAATAAACATAATGATCTCTGTAACGCTCAATGAATTTCAAACTCCATATTATTTTGGGGGTTCTTAGTCTGCAAGGTGAACTTCCTGAGATGGCGCTACCACTTAGTCTTATAACTCAACCAGCCAATCTGCTGACTCCTCATCCCACATCCTAAACAGAGACTATTCAACCTATCAAAACAAGTAAAAACATGACCGGAAGGAGAGGATACAACTCTGGATAATACCATATGCTAATGCTAAATTAGTTTATGTTTGCTGGGTGGTCAGCCCTACACTACCTAGTACCAGGTTAGGGTTAAGGAACAGAGGCATTTTCCTGAAAAGGGAATATTTCCTACATACATTTCCTACTTACTTTTGATACACATTAAGAAAAAAACTCTAGTCTACAAAACCAATTAAGCTTCAAATAATTTATATATGATTTAATAATCTAATGTTTTAAATCCGCAGCAAAACAAAACACAAACCACAGCAACGTGTAGTAGCAGAGTGGCAGTAGGACTAGGCCAAAAAACAAATTAATTTGATTAAATTGTGTTTTATTTACATTAGACGATGTAAAAAGAGCCTCTATCTATAATCAGCTTAAGTGGAAATAGCATCCTCTAAGAGCTGCAGCTGTTAGCGGTGTTGTGGCTAACGCTAGCGGCTATCGCAACTTAGCTAAGTTAAACACTAAATGTGGAGACTCTGCAGATGCTAAAAACAAAATAAAAAGTCCCTTTACCTTAGTAATGCCTCCGTTTAGATGTGGCAGCAGTTTGGCCGAAACAAACAGCGTAGTGTGCTGTGCAGCCTCCAGCCATAACTTTACCCGTCTTTGTTTATGTATGCTAATTAGCCACATGCTCTACATAGCGTATTCACACAGGCCTCGTATGGTGTGTATAAATTATAACAGACCTGGCCTGATGTCACTGTGAGGGTAATGCACACTGCTGCTGCTTTGCTGCTGTTTTGTAGAGATATTTAGCGTAAAAACAAAGTTATGCAGTATGTTAAGTTAGGTGTTATTACAAAATGCAAAAAAATATTTAAAAGATTGGTATCAGGACTCAGATCGGCCAAAACCAAACATGAAATGATCGTATCGGATCGGGAGCCAAAAGAAGTTGATGGGACATCCCTAATTAATAGCAACTTATGAGAAATTGTAAAACATGCCTCTGGGTGGAATCGTGTGCTAATGCTAAAAGTACTAACAGTAGTTTATGCCTGCTATAGTCTGTCTTAAGCACACACGTTGAGATACAATGCAGTGGGGCCCCTTTGGCAGCCTTTAAATGCTTTACCATATCAATAAAATCAGAAAAGTAAACAAAAAACTGACTTTATACAAAAGTAAATAAATCTGATTATATCTGAATATTCACAATACTGCAGAATGCAAAACAGACATAACCAGTTTAGTAAAGTATGGTAACACTAACCTTCTTATCCCATTGATCTTTTGTAGATGGTTGTAGATTAAATAAGTTCAACTTCCTTCAAAGTTGGAGACAACTCAGATTTGCGTCTGTCCTCTCTGCCTGCTGCATCCAACTGAACTCAAAAATGCTCTCTCCACTGAAATATAATTTTGGAAGACGGCGTCATTAAGCAGTGTCATGGCATCTTCAAGGATCCCAGGAGGATAGATGGCGTCACTGCATGCGGAAGTAACTGCCGTGAGAGGCCAAGCTGCTTTAATAGCTACGTCGAGTAATAAAACCTGTTAGCGCAAAAACTCCAAAAGTCAAGTAAAATGAGAAAGAGAGTTGTTGTGGAATTGACTGATACAAACATATTCAACAACAAATCTGAGATATTTTTGATAGACAACTGAAATATAAAAAGAGGGGAAGTAACTGGACCGCGACATTTCAAGTAAACAACCCTGCTGGCCAGAAGTCAATCTGTAGCTAGCTAGTTTTCCACAGATGAATCACCTTACGGCAAATAATCTGTTTGGGAGTCCATGTGATATGGAACATGTGAAAGCCATGCGTAATGAGTTGTGCTGGGGTGAATAAAGGGTCTTGCATCTCCCCCTGCGGTCCCTGGGCTAAAAACTACAACTGCAGCAGTGAGCGCTGCCGACCTGGAGTCACAGAAGTCTGGAGTCAGCGAGAGAGCGGCGCATCGCGGCTAGCATAACAAAAAGCTAGCAATGGATTTATTTCTCTGTTTTCATCAGGACAGAGCGGCCAAATGGCAGAAAAAACCTTGTATAACGGATACGGGAGGAGGAGGAAACGAAAATAAAGCCATGCAAGGGACCATACAGGAGTCACCTGGACTTGTTGTGAGTAACGTTACAACAGTACTTTACTCCAAAATGTAGGAGGAGCTCCATAGAGGAAAAAGAAGCAAAAACGGCGAAGAAACGAGGCAGGTTACTGAGTTATACTTTTACTTATACATTTACTATTAAATAAATTAACAGCTACATAGCAGTGAGCTTCGTGTCCCTGGTCCACGTTAGCTGCACGATAAAGCCATATTCACGTCTAATGCTTCCTGTGAATTTTTGCTTAGTTTGTTTACTTCTCCTGTAAGTATTTAAGGAAATTGTTACTTGATTAAAAGTATTAACTAAAGTAGAAAGTACTTTGTGCTGCAACCTAATCTAGTGTTGTTACTGCCACTGCTTGGCGTTTCCCTCAAGGTGAAATAACATTAGTAATAATATAAAAATAATGGGTGTTTCTCAAAGCCCAGGTACCCTGCCTTGTCTTGCCTTGATTACATCACAGGAAGGCATCCACCTCATCATCTGTCGCCCAAGGTGTGTTCCAATGTTCATGTCCTTCCTAGGCAGGTGTCCTGCATTTGGCTAACATGTGGCTAATTCACCAAGGATACATCAGTGGATCCTTTGCTGCCTTCCATGGGCCAAAATCACCCACAATGCACTGCAGATCTTTTGAAAAAATGGCAGGCCATGGGCATGTACTACTTTTGAAAGCTTATTTAGCAAATTTGAGATTATTTATAAGCTAAAATGTAGCACACAAACACACACAAAAAGGTGCCCCTCCTCCAAAAAAATCCCATCTTAGGTGCTCCCCCAAATGCTCTCCAAAAAGCCCCCCCAAATTAAAAAAAGTTTACTTACTTCCAAGGTGACCACCCCCCTTAGTGCCCCCCCACACACACACACACACAAAAAGTGACCCCCCACCCCGGATGAACTCTCCCCTCCCTGTTTATAAAAGACTAAATAAGTGATAAATATTTAAGTATTGTATCATATAATCCACATGTAAAAATTTCACAAGTATATCTGAAAAAATGACTCTAAAACCAGTCAGGAGCTTTGACTGTGGTGATGCTCCTCATTCACTGTTCCAGTAGCCATTTATTTGAACTGAGGGAGGACACTTGCCTTGGATTACAAGGAAGTGGCTTTGGAGGAAATCACTTTCAAGGCAAGGCAAGGTACCTGGGCTTTGAGAAACACCCAATATAAACCATGATGTTCTCTGCTGTCATAGTTACATATAAATGTCAAGAAAGTGAAATCCTGGGCACATATCAGTGTCTGTAGATAACTGGATCTTGGTGAGGTTCTGTGGATCACTGTCCAGTCCAATTGCATTATTTAAGTACATACTTATCAGTTTTACTCCCGTTCTCACACTCTTTGTAATGTCCATAGTCGCTTGTTTTGCCACTGAATCCGAAGGAAGGGGGCATGTACCTAGGAAAAGTGATGTCAGTGCATACCTTCTATACTGAACTGACAGAGTCATCCACATACTCTACATGGATATTTTTAGAAACCGATGCATCTCATCCATTTGAAAATTCATACGCATACAGACTCCACACTGAAGAAATGTAACAATTAGCCCAAAGATTGAACACACATCTATTTGCTTTAAGGCAGAAGTGCTAATGACTCTGAACTGTGGCTGAGTAGTTGTTTTTAAAAAGTGCACCTTTAACAGTTTATTACCACCCTTAAATAATTACTGACTAATTTAGCAGCCCTTTTGTAACATCTAACATGCATTTACATAACTGTTTATCTTCATTCACACGCAGTAACACAAGTTGAAAATGTAATGACTGTAGAAGAAGCAAACCCAAACAGCTTAAATCTAATTTTTGTCCACTGTTGTTGGGCCTACATTTTGATAGCAGACTTCCATCATAAACCGAGTGTCAGTCTTGATGCAGTAGCAGTGTTCTTGTGTTTGGATGTACTCCAGAATGTCTCTGTCAGCTCTCCTGTCTCTGTAGATCATAATGATGGAGCAGCTGCTGGGGCACAGGAGCCTCTCATTTTCCAGACTCTGCAGGTCTTTGAGGTACTGCTGCGGGTCATGGTCCATCAGCACTAGACTGAAACCCTCCTGATGAGAGCCCAAAAAGCCATACAGCGATGAGATGACCTCGGCTGAACTGGATATTAAGACTTGAAACTGCAAAACAAAGAAAGTTCACAACAAAAAGTTATTTTGATTAAAGTTATTTTTTTCCATCCCAACTCTCAGTTCAGCATAGTTACCTTTCCTCCTTTACTGTATTAAAAAATGTGGGCCAAATAGTCAGTACAAAATACAAAGACATTACATCAACCTAAAGTTTAGAACTTACTCAAACTCCACGTTTCACGTTGCTTCTCCTTACTTTTTAAATTTTTTCTTTGTTGCACTCTTTAGCTGTCAGACAAAGCCACTGAATTGACAATTTCTCTGTATTATTAGCAGTCACAAAATTATGTTAGTGCCATTAGCTATTGTGCTGACCAACAGCTAATTTGAGTGTAAAAGGAAATACTGTATCTGTGGCAAGCATTTTCATAAGAACAATAAATTATTAATAGATTAAGATCCTTTATAAATAATAATCATCTTAAGATCACAGAAATTTAGATTGTAATTTACTGTATTGTGATTAAACACTTATACTGTAATGCAAAAAAGACAATTTATACTTCCTGTTAAAAATGGGCGACAGTGTTACCTGATGGTGTTTGTAGCCAGCTACAAGGATGAGTTCCTCTCCATAATCTGCAATTTGAGGGTCCTTCTCCACTGTGATCAATTTGGCTCCAGGGGGCAGCAAACGCAACATACGCAGTGAACTGTAGCCACAGTGCATCCCCAGCTCTAGCGCCATGGAGGGCTGCACCCGCCTCACCACCTCATCCAACACTGCACCTATGGAGGAGGACAGGATTATAGAGATTAACAGCCCAGACTGCAGGCTACAGAAAGAAGCGGACTAGGCGTCACACTCTGAATTTTGTTACCTTTTGCCAAGGATCAAAATTAAAGTCATAAAACAATAGCTTTATAATTAGCATGTTTAAGACAAAGCACACTACATAGTGCACAATTTAAAATTTCAATTTAAAGTTGCCTATTGTATGCAAATGTCTGAACTAGCTTTAGATTGGAGCAAAGTCTGTTAATGTTCATAACTAAAATTTAACAAAAAAATCAAATATTTAACTGCCATGTTTGTAGATAAGCTATTACAGAATAAATTGTTAAAGCATGTTAGTATTTTAGTTATATAAGCTTTAACAGTGCTAAATATATGGGACTTAACCTGTGAGATTTTGAGCAGATGCTGGTAATGTAAAACTGCAGTCATCCAGCAGGTCATCCACTTACCAGGGGGTTGGCAGTTTGATCCCTGCTCCAACCAAATCATACTGCTGTGTCCTTGGGTAAGACAGTTCACCCATTGTGCCTATGTGTAAAAGTGTTAATGTGATTGGTGTAGTGTGTGGTCGGAGAGATCATTAGTGCAGCTGCGGCTACGGTAGTTTACCACAACCAGTGTGTCATTGGAGGGAATAAATAATGAATTCAGATGTTAAGAGTTTTTGGTACCTTGATAATCGCCATCTAAATCAAAGCCATTATTCATAAAATAAAGCTTACATAGAACAGGCAATTATGCAAATATTTGTGGAACCGCTACAGTCAGCAACAAAACAAACGAGCCCTCACACATTCACTCTGTCCTACTCTTCTACTTTACATTACTGAACGTATGTGCAAAGTACAACAAACGTGCAGATTTGGATAGCTAGGCAATTTTGTTTTATAGCACAATTTTCTTTAGAGTACTGAGAATATTAGTTATTAAATTTTGTCAAGTACCACAAAGGCATCGCTTCATGCAAGCTCCTCTATAGATTTATAGACATTTTACAATTTGAAGACAAAGATTTACATTAAAGTGCCATATCATTTTCTGAAGAATAAATTGAAAAAAAATATTTTAAGTGCAGCAACTTTTGTCAGTTTTTCTGAATTCTGAACTCTAGCTCCAAGAATTAAAGTATACTCAAGTATTTTAGTGAGACAGCATGAGGAACCATGTGTTGTACCGACCAATCTGTGAGCCGATGCTGAGAGAAGGGTACATTCTGTTGTACAGGTCATAGGTCTCCAGCACACTGTCAACTTTGCCGTGGGTGGACTTGCAGAAGACAAAGGCATGGGTGCTCTTTGTATAAACTCTCCCTCTTGTGAACCATAGTGCCCAGGCCCGAACTCGATGGCAAAGGGATACCACTTCGGCACGATAGTGTTTGGAAATCACAAGGATAGCAGGAATCACGGAAGCGGAGACAGCCATTAACCACATCTTTAAAACTAGAGGCCAAGACACTTCTAAATCTGAAATAAACAAAACATTGTCGGTTCTTATAAAATGACAGTTCAGTGTATTTAGAAAAATGAATTGCTGTTGTATACAGTAAATTGGCTCCTCGTGCCTCTAGTGATGGACAGCTTAACTGTTTTACCCTATTAAAATCTGTAATATGGATATGTTTTTTCCACCCAATATGCTTGACTTAAGAGACAATAACAAACATTTGGTATATACATTCATTTCATATGACAACAACCCAAAACAGACCAACCTAGACCCTACATTGTGAGCATCACATTACGCACAGTTTGTATTCTGAGGAACAGTTTTTAAGGTTGTTTAAGGTGTAACATAAATTATACTTACCACATAAATCTTCAGTTAGCAAATCTATACAGAGAAATGAAAGAAACACAAATAAACAAAAACGTTTTTTTAAAATAATAATAATAAAAAAGCAATCTTACCTTCTGCGTAGAGGTGCAGTTGCCCTGTCAAACACAGATGCTCCTTCAGTCTGGGAAGTCACTAAGGCAACAGTTGGATAAGAGTTGGGTAAGTATAAAACAAAATGGGAAAAAAAGACAATAAAAAGTTATTCAAAGTGTAAAAATGATAAGGTTAAATGCTGGAAAGAAAATTTGCAATAAACTGATGATATTTAGTCAACCAGTCAGCTGCAACCGGTAATGAAGCAAAAGTTAATACCAGAGGCAAAGGACCTCAAGCTCCTCCCTACACTTTATGGTAAATGCAGGACTGTTACACTAGAGGGCAGCAGAGATGAAACAATAGTAAGAGCTCTTTTCCAGAACTGACTAGGCCAACATTGAAATTGACCTATTCGCTAACAAAAAACAGTTTCTAGAATAATTGCATATATGTCTTGTTTGATAACCTACAGATGTTTGAATGGTTCATCAACACTACCCGTGACTTTGACTGAATTTAAATAGCTGAACTCATTTCTCATCTTAATTGTCTTAAGTGATAAAATGGGTCTGATCTCCCCAGTGTGTTACCGTCCTCGTTGGCTGTGCAAGGAGCCGTGTATTTTAGGCGATCAAAGTGAAGCTGGGGTGCGCAAGTCCTGTGCGTCAAGTTGGACAGCTGTACAATAACCGGAAACAAAGTCAACGCACTAAAAATGTTTACGTCGAAGAAGGCAAGCACAGTGATTTCATAAATTATATGATCATAACATTCATGCTTTTTTTAAACATGCTATATGCTAAGTACGCATCATTTACGCAATGTGGCCCTCTGAGAAATGCACGCCACCTAAATGTTGACTTAGCGTTAACTAACTTTAACATGATAAACAATTGTCTCATTTAATCCCATTGAGGTTGAGTGCTAAATGTCCTTCTTTCTTTTATTAATTAGCTGTAAAGTGTTTAAAAGCGTATCATGACAAAATGCATTTTTACTCTCAAAGGTTTAGTTGGCCGTACCAGCTAATGCTAATGAACAACAGCCTACTTCCGGAAAGGTAGCTGACAGATTTGTATTATAATAAATGCTGATAATTGTTATTGAACGAAATGGGATAGCCATAGCTGGAACAATTAAAAGGAAAGAGACTACGCCAAACGCGCCACTTTTCCGAGCTTTTATTTTGAGCGCATTGACCGGAAATCGTGCATGTCTCTGTCTGTGACTTGATGCTGTCTGCAGAGAAGTCTCCAACGAGGAGCGACTCTGGAGAAACTGGTCCGGTGCTGCTGCTGCTGTGAGCCCCATTAACGACTGAGAAGAAGTCTGCTGGTTGTCTGGCGCACTTTTCGCACAGTTTGTCTTGGATACGTGCGCGCAGGGCCGTTTTACACATAGGCTTTCCTATTTGGAGAGCAGAGGTTTTACGCCAATGGCAAGTCCGGTTGCAGACATAGGACAGTCTCATCAGCATCACCTCGAGTCGGCCGCAGACAGTGCCACCCAGGAGGCGCGGAAATGGATAGAGGTGAGTGTCAGAAATGCGCTCGTTTGTTATTGCGTCAACTTCTCTCTGCACTCTGCCTCCTGTTGCACTCGCATTTGTTGACATTGGTTACTAGTCTAGGTTGCTGTCTGCACACGCACAGCGCATATAGCTTCGTAACCTGTTGAGAGATGACTCATGTGGTTCTGTGATGTACCAGCATGCAACTATTTTTTATTGGAGTTCCTTATTGTGCTGCCTAATAGTGGATATATTGCTGTGTGTTTTGGTTTTGTGTATGGGTTTCTGCATTCTATTTTAGCCAACAATGCATCATTACTTCCTTACCCAAAGAGAAGTACTTATTTGCACAGATTTCTGCATGCTAGGGTTGGCTGCTGTGTGGCATTAGCTCATACCAATGAATGCATCATGTGGAATGGATTTTTGTTGTGGTGAACAATACTCAATCAAGGTTTTGTTCTTGAAGAATTTTAGCCATGGCACTTGTCTGCCCTGCCTTTTGGTCTTTGTCATCCTGCACTGGGTCATTCTCTTCCCTAAGACTGACAGTTAAAATAATAGAGCATAACATTTTACAGTCAATTCATAAAACAATGACAGCTGGACTTTGGATAATTTTGAGTCCAGCCAGAGACGATTCTAGTGATACCTGGGGCCCTCTAGAGGTAGAAAGTTCCAAGGGCCTCAACATGTGTTTCATGTAGTATTGTAATCCACAATAACCAGCACTAAATCATGAACAGAATCTCAAGAATGCTATAAACAAATGAATCAGTTGTGGTCTTGTCTTGTCTTGAGTCCCCCATGTCTGTGAGTGGGACAAGATTATGAATAAACTATGAGTCCCTATCGAGACCATCTATGGCAATAGGGCTGAATTTTTCTGACAGATATTGCAGGTGAAATTAGATTTGCAATTTTTTATTTTTTAAAATCAATATTTAGAGCACAGTTTTCATTTTAGGCATGTGATGAGGCATAGAAAATTGATGAGGCAAGAGAAATATTCACTGCTGAACTAATACACATGCCTTTGAATGTCAGGTGTGATGTGTGATAAAAAGTATTAGCAAGAATGTAAGAAAAGGTGTACAAGATGATGGTGAGACTAGTAATTATGGTAGGGTTTAGAGACAGTGGCACTGAGGACAAGAGAGGAAGACAGGACAGCAGAGCTGGAGGTAGCAGAGCTGAAGATGTTGAGGTTCTCTTTAGGAATGATGATTTGGAGATAAAGTCAGAGAGGCCAGAAGGATTGGACAGATAGTGAATATATTGGAATGAGGCTGAGGTTAGAGCTGCAGGCAGGAGACCTAAGAGAGGAAGACCAAAGAAGAGATTTATAGATTAGTGAAAGAGGACAGGACATGAAGTTAGTTGGTGTAAGAGAAGAGGAAGCACATTACTTATCTGATGCAGCATTTTCTAAAAATAGCTACAGTGACCATCCCATTTGTTAACTTGAAGCACTGCATCCCTTGGTGTGGGTCTTCAAAGAGAATTTAGATGTAGTTTTGCAGTTCTTCCAAAATGGTGGATTAGGGTCCAAAAGTAGGTCACTGTGAAACAAGGTATTAAATTAAAAAAGTTAATTTGTCACAAAAGTAGAAGTAAAAGTCATTTAGAAAGATAACTTTGTTTCTGTAATGAGGACTAGTTGAAAATCCATACTATGGGTTGTATAATAGTTGTGTTATTTTGGTAAGATATGTGTTCTACAAATCTAGCCAGAGGGGATCACAAGCCTTTTTATTATTTGTGCTGGTCCTAAGGTCGGATAAATGGAGAACGCTGCATGAGGAAGTACATTCGGCTTAATACCTAGATGCAAAATCTATGTGCATGCAAATCAGTGCATAGTGGGAGGCAGATGATTTCCTGTGGCCACCCCTGAAGGAAAAAGCTAAAAGGAAAGATGTGTCCTCCTAGAAGGTAACAAGGTATACAATAGATAAATATGATTCTAATGATAAAGTTTACTAACCAACACCTTTTCATACCCAGCTTAGATCGAGTTATTGTTAAACCTACTGGGTCCATGGCATATGCGGATAGTGTAGTAAATGTGATATCTCCAGTTGTATGTTACAAATGACTGATCCTCTTGTGGAGTGTCAGGCGACATCTCAGACCTATTTAGCGACACTGAACTCCTCGGGGCCCTGTATCACATCTTTAAAAAGCCACTATTGACCTAAATCTGAAAGAGCTGAGAGCTGAAAGAAGGTGAGGGAATAGATATCTCTCCAGTGCTGTTGTTACTCTACCACAGTGGCTCCACAGGGACTGATTCCATTACCTGTACACACCTGGAGACAGCCTACCGCAGGGAAATGGAGACAGCGTGGCTCAAGAATGAATGGACAACACACAAAGGTTTAGTCAGAGAAGTTTACATTTACCTGCTGTGTCATATATGTTGTCTTGACCTGAGGCGTGTCACAGTAAAAGAAGATATCAAAACTACAAATTTCTGAAAGGTCATGGTTCGTCTGTGTTCATGTGATGAGTACAGCCAAAAAATTAACCAATTCCGCAATAGTTTTAAAGAGGTTTACAGTATGTCTTTATTTGCCCCAATTTATGCTAGTGTTGATTGACTAATTTGATGTGTTTGTTTTTCAGTTAGTAAGTTATCCTTTTTTTTTTTTTTAGAATTTTCCTAAACATAACCTTTGCTTTTCCCCCTACCATCAACACTTACTCTACAAAGTTTGTATGCTCATAGATGGAAACATTTAGAATTAAAAAAATGTTCAGGCTTTTTGAAATAACATAGCTGACTTAAAGCTTTAAATTTCTTTAATACATTTACCATATGAAAAGGTTTTCTCCTAGGTATTTCATAGATTGACAATACTAAAATAAAACATTTTATTATTATTATTATTATTATTATTATTATTATTATTTAAAGATGGCACTGAAATTTGTCTATCACACTATTCTGTTTGTATATGTACAACTGCTGTCACACCTAAATGTATTACAGAGATAAATTGACTACTTTCTCTGAGATTATTAGTGTTTTTAGCATCTCTACAGTCAGTATTTAAGCTGCTCTGGGGACTAGCAGTAGCATTAGCCACAACACAGGAAAGAGTGTGGTGCTTGGGAGGATGCTAATTTCTGCTAAATTAAATTTTATGATATGGCTATATTTGACAATGTCCAAAATTCTAAAATGAATTAGTCATATTAACTCAATTTATCCCCTAGCCCTAGGCCTAGTGCTAACACAACACACAAAAAACCCTTCCAACCCAAATCCAACTCATTCATAATTTTTTAAAAAGTATTCTGCATAATACATTTAGTACATTTTTAATGCATTTTTTATTGTTGAATAGAAGGTAATCCTTACAGCTTCTAGCGTAGCTCTTTGCTTTACAGTGTTCCTTCATTTAATACTTTCTTGTTTTGTTGCATAAGATCATAGGACAACAGTGAATTTTTGAAGCCACAGTATCCTGGTAGTCATCCCATGCCTGTTTGCAACTTTGCATTCGTTCTTTTTTTTTCCGTAATAGTTTCCATGTTAGTGATTGGAAACATACTGTGAAGAATAATTTGAGCATACATTTTAATCTTGTAGCCTTGTAACTTTGTGTTGTTAATCCATCATCAAATACTTTAAATGAGTCATTTATCACAGTCTGGGGCTTTTCCTCTTTCACTTTTGTGTGTTTTGGGTTGGAGAAAATAATGAGTCTTCTGTTGGTGGAATAACTTCACAGCAACCACTAAAACTGCAGTTAGACAGAGTTCTGGTGGTCCTGCTATTGTTGCCACTGTGGTAGCAACTGATTTATTGCTCTGGAGTGAGTATGGTTTGCTGAGTAAAGTTGATTGGCGTGACTCTATAAAATGTGCAGATATGACCTACATTTACCACAGCATAGCACATTCATTACACTTTATAGACTACCAAGACTAATAGAACACATGCATTGGACACTGTAAGCTTGTCACATGGGGTTGCATGAAATGTTTTGCTTCTGTTTTAACATTTGCACATGTAAGCTCCAGGATTTGGCTAAATATTGCAAAAGAAATAGGTGCTACAGAAGGTAATTGCGGGTTTATACTTTTTCACAGCAGTCACTATGGTCATGAATGAAAAGCTGGTTGTTATTAGCTTTTATATTGATTTAGTTTCTCAAAGTATGAGAAGAGTTCTATAATATCTATCTATCTATCTATCTATCTATCTATCTATGTATATATATATATATATATATATATATATATATATATATATATATATATATATATATATATATATATATATATATATATATATATATACATTCATGACCATACTGACTGTTGTGAAAAAGTATAAACCCGCAATTACCTTCTGTAGCAAGTCATATATAATGATTTCAGTCGTGGTAAATTTGACAAAAAAGAGGTAACCTTTTATCTGTGTGTGTACCTACACTATATTTCCAAAAGTATTAGCTCACCTGCCTTTACACGCATATGAACTTAAGTGACATCCCATTCTTAAGCTATAGAGTTTAACATAATGCATCTGTCTACGTCAGACACGTAGAAGTCTGACGTCCTCATCCAACGTCAGACACTGATGTTGGAGGAGAAGGCCTGGCTCGGAGTCTTCGCTCTAATTCATCCCAAAGGTGTTCTATCAGGTTGAGGTCAGGACTCTGTGCAGGCCAGTCAGGTTCTTCCACACCAAACTCACTCACCATGTCTTTATGGACCATGCTTTGTGCACTGGTGCAGTCATGTTGGAACAGGAAGTGGCCTTCACCAAACTGTTCCCACAAAGTTGGGAGCATGGAATTGTCCAAAATCTCTTGGTCTGATCAAGTATTCAGAGTTCCTTTCACAATACTTTTGGAAATATAGTGTATATAGGAATATATCTTTACTTAGTCTATGGTTTTTATTACACTGGATGTTCACCAGCTAGTCACATGTTAAAAGTCAGTTCATTTACATGCAGAGCATACTCCAAGTCCAAGTTTACAGCAGGAGAATGTATCCTCAGCCTCCACTTAGACTAATGTTGTAAGTGCTGTAGGTGTTTCCGAGTTGCACTAAATGCTAAAAAATGCAGATAATTTGCTCATCTTCCATGTATAAATATCAACTCTAACACTTTAACATGATTACACACAACACAAGTCAGAAAAATGCACTTCTTTACTTGCCTCTCAAAAGCACATTATACATTACAGTAGTAAAGCTTTCTTTTGTTTACTACACAAAAGACCAAAAAACAAGTTAGCCAATATCAGAGTGCCTGGTCTAAAAATGTGCATGTATTGTGTATTGTGTATCGTCATGTGATTTTAGTATTGCATCTGGTCACACTTGTGTACAGTTGTTTATGTATGTGGTACTTGCCAAGTTTAGCTGGAAGTAGATTGCATTTGTAAAGCAGGAAATGTGTTGTTTTAGTGAACCAAACATGGCCAGTGTGAAATCAGGTATATCTTTAAATTTCATTTTGAGGCAGTGTTACCCACTTGGCATTGCACAATGAGTATTGCTTATTCAGAATTCAACAGTAAACTAATTAACAGAAAGTTAGCACGCAACATCCCTAACCCTGATGCCAAAACAACTCCTTGATCCAGTCTCACACTCATTATTGCTTCCGTGAGTCCTGTCTGCTGTCTGCCCCTTGTCACTGACACTGCTGCTAATGATGGTGTTTAGCTCGTCTGAAGCACTCTGGGCCCGATGTGTCCTTTGATGAGGTTTGGAACCTTCACTTAGTGATCTTGATTGATTTGTGTCACAGCAGCCACAGGCACAGTGCACCAAACAGAGCAGGCGTTCTTTTTTTTTCTTTTTTCTTTTATTGCGGGGAAAGAACAGATAGAAGAGAAAATCCTTTGGAGTTGCATATAATTAATCAAGAGGCATTTAAACTTAAATTGATTAAAGGAATTGCCAAAGGAAATACAGCCGACTGATGTAATTTCATGCAAAAGAAATAATTTAAATGTGTATTTGACCTTTTGACCATGAGTAGACTCCAAAGAGTCTAGTAGTGTCCTTTCAATAAAAACTTTACTTCTTTACTTCGCTGTTTGTCAATAGGAAAGATGCGTAAAGTACCTCCAATTATTAGCAATTAGCCCTACAAACATCTAATTTAATTACACATTATACATGTATGTATGTATGTATGTATGTATGTATGCACTATAGATACTGAGATTATTGTTTTGCTTAATTAATTTTACCAGTCATGCTGAAATCATTTTGACTTCTCTTGTTGGATGCAAAGGATTTTGACGCAATTTTCTGAGAAATATTCTGTATTACAAGGTGCAAACTCTCTGGAACTCAATTTAAATCAAACCTTGACAAAATATAAAGTGAAGGATTCAAGGATTTCAGGTTTATATTTAAGCATTATTGTCATTTTCACATGAGACATGAAAGAACAAAAGTTTGACTCAGGCCTCGGCTCATAATAACAAGCTTTTCACTTATGACCATATTCACTGCACAGCAGTCGGCCACTGCTCCCAACAGGTTGCCCCAGCAAGATTGAAGGATGGGTCAATAAAGGGATGGGGACCATAAAGTATTCTTTAACCTTCCTATGTCAACATCTGTGTTAAGACTCTTCCTCACCTTCCTTACAGATTCTGAAAAGACTAGGAGCACACACTAACGACTGGTTTCATCAGATTTAGTTAGGATGACTGAAAGACTGGGGCTCACACATTTAACGACTGCGCCTCACACACTACACGATCTGTTGAGGTCGCAACTGACGCCAACCAAACGCAGCAAACTCTTGTGGGGAACTTGAACTAAATAGTAAACAAACATGGATGCTACCTGGGTTGCTGTTGCCGTTGTGTGCGTAGCTATGTTTGGAATAAAGAAAAAAATGGGTAGCGCTCAACTTTCTTTGGTGTTTGCCATGGTTTTATGTCTTCTTCTTCTTCTTCTTCAAATTTCTGCTTATATTTTCCTGCCGCTTCCTGTTGCTTCGTCTTCATTCTCTGACGCTATTTCCTGTGTCCCATCAACTGTTTTTCATTGACCGATGGACACCACAAATTCCCAGTTGGATATGTAAACAGCCCACACTACAGGAGTGTGCGTCCAGAGTTGGCTTTAAAATTCAAACGTTTGATTGCTTGCGACTGACGTCAGGCTGGGTTTTTGCACCGATTCGAGTCTTTGAACATCACACACTAACGGATTTCAGGGCCGACTGGTGATTACGATTCCCTGCAACTAGTGTTGACTGGAAAAGACTCGGCGCAACTGTGAATCGTTATAAAATCGGGCAAAAAAATTGTGTAGTGTGTCCCCAGCTTTAGGGCTGACCCACCTCTGTTAGCTCCTTTTAGTGTGGAGGAGCAGAGGCTTTATGTATTCCGTCTTCTCATACATCTCCTACCATCTCACCTTTTCTATGATAACACCCAGCCACCTTACAGAGAAACTAATTTCAGCCAATTGTTTCCAACTCCCAATACCCACAGCTCTGGCCACAGGTGAGAGTAGGAACAGGTTGACCTATAAAGTGAGAGCCTTACCTTGCAGCTTAGTTCTTTGCAGTAATTCTCCATACTGTTCTTCCCTGATGCTTTTCTACGACAGTAAAACTTTACAACACATGACAGAAATATTTTACCTTTTCCATTTTTTCCAGAGCTTGTTTTATCTTGTTCACTGTATTGTCTGAATATGTCTCCCCTGAAATCAACATCTTCTCCTTCTGTACAAGTCCCAACACGTTCAGGTGACTGTGACTGACACAGAGTACCTCCATGGCGTGCCTGGAAGGGAAAGTGATATCATCTACAAGTCCCTGGCTCATAGTGCTCCAGTGATAACATTGCACACGGCGGGAAAAACAGCAGAGTGTTGTAATTGGCTTCTTGCACAGATATCACGATGAATAGTGGTTTGATCTCCATTGGGCTTTTCAAATATTTATACCTGAAGGCAGTCTTACAAGGTACTTTCAGAGCCCCACACTGCAGCTGTAACATCAGATGACCTTGCTTTGGGTTGTGAAATTGCCATAGAGATGTATAGTAACATACAGGCTGCTCTCGAAAATGAATTACTGTAAAGCTGTCCAACTTCAGTGAGCTCCAATATATCAAATTGAAGACTCAGTGACAGATCTTAGTGTTTGCTGTGGAAACATTGTGCTAGCAGCCAAGAAACAATACAAGCCAAGAAGATGGGTGCATGTCCTTAAAGTCCAAGTTTTAAAACAGATGGTTCTGTGTAAAGACGATAGGATTAAAGCATATCTGTTATTTTATATATTTAGCCAACTTTAAAGGGTTTGTATTAGGGCTGACCACTTCACTAGTGGTCTACTGTAGTTGACCATTTAGTTGATGAGGTGTTGTTACTGCAGCTACCCTGAGTGCTTACTGGCTGCAGATTAAGGAGCACTAAAACACAATTGCTGGCTTGTACACATATTATTTTTTTTAAATAAAAGAACTAACAGATCTGCATTTCAACTAAACCTGAAGTAGAAACAGTTTATTATCAGAAGTACAGAAACTTTGAATGTTCTTGTTCTTGCTGTGTAAATAGTAACCAGTCTATCACAGCCATTTACCTGCAGCATGTCTTACAAATGTGGAAGATATTCGCTCAAAATTAACCCAAGTGGCGCTGGGCTAATACAGAGTGAACTTCTCTCACCTGATGAATGGTGTTTAGTGTTTTCCTTTGTCACCTGTTGATTCTGCTGAAGTCTGTGTTGTTGTTCATTCCTCTGTTTATTTTTTTCTTTAACCTGTTGCCCTTTTACCAACCACAAAGTCCCACTGACATGAGACATCACATCCACATTCAAGCAAGACTTTTTCCGCAACTCTTGTGCAACTGGCTTCTGCTGCTGTCCTTGTTCAGAAATATTTACAGAGCAGCTCATAATTTGGCGTATTCTGGTGTTTTTTGGCAAAACCGCCATGTGTGTTTGGGTTACAGGTCAGCGGCATGTTGCTTACGTCCCACCCTTCATTTCTCTGTTTGGTTACTCGACCTCTGATTTTTCTGTTCATTAAAATAAAATTCAAACCATGAAGTACCTGACTAACTTCTTTGTATAGAATAGGAAAAGAGATACTCTGGGTAATTGTTGTCACCAAGGACGACAGCTTCACAGTTTACACAAAGTGCAGTTGGCCGGATTTTAAATTTTCATGGAGTGAAAATGTCATGCTCTTGTAAACACAAAAATTACCTTTCAGGCCAAAAAATAAGAAATTAAAAAATGACCATGTGTCTCTAATTAGTTTAGTTAGTTTTCTCAAATAAAAATATGTAGATACACTATATTTCTAAAAGTATTTGCTCACCCACCCAAATAACTGAATTCAGATTATGGTGTGGGGTTGCTGGGCTTGGCCCCTTAGTTCCAGTGAAAGGAAATCTGAATGCTTCAGCACCAAGACATTTTGGACAATTCCATGCTCCCAACTTTGTGGGAACAGTCTGGGGATGGCCCCTTCTTGTTCTAACATGACTGCACACCAGTGCACAAAGCACGGTCCATAAAGACATGGATGAGCGAGTTTGGTGTGGAAGAATTTTACTGGCCTGCACAGAATCCTGACCTCAACCCGATAAAACACCTTTGGGATGAATTAGCTCAAAGACTGTGGGCCTAGCTCACAGACACATCAGGCACATAGAGGGTGGGCCAACGTCATATTAAACCCTATGGATTAAGAATGGGATGTCACTTCATATGTGTATAAAGGCAGGTGAGCTAATACTTCTGGAAATATAGCTTCTCTTCATGGTGTGTATAAAACTTGAAAAGGTCATAAACATTCATGATCATGTCTTAGCACCTCATATTCATAAAGAATTACATCCAGATGTTCCATAAGTAATCCAGACTTGTTTAACTTGTAACATAATGTTCAGGACTTGCTGCTTAACCACAACAAAAATAATCTTTAACCTTACCTGACATCATAGCACTGCTAAAGAACACAAGTTGTATCTTCCTATACCCAGCATCACACAAGATGTGACTAAACTTGTGCATCCTTCAACAGTCATTTGCCCTGTCTGTGCTGCCTCTGACATGTTTTAAAAAGTTACTTTTTGACATACAGAAAACTATTATCACGTATCTTCATGTCTGCCATCTGTAGCTGTCATGGCTGCTTCCACGACGTCAAGTCTGAGGGCATTCAACCACGACAACCCATGGAAGAATGCAATTTTATAAGGAAGTATCCATCACTGAAGGGTTTAGAGTAGAATGAGGATGTCCCCTTCATCACTCATGCCTTAATGCTCTGAGACAATTGAAATCCGGTTTCCACTCTCTAGCACGGACATATTATCTCAAATAGGTTTTTCCACCTATTCCACATTTCAGCACTATTCTCTGAGCATAATAACTGCACTAGTCACGCTGTCACGCTAGCACACTATTATGTAGAACTATGTGGTTATTTGAGTATTTACTGTACACATACTACTTTACTACTACTATGTTTTGATTACTTACAAATGAGCAATCCCTAAAAAGTAAGATGCTAATCACTAATCCTGTGATTATGATCTCCTTAATCCCAGCTGAAGCCTTCTGTCCTCTCTTGGTGAAGCAGGCCCAAGCCACTGTGTTGACAGACTTGCATTAGTGGAACACCAAGCATCGGATTAGTTTTTCAGTCATATAACATTTTCTCTTTAACAGATGTAATTTGATATAATTAGCACCGCTTTGTGATACTTTTAGCTTGAGTGATGTGGAATGCAGGTGGTAGACTTGAATGACAGGGAATGTGGTTTTGTCAGCAAAAGCCACAGTGTCTGCCATTTGTTGGTGGTCCAGATGGTGGTTTATGAATGCATGCACATTTGGGTTGAGAGGTGATCATGTGGTGGATTACTGCAGATAGGAGAGATTAGCCCATTTTACTGTGCACACATGTAAACAACATTGTAAGATTGTTCCTATTGGCCAATCCAATGCATTGTAAATAAAAATAGTAAAAAATAGCTGCATGATATGTCACAGTATTAACTGCAAGAGCCACACTTCTCTTTTTTGCAAAAACATTGAAGTAATTGACTAAACAAACGCTGTTCAACTTCCCTAGCTAGTGAAATGCACTGTAACACTCACAATCAGCATGCTTTTGTTTAAAAAAAATGGTGAGAGAGTGAAGTAACTGAAGAGTGAAGTGGAGTGAAGACTAGTATGTTATACATTTTTTGGTGCATCTGCTATCATGCAGGTGGTGCTAGCTACCTTTGTTTACAAACTTTACTAATTGTTAAATTGTTCATTTTACACTAAACAATTATTACTTAAATTTAAAAAAAACTGATGTGGTGCTAATCATATATAAAAAGAAATAATTTGTCATAGTATCAATCATTTTTTTGTCCAAGTCAGTGCCTTGTAAAAAGATGTAATTATTGTGTCATATTAAGTTAATTACCTAAACCTATACAATTCAGTTTCTCAGCAGCTCAATTCAGTGCTAACTAGATGTTGCTAACTAGAAGGGCTATTGGACAATGATTTGGATTTTATGGAACCATCCAAATCAATTTGAGGCCATATGTTGAGATAAACAATTGTGTTTTTACATCAGAGACATTAGTAATATTTTTGTATGCTGCAGACCTAGTAAAATACTTAAAAATGCACAAAGAACATTTTTATGTTCTACTGCTGCTGATCAAGCACCTATCCCCATTGTCCTGCCAATGCCCTTCATCTCAAGGAGTTCTCAAATGCAGCAGATAATTTGTTGGCACCATTTCAGTCCAGTTAATTGCACTGAAGCCTGCACTTGCTGAAGGCTAGCCCTAGGAGCAGAAAAGAAATGGGTGGAAGTTTTGGCAAATACACTATTGGATCAGTTGTCACTGATCATTGGTCAGTTCTTAATGAGACAGCATAGTTTTCTTATTGTGTTCATTCATTTGTCCATCCATGTAAGTCCTTTTATCCAAACAAGTATAGTAACCTATCACAAACAACTAAGGGAGAGCTAATGACTAAGGGAGTAGTCCACATATTTTAGACTTGACAAAAGCAAGCAAGGATGTGCGCTTTTGCGACATTGCCAACAAAACATCAGCTGCAGCAGTCGATTAGTGCTCATGACTTTTGTCTTTGAGGATGTCAGAGCTTGTGTCCGTCTTTGTGTGTCTGCATGATGTTGCATGTCTGTCTCTGACAAGGTTAACAGATTCATCTTGTTCAAGTGGCAGGGCTTTTTTGTTCATCCACTGAAAGACAAACTGACAGTGTGTAGGAAGAAGTGGGCTGGATGTGTGTCTAATTTCCAGGCAGAAAGGCAAAATGTCAAAGAATACAGTACAAAGGGTTGTTAGCAGTAGTCTGCAAATGGCAATGAAACATAAAGACCTTTTAGTTTTGTAAACAACATGAGCTGAGTACATATCTGTATGGGGAGGTCCCACATTCCGACAGCCATACAACTGAAGAGAAAACTACATTAGCCATATTAAACCAGATTTTGCATTAAGATGTTTTTGGAAATACCATTTACTGGCTTCATGCGTGTGATGTTAGTGAGTGGGTACATGACATTAGCAAGAGGGGAAATATATAGCTTTTCTTTATGTACAAGCATTTAGGCTACATCTAAAGGGTACATGCTGCAAGTCATTGGAATAATTCAGCAAATAACACTATATGGAAGAACCCATAGTGATATTCTTGTTTTAGGATTTGTGTTCCTCATCAAACACTGTTAGCTGGGGATTAGCATGTTAATGAACCTACTTTGTGGTAAAACGTCAGTCTTAGAAACACACACTTTATTTAAATGCACAAAGAAGGCAAATAATCTTTTTTTAGAAAAACATATCGAATACTATATCTCAGCATTTTTCCTCCAAAAACTATTTTTTTTATTTTTTCATATTGTACACCCAGTGGCGCAGCATTCACCCACAGAAGGGTTGGCGGTTTGAACTTCACTCAAAGCGCTTACTCTGGGCAAGACACTGTGATTGGTTGCGACAGGAAGGGCATCTGGTTTAAAAACCTGACAGATCACAGTGCAACTAACGAAAAAGGGAGCAGCTGAAAGCTTAAATACATTTATATTGTGTTCACCCATTAATCTTGCTGGACTCTGCTTACTCTTTTGGATAAAAGCTAATTGAAGTGCCAGACTGAATTATTGTGCAAAAGAACAATGTCCCGTACAAATGTATTATTAACTCTCTGTGTTGGGCCGATACCAAAAGTTGATATCAGAATTAAATTGCCTAATAACTTTCAGAAGACACTGGTGTTTATTTACTGTAATAAAAAAAAAGATGGTCAAAAAAGTTCAAATGTGTTCACCAGACTTTTTTGTGGCTGTCTGTGCTGCTTGTTTGAGGAAGTGCTTGTCAAATCAGAACAGCCCTGGAGTAATTAGAGCTCTTTTGAACTCCCCATAAAATTAGTCTTTTAGGGTCTCTTTAAAGTACAGTTTTTCATTAGCCAATGACCACAAACCAGAGACGACCTTGAGACAGATACAGTAACCCAGTGCAGGCTCTTTCTCTGCTGCTTCGTAATTGTTTTAAGTTGCTGAAATGCTTCGCTTCCTCCCAGCAGATTATCCCAAGCCATTCAGAACCTCCTCATTCACATTCATTTAATACTGTTCTGTAATGTGTGGCCACAACTACTGGCTGCACCTTCTCAATGACACTGCCCTGCATATTGATTGGCCTTATTTTGCAGCCATGTGGGTCACTTTGCCTGTTTCACTATATTTCCCTTTGGGCTATTTGGAAAAGGTCAGAGGTCAAGTCCCTAAAACACACTGAAAGAAAAGACACCTTTTAGATATGCATCAGTTGTCTAACTAACCGGCTGTGGCTTGCTTGTAGTGTTGTGGAGATGTGGCAATGGCATTGACTCTAATTTCTTAAACACTGTCAGTATGCTTCATACTGAGTAAAATATTATGGGATGTACTGGATAGCAATCTTATTGTTTTCAAGCTTATAGTTAGTTTGGTAAGTGCATGGAGCTAGTCCCCAAGAGGCCATAGTCATAGCTTTTTTCAGTCAAAACAGGCCACTGTCTTGAACTGAAATGGATCTAATGCTAATATTGAAGTGTATGTTGTTTACGTATAGGAAAATGGTCAGTAACTAGAATCAGACTGATTCTTCCTAAATCATTCAGAGCTTTTGTTATGCCAGGTCATGTCAAAGCGACATGTATTTTGATCAATGTGACAGAGTGATTGTTCATATCTGCTCAGGGTATGTTTTTAATTGGGTCATGCACACTGAACTGGTTTCCTTTACTTTTCTGATTTCAGTCTGACACTGGGGAGCTGTACTCTTTTTGGCTACCCGGGGAGCTTGAGCCATCTGCAAAAATGGTAGTGAGACTGACAGTTCAATTTGGAGCTAAATTAATATACAAGTATTATACATTTTTAAATGGTGTGGGAAAACATCAGTGCCAAAACCTACTCCATCTAGACTAGGATTTAAAAAATGTTGGCAGGTCTTAAACACATCACAAGCCATGGACTTGCTTTTCTGTGTCATAGAGATATGAGAAGTGTCTCTTTGCCTATCTACAAATGCACAAGTATCACTCTTCATTTTTTTTTTCCTCCCAAGGTCATCAGCAAATCAAGTCCCTCGTATTATGCAGTGATTTGCATATTGATTTGGCATACATTTTATTCCTAACCCTTCATGAAGCTACTCTCTTCATTTATCCATGCTTGGTACAGTGTACACTGGCTCGTGCCCACCCATAGTCAGAGTACTAAGCACTGCAGCATTTGTTTACTTGTGCTACTGATCCAGTTAAATGGATTTAAAGGGTGCAGTTTAAAAACAATTACTTTTTCGTAATGTTTTTTCCTGCAAAGTGCACAGCGCCCCCTCTGGCCTGTGTGTATGCTTTTGTATTATTACATGTTGGATTTATATACTTGCTACAATGTAACTACACTGACTTCTCTGCTTCATGTCTGTCGACTTCACACTATGTGACACAATCCTAAGCTTAAAATACAAATGCAAAAAATGATAACATGAAGCAAATTATCGCTCAAGTTGTCTCAGAACTCTCATGTCCCTTATCTAGAAGTGGATTTTCCCAGAGCATTGAATGTATCAAGTTTTAATTTTATCTAATTTTAGCTTGTTCCCATCCTTGAAGTGGCTTGCTCTAAATAAGATAACACACAATCATGTTCTTTTCAGTGCGACTGACTTTATTAATAACTTATATTGTTGCTGTTCTGTACAAATGAAAGCAGATGACTCAGGCCCTGTGTGAATGGAGCTGAGTGGGATGGCTTTCATTGTGTTATTCTGAGGCCAACATTCCTCAGCCCTTACATTACATTACCATCCCATTCACACACACACTGGCACAGACAAACTGAGTTCCCCAGCTGCTCGCCTCTGAACAACAGTCACACTCTGGAACGTGACCCAATCATCCTGCAGCTGACTGTCATTGGCCTGAACTGGCCTGTATGATGCAGCAGTAATGTGGTCCGTCTGCATACGCCACAGTAATGAATATCTCTTCAACTTGGCTTGAAACAATCTTAACAGGTAGGACTGATTTTTTACAATGGTTTGACTTTCTCTTTTTTGTAAAAGCCAGGTGTACTCTGGCTGATTACCTTTACTAGATTTACTGTAGTCTCTTTGAGGTTGTTGGTATAATTTCCAAACTGGCCACAACACAATCTCTGTGCAGAGTCTGCATGACTGCATGTATAATTGAATTGTTGAATTTGAATTGCCCATGTGAGTGAATGCTTGTCTGTCAGTGTATGTAGCAGTATGTTGGCTCTGTGACTTTGTAATGGAAACCCATGGCTCCTGTGTTATCCTGTTGTCTGAGCTCAGTTTTGTACAAGGACAACGACAGTGTAACAGCTGAAACACATGTTTGTGTCTTAGTGCACATCATAGTCAGGCCATGGTGACCTCTTATAGATTATAGCAAAAGTAATCTGCCCTCAGGGATGTCATGTTGTCTAAAGATATGCTTGTGACTCTGTGACATGTACTCCTTATGCTTAGAATAAAAAATACCTTCTGCTAAGGGGGAAGGGTGGGACACTCTGCATCTCTCCTTGTGCACAAGTCAATAAAGAAGAAGACTGGATTGATCCAGACTGTGTCTTTTTGTCAAATATCTTAACCTAAAAATTCCACAGCAATTTGGTGTCAGAAGTGGGATTCCTCAAGTGGACAGATCTGGACGGAGTGACCAGGGACTGATCATCCTGGGGGATAGCTCCTCCAGCCTCCTATCTTCATAGGATTTCAGAGATGGGAGGCCTGTTTTCACTGGGTCCAGGACAGGACTTTTTTTTTTACATTAGACACCTCAGGCCCATAGTTACTGGGATAGGCTCCAACTACCCACAACCCTCAATGGGAATGAGCAGGACAATTAATAAAGTGAATTTACTTTCTTTTATATATTGGAGTCTTCCAATAGCTACCTAGCGGCTACTGATGTCACAGATATGCAAAACATAATGGAAGACATGTGTTTGTGCACTGATAGACTTTCAACAATAATACTAGAGGACGCCAATGGTGTTGCTGGCTGCAGCGCATAAAGTAGCCACTTTACTGTTGTTGCTGTTGTGCTAATATTTTAACTTCAAGGTGTTCTCTTGTGTTTCTCTTGTTATCTGTTCCAATGTTCCCACATAACTATCTATTTTTGGTGCATTTGAGACTCATGCTCTTTGTTCTGGCTTGTGGCCTTTTGGATCTACCACACAGATAAAATGCTATTTGGATCAAAACTAACACGAACCAGCTTTAGCCTCCTCAAAAGTACAGGGGTTGGTGGGCTTTTTTGATTGTGCTGTACAGTGATGGCGCTGGGATTGCACTTTGCATTAGTTCAGATTAGTTCACAGGCAAAATAAAACAGTTGAAGATGGGCATAGCTGGTGTTTAGCAAATGTAATTTTATAAAGAGATAGTATGTAAAATCTGATGTTTTAGTCTATTTGTGACAATGTAGGCTGCTTCACACTTTCTTCATTTATTTTTTTTTTAATTTATTTATTTATTGATTTATATGGGACAGCGTGTATTAATGAACAGCAGCTAGTGCCGTAAATACACCGGATTATAGCTCAGAGCTAATTTCCATCCGTAGTCCCCTCTCACTCAATCACATTCACATTCACACATTCACTCTCACTAGGGTCAATTTAGAGTCACCAATTCTCCTAACACATGCATGTCTTTGGACATCCAGGTATCGCTTGCATTGCTCTGAGAGGTTTAGACTTCCACTGGGCTTGACCATGCTGAAACACAGCCACTCAGTGTAGGGCAAGCTTAAAGTCAGCCTTAACATTGGATGTTTGACTTGTACAGTAGGAGTCTTGTTCTCCAGTGCAGCAGAAGGTCAGCCCCTGTGTAAAGACGACAGCGGGTAGAGGTCCTCTCAGGCTGCGCAGGCCTGGAACACCTCCAGAACTCCAATTCACCAGGGTTATTGGATAAAAGCAGCCAACAATCCAGTTGTGACATGGCATTTCACAGTTCCAGATGGTGTCCGAACTAAATATAACACAGACTTACCAAAACACTTTTCACTCAGCGGCTTCACTCACTTGTGGTTTTATGCAATCTTACTCCAAAATAAATAAAGGGTATTGCATACAATAGACCTTTCCACAAGCGAGCAATCAGACAAGGTGCACACATGTGATTATGAAAATAATTCACCGTGATGATGGAGCAAACCAAAAACAGCAGACATGATGTTTTCAGATGACAACATTAAATAGTAATATTATAGGGTTAGTAATCTGGAATGGATACATGCACACTAACATACTATTGTGCTTGGTTTTGTTCTGTAACTTCAACATAGCAATAATTAAGTGACACCCAGTTGCACATGTTTCCTACCTCCTCACTGACATTATTAAACATATGCAGCTGTAGTCAGTTTGTCATTTTGTTTTTGTACAGCAAGCACTAAGGGCCTGTTTTAGCCATTTCAATTGTTAGTCCATAACTATATTCTGGCATAATTTAAATGAATGCTGCTGTGTTTATCGGGGCAAAATTTGTAATGTAATTCAGTAGACTCTTGTATAATTCCATACAAGTTTGAGCTAACAAAACTTGTATGGAAAGTGAATGCACTTAAATTATTACATTCATTGTATTTTATTAAATAATATTATATATATATATATATATATATATATATATATATATATATATATATATATATATATATATATATATATATATATATATAACTGTATAACAAATGTCCCAGTACAAAATACATGATATATTCTGTATATAATGTAAATATACATTATGAACATACTATGGCATATGCATTTAACCAGAATTTACTGGCACTGCTGGCTTTTGCTGTTGTAACTTAACAGTATTCTACTGTAAATATTAAATATTACACTTGTGTATGTGTAAGCTAAATAAGAAACACGATGTCATTCTTTACCGGTGCCAAACCTGGATAAATGTAGAGGCTTGTATCAGGAACGTAGCACCTATGCATTAAAGAGTTTGCTGTGGCAGCCAAAAAACTGCATCTTTTCTGCATCATAGTTATTTATTATTTATATGTATTATGATCCACACTAGTAGCAGTTCACTTCTATTCACTCCACTTAAGATTGTCAACTGAGTACCTCCTGTAGAATTGCTTATCTGACTGAACTGGTTATCCCCATCAGCTTACTGGTAGCATGATAAAGTCTAATCCACACTAATCTATCCAGCTGCGCCTCTCACGTTTGGGGTAAGTATGGCAGCTTTTCAGATCCAACACTTCTGCAATAAACATGCACTATACAGTTGCAAGAAAAAGTATGTGAACCCTTTGGAATTACTTGGATTTCTGCATGATTTGGTCATAAAATGTGATCTGATCTTCATCTAAGTCACAACAATAGACAAATACAGTCTGCTTTAGGCATGCTCAGTCATGCTTTAGGCATGGGATGATAATAGAATTTTATGTCACGATTATCTTGGCCACAATAATTGTGATTAATGATATTGTCTCGATAATTATGAAATAATTCTTTTAGTTTGAAAATGTAGCTAAAACATACTGGAATTACTTTACAGTGACACAACAGACTCAAGTTTTGAGTCTGTGTGAGACGCATTTACCAAGCGAGGAACGCATTTTCTAACTTTGTTGACTTTCATTTTGTAAAGTCAAAGTGTCACTGTTTATATTTATTGGTAAACTTATGTTTACCCTTGTAAATTAGCCGCATTAATTAGCATGTAGTGCTACAAACATTTAGCGCACTGTTAAAACCTCAGATGGCTTGAATGCCTCACTGTCCACTGTACGCCTCAGTTCATCAGTCTGCTCTGCTGTAGATCAAGTATTCTAACCAATTATGGAGAAAGTGGACTGAAGACAAGCTTTGACCCTTCTTGTTATATGTTTTGCATGTAAATGTAGTGAATAGCAGATGGCACAGCTCTCTCATATGAAGATAATGGCAATTATTTCACTGAACGATTATCACAATCATAAAAAATTGCCACAATCAATTCATCTTTACTGTTTTTATTGCAATTAGCAATATATTCGTTTATTAGTCCTAGTCTGCTTAAACTAATGCTGCAAAAAAATATATGTTTTCATGTTGTTGTTTTTTTGTTTGTTTTTTTCATTTATGTAAACATTCACAATGCAAGATTGAAAAGTATGTGAACCTTTGGATTTAATAACTGGTTGATCCTCCTTTGGCAGCAGTAACCTCAACCAAACATTTTCTGTAGTGAACATCAGACCTGCACAATGCTCAGGAGGATTTTGGACCATTCCTCTTTACAAAACTGTTTAAGTTCAGCAATATTCTTGGAATGTCTGGCATGAATTGGTCTTCTGAGGTCATGCTACAGCATCTTAATCGGGTTGAGGTCAGGACTCTGACTGGGCCACTCCAGAAGACGAATTTTCTTCTGTTGAAGCCATTCTGTTGTTGATTTGATGTTTGATGTTGGTGTGCTATGCCTTTTTTTCTCCACACATTGTGTGTTTTCTCCACATTGTGTGTTCTTTCCAAACAACTCAGCTTTGGTTTCATCTGTCCACAGAATATTTTGACAGTAGTGCATCTAGGAGCTCTTTTGCAAACTTCAGATGTGCAGCAATATTTTTTTTTTGGAACAGAAGTGGCTTCCTCCGTGGAAGTTCATACTTATTTAACATTTTACTCATTGTAGTTTTGTCAATAGAGATGTTAGCTTGTGCCAGAGATTTCTGTAAGTCTTTAGCTGACACTCCAGAATTCTTTTTCACTTCATTGAGCATTCTGTGCTGTGCTCTTGCAGTCATCTTTACAGGATAACCACTCCTAGGAAGAGGAGCAGCAGTGCTGAACCTGCTCCATTTATAGACAGTTGCTCGTACCGTGGACTCATGAACATCAATCCTCTTAGAGATACTTTTGTAACCCTTTCCAGCTTTATGCAAGTCAACAATTCTTACTCGTAGGTCTTCTGAGAGCTCTTTTGTGCGAGGCATGGTTCACATCAAGTAATGCTTCTTCAGAATAGCAAATTCAAAACTGGGGGGCGTTTTTTATTGGGCAGGGCCACTTTGACCCACACCCCCAATCTTCTCACATTGATTGGACTCCAGGTTGGCTGACACCTAACTCCAATTAGCTCTTCACATACTCTTTTGCATCCTGCACTGTGAATGTTTACATAAATGTTCAATAAAAATTATTATAATTTGTTTTGCAGCATTAGTTTAAGCAGACTGTGTTTGTCTATTGTTATGACTTAGATGAAGATCACATCACATTTTATGACCAAATCATGCAGAAATCCAAGTAATTCCAAAAGGTTCACATAATTTTTCTTGTAGCTGTAAGTATTACCCAGACATTATAAAAGACATCACACCAAATGCAGTTTCAGCAGTAAATTACTATTTCTTATATACAGTATGTATCACACATAGTTTAACTATTAAAATATGACATTTCAGGTACATTAGAAGGGACTCATCATAGTGTCATATTTCATTGAAAATATCAGATTTCTTTTGTTTTTGTTTGTTTTTAACAGAATTCTTTTAGGTTACAGATTTAGATATATACAGTAAAATGTACATTGATTCATACATTAATAACTTTTACAGTAAAGGTTGTATGAGAGGAGAGCAGGGAGAGACATTTGGTAAGTCGTTGAAATCTAGACATGAACCCACAACAAAGAGGCTGTAGACGCTTTGTATACATTTTTTTTTTTTTATTTAAGGATTTTTGACTGTATTTACAGCTATGAACTGTTACAGCTTTTAGTGTTGCTGTTAAACTGTATTTTACAGTAAAAATTGCTGAAATGCCTTAGATTACTGGTAATATTGGAATCCCCAAAGTCAAAAAGCCTGCCTCTTTCATTACACTGAACAGGATTAATAGTAGTACAAAATTTTAGATTTCTTATCGCTTCTATTTTTATCCTGTATCATTACATGGTTCAGCTTCCACTTGTAGCTCACAGATGTTAGCCCTCAGAGTTCATGACCCCTCTTCTAGTAACCGACACTGTCAGGGGTCACTAATCTGCAGTTAAAGCAGATCATCTGGAAGCATGACATCACTTGGCATGGCTTTAAACACACCCACGCTTTTTAATACTGACCATCAGATCCACAGCATACAGGAGGATTGTCCCGAATGGAGGTCAGTAGGTTGTGGGTCAAAGATCTGGTGAAAGACTTTCTAACAGCTGCTACACTAAATACAGTGGTAGTGAATGCATTCTTTGTCCTTGTAAACAAGATTTACTTATGCTGTGTTGAAGCTAATGATTGTTGCATTATTGTAACAAAGCATGCAGCTGAAGAGCATGCGTCATTGTTGAGTCACCTCAGTCTTGGGGCTTCCATTCTTGCTGCTGTTTAGCCTAGCTTAGTTTTTTAACATCCTTTAGCTAGAGTAAATCTTTTCTAATAGGCTTAATTGCTAGTGTGATGTGTGTGGCCCTGTCCCAATACCCGCACTAGGCACTACACACTTTGTTGAAGTTTGCATTTTCTGAAAGTGTGTGAAGTGCGTGAGTGCACAGGTTTGATTATAGTGCCATAGAAACATGTAACATTTTTATATGTTTGAGGTCTTTTCTGAAGGTCACACGTCACTCTTTTTGTATACAAGTCAGGTTATTGCACCAAAATGGGCCAAGGACAATATTCTTGAGGAAATATCAAGGCTGTATAGGAGAGTATCAAGAAACAGTTTGTTTTTGATTCCACCTGTCCACCCAGCATGAGTAAAACATTGCATTTGAAGTATATCTTAATAATACATTTTTCTTAATCCTTCTTATTGAACGCAGCATCTTTGTTACACTCTTTCATACTCCTGACTAGACTCAGCCCTGGACTGCCAAGAATGTTCCTAATGACATAATTTCTCATTCTTTTCAAGTAAATTATGCAACGGGAACAATACCCTAGTTTTGAAGCATTCCAGAATAATAGATGTTGTGAAAGCAAAGCAATGCAACCCTCACTTTTAAAAGCCTTGCTCCATTGCTGTTCAGTGGTCTGCCCATCTCAGATAGCTCAGTGTTTGTGAGCGTGCAGGCATGTGTGTAGGCAGAGTAAGTAAGGAGGAGAGCTGGGTTACTAAGTGCAGGCTTTGTTTTGGTGTTCCGGTCGGGTCAGTTTCATGATAAAATTCCTCTCAAAATACCTTGTGTCTTAGGCCTTAGATCACAAACATCCCATTATTTGTTGCTGTCCATGTCCTTGGCACATTTCCTGTATTTAGTGAAGTGGCTTTTGTACACACTTAGTTACGAGATTTATTACCACTGCTAGGGAGGTTGTTTTCATCTGCATTGATTTGTTAGCAGGCGAACTTGTGATTTTGATGAAATTTTCTTAAAAGGTCAGTAATGGGCCATGTAACAAATGATACATTTTTGATGGATCCACCATTATGCAAAATCAACTTTTCTGAGCTTTCTATCATGTTCTTCCAAAACATCAAAAACATACCTGCAGTTGTGTTTTGCTTCATTCACACATGTTTAAGTAATACTGAATTCTCTGGCACAACCGTTCTGAGGCCTCAAAACACTCTGTTCCACGAGCCTCCACCTCTACCACGAACCCTCGCCCACTCCAGGAAGCATTCGCCAGTTAATAAACCCTCTACAGCCAGTCTGCTCTCATTCCTTTATCCAAAAAAACAATGTACAGCTCTGTTTCAACGGATTCCTCACAGCTATTTTTAATTTTGTTGTTAAATGGCATCATGCAGAGAGTTTTAGGGAGTGAAATGCCCTTTTTCTTTGACTATTTTTCAAAGGACTGCAACACACAGCACTCTGCTGCCTTCTGCTGGTCTCCTCACATGTTTCTTTATGGCACTAGTAGAATACTTATAAAAACATTTTCTTTAGGTCAGATAAAGTTTTTAAAGGTTGTAATAGGTGCAGTGCTGTTCCAGAGGTGACCAAGATTGGTACAAAAAATCATAATATACCCCCTTTAATAATTCAGTTACAACGCAAGATAGGGCTTTTTTTTTTTTTTTGGCAGCATAAATCTAAATGTTGAAACAATAGTAGGTCGGTAGAGTATCTGAACTTAATGCACAAGATGGGAGTTTAAATCCCAGCTGGCATACAATCCCACCTCAAGGGGTCAGTAAAGAAACAGATGTTTATTTATTATGTATTCTCAGTCATTTGCAATGGCTCTGCTTTTTTCGGATTACTTGCTGTATCAAATGTTTGACCCTTAATAACCCCCTGAAGAAAACGGGTAAGCATTGTCACTATGTTCCCAGTTTAGGACAACCTGTCAATCTGAGTGGACCTAAAATCCCAGCACCCCCTGAGGAGTGGCACAATGGCAGGATTTCTGTGCATTTGGGTGAGGAAAGCTCAGACTGTTTCTTTATCCTCCTGTTAAACGGAACTGACGCATGCACATGTTCTGGAGGCAACAGAAAATTCTGGGAGCTGCAATTTGGGGCCTCACATTTTCACTCATATGTGTTTATTATCCGTGCTGCAGAGTTTACAATTTTTACACAATGTTTTTTTTTTTTTTTGTTTTTTTTTTTTTCCAAGGCTGTCAAGTTTATAAAGTGTTTGTTTTGGCTGGCACCTCAGAACTCCAGAGCAAGAACATGGTCCACAGCTATCTTCAGTATTTAAGATTCAGCCTGTTGCCTGGATACTGCAGCAGAGCTCACTTTAGAAACTCACTTTTCAAAAACATGGGCCAGAGACTGAATTGTTGTAATATTTTTTCCATTCCATTATAGCCATAATACCAACGGTTTCAGCAGGAATTATACACCATAAAAACACACAAAGGTCATGTCATCATATGTTGTTAGTCAGCAGAATATATCTTAGGATTGTTTGCACATCACCAAATGCTGCAAGTTCACACTAATATGTGAAATCATTGGTATTTCTTTGTGATTTTTTTTTACCATTTTGAAACATGAGGTTGTTGGGGCTCGAAGGATAGAGCAGAATTAGAGGATCCCCAGGTTAAGTCACAGTCTGGGGACTACAGTTTATCTTTACCATTGTGAGATTGGGGGAAACTTGTTCTGCTTTTAGTTTTATTAGTAGTCGCAATACAACATGACTGTAGTGGGACACACAGAATGAGCACTGCAAAACACACACCAAAAAAAAAAAAAAAAAAAAAAAATTAAAGACTGCAACTTTTCTACCTTTAACAGCTATGAAGTCAGTGTAATGACTAAAGACATTGTTGCAGGAAAACCAGCATTGCAAGAATGGAAGACCCAACCTGGTGTCCCTGTAGTCTTCGGTGAGAACGCAACATGTCCCAGTTAGCCATAACAACAAGACAGCAATGGCTTTATTTCTTAGATGCTGGCTGTTGATGAGGCAGAGGAAACCTTTGTATGAATATGAGGAAAAAACAATAGTAAAGCTGAGCAAGGCATCACAGGAGTCAGCCAGACTTGTGAGCTTTTACGATTGTGCAATCTCGTGATCTCGCAAGGTCAAAATGTCACAAGATTCTTGTGAAGATAAAAGGCGCATACTGTCGTCGTGTTCCTGGGCAAGACACTTCATCCAAATTGCCTTCTCCAGTCACTGTATGTGGCTGGTTGCGACAGGAAGGGCATCCGGCATAAAAACTAAATCAACGTGCAACTGGTTTCCTGTGGCAACCCCGAGTAAAATGGAGAAGCCAAAAGAAGAAGAAAAAAAATGTGTGTAAAATACATATTTCAGTAGTGTAAAAATCAATTTTTTTCTCATTCTTGGTAACCCTGTCTCGTGTCTTTTCTCATCTTGTGGGATTTGTGTCTTATCACACTTTCTCCATAGAGAAAAATGCCTACAAAAATGGCAAAGAAACAAGCAACATTGCATAGTTCAACATTAAATAGTCAGTTCAGTAAATTTTCCTTACTTCAGGGCTGTGGGTAAGGAAAAACTGTTCAGTTTTCAAGCTGCTGCATTTTTATTCTGTTCTAGTTTCATGCTTCAGTTATGCAAATTGAATGAATTAATGAATACTGAGAGTGTCTTATACCTGACTTGAGTAAATTTACACACAATTATATTTATATCATATATATATATTTCACTCTGCCACACTAACATTTCACACTAATATTAATGTGTCTTAACCCAGTGACTGAGTACTTGTTAAGTCTACTCAGACCACTACTGTGTACATGCCTGTGAACTCCTGAACTCCCTGTAAACTGACTTTAAGACCACGCTGTTGGCTCTCCGGCGTCTCTGTGTCCCTCTGTGGGTCAGGGCTGGGGCGTTCCTCTGTCTGCCTGTGTATGCGCCTCTCAGTGTGGCCACAGGCTGCAGCTCCACTCACTGTAGAGGCAGGATATTAGAGGAGGCCCCTGAGAAAGCCCTGCTGCTTAGGAAGCTTAAAGCTCACGGGCCGGCGTCAACACGGACTCTCTTTGTTTAGCACCAGAGCGGGGGGCAGGAGAGGGGGGGTCACTTAAATCCACCAAGGAGAGGATGTGTGCGTGGCTAGATAGATCTGTTCAGTGGGGATTTGTTCATGTGTGAAGTGAGTAACAAACTGATGATGGTTTTATTAGATGTGCACCCTGTTTTTAAAATACACTATATATTGCATAGTTGCACAATTACACTACGCACATTTGTTTATTAAATTTGATGCAATTATTACAATTCTTTCAGGGATTGCCACTATGAATTTTTCATGTGCCCTTTGACATTTACTGCCTTTGCTGACAAAACCCTCTCAGTTTATCGGGGCTTTGGACTGGCACCCTGTCAGTGTCTTGTCATGTCAGTCGCCTGTGTTCCCGAGTGTCAGTGTTTCCTGTTCATAGTAAGTTTGATTTTGGATTTTGGTTTCGTGCTGCCTTTTTGTTTTTTGTTTAGTTCTTTTTTGTTATGTTGGATTTTTTTGAATTTGGACTTCATTTTCCCCCTTCTGGACTTTGGTTTGTTTGTTTGTTTTTCTCATTAAAGTTTCACCCGCCACAGTCCTGTTTTGGGGTCCTTTTCCCCCTGTGTTTCACCCCTTTATGAAAGTTTTTGGCTGCATTTTTGGAGCATTGAAGCCTTGATCTCCATCTTTACAAGTGGGGGTCTAAAACTACTTCATTAATGGGACCCTGGCATCCATTATTAGATATCTGATTATAGTGCATTATGAAATTTAATTACATTTTCAGGTTTGGGTCAGGTCACTAGGTACCGCTTTCATTGCCAAACAAAACTGCCCTAAAAAGCCTCACCTTATGTTTTTGTTTTACTTCCCAAAAGTTGGAGCAGAACACTGCAGTTTGTTGACTGGTTAGAGATTTGATTCTGATAGTAAATACAAGATGCAAATGAAAAGACGCAATGTTTTTGTATTAGAAGATTTATGAAAGGCACACTGCATAATTAAGAATCTTTTGTCTGAGGTGGCCAACATCATGCAGCGTACACCCGCAGCTTAAAAAGTGCAGAAATAATAAATTGTAATAACAACCTGTACCATACAATCCAGTAAAAAACTCATTGCAAAACTTATTACATGATGTTTTGTTACAGTATTAGACTTAAAATTGTTAGCATTAATATAATACTAATTAGGCTCTGGGGAAGAAGATTTCAATAATCAATGTTTAGTTAGTTTAACAGTGATATCAGCACAGTATCTTCCAACTGCCCAGCTAGTGACAATACAAGCAGAGAAAGTGTAGAGAGGAATTGGGGTGAATGGGAGTTTTAGCAGTGGGGGCCTGGAGCAGGGGTTAATCCACAACCCAAACATTGTCCCGTCGTCTAATCAGGCTGGAAATGGGACGCAGCTATCAGAATACTAACATTTAGCTGAGGGGTTAGACTGTTTTACTTCCAGGAAATTTGTCTTGTGTAATCAGAGGGGCTTATCAAGAGTCAAGGGAAGTCCCAGACATAGAAACTAGCACTGGGTGTTAGAATTCAGATGTTTTAGACTCTTAACAAAACAAGCACTCTACTCTGTCTGTCCATTGTTTGGTTTAAATGTAAAGGGGTAATCTGGTGAAAGGTGAATCGTGCAAGAAAAATATTCATTCAAAAATTACAAAACATTTGCTTTCCAGTTGTTATAATTTACACTATATATTGTTATTATGTCTGTAATAACAACACAGTGCTGATAGACAGTGGTGATTACTGCATAACTGCTGTTACAGTGCAACAGAAACTCAGATGTTGCAATATGGTGACGTAAAAATAGCAACAGTGACTTTTTGTGATGTGTGGAAACTTTTAAAGATGACTGACGACATATTTCGATGGCATGATGGTGGTTAGACAGTAGTTTGTGTGTTACACCACTAGAAATGAGAATGACATAAGACGAAAAGAACAAAGATCTAAAGAAGCGGAGAGAAGATTTGACCTCACAAACTTGTCTTGTTGAAGTGCATAGTTGAAGTACATGTGTGTTTGAGTGAATAGGGAGCTGAAACAATAATCGAAGTTTATTTGTATACCACTTTACAGCATTCAAGCGATTATCAAAGTGCTTTACAGAGATGAAAGATACAAAAATAACATCAGTAAAACCATGAGTAAAATATCAATGAGAACAATCAATAAAACAAATAGAATAAGATATAATAAAATACAAAACGGATTTGATACAATTCAATACCTTATTATATATAATAATATTAATAATATTATATAATATTATATAATATTATATAATATTATAATAAAAGTTTACTCTCAAATGTAGCACCACAGCCATGGTTATGTCCAGCAAACAGAGAGCGAAGTAAAGCTGAATATGCCATTTTATTTCATTAAAATATTACCAGCAAAAATCTGGTTTTATTTTAACATGCAAATTTCTAATACTGATATATCTCATATTATAATTTCTTTTTTTTTTCATATCAATATACACTACCAATACAAGGTACATGTACTGATATAGTTGTATAGTATTCCTATGTATAGTTATCATAGGAAAAAAAAAACATTACAGCCCTAGTAACTTTTTTACCTTAAACAGTTTTGGACACCATGTGATGGTTAATTGAGTTGTTGTGGGGTGAATGAAGCGTCTGGGATCTCCCCTGGTGTCTCTGGGCCGAGAATGAGCATCAGTATGAGCGTCACCGACCCGGTGTCACGGCAGTCTCGAGTCTCACAAGAAAGCGGCTCATTGCGTTTAGCCAAACAACAAGCTAGTGACGGCTTTATTGCTACATTTTCATCATGGCAGAGCAGACAAATGGAAGAAAATACTTTGTATAGATAAGCGCAGGGGAAAGCCAAAGTAAAGTCAAGCGAAGGATCTTATAGGAGTCAACTAGGCTTGTGAGTATTTACAAGTGTTCGTCTTTAACATATTCACTGTAACATGAGTGGTTTTACTATTCACTTGGCAACAACAGTTATTTGCACAAAGAGACTATGACACTTCAGATCTACAGCAGCAGCTCTCACCATCCTGAAAAAATACTGCTTTTATGTAATTCACACTCAGCCTTTGTCTGAACTTGACCTAAAGTCATCCCGTCAATGCAGACAGTTGAAAGATGATATCAAAACGGTTTTGTCCTTCTCTATCAACTTATATTACAACAGTCAAAGTCAACACCTTGGCACCACCATTTCTTTGTTGTCTGTTTAAATGTGACACCTGTTTTTGTTACTCATTTACTTTAAGTCCAACTTTTGCTGCATCTAAGTGCCTTGAACCTTGACTACTTTGTTTTAGACAATGGTTAAACAAAATGTATTATAAAGACACCAGTTTGTGTGACTCCTAATGCTTCCCTCTGGCTTTTCAAACAGCAAAGGTTCAAGGTTCAAGGTTCAAGGAGTCTTTATTATCCCCAAAGGGCAAGTTGTTTTACAGCAGCAGTATGCACACACACCACACAATGGTAAAAAGCAAACAATGAAATAGACAAAAATAAATACAACATATAAAAAGTATAAAAAATACTACATTGACTGATTTAAAATACTAATGGCAACAGGGATAAAAGAGTTGCTGTGTCTGTTTGTCCTGCTCTTGGGGACAATGTATCTGTGGCCAGACGGAAGCAGTTTAAACTCCGCCCACAGAGGATGGCTTGGGTCAGAGGAGATGTGGCGGGCCCTTTTTAAAATCTGTGCCCTGTAAAGGTCCTGCAGGTCGGTAAAGGTTCCGCCCGCTATCTTGCCACATGTGCAAACAATGCCCTGAAGGTGCTTTTTGTTTTTTAAAGAAAGTGTTCCAAACCAACAAATAAAAGCAAAAGTAAAAACGGATTCAATAAAATTGAATAACAAAAGACTTTAGACCTTTTAAAGAATGAACACTGAAGCAACGCCAAGCCCTAAGAACATTTGCACCTTACTGCATACATATTTCATAGCAATATGATATCGAACAGCAGATGGTTTAAATTGATTTTTGCCCATGAATTGTAAAGTAGCTCGTATGTTAAGTAGGTTTGTATTTTGACAGTCAGCCACATGCTTCAGGGTGGCCCATAGATTGATGCTTGTAAAAGGTGGCCTGCATCTGGAAGTGTGACATTAGAACCATGTTGACCACAGAACTACACCTGCAGACTGCTGCAGCTGGGGACCACTGTGTTGTTATAAGACAAATAACCAATTCAGAATGAGCATAATTTGAATGATTTATTATGTCATGGTTAATATGCATTTCATGTTGTGTTTGGACAGCTTTAAGTTTTATTTGAATAGTTTTAAGAGTGTGGATATTTTACACGAGTAATATTTCATCATATGTAAAATCATTATAGGATAAAACCAGTGCATGTGAGTAGGAGCTGTAGATGACTCAGCAGTGTTGTGTAAGATTTCCCACGCTGCCCTCATGGGATTCACTGTGACTGGAACATTCGAGCTTTCCTCACACAACAGCAAGAGCAGAGGATTGTGGGTCATATTTTTTTCATAAAAGCAAAAACAAAAGTCATTTCTGCTCTAATAAATTTTAAATGCTTGTAATCATAAGACTAGATAAAGTTGAACTTCCATTATAACTGGAGTTGCTGATTTGCAGACAGTTTCAAAACACTGAGCATGCTTTTCTGTTGGACAGTGGCAAACAGTAACTCGTGTAAACAAAGAGACAAAAAATTTTTGTTTTTTAGAGCAATTTTTACACAAATTTAGACCAGTGAAGATGCATATTTTGGGTCACTCTCTTAGTGGTGTTCATGTGCTTTCATTGTTTAAAGTCATAGTTTTACTGTTGGTATTCATAAATTCATAAAATTTGTAATTATTAGTTTATTCATCAATAGATTTTTCCTTGGAATGTGCATATAGCATATGTGTTAAAGGACATTTTTCTGCAGAAATTTACTCTTGGATATGACGCATATGTGGCGAAGAAGAGAGCAATCAAAAAACTGTTTTATGCATGTGATCAAAATAGTTTCATTTCACACCATAAATTGACATTACATTTCAGAGAATTAATGTACAAATTACTTTCTTTTTTTTTGGTTCACTACAAAACAAAAAATATAATGAGAAATCAGTGGAAACAGCTGCACAGCTTTTTTTGGTTTGTTTTGTTTTGTTTTTTGAAAATGAATGAGAGCAGACTGGATGTTGATGTAGAAGGCTTGTGGGTTGGTCATCGCTTCCTGATGCCTCAGAAACTCAGCGCTAGAGAATATAGGATCACTCAAACAGGCGTGAATGAAACAAAACACAACTCCAGATTTGTGATAAGGGAACATTATAATATGGTAGAAAGCAAAACAAAACAAAAAGTTGATTTTGCCAAAAAATAGCCCCTTTCATTTTTCATATTAAATAAAGCTAAATGTTGTTAAATACCAATGCCACATGAATGCATTGTCAGCCATTTTCTCTCATGCATGTAAACTTGACAGAATGACAATGCCAGAAATACAGTTAGACTTCTTGATCAAGCTAAGAGCAGTTTGACTAGAAGCTGTATCTAAATGTAGTACGATTGATAGTCTTCTACTCTTTGCAAGCCTACTGTGTAGTCATAGGCCTCAGTAGGTCTCCTTTCCACTTTATTACCCTCCACTTCAGATGTTGATAATTTATTGCTGCTGCTCACAGCGTGTGCTTGGCAGACGTGTGCTGTTTCTGTACAAAGGTCTTGCATAACATTGAGTCCCACACAATTCTTCTCATGTTCCAGCTACAAAATTATGCCTTTTTGGAGTCTTTTCGTTTTAGCCTGACAGTGATCATCATTCTTTGGACTTCAGGGTGGTCTTTGAAAAGGTTGTCTTTATAGTTTATGAAATATGTTCATCTGTTATCATAGACAGATAATAAATAACTGGATTTAGTTTAAAGTATTCTTTTCAGAAGCTAGGGGTTGAGCTCTGGGATTGGGCTGTCACGGTCCACTGCTGATTCCTCTGTATAATACCCTGCCAATTATTCTCCATTAACTGTCATTACGTGTGATAATCCATGTTTCATAATGGGCTCTTGTCCATTGTCTCTGGGCAGTGAATCCTCTGCCAGTGCATTTCTAGACCTTTCTTCTGCATAGTTTGGTCTGGAGCTCATGTCATTTGCAATCAGCTTTCTCTAAACATGGTACCACCAGACATCTGTGCTGATGGCTGTTTAATCGTGTGGTTGAGCCAGTAAATGTAGTTTTGGTTTATAGGCCTAAATAGGTAGATAAATGGATGCTATTTCATAACAGCCACTAAACATCAATATACTGTCATTAAGAATGTGGGATTTCAGGGGATGCAAACAACTATTATGAATATAGACCTTTTTAGCAAAAAATTGAACTACTCATCGCGTAATCGCATTTCCGGTTACCCCTTGTCTAAGGCAAAATGAAGAGTGTTTTCAATAAGCTTACTAAATTTTGTGTTTGCAGACTTAGTGACACTTACAGAGGCAAAGACACCCACAAATAAGCTGGACAAAGGCTACAAATTGTTTCATGAAATTTTTTTTTACAATTAACCAGGAAAGTAAAGAAGAAAGCTGAAATGCTATCAACAATTAGCATTAGCTAACTACCAATGACAGCAGATAAACAATGTAGTATTCACGTGTTTTTGACTGAAAATGTCTAAAATTGATAATTAAACAGCACAGAGCTGTAGTTTATATATTTACTGCCAATTTTGACTCACATTGAAATCGATAGTGATGTTTTGTTTATAAAAACATGCTCATCTGTATAAATATGGACAACCTCTTTTAAGTCTTATTGTGTAATAAACTGTATCTTTTGTCTCTGCATCTGTACAGGATGAAATGTAGTTGAGGGGCCGGTAGTTGTTAGAGCAAAAAATGTTTTTATTTTTCATCTGGGCTATTTTACAGCACTTGCAACAGTGACTGGAAGTATTGCAACATAGCTTCTGATTGAAAACACGGAAGTGTGAAAAAAGGTCTATTGCAAGAATTATATGACATTTGGCAAAGTAAAAGACATTTTTTTTAATGCATATTTCTGATTAAGGGTTGTGATTGGACACAGGTGATTGCAACATTTGATCCTGTATTCCAACGTTGGGACCTTATAAGTTGCAATGATGCTATTAGGGCTGGGCGATAAATCGTTTTTTTCGATTAATTTGAATTTGTAGGGCAGGTCGACTTGTTTAAATAAAAAAAAAAAATAATAATAATAATAATAAAAATTAAAAAAAAAACATCCACCACCGGCGCTCTGGGCTCCTGTAGTTCATAGTGGGTAGGCCCGCCCGCCCGCCCGCCCTCCCTCCGCGCTAGAGGAACACAAACAACATGGCAGCAGCGAGCAGGGAAAAACTCCTTCCTAAGAAAGGCACAGTGTCATCAGTTGTGTGGAATTGGTTCGGGTTTGTGGCGTCAGACGGAGCACAAACAGCGCCCCGCTGCAAAGTCAGTCCCTACAGGATTTTGCGATGTTGCGATTGCAACTATTAACGCAAAATTAAGCAAACCCTGTGAATTCAAGCAAATCCCGTGAATTCAGTGCGACCCTGCAACTTTGTCCAAACTCCGCAACTCTCTCAGCAGCAGCGCACCGGTAATGCACGGCGGAGGTCGGGTGAACGTGGTGCTTTCTAGTTTTGTCTGGTGTCACTCTGAAAAGCTGTCTGCGTTGCCGTGGTGATATAGCTGCCTAAAAAGTTGAATGGGCAGCATATTTAGACAACAATGAAGTTTGAGGTCATTGTTCTTTAATAACCTTCATTGTTGCAGGCTAATAACCTTCCTGAAAACCTAGCACAGCAAACTTCCTCTGTTTTTAATGACTGGATGTTCTACAGCACACAACAGGAATCACCAGAGAAGATCTGAGAGGAACAGAATCAGAATCAGCTGCAGGAGCCCCAAAAAACATCCTAATAACACAGCAATATCATTTTAAAAAGTAGGTACACTTGGCCTGTTCAAATACAGGTATTTTTAATTAGATTAATTACCACCTCACATATGTTTAAAAACAGATTTTGTTTTTAAGTTTAGTTTAGTTAGTTAGTTTTAGTTTAGTTTTTACAGCTCTAGCTAATATTTTTAAGAAGATTTATAGACAAAAAAAATGCAACTTTTAAGAAAATCCCCCGTAAAATCACAGGGCCTTCTCTTCTATTTGACTTGTCTATTTGACACTTTAACCTCAAGAGGAAATCAAAGCAATAAAGCTAAACTTGTTTTGGGCAATTTCTCTGTTGTCTTCAGTTTGATTTGATTTTTTTTTTTTTTTTTAAGTGGGGGAAAAAATTGTTTTAAGTTTTTAAATTGTAAATCAAATTTTTTGTGAAAAAAATCAGAGATTTTTTTTTTTTTTTTTTGGCTAAATTGCCCAGCTCTAGATGCTATTCTATCTGGGTACACCAGCTTCCTTCCTCTGTCCAAGGATACAGTATATGTATTGAATTGGTCAATCTAAATATCCCATAGTGAATAAATGTGAGTAAATGGTTGCCAGTGGCTGTCTCAAGGATGTATCACCCCTCAGGTTCATAGTTACTGGAATGGACTCCAGTGACCTGCTACCCCTAATGGTAATAGGTGGAAAAATTTATGAATTAATAATTTCATGTAGCCCCATCTAACTATCCATATACTTTTGCTTATCCAGGGTGAGGTCTTAGCCGAGATACCCATAGTTCACCCTCCCCAGATACTTACCTTCTGGATAACACTTAAGTGTCCATAAACCTGAGAGACACTCCTTCCAGCATGTCCTAGGTAATGCAGCCTTATATACTAAGTAATGTCTGTCTTTTTTATCATAGAGAGTAACAATAAAAGATTTTTTGCAACATGACAACACAATGTCACATATTAACTAATAGCCAATCTTTTTTTTATATTATGACAGGAGTACACCCCAAATATTCAACAATTTCTTTTTAAGCATCACAAAATCCATAATGAAAAAATATGAATCCAGAGAGAAACCTGTTCTTATTTCAGTTGTCTCTCATAGTGGCTGTGGATAAGAATTAGTTAGATCTGGGACTGTCTGGTCATGTGGGCTTTGATCCAAATTAGGACAAATTTTATAAAATCTCTATCTGGAAAAGAAACCTCATGATGGGTGGTGCTAAAATTAGTCTACAGAATAAAATGCATGCTGTGTTCCAGCACACATTGGACCCAGATGCTCTGAGCACCTCTGGGTTATCTGTGGATCATAGACAAATTGTGAACTCGGCAGCAACTGCTCTGTTCCTGTTGTTGACATTATGGGAATGGAAACTTTGAATTCTAGCAAATGTTTATTTATTAGTCATCTTAGTATAAATGATTGTTTGTTTGATAGTTCAGGTCAGTTAGATGTCACAAAACTCTTCTATTCCAGGTAGACAGACAACTAAATATCACTATTTCTGTAATAGACTATAATTAAATGTCTCCTATTATGCTTTAAACCATGTTATAATGTTCTTTGCACCTCAGAAAGATACATGGAGTAGTATTTTTTTTTCATTAACACGTTTGAGTAATCTTGTACACTAATACCATCCCCTTCTCAAGAGCTAAACACTGTCTCAGTGCTCTTGTGCACATTTCTAAAGCCCACACACCATCACCGGATTTGTTCAGATCATTAAAAAATTTTAAATGTCGAGGCACTGAGCTCATTTATCTATCTGTTAGCATCATGTTGCTAATAGCTGTGCTAAAGAGCCATCTTACGTTCTGTCTATGACCTAATGCAAAGGTGTCCAAAATGATGTCAAAAAGCTTAAAAAAAAACATAATTTGGCCACTTTAAAGTAATATGTTAATTGCAAGTTGAAACAGAATAGTTTCTTCTATGTACTAACTTCTAACCTCTAACCTATTTCTCTGGTTTAATGTATTGGATTTATCATCCTCACCAACAAACAACACATTGTCTTCATCTATCAAAGCATCACAAATGTAATAGTGGGGTAAAGTGTCACAAGTTCACTCATGGTGTTGTTGCATATCTTGCCCAGGGTATTTTTTTTAAATGGCTAGCTGCCCTCACATAGCCAGTGTCTCGAACGTCAACACAATGACTTCTATAAAAGCCGCAGACTCCTGTGATTAAAGTGGATTAACACTTATCTCATTTGTCACATTGTTACAGCACAGACAGTCTCTGACATCATTGAGTTGACAGGCTCTGTGCTGTTCATCTGCTTGCATGAAGCTGATGTCAACAGCACTTGTCAAACCAGAGAATGTCACGAAAAATACATGTGATAGCTCTGAGCATCAGCTGTGAGTGCTTAGCTCAAAGTCTCTGTGCTGGTTGCTCAACACCTAAAGCTTAGTTTTGTTCTCTTTTTTTTTTTTTTTTTTTTTTTTTTTTTTGGCAACTTTCATACTCATTGTTTCTTATGCCAAAGCCACCAACGTTAATACTACTATATTCCCAAGTATCTCAGATCAGATGATAATAGCTGGCTGCATTACTGAACAATACAAAAAAACAAAGCAAAAAACATTCACTACAGCTTCACTTTATTAATGTTGCATTCTGTCCACTGATCTCAGATGTATACACTGTTCTTTGAAAGGTGAATGCAGGAGATGGTCCATGTTGCTCAGTATAGCATCCATCCTAATAAGTATTCTAATATTTTCTCCACTAATCAATCACCATCCCTTTATTTGTGGAGGTGTTGAAATAATACGTTCCTGGCTCAATTTTAAAAAAGCTCTTTATAAAGCACAGGCATTCCTCTTCCTGTCCATCTCTGATACAGGCCACTATTGCTGTATCATCACTGTGGACGTAATGCATCAAATGGCTGAAAAAACAAAAGCAAAAAACACCAATAGAACATAAGTAGACAGTCTGGGTTGCTCTTATATTCAAGAATTCCTGAACAAGAACAAATCCACTGTTACTGTATGGTATAAAGTAACTCTTTAACACACAACTAAATACTAGCAACTAACTAACTACTCTGCTCCATCGGCCTTAACCAGTCCATCCATTCATCGCAAAACAACCCACAGTGCTCAGAGTAAATAGTGCACCATCACAATAAAGGAGTCCAGTTGTGGTGGCAGCAGTGGCGACTCCTGAATGGATCCAGATGATTGATTGTAGTCAGATACCATTCCTGACCTCTGGCTGAACCTACCAAAGCTTTGTGAGATGTGGGGGACCCTTCAGACATGTGGATGCCTCTTTGGATGAACAGTCGCATGGTACCAATTTTTGATAACTTTTGGTAGCTATTCTTTTTGACGGATAGTTGTATATGGTAAGTTTTCTATTTAGTGTTTAGTCTTTTGATTTAGCTTTAGCAATCATAAGCTTATTGACAGGTTTATTAGCCCGCATTGTGAATACAAGCTTAGACAAATCAGTGGTATTTATTTTCACGGCTCATAAAAGTGTCTTGGTGCCTCACACTGGTAATCAGAACCAGAAGCGCTTACAGATTAGCCACTCTTGCCAATTTAAATTAACAAGATTATTGGCTGAAATCCCAAGGACGTGTTTACATGAGAACTCTATCAGGATTATGCAACGCACTCCTAACGACATCCTGTGAAGTGGAGTACTGTGGAGGGGGCGTGTGCGCCGGGGAGCGGGCGTTAGGGTGGGAGCACATGTCTATGTTTATGTTCTAACAGCTGTCAACTCTTTAACAGGCTGATCATGCTTCGCCTCAGGGTTTTGACGTGAGTAGTGTTTTACTCTCCCAAAAAGTCACGGAAGCCGCCCTGTCTCCAAACTGTGAGTTATTGCTTGTTAATTTAAGACAGGTAGTTGGCTTGGGATACCCCTGCAAGCTAATCTTACTTTTAGGTTTTTACTGGATGACTCTGGGGATGATGGGAGATGATTTTTCAATGTCATGTTCTTGAATTTTGATGACCGACGGGCTTTCCTTGTCCTGCTGCTTTATTCTCAGGTACAGTACAGATTCACTGTAACTAATAATTTGACCGGTGAACCAACTGTCCCAAATAACTAAGTGAAAAAATGTATGGCAACTACAGCCTGCCTCATCGTTGTGGATTCGAGTCCAGACTTTGATACTGTGCCGAGTGTTTGTCTCTTCTCCCTCCCTCATGATTTCCTGTCACTTCTCCACTGCATTATCTAATAAAGCCAAAACAGGCTATAATGTTTTGAGAGGTGCTTTCTAGTTATAACTGACAGGTGTGCTCTGGACTAGGGACATGCACAGGACTGACTTTTCAATCCCGCTCCTGAAGCCTTTACGACTGCTCCCGCCTGGTCCCAAAGTCTCCCTACACCTGCCCGACCAAAATATTCACGTGGGTCACGATGGGTCCCGAGAAATTTTAATATGTCTGCGTTTTCCATGGGGCACCGTCATATCAGTGTGTTCTGATACACGCCACAGTCACACACAAGCCGTTCTAAAGAAAGCTGTGCATTCAACCGCTCCATCCAGACCTTACATTTTAGTTAATGTGAGAAACACCCAACATGACTAAGGCACTGTGTCAAGATCTGCCGAAGATTCTGGATGCTTACTGCATTTAATAAACTCCCTAGCTGCCATAGATAATGAATGTTTTATAAAAAACAGTGTGTGGGATGAATAAACTACAATGATTAATGATTGTTTTGTTAGTGTGGTCTCGACTAAAACAGTACACTTTGAGCAACTAGTTTTGTGCGCTAGACGAGTTTTTTGCTCACTGTTTTATCTCAAACAACACAAAAGCAAAATCCCCTGACAGTTCTACTTTCCTTCTGCATCTGTTATTTAGCTATGTAAACAGAAAGATTCACCCTCAGGAACATCAGCGTTTGCCAGAAAGTCTGTTTGCCTCAGCAACATTCATTCATTCATGTTCCCACTTGGAAAGAGTTCTTATGTTTGTGGATAACACTGTGATAATGGGGGACATGAATCCTTAACAGTGACTGTAGTTTGGACATGAAAGCTTTCAGGGGGAAGGAAGTGAAAAGGACAGAGAACATCCAGCTGGCACTGTTTGATTGTTTGTTACAACGTTGGTACAAATAGCATTCCACTGCAAACAACAAAGGGACAGCATTCCTCTTTTTAATAGAGTCCCCTCATATGAACCTGCTGTGCTTTTAAAACTGTTCAGATTCAGATGTTTCCAGTGTCTTTACTGTGCACATTTTTTTCTGACCTGTTATTTAGTCTTTCAATCAATAGACCACCTCTGAAATTTCAGTCTTGGTGGTTCATGTGGGATTAAATGTCAAATGAATGCTGTATACAGAATCTTGTCCAACTCTGGAAGGCCCTCTCAGACTGAATTCCTTCCAAAATTCAAAAGTACCGTGAGTTTATTTTCAATGCATTACTGTATTGCACAATCAATGCATGTGCTAAAATATCTTACTTTTACTTTTGACAGCATACTGCTATGCACTATGTTCACTACTCTTTACTCACTCAATTTCATATTCTGCCACAGTGTTGGAAAGTCACACAAAAGTAAAACTACTAGCAGTGGTTACTAATACTCAAAATTCATGTGTTAAAGGCCTGTATGCTTTTTTCAGGCTTTTTGAAATAGTTTTGGACATCTTTGCATTAGTATTTCATGTTTTATAACTTGAAATAATGTATGTGTATAGAAATGTCTTCTTTTGGGGAACTGTTACTTTGCAGAGAATGCTTGGATTAGGTTCCGGTCGCCCCCTGCTGGCAACAGTGGGAAATAAACAGAGCAAAAAATGGCTATTTAGCATGGCCATTAGCAACAATGGTAACAGGTCTTTAATAAGAACTTTTTAGGCTACTTCAACAACAATATTATTTTTAAAGATTATTTGCTTTATTCTTCTAATGCAACTGCTAGTAAAGTGTAATAAAATAATTCCTTAACCTTTTTTGATACACTGATCAGCCATAACATAATGACCACCTGTCTAATATGCAGCCCCTTATCTAACAAACTGCTATGCACTGTGTGTTCTGACACCTTTCTATCACAACCAGCATTAAGCTACAATACCTTGTCTGTTGGATCGGACCACAGGGGCCAGCCTTTGCTCCTCATGTGCGTCACCTGTTGCTGGTTCACATCTGTGCACCACTGCTTATTCCTTGGAAATTTACTGAAATTCCTTGAACCACTTTTGACTGATAAAGACCAATGCAGAGAGGGAACATCCCACAAGAGCAGTTTTGGAGATGCTCTGACGCAGTCGTCTATCCATCACAATTTGGCCCTTGTCAAACTCACTGAAATCCGTACGCTTGACAAATTTCCCTGCCATAATGAAGAGATAATCTGTTATTCACTGTGAGATATATCAGAAAACAGCTCTTTCTGCAATTCCATGTTTCTGCGAAACTCACACTTTTGCAGTCTATAGAACATTTGAAGTTGCATGGTTTTTCAATGTTAGTGCTATTGGTGGCCCCTGATGGGATTAGCAGCACGGCAGAAGCAGCTGTACCTTATCCACTTCACATAATCCACCTATTGTTTCATCAACAGTTATGGAATCAACAGATGTCTATGAATCAAGAGCCTTTGCGGATTTACAACCATATTTGACCATATTTAACTGTGTATTTTCCAGTGGCATGTTTGGTTTTACATGCAGTGGCAAAAGGCTATGGACAACACTGACCTCTATTGCCATGCGGTGAAATCCCAAGAGTTTTAGAGAGGACAGAGCAGCCATTCATCTGACACATTTACTGAGGAGCTGCTAAATCAAGGTCACTTTCTCCACTTCACATTTTTAGAGCTGCAGATATAAAAGTATCTAGGCCAAGGAATCTAGAAGAGACTGCACAGAATGTTACTTTTAGGAGATGCTCCTCCACAAAAAAATATTGTTCTTACAAAGCAATAATATATAATCTGATATTATATGAATAATGCTATTTAGATATTTTTTGGCCAGGATGTGAAATGAGCCGATTTGGAAAGTCAATTTTTCTCAGTGATGAAGCTAAATATGGGTCTGCAGCCACAAATTGGTTTGTTTTTAGGCAAGTCACGTATGACTAAAGAGCTGTGGAAATTAAAGAAGACAGCCATGCATTTATTCTATATTCTTGCTAATAGATGAAAAAATATTAACAAAAAACAGAGACAGGGTTTATTGCATGGTGCTGGAAATAACTAACACTAGAGGCAAGATGCTAATAAGCCTGAAGACAGAAATCCAAGCACATGTATTGAGTTTGTGATGAGAGTAGTATTTTTAGTAGTATATTTGATTTAATTTCACATATGAATGTAAAAGGAGGGTGCATGGTGGCACAGTGGTTTGCGCTCTTGCCTCTTACCAAAGAAGTAAAGGGTACAATGGTCAAGCCGGTCTATTAAAATCTCTTAGAATGGAGTCTGCGTGCCTTCACTGTGTTACTGTGGGTTCCAGTTGGGGCCTCACCATCCAAATGCATGTTAGGTGAATTAATGATTCTAATTTACCCATAAATGTGAGAGTCAGGGAGGGTCAGGGTGAACCCTACCTCAGGCCCATAGTTGCTGGGATAGGCTCCAACCACCCATGACCTCTAACGACAAGAAGTAGAAGAACATAAAGGAATAAATGGAGCATTAGAAGTGGAGCACTGTGGACTTCATAGTTTTATTCTGTAAACTTAATTGAGCTATGTGCCTCACTTTCCATGTCCTGGTTTCCAATCATAGCAGTCCAACTTCTACTTATTTTCCATTTTCTTCTATTTATCACTGTCACTTTGTTGGCATCTCATCACAACAATAATGCTGGAGACCGATTACTGAGCTATTTGCAGTGCAGTGAGGAAACTCATCAAATACTGTAGTAAGTAAGCAAGTATTGTATAGTTCAATGTTAAATTTGTTTGACACTATAGCAGTATTATTTGTCTGCTACACTGCATACAAACATACACACAACAAAGTAAAACTGTTTCCACTTTGCCATTAACATCACCCTCTTTGTTGACTGGCTCTCTTTATGTCTATAATCAGCCATCAGTGTTATGTCTTCCTCTACAGTAGGGGCATACTATACTGGTGCATTATGGGTTTTCTGGCACATATGTTTGGAGTTTGAGGCAAGAGGTCCAGGCATTGCTTTCGGACCTCAATCATCACTTTGAGCTGTCAAACGCAGGAACACAATGGCCTGTTCACAAGTGCTGTCCCAGTGGGGAATACAGTGAGTCAATGGCTAAATGTCAGCAGACTGAGAAATATTGGGCCACGTCCTGTCTAAGTCTCTAGAGTGTTTTTTGTCTATAGACTCTTTAGAAATCATAGACTGTGCATTTACTTTGATGCAATAAGTTAGGCAGACCGCAACATTTCGTAAGATAGTTTTGGTAAATGGCAACTAGCCAACTACATGTGCTGAATGTCAGTGCCTGGGTAGAGAACATTAGCTTATATACTGTAGTTAGCTGTAATATTTACAATTCCTATGTTATGTTGGAGAAGTAGTCTCAGAACTCTGGCAAACCACAATAGTGCATCACTGTTCGCTCAAGTCCACCCATAAACTTTTAAACTGGTTACCTAATCCATGGTCAAAGAATATTAGCAAATTACTTAATATTTTGTCTTTTTTATAACCAATAAACATTACAGAAGCTACCAGATGTGAATAGTTAAAAGTTTATGCTGCAGCTAATTTCGGAATAGGGCCAAAGATACTAACTCCAGCCACAAGGGGTCAATAAAACAAAAACAATAATTTGGAGATCCCTGGTGAGCACTGTGCTCTCATAGTACTAACAGTTTATTTTTTTTAGTGCCTTCTATCAAATGAAATGAGAAAGACCACTGTATTTGTAATATTATAGTTTAATTTAGTCCATTATGGTAGGGTCTATGTCTGACATTTAGCCCTATAAGCACAATTGCCACTTACATACAGTCCTTTCTTTTTAGTAACAGCAGACTCCCCAATGGATGGAGAAGCTGACAGAAGCCTTCAGCCAGCCAGAGCCCTCTCTAACACAGCTGTGCAAATAAATGTAAAAGGAAATTTAATCTGGTAATTGTTTTGGCTTCCATAACAGCAGTCTAAAGGGATTCCCCTTCGATGTCTGCCAGTGTTTGTGTGAATAAATGGATTTGAAGTGGGATGGGGTCTAAAAGTACGTCCACAGCAGACGTTGTAGTCAGACTTTCCATGTAAAAGGTCTGATTCTTTAGGATACTGAAGTTCATGTCATCAGGAGCTGTCTTTAAAAACCTGGACAGCCTATGATTAATTAATGTCTTTTACTAAAGTCATTATTCTAAGCACAAAGAAACAATAATGTAAAAACAAAAGCCTACTTCCATAGACACAAGAGGGTAAGTTGCATACAGCTGCTGCTTATCATTAGATTATGATCAAATGATCTTCAAAATGTGTGGAGAGAGACCTTTATGACTTAGATTATAGCCTTTTTATTAATTTGTTTGAAAAAAAAAAGCACTCTGAGGTTATAGATGGAAATTGCTGGAAAAATGTAATGCAATTGCGCAACAAACCTGCTCATGAACACCTTCAGAAACAACATTCTGTATTCTGTGACCAAAAGGTGAAATAAATAGTTTTTTGTTATCTTTTTGTAACAATTGTATTAGTGTTCTTTGTGCAAAATCCTGTGTTCAAAAATAATTGTTTTCCTAAAGAATTATACAGTTTTAATCTCTTGGCAGCTGTAGGTGTAAAGACGAACTAAATGAACTTACACCAAGCACTAGAGTTGTAATGTTGAGATTTTGAACATATGCAAATTATGCAAACCATCTGTATACTATTAAATAGCTTACTATTTAAAAACATTTGACCAACAATGCACTTTTGAACCATTTGTAATCCAATTTGAAATGCATTTTCAGCAGTGTTTTGTTCTTATTTGTCTTATTTATACTTGTATGTAGGTATATACCTGTTGTAAATATAGGTCATCAGGACATGCAGCAGTTGTGTTATAATTTCTCTAAACTTCAGCACAGCTTTAATGGCTAATATCTAATTGGATCAAATCTAGTGCTAATGTTCCATTTTAATTTTCTTTTGGAACAATTTAGCTCCAGTTTTAGCATTGTTGTGGTCCTTCGGTAAAAAGAATGAAAATCCAGAGGCCAAGAAAATATTAACCCTTACACTTTGCAGTATCCAGTAAGACTTATGCCACTGCTTGCTTCCTGGGCCCTCTTGCTGATAATACACTGTAGTCATGCAAATAGATGCTAACTGCAGCTCATGCTCAAAGGGTCTATCCACTGTTACACCATAAATCCCCTGTCACAACATATTAGGCCTGCACAGCCATTTGCTGGGATGATGGCGGCTTATGTCAAGCTTGTTAGTGTTTAGTGCGGTGAACCCAGGGGGACCTGATATACGACCAGCTCTTTGTACACCTCTCCATACTATTCTATAAGATTTACACTTCAGACGTGCACGGAGTGTGGATAAAGGTCATTGTCTGTTTCTAAGTAACCAATGTGTGGCTGGACTTTAAATAGAAAAGCTTTGATTTTGTGGTTTTAAATATGTTTATTCTCCTTTCTCCTCTGTAGGCTGTGACAGGAAGATGCTTTGGTGAGAAGGATTTCAGAGGAGGCTTGGAGAACGGCATACTGTTATGCGAGTAAGTGACTAGATTTATATTTTGTAGTTATTATGTAACCTTGCCAGCCAGAACCATTAACTTTCTCTGGCTTTGCTTTATGCCAGTGGTGCTCTACTAAAACCAACATTTATCCTGGAACTTTATATTTTGACCCACATTTTACAGAAGATTTTTTTTATTTTTTTTTTCCCAAATGGTCCCAAATGATTTACTACAGCCTTTATTTTCATTAAAACTGTTTTACTGTTTCATGCAACTAACACAATATTCAGGCTTCAAATAATCTTAAAGATATTAGGGAGGATTTTTTTCGACTGCTGAGAAACCAGCGACTGTTTGTCCATTTTTGAATAATGCGCATGCGTCAGGCTCCGCCCTTCACTGTTCCTTTCCAAGGAACTCCTCCACAGCGACGTGCACGAGCATTGGAACACGCGCGTTTGTTTACAGCCGGCATCAGCAGAGATTCACCTAAACCTAGACCTGCATTGTTTGTTTGCCCGACCTTTGACCTAGTTCCCCACACAGACCCAGTCACATGCACAGTCCCTAAATGTGAGCAAAAATATATACTCCTGCTATTGGTAGCATTAGCAAACTGACGCTGCTGTAGTTGAAACGGTTCAACAGATAAAGAAAAAAATGTTTTTCAAACGATAAGATAAACGTTCCTGTCCAGCAGAAACCTGGCGACCAATGCATCGTCTGAAGCCCTTTCTGTTCCTACAGCGCACGCTGTCCTTTGAAGGAATTGCCAAGAACTACACAGGTTTTATTTTGCTCTTCTACAGTTTTTCTCCTCCTCCTCTGGTACACTTCAAAAACAGTTTTCCTTTTGTGACCGCCCGGTTCACGGTTTTCCTCTGCCATTGTGCTCTTCGAAGTCAGGCTGTCCCCGCTACGATGTTAACGCCGCTAACGCGGCGCTAATGCCGGGCTACATAAACATAGTGTATACGCATGCGCAAGCACAAGAAGGCGCACTATCGCCGAAACCAGGAAGATGAACGAATGAATGGCAAGTCCGTGGAACAATGGTTAACGTACTCATGACAAAAACAATTGGATGAGGTTTTTTAAGTCCCACAGAGTCCACAGTTTATTAATATTATTATTATATTTTCTAATACACCAATTTATAAGCCTTATACAGGGCAATGAAGGTAGTTTTAATAAATATTGCAAAAAATGAATTTTTAAAGATCCTCCCTAATACCTTTAACATTGAAGCTATATTCACCCTACCTGTGATCTACTTTTGGGTCATGAGCCACCATTTGGAACCACTGCTTTATGCAATGCTTATTTTTTTCTTATTGGCCGGAATCAAACTCAAATGGCAAAGGCTACCAAATACAGTATGTGTTGTGTCTGGTGAATAATTTGCTCTTGACATTTCCCACTCTGTTAGCTGCCTGCTCGCATTAAATTTGTTATTAACCGTTGCAATGTGGTTGGAGGATCTGCAGTGACTAGGCATGTAGGCATTTAGAAATCATCACTAAACTTAGCATTTGAATTTGCTGTTTCCTGGGTTCAAGTTTATTTTATCTGAGATTGTCATGGTTTTTTGCATTTTCTTCATATCAGCAATCACTCAATTGCTTGCAGTGTCATAGTATACTAGCCTTGTGATCAGCCCTCTGGGTGCCTTTGACACTGAAGCAACTAGTTTTATAGTCAAGACAGCATTAAAAAAAAGTGCAAGTCATGAGCAGTGCCTGAAACTGGGACAAAGAACATAAGCACCCAAGAATAAGACCATGACAGAGCCAGATAGAATCATGGCCTAGAACAATGCATGAAAGGGGGAAAACATAAAAAATCTAAAATGTATGTTGCAAGTTACATTCACTATTACATGCACAATAAAATGAACAAATCAAAATCTTACAAATGCAGTTGTATTGTCTAAGCACAGAGGGAATAGTTAAAATGATGATAAATATCATAAGGAAAAGAAACAAATAGCTTCCCCTCTAGCAAGTTTGTCTTCTCTGGCCATTTGTAGGTACAAGAAGTTATGGTACTACTGTTTTGTAGATCGTTTTCTTTTTTAAATCAGATCAGTATTGTGTTTTTGCATGTTGACATGTTCTGATTAAGACTTCAGGAAGCATCCGAAACACATCAAGGCACGAAAAAACATAAAACTCATGTGGAAAACCAAATGAATTATGGTACAATTGTGGTCTATATGGTGCCTTTAAACAAAGATTGTCAATATACAGTGGCAAGAAAAAGGATGTACCCCCTTAGCATTTTTCCCTTATGCCTTACAACCTGGAATTTAAATGGATCGGTTCATGTCAGTAACTTTACATCACATGACAACAACAATGAAAATGCAAAATATATATATATATATTGTGAAGCAAATTAGAAATATGACAAATCTTGAGTGTGCAAAATTATGCGCCTCCTTTTTAAAGAGGCCCCTAAATGAGACCCAGTGTTACTCACCCTTAGAAGTCACAGAAATAGTTAGATAAGGTTGACCTGACTGCAATTCAACTGTTATTATGCCACAAAACACAATTTAGTTCATCATTACAACATGTAAAAGATAAGGAACCACACCAAAACTGCCTAAAGAGGACCATCTAAAACTCACAAACCAGACAAAGAGTGCATTCATCAGAGAGGCAACAATAAGACCAAAAGTCTAGTCTGTCCACTGGAGCACTCTGAACCATACACTCCACAGAGCTGGGCTGTGTGGAGGAGTGGCTATTGCTTGAAAAAAATAATAACAAAACATGTTTTGTGTTTGCCAAAAGGAATGTGGAAGGTCCTCTGTCCAGATACTATTAAAATGAGCCATCAATGAAAGATGGCTCTGTCATATTTCTAATATGCTTCACAATAAAAAATATTTTGCATTTTCTTAGTTGTTGCCATGCGATGTAAAGTGACTGACATGAACCTCTCAATGATCCATTTATATTCCAGGTTGTAAGGCAACAATAAAAGAAAATACTAAGGGGGTACATACTTTTTCTTGCCACTGTAGTTCCATTTTGTTCAACTTAATGCAAAGATTTATGTTGCAAATTGCTTGTTATCTTATAAATAGCCGTGATTGAGCTTTTACCACACTGGCAGCAGCATGGAATGACCAGATTTTTCTTTTCTTTTCCATTGTTTGTTGCTATGTCTGTCTGGGCATGTGTCATAATTGTTCCCTGTATTGTAAATATGCCAATTCAAATCACTATCATCCACTTATTCTAATCTACACCACACACTCCACATACATTCTCATGCATTATATACTTAATGAGGAAATTTGCAGTCCCCCTATGTTTCTTTTTGGTAGACGCAGCGACACATAATCCTTGTCTGTCGGCTATGATGGGACAACACAGTGTCTTTGGTCCACATTCCTCTGTGCTGAGTGCAGCTCCACAAGGCCAGGGTTTGGATCGTTGCACTATTGTCGTTGGAGACATCAAAACTCATTTAGCTGGATCCCTGCTGCTCATGGAATTCTTCAGATATTGCTGCATATTGAAAGAGGTTACACAACTTCCTCTTTGAATATTGAATGTTCCTGTCCTCACCCAGAACACAATACTGTTACATTCCTACATGTAATTTGATGTGTCACATTTATTATTTATGATATTTTTAGATGTTTTAGAGATATTCTAATGTATTATTATGTAAAAGTAATGCTTATTTAGGCTGGGATCAATGCTTTGACTATATTCTGCATCACTTTTTTGTGTTCAAGTGTTCATTTTTAGTGTATCAATTCATATGTATAACAAATAATGCTGCTGTCTCATAATAGAAAAGTGTAAAAAGTTGATTGTTACTATTTCATTTATAGTCATTTGAACTGGAAGAATGAATTTAATTTTTTTTTTTATTATTTTTGCTGCAGCCTACCTATTCTAAAATTTTGAATATTTTTTGCCGTTGTAATGCAAGCAATATCCATATTTGACCGAATGCTTGAAGTTGTCTACCTACTGATCCTGTGGATTAGGAGGTAGAGTGGTTGTCCTATAGCCAGAAGGTTGGGGGTTTGAATCCCACTCGCCCATTTTCATATTGTCCTTGGGTTCTTGGGCAAGACATTTTTGCCTCATTTTCCTTTATGGAGCTCCTCCTATATTTTGAAATCCAGTTGACTCCTATGTGATCTCTCACTCGGCCTTACTTTCATTTTTTTCTGCCTTTGGGCCACTCTGCCATGATGAAAATTGAGAAATAAAGCCATTACTAGCTTGTTGTTAGGCTAACCACAATGTGCCACTTTCTCATGAGAATCATACTCGCTCTCTCATACTTGCAAGTGTGGCTTTTGACCCAGAGACAGCGGGGGGAAATGCAGGATGCTTCATTCACCCTACAACAACTCATTTAACCATCAGACTCCAAATCAGTTTATTTAAGGTTAAAAAGTTAGTGAGTTCCACTTTAAAAAGTACGATAAAGGTATTTGCACCAATCAAGCCATTGCCAAAAATAAACAAATACATATTCAATGCTTGCCATCTTGTCTGACCAGAGGCTAATAGTAAAAGACCAATCAACAATCTTCAGCCAATAACAGTGTAGGACACCAAATGACAGAAAAGGACAGGGCAAAATAAAAAAAAGAAGACCTCTTTGTTGTATGCTGTAGACAAACTGAACTTGTGCATCACTTTTCTCACACATATTGAACGTTGCATTTTTTGAACAAGGGTTACTAGATTCCATGCCATCTCATCTTTCGTGCATTTTTCATAAAAAATTGAGAATACTATAATTTGGACACTGCCAGGTGAGGGTTAGAAGTTGAGCTCAAAGATTAGATATCATGCTGTGTTGCAAAAACCAGTATGTTCACAAGACTCACCATTACAAGTCAGACAGTTGTGTAGTGTGAACTGTACAGTGATCTGACAACTTTCAAAATCATGTAGTCTGAGCTTTGCTTTGTCTTTGCAATGTTCAATGTCACCTGTCACATATTCTGTCCTAAGTTGCCTACTGGTCCCTTCTACTTATGCCTATCCTAGAGATCACCCTTTTTCTCCAGGCTGTTATGCAGAAATATATGCTGTGGGCTCACCAAAAACAGGGGCTAATTGTGACAGTTTATCACAGAATTACCTCTAAAAAGCCGGCACATCACAAGCCAGCCGATATCCAACACCGTAACAGTATCCAGGCGTGGGTTTCCTCTACAGGGCTAAGTCGCTCCACTGTTTCCTCTGATGAAAACACGCACAAAGGATGAAACTAGAGACGCAGTGAGAGAGAGGAAGAGGAGGAAAGGCGGGAGCTGTTCAGGTCTGACAGCCCTTCCCAGCCTGGAGGAATGTGTGAAAGTTCTCAGTGTAGACCTATGAGAAACACTGACATGATCTATATTCAAATATACTATGTTCTGCTTTGACATGACGTGCACAGGGACTTGTCAGTGGATCCCAGGTGTTGCAACATTTTGTATTCATTTACTTTTAGTGTAAACTTTGCAGACACATTTCACACACTCTTTTGTCTATTTTGCCTTAGGTATTTTTTCTTAGTTAACCCTTGGACTTCAGCCAGTTTCTTTTGACAGCTGATATTAGTTCAACTTAATTATTATTACATATTTTTGGTTACCTCAGTCAACACTACAGAGGCCATGTGGAAATGTTGGAATGCATTGTAATGTATTCATGTCTTATTTTTGGCAGGTTGCTGAGTTCTGTTAAACCTGGCTTGGTGAAGAAAATCAACAGACTTCCGACTCCCATAGCTGGCCTGGTAAGCAATTCAGTCTTCTGTCCTTGTCTACAGCGTTAATATTGTGTGGCACCCATTACAACAACAGCTCATTCTTAATAATATTCAAGACCGTGGACCTAGGACCAACTTCTTTTGGGACTTTGTCTAATGTAACATTTTAATTAGAATGCACAGTCAGTAATTGAGGTTTCGAAAACTGTCAGTGAAGTGGTCAGAAGCCAAGTTTGAGTCCCCTCATGGGTCACCATTTTTTATTTTTTTAAATTCAAAATTAGGATAAAAAAAAAAAAAAATCTAGCTGCCTTTAAAACATAAATATAAAATTAAAATATAATAATATGAACACCTTATTTTACTACATATTTTATGTTCTAAATAAAGATAAAACAATAAATAATAATAATGGTAAACTTGTAATAAACTTGCAACAAAGAAATGTTTAAATGATTTGAATAACTTTTAAAAGAAGTAATTAAACCTAAAAGTATGTAACAAAATATTTAGCACTTTTAATATGAATGAAGTAGAAAAATTTTCTCACCAACTTTGAAAAAAAATATGAAATAAAGTAAAGTACCCTCTGCAAAGTGCTTGCGTATCCCTAGGAGTCTCCGTACCCCTGTTTGAGAAACACTGCTCTAGAACTGTATTTTTAAATCCCATTTTTTATTTGTTAGCAAGGGTTAGTTTTGCATAATGTGTATTGTTATAACAGCAGGTAGAATTTGTCCAATTCATATACACTATAGTGTGCACACAAAAGAGCACATAGTGTATCTTTTATCACTATTGTCTGTTTGTCTGCACCTTTTATTTACAAGTCTTCTGGTTCTAATTACACCTACCTGGGGCTGCTAATCTCAGTTTCAGTCTGCAAGGCCCAAACTGTCAGTCAGTAGCTATTTATTCCTAGCTCTACATGTTCTACATTGTACCTTGAGACAGAACAACTTGAGGCCTTCATTGTATCAAATCATCATCTACATAAACAGTTTTTGTATAATGCATTCTTCATCAAGGGTAAGGCCATATCCTGCTGAGTCGTGTTTATTCAAATATCCACACATCCTGCTTAGAAAATGTCTTGCGCAAAACATTTAAGGGAACTACAGTGGGGCTCTTTCATGACAAATTAAGACACTGATGTGAATGAAGTGGCCTTTCAAGACCAGGGCTTACATGTAAACACTGGCTTTTCCTCCTGGAGTGCACTTCATAGGACTCTACTTTATGTAACAATGTTTAATTTTTATATTTAGTTTAGGCTTTGCAGTGAGATAGGCCAGATTGAGCTGAAGTGCAGTATGACTGAGATAGCTTTGTGACAAGAGCTCAAGCAAAAAGTTCCTGACAGGATTGGAAGTGAGTCTGGGTATTACTTGGCTCACAGGCTGATTTCCTCAGACTTTAGGAAGTAAAGGCTAAAGAAAAATAGACTTATTATAGGCTGTCACTGTGGCTGACTGACAGGCTTCCCATGTCCTCATTTTGTTCTTATAATTCAGTTTCCAGACATGTGGACACGTAAAGCCTAACAACTATAAAGAATAACATTTTGGATTGTTACGGTGATCCATATTGTCACCTGTGGAACTGCAATGAATGTCTACATACCTTTTAACCCATAAAGACCCAAACATAAAAGCAAAAAAATGTTTTTGACTCTTGAAATATTGTTGTAGGAGTCCTTTGTTGCATGCATGAATGATTGTATTTTTAGATTTTAGACATTTTGATTAGTTTTTACAGAAACGTTGTAGTATTGCATTGGGACTGAGAAGTAGCAAAATTTCACTGATTTCCTCACTGTCTGAACAACTTCGGGACAGGTAATTGTTAGTTTTAGAGGCTGAGTGCTCAATAGTCCAACCATATCCCACATTTAGAATACTGCATGATGTTAATAAAGCTTTAATAATATATCATTTATGAATATTTATATGTTTGCTTAATTATATGAAACAATGGAACGTGATTTACAAGATTTGATAAACAAAATAAAACTTAAATAAATGACATGTTTACCAAGTCACATAGTAAGCATGTTGTGATACAGACAGTATCACAATATCACAATTTATTATTATGACTTTATTTAACCAAAACCTTCAAATCTACAGTAAGTATTACTTTACAAGTTTGTGAATGACTAAAACATGTATTTGCATTAGTATTTTCTTCAAATAAAGCTGGTAGGAGGAACTTTTTATCCAATGGATCTGCAAGGTGCATGGGGGAAATTCTGCTACCACTAACTCCCAGTGTTGTGATATTGCAGTGTTGACAAAAGAGGCTATAAATTTAATATGATCAAAACATACAATGTTTTTTTTTGTTGTTGTTTTTGTTTAGTTTTTCCCAAATGAGCAAGTCTGCACATCTCACTAATCACAGAAAAAATATTAGAGATACCTCACTTTTGTAAACCTTGGTTTATCCAGTTTTGTAAAACAAGATGGTGGTCTTAAACAAAACCAAAAAAAAAAAGAAGTCACAAATAGGATTAGTTTGAAGTCAGATAAAAAGGTCAAATTACAAATCTGACAAAAGCAGGGCCACGTTCAACAATAAGACTTATTTCATATGTTAATGTGGGTTATTAGCTGAAAAAAGAAATTAAGATTTATTTTGCTTTTGTTATTTTTGTTGTAATTTGCAACCATGGGCCCTTGGAGAAGTAACCGAAATGTAATATTTAGGAAGAATGTTGTATGACAGGTACTTTAAATACATAGTGTAAACCGCTTTCAGGGTGTAATTTTAAGGGCGTTGCAGAAAATGTTAAAAATGCGAAATAGTAGCTTCTGTGTGAATGATTGCTGTATAAGGGATTAATTAGGGGTTAATTAGTAAAACCTGTTTTAAATGTTGATCTGCCTTGCACAACTGGGACCTCAGAGGCCTCTACAAACCCTTCCATAATTGGCCCGAAGTTGTTTTGATTGCGTTTGTGGACAGAAAAACAAGTGACCACTGCTAATTGGTCCGAAGTGGGACTGACTCACTCCTGCAACTTTGTGTTTACACTTTACACTCTCACTTTGAGGAAACACATAAAAGACACCAAAATACATGCACTTTTTGACTTCACAATACGACCCTTTCAAAGTTGCATGTTGCATAATTTTATCTTTTCCTTTTGGGAGTTTTTTCTTCCCCATGACTGCTATTAAGTAGGTGAGAAATGCATAAACAAAGAATTTGCTGTTATCTGGCCGATCGTAATAAAACACAGGCGACTCTCCCCTTCCTCTTCCTGTTTTTGGGGCTAATGAGAAAATGAGTCTCGCAGCAGTGTAGTCGGTTGTGTAATTGGTCGGTCTCTGGGTCCACTGGCATGCTGGTGTTTTACAGTGTGTAAACTTAAACGCATTGAGATCGAGTTGAATGATAGTAAGTTACTGCAGTCAGAGGTGTTGTTTGTAAAGCGAGGAGAGGAATGTGTTACTTTTGAGTGACGTATTTGTTATTATTAAAACTGTAACGTAAGCTTTGAGGGATTAAAAGGATTACTTTTCATGTGAATATTGTTTTAAATACCTCCAAATGTGGTGAGGTTTGTTTGAACGAGTAAAGCATTTCCTCTTAATATCAAATTAACTTTACTTGGGGATGTGATTAACTGTCAGACTCCTTAAGATCTACAAGAAATGCTCAGTTCAGATGTTTAGAGCATAAGACAAATTCCAAATGTCATTACATAATTAGAAGAACACAACATTCTGGCATCAGTTGACAATAGATTAGAGTTGATACAAGACATTTTAATCCAGCCTACACACTCTACAATAGTAAATCAAGTTAATACTGAGAACAACAAGCAGCAGCAAAGAACAATTATGTCAGATGACATGTGAGAAGTAGATATCCAGACTGTATAAACAACACAAGTGGAGTCTAATAACTACTTTATCTAATCTGCATTCTTAAGAAATCGAGATGCAAGTAGTATTAGGCCTACTTTTTACTGATTTGCAAACTGTACTGAAGTCTCACTTTGAATATAGTATATTAAAAAAATAATGCAATGCCTCCAAGTTATTTAGTGGCCATATGAGGTAGTGCAACAAAAATCTAATTTACATTGGTCAGAATTGTAACAGCAACACAAAATTGCACATGAAGTGGCTATTTCAGTTGCATAACGCAGAGAGATTTGTACGCCAGGCAACTTTTCTTCAACTCAGATACAAAGAAATTAATTAGAATGGTGTTTAGTGAAAGTAAATTTTTGGCACCTGCAGGAGAAACATTTGAAATATGATGAAAAACAGAGTACAAATTTTGGTATATCTCAATAAGAGGCGGTGATGGGGTGGAGGATGGCTCTATTTTTGATGTGGTGATGGGGTGTTCCACTTCTGTATTGGTGAAGGGGTAAAGGAGAATTGTTCCACTGCTGAGATGGTGATGGGTTGTTCTTCTGAGGTTGTGATGACATTGGTGAATTAGATAGCTGACTGTTTTTATACTGTAAAATAAAAGCAGTCAAGGGTGAGAGGTGAGGCTTGGGAGGGGGTGGGTATGTGGCTTTAAGAAACTGTACACAGAGTATAGATTTGTCACCCATGCTACTGTTTTGTAATCACCCAAGTATTTTCAAAAACCTTGAGTAACCGCCCTGATATGAATTTGTTATCTCTTCCCTCATTGTGTGAAAGTCCTTTTTTAACCCAATAGTTAATCCTGCTGTAGGTGTGTCCTCTTGTCCCCTGAGTACCACTGTCACACAGGGGACAGGGCTGACCTCCATTAAAACAGACTGTTGTTAAGAAAGTCTATGTGTATGTGTGGTTGTGTGGGTGGGGTTGGCTCACCGGGAGAGCATGGATGGCACTGTCCCAAAAAGACAGGAAGCCACAGGGAGGGTTTGGAGCAACTGTTTTCCTTTAAAATGGAAGAGGACCGTGAGAACAAGTGTTTCAAAGGCGGTTTATTTGTTTGTGTTCAAGCATATATCTACAAGGCCTATAAATTTGAACAAAAGTGGGCAGAAGTAGTACTCCTACACACAGGAGTACAAGATATTAACTGAAGCAATGGTAACAAAATAGATAATTCTGTAATATCTCTTTGTTTAAAGGTGCAGTTTGTTTCTGGGGGCGTCTAGCGTGACTTTGCAGATTGAAAGTTCACGCCTCCTTTTCCTCTATTCTAGACAAAATCACCCACACATGCATCCCCACATTAAGTTTTTTTTACATTGGTAAAACAACAGCATGGTCTAAAATACAACTAGATCAGTGGTTCATAACCTCTACCATGAGAACCCCCTCACTCATACACGTTGACGATCCTCCCAAAAATGTTTATAAAAGTGTTTTTTTTTTAGTATAAAGAAATTTTATTTTTAGTTAGATTGTACTAATGACCTTTTTCACACTCAAATTTTAAAAAATACAAAAATAAATAAAAAGTTAAAGCTATGATCCTTTCCCTTTCCTTTCCTGTTACATTTGCTGTATATTTAACGTAAAATATTAAAAATAAACTTAAAAAAATAAATAAATAATAACCTTAAAACCTTAAAAAAATTAAAATAGCTTTAATAACTACCCTTTGAAACTAGCTAATAAACCTAAAATTTGGAAGAAAATATAATCAAATAAACCTTCATAAGTTTTAATAGTTAAATATGAAATGACCACAAATATTTTCTTGGAAACACCCCCTGTTAAAGCGTTTGTATATCCCTAGGAGTCCCTGTACCCATGGTTGGGAAACACTGAACTAGATCACAAACAACCAATAAGAATTCAGGGACAAGGCTAATTAGAATCAACTACCTTTGGACCAACTCTATTTAAAAAAAACATGCAACCAATCAGAGAAATAAAGCGTTGCATATAGCCATGATTTTATATAAGCAATTATGATTAGTCCAGAAGAAGTAATGTTTAAGTAAATAAAACTTTAGTAACCACACATCAGGCTACATCAGCATGCATACATAATCATAAATAAAAAAATCCAACACGCCTTGCATTATCTCTTCTGTTTGTGTGCTCAAGCCTTGTGTTGAGATTTGGTGTGAGAGAGAGATAGAGCGACTGCAACAATCAGGGTGGAGAGGAAACGGTGACACCCAGAAAGTGAGCGAGAGTAGGAAAGGCTTTTGACTGAACAACACACACACAGAGAGCGCACACATGTAGAGAGAGGGAGAGAGAGAGAAACAAAAGCAGAGAGAGGCTGGGAACAGGAGAGAACCACAGCTCAAGTTCCATCTGACAAAGACCGACTCAGAGCAGTGAGGAGAAAGCCGAGGGAGAGGACGGACGGACACGCTGAGGCAAAAACAGGTGGACGACTGGAGGAATATAAGAAATAAGGAGCTGCTGAGGAGTGAAAGTGGAGTAATGTGAGAGCGTGTGCGAGGAAGCAGCCACAGGACCAGCTGGTGTCACGTTTCGGTGGAGCAGGTATACTGATTTTTATTTTGTGGAGGCTGGAGAATGAGTGTGCTGACAGAAGGATTTAAAGATGCAGGGAACAGACCGAATTTTACTGACAGTTGTTGTTGTTGCTTTTATGTTTTGAAAATCATTTTGTTTCAGCTTTCATTTGATTTAAATATTGCAATTACAAGATCATTTGTATTTGAATGCTCTCTTCAACATAGTAAAAGTTGGTTTAAATTGGGGCTGCACTATGATACAGACATTTACATAGATTTAAACAAAGTAAACATGAAGATCCATAGACCATGGTATTATGAAAAATTTGCAATATCTTTTACGTCGGCACCATATTATGCAATTATGTTATATCCAATGGCAATATTGTATATTTTGACAACAATACAGCAATATTTGATTTCTTTTTTATGATATAGTAACAATAATAATAATATTCTGTTAAAATTCAGTGAACTTACATTCTCTAGTCTCATCACTGTTTGATTTACTGTAAATCTCTATTTGGGCAATTGTTTTAACATGGAAAGTTTCAAAGTGGTTATAATACTGTTGCAATACAAGCATTTCTTTACATTACAATATTGCAATGAGCAATATATATTGGAATCTTTATTTAGCTTTCATGTTGTATTACAAAAACATGTGATGCAATAACAGCACTGAATATCATGAAAAGAATACAACTTGTGATACTTCATTGGTTTCTTTGAGATAGTAAAAGTTTGGACAGCACATCGTTGCACTTGCGCCACCAACTTACAATTGGTCACACTGATTTTTCACAAAATTCAAGCTGGTTTAAAGCTCTAATTTAGCACTTGTTTGTCTCTCAAGTTGGATACCATTTATCATTATTGTGATACAAGCATCTCCTAGCACTGTGGATATCATGACTGCTGCTATTCTGATAACACATACATACATGTACATTAAATCTTGTTTCCTTGTATGCTCTGTACACTATATTGTCAAAGGTATTCACTCACCCATCCAAATAACTGAATTCAGTCTCTTCCATGGCTATAGGTGTAGAAAATCAAGCACCTAGGCATGCAGTTTTATGGAAAACTTTGTGAAAAAAGCACAAAGCACGGTCCATAAAGACATGGATGAGCGAGTTTGGTGTGGAAGAAGTTGACCTGGCTGCACAGAGTCCTGACCTCAACCTGACAGAACACCTTTGGGATGAATTAGAGCAAAGAGTGTGAGCCAGGCCTCCTCATCCAACATCAGTGTCTGACCTCACAAATGCACTTCTGGATGAATGGTCAAAAATTCCCATAAACACTTCTAAACCTTGTGGTAAGCCTTCACAGAAGAGTTGAAGCTGTTATAGTTGCAAAGTGTGGGCCAACATTATATTAAACCATATGGATTAAGAATTCAGTTCATATGTGCAAATGCATTTGCCAATAAAATGTATTTGACCCTATTTGAGACTCTGTAACATACATTCTTAGCCAATTACTGTCACTTGTTAATTGGTTTAAACTGAATTAGAGCAACAAGGACTATAACCCTAAACCTATCTCTAATCCTTGGTACAGTGAATGAATCTGACCTTATTTGTCTTTCCAGATCCAGGCATGCTAATGAAGTTCAAATGTGTGTTTTGTGTACAGGACAACCTGAGTGTGTTTCTCCGCGGCTGTGAAGAGTTAGGACTGAAGGGCTCGCAGCTGTTTGACCCCGGAGATCTGCAGGACACGTCCACTCAGCCAACCGCCAAGTAAGATTCATGAAGACACTGCTGTGTTTGTGTGCGTGCATGTTAGTGGATGGATAAACACATTGAACTGACATTATGGAAACATTTGCAAATTTAAACTTGTGAAAGCATGAAGCACCTGTTGCAAGCTACTAGAGCATTAGTCAAACACATTGTAGATTATCACACACTACAGTTGTGGTAAAACATATTAACTGTAATCTACAAATGAGTCTTCAGAAAAGGGTATATATGAGGTATTACTGTAAAGAAACAAAAACTATGTAACAATCGTCTTGGAGTCAGGCTTCTTGGAGCCAATGTCAAATTCCTTACAAGTAGCAACTGTTAGCAAAGTTTACTCCTTCCTGCGTGATATAATTGCACAATATAAGACTATTCTTTTTGATTGATTTGTTTAATTACTGATATCTTCGTTTCATTATTTCAGCCAAAAGAAATGAGTCATTTAGAGTCTAGAAAAATGAAAAAAGTTTGAGAAGCTTGCATTTACTTGAATATTTGACATGATCAGAAGTGTGAATCATTAAACTATTATGTATTTTTGCTAGCCGATAATAAATAAATAAAAATAGCATCAAACTTGAGGTAAATTGTCACCCCATATTTGTTTACATTGCCATGCTAAACTGCTCTGCTGTTGCTGCTACTGTCTTAAATTTCTGAAACTATGGTTCCAACATGTGATTTTTGGCACAGGTATTTATTCATTCATTGGCTAAAAACATGGAGTGTGGCTTAGGCAAACTTTCTATCTAGCCTATCTCACTTGACTTCACCTGTCAGTAGTACGGATTGTTTTTTTATGATATGCTAATAACATGCTAAATGCTAGAAGTGGAGATTGAACTATTTCCTACTGCAAATGAAAACAAGAGACAAGAGTTTTGCTAATAACATCAGTCATTGATAGCTTGTGTCCATGAACTTGTGTCACTGAGTGACAAGCTTGTCATTCTCTGAAAAAGACAATCAATGGACTTCATTGCCAACACAAATAAGTGAATGAGAGTGAATGGAAGTTTGTACAAGCCTGTGTCTCTAAAAGCAACAATAGCATATTTGTTTAACACAACTGGTCCCTGGCCAAGCAAAACACTGGCTCTACCTCACACACTGAACCATTTTGTTGCTTGGTAACAAGTTTATATAGAATCTATTTTGTTGTTATCAATGTGTGGGCGTGTAATGGTGCAGTCCTGAATGGTGCTGCCCTCTCAGTGCCACAGCTCCTCAGTGAGAGAGTGGTTGGTTTGTGGGAGATGGAGCAGGAGTAAGGGGGACAGGGCTAATCTGGGCTGGTCTCGACGGAGCTGCCCGACTGCTTCTGTCAGAACAGAGGCGTGAGGATGATGGAGCATGTGCTCATTCACGTGTGTGTGCTTCGGGATGTTTAGATAGACTGGTTTTGTTTTGCCTGGTGCAAGATCGGATCTGCTTAGAATCATCACATGCTCTTCTTGTGTTTACGTATAATGTGAACTTGAATCGAGATACTGCTAAAAAAGACAAACAGAATTAGGTTCATTTAAATAATTTGTAGTTAAAGAAATAAAGGCAACTGTGTCATACGCAACATAAAGCTAGAGATGCATAGAGTAATTAAAGCCTTCACATGTAAGTCTAGAAGTTCTAACAAGAAGTAAAAGTCAAAACTAGCGCTCACAAAGCCCAAACCTCTGCCAAAGCATTGCCTTTATTTTGCAATGCTAAAGATATAGTGCCCAGACCTGGACCAACGAACCATCACTAGTAAAATCATAACTTCCTTAGTGGAGGTTACTACTGCCTCTTGTTACTACCAAATTACAGTTACTACTTGTAATACTACTGCTACAAGCATTTTTATTGCTGCTATTACTACTATTGACACTGTTATACAACCGTTAACATTGGATACCCACACTGGGCAGTGAACTTGGCCGCAAACATGTCAAAAAGTTTCTCCTACTCATTCCTACTTCACATACCTACATAAATACTGTTTCTACTACTATTTGTAACTTTAACTGCTGTCACTACACTATGAAGACTACAATGAATATACTATTACAAAATGCTACATCTAAATGGAATCAGCATTTGGGGTTGCCCAGACTAGCTATTTGCCAAATGCAACCACCATATGTAAGAACTCTGGTTCAGTAACAAACTTTGGTGATTTTGGGCTTGTTCCAGCTGAAGTTATTTGGAGTTTATTTGTGCTTCCATTTTTCATTCTTTCAGATAAAGACCCAAAGTACATTTTTGAATAATGGAAAAGATCCATCAAAATGGCAAACTTTGCACAAAGGCTTGCTGAAATATTTATCCTGACCACAGTTGAAATGGTATTGTAATAGATATGATAGATGCTTATTATTTTCGCCATTTACCCAGAGAGTTATCTCAGAGGAAACATTGGCTTCATTGTTCTGTGCTATTTTGAGTGGTTATGTAAGAGTGCTGCTCAGGATGCTTTTCTTTTGGTGCTCTGATGAGAAGAGGCAGTCTGAGTGCCTCACAAGCGTAGTGTAAGACAGGTGTTTATTCATACACACAACAGCCTCAGACCAGGGGCTGCTCCTTTGGGTGCTAGTGGAAACATACTTATTTCTGAGATGAAGGGCAATAGAGAGTAGGTGTTTCCATTTAGCTGTCATGAAAATTTTACTTAATATTTTTAAAAACTTGCATAGGGTTGGAAGTTGGTGGTTATGGATTTTTGTTTATTCCAGCATACACAAAATGACTTGACCTGTTGCCATTGAACAAATTAGTTATGTAAACCTGAAACAACTAAATTACAGCTACAAGCTATTTAAAAGTCAAATCCAGGTTTACTCTTCTTTTGTGAGGCTAAGGGATACACAAAAGAGCTGGATGCCCTCCCATGTAAACAAAAGATTGTCAAAATGGCCACGGATAGGGGATGTCTAGGAATGTATTTACTCATTGTGAAAGCCTGCAGCATAATAAGTATTTGTAAAATCAAATGGATTTGAATTGTCTAAATATTGACTTCATTCTACATGTAAATTGTAAACATGTAGTTCAGTGGTTTAACAAAATAAATATGGCTAAATGTTAACACAGCAGTCAAAATATTTGAGTAGACAGTATAAATTTTGAATTAAGTTTAATCTACGTTGGGGGTCCCAGTCAGCATTGGAAATATAGAATATTGTTTGTAAGTTGTTAAAGGGGACATATTTTTCAGGCTTTCTATAATAACTCTGGACATCTTTGCATTATTATTTTACATTTCATAACTTAAAATAATGTATATGTGTCTATAATGTCTTTTCTTTTGGAAGCTGTTACAAAGACTTTGCAGAGAATGCTTGGATTAGGTGACTGGCGCCCTTTGATTAGCCTGGTGAGCCAGGTTCTCCTACTTGCTTTTTGCAAGCAGAACAGTCTGGTTCCCCTCTCAGAGCGGAGCATTTCTTCAGTTCGATTTGGTACTGGCCAATTACAGCTGTTCATCTGCAGCCCGTCTTACAAAAGCGAAAGAGCTCACCACACCAACGAGTTAATTTAATAACTTCTCTGACTTGATAAATGATGTTTGTAGCTTTTCTTCACCACGTGTTGGTTCTGCTGAAGTTGTTCAGTCCTCTGTGTAATTTTTTTCTTTGTCTTGTTGCCATTTTAACAACAGTAAAGTCTCTTTGACATGCGATGTAGATAACGAATGCATTTAAAAAAAACTTTTTCCACAAGTCTTGTACAACTGGCTTCTGCTGCTGTCCCTGTTCAGAAATAAGTACAAATCTGCTCATAATACGCTGTATTCTGGTGATTTATGAAAAAAATTGGTTACTCCGCCTGTCATTGTTCCGCCTCAGAAACAGAACTTTAGCGAAGAGGTACCAGACTAACTTCTTTGTATAGAATAGGAAAATTGTTATCTGACTACCCTTTGATAGCAACAGTGGGGTATGGACAGAATAAAATGGCTATTTAGCACAGCTACTAGCAACCTGATGCTAACAGATAGATAAATGATCTGACTGTTTTGTAGTGATGGAAATTCAAGCACTGAAATGATCAGAATAAGTCCAGTGACAGTGTATGGACTTTAGAAACGCGCAGGAGCACTCTGGTTTCAGGCGTCTACATAGAGCAGTGATACCAAGCATTTTTTGAGCTTTTGAAAAGGGGACAGGCTCAGCATACAGGATTACTTAAACATGTGAAGGAAACAAAATATAATTCCAGGTGTGTTTTTGAGGTGGAAACAGCATTATAACATGGTTTAATGCGCAAAAAAGTTGACTGAGCATTATAGGAGACTTTTAAGCCATCGGGATATAAAGTATTTGACAATCTAACATATCTTGGTTATGAATAATACTGACTTATGTAGTGTAATTTTACATTGACACTAATTTTGATACTTAAATTCACCAGTGCAAGAAGGTCATTACTGATGAATTGACTTGAACAAACTGGGAATCTCATCTCTTGCCAACACAATTTCAGTAATATTAATTTAATAACGCCTTATGTTCTCTCACCCGTGAAAAGTATGGATGACATCAAAGATCCCGAAACTTCACAACACAATCACATGACAGGTTTCCATTATGATCTAATACTGTGTGGAATCTGTCAGGTTTGCTGCTACAGTCCACAGTGGAAAGAGTTCTCTGTTTTTTCAGTCTGACAGAAGGAGAAGAGGATGATGAGGGCGAGTTTACACACCGTCCCCTCCAGCCACTTTCACCTCACTCAGGAGACTCTCTTTCTCAGTCAAGAGCTGTCACGCAAAACCCACACTACTGCAATTTGGGTGTCACTTGTGCCTGAGAGAGCCGCTGTGACCCCAGGGTTTGGAAGGAAGTCATGCAAGTCAGGTCAAGATTCAAGTCAAGATTATTCTAGTGCTTTTCACAAGTGTGCCTCATGCATACTGTTCCATCAGCCACTGTTATTAAAAAATGACAAGCCAATCAGAAGTCAGTTACCAATATCATGTTGTTAATGCAAAATATGTGATGTCTTTAATGGAGGAGTATATAGGTCCTGATGTTCATTTATTCACTCATTTTTATTTGTTCTTTTCAAGAAAATGCACAATAATGCAATGTATATTTTACACAATTTCATAAGTGATACATTTTCATGAGTGGAATGGACCATTGGGAACAATATAATTCTTATTTTTTTCTGCCCCTTTACGCTTAAAAAAAAAAAAAAATCTTCAATCATTAATAATGCCACATAATACACAAAAATATACCCAAATCTACTACATTTAAACATCCAAATGAGCTCCAATCACATATTGTCTAAACTGGTTTGCTCTATGCATTTTTAAATTGAAAAATATTTGTACATCTCTTTAAATCATTCTGTTGAGAATTCCAAAGTTTTACACCAACAACAGAAAAAGTGGTCGGAGCAACTTGATGCTTAAAATTAAATCTCTTCCTATTATGTTTATCCTTATAAGTAAACACAAACTGTTGCAAGCTCTCTGGCAGTGCTCTGTTTTTCCTCTTAAACATAACTAATAAAGTTTGCAGTTCTGCTAAATCTTTAAGTGTCAATAATGCTGACTTAATAAATAATACATTTGTATGTTCTTTAAATTCAGCTTTATGCATAATTCGAATGGCTTGCTTCTGCAGCAAACAGTGTTAGTTAGTTGTTGGCCTGCCATGTTGTGTATTAGCTAGTGAAACAGCTATATTGTGGAAGTATCTCCAATAATTCACAGGATTGGAGAATCCAGTCCCTGTCAAAATGTGTTGGGGGGCGCTGGTGACATCTTTTTTAAATGGCCAGGATATTGACATATTTTGTTAAGGTTATTGTTGTGTACAAGCGTTACATTGGGTCCAATGCAATCCAGCCATACTTTTCAGAATTGCCACTTTGTTGCAGGCTCCTTACAGCCACAGCCTACGTTTTATCAAAAACCTAGATGATCACTTTTGACTGCAATTCCAGGGTTTGCCACTGAGCCATATTTCTATATTTTTATTCATGGACTTCATTTAACATACATTTTTTGTGGGGTCAAATAAAATTGACATTTTGTTAATGTTCAGGGCCTAAATATCAGCTGAATATGTACAGCATATTTCACTGGAAAAAGTTGCCTACCAACTCACTGCCTACACACACACCTCAATTGCATTTGCCCAACTTTGTCATCAAATTGCATACCCAGCTCATTTTGTTTACAACATTTGTATTCAGGAAGTACTGACCTTATAAAGCACATAAGTTTGAATCTTAATGTTAATTTACTAGATCCATAAGCATGCAAGGACTTGTACTGTGTTGTATTTAATTTGTGCAAGCTACATATAGAGCTGCTAAATATGATGCTATGCACTGATGTTTTCTACCCAGTCACTGACAGCATGCATAAGTAGTAACTAACCTGCCATCATTTTGTTCATTTAGAAAAAAAAATGCAATTTTCTGTGTCTGTTGAACCATTGTTTATTGAAAATGTTTCACACTTTGTCTGCTTAATGTCCATTGCCAAATGCGCCCACCCCTGCTTAGTCCTCTGTTTAGTCCAACTGATTTTCTGGAAGTACTAGAGAAGCTTTTAGCTGGAGGAAGCACAAAAGACATTTTTAATTTTGTCCTGCTGTATTTCCCAACCAGCTACTCTGTTAATTGGAACTGTCACAATTCTAATTTTGCTTGACAAAAACAGTTCCAGCATATTATAGTTGTACTGACAGATCATGTAATACAAAGGAAATGAATGCTTACACCCTAATAACAAAATAATGTGTATAGTCATTTAGATCAGGCCCTTTGTAAAATGTTGAAGCAACATTGAAGCCAGGAGCCGAGGGGTTTTGAAATAACCAGCAGTGTTAAATTATTTCATGCTTACTTGCATTCCAAGCCACTAAAGTTACTTCTTGGTCACATCATCACATTGAAGATCTGACTGTAGCCTTCTATTTGCAGCCTCACCACAACCACCAAAAGTGAAGCCACATTACTCACGGGGGATCTGCTTTTTCTCAGATCATTTTCATCTATTTTCAGCCCGAAATCTGAGAAACTATTCAGCGCCAATACCAGAGTTAGGAGGTTCATGGAGCTTTTACCTGTGTTTAAAACTAAGGCTGCCTATAAACAACTCAAGTGTCCCAACCTACGACAACCACAAACACATTAATCAAAGTGGATAGACCTGCAACTAATTAAAATGCAAGGAGCAGTACTAACATTTTCAGAACCAGTTTAGGAAAGATGCAATTTGAAACCAAAACTAATCAAAGAAACAAAGCATTATATTAAGCCTGTCCATTTTAAAAGTGGTTATGATTGGTCAGTAGTATTAATTTAGGTAGAAATAGTTTGTTTGAGAGGGGTTCCAGATCAAAAACAATTAGGCTGTTTGTTGGTTTGGCTTGGCCTTCAAGCCAGTGTTGGAATTGGTTTTACAACTGCTTCATTCTTTGAGTATTCATTGATTGATCAGTTGATTTTATTTGAGCAGTTCAATAATAATAATAACCATGTATGTGCTTATCCCTATTGCAATACAATGCACTCACCACAGTGTGCACGTGGGCAGGTGATCAAATTCACATTCATTTTTGGATGTTTACAAGTTAATATCATATAAACAATCATTAGAACCAAGGTGAAACAAATGTTTGTATGCATAGGTGTACAGTATTTGTTCATAAATCTATTTGTAGGTGTAGGTGTGTACTTGGACACCCATCTATTATCAAATGTGAGAGGTTTAAGTAGGGCTGCTAATGACCAAGTTCTAATGCCCTCTGCCCATTCACTGACAGCACACACAAGCAGTAATTGAATTGTCATTTCATAAAACCATCTTGTTTATACAGAATTTGTAATTTGTTTGGTAATTTATGCCATTTGTCTGTTGAATACAATCTTCTTAATTTCTTGCCAGTTTCCAAGTTTATTCATTAACCTTCCCATCCACTTCTTCCCGGGAAGGGGTCGCTGGAGTCTGTCCCTGCAACTGTTGGCCTTAGGTGGGATATACCATGGAAAGTGGCTAGTTAGTCACTGGGCTGAGACAGAGACATAGACAGACAGACATACAACCATTCACTTTTGCATTCATTCTCTAGGGCCAATGTTAGTCACCATTTCACCTAACACATGCATGTCTTTGGACAGTGAGTGTAACAGTCCAATTTCTAATTTACCTCCCAAGCTGCTAGTGTATTGCTAATTTTGTTAACATCACATTTTATTTGTGCTCATAATATTTTTGTAGTTTACACTCTCTTAAAACACCAACGTTTTCACAGCAATATTGGGACCCGTTTTGCAGCTGCTCCATTCATCTTCCCATTTATAGAGTCGCATGGTAACCCGCACGTTCCACATCTCTTCACTTTGGCAGCAACCTCGTGCTAAGTGGTCACTCCTGTGGTCTATCTGCACCCCAGCTTCCACATCACTTGGCAGTCAAATTCTCTTGGCTTCCACTGCTTCAGCCTTTTACTTTCTGGCAATAAAGTCAAGTATAGACACTGCATGGAAATAAAATTGTTGCAAGATTGTAGCTAGTTATAATGACACTTCCATTGTCCTAAAAAAAATATATACTGCAAAACAAATGCGATATTGTTGAGATAGGAAGTTGAATGTAGAATTATTCAGGTTTATGGGGGATTTGCAGAATTTGAATGTGTTCTTTTGTCTGTAGGGAACTGTATTTAAGAACAGAGGCCATCATTGTCTGACTGTCTCTCTGCACTCTCTTGTCCTAGGGGAAGTGACTGCAGCCGAAAACTCAAGAATGTAAGTACTGCCTTTGGATTGCTCACTGTGATAATTTTAAATGTATGCTTGGATGAAAGCTATTATTATATCGCAGTTTATCTTATGCATGTCACCCTTTTCTCTCCATATCACCTACAGTTGCTCTGTCATGCTGAAGTATTCACTGCAAAAACATCTCTCTACTTAGCAGCGCATGACTTATATTTGCCACTTTCTCTGTGCTGTGCCAATGCTATTTCTGCCTCACTTATTACATTTTTATTATATTCTTTTCTTTTTGCTAATTTAAAGTGACTATATTGCTAGATGTCAAGAAACTGCACCCCCTAATGAAATCTATTAAATACTGCATTTCTACACACGCAGGTTGCTTTTGTAAACAAGTGATGTTGACACAGATATGTGTGTCAAATGTGGCACAGATAGCAAGTGTCTAGCATTACGGCCTGTTGTTTGCATATTGTTTGGAAGTGTAGCTCGTAGATAGGGTTACAATATGGATGTCATGTGAATACCAGTTGTGTGTAAGGTTTTTTATAAAGCTGAGAGTTAGAAAGAGAACTTGTTGAACTATGAATTTAGTTGTATGCAAGTTGTTTATGTGATGAGTTTTTGGCAATCGTCAACTGTGTTTAGTTTAACCAATCTAGCCAGGCATTAGGCAGTAAGTTTGAAGAATGAGTAATAATCATCATATTACAAAATTATTCTGACAGCCAGAAATAGAAATGGCTGCCAATTGAATTGCACTGAGTGAATATTAGGTATTGCTTACCAGGTTTTAGCCTAATGTTCCAGTATATCACAACTTGTTATAAATAACGGAGTTGTGCACTTTGCCGTTGTGAATTGATCGTTTGGCTTCAGGCATGAGATTAAGGAGCTTTTTATACAACACCAAAACTTATAAAGTGTAGTGTAAACAGAATGATCTGTGTTTGTACATGAATACTCTCAGCAACTGAAAACATTGTAGTATGTCTTTCAGTCCCACGGGAGAGCTTCCAGTGCTAATGCTACATACACAAGAGGAAACAATGACAAAAACGGAAGTTAAACTTTAGAGTCTCAGTATGGAATTTTACATGTATATTAAAGTTCCTATATTGTGTTTTTTCAGGCTTTTTGAAATAATGTTTGTCACCTTTGCATTAGTATTCTATGTATAATAACTTAAATGGTAAATGGTAAATGGTCACATTTTTATATATTTTATATAATAACTTAAAATAATGTGTATAAATGTCTTCTTTTGGGGAGCTGTTAATTTTATTGGTGAGGAATGGAAAGAACATAAGATGGCAAATGAACAAGTTGACTCTAACTGAAAAATAAATCAGCTGACTGCTTTGTGGTGATGACAGTTTAAGCTCTGAAATGATCAGAAAGAGTTCGATGACGGTGTATGGGCTTTATCATAATAGGCGACCTTGGACTTTTAGGCTAAATTTAGAAGACTGGCTTTTGAAACACAGCACAAAAGATTGCCACATTTGTTCTACTGCCAATAGATGAGACCCAGCTGTTATGTAATTGTTTTCACTTAGAACATTATTCACAGTTTACACAATGACACACTGGAACAAAACAAGAAATCCTCCTTGCCTGGAAAATCAAAAGTTTGTATTTTTTTGTGAGTGTGAGTTTTTTATACCTACTTCAGCATCATCAAAACCAAAAGCATTTAAGCTAATTTTTTTAGACATTACCCAGTGCCCCCTTAATTATTCAATTTTTTCTGCCCCCATTTTCTATTTCTGATTGAATGTCCTTTAATAACCCTTCTAATGCCTGCTCAGAAGTGGACCAGTGACTAGCCCTGCCCACTCTGCAGCTCCAGCAGCCTCTCTCTCTCTCCTCACTGATTCTTGATGCTGCTGTGCACTGTGCCGGTTAATGGGACAAGCTACTAGCTCATTTAGCTGACTCCACAAGCGTTTCCACTACACACTGCAGTGCCAAATGAGCATCAAACTTCATACAACCTCTGCTTTGATCTGGACCTCCTTGGCTAGCTGTGGATTAGCCTATTTTTTAGCATCTTTTTTCTGCAGCACTTTCCAGGGAGACTGCACCGAGAGGAATTTGCTGATGTGGTAACTAAGGTGTTTTGCTAAGTGATCACATACTGAACTAATACAGATGGGGTGAAGAATGCTATTGCTATTTAGCTTTTGCATGCAGAAAATAGGCTAACGTGAGTATACATTTGTGGTTTAGGGTTAACTGGAGCACTGCAGATTTATATGTGTGTCTATGGGTGCCTGCATGAGATCTCATTTGCATGTCTTTGCATTGTGTTTGCAGTTCACTCATGCCCTTTGGCTCAGGTCACTCAAACAAAGAGGCATTTGTTGTTTTTCAGTGGAACTTCTAAAACTGGTCCGTCCACATGTAACCCAGAACAGACAGAAAGTTATGACATAATGGGACATAATTTAAACATAGCTGCCATTCAGAAGTTTCCTGATGTATTGCCTTTGTCAGAGTTTGATGCCTGGTTGTTTGTTGTTGGTGTAGTCTTGCGTGTCAAGCTATGCAGGCAGCTCAGTCAGTGGGGTCAGTAATAGAGTGTGATAGTAGGACTGTAGTGAGGAACATTAACACGTGTGCTGGTGGTGCTAACCCACTTTAAATAGCTGCCACCAATTATCTAATCATTAAACTGGTGTCAGACTGGAAGTGTAAGGGCAATGGTTTATTAAGGCCGCTATTGGTAATATCAACATTGTTCACAGTATAGAGTTGGATTATACGTGGGTAACAAATTTCAGAACTTGTATCACGTTAAGTGTCACACAAACCATCATTAAGAATTGGTCTACCCAGTAAAAACTGATATAAATTTCTGATACTTGAAGCAAGTTCATCAAACTCCTTTAATAATGTCTTCAACTACAGTTTAAACTCAAATTTCTAACTGAGGGGAATAATCCAGGTATTGTGTAAACTAGCTTTTAGCATCTTATGTCTGCTGTATGGCGCTTGGCAGTGACTGCCATGCTACTACTGTTCCATTAATTTTCTCCAAAGGCTCTTTGAAAAATCCATATATTTATTCTTTAAAGGCTTGACAGCGGCTGATCAGCTGTGGGGTTACTCATAACATTTGATAAATAAATGCATTTAATAAAGAAAATTGAATATATACATTGAAAAAATTAAATTTAAGGTACAAACTTATTTAAGTTTCTGACCTTTGTTTGTGGGGGGAGGGTGGGTGTTATGGTCATGAGTTAACCTATAGCTGATTAGCCTTCATCATGCCTTTCAACTCTTAATATACAGATTTTTCGACAAGCAACTGGAGAAAATAAATGGAAAAATGACTTTTGGAACCAAAGCGGTTACTGTGTAGCTCCTTTGTGTACTGTTTTGGTCAAATAAACTATTGATAAAATAATTTTAATTTAGTCATCTTGTATATTATTAGATATGTGAATACAACATACAGTAGGTGTGCTTGCATGTGTGCACATAATTGTGCCTAGGCCCGTTCCTGCTAACTGTGCCAAACTCCAGGAAGTGTGCCATACAGGAAGCCAACTGGGAGCACTCCCATTAGTTAACTCGAGTACACCAGTCATGACTTCACTGGTGTGGTGTGGTCCATGCCAAATAATCACTTAATAATAAATATAATGTAATTTTGCCACCATTTTTAGCAACATGTTCTTTTTTTATTTTTACTTATCTCAGTCCTGGATATTGAGGCCTCAGGAATTCAAAACAAAACAAGACAATTTTTACTTGTCATTTTTCAGACAGGATGAAAACATCATGAAAAGAGCGGTCTGATTTTATATGATCAATACTTACAACTAATACAATCTCAACACAAAAGCAAACTGATTGATAAATATAGTGGCTTAATAAAACCACTTATCTAACAGTTCCAGTAAAATTTGATGATGACACAAGTGTACACTCACATTTTCAAAGCCATATTCTTATATACAACACAAGCTAGTTATTACTGAGCATTCCCTTCCCTGTAAATACAAGGAATTATCTACTCTCCAGTGAAGTTCACAGATTTAAGCATCAGGTCCATTCTGAGAGCTGATCAGAGGTGTTTCCACTGACTGTTGCCTGAAATAAACACATTAATCCATGCTGAGCTCCCTTATCAAAGCAGTCCCAGTGGAGCGCCTGTTGACATGGACACAGTAAATATAGCAGGAACAGGTTGGCAGCTCTGCTAAAGGTGTAGCTCACTATTCCCCTGATCTGCTCTAATCAATCTGAAGATTAAAGATTTACCATGTAACCGACTCTATTGGAACCAAGAAATTGAAGCAGATGTAAAAATACTGTATATACCCAAGTAAATGTATTCCAAATAATATTAACAAAGTAGAAGTCAAAATACTTAATTATATCTTGTGTAAAGTACTGCATCTACTACTACTACTACAGTACTATTACTACTGCTAATACTACTGCAACAGTGACTACAACTACTGTTTCCCTCTTTACCACTATACTATTACTACTACTACTACTACTGCATGAGTAGATTTGGAAATGTTAAACTGTTGTTGAACATAAAGTTATACTATTACTGCTACTGCTGCAACTACTACTACTACTACTGCTCCTACTAATGCTACTGCAGCTAGTAGTCCTACTGCTTGGCTCTTTGTTGCCACGGTGAAAAAATATGCAAAAAGAAAGAAGAAGAAAGAAATAGTAACTTTTATTTACTCAGAAAGTATCTAGTTACTTTCCTCCTCTGCTAGAATTTTTAGCAGTATAGTAGCCTTATATTAGCAGTACAGTGTTGCATTATTTTCAAAGTCAGAAATTTACTTGAAGGAAATGAGATTGACCTGGTTTTGCCTCTTTGCACAACATAAATCAGAGTAGCTGGTGAACAGGATGCTTTATCGCCACTGTAGAAGTGCCCTAGCCCGAGTGTAGGGACCCAACAATGGCCCGCTCTTGTCTTATTTGTACAGGGTCCTAATGCCAACATGTTACCTTTCAAAAAAAAATGTGGATGGATTAGGGTATGCAAGAAAGTTGGATGTATTGATTTTTACCTAAGAGGGGAAAGGGAAAACAGTTATATTGTGTGTTAACCTTCCGACAATACAACTGTTAATGGTAAATAAGCATATAATTTAGGGTTGTACTCGAGGATACTTATAGAAAACTCTGTGCTTTTGTGTAAAATGAATTGGGTCAGCATTGTCATCCAAGAGTGTGGATCTGTATTTCAACTTGTGGCCCTTGTTTCTTTGTTTGTATTAGAAATAAAATAAAATGTATATGTATAAAATTCAACCAGGTTTGATTGACTGTGATGAAGTCTGGTCAGTCTGTTTTTTTAGACAATGAGCCATCTGGCATTTCTTGCACTTTTATGCCTTTTTTTTTTTTTTTTTTTTTTGGTCAGGCACATGTTAGGGCAGCCAGCTTCCCCAACCAGCTTTTAGCTAGCTTTTTAGGTATTTTGCACTGCACTATCTCAGTGTGAAAAACTCAAAATGTCAATAAAAATAATGCCTCATCAACACATATGTTTCAGTTTTAATAAGTATTACTAAAACAAATGGTTATAATGATTTTATGTCTTTTATAAACTTAAGAAAATCGGCCCTACATATTGGCCATAGAAAACCAAACTAGAGATGACTCAGAAGAAACATCCACTGACTTCTCATTAACAAGACTCATATCATTGATCTTGAGCTGTATCATTCAAAAGTTGTGGGCTGTTGCTAAAACATGGCTTTGCTAATCATTCACTGGAGCACACCCTTCATTAGCGTCACTGTTTAGTACTTGCTCTTTGTTTACCAAGCTGAGTAGAAGGAATAAACATGACAGCACTGATTTTCTGGGAAATCCTGGCATTCACTACCAACTTATCTAACCTAGTGGGTGGCGGTTAAGGTCATGAGCACTGAGCACCCACTACCTACTGCCAGTGTCATCATTGCAAATACTGTATTGCATATTTGAAATGTCTGGTTTTTTTTTTTTGGTTGTTTTTTTTTGTAGGTTCTGATCACCATCTACTGGCTAGGTCGTGCCGCCAACAGCTGTACCTCCTACAACGGGCCCACACTGGACCTGACAGAGTTTGAAGGCCTGCTGTCACAGATGCGAAAGGTTGGTTAGTTTTAAATCATGCAAATAAGCATCAGCTCTAGTCATGGCAAACGTGTACATTTGTGGATGGTGGTTTTTAAAGCGGAACAATATAACTTTTTAATCTTAAATTGGGTTGGTACGAGGTGAATGAAGCCCCTGCTGTCTTGCGAAAATGAGCTCCGACCCAGAAAGTGACACCCAACACAACCTAGCGATGGTGTTACTTCTAGGTTTTTGTTATTGCAGAGCAGCCAGAAGGCATAAAAATACTTGTATGGATATGCGGAGAGGAAAAACAAAAGTAAAGCGAAAAAACAAGAAAGGTTACATTGTTCTATTTTAATTTAGTAATCATATGTCGTGGTGTGAGATGAGAAAAATAAACGATTTCCAAAGTTGTATCGAGGATTAACATTCAGAGCTCTGAGCCTATTTTTGCCACTTTTTAGTGTTTTTGAATGTACCCTCATATCTCATCTTTGGAATTGGGAAACATGTATTTTATATCATTGTGTTCAGGACAACATTTGGTAATCACTTTTGGTAATAACTTTTGTAGCATAGACTACATACAAAAAACACAAAGTCATACCTAAAAAGTTTGACATTTTTTGACATGAAAAAATCAAACATGCTTAATGAAGGTTTCTAAATGCTTGAGAAGTGAATGTTCTTATAAACAACCTATAAAAGAATTAGTGATTTGCAATAAAGCTAAATGCTTTTAGGAGCCATTTGAATATATGCAAAAATGGTAAAAATAGACCTGGATCATGGCACAGTCCATTATATTTTCACTATACCAATAAAATGTGCACTGCTGGTTTTTATCAAATATTTATAGACTTCAAATTAGTAATTCATATAATTCATATTTGAAAATTTACACATTCAATGGTACCCTGTTAGTATTACTCTAGGTAAAACATTTTTGTAACTTCAACTGTGCAAAAACGTGACATCATTCAATCACGCCAGCATGATCATGGACCTCTAAGGGTTAAAGATTTTTGGGGCCTTGTTAATTCCTTTAAAACACAGAGGAGTGTTAGAAACTGACATGAAGAAAACTGCCCTAAGCCGGGTATAGAACCTGGGTCCCTCAAATTTTGTGGTGCATGATCTACCATGTGATCCATCAAGGCGCCTCGTGCTGTGTAGTATGGATGACACACCACTGAATGTACTGAATGAGGCTGTTTGTTTTGTACACTGCCTCTGGAGTCTTCACACTTAGCTTCAGTAATAACATGAGCTTATTAGTGCCTCTCATCTCTCTTTTGTTTTACCCTTTCAAAGACACAATGTTAAGTCAGCACTGGCGAGCCTCCAACACACACACACAAACACAGCCCATGACAACCGCCCTAACCATGATATCACCTCTATGATATTTATTCCAAATATTACTGCCAATTCAGCGAACTGATTCCACAGATGTTGGAACCACACTTCCTTAAAACCAAAAGCAGTATATAAAAATACCATCCAGGATAATGTGACAAAGCCAGTTCAGGTGGGTTCGGGAGGAGGTGAGAGGAACAGAGGACTGACAGATAAATCCCAATGGCAAAGCATGGGCGAAAACAATATTTTCAATGATTTACAGTTGCGTAATAGAGGTCAGGATCTCAGGATCAGGAAGTCTTTTGGCTGACAGGACACCACCCCACCTTCTGTTAGTTACAAACATGTTCCAGCCACAGACAGACAGGAGGGTTAATATAGTGAAAGTAGACAAAAATGAATCATGAAATAAATGGGTTGTTTTCATAAGATTTCTATAGGCAGGTTTTTATGAATGGAAGAGTATTAGGGTCTAAAGTGAGATTTGCAAAGTGGACGGGTTAAAAGTAAGCCCTGAGGAGGGAGAACACTGGAATCCTGTTTGGATTTACAATAAGTCCTGTTGAGAAAAGGGAGAGTAGAATAAAGACTCTCTATATGTTATGTATAGAGTAGAGGAAATAGCTTTTTCTCATACATTTTATGTAATATGTTTTTGCATTGTCCATATCATTGTTTTTTTACAGTTGGAATGCCATATTATTTCACATGGCAAAGCATTTATTTGGCTCTTAGCGATGCCTATACGTGGTTGTTAATACATAGGTGAGGTCACGTGTATATAATAATAGTAGATAGGTTAGATATATAGTGATTCTAATGAAAGTTGATAATAGGCAACAAATTGAATACTACAATCTACATAAAAAACATGTTTGTCACCATATGTTTGTCAAGGAATAACACTTATTTTATACCTTATTACCTTATAATACCTTATTTTATAATATATTGTATTTAGATTGTTTGCTAAGACAACATGAATTCATAAGCATTCATCTGCTGAATAAATATGTTATTCAACTGAAGATGATATACTGTTATACCATCATAATTTTGAAAAAGTACTGGGATATACATTTTTGATCATGTGGTCCAGCCCTATGTTAAATTAAAGCACATAGCTAATTTGCATACATTATCAATACTACAGTGCTGCACATGAAGACTTTACTTTCTGTTTTATATCATTTACCTTCCACTTCACTCTTCATGTTATTATACTGGTTTTTAGTTAGTATTTGTGCTTATTATCAGTTTCACTTTGGTTTTAACATCTACGGTGTGCCTGTGTGCAGGAGGCAGAGGAGGCAGAGAGCCCCAAACGCAGCATCAGGGACAGTGGCTACATCGACTGCTGGGACTCGGAGCGCAGTGACTCCCTGTCTCCACCTCGACACGGCCGAGAGGACTCACTCGACAGTCTGGACTCCTTCGGATCACGCTCCAGACAGACGCCGTCCCCTGACGTCCTGGGCCCCCGCGGCAGCAGCGATGGTAAGAAATACTATACATGATTACATTCTGCATATTTTGATTACTATTGCAATTTTTCCAGTTTGGTTTAGACTGGGCATTGTTTATTGCATCTCTTTATAGAATTATTCTGTCCAGGAGGTGCAACAAATGGCTATAGATAGCATTTGGAGAAACAACCAATCAGAACCAATCTAGGGTAGTACTAACATACACAGATTTGCAACATCTGCATAAAGCCATCTATTTTTGATAAAAGTGGTTTTGATTGATTGAAATTCCACTTTACAGTCAAATTAAATGGGTCTGGTGATGAGTTTTTTCCCTTTCTTCTTTTTTGTCCTTTATTAAATAGAAACAATTTGGCAGACAACAAATCAGGGAGAGAAGCAGGGGAATGTCAAACCTCATCCTATTCTGGTCTAAAATATTGCTGTTGAAATTAAAGGTTCGCAGACACATGTATTTTTTGTGACAGGAGGTAATCCAGCTCAGTGCTTTGTGTGGTGTGTGTTACATGATCCAGATGAATGAGGTGCATTGTCTGGACGGTGCTACCGGAGGAAGGGCTGCTGTGTTGTTGAGGATACTGCCCAGGGCCTGTCAGTGGATTTAGACAGGATACAGTGGAAAAATCTCTGTGGAATTTCTGTTCTAAAGCTAATATCTGGGTATAGATATATCACTGATGGCTTTAGTTTCATTTGGTGTGCAATCTTAGGTAACAGCCTGGTTTAGTCAAGCTAGGTCCATACATTTTTGTAATGCTAATAATATGGTATTTTTGACTTGTTGACATTGGTGGTGGTATAACACTACACCCAATACAATACACTGCATCTGTAGATGGAGTTTCCAGGGCTGGTTGATTTCTGAAAGTTTGTTCACAGTTACTTTGGATTTCTGTTATTATCAAAACTAGAGCCTCTAAACTTCCAGGCAAAGTCAGAGCCACATCTCAGTTTTATTTCACCAAAGTGTTAAGGTACAGTACATTGAATCGCTATCAACAGGTTTCCATGGCCATGACTTCCGATCTCCAACAAATCTTTCTGTAGGAAAAAATTATTTTATTACACTATAAAGACCTTTTTTTAAAAGTTGCAACATAAAATGTAAGTTTTATGTAAATGGAGAAAAAAAAAGGTACTTCATGTACTAATATAAGTAGGGTGCTCACTCACAGTGCTGTTTACACTACTACCTCTTTTCTCTACTTCTCCATTGCAACCAGGTAAAGAGGTTAAACGCTTACGCTTTCATGTGTTAAACTTATAAATTAACCTATACGTTTGTGTTTTCCTTCACATTATGACTGCTTATTCATTATTACCATTATCATAACAACAAAGCTTGTGTAGTTGAACACATAATAACAATTACTTATTACATTACTTTATTACTTACATTATTTTATTACTATTTTATTTATGTCATATAATTGTTGTTGTCAGTCTATTTCAGGAGTGTCCAAACTATATCCCAGTGTCCAAATGCAACCCACTGACCATTTGTTTATTTGCAATTGGTCCAACTTGCCACAGGTTCATATGATTTACATTAATAGCTCTATAAAAAACACTTTCTTTGTGAGATGGACCTGGCATTAGAAATAAAAAAGAAAGAAATTTCAACCATACTATGTCTCGGTCCCACACCCAGATAAAAGTGGCATTGTGGAAGGTCACCTGCAGTAAAACCTATGTAAAAGTATTCATGTGAGTGATTGACTCTAGTGAGCGTGTAAAACTAAAAAGACACTTTTTTTATGGTGAGATGAAATTTATTGTGATTGGCCCTCCTCAGCAATAATTTTTTAATGGAAAAAGCCTAGGATATAAGACATTTACCTACTTTACATTGTGCAATACCAAGCTACTCTTCCAGTCCACAACATACACATAAACAAGCTCAACCTGTACAAAGAATACTTTCACAGCACAGTGCATTCTCAGGACGCCTTTTGTCTCCACATCTCTATGTGTCATCAGAGCTAAGCAGGCATGAAGTCTGCTACAGCAACAGATGGTGTCACATGCACTTGAAATTACACTGCATTTCATTCATAACAAACACTCATTCAGCCTGACATTATGACATCAGTATCAGCACCTTAATTCTTAAAAGCTAAAATTATATACAGTTACATGATTTTTCCAGACCATTCATTTTCTTCTCTAATTGCTTTACCTATTGAACTTATTTCCAAATTGCATGTTGGCATATCTAAAATACTGTTTGTATTACTGCACATGTGTGGCTTTGTGTACTGTATGTAAATAGATGGGTATCTCCACTCCACCACTTGTTGAAGCTTGCATCAGTGTCACATTGTTTATGGCACCTTTCAATGGGGATTTCCGCACAAAAGTAGCTTTGTGCACAGTGACTGGAGCTGTGCAATGTGTATGTTGTCTGCCAGTGTTGAGTGAATTGACTGGCAGGCCTGGAGGCAGCACAGATGAAGTCATTACATAAGGCACTTCTTGCGGTTGTTTGAACAATGGTGTGGTTTCGGAGTTGACGTTTGACTGATATGATGGTAACGGAAACTAAATACCTCGATACTTGCGACAAACAAAGCAATATATAAACAAGTTGTATCACGTAGAATACCAGTAATTGTTTGTATTCTAGCATATGGTCTTCTTTTAACACATCACACAAATTTAGTCTTCCAAGTTGATGTGTTGTGATGGCTAGACGACCAGGTCAGAGCATTTCCAAAACTGCAGTTCTTGTGGGGAGTCAGTATCTATAAAAAGTAGTCCAAAGAATGAACAATGGTAAAGCAGTGACAGGAGATGCAGGTGGGGAGTGAAGACTGGCCTTTCCAGTTTAATCCAACCGATGAGCTACAAAAGCTCAAAATGCTGAAGAAGTTAATGCTGGTTCTTATGGAAAGGTGTCAGAACAGTGCATCCAAGTTTGCTGTGTATGGGGCAGCATATCAGGCAGGTGGTCAAAACACATAACATTATACCTACCAATAAAAGGCAGGTGTAGATAATTTTATGCCAGTTCAGTGTATAAACAAATTGCATATTCCCCCTTATTTGATTTGATGATTTTTTTTACACCCTTACATTTTAATGGCAAGCTGTAGAGTGCTTTAGAAGTTGTCACTAACTGTAGTAAAGGGAGAAGAGCAAAGCTAGGACTTAAGATGTGCATGAGGATGTGCAAGTGAGTTTGTTTTGAAGGAAGTGCAAGGGAAACTGCTGAGAAGCTGTCAACAGGACATATTGTTATCTACGAACTGAAAGGTGTGATATCCAGGATATCCAGGAGTATCTTGGTAAATAAATCTGGCTTCTTATCCTCTTAACCTTAGCTACAGGTCAAATCTAGGTTTACTCTACTCTATGGATTAGCAGTTTTTGGTTTTAGGCTCCAAATCCAACAACATCCTAGAATATGTAAACAGTATTTTAGTTGGCAGCGTGACACATTCATCTTGATGTAAAGACTAGCAGTTAGCATTGGTATGGTTTGCAGCCAGATTTTTAGGTTTGGATGGGAGTCAACATCTTCAAGTGTGCAGTCGAAGTGCCCATTTTCAGTTGGCGGAGAGTATGTGTCTCAAATGTAGGAGTTTAAGAGTCTTAGAATCTTGTTCACAAGATTGGATGGAAAGAAAGAAACATTGAGAAGACATTTTGTTGTGGTAGAGAAGTCACAGCTCTCGATTTACTGGTCAGTCCACATTCCTCTTACTCATGGTCACGAGCTATGGCCAATATCTTGTTACCAAAGAGTTTTCTCTCTCTAGAGGTAGAGGATGATGCGCAGTCACTCTGAAGGAACTTGATGTAGGTGTGACTTCTGGGAGGAGACACCAGGGCTGATGCAGGATATTCTTAAAGGACTATGCCTCTAACTTATAAAATAAAGGCATGGACCAAAACATAAACTTTAATAGAGAAATTTATTCATGTCTCTGTAACAAGCAGAACCGACTACTGTAACAGCCTTCTTACAGGTGTGCCAAAGAAAACAATCAGTTACAGTTAGTCCAGAACGCTACGGCCAGAGTCTTGACAAAAACAGAAAATAGCTCACATAACACTATTACTGCACTAGTTTTTAAATCTTTTCATGGAACAGGTCCTCAGTATACAGTATAAAACTTACTTATTCTACCCAATGCTAGGACCCAGCATGGGGGAGCAGCTTTTTAGTTATGATGCCGCTGTGCTCTGGAACCAACTCTCAGATGACATTAAAAAGTCTCCAAGTGTCAAAGTCCAGGCTAAAGACCAAACTTTTTAATGATGTTTTTGTTTAATATTTATTTATTATTTTAGAATGGCTATTTATAAATCAACACTGTTGATATATTATATAGATATTTCATATTTCCAATTCAAACTGATTTTAACCCTTTGTTATTAAGCTCTCACACTGGTATTATTTTGCGCTTATATTTTTTAATGCTTTTGTTTTGTCAGTTCCGTTGTTTCTTTTTTCTTGTAAAGCACATGTGTTGCACGTGTGTATGAAATATGCTATATAAATAAACTTCACTTAATAATAAAATAAAGAATAAAAATAATAAAATTCACTTCAGGTTGTGGCATATAAATAAACTAATAAACTTTATATGCCTAGAACAACTTTCTCCCTCAAATGACATTAGTGACACTGCTAACACTGCTGACTGATGCTGCTATTAACAATTCCAACATGATTTTAGCTGTAATACACCAGCATGCTGCTCCACTGAGTGGTGTTTTGGCTTAAAGCATTCAGAGAAGGTCTCTCTCTGTCACTTAATAGGACAGGAATTATATGCATCCTCACATCCACAAGGATCTCAGGACTATGTATGTGTCTGCAACACATTTAGGTCATGCACACCTTGCAGTACAGCAGGCTACAAGTGGGTTGCATGGGGATTAAACATAGTTTCAGTGTTCAGCTTATTTGACGCTTAAATGTTGTTTTAAACACTCAAAGGTGGAACACAATAAGTATATAATGAGACTAGCTGAGTACCGCTGTTTTAGAGGTGCCAGGTGTAAGATATGAGGGATATATTATACCTGTTTAGCTGTGTTAAACCATACACCAGTTGATATTAAATAAGGCACTAAGGACCATGTTCTCAAAGACCAGGAAGTCACCTGATATTTGTTGTTCAGCTGAATACAATATTAGCGTTCACATGAGCCCCAGGTGGTATGGACTAAAGAGGTGAGAACCTAATAACAATGTAGTTATCAACAAAATCTCAGCACACTTGAAGAATACCTGAACAAAAGCATCCATTTATAAATATGCACGCAAACTGGACGGAGCCAGCTTTCCCTGCCCTGACCTTTAGACAAAGCCCTTTCACTATTCAGCCCGGTAAACTGACTTCACCCTGACAGCAATTAGGGGACAGGGAGAGCGGTTTAATCCAATCTGAGAGAGAAACTCAATATTGGCCATGCTCTTTTGTTTGGGCCAAGTTTGTGGATGGATACAGTGTTGATAAATGAGCCACTTTGTGCTTCTTATAGAAAGGCTGTCCTCTCAGCTTTCTGTTGATCCTGGACCACACCTCACCGCCGGCTACAGGCCAATAGAGAAATGAATGATATCATACACATGGTTATATTTGGAGAAATCTGCCCTTAAGTCAGGCTTTGAAAGGTTTCCTAAAATATATATGGCTATATTTACTCTACTGCTCTCACACATAAGAGTTATAGTTTTGTTTACATTAGGTTTCAATTCATTTATTATCTTACTTTATTAATGCAAAAGGGAACATTCAACACTTGCACACTTTCTGTATGTCAGCAATTTGTCCTGCAGCACATGAAAGTCAGATGTCTCCTGGCACTGTAATTTTTTTATGAATAGAGTTGTGTTAGCTGCCCCATGTGGAGATGAGCCAGTTGAGGTGGCTCGGGCAGGTCTTCTGGAGTCCTTCTAGACCCTCAGAGCCAACCAGGACATTCTGTGGCTCATGGGGCGAGTGGTGATTACTTTCGCCTCACAGTAAGTAGCTCCCAGGTTTCATTCCCAGACCATGTGGGGCCTTTCTGTGTGGAAGTTGCATTTACTCCCTGTGTCTGGGCGGGTTTCTTTCAGCTACTCTGGTTTCCCCGATCAGTCTAAAACATGAACAAAAGGCTAATTCTCCAGCTAGATACTCTTGACCAGGGTCCTGGATCTTGATCTGGTGAAGGGTCCCGGAGGCAGTGAAGGATGGGTCAAAGGCAGAGAACACATTTCCCTATGGTGGCAACAAAATATCTTACCTTACTTCTGGAGTGGCTACAGTATGTCTCTCAACCAGCCTGGGAATGCTTTGGTATTGCCTAGGAAGACCACTGATTACTACTTTCAAGATCCAGACCTGGATAAACAAAATTAAGATTCTTAGATTTTTAGATGGATGGAGAATAGTGGTAATGTAATTGATGAATATGTTTTTTTACTGTGACTGAGGTGTAAAACAACTCTAATCAACAACTGCTCTGTATTTGCTTCTGCTCTGGCTTTAAAGAATAACCCTTACACCAAAGATAAAAGGTCTACATCTGATGCGCACTGAGTCAATTAAAATGCAAGCAATGTCACTGGTGCCCACTCTGACATGCCTTACAAGTATGTATGCTAGAAAACTATCAAAGAGAGTCAAACCCCCTTTATTTGACCAGAATTAAATGGCTCCTGTGACAACACTTTCCACTTAATGTGTTATTGTTTTCTAGTTTCAAATGCTGTTATCCCTGGTTGAGTTTGATGCTTTTAATTGCAACCACGTATTCTAAATTACTGTAAAGATTGTAAACCAAGGCTTTTGAATCTCCCTGTTGTGACATAAAAGTAACCCTAAAGTTATGCAACAGTATCACTGTGACCTCTGATGAGTGTTCCCACTAACTTCAGCACTCCCATATGCGCACTGGTAGCATATTGAACCATAGAGACATGTGTTGGTACTTCACATAGACAAAGCCAGATAAGGCACTCATGTTTCCAGTTGGTGGGTTAAAAGATCTATCATTCAGTTCCTCAAGGCATGCTCTAGACCTTGAACTGTCAGTCATTTTCACCATTTGAAATCTATTTTAGGTATCAAAAGTTCAGATTGTGACATTTTTTCCATTGCATCCAAATGTATCTGTCCAGGGAAAAGTTTAGAGTTTAGGTCTGCTTAAAATTGTGGGTTACGCATGGAAAGATGTACATTAGCTCATAAATTCATTGGATTTACATGGAGTGTCTATGAAGGAAAGGGGAATTCCAGTAGCACATGTGCAGACCATCTTGGAGAGGAATTTTCAAAGACCTTGACGAAAAACCAAGGCTACAGGCATTAGCCAGAAACATAGCCTGATGATTGCTGAAAATGGTAAACATGAAGGATATCAATGTCTCTTGTAAAATGGGTGCACAAGGGGAGCATGCTGCAGAGGAATTTAAGACATGCGGCAGGGAAAGTCCTGCCACACACTTTTGCAGAACCAGGTGTTGCCACTGACATTATAGAGCTAAGAGTATGTTAAAGATTTGATACACCCAGACACTGTGGCCTCCGCAGTGAATTCTTCCATGTTGTAGCCTAGAATTTACTCAGCACTGCCCCCATAATGTAAATTCAGACATAATTTATGACTTGTTCCATAAAATCAAGTCATTATCTTGTTGCTTTGATTTATGGAATGTATGCAATGTTTTATAACCTAATATGTCGACTGTTCTGTGGGACAAAAGAAAACTTTAAAATTTAGAGCACACCGGAATCTTTGGCCAATAACATGCTTGCACAGATGGCATCTTGCGGCAGGGGTGTTCCCATCGCCTGCTTTCACTGAAAGCTGTCTGTGTTTTTAACTAGTTATAAATAATGTTTCATTTTTGTAATTATTAAATTAAATTGAAACTACACATATTTTTTATCCGTCCCAGTGCCACTCCCAGCGCTCATTACTTTGCAATTGCTAAGTACTAGCTCATTTATTAAGGTCTGATTTTTTCCAAATCATTCCTATTACAGTATATATGTAATAATAATAACACATTTGTCTTATATAGGGCTTTTTTACACACTCAAAATCGCTTTACAATTTAGTGCATTCATCCATCACTCCTCAGCTACTTCTGTAGCCACAGCTGCCCTGGGGCAGACTGACGAAAGCTAATAAGCACCTGCCCATAATAGTATAGCTATATATATATATATATATATATATATTTTATCAGGGTAGCCTTGTCATCCAAATCTACTTATTTCCTTTGTAAAGTGAAGTGGGTCTGGAACCTCTCTTATTCAATCTGATGAGATTGATCCTACCCATCATAACTGTATTTTCTAAAATGGGGTAGGGTTTACGCAATGCTTTGCCTCAATTAGTTAGAGTTAGTTTATTCTAAATGTTGGTACAGACCCCTTTTTCTTATTGGTGAGTATCAAAATCTGATAGAATCATCAGAATCAGATTCTGATCCAATAGTATCCAGATGTACTTTCAATTATGTCTATTTTTCCGCATCCAGGAAACCAAACTTGAATGTGCAGAAACTTGATTCATTTCTGTATGGAATTAAAATACACTATATTTCCAAAAGTATTCACTCACCCACCCACAAAACAGAATTCAGATTATGATGTGGGGTTGTTTTTAGGAGCTGGGCTTGGCCCCAGTGAAATGAACTCTGAATGATTCAGCATACCAAGAAATTTTGGACAATTCCATGCTCCCAACTTTGTGGGAACAGTTTGGGGACGGCCACTTCCTGTTCCAACATGACTGCACACCAGTGCACAAAGCACGGTCCATAAAGACATGGATGAGCGAGTTTGGTGTGGATGAAGTTGACTGGACTGCACAGAGTCCTGACCTCAACCTGTTAAAACACCTGGGATGAATTAGAGCGAAGACTGCGAGCTAGGACTTCTCGTTCAACATCAGTGTCTGACGTTGGACGAGAACAGCATCTATCAGACATTTATGTGTCTGACGTAGATGTTTGATAGATGCAGATGATGGATGTTATATTAAACCCTATGGATTAAGAATGGGATGTCATTTAAGTTCATATGTGTGTAAAGGCAGGTGAGATAATACTTTTGGAAATATAGTGTAAGGAGGTTGGCTGGCCTGACTATTATTTGTTTTGTTTTGGACAATTCTGAAAGAAAATGTTGATTGTAGCTGTGTCTGTGTTGTCCAGCCATGTTATGATACTATAGGTAGTATATGACATGGGTTCATTGTGTTTTGTTTCATCTCTTTACCAGGTCGCGGCAGTGACTCAGAGTCGGACGGCCCCTTTCACAGGAAGATGCCTGATGTGCGTAAAGACGACATGTTGGCGAGACGGACCTCTGTGAGTGAACCCAAAACCGCCATGCCCTTCAACCAGTACCTGCCCAATAAGAGCAACCAGAGCGGGTATGTGCCACTGCCGCTGCGCAAGAAGAGAAGCGAGAGTAGCGAGAGCAGCCGCAAGAGCTGGAGTACTGCCACCTCGCCTGTAGGGGGAGACAGGCCGTTCAGGTGAATGGAACAGTGGTAGATATGTGCAATGTTTATGTGTATTTTTGTATGTGGGTGTGGGGCAGTTATGCTGTATAATTGTATTATGTAACAATATATTTTGGTACTTATCATTTTATATATGTATAGTACTAATATTTCTTGACATGGATGACAGTGTGCATTTGTTTTTATATAACACATGATGCTTACTTATTGTCAAAAAAATACTTTTTTGACATATGATGGATTTAAACAAATAGGCAAAACCAGATCCCTAGACTGTGTACAGTAGTTATTAAGATACATTAAATTTCTGCAATAATCACTGGATAATGGATCGCCAGCTTTTCTCCAGTCTGTGTCCGTTGTGTGAAATGGCAGAAGTGTTGCGTAAGCCCTTTGAGCTGCTGGTTCTTTCCTCAGTCCAGTGCTGTACCAGTGGGAGGGGCTGATGGGGGCCAGATGTGAGCCCGCACTGACGGAAGAGAAAGTGTGAAATATGCTGCGCAGACAAAAACAAAGCAGATTTATTCTGAGAGGTTGGAGGTCATTCTTTTTTGGACTTTCAACACTCTTGGCTCCTCCAGATGAGTTTTAAATCTGTGCTCCTGGGGCTTCTCATGCTGTGATTACTACCAGGATCACTGAACTACAATGGTAGGCCAGGTGATTTTATGAGTTACAGTAAATTAAAGAACCAAGAAAACACTGTAGATCTCAGATGAATTATTTGAACATATTGATAATAGACTGAGCTGGTATGCAATCTTTGTTGACCAAGAAGTGTGTATGACCTCTAATAACATGGAAAGGATGGTCCATGTTGTTTTGTATAGCATCCATCCCATTGTGTCTACTGTCCTGCATCATCCCCAAATCTTTTTCATTTTGTCAGGTCCTTTTGTATGCAATTCATCTAAATTTTTCATCTATTAAAACCTCTACTGATTTGATCTTTGACCACTGAAACAGATTCTCTTGTGATTGGTAAATTCACTGACCAAATGATATCTGTCTTGTTGTGATCTGGGCTATGCATTTTTCCCATGACCTTGAGCTGATCCAGCCAGTAGTTGTGGCTAGTCTCTGAATGGCTAAAATTAGTTTGTGATAGGCAGTTACTGGCATGGACTGGCATGGGCATAAATTATATATTCTTCATATTCAAGACACTTCAGTTTAAATCATTCTTCTTGCACTTATTCCCATTAGGGGTTGTGGCAGGTATTGGAGCCTATCCCATAACTTTGGGCCTTAGACAAGGGGTAGCTAGTCACAGGGCTGACACAGAGATATACACAGACAGACAACCATTCACTCTCACTTTCATTCACTAAGGGCAATTTAGATTCACCAATTCACCAACACATACATCCAGTTTAAATCATAGTGAGTAATTGTCTAAATTTTGTCCCGTTTTTTGGAAACCAGTAACTAATTGCACAGACCAAAGACTAAAACAAAGGGAAATAGCAGTAGCTGTGTGCTAAATTACTTAGGACCTAAATGACAGTACCATAACAAAATATCAAGCCACTTGCTAATATTCTCTATCTAATCACTGACAGTCAGTCAGTGCTAGAATAATTTTGTTCATAATCTTTTTTTCCCTTTGATTATCTTTTCTTTGCTTAATTGCTTAATTTTAAATTATAAAAATAAAAATAAAGGAAAATGGCAATAGTTTTATGTTAAATTGCCAGCTAGAACCGATAGAACTGTGGATTTACTCTCCTGCTTTATTAGCATCAAAATTGTAGTTTCTGCAAATTTAGCCCCGCATTGGACATTATTGTGCAACTTTGTCAATTAATAAAATGGATAATGAGAAGCATGTTATCAATCTTTTGCCCCAAAATGTGCATACTGTACACTACATTTCTAGGACATAGTATAGCAATTTACAATTTACAATTTTGTCAGATATTTAGACTTAATTCAAGGCAATATATGATAAAACTGTTAAAAGGCTACCTGCCCACAAAGTGAGGAGTCATGGTTAGCTTTTGTGTTTTCATCCCTATTCCATATTTCTAAAGTGTCTTCATGTATTATGTAGAAGCATCATGCATGTTAACACATTTTCCTTTTTCTTTCTCATGTTGGCCTTCCTCACCACCCATCCTTTCATCTTGTTTTGTTTCCACCATCACATTCATAAACCATGTGTTATCATCCTCATGACATTATGTCGCATTTATGTGGTTATAGTCCAAACCCTAGTTTAGAGGTCCCACCCAGAGAAAGCCCCACCCCCTCCCCTGCCCTTCATCCAAAACTGCAGATCCTGACTGGGGAGGATCAGCGGAGTGAGAGTCCCAGAGCGGATGAGCTGAACTGGGCCGCCTGCTGTGGTGTGAGGGGGAGCAGTATCCCTATGAACTGTAGTCCCCCGCCTCACACACAGCCCCCCAGAGACACACCTGTAATTCATCTGTCAGTCCCCTCTGAGATAAGGTCTGCACATACTGTATGTATTTTGCACTAGTATTAACTTTAATATTAGTAGTTAACTAATATCTTCACTAAAGGTTTGTCGGTGTGGTTGTTTTTGGATGGCAAATGTTTTACAGTTTATAGTTGTCAGCTCACACACAGGTTGGAGAAGCAGACAAAAGTAATACGACAGATACTGAACTGTATTCTGTTGTAAAAGGTGCCAGTGAAAATGTATTTATATTAGTTAGCTATACAAAAAACCAGAAGAACGTCAGTTTCAGTGTGGTCTATATTAGGACTGCTACCTGCCCAAATTATTTGTTTATAATCAATTATGAAAATAATCCTCAACTAACTGAAAAATTCATTAATCACGATCTGTAATGTACATCAATTAATTAAGCTTCAAAGAAAATGGACATTATGTGTTTTTAAGGGAAAGTCTTTGTGTGTATATAAAGGCTATGTGTCTGTATGAAATGCATTAACATAATCACACATTAATTACTACCAGAATAAATATTGACCAGCGGGATACAAAATGGTATCCAAAAGTCTTACAATGTGACAATGTGGTTTTCTGTATCATCACCAATTTTGAACTGTAACTATAAAACACCTTTTTTAGTCCACAAGTTCATCTCACATTTCTGCATTAACTAATGAATAAAAACATTGACAGATTAATCCATTATTAAAATGATCGTTTGTTGCAGCCCTAGTCCATATGTAGTATATAGTATATGTTGAAATCACTAATACTGTATTTTGATTCAGGCAGCCATATTGAATTGCTTGTACAAATTAATTGACGAATGTCAAAAAAATGCATGCAAGTACTTTTAATCTATGACACTATTGCCACAAGAAGTAATTATTTAAAGCTGTAGAAGTCTTAAAGGTTGTTATTTAACCAAAAAGTGTGATTATGCTAGCCACATTAGCAGCTATACAATAAGCTATACAATTACTACTTTAAACTGAGAGTACATTAATAATGAATGCACAGAACTGTTTATCTAGCTTAATCTATGCCATTTATTGACCCATGTCCAATGACTTATCCAATGGAGAAGGGTGAGAATGTATTTTAATTTGTGCTTCTCCTTTAGCAGATCTCACTTGTCCCTGCTGTGTAGTTTAAGGAATAAACACACTGCTTTAATTAATGGTTTTCTTGGCCGCATCACTGCACAGCACATTATAGATTTCAGTGAGCCAAAAACTATTTATTGAGAATTTTGGATCAGTGTTGCAGTTTCTTGCCAAATCTCTTTTCAAGAATTTGCATTCAAATCTTATCTTCTCAAATTTTAATAAGGGACTTAGCCTAAGAGAACTTTGTGATCTGAATGAGATTTATGAATCGCGGTTGTGCAATGTGTATGGTTTCTGTTGTAAATATATATTGATGCTTGTTGTCATCATTTCACAATTTGCCCTCAGTCGGTCTTACTGTGTGTCTCTGAGCCAAGTGGATATAATATTTATATTTGTTCTTTTTGCTGTCACTGTTTTTGGCGTATTGATTAGGTTGTCAGCAAGTATAAAAGAATCTTTAGCAGATTTGTGCATTGTTCCAGGAAAAGGGGGATTTCTGCAAAATTGCCAAAGGCTTTGATCGAGTGTTACAGCTTACTTTTTCCACCAGTCTGGAATCTGTACAGTTTGTTGTTGCCAGAATCTGAAGAAATGTATTGTTAAGTTATTGTGTTGCTTCCATTGGCGATATTTAAGACAGTCCATCCTTCAGTCTGGCTTCAGAGCTCATAAATAAAACAGTCAATCTAAAAATAACTTCTTGCACCAAAATTTGCTGTTGAAAACCTTGAAGCTGAGAAGTATATGCTCACATAAACACGTTCGCAGAGAATTGCACTCGTGACCCGCCTTCAGGATGTGAGGAAATGAGGCAGTCTTCCTTCCCTGACCCCTGGGCATGCCGGGACTGCAGCTGGCACCTGGCCACCCCCTCGCCCCCTTCATGACTTGTGTGGGAGAATTTACAGTCCACTAATAACACGCCCAGAGAATAGCTGTTAATCACTGAATGACAAACAGCAGAGGCTATGGGAGACTGTGTGAAGCATGCAGCCTTCTCTGGAGGGAGATTGTGGCTGCATCATTAGTTCTCATTTAATTCATTATTTAGTTTGAAAAAAAAAAAGAAAAATGGAAAATTGAATGTAATGGAAACATTAGTAGTTAAATTTCCTCTGTACTGCTTTGACTGCTGTAAAGTGGTAGAAAATGGACATGTGTTACAAATGCTGTAGCATTTGTATAACCTCCTGTATTCTTGTTGCTATGTAAATTAGCCACTCGCTTTCATTTAACTGAGCATTTTGCAGCTTGAATTATACTAAACCTTAACTATGTTGATGGAGAAAAGTATTCAAACTAAACTGAGCTGTGCCCAGATTTCCACTCCCCAGACACTTCCTTCAGTTTCACCAGGGTAATAGGAAAGCTTCCTCAAGCCCCTCTGGGACACTTTCCTAGGGAAGCATCCAGCTAAATACTTATTTTTTGTTGGCAGTCATCTTTAATGTCCAGGCCTACTATGGTATTTTATGAGATTTATGTTCTTTAAAAGAGACCTATAAAATTGTTTTTTCAAGTTTTTTATAATATATATATATATATATATATATATATATATATATATATATATATATATATATATATATATATATATATATATATATTAGTTTCTCTTTGCTGAAAATACTGTCCCTTTAAGACCACCTCACTCTCTGCTAGCCCTGCCCTTTTCACTCTGTCAGCTCAAACCAGAGCTGCAAACACTTCCTTCCTGTGGCATCTCCTTTGAGTTCACACATGCGTGCAATGCAATGCAACAAAATACTACTTTGGGTGTGCAGTTGAGGAGGAAACACCATTATAACATGGTAAAAAGCTCAGAAAAAGTTAACACTATAGGTCCCCTTTAAGATGTCTCCTTCGGCTCCTGTAGAGCAATGCTGTCTGATAATGTAAGATGTAATCAGGCAGCAATATGTAGTTTGCTTTTTATGTCTGCAGTACTCCAGCTCGCTCCTGCTCAGAGGAACTCTTCAACCGTTCAACTTTAGCATCAAGCATGTCAGCTAGTAGGGCATCTGAAAAACCCAGTGGCAAAGAAGAGCCACTTGGAAGCACTGAGGCGGTAAAAGCTGAGAAGCTGACTCTGACCAGCAGCAGTCCCTCCCACAGCCTCTCCGTACCTGCTTCCCTGGCAACCACCCCATCAGCCGATACAGGTCGCAGTAAAAATAGGGCACTGAGCGAAAGTGATGACCCACAAGGAGCAGCTTCTTGGCTGAACAGCAATCTTCCAACAACGTGAGCCACATCCAACAATTACAGCAGATCTTGCTAAATTTAAAAGCATGCAATATACCTCTCATATGGCTTTATGACTGTATAAGCTTAAGAACGCATGACTATTTTTTATGTTTTATTTGCAAAAATTCTGTTATTTTTGCTATTTACTGTTTACTTTTATTTACTTTTTAAGGGCTGGGTGCATAAATCCAAGATATTATTTGTGTACTATACTACTTACATATTTGTGTACTAATCTACTTAAGTACTTTTTGATATGATGACATGATATACAGAATATGGACATCAACACTGAAAAGGTGACAATTACCAAACAATAGGTTTCCAGCTCTGGTCACTTATTTGCATTGTTTTTATTTTCACATTTAAAGGTGCAATGTGTATCATTGGTCACATCTGCAGACTGGAATTTCCACATTTCACATTGCCTTTTCCCATAGCCCGGGAGCACCTACCATAACTCTGTAGGGACATACTTGAACAAATACAGGGGAGATAGATCATGAGTTGCACAATTTTATACAAAAATTTAGATAAACTTTATTGTTTCTAAGATATAAGTTATACATTTTGTTGCACTGCTCTGCAAAGTATAATATATCGAGCAACAAGAAGCCAAAAAGTGAGACACATAAACTGCATTCTGGGCAGTTGTAGTTTCAAAAAGTATTGATGTGTTGAGCTAATGAATTCCTCCTATAAAGCTTGGAAATATTTGTTAAAAAAGGCAAATGTGAAAAAGTATTGATCCAGTTCTATGTATGTGTTTGTTTAAAGCAGGGGTGTCCAAACTTTTTTCCTTGGGGGGCACATACTGAAAAATGTATGTGCAGGAGGGCCACTCAGTCGAGGCGCCATATTTTGCATCACCACAAAACAAGATATCACTTTCCTTCAGGGATCTTCATAGTTAATCATTCTTATGGATATTTTTATTGATTTGTTTTACTCTTGACCCCCTTCTACAACCCCACAGTTATTCGAGCTTGGCACCAGCACATAGTATGTTTTTTTTTGTTTTTGTTTTTGTTTTGTTTTTTGGCGCCACTAACCGCTAATTTCCTGTTTTTTTTCTTCTTCTTAATCCCAGAAACATCTCACACAAATCAAGTTTTTTTACCTGCGCTTCAACCTTGCAGTGAACAGTGCTACCTGTGGCAATTTGGGCCAATTGTGAATGAAGCCCGAGGGCCAATAAAGAATAGTCTGCGGGCCGCATTTGGCCCCCGGGCCATAGTTTGGACACCCCTGGTTTAAAGCATACTACAAAACTTCACACAATGCACTTTTATTTTTCTGCATTGTAAAGCCATTTATTTTAAAGATGCATGACTTTTATTAACCTGTTTTGATAACTGAATAATGTACAGTATGTTAGAATGATAACTTACTCTGAAGAACTTGTGAATGGTTAAGAGGTGGTATTTTAGGTTTGATGGCAATTTTTTTATCTAACCCATTAAAGGGCCTCTTTGAAACAGTACCAAAATATCATCACACCATGTCTTTAGTGCTTAATGCAAAGTGACTGTATCTTCCTCAGTCATCTCTTGCAGCATATGGAGCATAGACGCTTTATGACAGCACACCATATGGCCAACAGTCAGATTCTAAAAACGTCTATATGTTCTTGATGTAAAGAGACATGCCGTCTTCATGTGGGAGCTACCACAGGCCGCAGTGCGCCTCACACCCCTCACACATCACAGAAGCAGACCTCTGTGGTTCACAGGCCAAACTGCAGTGACTTGATGTTGATGCTTTTGTACTGTCTAATAAAAGAGGCATGATCTTTTTTAATGGCTACATCTCAGATTCCTCCAGAGATGGTTTCCATATGCATCTGCTGCCATCTCTGTTATACTGTGTTTGTTAGGGATAATGTAAAGAGATTTCCTAAATAAAGTGTGTTTTATATGACTTGGCACTTTTAGGCAGTAGCTCCTCTGCTGTGCTGTGGAATGTCTGCCACCTTGTGTTCGGTTTGAGATCTGACGCATGTGATTTAAAACAGAACTATTGTATAGATATATACCAGAGGTGGAAGATATACTTACTCAATAAATTTAGCATGTTTAACATATTTTTCTTTGCTTTTTTATTAGTTTGGAGGAATGTTACTTTTTTTTCTTTTAAATCAAAGTATTTAAAATTTTTTATGGTTAGTTATTAACGTTTTATAAAAATGTATATTTCTTTTGTGTGTTTGTATATGTTAATTTGTGTTTGTGTTTTCATGTTCTCTGTAGATTCAGCTGCACAGATATTGTGTCAGATGAGCCACAGTAAGTGTTCATGTTACTAGAGGCAATGCTGCTTGGCTCAGTGCTGCTTTATAACATAACAAGTCATTTAAATGCATATGTATCCAATTGGTCTTGCAAATGTGCAGCATATCCCCAGATGTTCAGTTCTGGGGACAGATGTAGGAACAAAGGATCAGCCACTTGTGAATATCCTAACACTGACTATGAAAAGTCACATTATGAGTCATTTGTATTGCTGTTGTAATGTAAAATATATAGTAAGTTATATAGGTGTCTAATTTATATGGCTTTAATTGTAGAAGATAGAAGTTAAAGTACATTTCCTACCTGGTTATTTGTTATTGTTTTTATCTCAGCTGATTGTAAATCATAGTTGAAGTTAAATGGCTTGAAAACATATGGCTGTGTGCTCTAACACATATTAAACCCCTCACTCTAAATGCTTTTATCTACATGTTAAATCAATTTAACTGTTGGCTGCTTGTATAATGCAACAATTACATCTAACACAGTGATGAAAACTGATTGTGCAGCTTTGCATGTGAGCCATGATTGAAAGCACTGTCTTGCATTAAATATCCCACTTTGAAGATGTGTGTAAACCTTTGTAATGGCAGAACACTGTCAACAACACTGGTGATGATGCATGAAACACAACTTATTAATAAAGGTCCTAGTCACGACTTAATTTTTTTGTATTGTTGGTGCATTTTGTACATTTGTTGCCTATTAAAGTGTGTACATACAGTATTATCATTATTGAATGAGCTTTCTTAAAATGTCTGTACAGCTTTGCTTATCTGTTTTATGTTGACATTGCTGTTTGATGTGTTTGCAATAACATGGCTTTGTATGTAAAATGAAATTAGATATATGTAAAACATGTGCAAATTAAGAATGGTGTCTATCCCGTGTCTACCAATAGGAGCGTGAGTATGATCGACATGCGAGACGGTGAAGATCCCCTACTACAGCCCCATAGTCAGGTCCGACATGAGCGCATGCACAACCAGTACAACCGCATGAAGGAGGACGAGGACCACTGGCAAGACGTGAGTAGGAATTTGGTCCTAGTTGTGACATTTGCAGACTACCTGAGTCATTGTGCAAGTGCAAAGGTCAAATGGGTTACTGTGTTTATTGCGTATCAGGACCTGGCTCGATGGAAGAGCAGAAGAAGGAGTATTTCTCAGGACCTGATCAAAAAGGAGGAGGAGAGGAAGATGATGGAGCAGATGCTGACTGGAGCCCCCTGTGTCTCTCAGAGACGGAGGAGCATCAAGACATACAGGGAAATAGTGCAGGAAAAGTGAGTGGAGATAAAGATAGGCGTAGGTTGTAGTTATATTTTTTGTTCCACAACATAGAAACCAATTAATTAGAGCAAAAATAGATACTAACTTAATAAAAGCTAGTGCTAACTAGTTCAAATTGTTATTTGCCTAAGTAAATTATATTGCATTCCTACCCAGAAAAGGTTCCATATCTCTGTTAAACAAGTTTAATTGATTTTGTATGCATAAACAACGCAGTGGCAGGGTTCTTTACGTAGCCAGCATTTTATTATGGCCTTCTTTGCTGAAGTCAACAAAATCTTTAGAAGGTAGGTATCATCTGAACTCAGCTCATCCGGAACACACCCAAGATGCAGCAATGTGAATGAGCAGCTGATGTTAAAGCCCAACATTTTTTAGATTATTTTTGCCACCTCCAACCAAAAGGGCTGAATGAGTGGGCAGGATCAAAATATGTGCCCATGGTCTGCCATAATCTCCCCACAGTCTCTCCAGCACTGGCAAGGGAAAGCGCTGGACTTTTGTTTAGGTGTTATGAAAAAATGAATAAACAGTAGATCCTGGATTATCATTAATGTTTATAGTGGTGCACTGATTTACATGAGCTTATTATTCAAGAGTTAAACATTGATAACAGTGTTTATAACTTAGTGGTGTTTATTCATGTTGATGTAATGCTTTGTAAGCATCAATTAACTGGTTACTAATCTGTAATTAATACTTAACACTTAACATTAATGCTTAACAGTCATATGTGTGAACTGTATGAGAACAAAAAAGTTATGAAAATGAAAAAAATAGTAATAATAAAAAGGTTTGGCATACACTTCAACACTTAACGCTGTTGCTTGTTCACATATTGCATGGAAAGGCATTATACAGGCATATACTATATATTAATTATTTCCTGTTGATATGCAGCACTGACATTTCACTTACTGTAAGGTCATTTTTAGCGGTTACAAAATCTAAAAAAGTGCTGTTTTTAAAACTTACTGTCTCTCTTGTTCTGTTTTCCAGGGAACGTCGAGAGGAGGACTTACGCATTGCTTATAGAAATGCCAAAACCCAAGAGGAGGCCTCAGCCATCCTCCAGAGATATGCCCAGCGCTTCTCCATCAGCGAGGCCGTCCTGGAGCGCCTACAGCTGCCCAAACTGTTGGACCGCAGCGTATCGGCCGACCCCTCCTGCCCCTTCCCCCTGTCCATCTCACTGTCCCCTACATCTCCAGAGCCTTCGGACGTGGACCCCAATGGTCCCCTGAGGTATCTGCGCCAACAGTCCGCCCCCAGCCCAAAGTTCACGTCCACTCTGGAGGCGCGGGTGGAGGAGTATCCCAAAGACTCGCATCAGAAACCTCAGATCCGGTCACGGTCATCTGAACCTCCCTCCTCCAGAGCCCTGTCACCCAAACCGGTGCCTTTACTGACACCCAAGCCTTACTCCCCCTCACGGCCCTCAGCAGACACATGGAACAACAAGGTGAGAGCGTGTCTTACACCTGACATTGTCACTCACATAAAAAAACTAAAAAAACAGCTTGCATCCAATTTGTTTTGCTTTTGATACTGAAGTGTTGCCCAGCATCACTAAGCATGGTTCAGGAATGCATGTTTTATTGTACCATAAATATCATTAAGTGTGTAAGGTGGAGTTATACTTGTGTGCACAGTATCCCATCCAGCCACCCCAACTATTGTGTAAAGTAATTAGTTTAATCCTGGTCAATTTAAAAGACATCTATTAAAAAAGCCTGTTTTAAAAAAAGGGGTTATGATTGGTCAGGTAGAATACGTTTGAATAGAACAGGTGGAAGAGGTTCCCATTCTCTAAAACGCTGACACCAGTCAGACAGGGCCACCGAAATGAACGCAACACATGTGGAAGCTGGCATATTGCTGCTCAGATCACTTGAAGGGTTCATGTGGCCAAATATCAAAGTACATATGTGAACATCAGAGCGCAGAGCAAGGAATGTTTTAGCAGATACACAATTAAACACATATTGCACTGCTCTCTGTTGAGTTACAGCACCGAGAGGGAGGTAGTACTACTTTGGTATCTCCGGCCTTAACATTGCTATATTATGCAAAACCAATGTTTTTGAGCTCTTTACTGTGTATAATGTTGTAACCTCATCAAAAACATATTTGGAGTTGTGTTTTGTTTCATTCACTCCTGTTTGAGTAATCCTGTGTTATCTTGCGCTGAGTTTCTGAGGCCTCAGAACGCTCAGTTTCGTGATCCCCGCCTCTCCCACAAGCTCTTGCCAATCAACGAGCCCTCTACATTCAGTCTGTTGTAAAATGGCATCATACAAAAAGTCTAAGAAAGTAAAAGTTCAAAAGAGCACATCAGAACTGTACTCTGCTGCCCACTGCTGGTCTCTTCTCCTGTTTCTCTTATAACTCCAGAAGAGTATATATTGAAAACATTTTCTTTTAGTCACATAATGTTTGTAAACATTGTAAAATGGGCAATGATGATCTAGAGGTGACCAAGATTAGTTTAAAAAGATTTTTAAAAGCATTAAATAGTCCATTTAAGATAGCTAAACTAGGTTATCTACTAGGGTCTAAATTTTAAGAGGTTACCTTCAAATTAGATAAAGTTATCAGTTAAGAAACGGCTACCAACGAGGAGAACCAAATGTTTGTGACAATAAAAAAATGTTTGGACACTAATGTTATAGATTTTTATTGTACAGGCAGAGAGGAAAACACACAGGCTTGAGGCTTCCTAGGATATGATAAAAAACCCTACAGTTCTGTTTTACAATAGTAAATGCAAGCAAAAACTTTTTTCAATTAGAAATATGAATCAAATTGAAACATCTAATACACTAAAATGTACTGTATATATTCTAATTATATAGCTATTGGTTGAAAACTGACATAAACTCAATTAATGGATAAAATCTGGCCCCTAAAATGATAGCATATGGGAAACTCTGCCTAGGACCAAAGTAATTAGATTTCTAAATGCACATGATTAATGAGCTAATTAGAAACTCCGTCTATAAGCCCAGAGCGCTCATTTGTGGTCATTACCTTCCACTCCTCTCTGTCCATTATGTACCATTCATGTAGCCCCGACACTATACCGGCCTGTCCCACAAAGAACCACAAAACTATATATGTGAGGAGCCTTCAGTGAGCGGTAACTTAAGACACAGCCGCGGCCCCCGTCTGCTACTCCACATCCCTCTCCCTGCAGCCTGTGTGGGCCCTCTTTGTGCGCCGGGAGCCCACTTCACATTGAGAGCGCCCTACTTGTCAACTTCTTAAGTCAATAGGGAACAGAGGGCTCCATTGAAAAGCCTGGGCTCCTCTCAGACTCCTTACAAGACATTCCAAAAGAGCGCTCTGCTTCACTTGCTCTGTTAATATCCCCTCCCCATCCCACCCCCACCACACCAAAACATAAGATCGCATCTACCATATTCCCATTTGTCAATTTTTCCACCCGAGAAGGAAATGCATCCCGTTGAGAGCGCTCAGAGTTTAATTAAAACATGACATGGAGCACAGAGGAAGTGGAAGTCTTGTGTTTTCAGTGTAAAGAGTTGGGCTCATCACCATGGTGGTACTGTGGCATTCGAATGTAAATGCCAGTGCGCAGAAGGGATTTGCCCATCAAGCCTGGGAGAGGGCAGCTTGCATGGGGATGGAACCACATGCAAAGTGGGCAGGAGCTAATGCATGCAGTAGGCCTGGAATAAGGCTGGACAGTATCAGAAAAACATACAATTTGCAAAAACTGTTTTACATATTGTTCTCAGCTATATATAGACGAGAGAGATGGAGCACACAAGTACAGGACGCAGATCTCAAAGTGGACTCAAATCATTTTTTGAACATTTCTGATGTATTGGACTTGGATATGTCTCTTCTCACAGACAAGGACTCATGAATGTGACTTTTGAACTGATGACTTGTCTAGTTTGCTTTTTATATTGAAAGCACTGACAGTGCTGCTTAGTCTGGGCAAAAACAAACATTATTTATTGTTCTGTTATTAATAAGTATGTTCAAAAGTAATAGAGTCATTGTTGCATTGGTTTAATTTAAATGGTGACTTGGACTCAGTTTCCTACTTCAAGTGCAAATTACTCTAGTAGAAAACAAGCACTTTACAACATGAATACTGTACCCTGAAATAATATAGATGATGTCAGAGGTGGAGTACAGGTGTAGTGAATTCCATCTCCAATGTCATCTATATTAATATAGACAACATTAGAGATTGTGTACAGATAATACTGTATCTGTAGTGTAATTCATCTCTGATGACATCTACTCATGTTGGACATGGACGTCGACTTCATGTGCTAATGGCACAATTCAGATTTGACTCAGACCAGACTGGTGTTTATTGGCCCAGACTTCAACTATACTGTACTTGAAAATATACAGTAATAAATGGCCTTGAAGTATCAGTGACTGGTAAAAAAAAAAAAGGGGGGGGGAATGACAAATAAACAAACCTGAATCCAAACTAAATGAAGGACAAACCATGACTAAATTAGGCCCAAAATACTTCTATAATGCAAGCAGTTTCCTGCAATATCAATATTTTTTATTTGACCTTTATTTAACTAGTCCCACTTAAGATACAGAATCACATTTACAGGGGAGTCCTGGCCCTATGGGGGACCTATAGTACATGTTTTTAGTTTTAGGGAAAACCTATGCAGACACGGGGAGAACATGCAAACTCCACACAGCCTGTCCCTTAGGGAATTGAACCCAGGACCTTCTTGCTGTGAGGCAAGAGTGCTAACCATTTTGCTACCATGCCGCCCAATTGTGTTATTGATAATATTGCGAAAAAGTCATTTGCATACTGTGCTGACCCAACTGACCATGTTTAACACATTACACATAATAAGAATGCAGTGGTTGCGATTTTTTTTCCATGGGTTTTTAAAAAGTTTGTTTTAGTTTTGTTCCTGCCTAATCTGTTCAGGACAACCTTTTTCATCTGTGCCTACATATGTATTTATTATGTTTAAAATGTCTGTTTCACTTCACAGCATTCATATTGTTTTACCATTTGAATTTTAGTATTATAATCTGACACTAAGTCTTATTTACCTCTGACTTTCGTAGGTGGATGGTTTGCTCCGAGTGAACGGTGAACTGGGCAGTGATGGTGTTCCCTCCACCCCAGACAGTCTGGGACTAGACTCTCCTGTCTTCCAGCCCTGTACCCCGTCCTCCACCAGCAGCAGCCCAGCACCTGTGTTTTCACCTGCCTCTCCGCTCACACCCATATCTCCAGAAACAGGAAGTCCAGTGCCAAACAAAGAAAAGGAGACGCCAAACAACAAATCTGAAGCTCTTCAACAACAAACCAATGAGGACACAACACCACTATGTCGCCCTAACTCTCTTCCTACAGTAGGTTTTAGACATTATGTTGTCATGCTAAAACCTTTAACTCTTTTATTATTGTAATTTAAATCAATATTTATCTGCACTTTAAATTAATACTATATTGTTATTATCACAGGAATTGCAGAAGCCAGAAGAAAGCTTCCAGGCGTTGTCAGATAGTCAGTTATCTGCTCTGACAGAGAAACAACCAAGTGCAGTTCAACCAACACCTCATTCAGGTCTGTGCCTTTCTTTGCTGACATCCTGTGGTTTTATGTTGTCACTGCACCTCATGACCATAGGTTTTTCATGTTGCCATGTTATTAAATGTGAAATGATGAGTGTCTGTTTTCAGATGCCAAAAAAGATGAGCATGAGTTAGTGGAATCCTCTAGTCAATCCAAACTTCAGTCAGACATTAGCACTCAACTGGAAACGCCACAGGTAAGACCACTCTAGCATCCAAACATGCTGAAATGAATAGCATATAATGGGTAATGTGAGTAATTGTTGGACTGTTGCTCTATGTATTAGGGCTGGGATGATACGCTTTTGTTACAATGCCATACTAGCATGATACTTTGGTGCTGATACGATTTTTTTTACAATTTAATATTATCAATTACTGCTATATTTTCTCCTTAAATTTAAAATCAAGTTTACTTAGAGACTTCATTTTACAAGAAAGTAATGTTTCCAAAAGTCAGTCTGACATTTATTTATTAAGTATTTGAATACTTTTCTCACAGTATTTGGCAGACAATAGTTATCCAGTGCTGCCCTCTACAGGGAGAATTTTTGATAAAAAGGATACCAAAAGTATTAGTGATTTAATTGTGGCATCAATACCATTCTGAAAGTGTTGATACTTTTGTAGTAATGACAAACAGTGTTATTAGTATAATAGAAATTCCACTGGATCCTTCATGTATGCTCTACAGTGGCAGGTCCAGGTCCCAATCCATTGTGTTCAGCTGCTCCAGTGGCATAAAGAAGCCTTTATTTGTAACGTGTATGCATATAGTTTTATATAATTTACAAAAATTAAATTACTATAGAAGAGAAAACAATGGTTGTGACTGTAAGGGTTGGTATCAGAATCAGTATTGGTATTGTCGATACCAGGCTTGGTATTGATTGGTATCAAATCAAAGGTGAGAAAGCTGGTATCACACATCAATATTCTTGACCACTTTTGTTCCACATTTGACAGTGAAAGCAATGCAGCACTGTAGAGCTATTGCATGATGTCACAGTATCAAAGTATCAGAAGTAACGATATCAGGTGAAAGTGTGGATACTTTGCATTACAAATTTTTTTTTTCCCAGCCCTACTATGTATACAGTTCTCTTTGAGTATAACCCAGAGCCAGTTGCTCATAGTAACACATGTAAGCAAATGAGAAAAACATGAACAAGTCAGGTTTAGTTTAGTCTTTTCTATTTTTAACAAATGCTAAATGTTGTAAAATATCAAGTTCTCATGAATGAAACATTAATCTGACAAAGACCAAGTTACTGGAAAATCTGTGTTCTGCAGACTAGTGTTTCCATATCTCAGGAGTGGAGGAAAGATAATATATCTACAAGCCTGTCTGCTCCAGGATCATTCGGATATAACCCACCAACAGACAACACAACAGGTAAATGGATTAAACAATAGAATGCTTTTTTCCCCCATACCTCCTTTGAGCTTGTGCCTGTTCCTGGCTTTGTCTTGTGAACCCTTTCTAGTTGGCACTCTTTGTCTTCTGCTGTTGTACTGAGACGTTTTGTAAGAAGGCAACCTATTTTTCCAACCTGCACAAATCCCTGCTTCCTAATATCACCAAGAAAAATGAATTTAATATATACACCAGTCAGGCATAACATTATGACCACTGACAGGTGAAGTGAATAACATACTTTGTCTTTTCATCATGGCACATGTTAGTGGTGGGATATATTAGGCATCAAGTAAACATTTTATCCTCAAAGTTGAAGTCAGAAAAATGGGCAAGTGTGAGAATTTGAGCAAGTTTGACAAGTGCCACATTATGATGGCTAGACTCCTGTGCCAGAGTTTCTCCAAAACTGCAGCTCACATGGGGTGTTCCTGGTCTGTAGTGATCAAAAATGGTCCAATGAAGGAACCATTGTGAACCGGTGACATGTGATTGACGTGGGGTATGCAGTCATAATTTTATGCTTGATTGGTTTAGTTCCACATCAGAAAAAAAAAAAAAAAAAACTACTGTCAAGGAAAATTAGCCAAACACGTGATTTGTAATGCTTTTAGTAGCTGTCTCTGTAAAACACAGCGTAGCCATTTTACTAAACCATCTTTTTTCATGCACATATACATTTAAAATTTGAAATAATTATTGCCTCGCCATTGCACCTGCCCCTTATTACTCCCCACCCCTGCCCTCTCCTTTATTCCCATCCATGTATTTTTACATAGACTTTGCAAACAGTGTCAGATCTCCAATGTCCACCAGCAACCCTAAGTTACGCTGGGAATTCTTCACTCAGTCAGGTAAAGCTCTTTCTGTATTACAAGGCTCAGTAAAAAGTATAAGTGCAAAGTAATTATTGAGTATCTAAGTTTTTAACACCAGGAATATAAGTACACAGTCAAATTGTATTTGTTTTGTAATACTTAAAAATGAACTGATTGTTTTAGAAAACACTTTAAATTCTTGTCATGCTTGCTTGTGATCCTTAAGTTTAAGAGCTCATTTTTTCAAAACATGACCTTATTATTTCATGTTTTGTTGCTTAAAGATACATTTTTATAGATACCCTATAAGCTGCTGTATTTTCCTTCTTTCTCTGGCTGCATTCTCCTTTCCCTTCATTTCTATTACAATAACACATATACATGTAATATATACAGTGTGTTTGTTTAAAAACTTGCATCTACAACAAGTTTTTTATATTAGACACATAATATTCTTTCAAACTTTCTCCACAGAAGAGGCAGAGAAGGATCGCCGTGGCAATGTGAGTAAATGTATCATATGTCTTTATGTAGTTGGGTTAACAGAGGTCATTTTGTATTTTTCTGAAATAGTTTCATACAGTACAGTGGAGCTTAGTTTAAGCCATAAAGTACAGCTTTTAATTTGAGGTTTTTTGAAATTATCTCTTGTAATTAGGAATGATGACGTATGAAACAAGCTTTGTAAAATGCATATAGATTGTGTGCAATTGAAGTGTTATAGTTTTATAATGTCAATAAATTTAAAGAACTGGAACATGTAAATTACTAGCAATGTAAGATAAACCTTCATAATTGGGATCAAATGTGTTATTTTCATTCAAATGAATGCCTTTGGGAGACACATTTTTGTAAAATGTGGCATTGATTTAGATACATGCTTAGTATTAAATACTTTATATGAAAACATAATTTAAGCAATTATGTGGCACATAATTCCTTGAATGTAACGTGTATTGGCAGATCCTGGATCTTCTGCTATACTTGACACTACTTGACACCCGCATTTCATTGTTTTCATGATAATACGCAGAATAGCTGTTGATGTAGCATGCCAGCAGAGGGTGCTGTAAACAACGTCTCTCTCTGTCTTCTCTTTAGTAGGGGCCCTTTGGCTAGCATTGGAGTAGTGCTGTGGTGGTAGACCAACTCTTTCTGTCTCCTCCCTTCCCTCTTCTTCTTCTCTGTCTGTGATGATGAGTGTGTGTGCATGAATATGAATGTGGCATGATTTTGTGTGTATACATGTTGATGGTGTGTGTGTGGTCCAATAGGTGTCAGTGCCGGTGCTGTCCCAGACCAGGCGGGCTGACCGCTGGTCCTGGGACCAGGATGAGGAGCGAAAGCGTCAGGAAAGGTGGCAGCAAGAGCAGGAGCGCATGCTGCAGGTACATAGTACATACAGTATACTGAGCACAGCATGGAGCATGACAGCAAGGGTCCACAGACATCACATAAGGTTCTTCTGCTGCACGGATGTGAAACTACAAGTTTATTTTGAGGGATCTGTTATGCTGCTCTTTTGCCACAACTACTCATAAGATCTATGGATGGAGTACTATATGATTAAACAGTAATTGTAGCCTAATTGACCAAAATCAGTAAATTTGTCATGTATGTTTTTTGTACTGTATGTCTAATCTCTATCTTATTTTTGAATATGCAGTTACAGTGCTATGCCATTCACAAAACCCTTGATTATATACATTTCTGATGATATTATGTCACAATATGAACCTCAGGACTGTAGGTCCTAGAGTAATAGAAACACATTTAATCCAATGGTTCACTTAAAACTAATCATGGCTACAGAGAAAAAATAGCAAATGTGGATACATTGAATTGAAGGCAAAGGAAAATGGCCTAAGGATGAATGACTCCAGGACAATGATTTATTGCCTACCTTTATAAGCTGTTGCGTCATGGTTAGTCTGATAGATTAACTGTGGCATAACTTTTTGCAAAGCTAAAACATGCACTGAGCTTCGCACACACAAACCTGTCTTGTACGTTCTCTGTCCACTAGAGGGTGCTTTTGTGCAGTAGATGAGACTATAGGCCTGATCACTTAAGTCTCCATCTCCTGCACACACAGAGGAGGAAATCAAACTTGCTGCTGTTGCTGCTGCCCACATCACCCTCTCTCTCCTCAGCCTCAAACACGTGCATCTCAAGTCCACATCCATATTTTGTACTTATGTACACATACAACATAAAAAATTAAGTAGTCTATCAGTCCTGGGTAGACAGTTTGAGATGCACTAAATGAATGGGTGTCTGCTGCTTGTGTGCTTGTATGGTGCCTCTCTGATTTTGTGTTCTGTCAGTGCTTTCATCTTTCTCTCCTGTGTCGCCTTATAGCTCTAATTCTTGCTTGCTTTTTTGTTTGTGTTCCTACACAAGTCTTCTAAATGTGAGAACTTTCTTGGCACTCTCCGTAGTATATTAAAGGAGAAGTAATTGACTTCTACTTTGCAGCTAGCATTATGTTTCACCATGAGCAGCAGCTGCAAATGAAAAGACTGGCATCAAGCCTAACACACCAATCAACCAAACACTTACTTCCTCTTTAAGCTTATAAACATGTTTTGTGTAGGAATTCACTCTTAATCATTGTCTGCATGTTCAGCTTATGGATCTATGTCTGCACTAATGCCTTTTGATCTTATGCTTTGATTTGTGTAAACCTAGTGATCAAATATTGAATCTAGGCTAGTGTTTAAACAAGAACATACATAGTAGCTACTGTATGCATAGGCCTATAAATCATTGCAACATGTAAACATCTGTTGTGAGGTATTCAGTATTATGGACTGACTCCAGGAAAAGTGTAACAGACTGAAAAGTGTATCAGTCTATCTTATCTATATTGTTTACTTGCACACACTTTGGTCTTCTGTGCTTTATGTTGTATGGTGTGTCTGTTGCCATGGTAACAGGAGAAGTACCAACGTGAGCAGGAGAAGCTGAAGCAGGAGTGGGAGAGAGCACAGAGGGAGGTGGCCGAGGAGGAACGCAAGTACCATGAGGAGGTGTGTTATTTGTCTTTTGAAAAGTGTTGCTTTTCCTAACATTGATTTTGCATTTATGCTGTGCAGACTCCTAAATCTTGCCTCTTCCCTCTCGAAAATTCTGCACCACCTCATTTGCCAACTTATTTTTTCATTCCTTGTGAAGTTGTTCTTAGTAAATGACTAGTAGATCGGTTTTTAGCACCTGCTATTGGAAAACTTTTGGGTCATTATTGTACTGAGCTTATATGTGATAGTATCTTTCTTTTTCAACAGGAGCAGAAAATCCTGGAGGAGACCGTGGCCCCTCTGACCCCTCTCTCCTCAGTACAGCCATCCCCAAGCAGAGGAGACCTGTCCTCCGGCTCGGTCCCCCAAGACACTATAGTCCGCTCACTGGCCGACTGGGAACGCAAACAGGAGCTGCTGGAGAGGCAGGCGGTAAATATAACAATGGTCTTTAATGACTACTTACACCTCCAGTCTAAAGGATAGCAAAACAAGTCTAACACTGGTATCATTTTCACAAGTTAATAGAATTCAATCACTTTTAGCACATTGTTCTATAGTGCTAATTACTCACATAAAATAAACAAAACAGCTTGCTACTTGCTAATGTTCTCTACCCAAGCACTAGCACTACACACATGAAACTGGTTGCTTGCTTTTTTTGCCACAAACTTGAAGTCTTCAATCTTTAATGAGTAACATTTTCTTATACTGTATCTAAAATGTAACTACTATGTAACACATGCTGTGACAAACTGTAATATTATGTAACTGTGTTGTATTTGCAAGTATGTTTTCTGTACTTACAGTTTCAAGGAATGGTAAATGTAACGTAAATGTAATAAAAAAATACTTGTTACACTACGCTAGTATTATTTTATTACATTTGTTCTTAACACAACATGCTTTTACAGTTTGTTACATTGTGTGTTACTTTGTAGTTCCACTGTATTTACACTGTATCAAGTGTACTGTAAAATAAAGTATTACCCATGAATGTTCTTTGAGTAGGACACATTTCCACTATTTTTGCCACAGAAAGGGAATTCCGAAGAATGGAAACGCAAAGAGAACGATCGGACCAGCGACATCAGTACTGCAGACGACAGCATGAAAACTGCGAGAAGGTTTGTTATCATTATTATTATATTTCATGCTACGATAGCTACTCAGTATACTTTGCTGCAAGTTGATTCTAATGTTTTTCTTCCTCAGTTCATTCAGTCAAAGCATGAGTCAGGCGGAGGCTCACAGTCTGCAGAATGGCCAAAAACCTCCATCAATGCAAGTCGCCTCTCCAGCCGATAAACAAGCGGAGTCTGCTGCAGAGAGCAACAGGCAGAGTCGGCCTCCAGGAGAGCGGAGGTGGGTACAGTTCTGCCTGTCATCCATGGTGGTATGCACAGTTATTCAACACTCATAACAGCCAATATACTCTTGTTACCCTTTGTATTAGACCTGGTGCATTTGATAACATATAGTCACAACAGATAAGCAACATAGATCCCAAGTAAAAATGTATTAGTTATCAATGTATTTGAAAAAGTCTGTAATAGTAACAGGCATTGCTGAAAAAAAGAGTAGCTTACCAAAACGAATGTAGGTAATGTTATTGTTAACTTTATGTATAGCTTTATTATAAAGCATTTGTGTCAGAGGAGGCACTAGAGCATGAACAGATTTTTTTTAACAAAGTGGTGTGGTCCTATTTGGATCAGGGACAACTCTGAGACCTCATCTGGGCTCATCTTCATTGTAAAGCGTTTTTGACAGAGGGGAAACTATAGCAGGGATTGGATTTTCTGACCAATCACAAGCTTGGAACAAAGGGGGATGGTCCCATTCAGATCAGGGACACTTTTCATTGGTTAAGTCCAAGCTTGTGCACATCTTTATACATGTCTTTTTATAATCAGGAGAATCTTCTGTGGTTTATTACATGCTCAGAACAAAGGGGGATGGTTCCATTAGGATCTCCTGCACTTTCATAGGTTACGTCCAAGCTTGTGCAATTTTTTATACACAATCTCTTTAAAAAAAAAAAAAAAACTACAAGAGAAAAAGGGCAGAATGTGAAGTATAGTTTGACACTAGACTATCTGGAAAAATTAGGCAGCAGCTAATGAGTGTCAGGACTTGGATCCCAGTGGCTGTAAAAATTATTTTGGTTTGAAAATGTGCTGTTAATTTGTGTCCATCCGTATGTTACAATTTTCATTCATGCATCTATACATTTTACCTCTGATGTGAACATGAAATATAATATGGCAGCATAGTGGAATTGTTGCTCTGCCACTTAGTAACACTGTTTGTCCAGCAGAGGGCATCTGGCCCCTGTATTGTACCCAGTGTTAATGGGAGGCCAGTATTCAGTGACAGGACTGAAGTGTTTAAAACATGGATCATGTTCTGAATCAGATCTGCTGTAGTAGCACATAAAACACACTTTAAAGGAATCAACTAAAACCACATTTCCCAAACATTACCACAAACAACGCTGTCTCTGTGGCTCTGATTGGTTTACCACCGGCCAATCGCATTGCTGTATCTGTGAGTCATCATCATGTTGCATGTTGCTGTCCATTTTCAGGAGTGGTCCTCTCGATAATAACAGAAGCTGCAGCTCATCAAAGCCCCCCGCACCGTCCCCACCACCATCTCCCGCCTCAGACTCACTGCCTCCAGCCCCAAACAGGTACTGCATCCCAAACAGCCCCCACCAGCCCCCCCCTCACAGCCCAGCAGAGGAGGAGGGGGGTCCGCAGTGTCATTTTCTGCTTCTCCCCCTCCCTCGCACCCACCTCCATCTCATATCATCTCATAGCACTGCAGCAACCTGACTGGAATAACCAAGCAATGAAATCAACTGAAGCAAAACAAATCTACCGACTTCAATAAGAGCAGAGCATTTAGGCATTTTAAACTTACTGCTATGTCATTCATTTTTACTGCGGAGAGTAGCATTTCTCTTTCAGTTACCGCTGCATTATTATTTAGGCTTTCTTTTCAGAATGACAATGTGGTAATTCTCATCAACATTTAAGTGTAACTTTTATAAACTTTTTTTGTCCCCACTGTGTAGGTCTGTGAGTGGGAAGAAGTTGTGCTCCAGCTGTGGGCAGCCTTTGGGAAAGGGAGCTGCAATGATCATAGAGACACTCAGTCTGTACTTCCATATCCACTGCTTTAAGGTATACAGACAAATATTGTTTTTTAACTTCTGCAAAAAAAGTAGGAAAAGAAAACAGTCTTTGGTGTTGGAAGTCAGAGTTTTGATTCGCTCAAGAGCTGCCAAAAACTTCAGCTACAATTGGTGCTGGTCCCAAGCCTGGATAAATGGAGAGGGTTGCATCAGGAAGGGCAACTAGCATAAGAACTTGTCTAAGTACTCATGGGAATGAATTTCAGTGGTGACTTCTGAAAGAAACAGAGCATCCGACTATTAGTCCTAAATAGGGCTGGGTATCGTTCAGATTTTTTTGATACCAGTACTTAAATAATACTTGGTTTTTGATACTGGTACCTGAGTGATACTTTTTCTGATAAAAACCAATAACCAATTTTTGGAGCAAAGTTCTTAGCTGTAAGTTACTCCTTCAAATCTGTATTGGTAAATGTGCCTCCGAGTGTGCAGTGATTTGCATTTTTATGTGGCATTTTTGCGCCAGATGCCCTTTCTGACACAACCCTCTCCATTTATCCAGGTTTGAGGCTTAAAGAATACACTGGTTTGTGATCCCTTGTGGTTGGATAATTATGTATATAGATAAAATATTAGAGCCTCACCACTGTTGCATTACTGGCCCTGGTATAGACCTGAATTGGACCTGACCTGATTTAGTCCTGCATTTACTCATTTAGTTGGTTTAGACCTCTTTTAATTCTGTGCTTAATTGTTGGTTTAGTCCCTGTTTTGTCTTTGTTCAATATATCCCTAATTTTGACCCACCTTTTGTTTAAACAATGTAAGCATCACCCATTATTCTCTTGCTCTCCAGTGTGGGGTGTGTAAGGGACAGCTGGGCGACACCACCACCGGGACAGACGTGCGGATCCGGAACGGCCTGCTGAACTGCCACCAGTGCTACATCCGCTCACGCTGTGAGTATCTCCCACACCATCGCCTCTCCCTCTCTCCCTGTCTCTGAGTGCCACTAATGTGTCCATCCATCAGCAGCCTAAAATCCATTATGACTGATCGTGGCCTATCAGCTGTTTCCCTGCAGCACGACCTATCAGCTTCTTCCCAACATTTACCTCTGTGAGCGCCAAGAATACGACCAGAGAGACATTTTCAGATTTCAAATGTAAACACGACAACTTTTTATAAAACTCGACTTAAATATGATGAAGTATTGAGCCGTTTCATTCCTTATTGTCTGCTAATGTTGGTCATTTCTCATATCTCTGCTAATGAGTGCACTTTTTAATGGTGGCACATGCTGGTGAAAAACAAAAGTCTGTTAGATTTATCGTTCTAAAAGCCCCAGTGACAGTATTTTGTAATAAAGATTTAGGATGCGTTTTAGAAGTTACAATCTTTATTGCAACCCTGCTCCTGAGCTGGTGATTTTAATATGAGTCTCAAGCTAGTGCTGCCTTAATAAAGAAGTGTCTGCCACAGAGAAGGAAAGAAAGCCAACCTTTGTAAGTAGAAAGAAAGTAGAAACAAGAATATAGTAAAAGTAACTCCATGTTTTTACAGATTTTCTCAATTGCAGAGTGCATTTGGCACAATGGTTACTTGTCACACTAGTTAAAATTATACTAAACTATCTTTTTTACACTGTTTCTCAATTTGTCTTTTTGGTAATGACTGAACTAAAAGTGCATTTGCCATAAAAGTTACAGATAAACTAAAACATCTATCCTTTACAGTTTTTTAAATGCTTTTCTCAAATTTATTCGCCACATCTGATCTAAGAAAAGGCAGTTCTCATTACTGCAACACTGTGTTGATTTGTCACAAGGGTTACAACTAAATAAAAAACGCATTTGTGACAGTTGTTACAACTGAACTTAAAATGCAGGTTTGCCAAAGTTACATTTCAGTAAACTAGTTGTCAGTAACTACCAGAGGCACCAAATGTATGTTAAAGGAGTGTAAAGATAGGTTTTTGCAGCAATATGATATGTATTGATGGGCATTGATTTGAGACAATTCAAGAACAATATTGGATGATTTAGAATGATTTGGGTCAGTAGGATTCAACACCTTCATATGAATACAGTTAATACAGCAATTTTTTGGCAAAGAAATCAGTTGCAAAAGTATAGACTCAAATCTTGCATTGCGGCTGGGGTTTATTATGTCCAGCAGACAGAGAGTGAAGCAAAGTTGAATATAACATTTTATTTCATTAAAATTACAAAGTACGTCTTAAGTATACATTAAGTAGCTGCAAATTTCCAATACTGATATTTCCAATATTCATGATTTTTTCCCCATGAATATTGTTTCTGTAACGATACACTCTACCTAGAAAATGATATGATTTGATACAGTGAAATGTGTATTGATATAGTATTGTAGAAGTAAAAAAAACAACACATGGATATAGTAAATGTATCATTAAACCCCTAGTATATATATTAGGTACAAAGTATGACTGTTTTTGATCATTAGAAATACTGTATGTAGAATTGAGAAAACAACTTGCTAAGAGTCATCATGCATGTACCATTTAGAGTCCTATGCAGCAGAAAGCATGTGAGGCACTCTGTATTATTTGTGAAAAAAGTAAAAGTTCTTTATTAATACATGGATGCCTACACGTTTCGACACCGAAATGACTTAGTCAGGGCATTGTTTATTATATTTTAGAAATATTGTATACTGGACAACACATTTTTGATACAAGTATTTTGGCTATTCAGAATCAAACACATAGACATATATTTTGACATTTGATATTTGCACTAAGAAAGGAAGTTTTTCTCAGTCAGCCATACAAGGTGACAGAATACAGACAGACAACTGCACTCACGTCTGCAGAATTGTACTTATCCTCCTTTGCATGCATGTCATTAACAATGACAATGCTTTTCTCATTCATGACAAGAATTTACAATTAGCTAGACTTTAGTTATTAGCAAATATACACTTTATGTACAACATTTCATCCAGTAGTGCTCCAGGTTTAATGCTGTTTATAGTCATGTTCATGCTTTCTAAAGAGACCATAACCTCTAAGCAAAGATTTGAAAACCACATTATCTAATCAGACTCTATTTAAAATAAAGAAGTCTGCTTTCAATAACATGCCCTTGACCTTACATTCTGAAAATAACTGTGGCTTAACAAATAAATGCATTTCTTTTCTCTTTTTTCCCCAGCTGCCGGACAGCCTACCATGTTGTGACGCTCAACGGAAATGCACAAGGAAGAGCTCTCGTCCCCGTCGTAACACGATTATCTGCAAACCACGTCAGATCTTTGCATCCTCCACAAGCTCGGGAACCAATCAGGACTCATCGCCGTGCAGAATCTGAGGACAGTCAAAATAATATCCCTCTATGTATATGTCATCTGATTTGTCAGTGGAATCAAACATGGTTGGATTTGATTGGTCAGATTGGTCCGCGAGGGTAAGGCTGGGCTGAGGTGGCGGCCATGTTGGATACTGCATCTCCAAACAATAACATACAAAAATGGCTATAGTTGACATGTCGTGCTGAAAGAAACAAACACTAAAGAATCTTATTATGTTCTCCTGGTTGGAAACAATGTGAATATTCACCATTCAGTTCCATGTAATGGGAATGCAGTATATCACAAAGTCTTATTTTATCATTACGGAATTTTTTTGCTTTTTAATTTGGATAAACAGGCAGCTTTGATTGGATTACTCTATACTTCATCAGGCTGGCTCTGGAAAATATATTTTGTCCCTCGCAAAATCAATATGTTGATGTAAAAAGTGCAATAATGGTCACTATAAAAACTATTATTTAGAGCCACAGAAACAAAAGAGATGTGTATTTTCGACTCCTTAAGTATAAGATCGAATTAGCTTCTATTATGTTAAACGATATGGATGTATAGTTTGAATATTTAGGGCAATAAGATGACTCCAGAAAGTCAGGACGTAACCGTGCCTTAGGAAAGTGAGATGATGCAGGCGAAACAACATACAGCTTTATGGTGTTTCAGTTCATTTTCTTCCTAATTTTTCTTTGTGGGAGAATTGTGGCCAAACCTGAGCTCGAATCGTGCACTCCCTCCATTTATGCTTGTTCACACGTACTGTTTATTTTCTGATTTTATATTTCTCCTCAGTGATTTGCAGTGGTAAGAAAAAGGTGAAACATTCATTTAACTCTGAATGTTGCTTTAGAGGAATATAGGCTTCTGTATGCTATTATTATGAGATCATTTTGATAATTGCTCAGCAGGCAGGATTCATTTATAAACTGCACACATTTATTATGAACACATACCAGCAGTGCAATATCGGGTTGAGCTGAAGGCGTGGTGTGCGGCTGGAAATTTAAGTCACTTGCTTTTCTTTTTTTGCGTATTGTGGATGTAAAGTGCACGTTGAAAAACCAAATGATTTGCTGTATCGAGGCAAATAGCAGTCCTTATCTTTCTCATCCACAGTACTCTATGCTTCTGTTTCAGCGTTGTGTTTGAGTTTGCATTTTAAAGCAGATGAATAAACTTGGGCTGGTCTCTGAGAGGAACCTCTCCTTCTGTATTTATTGTATCCATACTATACGAACACTATCCCAAACATAGATGGATCTGATGTTTAAATGCAAAGGCATTTATAGCATAATGTACTGTACTGTTTATAAATAAAATATTATATTGAACATTTGTCTTTGTTTCAGCCTCACACAGTCAGAAATAACTGGACTCACATCTCAGACCTGCTTTTTTCTCATTCAAAAACAGTCTAAGAATTGTCAGTACAATTCAGTAAAGGCTAAAGCACTGGTTCTCAAATTGTGGTACAGGTGCCACTGGTGATACATGGGTTTCTACTACTGGTACTCAGGAGTTTAGTTTTAGCTAGTTTTAGTACTGGTTTAGACCTGACTTTGTCCTAGTTTTGCTCTGTTTTTTTCATGGTTTAGAGCCGGCATAATCCTAGTTTCCTAGGATCCTGGATTTATCTTGGTTTAGTTCTGATTTAAACCTCAGTCCTGGCTTTATCCTAGTTTTATCCTGTTTTTGTCTTTTTTTTTTTTTTTTTTTTTTACTTGCTAAGTCCTAGTTTAGACCCGGTTCAGTCTTGGTTTTGTCATGGTTTAATCCAGTGTTAGTCCATTTTTATCTTGGTACTTAGAAAGCCACTGGGCTATAGTAGCTATTTTCTGAAAGTATATTCATATTGGGAGAGAATGGCCATTGTCAAGGGCCTGTCTAAGGCCCATTATTGCTGATGAGCACCAGCCATGCTGTTAGAGGAATAAACAGAAGATAAATTAATGAAAATAAAATGGGTAAATTATCACATAAGTAATTCTAAACAACCTATTATTATTATTATTGTTACAAATGCACTAAAAACATTATAAAAAGGGAAATTTCACTTACTAGGGGTGTCAGTGCAACAAAAAGGATACAAATTATATGACAATTAATTTATAATATTCATAACTTCAACTACTGCAATAACGCCACTGCTCAGAGAGGCCAATATGTGATGACATGTAGTGTAATGATAAATAAAGATAAAGATAAACCTATTAGTCTATAAATTGTAATTGTGCTTCGTTGGTGCTGTCCGTGGTGCTGAAACCCTTGGCTTTGACCGTGACGCACCACTTCTTCAGCGCAGTACAGTAAATTGTACCCTTTATATAAACTATGTCCTAACGTTTCTTTTAAAATGAATAAATTGTGTCTCGTTTTAAAAAACAAAACAAAAGAAAACATGACAAATAGGTTTGTACTATTCATTTTTTATCATCAACAACCATTCGAATGGTACACCTGGAAAACTATGTGCACATGTAGAAATATTTCCTTCTTAAATATAAGCATTCATTAGCTACATATAAATAACTTTCAAATCCTGGACAAAACATGTTACATAATGCTCACAAAATGAGGAGGTGTAAAATCAAAGACAAAAAGACAACATGCAAATTATATTCCAAATAAATACAATATGTTTGCATCCATTCCCTTCTTTTTTTTAGCCAAAATAAAATCTTCGGAGGGAATCGAGAAGTAGAACATCCAAAGACGGCTCTGGTGTGGGTCTACAGGGTATGGCCTATGGTTCAACTAGAGACGAGAATACGTATTAACACTATACAATCTGAGCCACAAAACACAGCCGTAGAAAGACACACAAAACATAGAGAATCCTGTCAGAGGGAACATCGCAGTAGTTTGTGCCTTTTATCGAGAAAATTCCTTCAAGTGTTTGTAATCATAGGCTATGGGTTGTGCGCGCATTTAGGCCAAGGTGCCAAATGCCAACAACGAGATATGCATAAATAAAATGTTTTGGCAAATGGCAACTAATCGACCAAAAGTGTTTAATGCAAGTGCCCAGGTAGAGAAAATGGCTTTGTAGCTGTTAACATTGAATTTACGCTCTGAGTTTATCCATCAAAGACTACAAATCCCACTTTAGTTAGCTTGCATAATGGTGAAACTGACTACCAGATCTATGCGCTAACCTTAACAGCTGAGTTGTTCATCCATATCCACAAAAACCTCTATGTCTTAAATTTTAGTTTGTCCTCGTCAAAACGAAATGGGAGGATTTTGTGATCAAAATGCGCGCACAGTGTCTTTGATTACAGCACTTGTGAGAGAATCTATAGACAATTGAAAGAAACTAAACTCTAAAGACAAACACACAGGGTCCACAGCGGCCTCAGCAGTCCTCTGTCACGGACACGAGCGGCCAGTCTACAGTCACTGTTCCTTGAGAGACATGGCACACCCCCAGTGGTCCTTAGCCCATCACATACAGGACTGGTGCGTGTTTGTACAGAGTCAGCTGACAGGATCAAGGCGGAAAAATGAAAGAACACAGTAGTCATATTGGAGAGTTATTGTCCAGTCATTGCTTTCAGAACATGCTGGTCTTTACTAGTGTGGCTTTGGCTCCGTTCTGTCTTTGCAAAGAGGACAGCACACTCGCGAAGGGCCCGCCCAATGAGTCTGGGATAGAGGTGATGGTTCCGGGGGCGCTGGCCCAGCCCTGGCTCGGAGCCGTCACGCCCATCCCCACACTGGATACGGTTTTGACTGGGTCCACCTGCCCGCTGCCGGACGTGTTGACCTGTCCAGCGGTGGGACTGGGGCCTCCGCAGTTAGACGTGGGTACAGGGTTAGGGCCAGGGCCTCCCGTGCTGTCCGGGTCTGTGGATTTGTTGTCTTTGCTGTCATCGTCTCTGGAGTCAGATTTTTTGCCGGAGTTGGATTTGGCAGCAGCCGCTGCAGCTGCTGCAGCGCGCTCCTGTTTACGGAATTTGGCGCGTCTGTTTTGGAACCACACCTGAGAGTAAATCAGTTGAAAATACATGTTAGATCACAGAACTCTGCTTGCTAAAAAATCAATAAAATGATATTTAAAACAGCTGTCATGACCTGGTATGAATGACATAATCAGTGCGTTTTATACTGTAGTAGCTCATGCGTAAAATTTTGGGGCTTAACGGATTAAACACAAAGACCTTTTTGCCTTAGGTGTAAAAGGAAAATATTGTATAAACTATGCTACTATCACGCAATCAAAATGCCACTATTACGCATTTAAAAATAGCATATTTGCGCACTGTAAAGCCACCTTTACGCAGACAAAATTTCAGTTCTCGGTTGTTCGTTTTAATTGTTACATTAAGAAAAGTCAGATACAAAACATTCTTATTATCTTATCTTATATAAATCTTATTGTATTTAATGTAGCCAAAATAATTTCAGATAAATCGTTTCTCATTATATTTCCCGTTTTAATAGGATATACTGCACTTTAAAATGCCACCACAAAGCTCAGCTATTTGAAATTTACGCACTAACATTCTACCTTTACGCACAAAAATATTTGTCTTGTCAGGCCGGTTTGACTGACTAAATAGGACAGGCGCTTCATATGTGAGTCTTCATAGCTGTCACGAGTTGAAGCTACATATTGAGATACAACAAGTTTAATTATTAAGTTGATTGTCGCTAAGGGGCTATCGATTTATGATATTAAAGCATTATTAATTAATTTAATTCTTCTTTTAGATATGTGTCTACAATAGTGGAGTATAAATATAATTTTCCGTTCATAAGTGCCAACATTCTGTCATAAATAGTATTCCTGTTGTCAAAATCATGCAAGTGCATTAGTGAATATTTTCTATTGTACTTGTGTTTTAACTCAGCTGTAAGTGGTCACTGTTTAAGGTGATCAATGTAAACAGTAATCTTACGATTGGAGTGCATTATCTGATCCGGTTATTAAACTTAACAATAGCAACTTGTGAATAATACTGTATGTATGGTAAAATGCGTAAAACGTTTAATGCTATGATGTATAATTCATCATAAAAGTGTCATTAAGAAATTCCATTGTATTATTTGTCAAAAAAACAAACACTGTCGTCCCATATCCACGCCTGTGTGTCCCTGTGTTTGCGGATGTGGGGGGCAGGCTGGAGGTGGTGGGCCGTACCTGGACTCGCGCCTCCGTCAGGTCGATCTTGAGAGCCAGCTCCTCGCGCGTGTAGATGTCCGGGTAGTGAGTCTCGGCGAACACGCGCTCCAGTTCCTTGAGCTGCGCGCTGGTGAACGTGGTGCGGATGCGTCGCTGCTTCCGCTTCTCGTTGAGGCCGCCGTGGTCCGTGAAGAGCTTGTAGGGCACTGCGGGTGGGGAGATGGCGTTAGTGGGACACGGTCGGAGCTGAAGTCGTTCCGCGTGGAAAAAGCATCAGGCTCCGATTGTGTTATGCGCTGATTGGCTGTGGAGCGGATCAGCGTTGACCCGTGATGCGTTTAATTGTTCAAGTTAAACTAATTGTTGCTCAGATTGGGGCTCAACTTCGCAAACTTGTCATAATGCTGCTGTCGCGTGTTGCTACTGTAACTCCAATTCAATAATGAGCTTTGGTCTTTGGTTATCTAATTATTCGCCAAGCTTTATGTCTCATCGCAAAGTAAATAAATTACGCCTATCATTTTGGCAGCTTAAGATAATTCTGTTGGCGGTTTTGGGTGTGACTGGGATACTATAACCCCGTAACCGAATTACCTCTTGCCTGCAATCGCTTCTAACGTGATAAATTCTTTCATTTGTGTAAGCAAATTTCGTTTGGTAAATACTAAACACATTTCCATTTTCAAATGCAATCAAGGCGAGCTATAATACCGCTGCGGAGACGCTTACCTGCGGCGTACGGGCTGCTCTGGTGGTCCCGCAGGGTCCCCAGGCTGCACGAGCCCGGCGTGAGCGAAGGACAGCCCGAGGTGGCCCCGAACGTGGTCCTGATGGGGTTGTACTGGAAGCCGCTGGCCTGGCTGCACGAGCTGAAGTCCGCGTAGGCCGACGCGAGGCTCGACGTGTCCATCCCGGCCATACAAGACTCGTAGGCAGAGGAGTTCAGGTAAGAATACTCCATCTTATACATTGGAGAAGGCAAGTGGAGACCCGAAATCTGCACCTCGAAAATAAATACAAAGAAAAAAACACCCGAACTGAAGGGGAAAAAAACACGAGCAGGAGACGCGAGTGGACGCTGCCTACTGCTGCTGCTGCCTCTGAAGTGGAGGTTTGGCGCTTTTGCTGTGGACTTTGAAAGGAGGCTGGACCGTGGCGAGATGTGCACTGCTCAGCGCCTGCTCCAAAACTGGCCTGCTTTATAGGAACCTAGCCCTGTTTTATGAAAAGCCCCCTAAGAGCCGCCTAGCCCGAGGTCTCTAGAGCATATAGTCCTCATAATAAACTTGGCTCTTTCCGCTTGGACAATAGCAAAGCGTTTGGTCTTATTGCTAGCGCTTTTTTACATGACAATAACTCATCAGTCTATTGGGCTGGCACTGGGGGCCCGGGCTGTCCAACCTCCCTATCATTGATCCCCCTGCATCTCTAATTAGAATTTAATACCACGCCATTACGCAGCCCCCCACCCCCACACCCACACCCTCTTCTTCCCTCCACATCCCCCCCGCACACCCCGCTCCTCTCCAACCACCATCTTGCCCTTTAATTCAATCACACCACTTGGAAATAATGAAAGTTGGGTGACGATTCTCCCTGATCCAATTTGCTCCAAGCTTTTAAGCCTTTTAAGCGAGCGTATACCTTGGGCAGGGTTTCACAGAGTATTCCCCCGCTGCTGTGCGCTCTCTGCCCTTTCTGCTCTAGCTGCATCCACCACGCAAGACTACTGCTACTACTATCGCTTCTTGGCTCCACGTACCTGCGAATCAAAACACAGACTTATCATTGCTCTTATCCCATAGACTTCGAAGCCACGCTGTATCCAGTATGGCGGCCAAAGAGAGGGTCGAAAAAACTCAATTTGGTCAATAACATCTGGGCACCTGTCCACAGTGCAACTGTCTATTCTAATGCAATGTGGCTCCAGAAATAAACGAGATTCTGAAACAATGATTACTACTTACACCTCTACTTTCTCTCTTTGAATAGCATGTACCTTTACGCACATGCAATACAGTTCTCAATATTTTACGCATCGAAACTGACACTTTTACGCATTAGAAATGTCACTTTTATGCACACACAGTGGAACAAATAAGCAGTTACAGTTCATTTTTATGCGTTTAAAATGACAGTTTTACGCAGCAGAAATACTATCTTTACGCACGCACAATGGCAGCTGACCGTGTGTAAAAGTCAGCACTCCAAATCTAATATGCCAAAATACATTGAGTCGAGATGTCATTCCTAATTTTGCATTTTGATATTTTATTGTTATGGATAGTTGGGCTATTAAAACGAAATATGTATTGCTGTTTCTAGTCAAAGGCAGATGAATAGTAAAATTCAAATCCAAACGCTTCAAAAATGCAATATTTTGAAGTAAAATGAAGGAATTTCCAAAGACTCCAGTCTCTCCTCGCCCTGCTCCAGCACATTCCTCTCTAAACTTCCGCGTGTGTTTTTTATGATTCAAATGAGTGCGTAATCTTCTTTATTACGTTCATTATTCCGTTTATTTGCCAAATAACATCTCGGTAATGAAAGTAACGAAGTGGCGAGGCACTGGTCGGACCTCTCAGGCTCTGTATTGGCTCAGTGCTTTAATTCGGTTTGGGGTGTAATCAGGTGAAGCGCACGCTTTTACGCGGCGCTCGCACACTTCCTTCCACTCGCCGAGTTCAAGTCCTGAGCTCTGAGCTGCCTCAATTAGAGACGACACCAAAAGACGTAATAGGAATAATTGTGCGTAATGACATTTAGTTCTATTTGTGCCACGTTGGTCCCGTCGGAGTGATGGATTTAATGGCATTTTATCACAAGCATAGCACTCAACAAATTATAATATACAATATTTATTATGTGCGCAATCACAATATGATTTGTTTAATCGTTTATTTGTTACATATCCAATGTGACATAACTGATATGAATGCGTATTGACATATGTGGTTGCTGTTGCTGGTTTAATAAACCCCTATGTTTATTTTATAGTAGTATTTCTATTATATGTTTATAAGCAATATGAGAGCATAAAAAAAAAAAAAATGTTACATACACTAATTTATTTTGCTCAAAACGGCTATCTTTTCATAAAAGGCTGGTTTATGGTATATGTTTGTAAAGTATAAAGTCTCCAATAACCATTAGATAAGAAATAACTTGCCATGTTTAATTTAGTAATTAAATAAGTAATTTGGAAATGAATTTAGTTTATTGAGTTTTGTAACGTTTTGACAACAAAACAAAAAAATACGATAATAATAATAATAATAATAATAATAATAATAATAATAATAATAATAATAAATAGTCATGTTTAACAACATATCTGGTTTCAAATAGTTCAGCCTATTCAGCCTATATATATATATATATATATATATATATATATATATATATATATATATATATATATATATATATATATATATATATATATATATATTAATATTCTCTTATTTTGGTAATTAAGGAGCTTTTGTGGTACACGTTGTCAATAAAGTATAAAGTCAATAAAAATAACCATTGTCATGTTAAATGGATATAAAGATTTAAGGTCGTTGAACATAGAGGAAAATGTTTTTTTTTTTTTTATTGTATTTTCTCACGTCTATAGCTGTAGTTCTCATGTCACAGCTCTAGGCCTTGATGCTAAAGCCAAATATTTAGTTGCCATTTTCACTTGATACATTCGGATTTAAAACGTGCCCGAACGCATTTATAACACCTCTATGTTTTGTGCGCGGAGCCGTCAGGTGCAGCTCCTAAATTATTTGTTAAAATAAAGCGCAGCCTCCATCAATTTCTCCAGCACAATCGCTGCCGCTCCTCAGTGTGTTTTTCCCTTTCTTCGCTGTGTACATTGTCTTCTCACAGATCAACCCGTTCCCTATTATGTAAATCTTTTCTTTGGGATTTCTTCTATACACACACACACACACGAGCTGGGACCCAAAGTTGTAGCAAATGCTTAATTTGATTATTGGAAGCAAAGAGCCAAATGGCGCAGCGTCCTCCTTCCACGCGTCTGGCGGCGAGAAAAGCCACCATCTCTGACCAATAATCTAATAATGCTCAAAGGAACGACCAGCCTTTTCTGATATTTCGCCGAGGCAAATACAATTAAAGCTTTTAGCCACCAGCTTCTTTCACTCTTTATTCTGGTGCTCTATAGCGCCTTCACCAAAGCGCACCAGCCATTCACACGGCCGCTTTTTACTCTCAACATCTCATTCATTTCACCTGCTTCTCTGCGTCATGTTTGTGTCATGTGTTTGTGTAAAAACCGCGCCGCGATCCAGCTGGTCACATCTGTAGATTTTTCACCTATGCCAACCTTATGGCAAATCAGTGTTTCATAAGCTTGGCCATTTTGCAGGATATGATTCAGCACGCAAATATTGTACATTTGTTGCTTTACATGTGGCAATTAGCTAAGAAAGAAAACAACATCATTTTAAAAAGCATCCCCGAAACTCAAAACATTGCTACAGACTGGACTCTAAAACATAACTTGCAAGGTTTATATAAAATGGCATAGATGCAAAAATGGTTTCCAGTTTTATACTATAAAATAGGCTTCATAAAAACTGGGTTGGGGAAGAGTTCCTTTCGTCACCAACATTTTAACACGTTTTTTTTTTTTTTTTTTCCGTTTTTTTAATACCGAAAAAGTATTTGTGTGAGTCAATGGGCTTAGTGGCTGCTTTGAAAATTGAGAGGAAACAAAGCTTTGATTAAAAAAAATGCCCAAATAGCATGGAAATACACAGTGCTATAGGAAGAAAGAATATAAGCCAAAAAGCAATATAATAACAAATTATTTTTATTAAAAAATGTCATAATTTGCCACATCAGGACATTCCACTAATACTGTATGGTATTTTGTATAATATTAAAAAATCAAAAACAAAACAAACTAAAAAAAAAAAAGTAAAGATGGTTATGGTTTTCTCAGGGGTCACTACAGTAAATCATCTGCATATGAATTACATATTGCTTTGGAATAGGTATAATTTAAACTGGCAGCGCTATAAAAATATACTTATAATTACACTATAGATATGCTTTTTACGAAATGGCTTTATTTCAATGTCTATGCTTTCATTTCTGTATTCGGGCTATACAATGTATACCCGGAAAGCTATCTAATATTTGTGACAAACTTATTTACGAGCAAGGTCTTGACACCACTGCTTTTAACTTAAGCGTAAAAGCTCTCGGCCCGTGCGTAAAGCTTCACCTACAGCGTGATTTACAGTAACATAATGGCCCCCTAATTCAACTTAAGCGCTTGTTAATCTCTAATTATGGGCCAAATAAAGGCTCGGGCCATATGCAGTCACTTAAATAAATCAGAGCAAATGCGCTCGGTGCGAGACCTCTAAACTCCCCTCAGCAAGTGTCCGCACAAAAGGCGCGATACAGCGGCAACTCCTCTCCATTTAGTGCGCGCTGTCGTTGCTCGGCGCTGTCGGAATGTGGCTCGACAGCGCGGACAAAACGGAGGAACAAAATGCTATTGTCTCTGGATGGATTGGATGGATTGGGTAAATACGCTGCCCCCCCCCAAAAAAGAGGAGTGTAAAAAGAAGAGAGAGAAGGATAGAAGGGGAGGGTCCTGCTGTCACCTTTCAACGCCGACGTCTCACTCAGCGCGTAGCCTGAGGAAATCCTATACGCTTATCAAAACGCGTATTAATAAGGCCGCGTGCAGCAGGGGAGGGGAGGGATGGAGCGGCATCAAAAATTCATTTTGGGGGATGCTCTCGTGGCGGTTTAGCGTGATGTCTCAATCTGACAGGAGACCCCAATACTGACGCTGCACTTCCAATTTAATAATTCATACACTTATATTGTTTTTGCACATCAAATCGGGAGCAGGTTGTATATTGTATCTATACACATCAGCTTCTACACCGCGTTTTCCTTATATACAATACCTATAGGCTACTTCTCATGATTTATATTCCAGATACTTGCATTTTTACTCTTTCATCTTGCTAGCACTTTAATAAAGTAGGCATATAGGAGGAACCCATTATTACCAAAAAAAAAAAATAACAAGTGCTGCTAAAAATATACATATATTTATGTATGTATGTGTGTTATATATAAACAAGATATGGTATGCTAGACAAGGCAGTGAAATAACACATCCTAGTGCATTAAAGAAGTATGGCAATAAAATATAAATGTTGTCATGACCTAGTGAATCCTGCCATGTTTCATTGTCATATGACCAACGTTACAATAAACTGTGCTTTTGTTTATGTTATAATGTGCTAATTTGGGGATTAAAAAAAAAAAAAAAAAACTATTGAAGAGAGCCAAAAATGTATAATCATTGTGAGTGAGATATGATATTCTGTATGTTCCACTTCCAAAAGGTAATAAGCTATATTTGGACTTCATATAACCTGCTTTATGCTGAACCATAACTGCTAGAGAACAGTTCATGGACTATTGTTTGAATGACATAAACAGTAAGCTCTATATGAAGTCAGGTGAAATGAAGCAGGGTAAAACTAGATGTTGTTCCGGGACGCTGCGTCAAAAGGCGCGTCGCGTTTCCCTGGCGCACAGATGGAAAGTGACATCTGGAGAAAAAGGAAATTCAATTAGAAGCTGGTGTCTTCTCTCAGAGTCTGCCAGAAGAAAACCCACACAACAGGTCACGTGTGTCTGCGCCTGCAGCCTCCCCGCTCTGTGTTTTAGTCAGGCTTTTCACCTGGTGCGTAACGCTGTTGCTGCATGGCACACAACAAAGCCCAGTGTCTATCGTTTCTGGTCTGGGGTTTCTCTTTGTTTCTGAAATACATCTGTGGTCAAATATGATCTGAGCATATGTCAATCACCACATTACAAAAAGCTAATGCGTTAGATTTTTGCTGCCGCGTTCAACGCCAGTTTAACAAGCTTTCTTTAGTCTATTAGGGAATAATAGGATTCATTTACAAATTGTACAGTGCGCTTTCGCTGGGGCCCGCAGCCTTTATCTGCTCTTCCCCAGTGACCAAAGAGCAGCTTTGGATTAACATAAAAATCTTATTCCGGTGGATAAGATTAGGAAACATATTACCCTCAGACGCGGCCTTGGCACGAGCGCGAGCCAGGCAAGGAATCAATTACTAAATGACTTCAACCTCTAAGTCGACATTAACGCAGAGAAATGCCATCGACCGCTCGTGAAATAAGATTTCGCAAAGATGTGATCATTAAATCTCTTGCCAGTGTTCAAGAATTTGATTCATAAAATCGTCTGAAATGAGATAGAATTAAATTCTTATCGGGGCTCTTGTCATCGTTTCATCCCTCGCTGTTTAACGTTGGTCAATGGCCTTCATGAGATTTCCCCTGTAAATAAACTTAGTAATTCAATCTGCCTCTCCACGACACATTGTTGGCTTGTTATTAATTTATTGCAGCGGGGAAGCCAGTGCTGCTGGGATATGTAGGCGAATGTGGGCTCTGCTGCAGCTTTGCAACTACACTCGCTTCAGTTTAGACTTAGAAGCTTGCTTATTTATTTTTTTATCCAATTATTCATAGTAATAAAAGACAAGAGCTGTGTCTAAATAAACTGACAATGCAACGGAGTGAAGCAAATTCTCTATTATGCCAAAGAGGCCTTTGTAGCTAGTGATGCTAATAGCTAATATGAACGTCATAAAGCAGTGGAAGATATTCATTAGTCCACTTATTTCTGCTATGCATATAGGTCTAACACACATTGTTTCAAATATCCAAGCTGGCCCTGTCTAACCTTTTTTAATCCAAACTGTATGTTCATCTGTTTTTATTCAATTCAGCATCAGTTGTATTTATAGCCTAATATCACAACAGTTGTCTCAAGGGGCTTCACAGGTATAGACATAAACAATTGTATAAGGTATGTTTGAATATTCACAGTATAAAAAAAAATATTATTAGTTGTGTATACTCTCTTTTCAGATTTTGATAGTGTAGCCCTTGTTGGTTTTCCTGAAGACCAAAGGTGATGGAGGTGAAAGAGGACGTAACGTTTGTTGGTGTGAGAGAAAAGGATGCAGAGGATAGGGTTAGATGGAGGCAAGGGAAGAGCCGAAAGGAAAAGAAGAAAAAGCCTTCATTGGTTTTCAAGTCGCTTAATGCATTTTTATGCATTTACCTTCTCTCCACACTCTGCTCTTTGTTCTACCCATCACTTAACAACTAGTAACCATAAACTAACTGTAAATGTTACTGGCAAAGTGCTGCACAACTTGAATGAGTAAGTGCCAAAACTAACTGAGGTTTCAGAATGGAACAAGGTTTTGGGGGTATGTTTTGCATCTGAGTGATGTGCAATGTAAAAATCCCAACCAAAACCCTGTTTCCCCCTTAGTTGCAGTCTCTGTACTTTGGCTTATAGGTTTCATCAGGTAAGCCATATAATATTTTATGCACATTAGTCTAGCAGGGGATAAAAAGTGGAGTACGCTTTTATTCATAAGTCAGGCTTGGTGCTGCTTCCATCTTTGTGTATTTCCAGTCCAACCTTTGGCATACTTGTAGAACATAGTGTCCACTGCCCCTACACAAGTTCACCCTCACGCCAAAGCTCCACAGTGACTTTCAGGGCGAACTGTCCAGACCCTCATCTGTCAGTGTGTCCTCTGTGGCCTTCCGTGCCTTTCACCCTCTGGGGTCAGCTCATATTTTATTTTTTTCTACCCAGTCTACTCCATGGCCCCCACCTCCACAACTGTGGCACATTAGCAATTGACAATGATTAGCCCCAGCCTCATAAATCAGCTGCGTGACCCGTTATTATTGTTGAATTGAATAGCTGTTGGGGAAGTGAGGGTCAGTGTCATTAACTCTACCCCCTCGTCCCTCCTCTCCCTCCCTACCTCCCTCCCTCCTCTTCAGCGCACCAACCCCACCCACCCACGGGCCCCCTGAAGGCATTTGGCCCCTGTATACAAGGACCTGCTGGCTAATAATGCTGCGCGCCCAGGCTAAAAGCTTAATCACACTGCATTAAGCGGCGGACAGCGGGCCTTTGTGCGCACCGAGCGTTACTGGAATGAAGCGATTAATGGCGATGTGAGCGGCAGGCGACAAGGCGGCGCGCGGTTCGGATGATGGAGCGCTTTTTAATGTCCACGAGCTCCGAGAGGAAAGGAGGGTGGGCGGCAATTACAGTAGGCCGTGTTCCCCTCAATCCATCATAACGTGTCAAGGTCATTGTGCGAGATATTGATTATTATTGTTATTATATAAAAAAAGCATTGTGATGTTGAGTAGCGCATTAGAATATGCAAAAGTGCGCATGTAAACACCTGCTATACATTTCTAAAGCTGCTAATTTGTCTCGCTTTTTTTTTTTTTTTTTTTTTTTTTTTCTGGCGTCGCCCAACCTCTATGTCATATTTCTTTTGAGTGCGTTATGACGCGTGTGGCATAGGGTGATGTAGCCTGCAGCCTCCATCTGCATAAAGGCACCAGTCTGCGCTTTGCCCTGTTGTTCAACGTGAAGGATTATTTACATTTAGGCAAAAGAGCACCGGTTAATAATATGCAACATGCTGGGACAAGTGTATATTTAGAAAAGGAACAGAGACACAATAAGTCATTCAGCAGCACAAGCGTCAGGGCGTGCGTAAAGGCTGCGTTTAAAGGTGCACTGTGCATTTTCTTATTTATTTGAGAGTAGAATATTGATTAAAAGCTTTAGGTTTTATTATCAAGGATTTTATGATGAAGGCAAGCTTTTGATATCATTTCAAAATCCAGTTCTAATAAAGGACACTCCCATTGATTGTTGGCCCACCTGGCTGGTCAACACTGAACCCAAGGATGGGAGTAAACTTTTGGATACACAAATGGAGAAAAGGAGAGCAAAGAGAAGCATGCAGATAAAAATAAATACTCCTGCTCTAGACCCCTATCTGCACCAATCTGAGGAACACATACACACACACAAAAAAAAAAGATTTAGCAGATAATAAAAACCTCAAACAATCTGAAACAACAAATTATGTTTCTATACCCTTCATCATTGTCCATATTCACATACAGTATCTCTCCCAGGCTCTGATCAATAATCTTAAAGGATAACTCAATAACTTTTTTATTTTACATAAGTTGTGATGGTTTAGCAAATTATTGTGAGGAGAATAAAGCCCTTGGTGTCTCTGGGCTGAAAAAGATACTTGGAAGTATGAGCGCTGCCAACCCAGTGTCAAAGAAGTCTCAGGTCTCACAAGAAAGTGGCACATCGCGGTTAGCCAAACAACAAGCTGGCAGTGGCTTTATTTCTCGATTTCCATCATGGCAGAGCGGCAAAATGGCAGAAAAAACTTTATATGGATATAGTGAGGGAGAAACAAAAGCAAAGCCAAGGGATCACAAAAGGAGTGGACTTGTGAGTATTTATGATAGTGCTTTACTCTGAAATGTAGGGGCAGCACCACAAAGGTTGGGTTAGGGACCAACGTCCTCAAATCTATATTGGTCATCACCGATAACAGACTTGTTTTATTTAAAAAACAGTCAAAAAAGTTATAAAGTGAGGGCCATAAAAGTGGCCAGTTGCCCAAAAGTAACACCATCCAGTATGGGTATGGGTTTTTCTTGAATTAGAGGAAACTTAATTTAACCTTATTTAACCTCATACTGATAATTTGCACATGTCATATGGCAAAGATTACTAATGCAAAAGGTAATAACCAGAAGGACTCTGCGTTTATTTCTAACATAAAGAATATGCTTTTATAGTCAGCCCATAATTAGAAAGTACAATAGGTACACACTAATGAGTGCAATTAGCCATATCCTTAATACGCATAATACATTTGATTTGATCTCAGTAATTTTTAATCATGTTTACTCTCATTACATTCCAGGTTCATACTGGAGATATGTCATGTATTAAATGATCAAAGTGTTTACAGCATCTAACAACGTTACAGACACGCTGATGTGATTTGAGGCGCACATGGAAGAATGGAGAAGTCTGATAATGTCACTATAGTATTTAACGGTACACTACAGTAAAAGTTTCCATCATATAACAGCATAGGTTCAAAACTGGACTTCTTTGTCACTGCTGAAATTTAGAGCTTACCTTAAGCAGTGTTTCCCAACCAGGGGTACAGGCACCTCTGGGGTATGTGAGCAATTTGCAGGGGATACTTGGAATTATTTCATAATTTGATAAGGAAATATTTGCTATTTTCATATTAAACTATTGACATTTATGAAAAACAAGCTCAAGTGTCTTGTTTAGTTAGGAAATAGAAGGAAAAACTACTAAAAATATTATTTGACAGGCCTATTATATTTTGTTACATATTTTTAGTTTTATTAATAGCTGGTTTTAAGAAGTTTTTTAAGTGCTGATTATTTTTTATTACTTTGTGTTGTAGTAAATTTAGTTTTTTATATTTTGAACATAAAATAATAATTGTTTTGTTATTTTGATTTATTATTTTGTTGTTCTGTTATATTATTATATATAATTTTTCATATTTATTGTTATTTTTATTTTCAAAGCAAAAAATGCCAGAGAATTAGTGATATTAAAAGATATTTATAAATGCCATTGTACAAATAAACACATAGGTTTTATAGCGTATAAAGACCTTTTGAAACATATATGAGTGAGGGAGTACTCGCGGCATGAAATGATGATGATGATTTTCTGTGGTGTATCCAAACAGGAAATGTGGAAAGGAAAGAAGATTGTTTGTGCTGTTTTGCTGTAAGCTTAACTAGCAGCAGAGCAGATTAATATACAGTATAATCAGCAGCCACTAACTTAATGTCAACAAACAGTGCAGACCAACAGTCAGACCTTTCCATATCGGCTTGGATTGCCCAAAGCCTGAAGTACATGAAATATTAAAAATGATGATTTCTATTGCTGATGCAAATGCTGTTAGGTGATTAAACCTTTATGAAAATATGACCATCCATTTAAACATCAGTCTAATCTGGTGAACTGTCAACAAAACTTCCCCAGATCCTCCCCACACTTTGTCACCAGTGTGGCCGCCCTGTAATCCCATCCATAATGACAGCACTGGGTGATTTATGTTGCCATGACAACCATCCACTGGGCTGGCCTGTTGATCAATCACACATAATTCAATTGGACTGAATCTTAAAGAAGAGCCAGATGGGAGCCATCAGAGCCAGTCTATACCACTGCAGCCTCTGATTCACTTCCTGTTCCCAGAAGGCCGCTCTCCACCTCTGAAGGATGAGGACAAGCCATAGAGCTGGAACATGTAGAGTGGACTCACATTTTCATTGTATGTACAGTATCTGTGGTGGAAAAGATGTTCTTGACTTGCCCTAGCATTTCACTTTGTTTCTTCAAAGTCAGAGTATACAGCAATAAGATATTGTTGCTTACACATCCAGGCATCATTAAACAATTAAAAGACCACCTTCTGCAAATTATAAAATTCTATTTGGCATTTTAAACAGAAAAGTCCTCTTTTATTATAAAAGTAACAGAACTGTAAATTAATAAAGGGACTTTATTGAGTAATTTGTTAATATCATTAGATGTAAAGGACAATACTCTGAACCCAATGTTTCCTTTAATCATTTTCATAATGTATTTATCCTTTAGAAAATAGATCTTTATTTGTATTAGAACAGTACTGTATTTATTCTATATAGGTACAGTATATGTATTGTGTGCAGTATATCTAGTGTGACTCAAATCTTCATATAGAATAAAACACACACAGGGAGTAAGTTATTAATATTATATTGACAAATGTGGAGGTTCATGGGAACCAAGCGGAGGTTCATGGAAACCAAGCGGAGGTTCATGGGAACCAAGCGTTCTGAAGCCTCAGAAACTCAGCTCTAGAAAATACAGAATTATATGCATGAATGAAACAAAACACAACTCCAGGTATGTTTTTATGAGTTTGTTGTTGAGGAGAACAAAATTATAACATGGAAGAATGTTCAATAAAGTAAATTTTGTATAATATAGCCCCTTTAACATGAAGGAAGGATACCATTTTTTGGAATTAGGATCAACCACTTGCATTTAAAACTAGATAAAATCTAAACTGAAGAAACCATGCAGTTTAACTATAAGGGTTCTGATGTGTGGAATCAATGTATGTTTCTAAAAATGTCATTAGTGAATACATGGAATAATATTTTGAAGGTGCATCCAATAACTATAGATGTCCAAAGACAAGCATTGGTGACGCTAAATTGCCCCTAATGAATGAGCATGAGAGTGACTAGTCTGTCTGTCTCTGTGTCAACCTGCAACTACCTGACCATTGTTATAGATGCATATACCTGGTCCAGTAAAGCCATAGCTGCAGTCAAACTATTCTAAGCCACCACTCACTCCCTCTCTACATCTCCTATTTCTATGCACTCCATCCTCCCCACCTCGCCTCCCCTGTGGAAGCTTGACGTGACAAATAGCTGGATCTGCACTTTTCTGCAGCAAAAACCAACATGGCCCTCATCATCGCCGGGTGCAAATCTAATCAGAACACGCCCAGAATCCCCCGGCCGCCCCATGATGAATTGGCATATTAGGAACAATGTTTATGCATCAGGCCAGCACTCTCCTGCAAATGACAGTAAATTGCCTCTCAGACAAATCTCTGGCCTGGGATCCTCCTGACTGTAGGGATGAATTGAAGCTCAGTGGATCCCTTGGGTTCCAGGAAATCTTGTCAAGGAGACTGGATGATGAGTTGGTCCTAATTGCCATGCAGAGACTCGCAGTTAGCTTTCTGGTCAATTCAGCTCATTCTGTGCATTTTGTAAACTTCAAGGTACATGCAGCTAAAAGGCCAAAATGTGCTAACATTGCTGAAAAACTAAAACATAACTTAACTTCAAGTATTATAAAATATAAATGTTTATTGTAAGTAATATTTACACATTTATTGTAAACGCCTTCTGGAATGCTACTACAACAATATACAGCATATTGCAGAACTTATGGCCATACTCTAAAGCAGTGATTCTCAACTGGTGGGTTGGGACCCAAAGGTGGGTCACAGAACCATTTTCAATGGGTCGCAAGCCCCCCCCCAAAAAAAATCATAAAAAAGTTACTGTTACATCGAAGATTGAAGTGCTGCTTAATTCTCTTCAAAGCACAATTTCTTTCAGTATTTACAGTACCACTGAAAAGGTCATCAGAGGAAAAGTACATTTTGTTTACTTGAATCCTTTTAAATTGCACTTTTTTATTTCCTATATTTTAGTTTTAAATTAAACTGCACCTGAAAGAATGTAGTTCCCTCTCTAACATACCCACTTGTTGTTAAATGTGTTCTTTTTGTGTTGGGGAGCTATGATATTCTGACATCATTCTCTCTCAGGTTCATTTGATAAAAACAAGCACTTAACTATTCTAGCAACAGCTGTGGCTGCTTACACTGTGAATTAGTGCAAAAATAAAGATGCAAATAAAGAAAATAGAAAAAAATGATACACAAAAAAATTACACTGCATTAAAATATTTTTTAAGAGGTGAGATAATTACTCAATTGCACTGGTAAAAGTTAAAGCTAAGCTAGATATTGATGTGTTTCATGTGATTTTCCTTATCTCTTGCCTTATTTGGTTAAGAATGCATAGCCAGTGCTCCCTTTCTCTTAATTCAATGTTGACAGGCTGTGAAGACAACAACCAGTGAGAGCATCCCCTTCTCAAGACCTCTCTTTTTGCAAGCATGAGATTCGCCAAAGCTTCTGGTATGTGCAGTTCATTATCATCTACTCGGAAGGCTCAGAACACTCGGTTTCACAAAACTTCACCTATTCCATGAAGCTCCACCCACTCCAAGAAGTACTGACCAATCAACAAGCCCTCTACATCCAGTCTGCTCTCATTCCTTTAGCAAAAAAAAAAAACTAACTAAAAAAACAAACAAACAAAAAACAAACAAAGAAACAAACAAAACAGTGTACAGCTCTGTTTCCACTGACTCCTCATAACTATTTTTTTTTATTTTGTAGTAAAATGGCATCATACAAAAAGTTTAAGGAAGTAAAAAGCTTTGTATTTTTTCTCTGATTGTGTTTGAAACAGCACAACATAGCTGCCCTCTGCTGGTCTTTACCTGTTTCTTTATGGCACTAGTAGAGTACTTATTGGAAACTCTGTTTTTGCTTTGAAAGGTTGTAAAACAATGCTGTGCAACAATGCAGTGTAATGCAGTTCTAGTGGTGACCAATATTAGTTTCTCTAATGCAAAAAAAAGGCCTACTTTCGCATAAGTTCACATACTTCTTTATTGCAAATGTTATATGATATCTTTCGTTTTCCTTGGATATTTAGCTTTTAATACACCTCAAATGTGCCACTGATGTAGTGAGCTCATGATGCGTGGAGTTAGCGGTTCATATAGGTTCAATATAAGTTAGCGTCAGTGTAAGTTGGTCTACCCCATCCTGGTCTGGACCCATATTGGAGAGTGAAAACCAATCGCCCTGGGCTGATATAGAGTAGACAGAAGACGAAGCGAACCGTAAGAGGGAGCAATATCGCTAATGTGATCAAAGAAAATGGAGGTGGGATGAGAGCCACAGCCCTGAGATGTGGATTCGCCGGCCGAGGCAGAGGTGACAGCATGATGAAGTTTTGATTGGATTTGTTGGCGTAGAGGCAAAGTAGCCCTTAATCACTCGCACTCGCATGTTGGATATGAAATTGATAGGCAATATGTTCATGGGGAAAATCTCATTGGTAGCAGTGGCAGTGGTAGTGAAGAGTATCATGTTCTACCAAAGACCCAGGACCACAACAAAAGGAGTTAAAACATAGGCCTCATGAATGGACACATTTGCTTAAACAGGACACAAACGGACAGCATGATCTATAGGAGTGGACAGAGGTGGAAGAAGTTTGTTATTGCTTATGGAGAAGTAAAAGTACTGGTTCTACTACTACTACTACAAATGGTATTATCACTGCTACTACTATTTCTTGTCTTCTTGCGACTTTTCCTTTCCAGGTTTGCCACAGCAAATTATCTGCCTACTGAAATGTAGTGGTTTATATTTGGCATTGTTTCATGCCAGATGCCCTTCCTGATGCAGCCTTCTTCATTTACCCAGGCTTAGGACTGGCACAAAGAGTACACTGGTTTGTGACCCCCTGTGGCTGGATTATCACTACTACTGCTGATCCTACTGCTACTGCTACTACCACTAAAAATCCCTGTACTACTAGTACTACCATTACTCTTACTGCTACTGCTGCTACCACCACTACTACTACTACCACTACCACTCAAAGTACATGTTCTACTGTTACTACCATTACTACTACCGCTACCATTACTACCATTCAAAATCCTACTACTACTACTACTGTTACTACTAATGCAGCTACTACTGTTACTGCTACTACTACCACCATTCAAAATCCCACTACTATTACTACCAATGTGGCTAGTACTACTACCACTGCTACTACTACCACTCAAAATCCAAATCCCTGTACTACTACCATTACTACTACTACTGCTGCTACTACTGCTACTACTACTACTACCACTCAAAATCCCTGTACTACTACTATTACTACTACTGCTGCTACCACTGTTATTACTATTAGAACCTATTTTGCCACTAAGGTAAAAAAAAAAATATATGTATATATATATATATATATATATATATATACTTTTGTTTATTTTATCATTGTCAATTGTCTAGAGTGGAAGCTTTTTATGTTTCTTAAAAATATACTTTAAAAATATTTTGGGGAAAATGTGTGTTTCTTCCAAAAATGCACTTAAAGCTTTAATCGGAAATACACAACACCCTCTCCTCAAGACATTATAATAATGTGAGTAAAAGATAATGAGAATAAATTACTTATATAACTTAGCTTCAGTTTGTGGAGAATCCTTTTACTTTTATAACTTCCAACAAACATTCTTCCATTCTTCCAACAACTTCATTTTTTAAAATCCCACTTAATATTTTCAGTAAATCTGATGACTTAGAAGGCCACAGTATATTTTTGTGTTCTTGAGAAATCCTTAAAATATTTGAGGAGTTGAATATTTTAGGTCACAACTGTACGTACACTGAGTAAAAATAATACCATACTTTCCACTTCTTGTTGTGGACAATGGAAAAAGTGGATAGAAAAACTAACATAGTAAGCAGCAATAATAATACAATAGGTGTACCTAATGATTTATACAGAAATGCACTGGCAAAACACTTTTACTTTCCAATCCAATTATTCTTCCTTTATGCACTGTGCTCATTCAGTGTGACATCTTTACAAAGGAAAGCTTCATCTGCAGAGCCCAGGCTGCCAATAACAACTGTACACTTTATTGGAGCATTGCAAGCATAAGCAAAAAGACTGTACATAGATTGGCAGAGAGAGTACAGAAATGGAAACTGTCCAACTAGGCCCCACGGCTATATTTGTTCTTACAGTCCCTTAAAACATTCACATTTTGATGTCCCATTTATGCACACAAAAAGATGAGCTACTTTCTCCTTTCTTCCTGTGTACTGACATTCAACAAAAAGCTATTGGATTCTTCTGTGACATTAAATATGCATTGCTATGAAATATATATAAGAAAGGTCGAATTAAAACTAAAAAGAAGGAAAGTCCTTTTTTGGCTGCTCCCTATCTTTCATCAAATCATCTGATTCACTATGGGTTTTTATGCTGGATGTCCTTTTTGACGTAACCCTTTTTTTAAAACCGGACTTGGGACTGGAACAAATTCAGGCCAGAGTGTGTGGCACAACACTGGGAAATCAAACCCCAAAAATACACCATAAAGACCAAAAGATATACCATGATCAATCTTCTCCTCCACCTTAGCTCCTTGGAAATATCAAATCCATTCTTAAAAGCTGTATGTTATTTTTATACTTATTTACAGTTGGTCAAAGTTTAGGATTAATTACAGTTTTAGTTGTTTTGTTTTGTTTTGTTTTGTTACAGTAATCAAAGCCAAAAACAATTTAAACACTCCACAGTATCTTTTTGTAATAATAACAACAACAATAAGAATAGTAATAATAATAAATAACACAATAATAATAATGATGCTAACAACAACAACAATAACAACCACAATAATAAAAAAAAATCCATATTTTCATAGCTTTGGTTTGTTTGTATGTTGGTCTGTTTGTTACCAAGATAACTCAAAAAGCAATGTTCAAATTTTCAAGAAAATCAGTTAGGGGTTTAGGGAAAAAATATATATATATATGTTTTTGGTCCAGAACAGTTTGGATCAGGAAATCTTGGACAAGTACTATCATCAGTGTGATAAGATAGGGCCAGTTTTGTCTGTTAGCCACATAACTCCAGCTTTACTCAATATTTACCAACACTGGATCCATAAACCATTATTTGTATTTTCTTTTTCACTTATTGCTCATTTCAATCACATTAGCTCAAACTCAACATCCACTTTGCGTCCCTTTTCTTTCCTAAAACCACTTCTCCCTCTGCCTCCATCTTTGGCCCACCCTCCTCGCCTGCTCGCCTGGCTGTGTTTGCAGGTTTGCATCTGAATCAGGGGCTTTGGCGGGGGCCCGAGCGCTTGGCCACGTGGACCGGATTGATGTCATTGTCTCGGCACACTGACCTTTGCTGTAATACCCACGGCAGACATCACAAACTCTCACATCAATTTGGCCCAATTGGATGTGGCATGTCCTGGCTAACTCAATTTGTGGAGAAATGCACCTGTCTCTGCTTTCCCTCCCTATAGATTTACTCTGAGGGCGGGGGGGAGGAGAGGGAGGCTGGTGCTAGGGAGTGTTTTTCTTTTTTTGCTGAGGAGTTCACTCTTTACCCCCCTCCTTACTCCAAAAACATCAACTCTTTACTATGAGCTTCTCCTTCTTTGCAGTGGCCAGCACATTCTCTGTGACCCTATGGAGGATTGAAGTTCTAAAGGTCCAGGCCTATTGCAGATTATTACTATTATTATTTTATTTTATTTTTTTTTTTTTTTGCTAGTTTTGTTAGCATTTTGCTTGTGTAATTTTTTGCTTAGTGTAATTTTCCCTTTATAATGCCATTGCATCATCTATTGTTGCTGTTTTTTGTTGTTTTGTTTGTTTGTTTCTCAAAAATTGTGTCTCTTATGATAAAGGAAATCCATATGTAAACCTTTTTTATATATAATTGGGTATAGACATTTGTGGTTTTGCAAAATGGCAAATTTTCTGGTGACCCAAATAAAAAATCAAAATTTGTAAACTGCTATATTAGTTTGTAAACAAAAGCAGACCCATAAGGTATTGTAAAATATGGCATGGTATAATACAGTATGTGTTGCATGGTATTAGAATACCATAAAACAACTGAATTTAATGCAAGTCTAGAGAATGGTAGTTATACAAATTATATTTATGTTAAATATATTTAATATAACATCAGAGGTGCACGGTAACACAGTTATTTTACTTAAATACTGAACGTAAAGGTATTGGAAGTAGCTTGTGCTCGTACTGGTTTGATTATGGCACTGCAGTCTAAATCAAAACAATGGTCTGTGGGTTGCCAGTCTTTCTGCTTTTCTGATTGGATGATTGGCAATGCAGAGTTTTAGAGCCAAAACAAAAAATGTAAACATAAACAACTTGGGCATTATGTTTAGTTTTTAATTTTTTATTTATTTATTGTGAATAAATCACCTGTACCTGTCACGACTCAACAAGGAAATTACCCAAAATACAGACAAGCCAAGACTCAGAATCAGTGGTTTATTGAAACAGAAAAATAAGAAGAGCTGGTCCCAGGGGTCAGAGCAGGCCGGAACAGGGGATACTGGTCAAAAACAGGGAAAAAGATTTCTCAAAAAAAGCCAGACCTGTAGCTGTAGTACCACTGATGACGGCAACCCAGGCTTTTTTACTGCTTGCTGTGCGTGTGTGAGTAGTCTGGAGGCAGGTGTGCAGGCCAGCCCAGGAGCAGCAGGAGGAGCCATTGCCACGCCCAGACACAGTAGGTAGCAGGAGAGGGGAATACAAGGGGGAGGGGGACATAGGAGAAACACAAAACCTGGAGTGTACCATGACAATGACAATATCATTGTTATCAATAAAACTATTTGATTTTAACATGTTTACATCATATCTTAGGACACATGTGGCTATTTTTTTGAAAAATAAAAAATATAAACTGATCATAATACATACAGCAAGAATTTGTACTGTACTTGAGAAGTATTTTTGGGGAAACATATACTAATACATAAACTTTTTCTCCACTACATTTGAAAGACAAATGTAGTACTTTTTATTTCACTACATTTGCTGTACATGAAGGCTCTTTACTTCTGCAGAGAAATTGTCCTATCATTTTAAGTGTTTTGCTCTAAATGAGTTTGACAGCTCACCTTCATAAGATATGATTAAGAAGGTATAAACAAATGTATATTTTTGGGGCTGCAAATCTGTGAGTTGAATGTACTTTAGCAGAAATCTCACCCAGTTATTCTTGACTGCACTCATCTGAAATAAATAGTGAGAAAAACATTTTAAACTGAATGTGTTTTAAATTTTGAAAGCACATACTCCAATACTTTAACTCAAATAATAATTTGATTAAGCAACATTTACTTGAATCAGAGGAATATTTGACATTATCTCAAGATGTAGTATTGTATAATATTATATTTTGTCATTATGGCTTTGTTGCATCTCCCATTTGGTCCCAATGATGTGTTTGTCTGAGATAAATATGTTTTTAATCACTACAAGAACATTAACTGATTGACACTTTGTAATCTGAACTTTCAAGATAGTGTAGTAAAGTATAGTTAACCTAATAAAATCAAGTGAATGATTGACCATTTTTACAACACAAAAAGTAAATGTTTTTTATCCAAACATGCAAATTAGTGAATTAATCTTATGCACATATAGTAATTTAGCCATATGCAAGCTATCAGCTATCAGTCCAGCACATGCTTGTTGTTGTACCTCTGTCATTTAAAACCCTTGCATGTGTGTATGTTTGGTTGTTTTTTTCCTTGGTCTGGGCCGAGCGTCTGGGAGGAGCAGAAGGAGAACCATTAGCCCAGAGCTAATCACATTATGTGGAAGTTAAAGGGGATGTGAGGTGGAGCCGCAGCACAGAGCAGAGGAAAAGTTGGAGGTGTGATGGAGGTTGTTCATTACTCAGATGCTCTCCGGTGTGTAGGAGGCATATGGTGAGGAGTGTCCTGCAAGGTCAGCTCTCAGGGCTGTCCAGAGACTTCGGAAACTTAACTTTCCAAATTGTTTATATGGGGGAAAAAAAGTTGGTTGATTGTTTATTATGATGGGGAGTGTTTGATATTCTTCAACATCACCACCTACATTTTACAAGTGCATTTTGTAAGAACGTTTTTGAACAGTGTAGATTGAATTAAAATTAACACATGAACACTAAATTTTTTACCAATGAGATTTTAATTTGTTTGTTAGTTGGTTTGTCTTTTAGCTTGATATCTGAAGAAGTGAGGTTTGGAGTTTGATAAACTGTTCATGAAAGAGCTGTAATGGTCCATGAAACAAATCAGTTGTGGTGTGGGTCCAGAACACCGTCTAAATCCAGAAATGTTGCATATGGCAGTGGTTCTCAAGTTGTACCACTGGTGGTACGTGGACTTCATCTAGTGGTACCAAGAAGTCTTTTGCAGTTTAAGTCTTTTGGGTTTAGTCCTTGATTAGCCTTTTTTTAGCACTGGTTTAGACCTGGTGTATTCCTGGTTTAGGGTTGGTTTAGACATGGTTTAGATATGGCTTAGTCCTGGTTTAGTCCTGGTTTAGACCTTGTTTAGACCTTGTTTAGGCCTGGATTTGTTCTGGTTTAGACCTGGTTGACCTTGTTTAAACCTGGTTTCAGCCTAATTTAGACCTGTTTTAGTTCTGGTTTAGACCTGGTTTAGTCATGGTTTAGACCTGGTTTAATCCTGGTTTAGACCTGGTTGACCTGATTTAGTCTTGGTTTTGGCCTGGGTCTGGATTTGTCCCGTTTTAGTCCTATTTAGACCAAATTTTGTCCTTGTTTTGTCTTTCTTTGGTATTGCCTGCTTTAGTCCATTGAAGGTAGTTCTTGGTGTGAAAAGTTCTATGAGATTCTATTCCATTGTGGGCCACTTTTGTCTGTTAGCAACAAGTCCAGAGACCAGTATAGCTCAGGTAATGGACATATCCACTTTGTGTAGAAGACCAGCTCCTACAAAGATACTTACTCCAGTCCTGTGGGGTCAGTAAAGGAATGAAAGATTACTACTTATGATGCCTTGACAGATATCATCTATATTTTTCCTCTGGTCACATCAGTTATTACATGAAAAATATCTGAATAGCGTATCTCTGTATGTGTGTGCATGTAAACAAATATGGCCAAAGCTGGGATAAGGTTATATTCCGTACTCCATGAGTGGCTTTTATTTTTCCAGGAGCGTTACATCCATTAAGAGAGAAGAAGATGTTTGTGTGTTTATGCAAAGTGCTGTCAGAGATGAGTAATCTGTGCTGGGAGCTGAGCATTAGGTAATGAGCTGCGTGCTGTGAGGTGAGCCATAACACTCCATCTGCACTCGCTACTTTAAACAACACACAGGTTTGTGTAGCTATCTATGTGAGATCCTAATCATGTATTTGTTTACTAAAAAAGTTGGTAGTTACAAGAAATGCCACGGTGCTTTATTGCTGTTGTATGGATGCAAGAAAACAGCAGAAGCAACATGGCTTTGTCTACAAACACGACTGACTTGAAAAACAGTAATACATATTTCAAAACATAAATGCAAATTATTTTATGGCTCTAATCATAAAGAGTGCTATATTTTTAAAAACACTGAGCCTACTTCCGCCTCAGCTCCTCTTTTTCATGTTAATTGTCAGTCACAATTGATTATGTTTGATTAGGCCAGGTGAATTGTGACATGAATTGAGAATAAATAGGCCTGAGTGAATGGTGTTGGTGTATGTCTCTTGGTGTTAGCTTGGAAACAGGCAATCATCCAAATTGTACCCCACCTCAGGCTCAGAGCAGATGTATAAATAGTTCCCAGCCACCTGTGACCCCTTATGGAATGAACAGCATACAATTCTACTATTACTTATTCCTAAAAGAGTTAAAATCTTGTTGAATTAGGTAAGGATTTGTACACAGTTAACCATTGTTGGTTCTGTAACTGCTTGACGAGCATAACATATGAATTCTGTGACTTTTAGCATATAGCCCTTAGCCAGGTAATGCTAAATAATCCATAATTTGCCTGTGATTTGGCAGGTTTTTAGCTGGATGCCCTTCCTGTTGCAACCAGCCACATACTGTGACTGGAGAAGGGTGGTTGTGGGTAAAGTGTCTTGCCCAAGAGCACAACAACAGTATGTGTATGGGCGAGGTTTGACCCGCCGACCCTCTGGTTGGTGGGCAAACTCTTAACTCACTATTAAAACAGTTAAATATCAAGCCATTTGCTAATGTTCTCTACCCAGGCACTGACATTAAACATGTGTAGTTAGTTGGTCACCAAAAAACAACTTTTTAATGAGCCATTTTTGAGGCTAACGCTAACCTAAATTGCCAAAAATTTCCAAATTAGTTGATTCTTATAATGAATTAATTTAGGATTTGTACACATGTAACACTGTTTTACATTGCTCTTCCTTGCTCTTGACCTGCTGCATGTGTTCACCTGTTCCTCAGCTGCACACAGGAGGCTGCTGATGTCGAGGCATGCGCAGATTCTCCTCTCTCCCCTCAGAGCTCCACCATCCATCCGTCGGGCCAGCTCTCCTGACTCACTTTTCATAATTATTAAATTACATTCCTGGCAACCCATTAAGCAGGACATTCTCTTCTTAACCACCTGCTCTTCCCCCTCCTCCGCCGCATTTTACGCCATCAATCTTTCAGCGTTACCAGAGCCCCTAAAAGCTTTCTGACTGCTGTATAATGGGGGACAGCGCGGGGTCAGGGGTGCCCTGCGAGCTCTGATGCCTCAGCACTCTGGAGGGGACGGTGCTGGGGGTCACAGTGAGCAGCCTGGCTGGAGCAGGTCACTCACTGGACCTTTGGCTTGGAGCTGCAGCCTGTGGGACAGTGTGTACTCTGCTTTGGACAGGAGAGGCGCCTGTATCAGCTGTATGAGCAGAACTCTTTTTAAGTCAAATCATTGGGAATCTAAAATTATTATGGGGCACACTGTAGTGGTTAGTGCTTACAGGAAGGAGATATGGCTTCTCTGACTTCCTCTTACTGTCCAAAAAATATGTACTGCACATTATAAGTTTCATTTCTTTTCTTTTCTTTTTTCATTTTCATTGTTTATTTCATTCATTAAAAAACAATCATAACAATTTAACATTCATTCATAGATTTAGATTTCTTGATTTCATTCTCAAGGCTGTTCCATAAACTGACACCTTTGATTGAAATACACCTTTCATTATCACTATTCTGAGTTAGTTTTTTTTTTAAACTCCAGTTGTTTTTAAGTTATAAATACTTTTTCTTTTTATAAATCTGTTTTGAAGGTTGGTTGCTTACTCTGTACTTTTATCCCTGTAATTATTTTCACCTCATTTAACATCTTGTCTATGCAATGCCACTTTTGGGTCAATAATCACCGACCATCATTGAGAATGGGAACCTTTTCATTTTCAGGAAAGTGTACAGTAAAAATAAATAGATAATAAAAATGTAACAAATTGCACTTTATTTTTTAATGTTTGTTCTAACTTCAATAAATTGACCAAAAAAAAAAAAGTGTGCCTAGCTACGAGTAAATGATGAGTTTGAACTCTAGGGCAGTATTATAAATTTTGTTATTGTATCAAATGGTATCATGCTGCACTGTATCGTGACCCATGTATCGAGGTACTGTACATATCATATCACAGTGTCCTTGATGATACCCAGCTCTCCTTCCAAATTAAAGTTTAATTTTTTTCACAGATAATTTCAGCGTGCTAATATAGGTTTAAAAAGCTTTCTTCAAATGCAAGAGAAATGCATTGTTTCAGTAAGTTACAGTAGCAAAATTACACAGTTCATATACATAAACATCAATATGGTCTTATGACATGAGTTACTAACACATATTTCATTATAATGTACCATTTAAATGTGCACTGTTTGTGTTATATTTCTTTTCTGCTTTGCTTCTGCCTTTAAAATTACACCAAGGAACTCTGCAGCAAAAGAAGTCTAAAGTCTAAAGCTACTCATCTTATAGCCACTCTATACTGCAGGTAACCATGGCAACACTTCTGCAGCAAGCTTTTCCACAACAGCACATCCACAAGTTTAAGGTTTGTGTTCTGTCTTCATAATATGCATATTTTTGTCCCCTTCTACACTAAAAAATAAATAAACAACACTCTGAAACCCACAAAATGGTACTCCTTGAAGATGCCCATTATACCAAATCATTTTAATGCCAACTCATAAACAGCTGTAACACTGTGACATGTGAGTTGTATGTCATTGGGATGCCCATTGCTCTTTCTACCGCATTGTCCTGGAAATTCACTTCTGGTCAATGTTAAGTGAATAGTAAGGTTACCCTGCTGCCTTATTGACTCGGCTGTCAATACCACTGCAGGGGGAATCCATAACGCCGCAAATGTTATCTCCACATCCGCCTGAAGACGTGCAGGTTCCTCCGTGCAAGGTCTTACGCAATAATTATCTGTACTGAGTATCTTAGACCCAACATTAAATCTCCTGTTTGACATAGATTTTTCTTGTCCTCATAAGGAACTAAAGAAAATCAAAATCTCAACAAGAAAAATATTTATTGTCATTATTTATTTTGAATATTTTATTTCTTGTCACCAAAGCATCTATTAGGACTGGATTAGATTCAAAGTTTTGTATATAACAATAAAATATAAAGGTAGTAATAAAACTACCCAGGTAATGTCTGCACAGTTCTTCCCATTGTTCTCAAGGTTTAATGAGTAATGGCAGGTTCTATTGAAGCTAATTCTATTGAAGCTCAAGGCCTTAGTAATTGTAATAAATTGCTGTGTGATGTTAACAGATATTGGCATTTTCAATTGTAAATAATTCAAAAATAAGTTGGATGGTAGCTTATTGAAATGTTACAATCTACATGATATTATAATATTGGAAAATGCAATTTAAATCAGTTAATGTGCTGAGTAATTGGTCATTGTAAGTCATAAGTACACTCCTGAAAAACACCTTTGTTGTCCTATGCAATTAATCCAATTTAGTTTACAATTTTGGCACCCAGCACTTATATATTGTATTTCAGATTTAGATAATTGAGAAATAACAATGGAATAAATAAAAACCTGCAGCAAAGCAATGCTACTTGTGTGGCATTTAATAACATGGCAGTAATGGAGAGCAACATCAGAAGTACTTGGTGAGACAAGGCAGAACAAATTTGTTGTTTTCAGTTCATGTTTTAAATAATCAGTCATCTCATAAATTATGACCAAGATAATCATAATTCTATAATCCAGAACCCCTACTAGCAATGTGGTCCCTTTCATCTGCATATGAAGTATGGCTTAGCAGTAAGATATTTGCGCAGTACAGGTACTAGCATTTATTTTATTCACAGTAGCAAAATTCCCTTTAAAAATTAGACATTAAAAATGTCTCTAATCTAAAAATTTGTGCTAACAATCTAGATACCATAGATCTTAGTTGAGCTGCAGCTGTATAAACTGTGTATATAAATCTGACTAAAGTTGTACACTGTGCTGGCAAGTGAATAACAATGACAACAGTTGTGTAGCTCCCAAGATCAGTGCTATATGGTGATTGAGGTGTTAGGAAGTTAGTTCTGTGTGAAAAACAAACAAAACAATGCATAGTAAAATCAAATATATCAGTGACAGTAATATCTTGGGTAAAGTTATATGACTGGACTCAATTTGTTTAGTGGATACAGACTAGAGTGTAGGTTTTATTTAATTGTCGAGTAAAAACACAAAAAAAATGTTTCATCTCTCAGAGAATTAAAAGATAATTATAAAGGTCTTCCAACTTGTGTGGTCAGATATATGAGGACTATTAAGCTAATTCTTTAATACACTTTTAACATGTCTCAAAAGTCTGCTTATACATGTCACGTGCTGTTGTCTATTTGCACGCTGCTCATGTCTAAAACATCTCAGCCCCCTGCCGCTTCCTCAAATCAAATTTCAGGATGGATTCCCATGTTTACGGTTTGGAGTTCGGTGATCGGATTAAGGCCTATTGCTTGGTCCCAAACTCTGCGTGTCATCAATATTTCAGCGAGCGGATGCAAAACACTGCGGAGCTGCTGCATCACTGTAACTATCTGAAAGTCTAATTCTGGGCCTCTCTCAGGCTGTCACTGTCACTTCAAACTCTAAGAGAAGCATGTTGACAGCAGCTAAGACACTCCTATAAAGTTCTATAGGAAGTTTGGAACAGTAGAGTTAGCATTTCTAGCATACTGGCCAAAAAAATAATGAGAGTGTATCTGTATATTTAGTTTTATGACACGCTGTGACCTCTGTGGTATTATTTTGCTGAGTACGACGATCCATTAAACTGCTGTAAAAGTTTGTAAAAAAAAAAAAAAAAAGTATGGATAGCCTTTAGCATGCAGTCGAGGCCTAATATAGGCCAAAACCAACCAATAATTAAAAATATGGCTTCCCCAGTGTCTTGTTTTACTTGTAGGCCTAGTTTTCAACATAACATTTTATCACCAAAGAAATTAATGTGTACTTTTCTGACACATCGCTCAATGGTGGGATGCTACTTCTGTGGCCATGTCTGTCCTGGGACAGACTGGCGAGATGTGGCTGCCATTCTGTGCCTACACCCTTAATCAGAATCAGATTTTTAAAAATTATTTCCATAGTAAGTGAGAGGTTCACTAGGAATTTGCTTTGGTTCTTGGTGCAAACATGACATAAAATAAGTAATATAATAAGAATAATGAAAAAGCAGGAAACAATATTAAAAAGTAAAATAAGATATGGTATAAATTGACTAATCTAAATATAATTTTAACTATAATTTAACTATAATTTTGTGACATCATCTGAAGAGCCTATGTTGAGAGATTGAGATGGAGGGTAGCAATTCTACAGTAGAATTTGCTGCTCAAGTGTCAGTATGGACAATTATTGGCATGGTTTATGGTTAATATCTCTGTAATTATTGGGTGTATCCACATGAAACAAAACTGGCACAAAGTTTACAATCTTCAGCACAAATTACTTAATATGAAAGGTCAGGTGACAGTAGACAAGGTGTTAAGCTACAGGATTAATTTAGTGAGATTGTGGACCAAATCTCTAATAAAAGATCATGGTTGTCATTTTCAACTGTTGTGGATTTTCTATTTAGATATATATTTTTAAAATAGTGTCTAACCTAACCATAGATTAATACTGGTGCCTGCCCCCTGTCTGAGTTTTTGACATCATCAAATTCTAGAACATGAAGTCAATCTATTACTATCTTTAAAATGTAGGACTACATTTCCCATGATGCCTTTTCAACAAAACAGCTCCCTATGGCTGTGTTAGCTTTGTGCACATGGCAAACAACTGAATAACTGATTTATCTTTTTATTTATTATTTAATTTATTGCTCTACCTCTGTACCTCTGCCTGCCTATGTCTATGTCTGTTTTATTGTTTGATTGTAGGCTTGTTGCTGCACATCACTTTGTAAACCATGTTTTAAAAAGTGCTACACAAAGCTGCTACAGAATTATTGTTTTTTTTTATATATATATATATATTAAGTGACCACATGTGTGCTGTTGGTTAGCAGGTGGAGAACATTAGGAAGTGTCTCAAAATAGCCCCTTTATCTATGAGCATTTACGCTACACCAGCAAAAGGCTACAAGCTAAAAATCAATGGATGCTTAGGACTGTGTTATACTGCATTTGTATGGAACCTGTATTTGGGATGCCTTGGTGGTTCACATGGTAGAGTATCCATAACTCAATATGGAGAGACCTAGGTTCAGGCCCTGTCTTGGGTGAACGTGCTTCATGTTATCCCATGTGTGTAACTCTCATATGTTTTTATTTATTTCTACTGCACCAGTTCACTAACAGCTGCAGTACTGTGATCAGAAGTGTCATTTTAATGCTCCTGCTGACAGTCTTCTAACAAGTATGCTAATACAAGCGCTGTAATATCAAAATGTAACACTAGCTTTAGTTTTAATAGTATCTGGTGATTGCAATCCCCCATTGTGTCTGGATGATGAACAGCCTTCATATTGCAAGCCACTAGTGTCATATTTTTATAAACTTATCCCTTTTTGTATTTTCCCTGGCAGCAGTCATAGTACACTTTTTTCCACTGTGTTCATCCAACATTTCAATATAGAGCCAGTTTACTCTTTTAACAAGCTCACAATAAAGTAGCCCGCGTTCAGCAGGAGTACTTTGCAGTTTTGATGCGATTTCACAAAGTGGAGCGCATACATCTGACCCCTGGATGTCAATAAATCCCATTGCCAGTTGGTGAAAGTCTTCCCATCAACTCCTCCCCATCCTTCATCTATTTCATCTCTCCTTCTACCCAGGGTCTACTTTTGCTCTGTGTCGTCTTACTTTGGCTCTCCAAGATGTATTGATAATTTCCCGGCAAAAATACGATTTCAGTTTATTCTACAGAGCAAAAAATCTAATAGCAGACTCCTCAATTGAATTGCGTTTTACCAGAGTGGAGAACAATAAACAGGGAGGAGGAGGGCCAGGATCCAGACGTTGGCCACGAGATTATTGTTCAAAAGAGATCTGATACGATTACAGGAAGCAATAGATGATAATTGCATCAGAACATGACTTTTCCTCAGTGAACACTTATATTCATCTGGGTTATGCATCGGGCCCCGGCTCGAATGTGGCAATGCATGGAGCGACATGCCGCTCCCACTCTGCACTGGATCTGGAGAGAGGGGAGAGGAGGAGAGAAGAGAGGAGGGGGTGGAGTCAGTGCTGGGTCATGAGGACACAAAGCAGGTTGTACATTAAACTTTGAATGCTTTTTGTTAAGTTTTGTTATGGTTTTGTTTTGTTTCCATTTTTGAAAAGCTACAGCAGGCCATAGTTTTTCAAATAGTAGAACAGTAATAAAAAAGAAACAACCAATAGTAAAAACAGAGTTTCCCTTGTGTCTTATTATGTTTTACTTCTAGGCATACTTTTTAACATAGCATTTTAATCACCAAAGAAAGTAATGTTTCCTCTGCTGACAACAACTCCTCAGTCACACTCGGTGGTGGGATGCCACTACTGTAGCCACATCTGCCCTGGGGCAGACTGAAGAGATGTGGCTGACATTTTGCACTAATAATTATTTATAAAATCATAAATATACTGTAGGTGTCTTGGATCTATGCACATGGTTTTACATATGTCACAAAAATCCCCCAAAAATATTTTTGTTTTGTTTAGTCTCTTAATGAGATCTCTCAAAAAATAATTTTTGAGTGATTTTGATGAAATCTTCACAAAAGATCAGCAAAAGGCTAAACATGATGATGATTGATGTGGCTGTGGAATACTGTCTGGACTATAACTGTAAATGTTAGAGTGACTTGTCTATCTAGGTCAAAGGTGTCCAAACTATTGCCCGGGGGCCTAATGCAGCCCAAGGGCCAATTTTCATTGGCCCTTGGGCTTCCTTCTTAAATCGTCCAAATCACCACAAGTAGTACTTTTTACTGCAAGGTAAAAAACTTCATATTACTGCTTTGTGTGACTAAGCCTTAGTCAAAAGTGACTCAGAAGGGTATCCAGTGTAAAACTTATGCCAAACTACACATGTAAATGATTCACTGTGGAGACCTCTAAAAGAAGGGAACAGTTGAATGGGACAATTTTTGGGTGAGGCGAAGTCTGTGAGTGGCCCTCCTTGTCATACATTTTATATATATATATATATATATATATATATATATATATATATATATATATATATATATATATATATATATATATATATATATATATATATATATATCCAGTAATAGCCAAAATCAAACTGTGTAGAAGGGACTTCAGGCCATCTCTGTAATTTGTTTGTTTTTGTTGTTTTTCTTGTATTGATTTGTTATTGTCTTTATTTTACAAATACAAACAACAAAACACTACTTATACTTATACTTTACTCTTATTTACAATTGGCCAAGTAAGGGTTAGTGATTATTCCCAGTGGTTTTGATTCAGACCATTGCCTCCTGATCCTTTCCTCAGAGAGAACAAATGCTTGTTACAGTGGATAGAATGGACAAAACAATTGTTATTTTTGAAAGACAATAGGAGACACGAACTAACAATGGTAGTAACTCTCTCTTCCTTTTGTTGTTTTCCATCCTCATGCTAAATGAACAATGTAACATCACAAGCTGTACCCTTCAGTTGCAATACAATGCTATAATAAACATTGGCTATGTTGAAGCATTCAGTCCTCACCTTGTGAGTTACCATTGTAAAACTAATTTGTTGAATTACATAATAATATTTATCATTATGTTGGTGTAAGATGCTCTGACTTTGATACACTTTCTCTTTGGTTGATTATGTTATAAAGTTACCACAACCTTCATACAGAAAACACAACAGCAGCACAAGCACAAACTAATGAGTGTGAGTTTGCCAGGGCATGTGTTTAGTAAAAAGAGGACGGTGGTGAGGGCCAGCGCTGAAAGATGGCCACTTTTACAAGGCATGACAATGCAAAAGAAAAATAACTAAACTGGCCAACTTTGATGGCCCTGAATATATTGAGCACTCTGTGTGTATGTGTGTATGTAAGTGTGTATGTGTGGGTGTGAATGTGTATCTGTGTGTGCAGCAGCAGCGGGTGGGGGGCAGAAGGGTTAAGTAGGATAGAAGGCACCCATACTTCAGATTGGCAGCAAGCTGCCGCAAGGATAATCTAATCAGGAGATGCAATTCAATTAGCGGGGGTCTCTGGGGCCACGAGCAGCAGCCGGTGGCAGTGTGCAGCTGAGGGGCCGCTGCTCCACACGGCACCCCGACGCTAGCACCAGCCCAGCCAGCGCATGAATGCAGATGAAATTTGAAATATGAAAATATCCAATAATTTATGGAAGTTGTCAGGAACACAGAGCCAAACTGCTGCTGCTGCTGCTGCTGGTGGTGGTGGTGGTGGTGGTCTCTGAGGGAGACGTGAGGGGGAGAGGGGAAGAGAAGAGAGGTGGAGGTAAAAAAATCTCTTCTACACTGGGATTCTACACTTTACAAATGCTTTGTTCTTGAAATATACAATACATATTGATTGTGGTTGTGTTTCTCTTAATATAAGCACCAGTGGTGCTGATAGATCCAAACTGGATTACATTTGACCTGTTGGTGCATGATAAATGCCCAGTATGCGTTTATGTGGGTCACATTTTGTAAACTGCCTCAGGTATTGATGTGACACTTTACTTCTTATGCTTTAAGTTGCTTGCATGTTACAAGTGAAAACAATTTTTTACAGTGTTGAAATAATTCAGATTTATTTTCAGTAATTTATTGTTTTACATTATATGTATTCAACATTACGAACTGCAACTCTGTTACTGTTTTTGCACTGTTGCTTGAATGATGTTTAAGGATTTACCTATTTGCAATATATTTATCTACACAAGAAATGCTGCATCAGGTTATGCCAGTAGGGGGAGTCAAGAGCTTTTGCAGCCATCAGTCTGCTTTTGCCTAAAGAACATAAGCAATGAATGAATGAACAATCAAAACTGGGCTCTATTATCTTAAATTGAGGCAGTGTCAAGCTACAAATTAAGTTAGATCTAAATGATTGGGGACATTACTGATGACTAAATTAAATAGATGATGTGGTGATGGCAAGTTCCGTCTAATTTCATGTGATCTCAGGCCATTGAAATAAGTAATGCCCCTATTGGCTGGTGTATTAACATGGGTTGACAGCACAGAATGAATAGGGACAGAGTTTCGTACTTAAAAATATGACTAAGCTGTGAATTTAACCATTGGCCACCCACGAAAATATGATGAATGACCTTCTCAAAACAATCCTCATCATTTATATGGGCTTGGAACTGGCACAAAGTGTGATCTCTGATTTCACACATGAAGGGGCACTGAACACTAACAGGTAGGTAGCCCCAAAAACATTCTCATATCTTTAGGCAAAATATTCTCAAATAAACTGGCCACTTGAATTGTAAATAATGTTGGATATACCATATACATTGTTATTATGTGTAAAATATAAATATGTGTGTTGTTTTAATAATTACAGTAATGTCCCGTTTCATTCCCATCATGGCAGCAGTTCCAGTGCTCCTGTGCCGGCTCGTGTCCGTCCTCTTGTGTGACACTCAGGAAGAGATGGAGCGATGAGAGCTGGAGGGTGAGACAGGATGAGATGGAAGATGGAGGCAGAGCAGCACAGGGAGAGGCTCTTAGACAGATTATTGCTCATTAGACCCTGCCTCGCACCGTACCATTATGTCAGGAGGAATCCTTTTTCATTTGCACAAATTTGCCTGGAATTTTTCTTATTTAGCCTGGCCTCCATTATCAAAGCTGAAAATCGGATTAGCCTATGATTATTCTCCGGCTCGCTTGCCAGCGTTTCCCCATGTGGCCAACGCCGGTGGCTTGGATTCATCTTGGCCTTTTGTTAACCTCTGCCCACCAACAATGCACACAACAACAGCCTGATATGAGATAATTCCCATAATGGCCCAGCCTCAGCCCAGGCCTGATTGAATTTGTTCATACTGCACATACAAGATGTTTGCCGGGTCAGTCGTACACAGCCATCACATCATGTCGTTTTGGACACACACACTTATTGTTAGAGAGCTGCAAACTTTGTTGCTGTATAACACAGAACAGTGTTTTTTGTACCTGGGGCTGATTTTGGAATCATTAAACATTAAACATCTTAAACTTAAACAATTAAACATCTTAATCTATCTTTTAAGACTAAGTCAACATTATGATAAACTATTTGAAAACATGTTGCCAAGCTTTTGCAGTTTCTCTGTGTTATCAATGCTGACATAGTCAGTGTTTGAACAGACATAATTTGATTTGACTGCCCACAGTTCAATACCAGTATGTCCTGCCAGTATGATCTGAAATCTAATGTATATTGAAATCATTTACCACCAAGCTAAAAATACTGGCGCACATAAATGTCAGGTTCTGCAAAAATATTTTTTTTACTCTATTGTACTGGAATTAGTAAAGGTTAAAGATTGATATGGGTGTAAGAATTCAACAGGATCTCAGTGAGGTGATCATTCATAAAAAGGTTTAAAACCATCTGAACAAAATAGAGCAACAATGTTTCATCCCTCATCCAAGAGACTTTGTCCTGTGTATTGGGGAAACCATCTCTGCACTGTAGGATGTATCAGCAGAGATAACCCAAATGGACAGGAATCTACTGTCTATCTCCACCTGAAAGTAAAGGGTCACTGTTTTGAGGACAGTGATGTCCAGATTTCAAAGAGAGAGATCAAATGGTTTCAAAGGGGAGTGTTAAATTAGAACAACCCTGTCGTAACAGAGGAGGTGGTCTGAGATAAGTAAAGTGCTTTATTTATCATTATACATAGAAGGTGCAAATGGAAATTGCAAATGGAGAGTTAGATCATTTTCCACTCACAACTTCTACAACAAGTCTACAACTCAGTGCTAAAACAAGAGCAGAAAGAGTTTTACCCCAAAGTAAACCATCAACATCAGAAAGGGCTGATTGTGCTGATGACTCACAGGTGGGGAATGACTCTCCCTCTGACTTTAACCCAGGTCATTCAGCTGCTAATGTCCCTGAGTCTCATCTGGTTTAGCCAGAGCTCACACTTGCCTCAGAATTTAATCCTTTGGACGAGGAACGAAATGTCTTCTAAAGAACAAACTTCGTTCAGATGCATATTTAAACCTTTTTAAAGAAGATCAAGTGTTTATTTCCATTTTTGCTCTCATGCACACAAGCAAGAGCTTTAGATAATGTCACAAACTCAGGGACTGTGAATTTATGTGAAAGTAAATGATTGTTTGTTAGTGTGTTTTGCAGCCCTTTGATTAACTGGCCATTGTCCAAAGTGCATTCTGCTTTGGGCCCATAGTGGCTGTGATTGACTTAATCCCCCCTAATTGGAACAGAAGTTGAATGTATGAGTGCAGCTAAAAAACCCACAGTAAATATGGGCATTGCAAATTAGCCTGGCAACAAATACTGTAATATAAAATGTAACTTCATATGTTTAAACATGACACCATTAAAAACTAAACTAATTTGAGTCAAAGACAGAGCCTGAAGTGAACAGGTGCTTCGGTTTCCCATTGCTAAATAATCCCCCAATTATGCAATTAAAATGTGTGGCAGAATCAAGTTATGGATACCCCATGAATAAGGCCCTGCACTAATATCAAATCAATAGAGACATTGCTGTTGTTAACCAATTGCTTTTAGCTGCTCTCACATTTAAAGCCATTTACCTGGCTTTAATTGGGTTTAAAGCAATAAGGTGTTGTGAGTTGGGCAGCTTTAGGTTCATTAGTAAATAGTGTGAGTCGTTGATTGCAATTATAAACTTAATTCAAATATTAGCAGGAATGGAGCGAGCGGGATGCAGCGTCACATTATTAGCATAACAACAAGCATGTTTATCAAGTCTAAAACACTTTTCAAGGTTAGTCTAACTCTAGCTCAGTGTCCTTGAATTAACCAAAAGGTCTAAGACTTTGTAGGCTGTGTAATAATGTAGCATCAAGTGTGGTGTTCTGCTGCAGGAGCCCATCTGCTTCAAAGTGTGACACATGTGTTCAGAGATAGTCTTCTGCAGACCTTGGTTGTAAGCAGCGGTGTTTTGAGTTTTGATGTATCCTGGATGTTATTAGATCAGTTTTGGAAATACTCAGACCAGCCTGTGCATCAACAACGACTAATTCACATTTAAAGTTACTAAAATTACCTCTAGATGTACTATAAGCAGTATATTTTTTTAATATTTCATAAAAATTACCCACATGTGTCCCCAGATATGATGTAAAGGTGTGTAAATCAAATATTTGTTTTACGGACAACAATGATACAGCTGATTTATTCACAATAATATATATATTTTTTATGTTATGTTTTTATGTTTACATTTTTGTTTTGTTCTTAAACCATTGCATCGCTGATTGTCCAATTAGAAAAGTGGAAAGAGCTCCATGGTTTTGTTGCCACATAGGCCAATCTGTACATGCAGCAGCACACGGCTAACAGCAAAGCTACAAAACCAGTTGGCAAAAGATCGCACTGTGACTGGCAACCCACAGACCATTGTTTTAATCTAGACTGCAGTATCATTTTTCATTTTTCATTCAACCAGTACGAGCGCATGCTGCTTACAGTGCCTTTAAAGTGGCTGATTGGCTTTTTTTGTGCTAACAGGCGCTTGACTTCAATTAGTTATAGTAATATTATTCTGTGAGGGTAAATAAACTTTGCTAATCTCTGATATGCAGTGGCTCTTTGAAATCTATGTGGAATGATCACTTTGCCAATTTACAATGAATGAATGAATGAGGTTGCCCCCTAAACCCAAGAGAGTCTAGATGCAGCTGATGGGGAAAGTGGGGTTCAACTCAACTCCATCAATACTATAGGTTGTGTCTACTAATTCACTTTCTGTGCCAAATACAAAAACATTTTTCAAACATTACAAACTGTAAATTAATTTATAATATTGATAGAATGAAGTTAGTTATGGTTAGGGTTAGAAACTTGAGTATTGTTCCCACCGGAAGTGAAGGTAGAGGAGCTCCACTTTCCCCTTCGGCTACAGCCAGACCCTTCTCCCTTAACCTTAACATGCACTATAGGCTAATCCTCCAGCAATGTACTCAGCTAGGTACTCCTGAGCAAGATCTTGGAGAAGGGTCCCTAGGTGCTGCTCAGCAGTCACCCACTGCTCCTGACAGGCTGTCCCAGTGGCATAGAAAGAAAAGAGAACAAATTTCCTGACGGGGAGCAATAAAGTCTAACTTACCTTCTGATGCAACCCTCTCCATTTATGTGAGGTTGGGACTGGCACAAAAAGTACACTTAACTTGTGACTGGATTACTGTAGTATAGCATAGCATAGATTATTTGGATGGTTGGTAGTTAGTACTGAAAATCATGACACATTGCTTCAAAAAGACAGTTTATTACAAAAATAAGCACTTGTGTAATACATACATTTGGAATTAGTATCCTTTATTTCACAAACTCCTTTAAAATACAAACTCATTAAAAATGTACTTAAAAAGTTTAATTACTTAAAATTTGTATATTTCACAACTCAGTAGACTCAATAGTGCAGATGGCAGGGTCTCAAAATAGTGCATTAAACATTCTACACTCTAGTTTTCCTCCTATGTGAGAGGCATTTAATGTTAACAACATAAGGTAGGCTAATAGAATTTTACTTGAACTTTATGAATTAAAGCTTTTATTTTTAAAACTACTTTGTGTATAATATGCAAATAAATTGTTCACCAATGTTGCAACACTTGATTGGACCTCATTTAACATTATGTCCCCCCAGTGTGTGCAGCTGTACGTAAACACAAAACTTTTTCTTGTCCTGTTCTTCCTTCTTCTTGTGAAAGTTAAAGGGACTTTTCTCTCTCATCACATGTCAGGACATCACTTCTCATCCAGATGCAGACAGTGCCTGCAGGACGCTTGTCCTGGGCCAGACTCCTCATGTGTGCTCATGCGGCTGGAGCAGATTGGAGCCTAATTGTGCTTTTGAGGGCCGCAGTGGGCTCAGGGGTTCGAACAGCACTGGCTCGGTCTGGGGCCTCAGCAGTGGACGCCGCTCTGATGGAATCCAGCCAGGCAGAGTCTTATTGATGAGCAGCAGCAGAGGTCAGCCCGGTCCTGTGTGTGAGGGGGGACAGGGATGACCACCACCAGAGAGGTCACCACCACAGAGGTCACACACACACTTTTTTTTCCAGATTCATTTTCTTTGAAACACTGCCAGCATTTTCCACCTCCAAGGGTTATTCATTTTTTGCTCATACTGTGCTGAATAAATCCCCTGCACCCCTGCACCAATAAATTTGTTAGTTTAAAGCTTATTTTGATCAGGAGGTCACATTGTACATATTAGCCAGAGACTTTGTTTTGAACTTTCTGATCATTTTCTTTGAAACGCTGCCAGCACTTCCAGTTCCTTTTGCCATTACGTGTCCCAGGACTGGATGATCCATCTCCCCCTCATTCTGTGCACTATATAACCCCCTCCAGCCTTACACCAGCCCTGCACCAGCCGAGCCCTGCTATTTTCACCCCACACACATCCGTCGCTGCACTTATCCATCCTCAGACGGCTGCTGGCTGGCTGGCTAACTGGATTAGCCTGTCCTGCTCTCCTCTCCCTCTCTCTAGTGCGGGGGTCCTCAGAGGCGTAGGGGTCCTATTGAGCGGGGCCCCGGCTCTCCACTAGCCAGTCTCTTTATTGAGGCATCTATGGGGCTTTATGCTGCCAGCGCTCGGCCTTGCCCTCGCCGTCATCAATCATCCCGGGCTCCAGGGCTGCTATCAGTGCCGAGACAGTCAGCCAATCACAGCCTTCCAGGAAGCCTGGTCTGTGGGAGAAGAACAAGCAGAGAATCAGTGTTGTTCCGCCGCCGCCACTCTCCAGTGATTGACAACCCCTCGGCATTGACAGACACTGGCCTGTGTGGCATTTTATTGGGACTTGAATTGGGAGTCATGAAAGCAGCCATAACCTTGTTAAAACTCACAGTAATAACAATTATGATGGACATTTGTGGAGCAATAACAAAGACTTATTGTGGCCGATCAATTTTAATCTTTGAATTTTAGTCTAGTGTAGCATATAACATTGTGATGTAACCTTGTAAGAAGCATAATAATAGACATTTTGTGTGCAATAATAATGGCTCATTGTGAGAGGTCAGTTTTAATTTTTGAAATCAAGTTTTGTGGACTGCCATGGTTCTGTATCTACTTCTGCTACTTGCTTCTATGGCTAAAGGTTGGGATAATATTTCTTACATATTTTGTTTGTGGAAAATTTGCATTAAAGGGGATATATTATGCTTTTATTTATCTTTTCTGAACTAATCTTGGTCATCTCTAGAACAGCATTACAACCTTTAAAAAACAGTGTGAAAGAGAACCTTTCCAATAATTACTTTACTAGTGCCAGAGACCAGCAGAGGGTAGTGGAGGGTAGCTCTGTTTTCTTCCTTTTCACTTTCTTAAACTTGATGCCATTTTACTACAACAATAAAAATGTCTGTGAAGAATCAGTGAACACAGAGCTGTACAGCGTTTTTTGGGATAAATGAATGAAAGCAGACTGGATGTAGAGGGCTTGTTGATTGGTCAGTGCTTCCTGGAGTGAGCGGGAGTTTGTGAGATGCGAAAGTTCATGGAACTGAGCGTTCTGAGGCCCCAGAAACAGAATCCTGGATTACTTTATCAGGCATGAATAAAAGAAAACTCCTCATATGTTTTTGATGAGGGAACAACATTATAAAATAAGAGAAAGCTCAAAAAATTCGATTTTGCATAATATAGCTCCTTTAAAAATGTATTGCCTAATTTCTGGCACCAAAATACACCCACTACCTTTTGCTCCTTAAAACTCAATGACTATAAGCCATTCTCTAATGTTCTATACCCCGGCACAGACATTATACATATGTAGTGAGTTGGCTGCCATTTGTGCCAAACAAACAAAAAAGTAAAAAAAAAAGTAAAGAAAAAAACAAACAAGGCACTCTTCATTTACCTGAAGTTTAAAAAGCCTTTATTTCATGTGACTATATGTTTATAAAACCTTTGAAAGTATAGCATGCTGGGTTTGACTTAGACCCAAGCGGAGGGCCAACAAACACCATTCTTCAGGGTGTCATTTCCAGCACTCCTTTCCCCCTATTTGTGTAAGTTAAGGCACAGCACCTGAGTGTAAAGGAAGTGACCTCACAGACAGGAGTGGCATCAGAGACTGAGACATCTAAAGGTGCAGTATTTTGGTGCACAGATCACATATTATTTAAGGATGTACAGCATGAGAAGCTTTTTTTTTTACATAAAGTACAAAAAAAAAAAAAAAAAAGCACAAGAAAGCACACAAATCTCCTCATTCAGTCCTGGAAACACGGTTGCCTGCAGATTATGAATGTAAAAAAGTCTCCCTCTGCAGTAACAGTTTTAAACGGTCACCCCCTCAAATGTTCTTTTGATGTGTTCTAGGCCCCAGTGGATTACTCTAAACTTGTCCAATTGTTTATGGACAATTTGCATTGAAAAATATTGGCTAAGTTACAGCTTCTAAATCTGTAGGCATCCTATGTTGTTTACACTATATATATATATATATATATATATATATATATATATATATATATATATATATATATATATAGCATAGTTTTTTAAAATAACATTCTGACATGGATTTCATGGGGAACAAATGTATTTGTTCCACTCATGTCCAACCCATTTTTAATTACAACCACAGTTCTGTATACTGTATACAATAATTATACATGTCTACTCTGGCATAGCAGCATATATAGCACAGAGCCCTGCAACTAACTGGCCTTTGTCTAAGGTGTACCCCACCTCAACCCCAAAGTAGCTGGGATTAGCTCCAATGCCCTGCAACTTCTAACAGTAATAAACAGTAAGATGAATAAATTTGTATACAGGATTGCATTTTTTTGTATCAATATGTGAATGTTTGTTATTTTGCAGACCAACTGTGCATTCCCAAAGGACTGCATGGTTATTCTCTGCATCACACTGAGTGCCACAGTCACATATGGAGTTGCCATAGAAATCCATTACAAACCCAAGCAGAACAGGAGCTGATAAAACCGTGTGCTCTTTTTCATCAAACCTCAACACTATGTCGAATTTCTACTCCAGGCTTAACTTTTTTAATAACGATTTCTTCCCTCTTGTCTTTTTTTCCCCTCCCTGTCTCTCAGTGCGCAGCCCAGAGCTCTCATCCAGCTCCGGGAGGAATAGGCTCAATCTGATTACCGGCCTATTTTACAGCAGACGCCGGGGCGCAATAAAGGGAGAGAGCACGGAAACGGGACTCGGCCCATCAATTAGATCTCTATTAGCAGCCAATGCAGACCTCACCTCAGGAAACGCCCGGACCCTGAAATTAAACAATTCTTCAAGCACGACAAGCCACTCCACTTCAGCTATATCTACTGAAGACGAGCGGGGAGGGCGGGGGGCTGCCATAAATATGGGGGTTATATATAAAACGTAGAATTATAGACAACCAATAAAAACATATAAGAAACCAGCAGGTGTTCAATAGAGCACCTTACATTCAGTGGCAAATGAATATTGATATTTTTGGCGTATGTCTACAATAAGGTCATATAATTGCGTTACAATCTGACTTCGTTATACAAAATGCTCTAATTTGAGGAGTGTGGTCATGATACAATAATAAATGGTTATAAACAGTTAAAATGTATATGGATTGTTTGATATCAGAGGCTTTATTTTGAAATGCGCTTCCTAAGCTACACAACTGTATGCCATTCCTGACAATGTTGATCGTAAGCATTTTTTTGGAAACTACTGCAAATGTTGTATCAAATAACAGGCTGACAAATGCAGTGTAAAAAAATATTACTGATATCTTTGCTAAATCGACTGTTGAGCTTTTAACCATGTTATAATGTTATTTGCACCTCAAAAATATACCTGGAGTTGTATTTTGTTTCATTAATGCATGTTTGAGTAATCCTGTATGCTGAAGATGTGTCTTTCTCAAGAGCTGAGAACATTCAGCCACACTGCTGTATGCACTGATTTGTTAACCCATTGGTAAACATCTACAATACTACATTCTTTCATATAATGGGATGGTAAAGGTACATACATATCAAATCTGAGTTAACTGCTAAAATGTAAAAGGGGTTTCCATCAATACTTGCCATGCAGAGACTTTTATTTTGAAGTGTGACCACTTTTTGAGTTTTGGTAATTATTCAAGAACAATGTATTGCAACATTGCATTATATTTTACTAAAAGCATGGGTTGTTTGTGTACACATCATTTTGATGTTCAAGGTTTGTAGTCTTGATAAAATAAAAGTTAATATTTCAAATAGAAATGCCTTGTTAGAAATCTTTATCCTCTGGGCTTTTATTTTGAAATGCATTTTAAATATAAGGTGAGTATCAATTTTCTTGTTTTTGCAGTAATTGTACACAACAAACACGAGGTTGCCATTCCACATTTTGGTGCCCCAATATGCACAACAATATTACAAGCACTGGGATTTCTACATTACAAAAACATTTTGGTTTCTATATCTTGTCCTATCCTCTGTCCAGTGCCATTAATCCACCACTGTTGACCTGTGACCTGAGGCGGGTCAACATGTCAATAATGGATAATTAGCCTCAACATTAGTGCCGTTTAAAGACACCCTCAAAGGCATCTGCTTTTTCATTTAGATTTTAGTATCTATGTGGATCCATTGTTATATCATTTAATGCAACACTAACATTTCATGATTTGCACCAGATTCTGTACATTGCAAACTCATATGGGACTTATCTCAAGTATTTTTTTAATATAAGATGTGATAAAAGAAATGCTGATTTGATGGAATAATGATATGTAAATACTGATATAAAGTTACAAAGCTGGGTGTCACCTTTATTTTCCCTAGTGGTAGCTGACCATCAGAACAACATGAGGCTAACACAGTTTGACAATTATGAGACCATGAATCATATTAAAAAGTCAGTTTTGAGGCTTTTTACAAACTTTATAATAGGTTAGTGGTAAACTAGACATATGACTCTAATACAAAGAGATAGATAGTTCACTTTTAATGCTTTTATAGACATTATAGAGAGATGTTAGTAATATATGTATAATGGATTCAATCAGGATGTATTCCCAAATAAAGCATGGAAAGTGATTGCTTTGGCATTTCGGGGGAAGAATAAAAGAAAGAAACAATAGTATAGTATCGTATCATATCATATAGTAGGCTATGCTGTGGTTCTCAAACATTACACACCAAGCAGGCCTACTAGAAAATATTAGGCTTCAACAGACTACACAAGGACAAAACAGGGACTAAACCAGGACTAAATCTCGACCACATTTGGACTAAAGAAGGTTTGAAACTGGACTAAACTAAGGACTAATACCAGATCAAAACTTGACTAAACCAGGTCTAAGACAGGTCTAACAAGACATACCCAGGACCAGGTGTGCTGCCAGGTATTCTGGGACACTAAGCCCTATCACCACAAACGCAGCTAACCTTATATTATTGTATGATCTTCCTGGGCCCCTGTCAGTCATGGGCCCTTGGAATCATCATAACCCTCCTTATGGCACCCCTGACCAGGACTAAAGAAGGACTAAATCTAGGACTAAAGCAGGACTGAGCAGTGTTCTACACTTCACACAAATTTAATTCCCAATCAAAGTAACCCAAAACATAAATACTAGAATAAGAAACTGGCTTTGAATTCAGCTAAATCAGAAAAGACTCCTGAGTACCATAAGATAGCACTGATTTTATGCATCATGGCCTAATTGTATTTTAAGCTTATGGAATTGTTATTGCCAATGACCTGTTTTACATTCTATAAATGTATGTTTCTGTCCAGTAGAGCGAAGCTAACAGAACTTCTCCTCTCACAGCCCTGCTCCAAATGCTGAGTGATCTTTATGGCTCTGATGTGGTTTGCCACCTGCAGTAACCTGGTAAAGGGCAGCATTACTGAATCATATGTGCACCACAGCAGCTCTCACCTGTCACTCACACTGCCCTTCTTCTTATCACGGGCTATGAATGATAGGGCTGCTGGGTTACATAATCTTTTCCAATAAATAGATCTATATGGCTTTAATAAAGTTACTGGCATGTCCACTCAGTATTTGCTGCCTCACTGCTTTCTCGGACTGTGGGAAGTGGAGTTAAGTGCTGTAGGGATTCATTACATCTGACGCACTTGGTTCTCACTACTGTGGCACGTATTTCTCTATTTGCTCAATCAAAGGATGGCCATTTATCATCGAGAGGGACAGCTTCGTATTTTCTACCTTGCCCGCTCGGTTCCACGACCAAATTCAGCATTTTTATGGAAAACTGCAGTCATTTTGATTGATGAAATCCAAAGATGTCCAAAACAATCCAGGGGATCCCCAACTGTGGCGCACCGGCGGGGTGCTCCAGTGTTGTCATTGTTCCCCGCGAAGAAAGGAGCGCGTCCGGAGAACACCAGGGGAAAAAGTCACGATTTCAGTTCAAAAGGCGCAGAAAAAGCAGCGTTTCTTTACAGGCAGTGGGAAAGTGCAGCAGAATCCTTTCCACTTGCACTCCGAGACAATGCGCGCTTGGCTTTTTCCTGCTCGTGCATTCAGTGCGTAAAGGCATGGCTTGATGGAAACAGGCCACAATAATGAAGCGTTTATTTTACTGTGTGATGTGTCTGAATGGTTGGCCCCTGTATTCATCCACTTTGTGCGCACTGAACGTCACCAAAAGTAAAATCATCATAGCGTTATTTACCCACGCTTGTCTTGTTTGCGGTGATTCATAATGCCTGTGGAAATGTCACCTGTCTGCCCTAAGTGGCACCTCGCGTTATTAATACCACCAGTGTGACTCCTGTTTGCACCCGCGGAAATAAGCCAATATTGCGTACTTAATACCGCGTTACCCAAAGGGAGATTCAATAAATCTGCCTTTAACGGCTTCCCCTCCAAACTCCTCGGGGCAGTGGCTGGTGCGCGCGGCACAGAGGGGCACCAGCTGCTCCCCGGACAGACAAGGCCTTGTCAATTAGACAGTGACAAGCGGCTCCTCGAGTGGCCGCGGGCGCCACACCAAGCCTCCAGTGTACAGTCCCCGCAATTAGTATCCATTTGTGTCCGGACCTCCGAGAGCGCGCACACACTGGCCGCCTAAGTGGCCAAACATTGTCCGAATAACACCGAGTGCTATGGGGATGACAGCGCGTAATAGGGCCGTGTTAACCGCAGTGCGCTGTGGGAAAAATTCAGGCTTCTGAGCACAAAACAAGATTAAAGAACCACTGATTTTAGATTGAAAGTCTAGTCCCCAAAGTGTAGGTCTGTTTATTAATATATCTAACTCTAAATGCAAACAGTGCAGAATTATTTTCAAGCTTTAGACTCCAATAGAAACCATGCTGTCTTGATGAATCTAATGTGTTCCTCACCTGATATTACAAGACTCTAGTCTGTGGTATTTATCACTCAAGCTTTTGAAATATGTTGACCTGTTTATGTTGGTCTGTATGTATTTTAATAGCAAATATTCTGACATATTCTGCAAACAGTGAAAGCTCCAGTCCATAGTAAATAGTGTAAATATATATATTATATTAATGTCCTATAGCCAGACCTCAGTATGGCTAGAATTAACTTCCCATAAAATAGTAACAGGTTATTGTATAGCCTATTCAAAATCAATAAACTCACTCATAAAACCACTGTTAGTTATAGTTATACTGGCTGAAAGCTACGGACCAAAAAACACCTGTTTCATGTAAACAAATAAGGTAAATGGTTAGGTTATAAATATATTCACCTCCAGTCATTAATATGTATTACCTTAAGTACAATTAATATATTGACCAGGGAAAGGTGCTGCCAGGTTTTCTGGGCCCCATGAAAAGACATAACATTGAGCCCTATCATTGCAAATGAAGCCATATACTATTATTGTAAGATCCTTTTTCCTTATGGGCCCTTGAGATAATTCTAACCTTTCCCCCACTTACAGCGCCACTGGTCCAGGGTGTACCCTGCCTAAGGCCCATAGTTACTGGGGTCCAGAACCTGCAACCCCTAATGGGGATAAGCCAAAGAAGATAAATCAATGAATATTACTTTTTTATTATCTAGGCCATGAATATAGTTAAGAAAAATAACTGCCATTGCAATCCTAACCTACTGTCCTTTACTGAGGGTCCCTACAACTTATAAATAGCGGCCTATAATAAAACACTAGGCCTATGCAAATTACCAACAAGCATTTTTATAAAAGTTTTAAGAATCCTATCGCTCATGTAACACATTGTGAATGAGTTTGAGTCTGATTATTTTTTTACCACCCAAAACCCCCTATTTTACATGGTCATTACTTCTTGTGTCTTTCAAATAGTTCCTAAATCCTCTAAAGGGTTACGCCTATTGAATGAAAATTAAATGAAAGACATATTAATAATGATTAAGTAGGCTACAATTGGCACATGTTAACTAGTTACTGGTTAACTTAATGCAGCTCTCATTACAAAGTTAGAAGAAGTCAGATGAGGACTTGAAGCCTGTTCTTGCCATGACAAGTCTTTGGCCAGCGGTTTTGGTGGATGTGAGTAAATAAACGTCAGACCACACTGTCACAACACTGACAGGCCACAGAAGGGTGTCCCTGCAAGCCCTTTGTGGTCAGTGTCAGCGCTAGCAGCTGGTGGTGGATTCCCGGGCTTCGGACGCTGCCCTTTGACCTTCGGGGGGTGGACTTCGGACAGGGCGGTCCAGGCATACCCACAGCAGCCATGATAGCCCAGGTCAGAGGGGCCAAGTTTCCAGCAGGACGGCCAGAGACAGCGAACAAAAAGGCCAAAGCTCGGCAGGCCTGTGGGATCATTAGTAGCTGCGTTTGTTTAACTAATTATCGCGCTGGGCAGCCGGAGGGAGCCATGTAGAGGGGACAGGGGAGAGTTAGATGTGGCATGATGTGGGCATCAGTCATCCTGCAGCTTAAGTTTAATATAGAGGCTGGAGACAGGGGCATAGAATGAGCCTAAGTTAAAGCCACAAGTGATTATCTTTTTGGACAGGTTTGGAATAGTGCACATTAAGGCAGTATCCATACACCTGTAGCTATGGTGCCCTTCTGCCTTCATAGTTAAACAATTGTCCTGTGTGAATGCTGGTCAGTTATTGACATTATTATTCATACTTTGCTATTGATTAAGGTGGAATAGTCAGGGGCAGATGAATAGAAACAGGCTTGGCAAATCTGGTAACTCCCGACAGCAAACCAAGAGGTAGCGGGGCAGCATACAAACTGTATTCCAATTTATCTCAGTCAGTCCAGTGAAATCATTTTTTTATGAGGTCAACGCAGGGTCAGATTATTCATATAACAAGTTTGTTTTTGTTTTTTGTTTTTTGTTTTTTTGTCATTGCTGCACTGTGTCTTCTTCCATCACCCTGAGTTGTGGCAACTGCTCTGCTGCTCACAAAGAGTAGTTAAAACCTGCTCAAAAAATGACCAGGAGTAAAGACCTCCATTGTCAGGGATCCAGCCTTCCCAGGACATGGACTATTCACATCCCACCCCTCAAGAAGAAGGCTTAGCAGGCTGAACTGAGCTAAAATCCAGCCAACACCCAACAAATCACATACAGTATACTTGATAAAGCCATTAATACATATTGGTCATTTTTATGAAATTGTGACTAACTTGTTTTGTGCGTAAACAAACATTTAAAAAAATATAAATAGTTATGGAGTGGTGTAGAGGCGCCCCAGTGCAGGTACTTGGGTTTATGTATTTAGCGCCTATTTTATAAAATGTAACAATCAGCTGTTTTTCCTGGATGCAAAGACCAGTGCTTACAGTCTGCAAGTTTAATTCAAATGACCTTTTGATTATGAGTTCAATTTTGTTTCTACAAATCATGAAAACATTCCCTTAAGTTACACTCAAACTAATTCTCAGATTATAGAGGTCTATCATAGTCTTATATTTGGTATTGTCAAATTTAACATGCATTTAAAGTAAAGACTTGACCATAGACCTTCAAGGGCCCCTAAACCTCCTGGGCCCCATCTGCCAGATGTTACTTCCCTGTATTTATGACTATTTATAAATATTTTATATTTTTTGCAAAAAGAAAAACTTAAAAAAAACTTTATATATTTAGTTATGCATTTATTTGTTTGTTTGTTTACTATGCCCCCATTGTGACCACTTATATACACTGTTGATTTGGTTTATATAGTGTCCCATTGTGACCTTCTATCTGTGGCCCCTGAGTCTTTAGAAACGCCTCTGGACATGCGCGCCTTAAGTGGCCACATTTGACCCACGTATATTACCAGAGTTAGTTCAAAGATAAAGAAATGTAATTACAACTGCACCATCGTCTTGCATGGGAAACTCTGGTGCCATAATGTTCCTTGGACTTCTGGCTCCACAGCGAAACAATCGGTGACTTTGTGAAGATGGGTTCCTCTGGGTTCAAAGTACAGGACGAGGACAGGGCAGCACACTGAAGTTCAAGAACAGTGCAAACAGCACATGTCAACAAAAGGGGCCACAGAGCGCGGAGCTGCGGCCGCGCGGAACGAGTGGGAGGGCTCCCGCGCGTTAAATATGGGAAAGTTTGGGGAACGGGGTCGACGGGTCAAGAAAAGTCAACAACAGAGCAGTCTTGATGACAGAAGGAATTTAATATCAAAAATACATAAATCTTCAAGTGAGGGCAGGCGCATAATGGGCACAAAGGAGGCGAGTGTTCAAGTCAACACACATTTGTTGTTGGCGATTAAATGGATCGGGCCAAGTTGTTAACATTTAACACAAAACCTTGGCACTAGAATAGAGGCGAAGAGAATGGAAGGGGCTTTCCTGTGTGCTGCGGGGCCGCATGACAGCCTCAGTGTGGAGAAATGTGGCGACAAACCCGATCATTCCACGCGTTATTTATCACCAGCTTTTACGCACGGATACGCGTCTGGATCATTTGTGATAATCTGAGGAGTCAACTCTCTGCGGTTGGGCAAGTGCATAGACAGAGGCGATGTGATGGTCAAGCACCTCCCCCTCTGTCTCCTATACAAGAACAGAGCTCACTGCACGTAGGCTAAAAGTTTCCTATCTGTTTACAAAAAGAAGAAATTGTACTTTTAACATGTGCCTATAGTTTTATTGTTAATAATTATCTTTCTCTGCAAACCACAATACACCGTATAGTCCTAAAATGGTTCAAACCACATTGTGAAGCACTACAGTATATGTCATCATCAACATTAGCCTAAATAGTTATTTTTTTCTATACAGTAGCCTACACGGAATGCCTATTTATTTTCATTATACGCTATTCTAACTATACTGCTGATATTTTGTCATATACGTGTGAATGATTCTTGGAGAACCATATATTTTGGTAAGATGATATTTGACCGTATATAACAATTTATTGTACAGTTTTAATAATACTTTCTTTGAAAAAAATCACTTTGTCTGGCTACTGGACATTGGGTAGAATAGATCAATTCGGAGCTGCAAAACATATAAATTAGCCATTGTGAATAATTGGGGCTAAACGTACAACAAGAAAACAACAAAGACACATCCATTGCAGAAATAAAGGTCCAAATGGTCCGAGTTGATGCGTTGAGACATTATTGCTTTATCCAGCACAATTCAGCGGTGAATTAATCACTGCGGTGCGTTTTGCATGGGCATTGTTTGCGCGTAATGGATGACTTTAAAATTTGACGTTATTATTTCCCGTCATTTCTGGAAACAAATTGAACATTTATTGCATATATATTAAAAATTATACAGTGGCGGAGATGGGGGCTGATGTCTCTTTTATTGAGGCGCACGGAGAGGTGAGGTCTCCCCGGATCAATTTCCCTGTCTTGTTACTCCCGCTTGAGGATGTTGGGAAAATGCCTGCACCGCTAAATTGATTCAGAAACGAATTCATAACTTCGGGGGGTTTAAGTCATTTTGAGGCAGCCTGATATATTCCTGTTTTTAGTTTTTATTTTTGATTGCCTTAACATCCAAACAAGCACTTTGCTCCACGGGCAAAGCACTACTGTCTGCTCATATCTCAGCCTTTATGCACACACACGCGCACACACACACACACACACACACACAAAACGCATTTGGGTTTTGGGTGGCTTCACAAACATAGCCATTAAGCAGTCACAATGCTTTTATTGTGCACTTGATCTGAAAATAGAGGCTGGTCTGACGGCAGGATCCAGACGAACCTATGGAAAAAGGCGCGTTATTGTCTGCGCGCGCAGAGATGAATGGCCCATGTCAAACAGATGATTAGTTTGCACTATTAAATTGTCAAAAAGGAAGGATTTTTGTTCCTAATAGTGGCTTTTTTGGGGGGGCGAAGAATTATGGAATTCAAGAGTTGTTGGCGACTGCTGAGAAACTGTGAGGGCCCAGGGCGAAGGTCACGAAGAGTTCTCAGCGCAGAGCAGGGTCCAGTCCAGACACAAACATCAGCCTATTTCATCGGAACACAAGCGCTTCTCTATATCCGGCAATTATGTCCACACTGCGATATCTCATATTTGAGTGGCAGGTGCTCCAGCAGAATAATAGCAATTTGTAAAATAACAAATGCTACATGTTGGATATGGAGATTTGGATAGCTCCCATCAGATGTGTGCCACAGTGTTGTCGAGGGGTCAGACAGGATAAAAACCAGATTACAGTTGTGGTATAAAATGGCATATTATGATGGCTTTTGTATCCTAAAAAAAGTGGGACACCATTTAAAACCCTAACCTGTGTGAGGTCAGTCATTCATCTTCTTAGGGGTCGCAGGACATGCAGACTCCCACTGATCAAACCCACAATCTCCTTGCTAGGAGGCAAGAGCACTAACCGCACAACCTCTGCCCGCCTAATTGTGTGAGATATTACAAAATCAATGCAAAATCAATGTCTTGCATCATATGCAATAATTCATATTTAAATAAATGAAAGGAGTAAAATGCAACGTTTTTGCCTTTGCCACAGTGATTTACAACTGAACTTAAAGGTAGAATAGAGGTAGCCATTTATCATAAAGATGACTGACAATACTATTTCTGGTTAAATACAGAGCAGATGACTTCAGCAGGTTCAGTGACTGGCTAGTTATCTAAAAATAAAACCCTGCAATGATTTTAATGGTTTGCATCAAAAACAAGTAATGCATTCGTATTAGCAGCCATTCCTTTTTATTACTATTATTAAAACACATGTAGTTGTAGGTGTATTAGTCTAAATTTAGTGAATGGATGTGGTAGTGAACAATTGTATCTTTTTATGTCTCTAAGCAAAGGCCCTGCAACTAATAGAACATTTTCCAATGTGTTCCTTGTCAGGCTCATAGTTGCTGGGATAAGCTTCAGCTTCCTGCAACTCCTTATGGGACTAAGTATAATACATGAATATTATACTTGTATTTTGTTGAATTGTGTTTGGTTGGACATCACATTTTATACATTTGAATGGTTCTTTGGGGGTTCGGTAGATTTTAATATACTACTATACTATATAGTATTCTGAAATGTAGTATATTTTACACCAGATGCCCTTCTTGGCCCAACCCTCTACATTTAACCGGGCTTGGGACCAGCACATGTTGTGGCTAGAGTTTTTGACCTCACATCTTGTATGTTGTTGACCAGTGTTGACTAGTGGCTGGATGTTACATTTTATACATTTTAATAGCTATTTTTTTATTCTGCAGATTTTTATTTTCTACTGTACTTTATAGTACACAATACTGTATTGTGCTGTAAAATAGTTTTACCCCAAATGGCCTTCTTTACTACTACTTGGTAACAGTAAAATAGCATTTAGATCTTTCATGAACGGAATTGAACTCCTTAATGCTTTTAAACTGTATTGCAGTGATTATTGAAAGCCTATATAGAATTACAATGAGTCTTTATGTTGAATTAATATCTTTTATTGTCCTATAATAAAATAATGTAAAAGCATAAAGATATAATCTCCAGCCTACATGTCTAGTACAACTGATAGTAGCTCCTAATACTCCTTGTAAACACATGTAAAGCGAATGTTCATTAGTTTAGTGCTCTTTCTCTTTAGACAAAGGTCACGGCAGCAAGTGAATGGCAGATGAAACCTCTATGAGAATATGACTGTTGCTGCCATGTTGTATTCGGCACAGGTACGAGGGGCCAGGTGGGGGTCTCAACATTGCTGTAGACCTTGACACAAAGTGCATTAAGTTGGGCTGATCTCTCTCTCTCCAACCATTTGATTAATTCACTCCCATTCATGGCCCACCGAGCAAAGAGTGGAGGGACGTGACCAATGACATAATAGCCTCTGTCAAGGCGGCCAGCAAAACGCCCAGACCATTTGTGGTGACAATCCTGATGCCATCACTGCCATTATGAGCCCACCCATTCAAGGCACAAACAAACATAGCCCCACTCCCCGAAAAGATCCAAGTCAGCTTTTTGCCCAATGGCCTTTGGATTAGTCTGAAGCCTTGGGGATCACCAGGGCACCACTATCTATCACCTCTACCAAGCAGAAGGGAATGCATTGCGTGCCACTAGTGAATGAACTTGTAAGTATATATTTTAGCACACCTTCCAGTATAAAAAGAAAACAAAACACTAAATATACCACAGCAGGCACATTTTTCTATTTGAAAACATTGCAAATGTTACAGTTGTAGTTGTCTTTTATGCAATGCAATGTCATGAACTTAGCGTGGTGGGAGACGACAGGTGCATTTGGTGTCTGCTCTTTCCAAATCTTTTTATTTTTCTTCTCTCTTTTAATCTAAGAAGCTTCCTTTATTCAGGTGTAGGGTTTTGATATATGGGGTTTATTTATGACAAACAAGTTAAAAAATAAAAGTATCTGAATCAGTTGTTAAAAGGAACTTTTTGTTTATGCAATGCCATGTCACAATGTAAATATATAACAAAAGTTTTTTATTGTCTTGAGAACAAACTGAGAGTTGGTGAGTAATGTCAAAATAAAAACCTCTGAACGTCATGGGCTGGAAACCATTTTTTTCAATGAATGTCTTGAACTCGAAATCTAAGGATTTATTTAAAAGATCAAAATACGGGGGAAGAAAAAAAAAACAGCTTCCAAGCTAAATTCTCTCCAAGTATCCCATAATTGCCCGTATCATTAAAGTGACTGAATAATTAGGCTAATATAAGGTGATAATATGATAATATTACAATTGCTGCACATTTTGAAAAGCGAGGAATAAAATTTTGAGGAATTGTTGTATTGATTGTATAACTTTTTTTTTTGGATTATTTAAATGCATGACATTTTATAGTCCCCGTCCTTTTACGCATATCAAAAAACGTAAAAGAATGCGAGAAAGAATGCGTAATACCACATCATTATTAATTTCAAAGCTGTCTCTAAATGGAGATGCATAAACGTTTATAGTCCCCGTCTTTTTACGCATACCAAAATGCGTAAAATAATGCGTAATACAACATTATCATTAATTGTCCCTAACTGTCTTGAACTGGAGATGTATTTCATGATTGTACGATTGAAGGGAAAACGCCTTGTTTTTCTTTCACCCATTGTTACATTCAAACACTAAAGGAATAAATGGCCGTTTGAATCCAACTGTAAACCAAAGAGAAAGAGTTAATATTGTCGTGGAGATCACACAGTGAACGCCTCCTAACATCCATCCACAAAGACATGAAAGGCGCGGGGCCTGTAGACAGTCGGCCTCTTTGTCTCTAGAAGGATTTTAAGGGAAATCCACCGTGTCCTTCCTTTCCTCCCTAAACCCGACTCCTCTCTTCGGTCGTCTTCCTCGCTTGTCGTGATTCTCCACACCCTGTTTGTTTAGACCCAATAGAGCTCTGAACCGGGACAGAGCCATTACAAGCGCATTCCTCAAAGTGACCACGTTAGTTTAGTTCTTTTAAGACGCTTTCACTTTGGTGTCACTCACTCGCTTTTCTTTTTCCTTTTTCTTATTTCTGGGAGACTGTTGATGCTTAGATGCGTTAAAAGGCGAGGTAAATGAGCGCACGGTGGTTTTGTTCACGCAGATGTGTGAACGGATCCACTAAAGATAAAGCAGAGCCATTTATTATAGGCCTATTGCTAACGGTAGGACTGCTACGACTGTGCGTAAAAGCGCACGACGTTATGTGCCAATATAGATTCCACAACATAATACTAATACAGATAACTAGTACTACCACTACTTTTACTACTTTTTACTACTACTACTACTACTACTACTACTACTACTACTACTACTACTACTAAAAATAATAATAATAATAATAATGATAATAATAACAAAAACATGAATAATAATAATAATTAGTGCAACAGCTTGTTCCAGAGGTTCGTGCTAACAGGCCATATTTTGTGTATTAATGTTAGATAAATGCACAAATAACTAAGCAGATAATAATAATAATAATAATAATAATAATAATAATAATAATAATAATAATAATAATAATAATAATAATAATAATATGCGTTAAAGCTTCTGTTCATGGATTAACCTTATCAACATATTTTGACATGAAGAGTCCGATAAAATAAGTTATCTTTTGTGGCCACAGAAATAATAATCGTACCTGAACGAATAGCTCCATGAATTTACAAAAGAGAATTAATCTAAATCACTCTTTTAACTACGGAGTTGAAGCGATGCCGTCGTCTTTTTAACGCGAGTCTAAAGTTCCAAGTACAGTATTACTCCCTGCTTTTATTTTGACTGGGTTGTTGTTCACCGAATGGAAACTCTACATTTAAAACCCGTGCATACAGCTCATTTAAATTCTCACCTTGAGCTCTCTGGTGACTACAAACTATCCGAGAGAAGCTGACGCCTAGAAAAGTCATCAAGTCCCGTTCTCCCTACGCGCTACCTTCAGACACGCCACTCTTCTTGGTCAACAAGTTATATATACGAAGAGGCTATAGCTATTAAACCACAGTGAATACCCCCAATGTGCAGGCAATACGACGAGTTATAGTTAGAAAATGCATGCAGTACGCAGCAGCCTACTTACTCTGTGCTGAGCTGAATCCTCGCTTTAATTACAAGCCTAATCTCCGGTCGCACATCGTGTCAAAAAGCAGCGACTATTTCTCAGAGATTCCCTTTAACAAGTGAAAACTTAGTGTCCTCCTGCACCATTTTATACATGATGAGCCGTCAGTAATGGGATTATTAAACAAAAACGTTTCAGGCGCTGGCGTTAACCTTTTTTAATGCCTAATTAGGTTTTGCAAAGAAATAATTAGATTCTACAGTGCTTACACTGCCTATATTTTCAAATGGCATCTGCAGCAAACACATCAGCCCGCGACACTCTTGCCAATAATCTGCGGATATATGCGGCGTACTGGTACAAGATGTAACATTTTAAAACATGTTGGGACCAAATAAGGTGCACTTTAAGCTAAAATAATTATCTTACGCAGCCAGAAGGTTGAATAGATAGGTCTGGGGCGTCCTCTGGTGGCAGCTTACTAAATGACATCTAAGCTAAGAATTTGAGCCTCAAACTCAAATTTGAGCTCCGTACTCTTTAAGATAAACAGCATGGACATTCGATGTATTATAAGTAACAGAGAAAGGTCCACGCTAATTTTAACTTATGATTGAATTATGCCAATATTCTGATCTGAAATAGGCATATAGGCGTTGGCCATAGAGCATGCGCGTTAAAAGGTTTCACTTATGCCATGGTCTGGTAACACTGAAACGCCTTCTCCAACGGCATAAAATATCGAGCTGTTATAATCGTAAATGTAGACATTCAGGAAACGCAAGGGTGCAAATGCTTTAGGGTCACATTTTACTTGCTACACCTATCAGCCTTTGCATCTCAAAGTAACCAAATCATTAAAAAGGGGTTTTATCTAACGTAGCTAATTTAGGCCTACTTCTGTGGATAACCTAATAAATAACATCCAACTAAATGTGTAGACAATCGTAAACAATGAAATAAGTAAATAAGAAATAACCCTACTATTTCCCTGTACATAACTGTCTCAAATGTTTAAGAAACACTGGATTAGTCTTCTTGCATTTTGTAGGCCTGTATAATAGGCTATTTTACTAAAGAAAAGTTGCAACATAAATGTTAACGATAATGTAAAATCATAATTTTATGAAACTACATTGTAATGTGTATATAATTAATAATTTAGTATATAAAACATGCAAAGTTTTAGAAAAAAAAAGAACATGATTGTTGTTACATACGTTGTCCACTAGAAGAACAGCTTTCCCAAGTAAGAGCGTCTCATCTCAAACATCGCGAGATCTCCGTTCCCTGTACTCAGGAAGGTCAGCTGATCATTTACCTCGGTGTGTGTGACCAGCTGCCTGTCAATTTGAATCTCCATCGTAAGAAGATCAGCGTATTAAAACCGGTATGTTACATGCGTTATTTTACTAATAAGTATTACGTTTAAGATATTATCTTCTGTACTAGATTATTTACATCGTCCATTCTGTCATAGGCATTAAAACAACCACGCGCCGGCAAATGCTAAGCTAGGCTAAGAGTAACGATGGTAACAGTAGGAATATTCTAGAGCCACCTGCCGCTGTGCTTGTTTCTATTAGCATTATTTCAAGATCATTATAAGACAGTCACCCATAACTGTTGAAAAAAAAAATCTGAGTAAAAAGCCGTGTTTTAGAAGTACGTTTTGTCCCACACTTACCGGCTTTCTTTCCAAGTCCTAAGCATTAAGGCTAAGCTAAGTTAAGCTAGCAATGAATGCTCTCTAGCTATTCTAAATTACGTTATCTGTCTATTAAGTGGACCCAGTATTATTTTGTGTTCACTGTGCTGCCTTCTAGTTAGCTGACGATGTTATTACTGTGGCATATGTTTGAAAAGCAGTTGGGACTTGATAAAACGGTACGTTTATTTTTTCTCTTCTTCTAGTTCATTGCTTTTTTTCTCAACAGGTTTACCCAAAACACAAAGATGGCAGACACAAACCAACAAACTCCCCCTCCTCCTTCTCCTCCACAAGGACCCGTGGTAAGTTGTTTTTTGAGGCCTACACAACTGTTTCCTTTTTTAAAACATGTTGACTTTGAGCAGTGTATTCAGTGTACCAGATGCAAAACATGCTTAAATTTCACAACAGTGTCTCAGTACGAGTTGAAATCATCCCTGGCAGTTTCTAGTATTTATTAATCAAATCTGTTTCATACAGTATTTCAGTACAAAGGTTCTAAAAGTGCACACAGTAAAATTTTTGGTTTCTTTGTAGCGACAAAAGACACAGTGGTTCAATACGACGTAGACTTTTATAAGGTTTGCTGACAGTCTTCTGTTTGTCATCTGACTTTTGATCAGCATCCAAATTTATTACTAGATTAAATTAAGTTGTTTTCGTCTTGGGCTAACATTGGCAGCTGAAGGCTGTTACATCAAAACTGAAACCGCACCCCTTCCAGTAAACCCATTTACCTCTAGTGGAAATACTACATAATATCGGCTATTTCCAGTTTTTGAAATATAAGTCTGTCATTAACAAATAAGTAAGTCAGGATGTAGTTTCTAACTTAACTGTTTTCTAATGTTTCCAATGCTTTTCTTTTCCACAGCAATTTCTACTAAGTAACAAGCTGGAGACTGCGATGTGGCTGTCCAGACTCTTCACTGTTTATTGTTCAGTAATGTTTATACTACCAATTTTGGGGTAAAATATTCTACATTTATTTTCAGTGCTAATGCTGCTTTCAAGTGCATGTTGGACAATTCATATGGTAGTTTTCTCTGGGAGCAGAAATTGTGTACAAGTCACAACAATAAACAAACACAGTCTGCTTAAACTAATGCTGCTGCAAAAAAAAAAAAGAAAAGGTTTTTATTGAGCATTTATGTAAACATTCACAGTTTCACAGTACAGGGTAGAAAATTTATTGGAACCTTTGGATTTAATAACTGGTTGACTCTTCTTTGGCAGCAATAACTTAAACCGTTTTCTGTAGTTGCAGATCAGATCTGCACAATGCTCAGGAGGAATTTTGGACCATTCTTCTTTACAAAACTGTTTAAGTTCAGCAGTGTTCTTAGGATGTCTGGTGTGAATTGTTCTTTTGAGGTTATGCCACAGCATCTCAATTGGGTTGAGGTCAGGTCTCTGACTGGGCCACACCAAAGACGTATTTTCTTCTGTTGAAGCCATTATGTTGTTGATTTGCTTCTAAGTTTTGGGTCGGTGTCCTGTTGAACCACCCATCCTCTGTTGAGCTTCAGTTGGCGGACAGATGGTCTTAGGTTTTCCTGCAAAATCGTTTGATAAACTTGGGAATTCATTTTACTGTCGATGATAGCAAGTTGTCCAGGCCCCGAGGCAACAAAGCAGCCCCAAACCATGATGCCCCCCTCCAACATACTTCACAATGGGCATGAGGTTTTGATATTGGTGTGCTGTGCCTGTTTTTCTCCACACATAGCGTTGTGTGTTCCTTCCAAATAAGTCAACTTTGGTTTAATCTGTTCACAGAATATTTTGCCAGTAGTGCTGTGGTACATCCAGGTGCTCTTTTGCAGACTTTAAATGTGCAGCAATAATTATTTTGGACAAAAGTGGCTTCCTCTGTGGTGTCCTCCCATGAACTCCATTCTTGTTCAATGTTTTACCTATTGTAGATTTTTCGACCAAGATGTTAGCATGTGCCAGAGATTTCTGTTAGTCTTTAGCTGACACTCTAGGACTCTTCTTCACCTCATAGAGCATTCTACGCTGTGCTCTTCCAGTCATCTGTCAGTGTGGTGACAGTATTGAACCCTCTCCATTTACAGACAGACAGTCGCTCTTACCGTGGACTTAGGAACATCAAGGCTTTCAGAGATACTTTTGTAACCCTTTCCAGCTTTATGCAAGTCAACAATTCTTATTTGTAGGTCTTCTGAGAGCTCTTTTGTGCGAAAAATTATTCACACCAAGCAATGCTTCTTCAGAATGGCAAACTCAAAACTGGGGGGCGTTTTTTTATTGGTCAGGGCCACTTTAACCCACACCCCCAATATTCTCACACTGATTGGACTCAAGGTTGGCTGACAGCTGACTCCAGTTAGCTCTTGAAGAGGTCACTAGCCTAGGGATTCCAATACTTTTTCTACCCTGTACAGTAATTGTTTACATAAATGCTCAATAAAAACATGAAAAAAATGTATTTTTTGCAGCATTAGTTTAAATAGACTGTGTTTGTCTATTGTTGTGACTTAGATGAAGATCAGATCACATTTTATGACCAAAGCATGCAAAAATCCTAGTATTTCCAAGGGGTGCCAATACTTTTTCTTTCCTCTGTATGTCAAATGTATTTCAGGCTTTATAAGTAAGATCAGAAATTAATGAAATTTAGTAAGAGCTGTACTGTTAAATTTAATTGTACTTCTCTCAAAATCAGGTTGAGTTTGATAAAAAATGTATACAAAATTTTATATAAAAATTATAAGTTCATTATCGGTATTGGTTGCAAGAAGCTTCAAATTATCGGTTTTTGGTTCCAAAAATGCATTATCAAGCATGCCTACCAAAAATTACGTTAGATAAAGATCAACTCAACCCTGCTCAGGCCTTTCTTCCACTCACAAAAAGAATAAAGAAGTGGATAGAGACCCGTCAGAGACAGAGGGGGAGAACTAAAGGGTGGAGGGGGGCCTGGACCTGTGATTGACAGCTGTCAGAGCACTGTAATGGACGTCCTTTGCAGCAGGGTTGCGGAGTCCAAGAAAAATTAAAATAATAATATGAGATGGGGGGAGGAGATGGAACTGCAAGCAGTGCGGGGTTGTGTGACATTTTTAGGAAAACGACAACCCACACCTGGCAAATATGGGACTGGGACAAGCACGCAGAGAGAGAAACAGCAAGGGTTAAAGCTTTAATTGGCAAAATACAAAGTCTGATTATAGCTAGCGCAATACATTTGCATGACATTACCAAACTTAAAAAGTATAATTCTAAGTTTTACTTTTGTTCGTTAAACTCTCATGAAACTATTCTTCACAACAAACTCGCTGTTGACTTCCACCAATGATGTCAGAACAGAGCAGTCAGTGTTGCTTTTAAAATTCCAATGTACCCGACTTGATCAAACAACTTTGTGGGGTGTTGTTCTCTTTTATGTCAGAAACTCGTATATACGATAATCTCTACGCCAGTTGTAAGCAGCTTAAGAGAAATTTTCTTACCGGACAGATCATCAGCAATAATGTGTCTCTACTTTTTAGCCCCTATGCAGCTGCAAATTTCTACCAGAGAGCGTTGTTAGCGAATGCCCTTACCAGTGCCCTGCGCTTGCACCAAAGGCTTCCACGCTTCCAGTTAAGTAGAGCTTTTCTGGCACAGGCTCTTCAGGAGGACAGCTGCCATTACCTGCTCTACTCACTCATTCTGGTCAACTCCTACCCCATCACAAGTATCCTTTCCCATTGAAATGCAGACTAAATATAATTTGGCTACATATACATGTTCCCAGTTGATTTTTTTTTTTTTTTTTTTTTTTTTTTTTTTTTTAGAACTTAGAAATGTGACAAAAGCGGAAAGGGGGAAAAAGTTTTTTGGTGTAGATCCAGGATTTTTTTTTACTGTAATGCCTTGGCAAATGTACTTCTAGGTACAAAATCCTTCTTTTAAATTTAGACTATTCAACTGTATATTTTATTAGAATGCATAGTTTTCATTATGTCCTTAACATGTGCTCAGTGAGTATCTTTCCAGTCTTCCTCTTTTCATTGCTTCATGCGACCACCTACACAAAGAAAGTTCTGGATGTAAGTAAAAGACACAGAAATTTTTGTTACAGTGTTCTTATCATTGTCAAAAGGGCAAAAAACAACCTAAAATAAGTCAGTTGTAAACTATTTTTCTTCTTGGAATGATGTAATAACTTCTCTGCACCCTGGCCTATTTCCAATTGTTCCAAATGCAATAATTAAATGATCAAAGCATTTCTTTTCATTTTGAGGTAAATATGATATTCCCCCTCTTGTTTACAGTCCATGGGGCCCAACAGTCTTATGTTTGTCAGAAATCTTCTTGATAAGCTGACAGCAAATCAACAGAACATCTTGAAGTTTATTGCCTGCAATGAGATCTTCCTCATGCCTGCAACTGTTTTCATGCTCTTCAGGTATGCTTATATTATCATGTCAACAAAAGATGCTGATGATTTTTGTCCTTTTTTAATTAATACTGAATTGTCCTCCCTCTATTTTTGCAGTGGCCAGGGGAGCTTGTTGCTGCCCTTCATTTATTACAGATTCCTCACTCTCCGCTACACATCCAGAAGAAACCCCTACTGCCGGTATGTGAAACCGGTTAGACTTATCACAACCTTTTCTACGCCAAGCATTGTTTGTATTTTAGGGGTTGGGTGGCACAAAAATGCATACATTATGTAAATGTACGTCTTATGTGCAAAACATGTCTTTGACCAGGGTTTTAGTGTGTTATGTCAAGTCTAGCCTTTTTGCAAAGGAGATAGCAGTTATATATTTCATTTATTAAAGTTATAAATAGTCAAAAAAATGAAAAATTTAACTTGGGTGCATTTTCAGTGGTTATGTGTGACACCAAAGACTTGTGGCCACTACAGTGTGAGGAATTGTAGATATGTTGGTTGTATTACAAGCAGCATGTGTTATTCCCACAGAGAAAAGAACCCACAGTTTGTGATAACATCCTCCATTTTAATGTCATTTTTCAGAAAAATATTGCTGTTGAACTCTTGTCTGTGCATGTACATTACAAAATATTAATAATATTAATAATTATAATGGGTTAGATTTACTGCACGTTTTTCAATGCCCAAGCTTCTCAAAGGGCTTTTACAATTAGACCATTATTCATTCATTCACTTCACACACTGGTGATGGTAACGATCTCTGTAGCCACAGCTGCCCTGCGGCAGGATGATGGAGACCTGACAGCCTCTCTGACCACCACCAAACACACCATCACAATTGAACTAACACATTCACACACCCGTACAGACGCAAGGCGGCAAAGTGGGGTATATGTGGTGAACAATTAGGTCATTAGGTACACATATTAAGTTTGTATATAGAGTGACACAAATTTCCCATACCTGCAAAATATGGAATGTGTATCGAGTAATGCTTGCTTTTCAGTAAATATTATTTGAATGTCTTTAATGACAGTTTTGTTTCTGTTCTGCTCCAGCACCTTGTTTACAGAGCTCCGGATCCTTCTGGAGCACTTTGTCATGAAGCCTGCATGTCCTGCCTTCTTCAGAAGGATGTGCCTCAGCAGTATCGCCTTCATCAGCCGCTTGGCCCCCACTGGGGTCTGAACACTTTCACACCACTTTTGTTTTTCTTTGTTCCAACATTTAGGACTCTACTTTAATGGAAGCAGACAATATCACAAGCAGACGGAACTGTTTTCTGAATGTCAACTTTGTACTGCAGCTTTTCAGAATATTTAAGTTCTTTTGAAGACCAGCCAGTGATGCACTGAATTCTCATGATACAGTTTCCCCTTTTCTTATTGTGACCTCGTCCAAGCAGTGAACATCCCTCTATTGTCTGTTCACTGAAACTGAAGAGTTTTGTGTGTCAGATGTTTTGTTTTTTTTCACATGTCTTTATTTATTCATAACTTCTTATTATCGTACACAAGATAACATGCTAATATTAATAAATTAAACATGCTTATACATTTTTTTTTGTAATCAAGGAATGCTTGAATTGGAGGATGACATTTATGTGCAGTTTGTACAGAGTCAATTTTCATTTTCTTTTTTTAATTTCTGATTTTTTTGCATTGCCTTCCTTGAGTTTGTTTTCTATCGATGCCATTAATGTCTAATTATGTCAGAATTGATGTTAACCCTAGAAATAAGATCTGCTGTATTTTATAGAAATATTTTAAGGTAACCTATACTTTGCTGTAGACTGCATTTTTAGCCTAAATTGCACAGTGCAATGTCACAGTGCTTGTGAATGCATTTCGACTTTGTGCCCTAACTGAAAATTGTTCCCTTCTGCTGTTGTAGTTTCCTGGCATATTGCATGCTCTAATTATCTGTCATGTGTTTATTTGCCTACAGACCACCACATTTTTATAAGATTAAACCTAAATCTTGATTGAACTGATTAGAAACTATTTAAATAGTGTTACTCAAATTGTTGGATTAAAAAACTTTTTAATGATCAAGAATTTGGCCCAAAGCAATTATTAATCATTAATTAAACGACAATAGAATCTGTGTTGGCAACCTGCATGAAGTTACTAGTTAGCAAACTTGAAGCAAACCAAATAGAGCCATATCTTGTTTCATAAGATATAATGTAGAGATTAAATTTATTTTCCTTTTCCTTGAATACAACTGAAATCAGAAATAAATTGTCAAAATACGATACTTTTTAATCATAGCTTTTTTATTGCATTTCAATAGACACTTCTTTTGTTTGTAAACAGAACATTTGCGTTCCAAAGACTGGTACCGGAAGTTAAAAAAATACATTAATACATTTTTTAATAGAGAAATTAGCGCTAGCCACCAAACATCGCAAATTATGAATAATAAAAACAGGTCTGGCAACTGACAACCACTCTGCCACACGTGAGTAATATCAGAGCTTAGTTTAATAACATTAGCGATTGTGTCAACGTATAGCCGTTTAATGTAACGTAATGTAAGTTAATTAGCGTCTATAATGAGCATCTAAGCTAAAGGCTACGCAATTTACATTTCTTAATTTCAATGTTATGCAGGACAAATAGTAACAGAAATGTGGCGGACCGTAAAAGTTTGACATTGTATGCTCAGATTTAATTTATCAATCACCACAAATCTCACTTTTATAAGTTAAGTTTAGCAAGTGGACCTGACTATCAGGTCTGGATCATATCAGTTCAGAGTAATTTTTAATAAATTAAATTAACATTTTTATTTTGCTCCCACGTGATAACGGGAAAACGTTATAACGTTAAGCTTGGTACCAGGCTGCATGGTCACCTTTTTTTAAACACGTCATTCCTAGAGGGATCTGTGTTCCCAACAACTACACTCCACAGTAACCAATCATTGCACAGCTTTCATTTCTGGTCTTATCTTTCAACCAATGGCGTTCCAGTTTGTTTCATGAGCCCGCGTTGCTATTGACAACGAGTCCTTGGTTTTTCACGAGTTGTCTTCAGGGCGTTTTTGTTGTAGTTTAGCGCTAATTACTCGCATGAGAGTAATTTACCGGAGGACTTTAACAATAATTATATTTCTATGCGCTCAAGCGAGCGTGCGGATAATTCATTTTAGCCAATTAGCTTGCTAGCTAACGTTAGCCAATCTAGCTAATCTTCTTGCTCCAGATAACGGTAATCCCATTCTTTATTTGCCACCATCCCCTTGTTATTCGAGCAAAGTTAAAAGGTGGACAGACCGACTTGAGGCTGTGCACGTTGTCATTTTTTTTCTTTTTTTTTTTGTAAATTTAAAAACAAAACGACGAGGATGGAGCTCCATTTACACCGCGTCGATTATACACAGGTAAGATTTAACTCCATCATGGATCATCCTTGCTCCTCCAGACTATTTGATGTCTAATAACACATAGGTCTCGTTCTTCTTCTTGTGTTTTTTTAGGTTGGGGTCACATCCCAGAAAACTATGAGGCTGCTCCCAGCAGTGGGTAAAAAAGCCACTCAGAAGGTAACGTTAGCTAACTACTTCATCCAGACGTAAAAATTCCAGGGTAGCCTCAAGGTCTTAAACGCATTAAATAGGTATTAAATCTGATCTTGTCAAAATAAAAGTATTAAGTACTAAATATTGTGAGTATGTGTTACATTTTGTTCATCTACGTCTTAAAATTTGTCAAAACATCATGTTAATACAGAAAAGTAGTCACCTCAATAACAAATACTATTTATTGAAAAAATGTTATGATTAATTTATTCATGATTTTTTTAATGCAGCTCTGAAGTTCTTTCATCTGTATTAGACTTTTAAAATAAAACCCTTGAGTATCAGAGTGTAGTAGAGTATAATTCCTTAGTGTAAAATTCATACAGATAATGGTTCTGTTTTTGATGATGCTAGTATTAAATTTCACTCCAAGTGGCATCAAAAAGTCTTACAAAGGTTTTAAAATTCACAAGACAAAACCTGGAGCTACCCTGAATTCTGAGCCACAAACATGTTTCTTTATTTTAAAGAATTACAGTTGTGCGGTTTCCTTTCTTTACTTCAGGTTGCTATTGCTGACCATGATGGTATACTCACATGTTTTGGGATGAAGAAGGGAGAAGCAGTGGTGAGTGTTTATCGTCCAACTTAAGTCAGTGATAGTATAAAGAATAAACCTCAGTAACTTCATTCTGTTCTCCAGCCTGTCTTCAAAACACTTCCAGGACCAAAGATAGTCAGGATGGATCTTGGAGGAGCTGTGGGAACTCCACAGGAGAAGATCTTTGTGTGTTCTGGTTCTCAGGTCCGTGGGTTCACTAAAAAAGGCAAACAGTTTCTTACCTTCGAAGCCAACCTCACAGAAAGCATAAATGCTATGTAAGCACCACTTTGTCAACCTATTCTATTTTATGATTTAGTATTTTTTTGGTGTACATAAACTGTGATAAATGCTTTCTTCAGGCACGTCTCTGGGGCAGACCTCTTTGTGTGTGCAAGTTACATCTACAACCATTACCTCGACTGCAAGGATCAAGACTACTTCCTATCAGGAGACAAAATAAATGACATTACATGCTTGTCATCTGAAAATCTGTCTCGTCCTCTTCCAGTTTTGGCATGCCAAGATCGAGTTCTTAGAGTCTTGCAGGTTAGTCAGTCTTCTTTATAGCTAGACCAAACCATTTAATATCAAGTTTATTTGATTCTTTGTATTTTTCTTGTAGGGATCTGAGCTTGCCTATGACATTGAAGTTCCAGGCCCTCCATCTGTTTTGGAGCTCTACAACAAAGACGGAGGCATGTTTTGTTACTTCTAAACTAACAAATTAGCTTGTTGGATGTGAATAATTTTTACAGATTCCATTTTTTAATACACTGGAAAAACTTTATATATTTTTAATTTTTATTTACAAATGTATTATCAACATCAACTGCAATTTGACTACAAGCATATATAGGTGCCTTCAAGCATATTCTGGTGCCTTCTTAAAACCTAACAACTTCTTTTATCAGGTTCATATTTAACTATATACTTAACTGTAACTATGAATCTACTACTATGGAGTTAAAATGAGTGATGAAAACTATATTATGCTGACTCGTGCTATGATGAATTGACAAACTATTATTTGAATTTGATCATAGGAGATGAAATTCTTTATGGGACTACTGATGGTAAAATAGGATTAGTCCAGATTGGTGAATGCTCTTCTTCGATTAAATGGGAGATTGACAATGACAAAAAGAAAGGAGGTATTCATCCCATGTATTTTAAAATTATATATTAATTATTACAATAGAGTAAAAACGCTAACTGTCAAATTTCAATACTCTTCTCATTTAAAGGAATTCTCTGTATTGACACCTATGACATCATTGGGGATGGTGTGAGTGACATCTTGGTGGGCAGAGACGATGGGACTGTTGAAGTGTATGGTTTTGATAGTGCTGGCGAACCCACATTACGCTTTGAACATGTAAGTTTCAAAATATCATAATCCATTTCTTTGTCTTTTGTTGAGTCTAATAATTCCATGTTCTTTTCCAACAGGTGTTATCTGAAAGTGTGACTTCAGTTCAGGGTGGCTGTATGGGAAAGGAGTCTTATGATGAAGTTGTGACAGCCACTTATACAGGTTGGACACAACTACCATAAAGAGAGCTTTTTCTTTTGTTTAACGTGGCCTTCTTAAAGGTTGAGTAATATATTTTTAAACATTTGTTTCTAGGATGGGTGACTGGTTTGACCACTGAACCTCAAAGAGCGGAAGTTGGAGCAGGAAATGAAGTCAAGATGAGTAAAGAAACACAGTCTAAAGTAGAAGCACTTAGGTAAATAACCTGACAAAGTGGTGTTGTATGTTGTTTTCTTATCCTTCTTGCCAACAGAAATTAACCTGTGTTTACGGCGACCTCTACTGTACCATTCTCTTGCAAACAAGCCTTAAGTTTGTACAGATCCCTAAACCATTTTTTAGACAACATCTATATTTTGTCCCAGGGCAGAGCTAGAGCAGTTGCAGGTGAAGGTGTTGCAGGGGCGGGAGCAGTACCACCAGACGTCTCAGTCAAGCACTGCCGTCTCTGCTGTTCCTGTCTTCAGCATCAACGATAAGTTCACCCTGTGTCAGGATGATGCCAGCTACAGCCTGACTCTGGAGGTGCAGACTGCCATCGACAATTTACTGCTGCAGGTACACACTGTAATAATCATTGAGCAGCTTATTTACAAAGCTTACTACCTATTTACAAAAAAAGGGATTAAATGTGCTGCAAGAAAAACTTTCTACATAAAAGTGGGGTTATTTAAATGTAGAAATTGTTTGTAGCGCTCCAGAAACTCTGTGTTTCTGTGCACTGTGTGTGCATATTGTAGACACGCAGGCAAAAGCTGCAGCAAGGGGGTGAATTTATTTTAAGTAAATGAATTAATATAATTTTACCTTACAATACAATTTCAATACAGATGCATTCCAATCATAAACATAAACATTACATAGAGCCATATGGCCTGAATAGAAAGCTAGTATAATAGGCAGATACTTTAGATACTATGATTTTGAACAGAAGTATAAAATGTTCTGAACTCAAATCTTAAGGAATATCTAGCTACTGTGCAAGATAATGTGTAAAGATACTGTGTAAATTTAAAAATGTGTAAAAGTAAAGATTTAAATAAAGAATAATGCCCCTTTGGACTGCTGTATATAGTGTACTAGAGCAACACTTCTTATACACTTCCCCAGTGTTCCCTCTGTAAAATAACACGGAATGGTAAAGTGGTACTTGTAGTGCCAAATATTTTATGAGAAGGTATAATTAGTATGCGGAACAGTATCCAACTGCATGAAACAAAAAGTTTGCAGTCCTGCTCTCCTTACACATATTTGTAACTTTTACTCATTATAAGTCACCTTAACAGTGAAGCAACATGTTTGGTCTAATGAGCAGCTTTCACTTCCCAGTAAGCATCCATCTGCAACACTGCATTGATTGGCTCATGACATATGCCAATCATAAGCTTTTTTGCACTGTTTTTTTATTCATTCAGTGTCAAGTATGAATGTGGTGGAAACTGGGGTGAATTTGCAAAAAGTTTTACTTCAGATATTTTTTGGCACACAAACTTTTTAGCTTTTAGTTTTACTCATTTGAGGTTGTAAACATTTACCTTGTAAATTAAAAACTTTTTTTCTACAGAGTGATGTGCCCATTGACCTGCTGGATGTGGATAAGAATTCAGCTGTGGTCAGTTTTAGTGAATGTGACTCAGAGGTGAGTTATTATTAACTAACCCTAACCCTAATCCAAGTTAAATACACAAACATTTATCAATCATGCTTTTAAATACATCACTTGTGCATATTATCAGCAGCCCAATGGGAACTTTCTCCTGGCCACATACAGATGTCAGGCCAACACTACTAGACTTGAGCTTAAGGTAATCTCTCTTTATTTTTCAGAGTTCAGCAAAATATGTTTTTAGAATAATTAAAGTTGCACTATAGCATCTAATTTTTTTTCCCTTTTTCTTGGAGTCGGTTGCTCTCACCAACAACATGATAGCTACCTTTCCTGCTTTTAGTTTAATAAAAAGCTAAACTTGACCACTTTGTGAGCACAAAGTACATGAGCAATATACTATATAAGAGCTTACTATTAGCTTTGAGGTCAGCATTTGACCAAGTGTAAGCCTGCAATTATCTCTGCCTAATTAAAACCTGAGTGAAAGCACGGCCAGTATTTATCTGCATTAAATTTTGTTTCCCTTTTATCTATTTATGTTTCCCTTTTTCTGCTGTGATGCTGTGTAAACAGACATAGCAAGAGCTAGAGTAGACACTGTCTCTGATCAACCAGACAGAGGGAGTGTCTCTAATTTAAGCCTTCTCTATATGCAAACATTTGACTGGTCAAAGATTTTGTTATGGCCTAAACATGGTCTTTTTCACATATAAATCCATATGCATTCTTCCTCTGCCTTTTCCTGTTAGGGGTTGCGAGTGGCTAGAGCCTGTCCCAGCAATTATTTTAGGCCTCATTTGGGGTACCAATTTTTTGCAGGGCTGACACAGACAACCACTCACTCTCACATTCATTTACTATGAGAAGTTTATATTCATAGGACACTGGCATATCTTTGTATGTGGGAGGAAGCTTTGAGAGATTGTGATTCTCTGCCACTGTGCAACCCTATTACGATGTGCTATTCATTTATTAAACAGTTTTCAACATATACAAACAATACATGAATTTTTATTATGCTAATCTGTATTTACTGCTCCAATAGGTGAGGTCAATCGAAGGGCAGTATGGCACTCTGCAGGCCTATATTACTCCAAGACTGCAGCCCAAGACATGCCAAGTCCGCCAATACCAAATCAAGCCTCTATCCCTTCACCAGAGAACACACAGCATAGACCAAGACAGGTTACTATCATACACTTATAAATACTAACTACTGTCTTGCATTAAATATAATTCTGGCTGATCAAATTCTATTGAATACTATAATTAAAAGATCAATTTCATGCTTCAGAGGTTATGTATTTTTCTATGCACATTTTTCCATGCATTCCCATGAACAGGCCCATGAACAGGCTCAGTCTGGTGGGACAGTTTAGTTTCGCAGAGATCCACTCCTGGGTCGTGTTTTGTTTGCCGGAAGTTCCTGAGAAAACACCAGCGGGAGAGAGCATCACTTTCTACTTCCACAACACTTTTCTTGGAACACAACTTGAAGCCACCTACTGGTAAATACACAAGAAGTTCAAGAGAGAGTTCAGCATGGTTGCACCACTTAATGTTTGGGGCCGTTTACGTTATATAATAATTCAAGTTGGTATTACAAAAAATAAATTCTTTTTGTGTGCTTTTTGTAACTTCCTTGACTGTCAAAATAAGTATCCAATCAGCGCACATTGTACAGGTTATACAGGCCAGATTGAGATGGTTTTGACATGTACAGAGGAGGGATAGTGAATCCATTCACTCTAGATTAGAAGGATGCTGTTAGAGCTGCCAGACAGGAGGACTAGAGAAGACCAAAGAGGGGATTTTTAGTTGTAATGAAAGGATATACAGTTAGTTGGTGTGAGAGAAGAGGATAGTGTTTATTAGAGGCAGGAGAACAGGCTAAAGCCAAAGATGTCACCCTTTGTTAAATAACCATTTATTGACATTGCAAGAATGCATTCTATGCTTTAACCCATTTTTGTATTTTTGTTTCAGTAAAGGAGAGGGACACTTCAAGTCAGACAACATCTCTACTATTTCCATACTCAGTGATGTCTTCTCTAAAGAAGCAACAAAAAGAAAAATCAATCTTAACATATCATATGGTAAGTTTATGTTATTAGCCTGGCCAGCTATTCTAATTGTCATGAGGATTGATTCTGAAACACATGTATCTTTGTTAAGGAAGTGACTGGGTCTAACTATAATTATTCTTATTGCATATATGTTGATGAACATTAATGATTTATAATGTAATCTGTATGCATTTGTACCTTTTAGATATTAATGATCAATCAGTTAGCCACACTTTACAGATGATCCACCCAAAGCTGGAATATCAATTACTGCTGGCAAGAAAAGTCCAGCTCATTGATGCGCTTAAAGTAAGTTTTTAGTTTAGCTTACCAACTTTCCTTAATTGCTATCCATATCGGTTTCTACCACTCACTCTCTCCGCTCTTTCACGGTAGGAGCTTCAGGTTCACGAGGGAAATGCTGACTTTCTCATCCCTGAATATCGCAACATTTTGGAGGAGTCTGCTAATCTCCTAGAGGAGTACAAGAAACAGCCAGCACACCTTGAGAGGCTTTATGGTGGGGCTGCAGATCATGATTATGCATTTCATATTTGAATTATATTACACCAAGGTTTAAGGAACAACAAAATAAGAAATCTGAACTTTTTGTTTTTCTTCCTTTAGGCATGATCACAGACCTCTTCATAGACAAATTCAAGTTCAAAGGACAGAATGTGAAAACAAAGGTGTCCTCGTTGTTGGAAATACTTGATAATTATGATTTAAATTCTCTGTTGGACTTCTTTAATGATGCATAACTCAGTTCAGTCAAGCTCAGTTTTTACTGTTTGTACAACTGTTTACTGTCAAACCATGTTGTCATATTTATTTAGCTAATGTTTGTTCATACTTGTGAAAAATATCTAAATATTTATTTTGTTAGCAAAGCTGTGTGGGCTTCCAAAGACAAATAGACAAATAAGAATGATGTAATTGCTGGTTTTGTAAGTGACTAAGACTGTACGTCATCTCTATTTCTCTTAAATTATTAAAGAAAATGTTAAACCCATGAGCGTCACATTATAACCTGCTGTATATTTGACATAAGAATTGCTATATACCTGTTCTTTACTACATATATTATTTAAATACTACTAATATGTGCTAGAAATAGGTGCTCTACCATATGTATAGTGTAGTGTATAATATGTATACTTACAACTTCATTGATCCATGAGGGAAATTACAAAAAACTATATTCTAAGCAGAAAATAATATCTACAAAACCCTTAAAAACATGTCATACATACAAAGTAATTGTATTCCCATTATTGTCTCTGTTTGAAGTACATAATTTATAAACATAATGCTCAATTATTTTTTTTTAAAGATACAAATTAGGTAGGCTACATAAAGGACAGCGTATATAATGCGTGTCTCTTATGGTTTCATACAAGGATTTTTACTTTTTACTTTTACTCCACTACTTTATCGTGGAATGCTTTAAATTTCAATCATTTTTCTTGGCAAAACCTTAATTTCTCGTGAACCTTTTATTGATTTGTTGTCAGGAATTTATAATATGCCTATCTTCAGCTGCCTGCCTGCCACTGTTTTCCAAATGCGCCTTTTTTCCCCGTTTAAAAGTCTCGAACCGGTTTTGAATTTGTAATCAAGTAAACATTGTCCGCGTAGGGCTACCGTAGTAGTGATGCGTCACTGGCAGAGCGCGTTTTGATTGGTTCGTTTCAATCCTCGCGGGCTACTTGAACTAAGAGAAAGCGATTCTATTACATGTATGCTCCGGTGAATGGACTGATGTTAGCTGCCTTGTCTGCAGGTTCGTAAAATTTCATTATTTTACGTATGACTTCTAGTCGCATTTATCTCCTTATAATGTTTATGCTGATTGCTGTGCATTTTTTGTCTTATTCTCTACTCTTAACACAGAAGTTCCAAGTATCGTTGCCATCTCAACTGCTTAGTTTTGATTGTGCGATTCTTTAAGCTTTCACGACAAGGTAGCCCATCATTGCCACGCTCAGTCTCCAGCTCCGTGAACTAAATTTGACTTTTTAACTAAGTGGAGAGCATACTAGTTTTAGCTTAGCGCGAATCTGCTGGACTCCTGCACAGGAACAATGTCTGGAGCTAACAGAGGGCAGGGAAGCGCGGCTGCTGAGTTTCACAACCAAGAAAATGTGTTGTCAAGATTGAGAGGCTCTCAGAAGGCCAGGGCTGCACCTCCAGAGGACCAAGAAAACCTTCCGCCTAAACCGACAAACAGAACCGTCCTGGGACCACTACAAAACATCCAGAGGACCAAAACCAACAACCAGCGCGGCATAAAACAGGTTTGTTTAGGCTACTGTGCTCAGCAGCTCCCCCAGTTGGTGCTGCTACCTGCTAAGCGTGCTTTCATTGCAGTTTTTGGAGGCAAACTATTTTATTTCCAATATTTACTTTTTCTTTTTATTACTTTGCCACTTCATTTTATCTAATGTTATCTGCAGCGTTTAAATATCGGTTTTAAAGCTACGCACAGTTTATAAATTTGTCCGCCATTTTTACTCTGGTCGCTACTGTTGCTTTCACAAGCCATAAACTTAAACATTTTGGCTTCTATGAAAACTAGCTTGGCGCGATTTTGTGCAGCCTTTAATGCATAATTTCACTGTACTCTTAAAACGTGCCCTGTATTGACTTTTTTTTTTCCTTCTTCCTGATTGTCTATAGGAGTCATTGCCCCTAACCTGTAAAAATGAAGACTTTGGCAAAAGCTGCTATGAGAGGCCCTCAAAACAGCCTGCCTTCCAGATTCATGTGGATGAGCCTGATAGTGTCTGCACAAAAAAGCCACAGCCACCAGCTGTGACTGTCAAAGTAAAATCAATAGCTGAAGACTCTCCTCTTGTAATTGACAATGCAGTGGCACAGCTCAGGCAACCCCTGGCCACTATTGATATTCCATCAGCAATGGATGTCAGCCTCCTTGGTAAGTAACACTTTAAATAATAGCTTGCATGTAAAGGATTTTTGAGGAAGACCCCCACCCGGAGGTTTCTAATGTAACTTCTTTGATCAGACTCGCCCATGGACATGTCAGTAATTGAGGGTGAGGAGAAGGCTGTCAATGTAAATGAGGTTCCTGAGTACACTGCTGAAATCCACACTTATTTAAGGGAAATGGAGGTGAGAAAACAACTTGTGAAGCTGAGTTCTATGGCTTACAATGAACATGATTCTGACAAGTTGCTATTGGTCTAGGTAAAAACCAGGCCAAAAGCAGGTTACATGAAGAAGCAACCAGACATCACAACCAGCATGAGGGCCATCTTGGTGGACTGGCTCGTGGAGGTCGGAGAAGAGTATAAACTTCAGAATGAAACTCTGTACCTTGCTGTAAACTACATCGACCGCTTTCTGTCCTCAATGTCTGTCCTGAGGGGAAAGCTTCAGCTTGTTGGAACTGCTGCAATGTTGCTGGCTTCGTAAGTCTGACTAAAGTGGCTTTTTAAACACTGCTTAACCTGTTGCTAACTTCTACCTCACGTTTGCAGAAAATTTGAGGAAATCTACCCGCCTGAGGTGGCAGAGTTTGTCTACATCACAGATGACACCTACACCAGGAAGCAGGTGTTAAGAATGGAACACCTGGTGCTAAAGGTGCTCTCATTTGACCTGGCAGCCCCAACGATCAACCAGTTCCTCACGCAGTACATCCTCAACCAGGCAGTAAGCAAACCAGTTGAGAGTCTAGCAATGGTAAGCATGGAACATTTGGCTAATGTATGACCATACAATAACTAGCTTTGGCTAAAGCCTTTTCTCATCCCAGTACATCAGTGAGCTCAGTCTAGTTGACTCCGATCCATTCCTGAAGTACCTACCATCACAAACTGCTGCTGCAGCTTACACTCTGGCAAACCACACGGTGAATGGAGGCTCCTGGGTATGTAATCAGTGTAACAAATCGTAACCCTTTTTAGATGTGAGCTAAATACTTAAGCATTTCCCTCCTCAGCCAAAGTCACTGACAGAAATGAGCAGCTACAGTCTAGAAGATCTGATGCCATGTGTTGAGGATCTCCACAAAACCTACCTCAATGCTGCCCAGCACGCACAGCAGTCTATCAGGGAAAAGTACAAGGGCCCCAAGTAGGTATACAAAATTGTGTTCACATGCCCCAAATGAGCAGTCACTAATTTGTATTTTGTTGTGCCAGGTACCACGAAGTATCTCTCATAGAGGCTCCTGCAAAGCTGCTCCTGAAATGATTTAACCCCTGTCCTTTTGTAGAGTCCCCCTGTTAATTTTTTTCTTATTTTTTAAATGACGCCACATTTTCAAAGAACGTGGCCTGCTCTTTTTGGAGTCGGGCTTGATGTTTAGAGTTTTTAAGGTATTTTTATATTGCTAAATCCTGGGTCTTGTTAAATGTTAATCAAGCAGTTTTACTGGTATCAGACAAATGGAGGTTTTGCAGCGCTTTAACACAATGGACTTGTAAATGTTCTCCTCCTGACCGGTTGAGTTCTGAGCAATTGTTACAGGTTAAAGCTTTTGGGGTGGTCTCTCCAGCTGGCCACATTACATGCCAATTAAACTTTACTGTCTGTCCAAGTCATCTGTGTCATTACATTCATGTCTCCCCAAGACACTACTGCACTGTAAAATCGCTCTTGTAAATAAATTTCATTTAAGACTATTTCTGCATTGTCTACATTGGGCACATGGGGGCAGTAGAGGATGGTGAACTGAAGGCTAAATTCACAGAAATAAGCCAAAGCTTAGTTACTAGGAATGAATGGGTCTTGTACTTTAAATGTACTTGGTAATTTTACCATGTGCAAAACTTAAAGGTTCATAAATCTAAATGGCACTGCAGGTTACAAGTATAGAATCTGAAAAGTATTCCCTTGCTAGAATAAAACTCAGCATTTTGTATTTAACAACTGTGCTAAGATTTTTTTTTTTTTTTTCCCCCTGAAGAGTAGGAAACCAATAGTGTTAAAGGCATCTCCTGCTCCTCCTCTCATAAACCAGGAGGCTGGCTTTGTGCGTGCAGTGTGGTGGCAGAGGGGGGGAGCACAGCCAGCTGCAAACATTTCCTTTCTGCAAAATGGACTGCATACAGACTGGATGCACACCTTCAACAGGTTTACCCACTCATTTTGAACTAACCTGGGGATATTACTATGGAAACCAATGGGAATTCTACAGCATAGTCCATCTCTTGGATACTTGTTTAAACAATGGCTCTTGTATCATCAGCACTGCATCTGTCAAATCTCTGAGAAGAGCACAACTGTGGAAGAGCGTTTGAAAAGGAGTGTGGTTTTCTGCCTTAAAACCCATGCCTGCCCCCAGGAAATTTCTGGTGGCGTCCACCACTTTGCCCCTGGCTCTGGGCTGGGGCTGGAACATTAGTCTGTATTTTGGTTTGCTCTTTGGACTACTGACACTCATGATGCTGCTTCTCTGGATGCTCCTTAAACAGCTAAGGAACACTGTGTCGAAAGCCATCCTGCAGCCTGCGCGCTCTTTTAGACAGCCCTGCTATGATCAGAGATTTCAGCATGTGTTGTGAAAAATGGGACAATTTGACCCAAACACTGCCAGGACTTTTACAGATTTGTGTAAGATAGTTGATTTTGTATGCACATGTGTTTGCAATATAATAAAGGGTGTCTATGTTCTTATTTAGATAGACAGACTTCTGGTCTTTTATACAATTCTCTAATACAATCCTAGGTAAAACAGTAAGTGAAGTCCTACCTGCGTGTCAGTAATGAAAACATTGTTATTAGTATTAAAAAACTATTTCTCCTCTGAGATGGATTTGCACAGCCAAGCTGAAACATTTAAATTGCCATGTAAAAGCACAAGCCACGATTAAATCTGCATCTTGATTCATGCTGATTAAAGCAGTGCATTCAGCGGGGCAATTTGCACCCTTCTCATCTCATTGGTGAATTGGCTGGAGCAACATTGAGCATATGCTGCCAGTGAGAATCATAAAAGGAGCAATGTGCCACTTGCTTTTCCAATTCTAGTGTCAGTCTCAAAGGACAAAACTAATAAGGCCCTTATAAAAAGCCCTCCAGTTTGATATTGTTTGATATTTCATAGATATTGTAGCGGTGCATTTCATGTTTACTTCAATTCATTATTTTAAATTATTATTTTTACACAAACATTTTGCAAAGAGGTGGTAGGCTACCTTTGATTGAACAGTCTCAGAAGAATCAATATCCTCTTAGCCCTAGGGGAAGTTGGTTAATTACACCTCGGCAGCCTCTTATACAGCATCACAATAGCAAAATCTGCCATGCCTCAGACAGACTGCTCTCATGTGATGCCCCGGTATTGTTAACATTGCTCAGTGGTTGTAAACACAGCCATGTGCCTTGTGGGGATGGAGTCAATAGCCATAATGAAAGCTGAGAAATTACCATACAAGATTGTTTGTTTGTTTTTTGTTGTTCTGGCTGGCTGTTTTGCATTTGCATTTTAGCTTTTAATAATCTGACAAAAAATGTGCATCTCTGCTATTTTGGTAAAAGATGTCAGGAGATTTTAACACCAGCAGGTCTCAAACTAGGTTATATGAGTATAATAACAGTATGTTTGACATTCCCTTAAGCAAGAGACCTCATGACTTAATGAGATCTGCCATCACGAACACATCCCCTAACTGTGTTTCTCACTTCTGCTGTGGAGTTCTAAATTGATTTCTGGCTATAATATCCTCCCACTCCCCCTTTTCAAATAAATGGTGTCATAATGTATTTCAAAGTGGCATAAGGCGGAAAAGTCAATATGTTTGGTGTAAACAGTGTGAATGAGCTCGTTTATGAACAGAATGACAGGGCAGGAATCTCACTCCTGCTGAAGTAGAGATCATTGTGAGCCAGAGATCTGTATGGAAAATACAGCTATAACGATGTCCTTAGTATTGAGAGAATTGATGCTGGTGTCCATTAAGTGCCATTTTAAACAATTCTATTTATAGACAATGGCCCAATTAAAGCAGTGTAAATTGTCGAATTTGATTTTTCACTTAATCCGAGCCAGCAAATGTATTATGCAAGTCTGCAGTTGTACAGTATGTATAGACATACTGTGTATGCAAGTGTTTTATTATTGATACCACTATTTCTGCAAATAGGTCTACTACAGGTGATCAGAAAGATTCATTATCTATAAGAAATATTCCGATTATTTCATATGATTTTTTGTCTTATGAAACAGTGCGGCAGACAAAACATCTGAACCAATCAAAATGTAAACACTAGCCTTTCTTCTGCCCTACACCTGGGACAATCTTGTTCACTCTCTGGTGGTATCCACATGCTTTTACAAATGGAGCTTCTAAAATAGTATTTTTTTTTACAGCTATGTGTATCTCGTAAAGTTTTTGGCTGAAGAAATGTCAAGAAGAACCTGGAGCAGCAAATCAAGTTAGAAAACGAGGTAAAACTATTCACCTCTTAAGCCATTAGCTAGGAAACCATTAGCTTACTATTTGTTGAACAGATTGAACAGCTATTTTTTATTCAACATTATATTCAGTGCTTCATACATATGTGTGTATGTGTAACACATGAAACAGCCTAAATGTAGGAACATATGTCAGTTCACCTTAGTTATTTTTGGTCATCTTGAGTTAGCTTGAACTTGATCATGGCTAATGTGCTAAAATGCTAATTACACATGCATAGCTAATGAGGCTTTCTTTGATTACAATAAGAAATAATGAGAACATTTCCTATATGAATGCTTTCTAAACAATAACGCATTGAAAGTCATTTTTATTGGGACAAAAGCCTTTTTATTGCAAGTTACTAGATTTTAAAGTCGAAAGAAATTAACCAGTTGGTTATAGCTTGAAAGGAGCTAATTCGCTAAAACAATATTTTCACATTTATTTTATATAGGCAATATCACGTTTGCTTAATCATAAGTAAGAAATACGCAATACACTAGAAGCATTTTTTTTATTGTACTTAAAACCTCTTTTGACAACAGAATCAGTGTTGCTATATTGAAATGTCTGATAGCTATGATGTACCATTTTGACTCAGCTAGGGGCAAATGGGCTAAATTTGGTGCATATTGGATAAATTACGTTTTTATGTAATGTTATAATATGAAACTAAAAAACTGCCTTCATGAATGTTTCATCAAAAATAGTGTCTTAGAAACCAGCCTTTTTATAACAAATAAATCCATTCATTTATCTCACAGGGTCCGAGTTACCGGATTGAAATGTCTGATGTGATTTTTATGGACACCTTTAGGAGGCCCAGCTCATATTCACAGAGCCATCTGCTTGTGTTAACAGTTGCCCTACATTCAGAGAACAAGATAGCAAACAGGTGAGTGGCGTTGGAGAACTCTATTGATTGATGTTGGGGCTTATTGTCTGTCAGTCAGGCTTTGGCAAATAGAGCTGTTCACAGTTTTATATACCAGAATATTCCATAGCTCATGAATTGAAAAAGCTCTGTGATTCAGTTTGGAAATTGCCAGTGCCAGTGCTGATTGAACAAAATGAAGGCAGTCAGCAGTTTTTCTTCATCTCATAACACCTGGGAGGATTTTGATGGATGTTTTATATCAAACAAGACCCTGACAGTACAGTATGGAAAAAGGTGAGACACTAATGATGAATAGCCTACAATTACCTACAATTACTAACACAGTATATGGTATTGCAAATGCATGGTTTATGTAGTATATTACAAAGAACTGATTTAATCTATAAAAGTTTATTAGGTTGTGCTCACGTGATGTCACAACATTCTAAAGGGCCTATGTTCTGAGACTGAGGGCAGGTAAGAATTTTATTTTTAGAATTTGCTGCTAAAGGTTCAAAATGTAGATGTCTTGGCGTGGTTTATAGTATATAGTATTAATATCTCTGCAATTATTGGATCTATCTACATGAAAGAAAAACAAGCACAATGTTCAAAATTTTCTCTGTCAGCACATATTAGAAAGATTTCTTTCACTATAGCATCAAAAAGTGGTTATGTTATTCAATCACACAGATGTCACATGCTGTCAGAATGTGAACACAACCTTTCACATTCTGGAATGTAATCATGTCACACTCTCAGGGCAGAGGCCAGTATTACTGTATAGGTTAGAGACTATTTTTAAAAGGAATACCCAAACAGAAAATCAACAAATGTTAAACCTAATAATTTTTTGTAAGGGATTGGGGCCACAACCTCACTATATTAATCTTGTAGCTTGATGCCCTGTTTACTTACAGCATTCACATCTGTGTGATTGAATAACATGACCACTTTTTGATGCTGAAATCTTTCACCTTAGGTAATTTATACTGGCAGAGAAATCATTATATTTTGTTTCAGTTTTGTTTTATGTCGATAGGCCCTGTAATTGAGGAGATCTTAACCATAAACTATTCCAACATATCTGAATTCTGAATCTTAAGCACCAAATTCCACCATAGAACTGTTACCTGCCCTTCATCTCAGTTTCACAACAGAGGTCCTTTAGAATGTTATGACATCACGTGAATGCAACCTGTTGGTTATATGCTATTTTATAAGAAATATCCTGAAAGAAAATTGATAAATGTTGAACCTGGTATTGACATTTCGCATTATTCCACTATATTTATCCAACCACACCAAAAAATCTGCATATTGACAACAGAAATTTTGCATTTTGCAATAGGCATTTGATCATTATTGCAATATTCAAGTGTGCTGTAGTAAATATTGGCAAATGAAATTCTAGGTCTGTATTTGAGCTCTAAAAAAACTCTACTGATAGAGGAAAGGAATTGCTTCTGAATGAAAGTTGTCAAACATCTGCAATGCAATGCCTGCTTGATCTTTTGTCTTGATTATGAGAAACATCATCCACAAATAGCTTAATTGTTCGAGCATATGTCACCATAATCTGATATGCGAGTTATTAGTTGCTTGCGCTTGTTTATATCCATTAAAGGAAATTGGCCCGGCATTGGCCTGGGAGGCTGTGAGATGAAACTGGGAGCATCCGTAACTGGATAACCTGTGTGCTCATGCTCACCACACTCTCATCTCCTCACAAGTGCTCACTTTAATTAAAGTTTCCAGGGAAGGTGGCTGTGATGATGATACATGAGCGGTGGCATGGCGATATGCTCTGGTGACCTCCACTTCTGTACAGTAGGCCATGCCTGCTGTAGTTAATGTAAATTTAATCTGCAATAACAGCAGGTATTCAAATATTTAGTGAGTAGTATTATAGCCAGGGATGTCAGTCTTGTAGTAAACATAGTAAGGTTATAGCATTGCATGGTGTAAATTTTCTTTTTATATTTCATGAATGACAGATGACATTTGAAGAGACAGTAGACATTTTTATAAGTTTTGGTTTGGACTGTATTGTCCTGAAAAAAAGTAGCTTACAATGATGTGGTCAAATAAATGTTTTCTAAATTGACTGCTGTAACCAAAAAAATAAATCTAAATAAACCAAATAAATCATAGACATACTATGACAAGCGTCATATTTTCCAAAGTAGTTGTCATTTTGCCCCCCAACTGAGCATTCCAGTACACGTCTAAAGTGTCTAGAAGGCTGGTGAAAAATAACTTGTATGTTCCACTTTCTGAGTAAATATTATTTTGTTTTTAATTGTGTTCAAGTTGCCATTTGCCCTAAAACACATTTTGTAATGTTCATAAAAAGAGGTGATTGTAAGCACATTTGACTAATAATTCTGCCACAAGGGGTCACAAGCCAGTGTACTCTTTGTGTGCTGGTCCTAAGCCTTGATAAATGGAGAGGGTTGTGTCTAGAAGAGCATCCAGAGTAAAACCAGTCAAATTACTGAGAGCTAGGAGACAGATTATTTGATGTGGCTACTCTAAAAGGGTAAAGCCAGAAAGAAGAAGAGATGACTCTTGAGGCTGACAGACAGAACAAGGTGTTTAGAAAGGCAAAATATGTTGCAGAGTTGGAAGTGGACAGTTTCCAAAACATCCCAAAGACCAAAATAATTTTCAAAAGAATAATTAAGACCTAACTTCTGGTGTGGCTTGGTGATATTGGTAATGCCTAGGGTATTGCCAGTAGACAACAACAGATATTTTGATAAATTCTTTACCACATTTTGGGCAATGCAATTCAAATCTTTGTGAACCCTTTGAAAAGTTGAGAGCCAGTCTCCCCCAGAAATGCTGTAGTTGGCCTGTAATGTTTTCAAATCCATTGAATCTGTTGAAACTATGGTTTATTGATTCTGAAGATGGATTGAATTTGGGATAGTTGTTATTCTGTGCCTTTTTATTTTGACCTTGCTCTAACATTAACCTTATATTTTGCACTTACAATATGTCACATTTGTTTTTTTGTTAATTATTCATAAACTAGTGATTTATGACTAATGGAAATAATATACTGGAAAAGCCATGAAGCTGAGAAGCATTTAAACCCTCCGCTTTTCTGAAGGTGAAACAAAGTGTGACGGAGCGCGTGAGGCCGTGACTGACGGTGAGTGAAAGATGACACTGTGTTGTCCGTGGGGAAATCCATCTTGTCACCTGTCCTGTGGGACACTTGCAGCCTCCAGAAGAGTCAAGAAGAGCCATACAGGACAAGAGTTAGACACAGACCATCCCAAAGGAGAACACAGGCACACATCTGTTGGTAAGTAATTAGCTGGGTTTTTGTTTAGGAAGAAAACACCTGAGTTGTTACTGTGGACTTGTCTAATCAACTTTGTTTGTTTAACTTTCTCTCAGGCTTTCATTTGAAGGAAAATGGTGAGTTACTTCCAAAATATTTGTAAGATTAGCCTTGCCTCTACATTAGCACCCAGTGGGTGTCTGTGCCCCAACTGGGGGCAATCCACTTAGCCTATTCTCCCGGTAAAGGTCAGGTCAGTAGTGAAGATGTATATGTTATCAAATAGAGGTTTAGGGCTGTGGTCCTTGGTCTTAAGTGTGTGGTCTACTTTCAAAAAGATGGAGCAAAACATTGTAATCTGTTGACTGAATAATCCTCATTCAAACCTGTAACAAAAGAAAGAAAAATCAAATAATCTCTTTTTTTTTTTTTTTCTGTAGGTTACGTTCACATGCAAAAATTTGATGATGTCAAAAACTCTGATGGAGTCAATATTACTCTTTAGGGTAAATTTTTAAAGAAATATCAAAAGAGAAAATGTTATGAACCTGTTCATCTTTTATTAGCAATTGGGACCATATTTATTATGTGGCAAAAGAACCTGTCTTCTGACAATGGTCACAGCAGTGTGATTAAATACAATCACCTTTATGCATATCATTAGTGACGAAATCTTTTCACTTTAGTGTAATTTGTGCTGACAGAGAAGACTTTGAACTTTGTGCCGGTTTTTGTTCCAAGTCAATTGGCCCAGTAATTGCAGAGTTATTAATGAAAACCATAATATGATTCCCATATAGAGATATAACTTTTGTTGCCCTTATAAGAAGTAACTGTAGTAGACACCTTACTCCTGCACTAAACCTGTTATTGGTTTCCCATGCCAGACTATGCTGTAATGACCTGCCCTGTACCATACTGATCAGTGGAAACAGGACATTTAGGCACCAGTGTTGGAACATACTTCATGTTTGTGTAATGAAGTGTACTATAAGCCTCTAAAGGTCAGTGCCTCTTCAAGCCACAGCTAGAACCGTATGCATGACCACTTTTAGACAATCACAAATTAACCTAGTTTTCACATTTGCATACAACTCTAAACATATCTTTTCCCATAAATTTAAAATTGTGCTCTCAACACATCATTTTTTTCTTGCCATTGCCCTTTTCTCCCTGCTGCGCCAGCAAAGAATCATGGTGACTCACAGAGGAGACTTTCTGCGAAAATGTTTTCACTCATTAGAAAAACATTAGTACAGCGCGTGTAGTATTCACATCAGTACCAAAAGGAGACCGCACTGCTTCATTTGATATCCTTGATTTGATTTGGTCCTCAGACTGTCTGATGAGGAGATGTTGATTTCAGACGTTAGAGGCATAGCCCCAACTCAGTTTCATGGTAACAGAGGTCTAATTTGAACCATATTATATTACAGCATGTTCGGAAACTGCAGATAAGTCGAGTCTGTTGTCACCTCAAACAGTTGCAGTTTCATGCCTGTAGGGATTTTAATGGGAAAATGCTGCTGGGAGCCATTTAAGCTACAATGAAAGCAGTAATACTGCAATTTTATGAAAAGGAGACATTTATTTATGAAAGTATGTTAGTGAGAGCCAAGATAATATTAACGCCTTTGCAGGGATCACCCATATTAGGACCTTGCATAATTACACACAGTCCCAAAGCTTGTATCCAATTAAATGTGTTAAAATAAGTGTTAGGTGTGCTCTCGTACTAGGGCTTTCTAACTTTAGGACAAATGCTAATTTTAGTTTTCAAACTTGCACCAATTACAGTGTTGTAGTTTAATGTGTTATTGGCTAACATTTCCTGAAAATAGTCACTCTTCTACGTAACTGTTTTTATATCTGGTTTGAATTGTCCAAATTCAAAGGCCTTTTTTTCTGGCTATGTTCCCCGGTATACTCATATACATTTCGTATTTTGTTTTCCAAACAGTGAGCTCAGGAGGCACAGATGGAAATATTTTATGTATCAACAATATTTCTAACCATAATTTTAAAAGTCTATTTCCACAAATGTTTGTGATCTAGACTTAATATAGAAGTTCAAATCAATACAAACACAAATTATGTCCAAAGTAGATTATTTCCAGTTTGTGGTAGAGGGCCACACATTTAGTAAAAATCTTAACATTTCAACAAATTCTTAGACATTGTAAATACCCTGTGGATTTTTTTCTTTCATAATGTTAAATCTTAAAATAATATCAGAATTTACCATTGCTGTAGCATGCTAGAAAGAAAAAATTGAATATGTTTTACAATAGGATGGGCAAATCAAATGAAAAATGGGTCATGAGTCTTTTTTTTTTTTTTTTTTTTCAATTCTGGCCCTTAAAAATATTTTGGTAACACTGAAGTATACCTCTAGTATACTTCAAACACACAGTCAAATTCAGCCACATTTTTTTACTATTTGGGGGAAATTCCAATTGTATTGTAGTCTAAACCTGTCAACCTAAGTTCCCTCCACCTTATTGAGGGCTTTTCTCTTGAGTGCAGCCTGCCACACTGAGTATGTCCTGGGTAAGTAAACAGACCCATTGCGAGCCAAAAGAAATAACGCTAAACCGAGAGAGTGCCCTGTTATTCGAGAGGCTGCAGATGCATGCTCAGTCTTATTGCTTTCACTTCGGCACATTTTACCTGGAGAACAATTCCAGCTGCTTCCAGTCCACTTGTTTAAATTGACTGTGACAATGGCTACAGCCGGAGTTGATTCAGTATACACTTGAAGTACCCACAATCGGGGCAGACCCTAATGGCCTTAGGAAACATTTCTTAAATTACACCAACTGTCATAAAGCAATATTCAGTATGTTGAAAAATTCATGATCGGAGATTAAATGTATTTCTGCCCGGGTTTTATTCTTGTGAGGGGAGAATCTAGGCTATATTGACCATTAAGCTGTTTTGAGCAAATGAAAGACAATATTTCAAAGGTTTGAACTCATGCAACCTTTTGCCCTTATTCCCATGATAAAAATAATCCACTATACACAATTGCTGAAAAGTGCAATGACAAATTGAATTGATAAAATGAGCTTTCTCATTCTGACAGGCCAAATAAACAAGGAAAACCTAAATCTCTAGCTCAAAGCTTTTGAAGCTTTTGAAGGTATATCATTTTGCAATGATATACCTGTTGTGCCCAGACCTAAACTCTAGTTCAAGACAAAATCGTCTATCCACTGAGCCACAAAGCACTTATATCTCAAAATGGTAGAGAAACCAATAAAAGTAATTTGTTTGCTTACTGACCCCATGTGGCTTGCGTTGGAATCTTCTATCCTGCAGTGGTCATAAAAATAATAATAATGCAGAATGTAAAAATAATCTATCCAAAGTAACAAACCTTTGCAAAAATATTATCTCATAATCTCTGTTATGGTTATGATTTGTCAGGTAGAATAGTTCCCTCGTTAGAATGGAAGGGTTCTAAAACCACAGCCTATATTATTCATCATGAGGTCCGCAATGAACAATTGCAAAACACATTGCTAATGTGCTATTTTGGTTTGTTCCTGCAGGCTTACAGAGGCAGTGTGAGACCCTACGTCAACTTCAATGCAAAACATGACGCAGAAATACTGCATAAGGCCATGAAAGGAATTGGTTAGTACTCCAAGATGACTCTTTTCACTTACCAGAATAAAATAATGGTATAGTTTAGTATCTTTCTTACGTGCCACATGGTGCTTGGCCTTTTGGAGGTTCAATATTTATATGCAACACAGCCTCTAAAATTAGTTACCTTTTTCAATACACAGTAACAGTGCACAAAACTGAATACCACTCCTTGTTTTTGAGCTGTTAGACTAAATTGGTTTCCGAAACACAATCAGCAACATTTCTTTTTTTCCTTTCGTAGTTGTTTAATGCTTGTTATTCTCCATTATAATCCAGTATTACAATAAAAGACAGTAATTAGACCGATTTCAAGAAAGCTCTTTGAGATGTCTGGAAAACGACTTGGCATTTTCAGCATGTTTGGGCTAATTAAAATGGAAAATCCACAGCAGCACTTTATACTCTTCTTATTTTCTATGAAGTCTTTATTAACTATGACAACTGCAATATGTCAAAATATAAAAAAATATAAAACTAGTAAAATGCATTTCTTCATAACATGAGCAATGTATTTTCTAGACATTAAAGCTGTTTGGGTAACTTGTAGCTTTAAGATTTAATAGGAAAATATATGGATCTATATACGACTATAGGCAAAGATCCAAACGGTACAATAATTGAGTGTCATGCAGTAACTTTTGCGTATGTAAAAATAACCACATTCTTTTATTAAGATGCGTTAGGAATACTTATAACAGTATTTGTATAAAATCATTAACCTATGTTTAAAGGTTGGGTATTTAGTTTGTGGCATTTTGGCAGCATATTTGGGAAAGTGCATATCACAATAACAGTGCTTCACCTCTTTGTAGAGCATGCAAACAGCTATGGGAGCCCTGAAGGGACATGCTTTTTGTTAATTAGCAAACCCAGTGGTATTAGTTCTCATAGTAATTTAACTTAAAAAATCTATTTACTTTACACTTACCTTGCAACCAGAAGCTTCTTAGTTTAAGCCAGTAGTAATGAAGTCATAGTGGCTGTAGTCATAATCATAGTACTAGTTATACCACTGATAGGTGAGCAGCAGGTTTTCTGTTCAGTTACAAAAACATCTTTCAAAATATTTTTTTTTACTTAACTGTGTATTCAATACTTATTTATGTTTACTCAGCTAACCGTTTTGTTGACTTCTTTCTAGTAATATTACTTTTTACATTTAAGTACAAATTTTGAGTAGTTTTTTCACCTCCTCTGGGCTCTATTATGAAGTTGTGTTATTTGGTTGTAATTCTACACTTAGGATTGATGTATTTCATTTTGTTTAACAGTAAACTACATCTTTTATACACCATGCTTTTTTTCCAACCAATCTAGGAAGTACTTTGGAAAATAAGGTCAGGGCATAGCCGCCTTCAGCAAAAACATAGGCAGCTTTTAATCCTTTAACATTTGACACAATGCATTAATAATGTGTTTCTTCAGAGAGACTTTACTACCCTTCCCAGTCTTCATAAATACTTAATTTTCTTGTATTACTTTCACCTCAACAAAGATAAACTTTTTTTTTTTCTGAGATTCTTCTAATTGCCGTCATATTGTATAATTACTAATCACTATCTCATACGTTTATTCACCCTTTGGCAGTTCTTTTCAAATTACCTTTTACAATTAATTCAAAGAGAGACAAAAATAGAACTTGTACTAAAATTTCACTTTGTGGAAGAGTATTGTTTACTGTACAGAAAACTGAGGTCACTTTGTAATGTGACACTTGCCCGGACAGTTCATTAACATAATGCTACTTCGATCTGTATTCTTAACCTTTACTCTAGCCTAAATGTAACCCAAAACCTCAAAACAAGTCTGAACACTCAAGAAGCAATGTCTATTTTTGTAACACATTTGAATGGGTCAGTTTGCATTGGGGTCAAAGATTGAGCCACACAATAGCATGACTAAAACAGTGTAAACAGGCACCTTTCCTAAGTGTATAGTGACAATAGTACAGCAACTATGATATGAACATTTAACTGTAAAAATGTTTTCACTATTTAAAAATCTAGTAATAGTTTAATAAGTAGTAAGGAGGTAGAGGTGTTTTTTTCTGAATCACCAAATCTATAGTCCATAGTCTTTGTATACAGAGCTGGAAAAAGTACTCAAAATTTGTCTTTAGTGCACAAAGGTACAGAATACTTTCAAAACAATTTCTTCCTTGGCTTATTAAAACATAACCTTATTGGCTAAGGTTAAGATAACAACAGAACAAGTAGGGCCAGAAAACACACTAAAATCATTCCACCTAATGTTGGTTTTGGAAATGGCCAATGCCGAGTTTTCGGAATACAGTAGATAAACCATGGAAAAAGGAAAAGAGAAGGAGCAGACAACACAACATCATTGAAATTCTTGAAGCTGTTCTTACAATAAACAGGTGCAGAGAATTATGAAGGCACTAAAAGTGGGAGTAAAAATTATATATCACGTGGAGCTCTGTCAGTTTCTGCTATCATTACTGTACATCAGCCGCGCTAGGTTCTATAATCATGTGTGCTCATTTGCATCCCTCAGAAATAGCGCTTGTTTATTTTATTGGCGTCCTTCTCATTTCTCATTTTAAGGTATTTCCAACTCTAACAAATATTGATTATTAGCTTATTGGCTCAAATTCTATTTTTAATCCTCATCTTTGGCTCTAGAGGTTGACATTTCATTAAAGCGAGCGGATAATTTATTGGCTAGCAGTAATTTAGATGCAATTTTTCCGTCTTCTCGATAGAATGTGTTTTGACGTGTAGAGTATGTGATATTAACATATGGTGCTGCTTAATGCTTGTTTGAATTCAGGGACGGATGAAGACGCCATCCTGATGCTGCTGACAGCACGCTCTAATGATCAGCGCCAGCAAATTAAGGCAGCCTACAAAAAGGCATATGGAAAGGTAAGGCTATCCCACACCAGGAGTTTAAAATGAGTCATCATAAAATAGCAGCCATGATATGTAATCATGTGCAATCTCATATGCAATCCTTATTGTTTAAGAGGTACAAATGTTGGTATTTATAGTACTAGTATTTGTTTTAAGAATTGTACAAGTTAATTTACAGTGTACAAGCAGTACTTTATTTGTAGTTGTACTCAAATGGTGGGCCGGAACCTTAAAGTGGCTTATAAGTAGGTTCCATACAGTTTCAATGTTGACCTTATTTGAAGACTAAATATGAAATATAACTATATGAAATGGTTATACAGTTTTTATGCATGGACAAGTGATGGCCTTAAATGTTATAATATATAATGTAAATGTCAGCTTCTTGTGTCACTCATCAATTTAGAAGTACTATTTTTCCCTGAATGAGTTCAAGTAGATAGTAGATGAGCTATTGTGCGTTCTTTCTGCTCCTGCTGTTCATCGGCACTGTCGGGTTATTTTATGACCACCTGTGGATTGAAAGCACCAAGTTAATTTGCTTTCTGCTGAGGTTATTGAAAAGCGTTGTGGCAAACGTAATTGCCGCCTGAAGAATAAATAGATGAGGTGGCTAGGGAGAAAAGGTACGTCACAGAAACACAAAGTAGCTCCTAAAATATCAATGAATAATACAGAGCTTTGAGGGAATAAATGGAATTTTTTTCACATACATTAGAAAGGTTTATTACAATATAAATATTTTATTGCAGAAGATGTACTACAAAAATAAAACCAGTCAAAAGATCAAATATTGGCAATTGTCCTTTAAAAAAAGTATCTATTTACTATAAATTTTAATCACAACTGTAATGTAAAGTTACTAATAATCAAAATGAGATTTTAAATTTGTACAACAAGAAAGAAATAATATATGCAGAGTTGTTAAGTTTTAAATATTAAATGGGATATGTGAATTTTGCCGTTGGTATTGTACAAAACATTGAATTGCATTAAAAATACATCAAGCTTTAGGCTTAATTGGACTCACATTGCTCAATGCCACTGACAGTTATTACTTTATTTAATTGTACCATTAATTTAACAAACAAAGCATGCTCCATGATTCATTCTCCTGTAGTGCTCATCTTTAGTGGTAAAAGACAAATCCAGTATTTTTTTTTTTAAGGATTCATAAAGATTTCTATTTTGTGAGTATTAATCACAATGTTGTTGTTGTGAACCCGGTTGCTCCGTTTTTCATACAGTGGTCGTCACTACAAATCATTTGCATGGATAATTTGGCAGAATTTTTACACCAGATGCCCTTCCTGATGCAACCAGCTGCATACTGTGACTGGAGATTTTAGCTCCCTGTGGTGGATTCGAGCCCATGACCTATCGCACAAAACCACAATGTTCAATGAAAATCTGCATAATTAAATAGCAGTGAAGATTTGTGTGGCATGTTGTATGTAGGGACATTTTGTAGCCTCTCTTAAACCCAGTTTGTAGACACATGGTAATGCCACAATTAAGCACACACTTTTTGGCCATCCATTTTAAATTCATAGTAAAATTTGGCAATAAAATAATCTGTAATGTCTAGATGCTTGCTCTTACTTCTGACAAGAAAATCGTCATTATTAAACATTAGTCATTACTATACGGAGCCTTTTTTGCACCATGTCTTCATGCTTACACATTTGCATTGGCTTGCACTTAAAATAACTGCTTAGATTGTGAAAATGTAGAACCTCAAGGCTGCATTTTTTTGGTTCTTCATTTTGAGAGAGCAAGTGTCTGGTACATGGAGTTGCATTATATTTGATTTAATTCACTTCAAATTTATGCAAAATAGGTATACGTTGCATCACAGGGACTGTTGCCAAGAGAATAAATCTGATTTTATATAGAACCCTATTTGTTTGTGTAAAACAGTACATGCACATTTTCTATTTAGCGGTTTGCACTCTCGCCTCACAGCAGGAAGGTCCCGGGTTCGATTCCCAGACCGTGTGAGGCCTTTTTATGTGGAGTTTGCATGTTCACCTGTCTGGGTGGGTTTCCTCTGGGTACTCCAGTTTCCCCCCTCAATTTCAAAACATGCACAATAGGCTAATCCTCCAGCTAGATACTCCTGACCAGGATCCTAACTCAAGCTCTGGAGAAGATCTTGGTGCTGCACTGCAGTCGCCTGCTGCCCCTGACAGGTTGCCCCAGTGGCATTAAAGGATGGGTCAAATGCAGAGAGCAAAATTCCCTACGGGGACAATAAAGTCTACCTTAAACTAGGGATGCACCGAAACCGATAACAGTATCGGGTATCGGTACCAATACCATGTCCAAGTACTCGTATTCATAAAAGTGGCCCGATACCAACAACCGATACCACTTTACAGCGCTGTCACGTGACATTCCCCTCTCAGCTGAGCAGTGAGAACCGAGAGGAAGGATTTCAAAGTGAACTGTATGGAGATAAAAGCAAAGCTGACTCTACATTCTGCTTAACCAGACTATCCCAAATCATACGTGAGCCCTGAAACTTAAGCAGCTGTCCTTTTGTTGTCCGAGTTGTCCCGAAAATGATATAAGCGCGGAGTGTGAAGCAGTTGTTGCCTGATAAAACATAAGACGTACCGTTGCTAATTGTGTTAGCTGCTGTAGGTCCTGGCGAATCTCCGTTGGTTATGCGCAGATGCTCAATCTGTTTTTAAAATGATTTAGCGACTGAATAGAGGAGAATCTAAGCTTTAAAATGAGGTATAACATGTCCATATTGAGCAGATTTTAGCCATGGTTAGCTGTGTTCAAACCACTCAGTTGTAAAAATAATGTAGCATCGCAGAGCGGGGATATACGGCAAAAAGACGACACGGTATGGGATGAATGAGATATAGTAGTGTGACTGTATGAACTATTAAGTAACCCCTATATAAGTACTCGTATTGGTACTCGGTATCGGCGAGTACTCAAATGGAAGTACTCGTACTTGTATCGGTTTGAAAAAAAGTGGTATCGGTGCATCCCTACCTTAAACCCTAAACCTTATTTCAAATTATCCCTGCATTAACAAGCTCTTCTCAGTATTTTATCATCTTCATCTTTTAGCCAAAATTAAATCGATTTTATCTTTTAAAGACTTTGAGTGTTATTCCATGCTTTTATCTCATCATGTCTGGACTACTGTAACGCACTTTACTTTGGAATTAATCACACTGCACTTTATCGTTTACAGTTAGTCCAAAACGCTGCTGCACGTCTTTTAACAGGAAGTAAAAAACATGAGCACCTCTCTCCCATCCTTCCTGCATTGGCTTCCTGTTCATTTTAGAATTGAGTTTAAGATTTTATTGTTTGTTTTCAAAGCATTGAATGGTCTGGCCCCACAATACATTACTGACCTCATACAAATTTACACTCCGGCGTGTTCTCTGAGGTCCGAGAGCCAGCTCCAACTTGTGGTCCCTAAGACGAGACTTAAAACCAGGGGGGACCGGGCCTTCTCTGTGGCTGGCCCCAAATTATGGAACACTCTGCCCCCACATATCACTGCCCCCACAATCGAATGTTTTAAGTCTCGTCTTAAGACCCACTTTTATTCTCTGGCTTTTAACTCGATGTGAATTGTGTGGTCCTCTGTTGTCTTTTATTGCTTATTGTCTTTTATTGTTTTGTTTTTATTATTTAATTCTTGGTATTTATTTATTGTTATTTTATTGTATTACTTTGATTTGGTTTTACTGGTTCTTATTATTTAATGGGGACTGGTGGAGCTGAATAGAGTAATTTATTGTTATTTATTGTTCTATGTGCAGCACTTTGGAAAAACTGTACAAATAAAGTAGATTTGGATTTTTAACACACTACTATGCCCTTTTAATTTTGAACTATGTGTGCAGTTCCATTAAAGCTATGATCAACACTAATGTGATGTAATGTCATTTACTGTATGGCTTTAGGACTTGGTTAGTGCTCTCAAATCAGAGCTCGGTGGTCTCTTTGAGGATCTCATCGTGGCTTTGATGACCCCCCGCACCCTCTACGATGCTACCCAGCTGCACAAGGCACTGAAAGTAAGAAACAAACCCATAACACAGATACAATAAAAAACTTGTTTTTCAGATCTTGTTTGGGCACAGATGTTCTAACAATCAACACTGAAATCTTGTCACTGCAGACAAATATTATGAACTTTAATCTCCCGCTCCAATTTGGCATTGTCTGTGTGACTATTCATGCAAGAAAAGACAATAATTAATTTAATTCACAAAGCCTAATTGTGTTGTTGCCGCATGTGTTCAGGGCTGTTGTGACAGCTTTTGACAGGGTTTAGAGAAACAGAGACTGTGACTATAGAAATTACATTTCTTTTGAAGTGTATACATTTTAGTCTTAAGGATTTAGAGAATTTCGCTTATAAGGGAAAGATTTAAATCTCCAGATTTTTTTTCCCCCCACTTCGGGCCAAATGTTTAGCCTTGTTGATATATCTATTCTATATAAAGAATTAGACTAGTTCCCCTTGAATTAACTTGCATTTCCTGAGGGTGGAAAAAACTGACTCAGAACAAAACAGTCGGAGAAGCCAACAACAAACATAATCTGAAACAGCATGTTATAGAGGAGAATTATGCCTGTAAAAGTAGTTGTTTTTTACTATAAAGAAAATACTCTGATAGTGTTAGCCATCTTGTGGCTTGTTTCTATGATGGGATCTTTGGCTGTGGATTGCATAAACTCTGCCCCATTTAAGACAAACTCTTTTGATTGATGAGTACAATTGAACTTTGTGGAAGACACTTTAACAGGAGAGGTTCCAGACCCAGTTAACTTATCTTAAAAAACATTAATGGATCTAGCTGGCCAGGGTACCCAACCCCCACCCCCCCTCATGAACATTATCATCATAGCTACCCTTTTCTTTCTTGATTGGTAATAATACTAAAACTGGACCAATTTGCCACAAAATACTAATAAATGAAACTAAATAATAAATAAACATGTTTTTCAACATTTCAGCAATCTAAGCTGTGTTAAACAATTTGTGAATGCATTGTCAATATTTATTCATGTTAGACTTTGCTTCCATTTATTGTACTGTTTAAGCCAGTGCTAGAATAGACTTTCTCTTTTGCATGATACTGGTGATTAAAGGAAAAATGTTAGGCAAAACTATTTGCAAAGACATCATAAACTCATAAGAATTCAGCTTTATAAATGTGTTACCACTGAACACACTGAACCTGATACACTGTAATACTGTGATAATTATGAAAAATACCATGATATACTGTTAAATTTTTGGTCATATTACCTGGCCCTTTATTCAAACATTAAAATCCTTGAATGAACCCTAGATGACATCTTGAGGTCTTATTTTTACTGATAATTTCTATTAAAATATGCTATTAGTTGATTCAAACTTTTACTTGAATGCAAGAAGAATACTCATGCACATACTGCCTTTTATGAACATTCTAATTATTTTAAAAGAACATTAAGGTTTGCTGTACCACAAGAGACAATGCATCCAGTGAATAAATGCAAGACCTTACCTTGACATTTACTATGCACTGATGGTTCCATTTGTTCAGTGTGCCTCTTTGACATTTTTTCCTTCAAGGGTAATTACAGCAAAGAGAAGAAAATGAACTTTAATGCACAGTTGAACCTCGCTAAACTTTTGAAATCCCTGAATGCATAGCAAGCGCCTTCTTCACAAAACCACCTTCCCGTAATAAAATCTGAACATCAAATGTGATTGCTGTGAGACCGCATTGCATTAGCTTGATCCGATTTGTGCCATTCACCTGGATACTGTGTTTGTTTTCTCAGGGCGCTGGGACTAATGACGAAGTGCTAATCGAAATCCTGGCCTCCAGAACTGCCGACGAAATCAAAGATATAATCAAAGTGTACAAGAAAGGTGACTTAGCGGAATGAGGGGACAAAATAGATAAATAAGTTTTCTGTACACTAGACTATGTTTCTCAGGGCTGTATTCTGCAAGGCTGGTTAATAACTGCCACGCAGAAATATTGTGCCTGCTCCCACCTCAGGTCACACATTGGATTAATAAATGGATTTATAGTGATTTAAATGAGAGTGATGCCTGGAATATAATTCTGTAGTTATTCATTTACTTAAATCAGTAAATTGGTTTCCACTTATTAGCGTCAATTAACCTTGAAGCAATTATTAATACTGCTTAGTGCTGCAAAGTGTAATTGTATATTTAACAAACATATTAATGCAGTAGGTGTAATAAGATGTAGGGTTACTTTGGAAAATGTGCAAACCAAAGCTCTTTCTTGTGTGTTTAGTAAAGAAATACTAAGGATCCACTAAGGATCTGGTATACCATTTGCCCCTCACAATGTAACACATCACTTTCACATAGAGCTGATGAGGTTAATCTAAAGCTGCTGCAGTTCTATTAAGCTTAAGTTTCAGTAAGTTGAGGAAATTGCAGTCTTTTGGGGATTTGAAACTTTTAAATTTGGCATTAGGAAATAGGTTTTTAAAACCAAAAGTAATCTAATTTTCCTAAAGAGAAAAGGTGAAAAAACATAATAGGTGACCTTTAAGACAGCAGTGTTTTTATTCTGGCATTACTCACCAAAGACTTGTTTTTTTCCATGTTTTTATGAAAGCTGTTCTATTATACTGCCCTTAAAAGCATTTTAATGAGCTGGGCTGAATTAGACTTGAAGTAAGAAACCCAGTTCATCTTGTGTTTTCAGTGTATTTACTTTAAGATTTTAGCCACACTGCAACTATGCAACTTTTTACCTATGAAAATAAAAATAGCCTCAAGTTTATTTTGATGGCTTGACAGGGAAACTAACTGCCACTCGTCTGAAAGAAAGATTAAACTGATTTATGGGAGTCTGCACTGTAGCAGTAGCACCTTTTACATGTACTACCTTCACAACACAGTCCTCAAATTTCCTGTTGGGTGGCCTTGTATATTTTTTGGAGGATTGTGACGTGTCAATGATGTCTGGAGATCATTCTGTGGATCTCCCATGTGGCCTGCCGCAGATGGGGCAAGCAGTTGGTACCTATGACATGGGTATGGTGTTTTAAGTGAAGTGCACAAAGCTCTGCTGCCCTTACCCATGTGAATCCAAATACCATAAACAATTCTAAATTGGTTTGACTGTGGGATCTAAAAATAGTTATTTTTCTAAATGATTTTACGATGACCTAAATGGTGCACATACAGGTATTTTATTTATTTTTTTCACATTTTTATCTAATTAAATCGTTCTCTAGGCTTCAATTAAGCTAAAGCTTTAAATTATGGTCAACCGCTTTGTGACTCACTTTTGGGTCTTGACCCACCATTTGGGTATCACTGCTCTAGACAGCTTCCTGGCTTCCTGGTGCATGTCAGGTCAAGAGACTTTTTTCAGCCATCCTCCAGTGGACAGGTGTAAAAAGGCTTTTGAGTAACGGGACAAGGAAATATATAATACAGAACACAAATTTAAATCATCACATTATTAACACATATTTTTTGGTACAGCAAGTGTTGTCTTAAGTATTTCAAAGAGCTTAAAATGTTACATGGTGTTGCTGTAAGATTTAAGTTGCTTTATTGTGCTGTACACATGGGATGCATTTCTTTGTCTTCTATGACCTGTGGTAGTCTGCGCATTATTGCAAGAATGTCTCTAGTGTGTCAGATTTAAAATGCAGCGTGCCACAGTGGAAAATGTAAAAACTCTGAGGGCAAAGAGCCATGTTTATTTGATCGCCACTTAAGAGAAGGCCTTGCTGTCCTTTATCCCACTAATCAAATCAATCAATCAAATCCTGTCAAAGAACTTCCTGAAAAAACAACAGGACAGCCCCAAGGCTCAAATGCATTCATTAGTGCCCCATATGTAGTGAGCTTCAAGTGTAAACAATCTTATGACGCTCATCTCCTCTTTCTTCCTCTCCAGAGTTTGGCGGCAAACTGGAGAAAGATATCTGCGGTGACACTTCTGGACACTATCAGAAGCTACTTGTGATCCTCCTCCAGGTAGACGGGGACTTATGTTTCCCTTTCCTGATAATGAGAGCCTCTGGTGAAGCCATTACAAAGTCATGAGCGGTTTAGGTGTTTGCCGGGGAGAGGGACAGGACAGCGCTTTCTCAAATGTGTTCGGGTCCACAGAAAGAAATGTAATCGCACTGCTATAATCTTTAGGGGTTACAGGGTTGAGGGAGGCTCTGAGCTCACCATGTTTCCATCCACACTAACCTACTTTTGCTTTCACTTTTTTCTTCTGTCTGTCTTCCTGCCTGACGCTTAATTTATGTGGTGTTGTAGGCAAGCAGGGAGGAAGAAGTGGATGAAGGGAAGATTGAGAAAGATGCTAAGGTAAGTAAAAATAGGAAGTATTTAAAGTAGTGTTGTCAGTCGATTAAAAAAATTTATCAGATTAATCAGACTCTTGGGCTATGATTAATCACGATTAATCGCAATGTACAACTTGATAGATTTTCCATGACAATATGCAATGTTTAAATTAAAAAAAACATCCAGAGAGGTTGAGTGTGTTTTTACTTGGATAAAAAAATACATCTCAGAAATAACTTCTGAATATTGTGAGAGAGCCTTTAATAAGTCTGTGTAGTAATTGAGATAATAGTGTCTGCTGAAATTTGCTCTGCATTAAATCTACTGCAGACACCTGAGCCTCTCCTCTGCTCCTCCCAGCGCCGCAGACAGGGGCGGGGCACGGTCACCTGTCCGCCGTGAGACTGCCGCTCTGAGTTGAGAACTGCCGCTTTATGGAAAAGAAAAGAAAAAAAAACGCAAAGGAATGGTTTGTAGGAGTTTGCGGCTTGTGGCTACTTAAGTTCAGGGAAGGCCATGGATCGCCCCCCGCTCTCACTGCGGGTCCAGGACGCACAGAAAGCACAGCTCCCGGGAACGCGCACGGACAGAGGCAGTGAAAGGAATCGATATAAAAAGCACATGCAACATTTATTAGTAAATTAGTTTTACACGATACTTCGTATACTACGAAAATAACCACTTCTAAATAGATTTTCTCTTGGATTCTCACAAGTATTGTGGAAACAAGCATAAAAGAGACAACTGACCGAGTGCTAGGCACGTTAGTACAAAAATCAATAGTTTTTTAGTAAGGGTGCTCCGATCAGGGTTTTTGAGGCCGATCACCGATCAGCCTCTGCTGTGATCGGCCGATACCGATCATGGCCGATACCGATCACCTGATCTTCAATGTAGTAATGTATTGTATGCAGGCTATTATTAGTTCCATTTGAAAAATACTGTAGCCTTTGTAAATATAAAAGAACAAAATTCTACTTATTTTTGTTTTAGAAGAGGTTTTGTTGCATTATTGGTCTTTAATGTGTGCCCAGTGTCTGTGGCTTTGTTTGAATGCTCCGCTGATGTAAAAATCAGCTGTTCTTAATTGGCTCCTTTAATGCGAGTCCGCGTGCAGCGCCTGTGTCCGCGTAACGCGCAGCCAAACCAGGTTGAAACACAGTGGACTAAAGAGCAGACAGCTCCTGCTGCCAGTTTTGACAACGTCTGAATGAAGAAAACGTGCAAAGAGAGCAGAGAAGACAACGATGAAAGGTGCTCCTCTCAGACACACGGACACATGGGCTGCCTTTTTACTTTCTCTTTCCATTAGCAGCCATTTGGTGCAGTTTAAGCCACAAAACACAAAAGTTTTCTCCGCGCAACAAGACACAGGCAGGCTCTGAACTTTCTTAATCCTTTTAACGTAACTGTTAGCGGGTTAGCTGTAGCTCTATTTACGTTGGTGTTTGCAAATACACGCACTGCTGCGCCTCGGTTCTGTCCCGTGCGCTCCTAAAGCAGGCGGGGACACAGCGGGGACACAAAGCAGCGCCTCCAGGGCAGGTTTGTGTTAGTTATAACCAGGGCTTAACTTAAAAACACTGCTAAAATAACGCTACTGCTGTTTAATCAAACTGGAGTTGCAGGACAGTAAATGTGAGAGCCTCGCGTGTTTATTGTAATTTGATCGGCCCTTCTGATCGGCCCATTTTACCGATCACCGATCACTCTATTTTTAGCCATGATCGGCCGATCATGATCGGCGGCCGATCGATCGGAGCACCCTTATTTTTTAGCATCTATCATAACACCGCCTAGCTCTTAACGTCAAGCACAAACAGTATTTGGATACTCTCTCTACCAGAAAATAAAGCACCTGATAAATAATTTTAGTACATTTCAGGCAAATAATATTTCGAACCACTATTGCTGTATGCATATGTTTAGATTAAATTTAGATTAAACCATTTACTTTTTTTGACAACTTTTTTTTTTTTTTTTTTTTCACAAAGTACACCATGGGGTCATACATATTGCCCCAATAATAATAAAGTAAAAAAAAAATAATAATAATAAATACATAAATTCAAGGTATATACATTTCTTGGGGAAATATAAGTACAGTCATCTCTTTTTTGTAAATACATATTAGAGCCCATATTAATACAGTATGCAATTCATACAATACATATAATATGTCCTTTCTACTCGACCTCTATCACATTTGCATTCATGCATGCACAAACATAGATATCAAAACACTGACAAAGGAAAACTTCTGCTGGGTTAATCCATATTGATCAGACCATTTATTGACCATTTATAATACTGGGGAACAGTTCCATCCCACTGAGACAGAGGAGGGGTCGTAGCACAGAGTGGGTAGTAGCACAAGTGGGCCAAGCTAATCAGTCGTGATTGGACATCTAGCAAGCCAGTGGGACAGAGGGACTCATGGATTGCAGTAAAATGTAAACAGTTATACAGTACAATTGATTAAAAGAGAGTAGAAAAAACTGAGCCAGAAGATAGAAATGTAGACCAGCAAAGCTTATCTAGGATTAGTTGTACCAACTGCTGTCTCAGTTTTAAATGAGCCATTTAAACTTCTGCTTTTTCTGGCTTATTTTGTCTTCACCCTTAACCATCTAGCTTCTTTTGTTGGATTATAACTAAAATAAGACTCTTTCCTTCAGGGTTCACTGTAGTAAATCCCTTGATTTGCATATTTCCATCATAATTTGTCATAGAATGTTGCATGTTGAATGTTGGATAGCCCTTCTAATGCAAACCTCTCCATTTATCTGGACTTGGCACAAATTATGGCTGGAGTTTTTAGGCTCTTTGTCCTCACATGAAAGGTGGGGGCACCAACCACTATACTAACAGTGCGCCGTTAGTCGGATTGCATATCAGCACCCCTAAATCTTCAACCAGGGTTTTCTTCTAGAAAAGAACAGCAGGTGAAGAGAGAAGTTATCCCATGTGGAGGAGTTAACTAGGTCTGGGTATTTCCAACAACCTCACGATACGATACGTATCCTGATACAGGGGTCACGATACGATATGTATCCCAATACATTCTGAACAAAGCACAGGGTCAGACAAGTTTTCATGGATGTTGTATATTATGTATATTGGCTGTGCGTGATATAACCTAACCAACATGACAATAACAGACATTAGTACATAAAATAATACACATTTTTACAAGCTTTAATATAACCTTATAGCCTTAACTAGCAGCTATGGCTTATCTAGCCTACGTCTTGTCATGTTTTTGTGAAGAAACAAATTTATCTACATGTTGAGCTGAGCTGTAATGTCCCAGCAGTGTAGCATACTCTCTCTGTTCCCTGGATGCAGTGATTATTTCATGCCAAGTTAGACACAAGAGGATCAGTAACTTGTTCTCTCTTATTTGCCCTTTACAAACACACGCGGTCACCCGGACTCTCTCCTGAAATCTTCAGGAGGGGCTTCTATGGTAATAAACTAACAGGTAATGACAGTCAGAGCACTTTCTGCCTCTTCACACGGAGCCTCTGAGGATACAGCAGACATTGCAGGAAGAAGTCTAACTTTGGCTGCTATCTTACAACACAGTTTATAGACGAGACACAATCATTTATCCTTTCATGTTATAGATAGTTCAGATGATAACATTCTGTTATGAATAAAAATGGTTTGTAAACATGCATTGACCAGCAGCTTTATTCAATGTGTAAACAGGAAAAAGCGGCCCTGACCTAGCGTACTGATCAATAATCACCAAATGTCAACAAGATCATATTGGAAAAATTGTACTCCAAAATTCAGTGAAGTGAAAGGTCACAAAAAATCTAAGCAAAAGTCAATAGAATAGCTTGAAAAATTAACCTTCAAAGAATCTAACCCAAATTTCATCAGCCAATTCTTGTTTGATGAAAGTAATAGTGCCATGATACAAAAGCCTCTAATGTAAATCAAGGGATGTATTGTTTAAATGAAATAAGTACAAATTTTAATTACACATTTTTTTGTCACAATAGCGGCGAGACATTGTGAGAAAAACAAAAGTTCCTGGGTTGGTTTGGCACTGTACAAGGTCTTACATCAGCACTGTCATTTGCGCTCTGCCGGTGTGTCCCAATAAGCCATGTCTGCAAGTGTATGTGCACAGCTGCTCCACTGTCTATCTGCCATTATAGGACTTGTATGCTGCCGGTGAGGGGAAGTTTGGCACAGACGAGGAAAAATTCATCAACATCCTTGGCAACCGGAGCACGGAGCATCTACTAAAAGGTATGCTGTCATATACATGGTTTAGCTTATAACTTAATCTAGTACAGACAGGCTGATCCTTGCATTCTTTAATAGGACAGGTATAAGAGTGGCAAACATTTGTAGAATACATTTCTAGGACATAGAACTGCAAAACAAGAAGTGAAAATCCATTTGTTGAGCAATGGCAGAATGATAGGATCAACATGTTGCACCTGCCCGATGCCTGTCCTGAGGGTAAGAAACACTACTGGTTGTGGAGAGGTTAGAGTGGAAGGTGGCTGGCAGGCTGGGTAGTCTGGATACATACTGTCATGTTGATGGATGTTGGATAGATTGTGGACATGGGATCAACAAAGAGACAGCCACTTTAAAATCCTATGTTCCAAGTGACACCAAGGTGCCTCCATGGAATTTCCAGTATCACATATTGACACTGGTTGTTATGGGCACAAAACACAAGGGATGTTACCTGGTCAGACTTTCCAACAATTTTGCTATTTTATAGAATGGATTTTATTGTTTTTGGTGCCTGTTCCTTTGATGGGATATTTTCCAGAGGGTATTAAATTGACACTACTTCTTGTAATTGAATTCAACTCTAGGAATCACATTCTAAAGGGCCTATTATGTAAGACTAAGATAAAGGGCAGTTGAACAAAAAAAAAAATCTGCTCTTAAAGTGTCAAATATTTTGTGTGGTTTACTGCTGCTGCTTCTTTGTCTTCTTCCTCCGAGCTGCTGCGGCACCTGGCCCCAGGGCTCCTAAAGCTAGCTTCAGCCTGAAAATTAACAGTGAGGTTGAAAATCTGATTGAACAAAACAAAAACAAAAATATTTCTAAGCTACAGAGTGATGCTGACTCCTGCCCACCATCTGAGTATTTGACTTCATCAGATTGTAGAATGTGAAAACAATCTATTCAGAGGACAATAACAAGAACTGCTTTAGGACCAGTGGAACTTGGAAAAACATACAATCAATGAGAGAAACAAAGCCTGTCCCACTTTAGGATAGTAGTTGTTATTTTAGTCCAAAAAAAAAGCATGGATGGGGTTTCACACCCACGTCACTTTGTCACAAAGTGAATGGATCAGGACAAGACAACTATAATATTTAAATAGCAAGCAAATGAAAGAAGTATTGAACAAGTAATTATACTTGAAGTCAGAACATTTTTGTGACAAAAGAGAAAGCATTTTAATGGTAAGGACTGTTACGTAACCTTCTTGTCATTATGTTTGTTTGTCTGTGTTCTAGTCTTTGCTGCCTACAAGAAGATTGCTGGCTGTGATATTGAGGAGAGCATTGAAGGCGAGACCACTGGGAATTTGGAGGACTTGCTTCTTGCTGTCGGTAAGAATTTCTTTTTAAGAAGAGCATTTTTGAGGCGAGAGAAAGCACTCTCATCTCTCCAGCTGGCATGGGATAACTATTTGATGTTTTAGTGTATGTCAAATACCATAATTTAGAATGAAAATAATCTTTACATATGTTTTTTAAATCTTACAGTACAATGCAGCAAAAGTGTTCCAGCCTTTTTTGCTAAATCCTTGTACCACTCAATGAGGGTAGGTAAACTGTGCATCCACAAAATGCATGCAAAAGTACCAGCCAAATTCTAGACTTGAGACTTTTGATGTTTTCATAAACTCAGAATCAAAATCTGAATCTCAGAATACAGACTTTTTTTTTTTTTAAGAATTTGCACTTTCATATCTGATGACTTTTGACTTTTTCTGGTTTTAATTTCACACTTCTGACTTAAAAATGTAGATTTAGTAGTTAAATCTCAGAGTTCTAACTACATTCTTACTATTGTTCATATTTTATTCTTTTTCTCTCAATCTTTTCTGTAATCCTAGAACTCTCCCTAGAATTCCTATGTTGACTTTAGTGTTAGACCATTATAGTCATAATTCTTTTAATAAGAATAATTTTTACTTTTCCCCAGAATTCTGATTTTAATTATGTTTTCCCTCGAAATTCTGTTAAATTATTAATTAAAAATCATATTTTATTCTTTTTCTTTGAATTCTCTCATCTCAAAATTCTCAGCCTAATCTGAAAATAAAAGTTATTATCTGAGTTCTAAATTAAATCTCAGAATAAAAAAATTCATTGTTATGTAAATAGTGCGATTTAGCACCATCAGCGCCTGATTAAAACAGCCTGCTCAAAGCACTGCTTTGGGAATTTTAAAGATTTTATGACATAACAAATTACTCCTACCCAGTCTGTTAGGTAATTGGCCCGTGCTTGAATGCATTTGGTCAATAAGAAAAGCACTTGGGTGGGACTGGGGTTAGAGACTCAATGCAATGCAAGCTAATGGGCAAATTGCAATGGGTGGTATGGTCCCATTGAAATTGACTTTTTTTTTTTTTTTTTTAAACTTTCTTGTATTTTTAGCGTGCAGGAACAGATGACGACACCTTGATGCGGATAATGGTGTCCAGAAGTGAAGTGGACATGTTGGACATCCGAGAGGCATTCAAAAAGAAGTACGGAGCATCTCTGTACACCACTATTCAGGTATGTGATCATATAGTTTAAAACGTCAAATTTACTAATGGGATAGCAGATATCAGAGTATGCAGGAATCTCTTGCGTTTTGAATTTCCGAATAATCCACCCTTCCACATGCACCATCTGGGCGTGCTATGCTGATGCTGCTTATACACTATTCATAGAAGTGCACTGATGGAGTGGAGATTAATGATTTTCTTTAAATGCCTTGTTTATCGTAATGAGGCTGCTTTTCATAGAGGCCCATGTGTCTTTTCTCCTGAGGCCAGATGTTCCTACAGTGGAAAAATTACGTTACCAGCCTTCAATAGCGCTCCCCAATGACCAGAATTGAACAGATAAACAAGACAGTTGAAAAGACACACAGGAGTAAATGCAGTCATGCGAAGAAGTTAAGGCAATGACAACTTATGGACATTGACTGCACCTGGGATTCCAGCTAGTATCCTGAAATAAATATTTGCAAAGTTATATATAGGAATGTGTGACAGTGGTTGGTGAGAGGCTCCAAATGTGCTGCATCGGCACAGTTTACTGTCTGCTCATGACTAGCAACTCACCTAAAATAAACTATATAAGGGTTTATGGTGGCAGAGTGGGTAACGCTCTCAGCAAGCAAATTGTGGGTTCAATTCCCAGGCTGGTCGCTAACAATTTTTATGAGTGGAGTCTACTGGTTCTTCTCGTGTTATTATGGGTACTTTCTAGGTTTGTCCCACTGTCCCAAGTCATGCATGTGTTAGATGAACTGTTCAATCCAAAAAGTCCATAGTGAATGAATGTGAGAGTGAATGATTGTTTGTCAGTATATGTCTAAGTGTCAGCCCTGCAACTAACTGTCCAGGCTGTACCCTGACTGATGCCCATGGGCGCTGGGATAGGTTCCCAAAGAAGCATAATAGGTGATTTTAGTAGGTGGCTCTACAGATGCTATTATTAAGCATCTCGTAGTATCTTGAAGAGATTAATGAGTTAAAAAGCTATAAATGTTGTTAATTTTAGTCTTTGTAAGGTAACATTAAGGGTTGATTTTCTGATGCTTTTATGCTAATAATTAAAGGTACAGTCAAGCTTTGAGTAATCTATGCAATTTATTCACATTTTGCTGGTTATATGTATAATCAAGCTTCACATAATTTTATATATTCATTATAGTAAAAAACTTCAATGCTGTGAGTAGTGCAGTGTCATGATAATGTAATGTGTTCATCTTCATGCATTCTTTAAGAAATGCGCGACTCTGTAACTGTGATGAAAACACACTGGGCCTCACTGTGGATAAGACGCACGCACGCATGCATGCACTAGCCTTAAGCTTATGTAGCCCTAATTGATTCTATAAATAAAAAAACAGTTACGTATTAAGTCGCTCTATAATTCTCTATCTGGGCACTCAAATCTAACATATGTTGGTTGCTATTTGCATATTTGCATTTTCATGTTGGTTGTTATTTATGCACAGTTTGAAAAGATTTACTGTAGCGTTGTCAATATACAATAAACATTGTCACAGGTCATTCAATGCATTCAGGGCAACCTGTCTATGATTTTGTGTTATAATAGTGCATATGTTACTGCGCACACACAAGACACTTAAACAGAAAGAGTGCTGTTTTCTTTTCTTTTTTTTTTACTAGTTTAACTGCATTTTCTGTAGCCTGGCGAGCCAGACTGTCCTACTTGCTTTTCACAAACAGGACAGTCTGGTTCCCCTCTCAGGGCGGCACATTTCTCAGATTCAATTTGGAAATGGCCAGTCACAGCCGTTTATCTGCACGGTTTGTTGTCTTAAGAAAGCGGAAAAGCTAACTAAGCTAATAACTTCTCTGACCTGATTATTGGCATTTAGTGCTTTCCTTCATCACCTGTTGGTTCTGCTGAAGTACGCATTATTGTCCAGTCCTTGTGTGGGATTCTTTTTCTTCGTCTTGTTGCAGTGCACTACTTATGTCCTGCCTACGTTTCTCTGATTGATTACGCCGCCTGTCATTGTTCTGCCTCAGAAACGAAATGTTACCATTCACTAGTTGGGCTGAAATACAACGACCAGTATAATATTTATTTTTTTTTATTTTTTATTTTTTTTTTCAGAATTTTTATTTCTTTACTAACCTGCCTGGCCAAGTTTAAATGTGCATTGCTTTTCCAGGAGGACACGGCGGGCGACTACCAGAAGGCTCTGCTGTATCTGTGTGGGGGCAATGATTAATGCAGTGATATGATGAGTTTGGCAGCACTGAGCGATGAACCACCGCCGCACTGCTCTGAGACAAAGCTACTCTCAGATGAGGTTATCGATTTACAGTTGTTGATTGTTTATGACTTTAGCATGCTATCGATTGAATTAGTGTGAATTACCGTTGCTTGTCATTTTGACTTATGACGTTATCTTAGTTCAGTACAGCGTCACATATTGATTAACCACTGCTTTGGAATTGAATTGTGTTTCATTGTTTAGATTTTTTAATGCAAACCCAGACCCAAAAAGGTTGAGGCAATGTGTAAAATGTAAAACAAAATTTACAGATTTACAGATCTTATAAAACTATATTTTCTTCAAAATCAACAACATATTGGTTGTTGAAACTGTGGCATTTTACCATTTTGAATTTGACAACACATCTCAAATAAATGGGACAAGGGCAGCAAAAGGCTGTAAATACAAATGGTACCAACAAAAACAGCTGGCGGTACATTTTGGAATTATTTATTTAATACATACATTTTTGTGAGAAGAAAAGATATTCAACAAAAAAGTTTTTAAAAAGTATTGAATGTAAACTGCAAAGTTTACATTCAGTTTTTATTTTATTTTATTTTTTTACAAAATCTAAATACTACTGCTAACAGTAGTAGTTCATTCTGAGATGTCAATTATGCTTTATGGTGAATAAAACTTTGTTTAATGAGACTTGCAAACTATTGTGTTTTATTAACATTTTACACAATGTCTCAACTTTAGAATTGGGCTTGTACCCACCATCATATTTCTGTGTGATGTTAAAAGTTGTTTACTTGTTTGTGCACTGTTCCTTGCATATGTTAAATGCAGATTAGAGAATACAATACTGCTTGTGAATAATTAAAACAGACATGTCGACACTACTCGCACTCTCATTAATTACAAATGACCAAAGCGCATGGACACGTATTGCAACACATCTGTCAGTGATCAATAAGAAATGGGACACTAATAGACATTTGTTGACTCATATAAAGACATCTATTGCCTCTATGTCTTGCATATTAAACGCACTGTTCCTTGAATCAATAGGAATCAACTGGAATGTATATAGGTATATTACTTTGAATAGGATGTCCACATGGTGGCAGCAGATCTCAGAAAGAACTATGCTACTCTTGATTTTAGTAGAGAAATACCCAAATACATTCATTGATTTATTTGAATTACTCATGTGCATACAATATGAAGTTGATGTTTGAGTGTCTGTTTTGTTTCATATATTACACCATATTTGCGTTACATCATGTAAGTATTTTTCAGAAACATTTTAGCTTTTTATTGTTACAAAAAACAAATATTTAGCTATTTGGCTCTTTAATTTATGTAGTGTCTTATTGGAATATATTGTGTACAGAGGGGGGTAAGTAACTAGATACTTTTAGTGGTAGTAGTAAGTGATAGTATTAATAATAGTATGGCATTAGTAGTACAAGTAAAATTAATGAAAGTATATCAGGTTGGGTACAGTAGTAGTATACTTGTAGTTTAATTTGTAGTGTTTGTATGAGTACGAGAAGTAAAAATGTGGTACTAGTGGTAGTAACTAGAAGTAGTAAAAAGGTTGTAGTAGTGGTAGTAAGTAGTAGTATGAGTTGTAAAAAGTGGTAGTAACGGTAGTAGTAGTATGAGTGAGAGTATTAATAAGATGGCAGTAGTGGAAGTAAGTGTTAATACTTAACGTGTACACAACGTAAGTCAAAGTAAACCATCATACTGTGATATACTGTTTTGTAATAAAACTTGTATGAAGCACATATTATTCATAGCGGAGCTGTAGCAGTAGTAGACGTCTGACTCGGGGGCAAAAGCGTCTGGCTGCTGCTTGTGGACCTATTGGTGCACACTGGGTGCTGAGTGCTTTCTATTGCATGGCGGCAGATCAAATAGCTGCTGGTGCTGGAGGCTTGCACCTCCCATGATCCTCTGGGGCATTCCCTGCTGCTGCTGCGTGGAGCGTCTTGACATTATAGCATGACGCACACTACAACTTTCTCCAAAAAGTTTCAGCTACAGTTATACTTCAACAAGCAGCGAGAGTCTTTGTTTTATTGTTAATGATTTTACTCACAGGTCTGTGTGTTCTACACCAGCTGAAGCTTTAAGGTGAGCATGTTTTCACTCCCCGCATGCATTCTTCACAGGCCACTGCATTCCCCTCCAACACACTTCACCTCCGCTCATGTCAAAAATTGATTTAGGAATCCACAATTGCATTTCTGTCTGTCTCAGACTCAGGCAATTAATCTCACATATCATTTTTTTCTCTGTCTCACTGTAATGACAGTTTTTACAAGCAGAAGAATGTTAGTACATTACAGATGCAATGCACAGCGCTTCCACAGCAACATACAAAGCATACAAAGGTTCAGCAACAACCTCAGTTGTTTAATATAATGTATATTACATATTCTTTATTGGATAGCTTATATAAATCAACAAAAAATAACTTTATCTATTATTTATTAATGTAAAAAAATACATAAATGCTATACATATTATTAAAAATGCCTTAAACATTTTTTTTTTTTTTAAGATACTGGAAGATACTTTTTAAGGCTGGATGATTCATCTTCACTAAGAGTCCGGTAAAACACTATATCTTCGGTTAGGGTTGCCAGAGCTAATCATCTGCCTTGTATTGTTAGTAATTCACATATAGCAGGGGTGTCCAAACTATGGCCCGGGGGCCATATGTGGCCCGCAGACAATTTTTTATTGGCCCTTGGGCTTCATTCACGATTGGCCCAAATTGCCACAGGTAGCACTGTTCACTGCAAGGTTGAAGCGCAGGTAAAAAAAAAAACTTGATTTGTGTGAGATGTACCTGGCATTAAGAAAAAATAAAAAATAAAAATTAGCGATTGGTGGCACCAAAAAAAAAAAAGCCATACTATGTGCTGGTGCCCAAATGTGGGGTTGTCGAAGGGGGTCAAGAGTAAAACAAATCAATAAAAATATCCATAAGAATGATTCACTGCGAAGATCTCTGAAGGAAAGTGATATCTTGTTTTGTGGTGATGCAAAATATGGCGCCTTGACTGAGTGGCCCTCCTGCACATACATTTTTCAGTATGTGGCCCCCAAGGCAAAAAGTTTGGACACCCCTGACATATAGGCTAAGTTTTTACACCAAATGCCCTTCGTAAGATGGGACCACAGCGCAGAGTACGCTGGCTTGTGACCTCCAGCGTTAAATTCCTCTAAAACCCTATATACTTAACTGTGTGCATTGTGGCAGAGGGTTTAGGAGTTTGCAGTTCTGCTATACAGCAAGAAGGTTGTGGGTTCGGTCCTTGGGTCAATCAAAATCTAAAAATGCATTCTGATTGAAAGCGAATGTAAAAAAAAAAGGACCAGCTCTGTAACAACCCCCACAAACCCCTTCAAAGATATGTTGAAAACGCACACATCATCATTTTCTCTTTGTGTATGGTTCTTACAACAATATAAAGGTAGGAAACACACTTAAATAAGTGATGAGGTTGAAATGAGTAAAAAAAAAAAAATACATTTATGATATCAAGTGTTGTTTTTTGTAGGCATATCATTAAAAAATTGTCTCATAGCTGCCACAAAGATACTAACTCCAGCCACAAGAGGTCAGTGAAGGAAATGCTTACCAGCTATTTGTAGTAGATTATTTATCTTTGTGAGATATAAGGACTTTGTGGCTCAGTTGTATAACAAGCATTTATCACAGAAGAAATACAAACCAAACACTATTTCTGTATCAGTAGCCCTAAATACATTGTCCCTTTACGTACAGCAGTCTAGCCTCTCTGAACAGACACATTACAACATAGCTTTAATGTGTTTACATCACAGGAGGCTAATATAGCTGTTAATCATTAAGAGTGACTCCACATCGATATGGCTTACGGCTAGGACTTCAGCCTGCCATAAATCACCGGTGCTGTGCTGCGGGAAAACGCTGTGCGCAAACCCCAACTCCCAATGACAAAGAATTAAATGGCTATAAAACTTCATCACCAAACATTTCTGGTGAGCTGCATAACATAATCATTTATTAACTTTTAGCATGTAGCCTTTAGCTTATGTTGCACTGTGTCCTATGATCTTGCTTAATGTTCCCCAGTTTCTGTAAAAAGAGGAGAATGTGCAAGTAGCCCACCTGCACATTTAAGTACCTAGGTTCCCCAGTACATTTGCACCCTAGTCCTTAGAAAGTAGGGAAGATAAATAGCGAGAATTTTGGGTTCATAGTTACTGGGGAACATAGGTACCGGGGAACATAGGGCTCACCCCGAAGCTAAATATATTGTATCAAAATGTAGGCTTCATAGTTACTGGGGAACATAGGTACCAGGGAACACATGACTGACCCCAGCACCAACTATACTGTATCAACATTTAGGCTAACTGGGGAACATAGGTAGGCTAATGGTTTTATAGGTACTGAGAAACAGAGGTACTGGGGAACATAAATACTTGGGAACATAGGACTCACCCCAGTGCTAATTGTACTGTACCAAAATGTGGCTTAATTAATGTCTGTTGCTAACAAAAAGTGGCTAATTTGCTTTCTAGTAACACAGATAAACAGCATTAAAAAATCTTAAATTGGTAAAGAGAAATAAACAGAAGCAGGGATAATTAATGTCAAAGCATACAGGCAATGTTTAATGAGGCAGAAATAAAAAGCATGTTCTAAAGATTAAGTTAGTGCTACAATAGGGTGACTAGATTTCTAGACCCAAAAACTGAGACCTGTTTTTTTCCCCCACTAATAATGGTGCATTTGAACTCACCAAGGGACTAAAAAGCTTCCAAAATCCATGCAATTTTCTGTCATGTAATAAAAGTACATGGTGCTAGGGCTTAAGTTTTGAATTTTAATGGCACTTTACTCATAGAAAATAATGATTTAATTGATATTGATAATGATTGTAGTGACAAGAGTCTTAAGACAAATGTGTTTTTCATTTCCTCTTTTGCTGAAAATGGGGACATAGTGTACACATATGTGTTGGGACATGGGGCAAGGAGCCTAAAACTGGGACTGTCCCGGTTAAATAGGGACATCTGGTCACCCTATGCTACAAGTTTATGGTGAGCTTTATTTCTGTGCCATGTATGACAGTGCACAAAGTGGTTTTACTTTTTTCAATATAAAAAAATGAAAACATAACACAACATGTCTAACTCCCCAAACCATTTTGTTATGTGCAATTAACATATTTTGGGGTAGCTAATGCTAATTTGGCTTGAAAATGTATCTAGCCTGCAGTAGCTATTTGTTACTCCAATAATTCTCCCAAGTCCCTTAGTTTTACAAATCTTTTACACAATGGCATTAATACAATCGTACATTCTAGAGTAAGCACACACTTCTACTCTGCGTGCCAAATCTTCTTAGTGTCACCAGAATTCCCCCCACTTTGATTTCTCTCATGCCCTGCTTGTCCCAGCCAATCAGAAGCCTTGAAGAGTCAGACCACCACTAAGTCCACTATATAGTAAAAGTACAAGGGTTACTTCTGGGTTTGTATTATGAATGACTAAAAACACATTGGTTTTCTATACTCCAGCGGCACATTGCATAGTAACCATCACAGCACACTCAATGAGGCAGACGGTGTATTGCAGTCCATTTAGATTCTTTTATTGGAAGCATCTTAGGGAGTATAATAGCAGCCCGGGACAGTTAATGGTCATGGGTATATACGGCTAGATTAAAGCAAATGAATAGAGAAAAGTAGTGCAATTTGAAAACATTACGAACAATGAAGTCTTTGATGGCGCAGGTAATAGTATTTTTGATGAAGTGCAGAAAACCTGTTTAAAAAAAATTGCTTGGTTCTTAATTACAGGCCGAATTGAGTTTTGAACAGGTGTTGCAGAGTTGGAGTTGAGATGCAACTTCCTGCCTTACATTCGGACTTATATCCTTCCACCAGCTGGTAAGTCTTCCTAAATATACTTCTATATATTGGTGTTCTCCCATCTGTAGCATTCCAGCACTGCCCTCTAATTTGCTTTCTGTTGCAGTCACACAGTGTTGAAAAGCCCCGTCTGCCAAAATAAGGAAGTCCAGAAAGTGACCTGCAGTGAGGCCAAACGTGATTAATTTCATGCAAAGGTAATTCCTTATGTTACAGGAAGACATAAAGATAAGGGAAAAGTAAAGTTGTTTTTTCAAATCATATCTCAGAGGGATGCTCTGTTCTGGTCAAGTGAAGGCAGTGTGGGATTAGTTTGTGTGTACATGTTTATACAAATTGGCACTATGAAGAAATTATTCACACTGTTGGTCCAGTTAATGTGTAGTTTTCATTTTTTACAAGTCTATCTCAGGCGGGGTATATCCTCAACAGTAGCCAGCTAAGAAGATATTAGATTTTTTTTTTGAACACATAACTTTACATGAAGTTTTAAGACTTTTTTAAACTGAACTGATGTCTCTGTTATTTATCTTTAAAAACTTTTGCCTTTATTGGACAGTGGCAAAACACTGACATGACATGGGGGTGAGCGAGAGAGGGGAATAACATGGGACTAAAGGCTGATTTATACTTTGGCACCAAATCAACGGCGAAGCCCTGCGGACTCCTTTGCGCTGCCACAAACCCTCTCAAAACCTATGCTGTAGCCCTGACGTGCGACTGCCCGAAAATGTAACTATGCGTCGAGGCGACACGGACCATAAGCACTGTGATTGGTTACTTGCTCTGGCAGTGAATTGGTGCTACATGAAACAGTGCAGAGGAGTGTTGCAGAAGTCTGAAGGGTTTACAACGCCATAGAGATAACAGCATTTGTATGTCATCAGTAAGACGCAGAAGTATAAACCAGGCTTTACTGTCCCAGGCTGGGACTCAAACTCAGGTTGCTTTGGTACACGGTCTACCAGGTGAGCCACTGAGGTGCCCTGTCTGTTACTTCTAAAGTGAATTCTTCAACTGACTATTCCAACTGGGTTTGTCATAAGCATGACCCTGTAGGGCTACCATAGGTCCTCACATACAATAGAAAGGAGGGTTGTAAGGTAACACTGCAGAATGCCCAAAAAATCCCTGTACCTTTAATGGGTTTCAAGCTAGGTCTTTCCTAATATAAACACATCCAAATTCAGATTTTTTGCCTGTTTGTTTGTTTGTTTGTTTGTTTGTTTGTTTGTTTTGCCAAATGTGCCAAACATCATATGGGATAAGTTAATTTATTTTGGCTGCTGTTTCTGACCCCTTTATTTACCAACATGAATTAACATTACTTAAAAAATAATACATGTATAGTAGTATGAAAGGCCTTAAGTCATAGAAATGTATTTTATTTTGAGCAGATATTTAAATCATTTTTAATACTTTATTGCATTCCCATAATAGCTCTAACATTCCACCTGTAACTATTTTTACTTTTACTGATGTCTTTCCATTTCCTCTGACCTGTGCCTGGAGTAATGTTGGATGAAACCCTGCGGATGTTTTCCCTCATTTCTCAATATTTGATTAACTGTTCGGATATAGCTCTGCGTAATAAGATACCTGTGTAGCAGAAGTTTCACTCTGGGCCATTTCTTTGTTCCCGAGATACCATGTTTCTAGTACACTCCCCACTTTTAATGGCACATAATAACCTACAAGGACCCTATGTGCATTAGCTCTGTACTGTACTTCCTGACCATTATGTGACAAGTCTGCACGTTCAGGGACATGTTTTCTGGATTTCAGGCAACCTTTAAGCTTATTAAAGTTAGAAGCTGTAGCAGAACATGTAGATAATTGGTGGGCTTGGCAGGGCATAGTCAGCCCGCAGGAGACATAGAGGTGTGACCTAGCATGTTTAAGTATGTGTTTTTCCCGGGGGATGGTCCACAGATATGGCACATAATGAGAACATGAGAGAGTGCAATGGTCATGTGCCAAATGAAAAATGATATATGTCTGTTCATAAGATAAGCTGCCTATTTACACTTGTATAAACTGTGAAATGGGATTGTATTGTACGGTATCTACATTTAAAATCTGTATTTTAAAAAGTAAATATGTATACATATTAATAACATGGGTAACAATAAAAGTCATGGCCATAATACAAATACATATGAATAATAAAAGCAATGTGCTAAAAATGCTGAGTGAAAAGCAAGGACATTCTTAAGGGGGGTTCAGTGGGGCAAAACAAACTTTATGTTTGAACTTAAATATGAATATATATTTTTAAAGAAATTATGATTTTGTGTATAAGAAATTGAAGTGTTGTAATTTCTGTATTAAGAAAATACACTATTTAGTTAATTTTAACCTACAAAAATGGTAGTGGGATCAAATTTGAACACATTAATCAAACGTATATACAGCCTATAGTAAATAATTATCTAAAAAGGCTAAAAACACATTTTTTGTCAAGATTTGTACCAATTAACAACATCTGTGATTGTGATGAGTCTACTTTGTGCAAATTGATGTATATAATCTCTGAAGCCTATAAACAATAGGTACAGTATGAATAGCTGATATAACAAGAATTTTTATTGAAAAAAATGTATAACTCACCTGTTTATTCTGATCACTGCCCCCATTTACCACTATAAAAAGCTAAGCAATAATTTACCATGATGTGCTAAGTTATACTATTAGCCTACAGTGCTATGCTATGCTAAAAACATAGCACAGCACAGAGAAGCACTACACTATGCTGTATACCATGCTAGGCAACCAAACAAACAACAAATCGTGAACAAGAAAATATAATTGAACACAGTCAGTAGTCAGTGAATTTTAACTTTATTAAACCCCAAGGGAAAATCTGCTGTTAGGGCTCTTCAAATTAGTTGAAATCTGAAGATTGAAGACTGAAACATTATACTAAAACATATTGTCTGCTTTGACAACTCGGTGCCTCTTTATTAATTTGTTTTGACTTTGTTGTTTGTCGTAGGATTATATTCAACAAAATATTTATTGTTAATTGTAATCTAAAAAAAATAATAAAAAATCTCCTTATCAAGGAGGCATGAGAGAGACATCTGTTCTTTGCCTTTGATTTTACAAGTGGAGCCAAACATGATTGTTTTATGAGAATGCAGATCTAGAGGGCTCTCAGTGCCAAGGTATGCAGTACGAAAATCTCACTGCCTCTGGTCAAATTACTGTGTCAATACCCAACATGCTCCAACTGCTAATCTGCTGCAAACGCCCTCAGTGTACTGTGCACTCACATCTGACACAGTGGGGTAGTTTGGTGTGAATAGCCAACAGCATTTGTTTAGTAGTTGACACACGGAAAATAAGAATATCATTAGAGGTTTATTTGCTAGGTGTAGTTCTTTCTTTGTACTGGGTCGGAAAACAGTTAATTGCTGTTTATTTTTTAGTATTTCTTGGCTTAGTCATGCTATTGTTCTACTGCTGCATTCATGCGGTCCCTGGATGCTTGTTTTTCTGAGATGAGAAGTAATATTCCTGACTTATTTATGTTCATGCATGCTTTTATTACAGAAAGTCAGATATTGATGTCACTATTTTCTGTACAAGTTTTAAAAAAGTTATTGATTAGTAATGTTATTAATTAGCATTTATTACAGCTAAATAGACAGATTTAACATTAAAAATGAAAAGCTGAACATTAATAAATTGAGCAAATTTAGCTTTAGCTGTAGAACTTTGCTATTATTAGTGTAATAAATTAACCTTATTTCTAAAGCAATTCTGTTTTTTGCTTTGTCCATGAAGCATGAAATGACATCAAGAGGGAAAGTCAGGCTGCAGGTTTTGAGCCAGGTTCCTGAGCCATCATGATTTTCTGAGGACATCATTAATGCAGCATAAGTTTGATCCTAATTTTGTCCTGTTGTTACCGTAGTTACTCCAGTGTTTAGAAGACATTTCTTGTCATTGTTCTACATCTATCCTCTGGTCTCTTGTTTTGTTTTATTCCAAATAAAAAGACAATGCTCTTTTAGTGTTTAATACAGAGTTTGGGTGAGACCCTCCTTTTCAAGGCACACACAATTTTGTGGACCCAAGTTGCATAGTAGCATTTTCAGTTATTTAATTTAATGCCATTAAAAAGAGCACTTGACAAGTGTTTACTCACTACTCCTTATGTTGGGTTTGCTGGCTTTACATAGTCAACAATGCAACTACTGTATCTATAGTCAATGAGGCCACGTAAACAAAATGCACATATTGAGAAATTATAGACATTTATTTCTAAAATAGTAAAAAATACACAAAGGATACACTACATTTGCTTAATTATAAAAATAATTAACATGTAAACCCTTTCCTACAGCTAACACTAGTTAGTTCTCATATAATCCTAGTTTTGTAGTTAGCTTGGTACTAGTTTAATCTAGATATAGTTTGGGTGTAATTTTTTGTAGATTGGTGACATTATGATATTGCTTTAGATACATACATACTTATATCAATTCTATGAGTATAAACAACTCTAAATGAGAAAAGCAAAACAATATTTATGTGCACATATTATGATGAATATATAGCAGGCATCAAGATTAGTGTAGACAAAAATCATTATGAATGTAAATGCATACAGTATATCCCAGTTCATAGCTGTCAACAGTCCTGGTCCTTTACCATAGTGAAAAAGAAAGTACAGAAACTTGACCAGGAGTGTGAGCAGTACTCCTGTGCCAGCTTCTTGTTAGCGAGCTGACAGGATTTGACAACTGGGGGTGAAGGTGTGGGACTGAGACGTGGGCTAGCTCTCCTGTCTGTTTTCTCCAGCCTGAAGTGAGCCTCTCTTGGTGCTTTCCTGCACATTCCTGCTTTAACCAGCGCATTGCTGTCCTGGCACAAGTTCTTTTGCTTCTTTAGACTCCTTGCAATTTGCTTCCAGTAGAGTTTAGGATTAATGGCATATTGTGAACACAAATTTGGTCGCGCTACGTACTCACAACTGATTCTCTTGCCTCCTTTTTTGCAGTTGACGCCCATTGTCAACATATCGTCGCCTGCCGCAGCCCAAGTGCACTCGGCCTTGTCTTTGGTCACCATTTTGCCCTTGATAGGCTGCAGAGATTTGGTTTGCCGGCCCACTCTTGGTGACTTGCGTCCATTGGTGCGCTGACAGCTGCTGAGGACCAGCTGATGGGAAATACAGGCCAAGATCAGCAGGATGGCGGCGTTGGTGAGGAAAGCCATGGAATCTGGACTAAACCTGCAATAGGATAGGGAAGGATTTAGATTTGTGACCTCAAGGAACATTTCATCCTTTCATTCACACAGCAAATTACTTTTGCATAGACTTTTGCATTCACATGCTTCTTTTATTCAAACATAATTTTGTTATATTTTTGATAATTTGGCAATCAAGGCCAGATAAACAGAGAAAATGAGCAAACAAAGGAGTGTATGCGTTGTCTGCATGTTTTTCAAGATAACTTAATACTTAATAGCATAGACTTCATGATGGGGTGTTCCTGTTGGTCTATACTGCTTGTCAACATATATAAAATGACCAGTAATGCAATAGAAATAATGCAGAGAAAGTACATATTTCCACTCGGACTACAACTGCTAAAACAGTAACTAAAGGTAAATAGAGAGATATGAAGCCAACTAAAACATGCAATGCATTCACACATTTACCAAAAGTTTGCATCTTACTGTCAAAATTGTATATATTTTTTTCATAATGCAGATTTAAAAGCACAATTTATAGAATCTCTCTAGCCAATTGCTTGTAAACAAACCTTGGCTCATGTCCCCCACTCAAAAACAAAATGGGGAATTGAATTTGTATTTCATGAACATCCAACATATTACATATTATTCTTTTAAAAACAAAGCATTTTCTTATACAGCTGAGAGGGATGTAACATACATAGTAGTCATATTATTCAGTTGAAACATATAGTATATAAAATACAGGTTTTAGTAAAAAAAACAAACATTATATACTGCTGTTGCTCATTCATATAGCAGTAAAGGCTTTACACTGCGAATGGGAGAAGACCGAATCATAGCAACTACAACTTTTTTTCATTGTAAATTCAGTTGTGGCATGACAATTTCCAAGGACTATAGTTCCTCATTACTGATGATGTTGATGATAATGATAGTATTCCTTGTTTCAGACATTCATACTTTGCAAATGAAAATTATTGACAGGAGAGAACGCAAAATCAAACTATAGATTAACCAAATGTAAGTTAGTGCTAACAAAGATACAATTTAACAGAGGACTGTATCTTATTTAAATCCATTTCAGCTTTTAAAATGCTGCAGGGGACACTAAGATACTGCATACCATATTATCAGCCAATAATTTAACAAACTGTGACTTTTTTTTCATAGATCCCTAGGTCCCTATGCTCAGCTTTACCATAGTTACAGTAATTACTATGATGAGACCTTTACTTCCTTGGTAACAGTGCAGGCACATATTGCAAGCTTGATTTTCTCCATAGGAAATAACCTGCAGCTTATAGTGTAGGATTAACATAAGGATTACACTAACAATGTAAGTACAACATAAATACAATCGAATATTATCTAAGAAGCTGTATCTTGACTCATGAACATTATGTAATTATTGATTTTGCAACAAGTTGTGCTCAGGAGCAGCAGCCTTAGTTTGATTTATGTGCAACTTAAAGCAGTTACCACAAGTGACTGGCTAAATATCCATTAACATACATTATAAATTAGCTCATGCAGCATTAGGCATTCAGATTAAACTTCTTAATGCAAATGAATCTATGGAGGAAATGAATCACACCTTGCTGAATGTGCATAACTTCCACTTTGCAAAGACCTAGAATATTTAAAGTCAGAAAGATGAGCATGTAATTAAAGAAGCCTTACAAGTTATCTTAGTATAATCTTGTAAACACTTACCAGGTCTTTGTCGAGACACAAAGCTAATCTTTGGTGACAGATTGCACTGCCCTCTTGAAGAATTCCCACCTGCTTGCAGTAATTTGACTTTTATAGATTTAATTTTTTTTATAAAGCCATGCAAATGAATGTGAGCCTTCTAGGACTTTCCCTGGACCATCTGGTAGTACAGTGTGCCAATGATAAAGTGGTTAGAAAGGGGGAAAAAATGTTGAAAAAAACTCATGTCTAGGCAGGACAAAATCACTTAGTTTGGCTTGAACATCAGAAACTGTTACACTAACGTCACCCACAGGTCAAATTAGGAACTACAACAAATACTTCAACGCATAGCTCACAGTAGTCCAGTGTTTTGTAAATGTGTTTCTACTAGATGTGTATTTTGCTTCCTACGTTAGATTAGATAACAGAACAATGCATTATAAGACACAGGTAGCACATATATCTGTACTGATATTTGTTCAATCTTGTTAGTTGTTACAAGTGCTCATTTTTCAGTCCCACAGCCATTTATAACACACAGCTTGTGCCTGCATCTTCAAACTAGGGGTGTGCTATAGGTAATAAATGTGTTTTTCACAACTGGGTTTAGTTGATATTTGTTGGTGATATATTTCTTTGAGCGGCACTATAGCCTTTTATCTGATGACTATGACTTTAGCCTAGAGGTGCCCTAAGTGGGGCCCATGGGCCTGACAACACCCCTAAAAGGGCCAGGTTTGAGGGAGTGGTGTGATTTCTAAGGGGTTTCTTCTTTGATTCTGTTTAGAATTGAAAAGACAGGATTGGTCAGTAGGGAGATTAAAAAGTCTGTCCTTCTAACTTCTAACTTCATTATATGCAAACGATTACTGTGTTTGGCCCTTGGCCCACTATTACATACCCGTAGTCCTTTTGGGCACCCATGCTCTAGCCTTTCCAGAACCAGATGTTCATGCATTTTTGGAAATTCAATGTTATTCAACAATATATCAGTCTTTAACAGGTCCACAAACCGGCTTTGTTCTCATGCATTGTCAAACTTACTTATAGTAGAGTTAGCATGCTAAGATAGCTTTCATTCAGAGTGTAGCCCACAGTAGTATTAGCAAAGTTATTCTACAGTAAACTAACACTATCTAGCAAACAAAATTGTGTGTTGTTTATGTTTGTGTGTCTACTTCCAAATCTAAATATAGACTATTAATGTTAATGATAAATTTTCGTGTTGGGCAGGGTAATGGCAGAGTGGTTAGCAATAACTGAAAGGTATTAGGTTTCATTACCATTGGGCTATTGTTTGGGTGTGGATGTATGTGGACATTCCATTTCTGCTGCATGGGTTCTGTTCACAAGCTTTGACTTCTTTACTCAGTTTTGCAGTTACACTGAGTTTTAATGCATTTAGTGTATTTTAGATTATTATTTCATTATTTGGGTTACTACAATTTATTCAAATTGGGGTAAACTGGTGGCACAGCACTTATGAGCCACATTGAGTTTACTGCCTTGGCAAAGATGACCAGTTAATCCCAGGGCATACTTGTTACTTTCTTGGGTAGACCATAATAATATGTGTTTAATACGATACCATAATTGTATGTAAAAATTTTAAATTTAAATTTAATAAAAAGTGTAGGGTGAAATTAGTCATGGATCTTAAGGTTAAACAATGAAACAGACATTGGATAAATAATGTATCTTTATTGAACAATATTTAAATTTGATTGTAAAAATAATAACATCACATCAACCAATGCTTTCCATTTTAAATGTATGTCATATTAACGATTACATAGGCTATATACATGTAAACAAGTATGGCACAAAAGGAGCTTTGCCTCTGTTGTATTTGCTGGCTCTGTGATTGTGTTAAAGCAATAGAAAACACCAAGTGCGACTACGTGCGTCATTGGGCAGAATGGCTCTGAGGGTGCCAGGCAGTGAGGAGTTTCTGTGCAGGCGTGATTTTGTGTGGATAGCTCTCGTGGATGATTGTGCATGCTTGGTTGATTAGGAGCACAATCTCAAGCCAGACATTTCATTTAGTTTGGATAAATCCCAGCAATGCTTTGGTCCCCCTGAAGAGAGCACTGTAGTTCTTCCAGCACAGACACAGGGTGGAGCTGGACTTCACATCATCACATCTGCAAAAACATAAGAAAAAAACTAAGAAAACATAAGATGGGGTGAGGTAAATATTCAGATACACTGGCCATCAAAGTATTCAGTGACTCTTAAAAAATGCAGACCACCACTATGAAATGTATATGGCTATATATTTACTGTATTGTTATGATCAGATTTTTACTATAAAATATAGAGTATGTGTGTTACATGGGGTATCACATGCAATAAACATTGTTTTTACAGTTGGGAAGATTCTAGGCCCAAATGCAATGTTTGACATAGACTATGTTGTTTAATTAAATAATCAAATAACAAAAATACTACTATTACTACTTCTACAACTCTCACCACTGCAACAACTACTAGTAGCACTACTATCACACCTGCTATACTACCACTATTATTTTCACTATAACTGCTGTTTTTTTTTTTTACTATGACCACAATACAATATTTATATTTTCAGAAGTCACAATAAGATTTTTTACATGTATACATGCCAGTACCAAATTTTTGTCATTGCATTAACATTATGTATTTACTACATTATTAATTTGTATACATTTTAATAGAATTTTAAACACATGAATGCTCAAAAGTACTTTTTAAACCATATGGCATCCTTGCATTATACTAGATTAATTAGGCTGTGTACCATACCAACAAAGTAATATGTATAGTATAGTATGCTTTGTCTAGTATACTAGTCTTGTCTTGTATTGTATATTATACTTTGTGTCCAGACATTAAAAGTTGTTATCACCTGACAATCAAAAGTGGTGGTACTTGGAGAACTAAAACTTGTTCTTGAAAAGATGAAGAATCATAGACCTAATACAAAATCAATGGTTATATATTTTATTCCAACTTAATTACTCACCTGTCCCCTACTCCTTAAACAGCCCGATGACGTAAGCGCAGACCCCTTGCAGTGACTTCCAGCAGTACAGCCTGGCCATCCTCTTGCGATGAGTCTCCGCTGTGGGTGTCGCTGACTGGAGTCCACTCCTCTGCATCTCCCTGACCGGTCCCCTCTGCATTGGCCTGGACCATCCCGGCCTGGTTGGCGCAGGTCTTTGTTGAACTCTTGCTTGGATCGCTGACTTATGGACTCCAGCTTTTTCTGACTGGCGTGGAAATGAAGCTGATGAAAACATCATTTGAGATTCATCACTGGCTTTTCGGCACATGTGTGGCTTGATGACTCTAGGGGCTTGGCATGCGTTGTTGAGCTTTCGGAGACCCCACATCATTTGCACGAAGTAATGGCGAGGGTTCTTGTTGAATGAACGGCATGTGTAAGGCTTGCCGACATATTCGCACCAATAGGATCTTTTAGGCCCCTGACAGGACAACTTCAGCTTGGTGAACTCCCCTTGTCCAGTTATGATCATAGTACACTTGTCCTTAGCTTTTGTGTTGAATGTAATAGGATCATTCCAGATGTTTTGCCTTCTGTCCCCTTGAGCATGGGCTGCCCAAAAGGAACAAGCAAAAAGCAGCAGGAGAAGGGTGCTGGCTTGGGTCCACATGTTGTCAGTTGGAGAGACAGACTGCTTCACTTAAAGGCCCTCCCAGCTATTTATTTGCAAGGCGCAGAATGGGAGAATAAAAAAAAGCAATGTTCAGACAGGAGGAGGACCAAAAACACCACTTATGGCTTTTGGAGGAAGTAAGGGCCACATGTCAAACCAGCCAACACATTCAAAACCATGGCTTGATGTTATGTAATAGTTCCATACTACGACACGTGATGAAATTCTTGCAAAAAATTATATTCAGCCAGTAGCAAATTTAAAATGATATGCCCAGCGTCACACCTCTAAATTCATCTAAGTACACCTCAATCACAATCATATATCAGACTTCATAATCATTTAAGAACACTATATTGAGTCATCATGTCCTTGCTTGTTCTCAAAGGCAGTAAAGTCTCCCAGCCGTACAACCCAACTTATAATTTGACTCCCAGTGTAAACAAAATTAGACAGCAAAATGATGAAGAAACGTGAGGGGAGGTTACGCACTCATGGCATGTCTGGGTTGGATTGAAACATAAAGTGAATGTACAGACTGTTGTGGCATTTAAGAGTAAAGAAAGAACGTGTTTATTATGAGAGTTGTTTTTGTAGTGGTATGGTTTGGAATGGGTCAGATAAGGTCAAAAAGACTTTTTTTTTTGTTTTCTAAATGTTTCACGTGTAAATAAAACAATACTATATTTATTTATATAGAGGATGTTGGAAAATATGTTGGAAAAATAGTTTTCACTCAGACAGAACGATAAGGCCATGGTACTGATGTTCTTCCCACTATGTGATCTGCCAGGTGTAATTTATCACATACAGTATGTTGTGGTACACATTTTATTGTCTTCAGTACATGTACTGTGGTATTTATTTTCTATAAAAACTGCCTATTTAAATAATCTTACCATTATGATAATGGCCCATTTTTCCCCAAAAACAGCAGGTTTAACAAATTTGTGACATGTTGTGCGGCAGGTTCCATCAAGTTGTTGCATGTTGTGTGGCACGTGCCACAACTCTTTGGAATGTTGTGCCGCAAATACAACAAAGTTGTGACAGGTTGTGCAAGCAGGTGCCACAAAGTTGAGGCAAATTATGTGGCAGGTGCCACATAGTTTGTGGTATATTTTGTGGCAGATGTTTTATCAGCTGAAAAACAAAATAACTGACTATGTCCTGAATTTTTTTAATTGAAATGGTGGCAGGCCTTTAGTATGAAGCATATCTTTATACTAAGAACATCTACTATGAATATAATGGCGCCTTTTATGCCCTTTTCATAATCTGTCATAACAGCACACCTACACTGAATAATACCAGGCTTGTAATAAGCTTTTTATTACAATATAATTTACATGTTATAAATTATGTGTAAAATAATTGTTGCAGTCAGATTATTATTACATTTACTACGTGCAGTAACTGTGCAGACAAGGCCAGACTGTTGAGACAGTGTTAAAACGACCCTTGCCGCTCACTGCGCAGCGTAAACACAAAAACAGGGAGCTTTTGCCTGAGCCACTCCTGTTTTGCCCTCTTCTGTCTTATATACACATCTATTTAGGAGCAGGGATATGTTGGTGTGCGGTTTTGCTGCTGTTGCTTATTCATTTGTTAACCTACGCCTGAGAAAACCTCAGAGTGGAGCTTATGGAAGATGGTAATCATCTCTTATTAAAAATAGCTGACCAGTAACACAAGCCCAAGTGTACTGGCCCCAGTGTTAGCACCACAGAGGAATGTGCAGGCCATGCTGAATTCCTACACAATGACCGAGCATACTGACTAGTGTTACATGGCATTTGTTTTGGTACATATATGGCACATGGGCCGCAAACGTTTACATAACGTTCTGTACATTGAGTTTCTGTGGCTTTTGGTGTTGCTTCAAGTAAAAACCTCAAATGTTCCTTCTTATTGCACATGACGAATCAACCATACTATACAAAAACATTGATTTCAGACATAGTTATTCGTCACAACCAAGGGGATTTTTGTAGATACTTAATTAGTTTATGTGACTTAGAATAAACATGTTAAGAAAAAATCCTATACCATAACAACTTTAGAACATGGGAGGTCATCAGCCAGACTACTGTTTGACAAAGTTTTCCTGTCCTTTCTGGTTCTGCCGCTTAAACAATATTTCTATGGCAGTAGCATCCACTGTTACTATGGAGCCTCCTCTTGCTCCACTGTCACCCTACTTTATAACCACCTTAGGGGACCGAGCCTTTGCTGCTGCTGCCAGACCTTCTAATGACTGCTCAAAACCCACCTGTTCAACCTTACCTACACATAGTTGACAGTCACCACACAATTTTAATCACCATTTTTCATTAGAGCGTCTTTGAGTGGCATAAAAAGCACCTTATAAATTGTATGTATGTATTATTATTATTATAATGATGATTATACATTTATTTTTGTAAGTTTGGTCTTCACATAAACTGACCCCAGATGAACAAAAGAGTTACCGCTTAAGTAATGAATGAAATGTTTATTTTATTCACAATTTGTACACTGTTTACCATCAACACAGAAATCTTTCCAACGCCCAGCTTTGGCGCTGTTCAGTCCATTTACAACCAAATGCCATCTATTCTGATGGCAGTCTCTCCAAATATGGATGCTTCCTGTATCTACAGTAGTTAAAGCACTTTATAAAACATTGACATTATTTCCTTGACACAGAGAAAAAAATACCCATTTTAAATGTCTAAAGCAACTGGTAGATGAATGTACTGGGTCAAAGTTGAAGAGTAACAGTGGATATAAAGCAAAAGTGCATCCTACTTTCTTAGTGATGGTGTAATGCTGCCAAGTTAACAGTTTAATAAAAAAAAAAAACATGTTAAAGAAAAAAAATCTAGCTTGTGGGAGATTAATAGTTATCTATAAAATGAAAAGGATGGATATGTTTTCTCTGTGTGCAGCATCATCACATGTGAACCTAAGCATATTTCTACAAGCATCCTGTTTGATTGACAACGCTAACACGTCCAACAAATGGATTGTCTACTTTCCCATTGTAATTACAAGTCAGCCACAAATGCAAATTGTAAACATGGAGGCGAGGTGGTTGGATAGCTGGATTGGGTTTTTACATTAGAGATAAAATTCAGCATACAAATCCCAGCTAACACACGCCGGGCAGTATAAAACAATAACAGCTTTGAATACATTTACCAGTTCAATAAATCTGAATGTATTCACAACTACTTCCATATTAAGCACATAATTGGATTGAGAACTAAGCACCTGAGACCTACTGCAGGAAATAAAAAGGATTTGGCTTGAGAATATTATTCTCCAGTGTGAATGTGTTACTCTGAAAGCAACCAGGGCCTCAGTAAAATGTCTTGTTAGTCAATTTCTATATCATTATGTTAATCAATATATGCCTCAAAACATCCTACACAAATGACACTCTTGTCAAGGTTTATGATAACACACCGTTGTACTTGGTAAAAATCACATGGACTTGGACTTGCACATTTGCAGTGTAATCACATTTTGAAGTACTTTGCTGCTGACAATCTTATGTACATGTTTGGGCCATACTACTGAGTGTTCATATTTCTGTATGCATGGCAGGCCCAAGAACAAACAAATACACTCAAAATACAGCAGCAAGATGCCCGACTCACATTTACTCCCTTTTTCTTTGATAGGAAGTAATATTTCTATTTTTCTTACAAAGCTGGTTGCACCAACATGGTTTAATTTAAACTTAGCTTAGTTTAGCAAAGCAAAATTAAGCTCTAGAATCTAGTTAAACTGGTCTGTACTGGCAAGTAATAGTAATTAAATTGGAATTTCTTTCAATAGTATGAGGAGGTGAGGAAGAGAAAGGAGGTGGAAAGACAAAACTGCCAGCTCCCATACCATTTGTTCTATTTATGGGATGAAACAAAACCTACCAGTGGCAACATTGCTTGAAACACATTAGCATATAAAGAGTAATCCTACTGTATAATAAGATGATTCTGTCACCTGTTTGGCACTCAACCCTTTCCGTAAAATTATTTAAATTAAAACAATATTCAGTACAACTGTAAAAAAAAAATAATATTAGTTTACTATATGTCTGTTAAAGTTTAACTTCATTTGGAGGTTTGAATTTAAACCTAGGATTAAACTAAACTTAAATATACCATATTTTCCAAGCTATAAGTCACACTTTTTTCATAGTTTAGCTGGTCCTGCAACTTATACTCAGGGGCGACTTATATATTAAAATATATGACTGACTGACATGAACTAAGGAGTACACATTGTCGTCTACAGTGATATAGAATGAGATCAGGAGCTTGGTGAACTTGCTGGCTTATGTTAATTTAGCCTATTCAGCCTCCGAGGTACGTTCTTTATGCTGTTGTGTAGCTGAATGACTGTTAACATGTTCTGTTAACATACCAGACACATTCAACCTGATGTTCTGTGTGCTATTGTGTAGTTGATATAACTTGCCTTTCCAGATTAAATGTCTGTTCTTGGTCTTGCATGTTGTGAAATAAATTTCTAAATAAATGCGACTTATAGTCCAGTGTGACTTATAGTGTGGAAAATACAGTAGTTATATTTTACTTATATCTGAACTGAATTTAATTTAAGTTTAGTTTATTTAAAACAGTTTAAATTTTTACTTTGTCGGTTCAACCAGGTCGAGTCCAGTGATCTGAATGCAGTTCTGAAGGCAGACAGAATTTTTCACTGTGCTCCAAACCAGCAACTGTCTTTGCAAACATTGTAAACATTTCATTTTTAACAGTGTTGCTATATGTACTGATATACAGTATTTGTAAATTCTGAAACAATTATCCAGTGTTTCTAACAAGTCCACAAACTCCAAAGAAGTCAGTCCAAAGAATATCCAGGGTCCACAAAAGGCTTCTACTGCACAAAGTTGAAAGCGTTTATGTGGATGCAAAATGAAGTGACTGTAGAAGCTTGTCATCTTCTATGGCTTAATGTGTCTTTGAATCCAAACGTATGTAAAAGCAGATACAGCAGTCTGGCTCAGATTGATACCAAAATAGTTCAGATGGAGCAGTCAGTGATGGGAATTGTAGTTATGGAGTGGTTTGGTTGATCACTGCAGACCATCACTAAAATGACTTGGGAGTGTTCTCTTCTAGTGAGCGTCATCTGGTTCCATGTCTTCCCAAGTAAAAAGCTGAAACAATGCGTATAATAATAAACACATTGCTACTCAAAATACAGTAGTAAAATAGTAATATTAGCAATTCATAGGAGCACACTTACCATGGTGTCGTTTAGTTCCAGTTTTCTGGGGCACTGAAAGACAGAACATTATGGAAATATAAATATAATGACATGTCTTTAGTGTAGAATAGAACAAAAAGTACACATTATGCTAGCAGTTTCTCTTTTGTCTGCCTCTGGAGATTGACGCTAGTCTGACTTGATTGTAGAATGGAAGACACAAGATTGCAGTCACATTTGTGATGCCTCTCAGGAGAATTGTAAAGACTCCACTGCCCTTATTGCACAAAGATGTTCCGATATTCTGATTTTCTTTGGGTATAGGATATTTTACTAGTTGTGAGTGAAATTCATTTGAAGAGCCAAACTTGAACTGAGTCTTAAAATATTATCAACTAGGATAATATAGTAATAGTAATTAAGGACCATTATCATTTATTAAAGAACATCAAATGACATTTACTTTTATTGTTAATTATGATATACAGTTAATTAGAAGGATTCCTAATTACTTTAGGGATAGTCTTACATAAAAGTTCTTTTTGTATTTAGAAAAATATACAACATAAATATTAGGTTATACAGTACTAGGCTATAGCCTAACTGTATACCTGGACAGTTATCTTGCTGCAGGAGAGTCTAATGTTAAAAGCAGACTGCTGTAAAGACACAGAAATGTTTCTGTCCCATCAGAATAATGTATAGAATGAGAATATTTTAAGATTTTATATTCCTTAAAATATGCTGTTCTCGATCGAATATCGATATCAGCCTCTATGGCTACAAAGAGGAACGAGTAGGGACCGTCCACAAATTGCAAACCCCCAAAATATGCTAGACGATGCTAGATATTTTCTGGTCCAGTCCATCCTAGATCAGGGATGGCATATTTAAATGGAAATGAAGTTATTGCTTATATGTTATTATCATGGAACAGGGGCATTTCTGTGGCACTAACTAGCATATAAGCTGATATCCTATTTTATTATTATTATCATTATTATTATTATTAGTAGTAGTAGTTGTGGTAGTAGTAGTAGTAGTACAAAGTTAACCATTTACCAAATTTTGTTTGTGACAAAGTAAGTTTTGGCCTATCCCTTTTGCTGTTAAAATTTGGGAGTGTTGCAACACAGTTTTGACTGGGCAATGACATTTGGACTACTTGTAGGCCTATACATTTGCACAGCTATTGTTTTTTGTCATTAATAGCAAGACTATAGAAAACTGCATAACTTCTCCTTGTCATATTATTTTTATTTACTGGAACTACATAGAAACCATCTATGACATTAAGCAGTGTATAATGCAAGAGTGTAATGTGTCATCCATCACACAACAGAAAACAATGGAAGTTAGCAGCGTACAAACAAGCAATGTCTGTCTCTCCTCTAAGACAACAACAACAATAATTCATAAATACCACATTTATGACATTTATGTACTAGCCAATCTCACCATGATGGTTCTCCTGCTAAGTCAGTGAGCGGAAAGCACTAAAACAAGCTGCAGAGAAGCATTAATAGAGTTTAGTATGTGAACAGAAATTTAAGGAGGGGGTAATTTTAGAGTGAAGCAGGATGCAAAAGAAGGAAGTGCTACTGGAAAGAAAAAATAAGTTGTTAAAATTCAAGTAGTTATTTTGTTTGTTTCCAGTACCTGTCCGGAGTGTCACCAGTCGATGTGCCTCGGGGGAGCTGAGGCCCGAGGGAACCTGTTCATAGTGTCATAGGAGGGGATGCTACAGCACAGAACACACAAGATTAACATCACAGACAGATGGTACAACAAGTACTGAGGCAGGGGCGGGTCACCAGGCAGAGAGCAGAAGGTTTAGAAATTACCATCGTCTGCATAGGAAGTTAACGACAAGAGCACCTAATAATAAACATTTATAGTTGGGTTAGTAGTGGGACAATTATGTTACAATTATTATTGCATCATAGAGTAGAGTAATGGTATAGTACAAAGAAAAACTAAACTGAGGTGATTTTCTGTACAGAATAAGCAATAGAATATAGTAAACAAAAACTTAAAAAATGTGAAATGTATTGGGCAGCCAACTAGCGACTGTACAAGATATAAGCCCGATAAGGTTTTAATTTCAATTATTTAATTATTTCAAATTAACATGGCAGACATTTATAAAATGTCACAAATGGATTTTCATATTTCTAAGAGTTCACTAATGCAATGTTATCCATTAAGTTAAGTGAATAGATTTTAATGGTGTTGTGCTGCTGTTGGATATTGGAAAAACAATAAGCTCATATTGGCAATATTTAAAGACAATAAGTACATTAGAAAAACATGAGTTAGAAAAAGGGGGTGTACAGTTCTTATGCTGGGTGTGATGGATCCTTTATGTTGGAGGTGGCTCTGCTTCTATATCGAGATATAATAATAATAATAATTTTCCTCATAATGTCCAGTTTGATTAAGCATGGAAATAATTTCAAACATTTCAGCATTTAATTAGTATTTTAAGTTTTTGGTCATGATGCTTTTTTTGAACAAATTGGACTTTTACTTATTGCCAACAGCATTGGGACACTCTGACTCATATAACTTCTTCAAAGTGTCTGTGATTGCCAGTTAAGGGAAGTAAAAAACAGCCTATAACTGGCATTCTCTGTAATTTCACTGCTCTCTGCCTGTAGGTCTGTTACAAAAGGCTGGCTCCAAACGCGTCCAGATGCAACTTAAAAATACACCACATGCAGTTAGATGTGTTGGTTAGAGTCAGTTCAAAACTGAGGAAAAAGAAGCAGCATTCTGAAGCTTAGACATGCTTGCCTCTCTCTGAACAAAATGATCAGGTGTACATTCATTGGATTTTGGCTCACTCTAAATGACAGAGAAGAAGAGGAGTTCACACAGAGCATGACTGCACCAGCACATGCAAGTGGTTAGTCATGTGACGCAGAGAAGTAATGGGAGCAAATGGTTGACCCAGGATGAACTGGAAAAGTAGTACTTTGGACTTTGTTCAAAATGGCATAGGCTACTTGTTTTCAATCTTAATTTTGGAAAACAGTAGTTAGGGCAGAGGTAATAGTGTATTGTGTAAACTGATTATCATGTTGCCTGATCTCTCACACCTGAACCATCTGCTCAGCAGAGTTAGGACCTCACTCACTTTTCTAAGACAATAAATAACAACTTAACCATTTAGAATTCTTTAGTAATTAAAAAAAATAAAGCCACTGCTGCAAAGTCACATAATACTGTTGTGTGTTATTTATGGGACTATATTTTGTCATAAAAGTCTGGCTGACTACATTTGTAATCAGAAATATTCAACCCCCCCAAATATTTTAAGGATTTATCAATTATACATTTTTCAAAAAGATCTGGGAACGTCCTGGAGTGTCCTTCTCAGTCACCAGACTGAAATCTGATATAAAATCTTTAGTGAGATTCAAATAAGGTGTTTGCAGCACAGAGGCCATCAACCATCACTGAGCTAGAGGCTTTTGGACCGGCATTGCATACTGTTGTTGTGTCCTTGGGCAAGACACTTCACCCACCTTCCTTATATTATTGTGTCAGTGTGACTGTGTTTGGTGGTGGTTGGAGAGGATGTCGATGCAGAATGACACTTCCATCAGTCTGCCCCAGGGCAGCTGTGGCTACAGAAGTAGCTCACCACCACCGACTGTGACTGGGGAATGAATAATGCACCAAAGAGTAAAGCGACCCTGAGAGAAAAGCACTATATAAGACTAATGCATCATTCTTCTTCTTCTTCTTCTTCTTCTTCTTATTATTATTATGAAAGTTAAAGAGTGCTCCACAAAGTACTGAAGCTAAGGGGTGAATAATACTGCCCATGGGCCTGTATTAAAATAGTCACATTTTTTAATTTGACCTTGCAACTAAACTGTGTTGTTTAATGAGTTTTTTGTAATTTATTCTCATTATCTGTCTTTTGATGTGGGGGGGGGGGGTTGAACACTTCTGATTGCAACTGTATTTGTTGTCTGTACTCACATAAAGTACAGTCGCTGTAATGTTGACCTACTGCACTATGTATCAAGAATTCAAAAAGAACAAGCGCATATGCCATATTTAGCTGTTAAATGGCAGACTGTGTCATGATCACTGGAGCACATTTAATTTACAAAACATTTTTCAGGCCTAACAACAACTACCACACTTTTAGGTCAATAAAATATGTTAATTCAGAGCAGTTTTTAAAAAGTGCCTCTTCGTAGGCCACTACAGAAACTCCCATTACTTTTCTGTCCTCTGTAGATGCTCAGATTTCCTGTTGACCTTAAAACACATGCATCATCCTGACTTTGAAAATCCCCACCTCCACCGCCATGCGCCCACTGCCATTAACATGCAGAACTAGAATAGGCTTTACCTTGTCATCATCGGGTTTGGAATACCTTGTGCACGCTCACTATGATAACCATTATTACCAATTTCCATACTGAAAAAATCAAATATAACAGAGGGATGGACATGTATGGTGAGACATGGCATGCTTTCTGGAAAATCATGAATGTTTCATGGATGTTGAGACATTTTCATAAAGCTTTTGAATATAAATCTTTTAGTATTTACATCAAAAATAAAGGTGGATTTTTAAGGTGATGATTGCAAGAGCCCTTCGTTACAAGTAAGGGGCACTTTTAAGAAGGTAGCAAACCACAAGAAGCCACAGCATCCACCCACAGAGTAGCAAGCACCAAGAATTTAGTAAACATTGGTATTTACAAGATACTGTATAGAGAAAAATGTTGTGAAAAAAAAAAAAAAGGGAAAGGAATGGGAGGTGGTCTTACGTTTTCATGGGAATAGTCTCAATGCTAAAAAAGATACATAAAAACACAAAATAAAGTTAATGTATAGGAATAGGTCTAGAGATGAATCAAAAGCACCAGCAGAGGTCACATGACCAGAGATGCCACTGACCGCAGGAAAAAAAAAGTTTGAGGGAGAAAGTTGAACTGACTGTAAGAGTTTGTAGTTTGTAAAGTGCCAAGTGCTTCTAGAGAGGAATGGAATGATATGGAAAATGGAAATAGTAGAAATGGTTATCACAAAGTAAAATGCCAAGTCCCAGAGACAGAGGTACTACAAAAAAGAGAAGGGCGAAGAGCAGAGTGAACAGTAGCTTGACAAAAGCCATTATATTCACCATATTAAGAAAAGGGGCTGGTTTCACTAAGTACCTAGACTAGACAGTATTGTTGGATCAATTGTATAGATGGTCTTGTAAACATTTTGTCATGTAAAAATAGTGTGTTTATTTGGTAAGTGATAACACTAACTTTTAACTAGTGTTAACTTTACTTTTTTTATCCAGATATAAGTTATGCATATTTTATATTATATTTGAATTATTGAACAAAGGGTGAAACAAGTTAGTGCTAGTGTTTCTTGGTAAAAAAAAAAAAAAAAAAAAAAAGACGATGCAGTATGACGATCAAGTCAATTAAGCTGATAAGAAATTCAACTTTATTATATACTATGACCGTTGTTGTTATTAATGACCATAACCTTTCAAAATATTTTTACTGTACACAGCACATCAAAATGAGTGCAATATTATGGATGTATCCAAACAAAGACCAGTGCAGGACACCATTGTAAAACCAACCCCAGAAGAATTCCTGCAGACATATTATTTAATTTATTAGGTTAGCTTATGTAAGTCATTTAATACTGAAGATGGTTATAAAAAGCATATTTAAATATAAATTATATAGACATGATAGGATTAATTTCGCACTTACTCGTCGTAAACATCCTCTGTGTCCATGCGGCGGTAGTATTTGGCCAATTTCACTGCCAGAATGATGCTTGGGAGCAGGAAGAAAGTGCTGCAGCCCAGGCCCATCCAGAACGCATTCTGTCCAAAACAAAATATTTATCTCATCTATATGCCAGATGGCTATTACCTACTGTCATAAATGTGCTGTTTATTTGCAATCCAAATCTGTTATGATACACTGCTTATGTTTCTCTCTTATAGACATTTTTCGTCTCATTACCATTGAGTCGACCAAGAAACTGCACGTCAAGATTTCGGCTGTGTCCATGATGTTGCTAAAAGGCTTGCACTGGGCCACCTCCATAAGCAGCTGTACATCAAAATACAAAAAAGTCAATCACAAATCGCAATGTTCTAGTAAACAGTCACCACACGTACATTCTCAGCAAACAAAATAACACTGTCATCTCCCGCACAACAGCCTAAGGGTCCAAACTTCTCTTTTGATTTTGTTTTGCATTCCTACCCAACTGCATCAGTAAACCGCTCGCCTCAAAGCAAATTCTTTCAATTTAAAGAGGCTGTAACATTTAAATTTGTCCTAACTATAATTACAGCTACACTGTTGGAAAACTCTGAAAGATCTTTTTGCCAATACTCGACTCAGTGTGGTGTTTGTCAGGCTAAATGAGACTTCGAGGACAATCGGATGCAAAGAAAGTGAGAAGTGAGAACAACATGCGTTAACAAATTATCACAAAGACACTTACAGACATTTTGACCCATTCTATGTATTGACTGAAGTAGCCAACAATGGTCGTGGTGTACTTTTTGGTTTCCTGAAAGACAATAGAACAAACCGAGTTAATCAGTAAAAGTGGGTTATGTAGTATTTGGCCCTTTTGTCTTTATTCAATGGTGAAAGTGCATATTGCAATTCCACACCTCCTTTTGAGAGCATGTGAACAGCTATGGTAGCCTTGTAGGGACATGCTATAATTTGTGGAGAATTAGGATTGAAATACAAATCTGATGATGATATTACAAAAAATCTAAATCAGTTTAGTTCACAAAAGACCTAAAAATTCAAACAAGAATGTGTGCTCAAATAGAAACATGTGTGTTTCTCTTTCAGCAGTGCTCAGTTTGTCCACTCTGGCCAACTCTACATACAGGAAAGTATTGGAACTTAATTTTTTTTTTTTTACTAGGTGTTATGGCTCTGTAATTGCCAAATGTATACCTAATTTGCATTAAACATTGCTTTTACATAACAAGAAGTTTCAGACATACATATGTACAGCATGATCTGCCATAACTATAAAGTAACATCATAGGCAAAAAAATACTTCATATCCATTTAAACTATGATTAAATCTTTGACATTTAACCTTACAAAACAATTTTATATCAATATTTGTTAATGTAATGAATGTAATTATAAATATTGTAAAATGGTAGCATTAGCTGCTTGTAGCTACAACATAAAGTAGAACATGCTAACATAATTTTAGATATTAAAACTAAGTTAATGATTTGAATGAACAGACTAGCATAACTGACACAAATCAGGAATGTGATGCAAATTGGGGAGTGACAGAAACTTTTTTCCCCAAGATATACACATTCAAAAATATGTTATTTTCGATAAGATTATTGAAAAAATATTTTCATGATTACTACATTATTTTACACACTGCACCATTAATTCAGAACTTACAACAACAAACAGTATTATTACCTGACGGACCAAATTTGTAGCATTTTGTGAAATGAGAAACTGGGCAGCTTCGATAGCATCAAGAACTGCTAAGACTTTGTTCTGTAGACAATAAACAACAGATACAGTATGATTTAGTAAAAGCCCAATAACAGCCTTGCAGTAGGTTTGTGAATGAAGATGAAGTTATTTTACTTACCGGTAGGTCTGATGATGTTCTCTCCAGGTACCTCATACTTTGATTCAAGGCACTCTTTAGGAAGAAAATATCACAATTAGGATAATTATAATAGTTAGAGTCAAATATGATAGTTGGAATTATATGTTGTTGAGACACAAGGGGGGACCAGACACCACTGACATGTAATGAACAGTATTCTCCTTTCAGACAAGGCATGTCAAAGAATTTTGTTCCAAATTATATCAATAAAAGTAAAAGTTTCACAATTTAGATCACACTGTAAATATGATGGGTTAGTTCGTATGAGCAATCTACTGGATGATAAAGCTGGATTAAGCTTACACAACACAAGCTTAACAATTTTAAGGCTAAGTATCATGTTACGCTTTTCAAATCCTATAATATCCTCACTATCTTTGTAGTCTTTGTAGTTTACAATGTACAATGCATTACATTTGCATTGGCATAATCTGGACTTTTTTTTGATCAGTGGTTCAGTTGGATGTAAGCAACACATGTAGCAAGATGGATGCTTTACTGAACAATGTGGATCAGCCTCTACATGCAACTAGAGCAACAAAGAGGTGCCTGTTGATGTGAGATCCTTTAATCCTCATCAAATATTAAAGAAGTTATGTACATTAGTTATGTTATAATTGTAAGTTTTCAAAAATCAATCATTGTATATGCTCTTCTGTGGTCCATTTTGTCACCTGTCATGGCTAATACGGTATCTACATACTCCTCCAGAAATATAAACCAACATTTCCTTAGCACTGTACACGTTACCCCTTGTTGACAATTGACATTTTGGTACAAAATTCTTTACATTCATGACCCAGGTTATATGACAACACAAAAATCCAGTATTCACTACAATAGATATCATGTGAACATTTATTTGGTAAACCATTGTTTCATAGGATGAACAGACACTATACACTGCAGGGACACACAGTGCTTACCCTTGCTCTAACATATTTCTTGAAGTTGTGAGTAGAAAAAGAAAACACAGAAAACATAAACATGTGTTTGGTTGAGTATTTATAAAGTTACCACTACTTTTAGTGAAAGAAAATGTTTCACTGCTAGCACGCATCATGTTTGTATGTAGTGTATTTTATAAATATTGAAATGTCAAGTTCAATAATAGATGACAAGAAGACACTTTATTTTATGAGTGTCCAAGTATTTTCATTATTTATTTACTTTATGCGTGTTGGACGATTAGCTCTGGCTTCAGTAAATCATTAGACAATATAGTAACAAATGCCAACTGCAAATTACCCAACAGCCTTCGCCAAAAAACTTTTTTTCTGCAAGACCAACAAATATGCCCTGGATATTCCTATCTCCTGTGGTTTATAATACAGTAGGTTTTACTAAATAGTTTTAGACATTGTTGCAAAGTTTTTTAGTCTAGAAAAATGAGAAGAATGATGTGCAAAAACAATGACTCAGTAGAAACATTACCATGGCCTGCTCCATAGGGATGATCTGTTGACTGTGGATCTGCCGCAGTGTGCCGATGTGGCCTTTCAGAGAGCTCTGAAGAGGGCTACGAGGCTGAAACATTTTGTGTATATATTTATATAACAAACAAAAAAATATATTCTGACAATAATGTGTGAGTAGATTTGCACTTTGTACTAAGTTATAAGAGGAACCATTACAGATAGACACTTACAACCATATAAGGTAATTCTAATACACTATTCTTACCATGAGGTCTGTTTGGGCCTCCAGCTCACTTGCATATGTAAGTAGATCCACAACAGTGACTCCTTTGTTGACCTTAAGATTGGACAAATAGTATTTACATTAGGAGTATTAGTAGTAGTAGTATAAAAACCATAATAGTATACAGTATAATCCCGTCAAAAACAACTACAATGAGAAAAAAAAAAAAAAAAAAAAAAAAAGATGCGTAGGCTATAGATCTTTTAAGTATTTGTAAACAACATGCTGCCGGTGCACTGTAGTGTGGTAAGTTTAGCAGACTCCAGTGCAACTTCAATATAAGTTTGAATTTGCCAACAAAATTACAAAAAGGAAAAATTCTGCAAATGAAATGGCATTTTGGAAGATCACAACAAATCAACCACATGTGTTTAGTGTAAGTGCCTGGGAGGAGAATGTTAGTGAATGCCTCAATATAAAGTTACATAATATTATGCTAAAATAGATTTCTTATGTTTTGCTATTAGACAATTACTGAAGCATGGTGCACCACAATAGTCAATGGATGCTTTCACAGAACACAGAGTCACAGATTGTGACTCCTTTATTAAGTTCACTTTGGCTAATGCTGCTGACCAGATCTGTGTGCTATTGTTTGTTATTATGTTATTTATTATTATTTTTATTATTTAATTTTTAAAACCATATCCACAACAAGAATCTACAAATGTATTTATTATTTTAGTTTGCTAGCTCATCAAAATAAATGGGAGAAAACAACAAACTGACAAGTAGGCTACATTTATACAACTTCTTATTAGTTGTCTTACCTATTGCCTCATATAGTGTTCTTCTTCCACTGTGTAAGCCATGCAACAGGACATGTTGTACCCTACAACTACAACCCTAAATCTTCACGTCACCCCCCTCAGGATCTGAGTCTAAGACACTAAACAGGTAGTGTTAAGAGACGCAGCATATGGCGTGTTCCTACACACTCTTTACCTTGGCAGCAGTGATTTGATATAATCAGGCTTCAGGGCTCCTTATAGAAACAAAGTGTGCTGTATGTATGTAATGGCAAAGCTCTTATCAGGGAACGCACAGCTGCCTGGAGTGTGTTAAGTAAGTGACAGTCAGGGAGGAGTTGAGCAAGGCCTATTTCTGGAACTATAAGATTAATATATAACTACATCATATAATATTTTACACACAGCACATATCAATATGCAGTCTCAGTTCTTAAAGAAAAATAGTTCATAAGTCCCTTCAGTTGTCTGCAACGTCATGAGAAAGAAGAGAAAGAAGACACAAGATTTCTTTCTGTTTTCAGGAGTTTAGACTGCAGGACTGTGTAGGGGAGTGTGGGTGGTTGCTAAAGTTCTTGGATTTCTTTTAGTTTTAAGGAGACTATTTCTGTCAGAAAGTTAAACTTTTAATACAATAAAGACACATCTCCTACCCAGCCATATTACTGTAACATGTATGAGTATATACTGTGCAATGTCTCCTTGAATACACAAGGAGGGATACCTGAAACAGTGAAACTAGAGCAATGCGGACATTGCAGCATTCAGTTAAACAACAAACAATTTTGAAATGTTATTCATTATATTTAGCTATTTTCACATTAAAGTACCAAGGTAGAACCTACATTTAGTAAAAGTAGCCTACCTACTTAGGCATGTGCAATAGGATAATGTCATTATGACCAACCAATGGTCCTGGGCTTGTCCTTTCCTGGACCTTTTTAAATAAACATTACTCATAACAGTCTCTTCTTATACAGAATCATCTACCTGACTAGCCTATATCAAAACTGCTTTGCCACAATCTAATGCTACATCTAGATAATTTTGGTAAGGAGCATCTAGAGATTTCTAAGCTAAAGGACAGAACTAGGAAGTATTAAATTCTTTCCTAACTGGATTGTGAATTGGGATATCTTTTGTAATGACATGATTGTATGTTCTGTATGGATGGTATAATACACTTGTGTGCGTCACCTCTTCCAGGTAGTCGGCGTGGTTGATTTCAGACAGTCCAGCTTCAGAGAAATCCAGTAGATTCTGTTTCCCTTCTGGTTCTAACAGGATTATGGCCCTCAGGTCGACTCTTACAGTGCCCAGCTGGTCCACCACATCCTTAGTAAACTGAGAACATACAAGATTTTAAAATATTATAGACATGCTTTTATGGAGGGTGAAATGACCAACAAGAACAGACAGTTTTCTTGTTTTCTCAAAGGAAGTCTTAAAATAGTAATATGTAATTCCAACACCAAAAAGAAAAACATGGCATAACATTTGTGCCACAATAAAAAGAACACAACAAAAAAGTTGGCAGAAAAGTTGTTTGCTTCCCAGACGTTATGGCAGGCCTTTTAATTCAGATGGTTTGGATTTGACATTGTACAAGTAGGCTACATAATGTATCCACTGAAAACTGCAAGAAATGCATTTTGATAGACTAGCTGACCTTTATTTCTCATTAAAAAAAAAAAAAAAAAAAAAATACAGATTCTAAATGTCAACAAAGGGCTTAAAATTCAGTGTTAGCTAAATTATAATTCTATAATACACCAGTGAAAAAAGAGAGTTAAGTTAAAGATAATGTTAGCTAAATGTTAGCTAGATACATTCATTTATTAGCAAAAATAAGCAAACACTTCTTTTAGCTTCCTAACACATATTATTTGCCTAGTAGCCATCTCATGCTATGCTCTCATGCTAGCTACCCACTTTCATCAAGCTAGTTAGCATGTAGCTATGTACAAGTCTCCCCTGGATACATAGGTTTGAGAGATTTGCTAACAAAGCTAAAACCCTAACATAACTACAGTATCATAGCAATTAGCATACCATGTAGCATCACCAGACAAAAGCAACAGCACATTATATTCAGTGAAGCCAAACTCCCCCCCAGCATTTTGAATTCACTTCTGGTAAGTGATGTTTGAAGTCAGTATTCTGGTAAATAGTTTAACGTGTCTTTCAATTTCCTTAAAACATGACTAATCCTATAATTTTTGTTTATTATAATGATGCATCTAAACCACTTCAACAGCAGTAAACCCATGGCTGTAATATGCATCTACCATATATTCAGAGGAGTTAAATCTAATTTTGTGAGCACTTTGCACTTTTTCAAGCTTTTCAAACAAGACAAATGAGCGTGGTGCTGAAGCAGACACAGCCCAGGATAAATCAGCTGTTAGCAAAAGGGAGCCAAGTCCAGCAGTGTGGCCAACTGGCACTAAAGCGCAGCGCTAAGTTTCTTGTAAGCATGGCTCTCTGGCTCTGGATTGGGGAGATAATCACTCAGAATCAACATTAATGCATCAGTGGTGTATAGCTGAGTGCATGTTAACACTATGGTCATTATGGAGTTAGGACATTTTGAGGCATTATACTGTCAACTAATGTCAGTTTAAGATGCAATTTCTGTCACCTGTATTATAAATTAGTCCTGTAATATTAATAGCCTTAAAGTTCACAAGGATAAATACTTGACTACTTATCTTGCAGGCTTGAAAAGGGCATCTTGTCACACTTGCATTCTTACATTTATCTTGTAATCAGTGTACCATTGCCTAAAGTTTTTATAGCAGTCGTTCAGCTTTTTATAAGAAGTACTATCTTAAAATATAATAAATACACATATATACAAGATCACACTGTAAATTAATTGAATTGTATGTAAACATTATAAATTGGGTTATCAATTATTGACTTATCTACTGTTTTCTTCTTAATGTGCATGTTTTATAAAAAATAGTTATATTTGGTGCCACCTCATGAGTCCTTGTATTTACGTCATGTCTAATGATTTATTTATTTTTTCTCCTGAAAGTATAAAAAAAACCTAGAATATTAGAAAATGCATATATGTCATCCATCAGAAAGAAGCAGTGTACCACTATTTTGAGAACCAACAGTATTGCAGCCAGAAGATAAACAATTGTCCCAAAATGGTGTAGTAAGTAATTCTGTAGTTAAGTAATCTGTGTCTTGTACTTGTATACTAACCTCTGAAGTGTTGAGGAACGAGGTGATGTTAAAAACTTTGTCCAACCGCAAAGCTGAGTAGATCCCCTTGTTCTCTTTGCAGGTACTATGAAAGAAAACACAGACAGGAGAGACCAATGTCAACTTGAGGAAAAACATTTGCTGCCACCAAGTGAGAACAAAAGGAACTACAATTTATGCAGGTACATTTTGTTTTTATTGTAAACAAATGCGTGCCTAGTCTAATTAAAGGAAAATATTAATTAGTAACAATAAGAACAATTGCATGTAGTTATGGCAAGGAGAGAGTATATATTATGAAATGGTATTAATATGAATTTTGTCTTACCTGTAAAAGCTCTCTACAGTTAGATCCAGCTCTGAGTCGTTGTACAAGTATCCAGGGATGAAATTCTTCCACTCTGGGTTGATGAGGTAAGGAGTGTCCACAACCTACAAAACAACACAACAGTGTAATTTAGAGACATTATAATGAAGCTAATTGGTACTAGGGGGTGAGTTTGCTGAATTGGTGACCCTAAGTTGCCCCTGGTGAATGTTCACTGTTCCTAGGAAGAGTGAATGGTTATTTGTCAGTGTATGTCTCTGTGTCATCTGTGCGACTAACTGGCCACTGTCCAGGGTGTACCCCACCTAAGAAATATAGTTACTGGGATAGGCTTCAGTATGGGTAAGGTTATACTATTGACCCTGTAGGGAATGCATTTGACCCATCCTTCAATACTGCTGGGGAAACCTGTCAGGAGCAGTGGGTAATTCACATCAAGCCAATCAAAACTAAGTATAAATAATTGTTTTAATTTAAAAAACACAAGGCAATATGGACCAATAATTATTTCTCAACAAAATATCAGTCTCAACATATTTTTCCCATACATTAACAAGAAATGAGACACGGCAACATAATGTCACATAACTCCACTATTCCTTATGTAGAATTTAGGTGAATGGCCCTAGTAACTGAGCTACTGCCACCCCAACTTCTAGATAACTTCACAAGTAGCATATATAAAAGGCACCATAGTTGTGTTTCAAAGGACATTTTTATGAAGACTATTTTAAATAGTTTTAAAAAGAACAACTGGAGAAGAGCAACTTCTCTACCTCTCCTGAAAACTCCAGCGCAAAATAGTAGTAGTAGTACTTAGAGACATCAGTCTTAAAATAATGCTAGATGGTAGGAAAGTATTCAGCCATAAAGTAAAAAGTCCTGCAAAAATATAATGAATAATATTTATGGATGACCTGACAGTGACATTGAAGTGTGATGCAGAGGCAATTATTTTAAAAACTGACTTATTATTTCTGCATGCATGCCTTACCTTAAAGAGCTCTTTGGTGTGGAACGCTTCACAAACAAGTTTCTCCATGTTCCCTCCAGTCACGAAGATGATGGTCACCACTCCCATGAGCACCCAGGAGAAGATGAAACTGAATCCAACTCCACTGCATAAGATAACAGACACATTTTCAGATACATGTACAAAGTTGATGGGACTTTAGCTCTAGTGTTAATCATTTTAGCAGTCATGGTTTAAAATGAGAGTTAACTGACGCCATTAGCATAGTTCCACCCATGTTGGAGATACAGCCTCTTGTTGTAGGCGATGCGTGCTTGTCATATCCCAGAGTTCCACACAGCAGGCCCAGGTAGTTGAAGGCCAGGACTAGGACTATCATACAACACAGGCCAATACAGGCAGCCCATCTGCAGAATAAATACAGACATATTTGTTAGCATAAGAGCTATGTGGTGATCTATAGACAGTAGAAGAAGAGAGGACCATCTAAAGGGCCTGTGTTATAAGAGTGAGGTGGAGGGCAGGCTAAAATTCTATGGTGGAATTTACTGATGTTTTGGGATGGTTTATGGTTAATATCTCTGTAATTACTGGGTCTATAGATATAAAACAAAAATTGGCACAATGGTCAATGTCTTCTCTGTCAGAGAACTAAAGTTAAATAATTGTTTTCACTAAAGCATTGAAAACTGGTGGTATTATAGAATCACACAGCAGACAGAGCATTAAGCCACAACATTAAAATAGTCAGGATGTGATATGGACCCAATCACTAACAAACAATATTTATTTTAAAAATAGTGTCTAACCTATGCAGTAATATTGCCCCCTGCCCTCCATCTGCCCTCATGAGTCTTTTGTACTGATGAAGTTTATTCTAGTTTTATCCCTGTTTTAGTCCTGCTCTGGTTGGGGATTAAATTAGATTTTTTGATCAGTGGTTCTCAACTGATCTGGCTTAGGGACCCACCATCACTTTATAATGACAAGCCACGACCCAAATAAAGAGATATTGAGGAAAATTAAGAGACATTTCAAGAAAATTAGAAGATATTGAGGAAAATTGAGTAGTACTCATATCACCTTTAGGTGTAACAGTAACCTTTAGAACTGGATTTTTTGCTCTGGTTGGTTTATTTTATATTATTCTATTCTACATGTCCCACACTGCCACCTACTGTGTAAATTAATGATTGATTAAAAAAAAAAAAAATTTTTTATAAACTGATTTAAATTCACAGTGAAACCTAATTCAAAATAGCAACAGAAAAAAAAAAATTAATGAAAAACAACCAAAACACATTTTAGCCACAGCTTTAAATGTCCACTAGTTTTTATAGTTGATATCATGGTTTGTGGGTCTGTGGTTTATTACTAAACTCTAAGTGATTCATAACATAAACTAGTGTTTGCTGTACCTGTAAAAGTCTATCTGGTCAATTTCCGGGTAGTAGTCCTCGATTTTAGCCTGGGCATGGCTTATGAAAATGGTGAAGTTAGAGAGGCAGCTCTGCACTGGGAATACTTTGGAAAATTTGGTGATGTTTTTGCCAATGCCGTCCACCAAATTCCGTACACCTGAAACATAATAACAACATTAATCCCCCCAAGGATAAAAACTACCAAAACTGAAATTACTGTGAAAAAAGCATACTTTCTACAACACTTCTGGTCTGTTCTATCACCATGTGTGGCGTGTCGTTTAAAGAGGAGTAGCCCTGGAAAGGCAAAGGATAATCACTTTGTTGTTTTGTAGTTTATTAGACAAACATAATTTATCATTCAATAGCCATTTCACTGCACTTACCCTTTGGACTATTTCACTAAGGTCTGTTTTTACCACTTCTTTCATCTTCTCTAGTTGAGGTTTGACATTGGGCAACTAGAGTGGAATAACATATAGGTTAATATTTGCAGGCTAGACATAGAATTTCTTCTATTATACTGCAAGCTAGCGCCATGCTGTTACCCGCGTGAAGTTGGCGCTTATCTGCAGCTGGGACAGAGACTGGCGGATATTTCGGCACAGTTGAGCGGTGGTAGCATCCGACTCTTCATCATGGCATCCCGGGTCATTCAGTGTCCGGTTGATATTGGTCCGGACTAAACTCAAGTTGAAGTTGAGTTTCCCTGTCCCATCTTTCAGGATCACCAAAGATCCGCTAACATTCTCCAGAGCTTCCTTTGTTTCCCGCATGGCTGTTTTTAAAAAAGAATTTAGAGTAAGGATGACAGAATACTCACAACCGCACACTGATAAAAGGAGTGTGAGAGCTAATGCTAGCCTGCTTTCCTCAGAATGTACACGCATTTGTGGGCCTTTTAATGATAATGGCCAAAATCTAAATGTATGTGCTATATTTAGTTTGCAATACTAAATGGTACCACTTTAATCAGCTTGAAGATTTCACACAACACAGACACAGCTGGGGGGCACACTACACTCACTGTAGAGGTCAAGGCCTGAGCCGAGCAAGTGCTGACTGCAGATTGAGTTTACTGTTGTGTTATTATGTGTTGATTCATAAAAAGTAAGACATTTGAAAAATTGGCAGAGCGCTTTTGACGATGACTAATGAATTAGTCACTTGTCACCTGTGGCACATTTTGATGATGTGGAATGCTATCTTAAGTTCTTGTTCTTCTAACATCGGAAAGCACAACTAAATAACAGTGTTGCATAATCAAAGGTAGCCTGCAGCTGGCTTTAAAATTAAACAAAATGAAGCATGCAAAACCATGGTGTCCTTGAGTGCTGTTAAGAAAGCTGCATGATGAATAAAGACAAAGTATTCTGTAAAATGTGATGCTGGTGGTGACTCGGCTCAGGCCATAGGAAAGTGATAATACAACATTTAGAACTCAGTACAACCAAAGGTCAGTATCAGAAACACAATGGTACTGCAATTACAGTATTGGCTATACTGTGCTCCTTTTTTCAAGGTCCAGATCCAACTAGACTCTGGGAGAACACAAACGGAATGGAAAGGTTTCTTGGTTCAAGTTGAAGTTACCATCATACTGCACAAAGATCCCAGATTAAAATTAGGAAGGACATTAACTGTACTTATATTTCAGTCCATGTAAGATTTTACTTCAGACTGGGTATGTGGGATTTTATCATTTTAAACCACTTATCTTGTTACATTTTGAGGTGGGCTGAAAGATGAAGTAAAATCTGGACAATTACCAATTAACTGCAGGGCTAATGTCTTAGAGACACACAGACAAACCACTACTCACAAACCAATAGGTGAGTTCTTGCAACAGTACTTTGTGCAGTTTAAATAGTTAATATTAAAATATAGAGGACACTTTAGGAGAACCACTTCAAAATGACCACAAAGGAATAAAACATAGGTGTAACAAGACTGTCATAGACCACAATATTAGGTACAGGGGTCATAGGTCAGTGTTACCTTTAAGGGCCTTCTCGATTCTCACTTCATAAAAATAAAAAATAAAATGATTTGAATGAAAGAAATGGTAATTGCTGATACATCAAGATGAATCAACATGAAAACCAAATAAAACCAATATATCAGCGAAATGTTAGAAATGAGCTTCAAAATAAAAGAGACAGTATAATAATTTAAAACTATATTACATTATACGTATTCTGGGAATGAATCAGATAATCTTATTAGGTGCCATACGTCACTTTATTGCTTTTGTGGTCACAATAACATGATGTTATCAGTCTGACAGAGGAAATGAAAGAGGGCAGATGTACCTCCAGCCATATTGAGCACTCTGTCCAGAGCTGGGTGCACCTCCTTATCCAGCTGATCATGTATCCTTCCACCTAGTAACGGACCTATGTCTGCAGGAGATACAGACCCAGATCAGTGATACAGTGCCATATGAACAGCAATAAATAAAAACATTATTACATTTATATAACAGCAACACCATTTGTTAATCTCTTTTCTAAAATTGGATTCTTGGTCAGTTTTATGAAAAGGTTTTATGCTGCATTGATGTGCTCAACTATATTTCAGGCTAACTTGTTAGATATAAATTTATAGATTTTATAGATATAATTTACCTCTAACTAGATAAACTCTAGTATGAGTAAAGGTCCGGCCACTGAATGTTTTTGTTAGATATAGGCTACCAATTTTTTCTACATGCTCTATTTCACGGGGTTACTAGCTATCAATCAAAGCCGAGCAATATGCAAATGGACATTTCAAATCTAATTTGACTTGCCATTGTGTAAAAATGTAGTTCGTAAGTAGATGTGTTAGCCTGGTCCAACATACCCTTTAACTTTGCAATGTGAAATGGGCCTTGGATCCCTTCCACTTGCAGTAATTTCCATTCCGTACTTATCTATAATGGGTTGTTTGTTTGTTTCTATATTAAATGGTATCTTATTCCATACAGTTCTAAATAAGCCCACAAACATTGGTTTCTACCATCTGGAATCCACAGAGAGTGGACTAATTTCACTAATTTACCTGACTGCATGGCATAGAAAATTACCTAGAATAGCTAGCTGCTTACTCTATAGGGATTGCTACTATGATAATGAATTCTCTTCCCACCAAAGTCAAATAAAAACATCTGTAGGCAAGAAAATCCAGGTGAATTTAGGTAAAATGTGAAACCTCTCCAGTAGGTTACTGACATCAACATGAAAAAAAATGTATTGCAAGTTTTGTGTAATTTATTGTTTAAATATGCTAATTAGGCATAATCTACATAAAAATTTGCAAATCTGCATAGATTTCAAAAAGTAAAACCTAATAAATGTTGGCTAGATCTGAGTTTAAAATTCTTCATTTATATTTCAGGTCTGTTTCGTTGATATATTAGAAGACTTTTACAGAGGGAAATATATATATAATAATATATAAATATCTATTTTTGTGTTGCAGTAAATTAAAGAAAACTGCCAATAGCCTTGAAAATTATTTTTTGCAATGTTTTTAGGAGTAAAATGCCCAATAAATCAGGCTAGTAATGCTATATATCAGAGAGGTGGTACTTACTATCCAGGTCGTAGATGACTTTGTTCTTGGCGGTGGCGTACTGGGATATTAGGTAATCGATTTGCTGCAAACAGAAAACACAATAGATTTCAAACCACAAAGGAATAAATTATCCTTCTGGCCAGACACAAAACTATTGAGATGAAAGACTGATAACTATGGAAGCCCTCACTGATCTAAAGTATTGATACATTATGTTTACTCCACAATTTATTGTAATGTTTTGCATTCTTTAGAGTTATACCTTAAATTATGACAATACAATGGGCAAAAAAACAAAGTGTTGCAGTAAAAACATCTCCAATTTAAAATGAAGCCCAATGGAATTGCTTGGGCTATTTTTTCCCACAATGACTGCTTAGCATGCAGTATTATTTATTGAACAATGATAGATGAGACACACAGGAGAGTATAAATTATTGACAGCCCTATTTGAATTGGAAAGTGAAAGCACAGATCAAAGCCTGAGATGGTGTATTTTTTTTTATTCCAGAAGTGTACCAGTACCATTGGAGTGTCGTTGGCAAAGGTGTGCAGGTCCCTCATGTTGGTGTTCACCAGCCTGCGGATGTTCTTGACCTGGGAGCTCAGGTTCTGGTTGGAAGCATAGGCACACAGCACACCAATCCTGAAAGACACACAAATATATTCAGGTGTGAATTTTACATTTATATACTGTATTTTAATCTTTAGCAATGGGTAGGCTACTCTAAATGCTTTTGGCTTAACCTTTCATCAACGCAAATCATCTACCTCTTGCAGTGATTCACAAATTGATTTACCATTTTGCCTGATGCCCTTCCTGACACAACCCTCTCCATTTATACAGGCTTAGGACCTGCACAAAAAGTACACTGGCTTGTGACCCTTCATGGCTGGATTATAAATTGGATTAAAAGTGTATATGTTAGTTTTACATACTAGTAATTGTGGATAAAACTCACTGTTGCGTTATGCCATTGTGCCCTTGGGCAAGACACTTAACCCACCATGCCTCCAGTGTCTGCGCGTACTGGTAAATGAATGTGTAAATACTTGTGAGTGTGAATGATTCCTTGATGAAAAGTGCTTTCAGTGCCCATGAAGGTAGAAGAGCGCTACATAAATGTGACCATTTACTACTGAAATTTCTCAATAAGGCTGATTTGCTTTTAACAACATATACTGATATAGCCCTTTACAATACTCAAGGAGGCCAAACAGTTTTTTAATAAAATCTAAGTAAAACCATAATAAAAGCAATAAAACCTGAAAAAATATAGGTACATTGATAGACCAAAATATAAAAAGTGACAGCATTACTGAGTGTTAAAAATTAGAACTTGATAAGATGACCTCAAGGCCTTGTTTGGGTTTCAGACAGCCACAAGTTCAGTCAGATAGGGTGTGGCGAGGCGACTGTGGAACGACTGGGAGACGCAAACATAAAGGTCATTACAGTAATCTATTCTACAGCTGATAAAAGTATGACTAGCTTTTTCAATGTCAGTGCGATGTTGGAAAGGCCTGACTTTTGTTAAAAGAATAACTGGGAAAAAAAAGCTTGCTCTGACTACGCTGTCAATCTGTTTGTCAAATTTAAAACTATTATCAAAAATGACCCCAAGATTTTTAACAGTTGATCTGAGCCTTGAAGTAAATACACCAAATTCTGAAAGTGCTGAATCACCAAATAAAATGTACTCTGTTCATCTTCATTTAAATTAATTAATTCACTTTCTTGTTCTCAATTCCCACCCACTGTCACCTCTGCTTAAGTTTACAGTTTAATACTGGATTAGCAAAACTATACAGCAATAACACAAATTAGTATTTGACAAATTTGTGTCAAAAAACAGTTAAAATCACATTAAAATGTACTACCGCACTTTAGCCGTACTATAATTTTTAATTTTAAATAATTTTGGCATTTTTTTAGCAGTAGCATCGCCATTGGAGGTAGATCAACAATATTAAAAACTGTCTTGAAACTTTTTTTAATTTTTATTTTCTATTGTTATTTTCCATAATTACACTGTTTTGCTTTACTCCACAGAAACAAGTGATAGCGCATGACTGGCAGTAGGGGTCAGTATGCACCAGGACTTTTACCAAAGCATCTCCGAAATGGCAACTCCAAGATGACACAAAACATAAATGCATAAATGCTATGGTAACAATATGTTTTGAGAATTCTACTTGTAAATCATCCAAGCACAAAATGCATGAAGCACATCTGTGGCTTATCTTGTAAACATATTCAAATTCAATGCAAAAAACAGAGAATTACATAAAGCCGACCATTAAATCAGTCTTATGCATACTTCAAACAAACCTGAGTAGCTGCTCTGAGGTTTAATTAGAGACGCATCAAGGGACTGACAGACCATAATATTACACTGTTTTCATGACTCACCCCAGCACCTTACAGCTATATTTTACACATCCAACACAGTCCCATTGATGCCCATAACTTTATGAATGATGTAATGAAAAAAATGAAAAAGTACTGGGTGAAGGACAAGATCAATGGAGAGGGAGGTGGTGTGAGTCACTGTATAAAAAGGTAGGAGGATATACGGGGGTGGATTTAAGAAGGATGCAAGTGATGTGAAATTTAAGCTTGTGTAAATGAAAAAGGCAGTGCTTGGAGCTTACAATTTGTTTTAAATGACATCTGAAGATCATGTATGTTATGAATGAAATACTTTAAATTACACAGATTAGATGAGAGACATGAGAGAGAAAAAAATGTCATATTCACATTACTGGCATAAGCCTTACTGCTACTTTGGGCCTCTCACACTGATTCTCTTTGATCTATTCAGATTCTAGTATTCGGACTCTGACTGGAGGCTGGAGGAAATAAAGAGAACCAACTCCTGCTGTAAAGAAGTTGCTAACATCTCTACGACTACCTATGTACCATGATTCTGTACTTTGATATGAACTTTTACATAGTCAGTGTTGTTGGATTACCAATAAGGATTTTACTTTTTTTTTTTTTTTAACCAAATTCCTTTCTACAGCTGGCACTGTGGATTACAATATGTTTCAATATATAAAACTATTTCAGTTTTGGATGCAATAGCAGGGAGCAATAGTGATTCAATAAACCGAACACTGTAGCAACGCTGTATTTATTTTATACTGAAATATACCATCCCCAACATGTACAACTTTTAGAGTTCTTGCTTTTCTTTCAATACTTTTCAGATCACACCAAACGGGGAACAGAACGTGTACAATATCCAGCTTATTAAATTAAATATACTCTGACAACATTTTAAAAATGTTTATTATCATTCTTCATAATATCTTTTAGATATTCACACTCAGTAAGCTATTTACTTTAACTTTAGGTTACAGAAACAATGACAGACATGATTAAACATTTATTGTACTCATATAGCTTTTTTATGCCCAACTACTTCCCCATTTTAGAAGAAAAACCTGTGAAAAAGTGACGTGAACTCTAAAGCGATCTCATACTAAACTGTTGTTTTCTGTCCTTCTGCTTCATAAAAATGAGTTGCTTTGGTCTTTATCAATGGCTTTTATCTCAGAAGCTTGAACTTCCCGTGCATGTTCTTCCCCAGCTGCTCGGGAAGTAGTGGCACGCAGTCCAGTGGATACGCATGCAGTGAAAATGAGGCACAAGGCCCATAGTTGCTGGGATATGGTCCAGACCTATGGAACTCCTAACACAGTACTTATTTTACTATTATAAATATACAGATCTGACAAGATAAACATATTTACAATTTTAACTTTAGATTTATACTGGAATATGTTTTCATGTGTTTTTATCTGAAGAACTATAACTAGGTTCAAAATGGTGGTTAAACACAAAGACTCCTGACTTATCCACCATCCCAACTGGTGCTTGTGTATTACAGAAAGAGCTCATCAGTCACCATAGCTAACACAATGACAGAAAAGTGACTCACAATTTGATAGCCAACATAATTTTATATGATATTATTACAACTGCACTATTATGTAATGTTACTCTCCATCATCCTGGGGAATAGCTCATGAGGTATTAATGAAACTTCCCAGAGACTTCTAAGCCTTTTCCAGCCCTTTAATCTGTGTGACACTGAGCCGGAGCACTTTTAGAGGAACCGTGTTGAGTAAACGCTGTCATCGTAAATAAAGACTTAATGAGAAAGTGGGCCATACAACTGGGCTGGGTGAAGTGGAGCACTCTGAACCGAGGGAGCTGCGCTGTCCACAACAAGAGCCTACTGTCAACCACTTCTCCATTCACTCTCACCCTTCACTCCTCCAGTCTACTGTACATCCCATTCTCACTGACAAACTGTTATTCCTTTGCTCATTTTCTGCACTCTGTTATGGCATGAAGCATCTTAGTGAACCGTGAATTCTTTTGCTGTTTAAGATGCTGCCTCCTAGGAGACCAATCGCGAAGCTCTACCTTTACTTCACCTTTCTTTAATGCTGGTTTTATAGCAGATGTGACAGAAATATGTTTACTGAGCTGAGGAGATTTGTATAAGCAGCTTGGCTTAGTATAGCAGGTAAATAGTGTATAAGGTATAGGGGGTATAGCTTCCCTCACAGCAATTTTAATGTGTAGAGTAAGTGCCAGTTTTCTTTGCAATGAAGTCCAGTCCAAAGAAGTACAGTCCATGAAGTTATACCTGACAGTTGTTAAATCTCTAGTCTCATCACACCTGGAGTATACTGCTGTCATTCACTCTAAAGCAGCACAGAAACAAACTTCAAGACTGCACAGAATAGAGCTACCAGGGTAGTTCTTGGATGTTCTTTTCGTACCAGTGTGAGCAAGATGCACACTAACCTATTTTGGTGGAAGGTAGAAGACTATTTAACTATTTAAGACTATTTAATCTAGCCTTCTGTGTTACATGCAAAATTTCACAATAAGCCCAAATTCTTTGTTGATAAAGTAATGTACAGCAGGTTTTGTCACAGATATGTTACGCCTCAGGTTAGCTTTGGTGATATGGTTGTTCCAAATTTAAAATATATTTGTATGATGAGTCTTATTTAGAGCATCATCAACATGGAACTAGCTGTCTGTCACTATGAGACAAACAAGAGGCCATTTGTTTTTGATGTGACTAAAACAAACAAGGAGATACTGTATTTTAAGCAAAATCAACTTCTTTGAGCTTTTCACTATGTTATAATATAGTTCCCTCATCAAAATCATACCTGGAGTTGTTTTTTGCATTATGCACGCATGTTTAAGTAAGCCTGTATTCTCTGGCACAGACCTCTGGGGCCTCAATACGCTCGGTTACACAAACCTCTGCAGGCAAGGTTGCAAAACATGCAATGCTGTTCCAGAGGCAACCAAAATTGATTTTAAAATATGAATAAAAGCATAATATAGCCTTTAACAGATGTGAAAAGATAAATTATCTGGCTGTTTTGTGTGTTTTTTGCTTTGTATACATATATTTTTAATTATAGGTATTAATGTAAATACTCTGAGACTTAAGTAAATTCACATTTTAAACGTAACATAATTATACAAATAAATACATATATAAAATACCACTGAAAACATTGCTTTATCAGTGCCTCTTGTTGTAAGCTTATTGCTGGGTTTCAGATGACATCACAACATTCTATAGGCCTATAGTATTTAATGGAACTCGGGGGCAAGCAAAATGTCTGTTATCAATATGCAAATTTTTTGGTGTGTTTGGATATATAACATGGACCTTGCCACTAATATACAGTAAATGATCATGTTCAACATTTGCAATTTTATATATATATATATATATATATATATATATATATATATATTAGGGCCGGGAATCGATAAAAAAAAATCTGAAATTTATATATATATATATATATACATATATATATATATATATATATATATATATATATATATATATATATATATATATATATATAATGAAAATAGCATATAACTTATACAGTAAAACTGGCTCCTGTCCCCCATCTGAGAGTGTGACAACATCACATTCTGAAAACAAGCAATAACACAGCTTTAATTAACAAAGTTAATTTGTGCATACTCATCTTTGTTTTGTATAATGAGTGGTGTGCAGTGTGGGTATGGTTCTGTAAACCATAGTTTATCACGACTCACAGCCTACATGTTTCATCATTTTGTGGAGTATCCATGTGCCAAAAATGTTTAAACAACCAAATCTCAATTTTAAACATGTATTCGTTATACAGCCTCTTCTCCTTTTTCCCATTTGGGGTCAAGGGTGGCTGAAGCCTATACCAGTAAGTATGGGCCTTAGGTTGGCTACACTCTAGTCCACATGCATGTATTGTATGGTGGATGGTGAGAGGAAGCCGATGTAGCCAGAGAACCCACATTAACACAGCAGACTTCACTCAGACAGATTGTGTGTTGGCCACCCCGAGTACTGAACCCACAATCTACTTGCTGTGAGGCAGGAGCACTAACCACTCTGCCACTAAGCATCCGCCATTCAAATGAACAAATCAAAACATTGTTTGCAACTAGTATATATTTTTTTATTTTTCCTGAGTTTGATTCTCAAATTGACAAAGTCAGTCTTTGCATGGTCTACAGGTTTTTTTCTCTGTGTACTCAGGTCCCCCAATCAGTCTTGACAAATATGCATACTATTAGTTAATTGTCCAGCTAGTACATCATGACCAAGAATCTGACTGATCTTGAGATGGTCCCAAGTCACCACCCTACCCTACCCTACCATGAGTGAATTAATTTAAGCAGAAGAAGCAGATTATTGGACAAAGGGGTGTTGTCAGCCGTCTGCTAAATAAAAATGTATAACCTTTATACTCTAGCTATGTCTTGTCTTGTAGATTTGTAGTTTTTAAGGAAAGTGCTCTCTTGCAGTGCATCAACACTCTTCTTTTATCCTCTTGATAGCCAAACTCCATATGAGCTCCTGGCACTTGTCCCAGTGGCTGCCTGATGACACCGTTCCTTTTATGGACCACTGGGGACGATTTAGACACAGGCGGATAAAGATTTACCTCCAGCAACTTTAAAAGCACTATAATTCGTGTTTGAAGGCAGCCAAATGACACATGAATCTCTCCCCCCAGGCCAAGCAGATGAAGAGGAGCTCCGAGCTAGTGCACTGCCCCAGAATGTAGGCCACTTCTGGAGGCTGGGGCGGGAGTGCTCCATGGTCTGGTGGCTCTCGAGCTCTCACAATGTCCAACAATGGGCTGCATTCAGAGCGATTGTACTAAGTGAGGCTGGGACAGTCGCCTCGCAGTCCCTCCCTGCTTTCACATGGAGAAACTGGGCCCTATTATACCAGCGCAGAAAGAGGGACGGACAGCCGAGTGTGCAACAAAACAAATACGGTTACATAGACTTCACATACACATGGTACAGTGACAAAGTGGTCTCCAAATGCTCCATGCTCCATCAACCTATGGCACAATGGGCTAATCCTCCAGCTATGCATTCCTGACCAAGATCCTGGCTCAAGATCTGGAGAAGAAAGGGGATTTAATGATTTTGAACATGGCATGGTCCTTAGTATTTCAGAAACTACTGATAATGGGATTTTCACATTGAACCATCTTTGGGAAGAATGGTCAATATCCAGTGAGTGGCAGTTCTGTGGAAAGAAAATGCCTAGAGGTCTGAGGAGAATGACCAGACTGGCTTGAGTTGATACAACAACAACAGAAACTTAGATAACCTCTCGTTACAACCAAGGTCTGCAGACCCTTTCTGAATGCAATCCTCAACATGTTAAATCTTGAGGCAGATGAGCTCTAACAGCACAAGACCACACCGGGTGTCACTCCTGTCAGCTAAGAAGCCTCATCAAAATTGGTCAGAATTTGACGTAAACAACATGAAATCACCCTGCCCTGGAGTTGCATCACTGTTGCATTATAGACAGTTTATTTAATTGTCTTAGCCCCTCTGCCTGCAACAAATAAAGAGAAAAATATGTTGTTGTTGTTGTTTTTTATGAGAAACTGTTCTCACACTGTTTCTTGACATATATGGCATGATATAATGGTAATTATTTGTAAAAAACTAAAACAGCAGACCTCTTAAATCCATCTTATTACCAAGGATTTTAAAAACATAGCAGAGGTATTTGAGCGACTGCATTGGTATGATGGTAAAAACTAAGACTGGCTCTAAATTTACCGGAAATTAAACCAAATTCGGTTTCGAGAAGTGATGCAAGTGTGTTACAATTCTTGTAGGCATCATAAATGAGAGTTCAGATCCCTGTGTCCCCCTGTTCTGTTCCCATCTCACCTGAGTAACCTTTGTAAAAAAAAAAAAGAAATGGGGATAATTGATATCATCTCTAACTATGTGTATGTAATTTGATGAAAGTTCAGCTGAGGAAAAATACTCCAGTTACAGTCCAAACAAAACAGACTAGATTCCAGTAGAGTGTTATTTTTATTCTTCCAGATCATTGTCTATCCTGCTATTGATGAAATAGTAATCCAGTATCATTCATGTACATCTATCCTGCTACTTGTTGGGAAGCTGACATATGGGGACAACGTATGATCAGTATATGCTCCCATGTCCTTTATACTCCATGTGTGATACAGTAGAATGATAAGCCACTATTTCCTTTGTGCCTGGCGTTCTAGTGTAACATGTTGGAAATCTGAGTCACTACCAAGCATAAGGCAGTCTAGGGAGTTACTGTTGGTACACACCTAAAACGTCAACAATTTACCAAGTGTTAAGCTGAGCTGTTTACTGTAACTGTATGAAAAATACAAATATTATATTGCACAGCTAAATATGACTGTAATAATTGAGCAATGAGCAATATAAAACCAGTCATATAAATCATATGTCTGTGGTCAGAACTACCACATAGTCCAAAAAGGTTAATTTGGTCTTCCACTAATCTTTTTTAATGGTTTACCAGTGCTAATGCAATGTACCTTGACTTGACATGGCCCTTGACATGTTTCAACTGCTCACTTTCTGCAGTCTTCCTCAGAAGGGTCACATTATGTTGCTGTGATGAAGTTGAGCAAGAACAACTTAAATTTGCAATATGTGACCACAGCAAAAAGGAAAACCATATCATGAACTGGGACCAAGCCAGAGTCACTGGCACTCAAGGAGGCCATCAAGGTACGAAATCATGCTCCCAGCTGTAAATTGGGACAGCGGGTGTACCAGCTTTCTCACAACTGGGATACTGCTCTGAGGAAGTTGAACTGCAGATGGCACTGTCATCCTAGCGCTCCAGGTAGGAAGACACACATCATGTGACCCTTATGAGAAATCTGAAGAAAGTGAACGGTCAAAACAAGTCAAGGTATGGTGCAACAGCACTGGTCTATCAAAAAGAAAATCCTTAATGTAGAATTAGTCATAATATAATAGTCCAACATAAATAATGATAAAACCATAAAGCAACTTGGACAAGATCAGTAAAAGATATCAAAACATGGCATGCTATTTTTAGTTTAAGATTTAAAAAATGTAAATTCCCTCTGTAAAGCAAGAGAGAATTGATGTGTACCATAGTATCATCATAGAATTTGAGACAATTTCTGTATATCACCATTTATAATATAATTTATTAGCAGTTTTTAATAGTCAAGCATAATCAAATGGGAATCAAAGGCCCACCAATACCAGCACTTTTTGAGGACCCTGAAGCAGGCTGATGATGCCTTACACATATTACCTCACACAGTAGCAATATCATTGTGTGGTAGAGAGTATGTCTTTCTCCATCACTGTATGCTATGTAAAGTGCTCTGCTTTTGAAAGTCTCAAAAAATAACAAACAGTAGCTTATCTACAACCTCAATCATGAACGATCCATCCCACCCAGCACATGAACTGTTCCGACAGAAGTATAGACCAATACACTACTGGACCTAATTTAATCTCTTACCTTTGATTACCTTGTAACGTGCTACACTGCAGTATAAGATATAAAGTCTTTAGACATGAGTAGGACTTAGCTTGTCGTTACCAGATAAAAATATTCTAGCCTCAAGTTGTCATTGTTCTTCCCATAATGTACTGTTTTGTTTATGAATACATGCCTGAAAATGGTACATTCTATAAACATCAGTCTGACTCACAGATCTTGGCTACTGGCATGACTGGGCAGGTCAAGATGCCACTTTGCACTTCTATGAACATTATTTCTACATGACTTTAAGAAAAGAACCCTTTGAGTCCACAATAAACTAAAGAGTAAAAAAAAGGATATAAATATTAAAGTGTGAGCCAAACAGCCTTTAGCATTCACAGTCGAGTTAACAGCTACAGAAGGTCATGAAGTACAGAGCTATTAAAAAAACAGCAAGAGCCAAAAAAATACAATCCCTACAGGGCCAGGAAGTCAATGTAATACAACCTGTGTTAGCTTGGCTGTAAAAATTATTCATTTTATAAATCATTATTAATCATGGGATTTAAATCTTAGCGTGTAGTGAGAATAAAATAAAGTGAAATATGTTTGAAAATTAAAAAAATTATGAATCTAAATTGTCTGAATGAATATGAGCGTGAGTGGTTGTCTCCAGTGACTAACTGGCTTTTGTCTAGGGTGTACCCTGCCTAAGGCCCATAGTTGCTGAGAAAGGTACCAGCCATATGGGAACCCTCATAAAAATTACTGGCAACAGATGTCTGAATGAAAATAAAAGCAGAAAATGCTATATGCTGCATGTTGTAAATCCAAAATCGCCAACTGTTCTTATTTTAAAAAACAAAACAAAATAAAATAGTAATATAATACAATACGTCCCCAGTAATCTCACATGTAAACTAAATGTATTCTAGAATTATATTAACATCTCTATAATTTTCTTGAACAAACAGTAAAGTGAATAATTATATCATGTTAATGAATCTTACCAAAATAGTGCATACATGCGAATTGTCTCTGGAGAGCTTGTTAACTGAGTGTTGAGGATAAAGGTGTTCCTTATTGAATTGTTGGACTATACTGTATAGACTATACTATATAGAATAACAGATAATTCTGAGGTAGGCCTATTTCTTTTCCAGAACCAGTATGAAAAATGTTATTAGCAATACTGGCTAGAGTAACCTCAATAAGATGGAAATAACAAGGTAATGCCATATAATACCATATAACTATCCACACTACCCATAATAACAGTGCCAAGAAAAGCTTTTCTGTTATATCTAACAAGTAACAAGCAAAGCAATAATGTAGGATATTTAATAATTCCTAAAAAGCAACCATCAATATGCCAAAGTAACATACTGTAATAACTGTGTATGATAAATATTTACAAAATATGAAGAAATAGTGAGCAGAGTACATGGACACTGAACAAACAGAGCAGACTAGGGCTTGAAACTTGCCCAGGTTAAGCACAAAAGTTTGATGAGAATATTATTTTTAGGAATTTACTTCCATCCACTGCCATCACAATAGTGTCAGTGCACATTAATGTGCAAATTGTGCACCATGTTGAACCTGAGTACATAATAAGAGTCTCACTAAATATACAGTTGCACAATTAGTACTACTAATACAATTTTTACACTTTTTATAGTGACCAAATAGACCTGAATTGTTTTAGAATTATATCAACATTTAGAAATCTAACAGTCCATTATCTTTACTAACCCATATCACCATGACATTCATAGTTTAATGCAAATGGGAGCCCTAACACAATATTCAACAATCTCATTTTAACTGCTACATTATTGCAACCACACATTTATCATCATTTAAATATATAATATATGAAGTGTTGTAATCTTGTTCATGCTCAATATTTTATGATACCCCGGGAATAGAAGAGCTAAGAAATGCCATGATCTTATGGTATATGCAGATTAGACCAGTCCCTAGCTGGACAGGACCCCCAGTTTAATCTACAGAACTGTGATACATACTGTCTCTACGACCATTAATGAGCGCCAAAAGGATTAGCATGAATGACTATAAGCTCATCATATCGAAACTTTAATAAGTGGCCTGCTGCACTGCATGCTGGGTAACAGGCACGGGTCTCCAACAACAAAAGAACAGCTCTTCTCTGTGCCTCTGTATCTTATTCATGTAGGTTGGAAGTCAAACCTCCTTTGATTAGAACAGACTGCAATGGCCCCTGCTGCTCTTTTAATAACATGCACACTGGCTGCATGTGCAATGTTGTGCTACTGTATTATAATAACTCCACACATATATGCATGAGGTTTAGCATGATAGGTTATTATATCTCACACAAACACACTACAGTAGCTGGCCTTTAAACTTGCATAGTGCAGTGCTTTAGATATAATTGGATATAGCAGCAACATAATTAATAAATGCAAAAGTTATACTCTGGTAGTCAGCCAAGTCACCTTTTATAATAACCCACATAATTTGATTAGCCGAGTTCTGCTATGCAATGGAATCTCAAAATGTATTTTACATTTTTGAGGCATTTGTGTGGTTTGCACACATTAGAGTCAGTGCGGGCCAGACATTTCCCTGTACTGCTGTCTTTAGGGCCACAAAGTGTCAGAAATTGCTATATGTACAGTTTAATGACGATTAAATTATTGATTTATCATTTATGGGTAGATGGGCCAGTCCAACATGACTGATGGGCCAGTTCTGGCCCCCGGGCCGCCTGTTGATTAGCCCTGCTGTAGGGCTATAGGACATATACAACATTGTACTATTATGCCACTACTATGCCTGATATACCTTCTAAAATTTTAGCCACTGGATCATCTTCCAGCCCCAAGCCCAAATAAATGGAGACTGTTGAGTCAGTAAGGGCATCTCGTGTAAAAACCTATGACAGACTAAAAACAATAAATGAACCAGTTGGATGATTTGTAGTGGCGAACGCTGAAGGGAGCACTCCAAAGAAGTTGTTGTTGATGACCGATTTCCAAAATCATTGCGATCTTCCTTCTTTCTGACAGTAGAGCAATCATCCCATAACCAGAAGGTTGCCAGTTAGAATCCCACTCTCCCCAGTTCATACTGTTGTTGTGTCCTTGGGCAAGACACTCTACCAACCTTGCCTGTATAAATGTGTCGGTGTGCTTGGTGGTGGTCAGTGTGGCAGTAGGCGTAGAAGGCAAAATTATTTCCTTTTGCTTTATCCTTCTGGGGTCACCAAAGCAAATCATCTGCCTAGTGCCTACAGGCATGCAGTGATTTACACTCTGATTTTGGCCAGATGCCCTTTGGGCACAACCTTCTCCATTTATCAGGGCTTGGGGCTGGAACAAGATGTACTCTGTTTTGTGACTCCTTGTGGCTGGATAAAAATCTTTACTATCTTTATACTGCCGCAACATTGACTTTCATTTTTATTTCAGATACAAAAACACAAAGAGACAAATGTGTCTTTTCATAACATCTATATCTACAATGACAGTACTTTTATTGTTTCCATAAAAAAAAAAAATCTCTCTAATTGTGGGTTGCGCTGTAATACAGGGAGCTAATGGACTTCACTTTGATTTCCACAGTTAACAAGGTGTGTTGGCAGTTGGTTAATCTAAAATGACTTGACATGTCTCTTTCATTTTCAGAGCTCTTTTATGAGTAATAAATGAGGACTAACAGGTGGATTTTACATTAGCCTGAAAGGCAATTTAATTTTTTTCATGTTAGGAAACTATTAAATGACCAAGTAGGTATGTGCCATTGTACATTAATCAAGCATAACATTATGGCCACTAACAGGTAAAGTTAATGATACAAATGATCTCTTAGGAAGCAAGTGAATATTTTGTTTTATATATTTTGTTGCAGAAGGAGCAGGCAAAATGGGCAAACAAAAAGATTTTTGGCCAAATTGTGATGGCTGGACAACTGGTCAGGGTGTCTCCAAACTCAGCTCAAACTGCTGAAGAAGTGAATGCTGGTTCTGATAGAAAGTTGTCAGAAAACACAGCGGATCATGGTGTGTTGCATATGAGGTTGCATTTTAGGCAGGTGGTCATAATGTTATGCCTGATAGGTGAAAAGTGCCATTGGGGTACTTTAATTTTACCTTGATAATGCGTGCTTTAAAATGCTATGTGAAATTAGCTTGTCAGGATGTAGCTTCAGTGTAAGGCAATAAACAAGTTAGTTTTGTAAACAAGTCAATCACCTTGTTTTTAAGAATCCACATCTGCATCAGAATAACACATTTACCCTGGAGACCTCTGCTTGTTTTTAGTCCTGAGAGATGGGAGTAAAATACAAAGTGCTTTCCATCCTTCCTAGAACAGATTTAATAAGTTAGCTTTAAGCCAAAGTATCGGGGGAATGGGTTTATTACAAGCATTTATCAGGGCCTAGCCTTACTAGACAAATTTAGATAAATTAGCTACAAGGACAATTTTAAAGTTTCATTAGTTCTACATCTGTGAGTCTGGGACAAAGTGGTTAGTCTTATACTAAGAAAATGGAGCTGAGGCTCTCACACTGTGGTAGGGGAACCTCTGGTGGTACTGTACATGGGTTTCTTTTGGTGGGACTCAGGAGGCTGTTGCAAAATTCTGATTTAGTTTAATTCAGAGTTGGTTTTAGTCCTAAATTAGGGGATTAAATTTGAAGTGTTATGGTCAAGTCTTGGTTTAGACCTGGTTTAGAGTTAGTCATGGTTTAGTCCTAATTTAAGTCCGGTTTTGTTCTGCTGGTTTAGTCCTGGATTAGTCCTGGTTAAGACCCTGTTTAGTTCTGGTTTAGTTCTGGCTTAGACATGCTTTCTGGTTTAGTCAAGACTTAGGTTCATTTTATTTAAAATTGTACTTGGGGGGCCAAATATTTTCTGAAATTGTCCTTGATGTGAAACATTTGAAAATCACTGAAATAGAAAATAAATATGACCAACACCATGATCATTTGCTCCACAAAGACAGGATCATGTAGTTCTGCATACATTTATTTTGCAAACTGAGTACAATCTGCATGTCCTGCTCATGTTACTGTGAGTACTCTCTAGTGTCCTCCCACCATTCAGAGACATGCATGTGTTAGGTGATTTGGTGAATCTAAAATGCTCATAGTGAATGAATGTGAGACTTGAGGCGTGATCTACTAAAATGTTAAAACAGTGGGTGCAAATGTGATGCATGCAGTACTATGTTATCTATGGTTTAGCAAGTGTCAGAGATAATGCTGTTTTTCAGATTTATTTTAATGGCTAATCCACTTTTTGCACTACTTATCATTTTTCCACCTAGCACAGATGCGTGGGTCTTTGCCCTCATTGCAGAGTGCGCTGGTTGACTTCCTGCCTTTGGTTTGTGGTTTGCTCTCATTGTCTCATTTCACTTGACCACACCAGAGACGTCTCCAGAAACAAACCAGACTTTCTTTTTTAACAACAATTTGACACAAATGAAGGCACTCACTTACAGTAAATCACTGCTCTATTTTTTGTGTGTGCACTATTTACTTAGAGGCCCACAACCCAGATTTTTGAGAACATGAAAAAGTTCACATTCAAGCTCTTATATATTTGTGTTTTGCATTGTCTGTTTTTCTTTCTTTTCTTTTTTTTTTTTTTTTTTTCATTTTGTGGTAAAAGCAATAGTAGCCAGTGCTGGAATTGCTTACTTGCTGCTGCCATCCCTCTAGTGTATACAAATGTGCACAAGCTTGGACTCAACCAGTGAAAGTGTCCCTGATCTGAATGGGACTATCCCTTTTTTTTCTGAGCATCTGATTGGTCAAAAAATCAATCCCTGCTCTAGTTCACCTCAGTCACAAACACTTTACAGTAAAGCCCAGATAAGGTCTCAGAGTCTTTTTTTTCAGAGATGACTTCTGAATAATTTGTTTTTCCACAAATACAAGGGAAGAAAAGTGCACTTTTAGGTAAAATATGTCCGATTCTCCAGGCTGTACCCCACTTCACATCCATGAGCAGCTTTTTCTTGAGCAACGGTTATGTTTCCATTTTTTTCTGAAATAGAACTTGTAACTTGTAACTTGTAACTTTGGCTATTATATCTTGGTTAAGGCATTATGTAAATCCTATCTATGACATTTATGTTATTCTGAAACTAGTGTGGAAAAAAGCACATAATTTAGAGCAGTAGTTCTCAAACTGTGGTACTGGTGTAGCCCTGTTTTTGTTAGGGCTTAAATTTGATGTGAAGACCACTGTTAAGTCCTGGTTTAGCCCTGGGTTTGTCCTTGTTTAGTCCTGGTTTATTCCTAAATTCATTCCTGGTTTAGACCTGGTTCAAGCCCAGACGTAGGTCTGGTCTTAGTCCTGGTATAGGCCTTGTGTTGTGCTTTTAGCTTAGACCTGGGTTAGTCAGGATTTTTATGTCTCATTGTAGCCCATTAAAGGTTGTACTTTGAAACCTTAATATTTCTTCTGAAGTGATACTGATTTAGGGCAACTTCATAATCCATGCTTTACTGTGTATCTTGAATACTCCGATATGTTCCAAAATCCATTTTATATTTTACAATTTTTAGCAGAAACACACATAAGTACCCAGACTGTCCACAGTGCTTACCGTCAAATCTTTATCATGTATTTTGGTCTCGGCCTATCTCTCTGGTGACATTTTGTTGTCCTCACCTTTGCTTCCAGTCTAATCTGCTTTTACACTTCACAGAATCTAAATCTCATGGCTCCCTCCTCTCCGCAGCGAGTGTCAGCCCTCTCGGAAGGCTAAGACGCTGGTTGCCTTGTGCAGTTTGTAACTGCTCCATCACTGGTAGCTGGGGAGATTTAATAAGGGCTCAAGTCCGCTGCTGGGATATTGCTGGGGATATTGCTCGTGAATAATGTGGGATTCCAGTGAAGACAGGAAGTTAAAGAACATCCATTTGGTAGAGCAGGAGATATAAAGTTAAAGTTCCCAGGCCTTTTGTGGTGCATCCCCGGCAGCTACATTTTTTTTCTTTTGCTGAGGCGGTAGACTGAGTTTCTCACTGTCCACTTTATAGAGATGAGTTTGAGGATCATACAGGGCAGCCAAGATGTAATGAACTTGTGTAGGAGAGGCAGTGCTTTGGCTGTATTCCTACATTATTCATTAAGAAAATCACAAGGGTAAAAAGTGCAATCCTGGAAGCTTTGTTGGAGCAATGCCCTTTGTGCAAGATTATTAAAAGACACAAGCCCCTTTTTATGCTCTTTTGATTGATACTGTTTGGATGTTTTTCCTTTAAATATCCCAGTCAACCTGACAGTGGCAGAGCGGTTACTGCTCTCGCCTCCTAGGAAGGAGATCATATGTTTGAACCTCGGGCCAGCTGAAATCCAAACTCTCTGGGTGGAGTCTGCATGTCCTCCTCGTGTTAGCGTGGGTTCTCTCTGGGTTTTCTGGATTCCTCCCACCGTCCAAAGACATGCATGCACCACAAGAGTTGGTGACTCTAAATTGCCCCTAGCGGATAAATGTGAGAGTGAATGGTTGTCTGTATGTATGTATGCATGTATGTATGTGTATGCCCCTGTCTGTACCCCGCCTTAGGCCCACTAGGGCTCCGCAACCCTTAACAGGACTGAGTGGAAGCAGAGCCCTGAATGAATGAAACTCAGTCAGTGGAGATGAGACTAAACATTCTGAAGAAAAGAAATCAAGAATATTCTGCAGTGCACATCAGTCCAAATAACAAGCTAAGTCTGTTACTTAAAATACACTTCTAAAAAAGTAAAAATACTTGATACCAACTTAAAAAAAAAATACTTTTTTAGTTACAGTTTTGACCAGTAGTCCATTCTCACCCAACTAGCCACACCCATTCACATTTTTAAGTATGTGTTGGGTTGGGAACCCCTCATATTCAAACCATCCTCTAACAGGTTTTAATAGTACCAATCCATCATGGATAATGCATTTTTTTTGTGTATAGGAAAAACAACCAGAAGCACCTGGGCAGTGCAGACATCCACCAAAGTAGGGATACCATATGCATGTACTCATAAAAGTTGTTGTACAATATACTTTTTCAGACATCTTTTACAAATGTTTTCTCACCTATTTAATGTGACATCATTTGTTTGTATAAGTAAATCCTCTGCATATCTTTTGGTCGATTTCTGTCCGCTAATCCTTAGTCGAGTTGAGCAAAGTTTAGCCATAGATAGTGTACACACCAGTTTGTTGTAGAAATAGTTTAGCAAAGTGGAGCGGGGATTGATGGCACAGTATGGGATGAATGAGATGTTATGTAAGTGTAAGTAAATTTAAGGTACTCGGTATGGAATTACTTGTACTTGGTTTGAAAAAATGTGAGGTGCATCCCTACACCAAGGCATTACAGTTTCATTCTTGTTACAAAGAAAGACCCAGATCTTTTCTTGCCCATTTCTGACTATTGCATCCTGAAAAATGCATCAAAATCATGCTAAGAGACAAATCAACAAACGATTAAGGCTTCATAAATAAATCAGAGTTTGGCTGACTGAGCACTAAATCAATAAGGTCTACATCCATTAAAGCTGATGAGACAAATGAGACAAAGATAAGTAGTTGTGTTCAAAGTTCAAAGACAAGTTCTATAATGCACAAAGACGTAGTATTTCTGACTCCCTAACACAAGTAATCTTTTGCTTTAACATAACCAGAATATGTTTAATGTTGCATCATTTTCTTATAAACTAGGCTCAGTGCCTCACATCACAGAATGCAGTGTTTGGATACATGCACTGTATATGGAATGCATATCGCAAATTGCTTAAATAGTGGTGCACATGAAAAATAAGAAAAGCCTGCTAATTCACTGGGGATTAATCTGACCAGTGCACTGGTTCAAACACATCACATCTACTGTAGAGTTTGACTATAAATAGCCGCAGTGTGGGGGAGGGTAAAGATGATGTGTTCAGACTCACAAGATGACCAGAGGAGTTGTGTTCAGTGAGTACACAGCCCAGACGTGCGCACTTATGCATGCATGAGTAAAACGCTATGAAAGAAAGAGCTGCTTTTTAAATGCTAGTCCAGTGTGATATTCTGTAGTAGTTAATCATTTTGGTGAGAGTAATGATGCCGTCTAGACATGCAACAGTGGAAAGATTTTTTTTGGACTAACAAAAAATGTAAACTTAATGGTGATGCTACAGTAAATTTCCTGGCATTCTAAACCTTTCACGATTTTAATAACAAGTTGTCCTCTTTCCACCTAAGCCTTGTTTCCAATAAATATTTCCATGAAGAGTTTTTCCTTCCCGCCGTGCTCTTTTTTAAAAAAATAGATAATTCTAATTCAAACGGCTGTGTGCTTGTAAGTCACTTATGTGTAGTCACTATATTATATGTGTTTGTGAGCGTGAAGGGGTACATTGTTCCTTGGAAGGAGGGAATCCTCTATGAAACTATTACCATTTTAGATGCATTGGCATAAAGAAATTGCATCCAACTTACACCAAATACATTGTGTGTGTGTTATGGTACGTTCACACCGGACGCGAATCAGGCGTCAGGCGCGAGTGATTACCATGTTAAGTCTATGGAGAGCCGCGTTCAGGCGCGAACAAGCATCCTGCGGCGCGAATGACGCGAATGGCGCGAATGGCGCGAATGGCGCGACGCGAATCAAGCGAATCGCGCGAATAGCGCGGCGCGAATGACGCGAATTTGACGCCTGATTCGCGTCCGGTGTGAACGTACCATTACAGCTCTCCTGCAGAAATATGCAATCCAATGCTGGAGCTGTTGTGGCTAATGCTAGTGCAAGTGCCCAGAGCAGCTTAAATACTGACTGTGAAGGCTCTGCAGATGCTAAAACATTAATAAAGGCAGAGAAAGAAGACATTGTAACTGTGTAATGCCTTCGTTTAAATGTGGCAGCAGTTTGGCACAAACAAACAGCGTAGTGTGATGTGCAGCCTGCAGCTCTAACTTTACGTTTTGTTTATGTATACTAATTAGCCACTTGCTCTATTTAGCGTCTTAAAACAGGCCTCATATGGTGTGTATAAATTATTATTGACCTGGCCTTTAGAAGCAGAGAGTGTTTAAACTAAAAGGCATTTACTTCACTGGGTCACTGTGAAAATAATGCACATTGTTGTTTTGTACAAACACTTAGCAAAAAAACATAGCTATGCAATATGTTTAGTCTTATTACAAAATGCAAAAAATAATAATAAAAAAGATCGTAGTATTAGGACTCCGATCGGCTAAAACTAAACATTTAATGATCGGTATCAGATCGGGAGCCAAAAATCAGGACTTCCCTAGGAAGCACAAGTCACTCACTCCTGCAGTAACTTATTTTTGGCCAATCATACCCTTTATGACTTTAAAAAATACTTCATGACCCATCCATTCCATACATTATAGTATTTTGCAAGACATGTATGGATATGGTATAGTGAACTAAAAGCCCCTACAGAGCTCAATTGTCCACCATGACATTATAGATCCACACCAAAATCCAGTTTCACCGAAAAGTTTTACTCCCATGGTTGTGTCACTTAAATTCTCATCTTTGGTCCTTGATGCATTACTGACCTTTCCTAAAATGTCATCACATTCTGACCAGAACTTTTTGAGTTATGCTGCTAACAAACAAACTGACGCCAGTAAAGACATTACTTTCTTAGTTAAGGCAAAAATCTGAACATAAATTTAGTAAAAAATATGGATTTGTTGCTTTAAAACTGGATACAAAATTCCTACAATGTCTGAAAATCCATCACCAACAATAACTGGAAGCCAACCTAGTTTTTCTAAATATGTCAGCTCCTATCTGGCAGGCCGTTTTCAGTATTGCTGGTGCACGTATGGTACTCACGTGATGACCAGTGAAGTGGAGAACAGCAGCGTGCCCAGCAGCCCTCTCCTACAGTCGGCGTTCTTCCTCTGTCTCTGGTGCATCTCTCCTCCGCAGTTATCACAACATCTACACAGGCAGAAGAACAGGCCCACCACAGGCACCAAGACGGTGAAGAGCAGGCCCAGGGCCGCACACACCACGAAGCCAATCTCATAATAAATGACCTGGGATGAGAAGGGAGGAATAAAACAGGAACACTTGTTTAGGAGGTGCCAAGAACAAAGTAGCATTTAAAAAAGGGGCTTAGTAATTGGGACATGGCACTATAAGGGATGGTAAATGGACTGAGAAGAGAATACAATCAGGAAAGTTAATGGAGGAAGTAAGGGGTACAAGTCAGAATACATAAGGACCTGCCAAAAAAGTCACTGCCTAAATTAAACCAAGTAAATAGTTGTTAATACTAAGTTAATAGAATGCAACAGACCACAATCAAGGTTTTAAAAAATGAGAATGTTCAATGGCCAACCTTATGTTTGAATACGTTTGGGTCTGCTCATTAAAATAAGGGACACTCTCTGATGTTGAGTCTAAACTCTCTAATGTATTAGTTATTTGTATCATAAGCCCAATACACTCATGCACAGTCACCAGGACCCTCTCCTGAAATCATTCTTTGAGCCTCCCCCTCCCACTTTTTGTATCCAGACATGCTAAAGATACACTCAGCTGATGCCAGGTGTCGCTCGATGCAAGTATAGTGTCCGTGGCACTGGAGCCTCGTACACTCCACAAGTTGTGCTTCACTTTTCTTTGTGTAATTAATCTGCCTTTGTTTGTAATAGGGCTTAATTGATTAATCTGCATTATGGCCATTATTGAAAAAGAAAAGAAATACTAACAATAATCATTATGCTGTACAGTAGAGTAAAGGTACAGTACTATTGGAGAGTTAAGGCAAACCTAAAATATATAAGCTTATAACTTGTCTTTAGTAAAAAAACAAAACAAAACAGTTTTTAATTATGTTTTATGACTTTGAATTTAATAAAGAGCTGTTTTTTTTATAAAACGTGATGATAGGTGATGTCAAGCCGGTGGATAACAGTTAATTGATAATCGTTTGTTAGGACTGCCAATTATTCAATTATAGAAAATTAACCGAATATGCATCCCTAGTTTGAATGATTTCAGTGCTTACACACCAATCACTGCAAAGGACTCAGGCTCATTTATCTTTTAATTACTGTGGCAGTCTCATCAGTGTATGAGCAACATATCACACATATAACACATTTGATGACTTCCTAAAAATACTGAATGACCACATTTTGTGATGACTATGGCAGTGTGGTTTGCACTCCTGCCTTTGATCCCTCAATCTCTCTTTTTATGTTGCATAGTTCGGCTTCCTGCAATCTTCCAAAGGCATGCATGAACAAGTACATCTAACTATCCATAGAGAATAAAAGTGAGAGTGAATTATTGTCAGTGTATGTCTCTAGGTGCCAGGAATTTACTGGCCATAATCCGGGAGGTTCATACGTGAATGATGATGAACAACCTAAATGCAACAAAATCTTACACTTTTCATTGGAAGGTGTTGCCATGGAAATGTCCGCATTTGTACATGCACAGCCATGCTCACAAAACATGCCAACTCCACACAACAACAACCAATTATGCCTGGCCTGGGAATTGAATCCAGAACTGTTAACCACAAAGCCACTGTGCTCCACTCATTACAAAATATGAGCCTAAAATGATTGCAATTTCAAATCAGAGATAGACCAATTGTTGCGACAGAAAACTCGGCTCAGTAAGATATTAAATTACTGTATGTAACACTGAATTTCCATATAGAATAGGTATATACTGTAAATCTTTAAGGTTATGGTTATAAAATATTCAGCCATGTTTTTCATTACATCCAGAGCCACTTTGTGCACTGAGAAGACAGCAGGACGATGATGGGAATGTCTCTCGGGAGGCACAGACATGGTGCTCAGTGGTGTATGGTGCTGATCCAGTGTAATGAAAGGAGAGAGTGCATTTGTGATGAAAACCCTGCTTCACTGGGAATGAGCTATAGAGCACTGCAGGAAGAGCTCAGTGGAGAAGAGTTTCAGATGAGGTTTTGATCATGAGATTTTCCTTGAGCCAGAGAACAAATCTGCTCATACTGCGAGATAATTACACCTGACTGAGAGCAGTTGAAGAGAAAAACTTTTTAAATGACAAAAACATAACTCTACCAGTTTGGGCAATTTTCTGTATCAAATCTGCCTCAAAGAACAAAAAACTTTCAACTATGGGGAATTCATTTACAACCTTGTTAAAAGGACTATTTGTATTATAATATAAAACCGCATTAGTTTTTATGTAGTCTGTCTTGTATAGACCAGTGGTTTTCAAATGGTTTGATTTTATTACTATTTTTCTAAATTATTTTACTACGACCTTTATGGCACTTGTATGCTGATTGCTTAAAGGGGCTATTTTATACAAAATCAATTTTTTTTTAGCTTTCTATGTAATAATGTTTTCACATGAAAAACCTAATAGGACTTATGTTTTGTTTAATTCATGGCTGTTTGAGTAATAGTGTATTCTCTTGCTCTGAGTTTCTGAGGTTTCAAAATGCTCGCTTTTACAAACCTCAGCCTCTTCCATCCCTCCCACTCCAGGAAGCACTGACCAATCAACAAGTCCTCTACATCCAGTCTCCTCTCATTCATTTATCCAAAACACAGTGTACAGCTCTGTTTCCACTGATTCCTCCCAGCTATTTGTCATTTTGTAGTAAACTGGCATCATACAAAAAGTTTGAGGAAGTAAAAAGCTTATTTTGTGTTCTCTGATTCTAAAATAACACAACACAGCTGCCGTATGCTGCCCTCTGTTGGTTTCTTCACCTGTTTCTTTATGACACCAGTTTAGTACTTATTGGAAATATTCTCTTTTAGTCACATGAACTTTATAAAACATGCAATGCTGTTATAGAATAAAAGCTTAACCGTGTAAAACCATTTAAACTTCATATAAAATACTACTGGGCCCCGACCCACCAGTTGGGGACCACTACTATAGCAAGTGTTTTTCTGTAAACAGCACAAGTAGTGTGTGCATTTTAGTTATGCAAGTTAAACAGACTGGAATAATATTAATATTAGCCATAAAAAATATAAATGGTGCACAAACAAGTTGGTGATTAATAATGTTAAATGTCAGAGCCTGGCCAGAGTACATTAGCAACCGGTTCAGTTATTAGCCATTTTATTTGTGTGAGCAATTAATGCTAAAGCTAAAAGCCACATGCTAAAGGTCAATTCTAATAATATGCTGGACCATGCCGACCACTACGATAGGTTGCGACGAAAAATAATATCCATATGGAAATCAATTTATACAATTACATTACAGTATATCTATCACAACCAGTATTTTTTGTAATAAAGAAACTCCCTTGCATTTTGTAATATATCACTTGTCAAAAAATCTGAACACAATACATTTTAATTTTTTATAACAGAATGTAAAGGTGGCACAGAACAGTAAATGTACCAGACGTCCAAACTGCTGCTGTGTGCAGGTTGGGACTCATCCATCTACCTCTCTTTTCATGTACCACATCTCTTTCACTTAATCTGCCCATGTCTAACACCACACTCAGCGCTCGCTTTGGAAGAAGTGAAAGGGATTGGTAATTCTCACTCCGCGTGTAACTTGTCACTTCGGTGCTCAATGGTTCCTCGTCATAAAAGGATCAAAGTGTGGCTGCTATCACTGCTTCTGAATGGACCACTGCCTTCTCTGCTATTCCCGACTCCCTCACACTAATCTTAATCGGCCTTATAAGTCAGCGACCCTGCCTTTTCTGGGGAATTGTCGCTTTCTTTCTTTCTTTATAATTTGCAGGCTCAGAATGTCTCGCAGCAACCCTAGTTTTTAGTCAAGAATTGCTTTTTACATCTGCTCCAAGCCTGATGTTATGAGACAGAAATATGGATAAAATCAAGCCTGAAAGCAGACAAAGATTGGAAGGAAAATTCAAGCGAGAAGTCAAGTGACAGTTGCAGGCAAGCCATTGTATTGTGTCCGTTGTCATGAAAAGGCAGAGATGTCAAGTCTGTCATAGTGGGCATTTTGCTGGCTTTGTCATTGTGCTTCTGGCTGATTCTTCACCAAAAAGGTCAAAAAATGTTTCTCCACTACTTTCTAAGAGCTGGCAGCAGGGGCTATTTTTAGAATATGTCTTGTCTTGGCAAGTGTCCAGAGGAAAAACGTTGACCTTCCAATAACAATAAAAATGGAAGTGGTAGCAGTATGTCAAAGAAACATCCAGAAGACACTCTTTTTGAATTGGATTCACTTAAAGGTCCCATATTAAGCTTTTTTCAGGCTTTTGGACACTTTTGCATTAGTATTTCATGTTTCAAATCTTAAAATAATGTGTGGAAGAGGTCTTATTTGGGGAGGTGTTATGTTGATTTTGCAAATAAACATGGATTACGTAGAGTGCAAGAAAAACTGCAGCCTTAATGATTTCGCATTGGCCTAAAATCATGTGTGTTTTTCTTTGCTGCATAAATATTATATGCCAAAAATTTGAGGTTTTCTGGCCTTAACACTGTGTATGCTCATCTTGCCAGGCAGATCTCAGTTTAACAATCTTTGATGAGGAAGCCATTGTCTATTGTAATGTAACAGTAGAGCTAGTGCAACCTAAATGCTTGTTATGGCTCATATTAAGCAGCTAAATGTTGAACTACTTGCTAAGGCTCTCAACTCGCTCACTAACAGCACACACGTATTGTGTCTTGGTGACTAATGTCCCTTTCTTAATGTATTAACCATGGGAATTTTAGTTTAGTATCAGTTCAAAAAACCTATCTTAACATAATCTAAGTATAAAATATGGATGCTTCACTTATAAGGCTGCAGTATTCTGACTCACTTTGCTGTGAAAGGATTATAAATTGCATATGACTGTAATTAGTATTCATTTGCATTTTAATGATGCATCAAAACAACTTACTGATCAGATGTTAGTGTAACACGCTCCATTATCTAAGAATATGACTATAGTGTCCAACTCACTGGGGGGGCATACTGCAGATATCCGCATTAAGTTTGGGACTATTCTTTAAACACATGCAAAGCTTAAAACAGTTTTTTAAAGGCTATTAGAGCTGTGTACCAGTGATCTACATCATTGTGTAGCTGTATATTTACGAGAAAATACTACTTCTGTGTCATATGTTAGAATTTCCCAGAGATGAAAGAAGTACTCAACATCTATACTATAGGTAAAAGTACTTCAAATGTATTTATTAATCTATTAGCACTACTATTCTTACTACCACTGGTACTCTACCACTACTGTTGCTACTACTACTCAGTTTATTATAAAAATATGGTTTAGAAAATGTACTACATACATGTAAATACATAATCTAAGTGACAAACAAATCTAGTAACTTTCCACCTCTGATATTCTTTCTGGTTGGTTGACAATTCCTTATTACTCCACCAACTTGTAACTAACCTGGGGAAAACTACCCACACAAGGGTATTTAATTGTTTACATGGCACAAAAAAAGCTAGGGTCACAGAACTAGACAACGAGACGTGCACAAAAGCTCTGTTTCCAGTTAAAAACATACTCTTGTCACTGTCGTCACAGTGCTATATGTGAGTGGACTGAGGTTTACCATCCTTTAGACCACAGTGGAAATGTACACCACTCAGTCTAAGGATCTTTTTACTCCTGGGACCAGTCCTGGACACAGAGTCCCAGTTTCTGAAGTGGAAACAAAGCTAATGTAAGAGGAGAGGGACTAAATTGAAAGCCTTACACTGATCAGACAAAATTAGGGTTTAGTGCAGCCATGAAGGTTTAGAGAGCAGGATAGTAATGTAATAGAAGCACATTGAAATCTTTATTTTATTTTGTACACAGAAATGTCATGTGGCACGGGGTTTTTAGTGCTCATCAGAGAAAAAAAGGCAAGTTTGTATTATACTTTGAATGATCAATTTCTCTGAGTTTTACAATAGTTTTTCTTCTGTTACTTGTGATTGGCCAAAAGCAACCCCTTCAAAAAGTCTCATGCAAGCAAAAGAGAAAAATAGAAATAATGAAAGAGGCCAGACTGCTAACTGCTGTTTGAGAGGACCATACAGATGCATGGGATAAAATATTTTATTTTGTAAAGATTTTCTTTTAATAAAAATGATGCAAATGAGTGAAATGTAAAGAAAGTGGACTTACTGCACTACTAATCAAAGTAAGACATTTAAATGGACTTAAGATTTTCATTTATAGTTGCTTATTTAGAAACACTAAACATGGTATCCTCCTGCCCTCACCGCCCTTTTTGACAGCCAAGCATTTTAGAACAGCTAAAGATATTTTAACAAAGACAGAACTGTGCATTTGGATTTTGACAAAGTGAGAAAAACGTATTTGAAATATTCTAGAGTCATAGAAAAACTTTAGAAAGTATGACAATAGGGGCTTTTGTACTAAACTCTAGTGTTTTAAGCTTGTTTTCAGCACCAAAATGTCAAATTATTTAAAAACGTAAATGTAAAGTGCTGATAATAATAATAATAGCCTGATATTTTGTGCCTACACTGCTGCTTACAATATACTGTAGTTATAATGACCATATACCAAGCATAATCAACAATACACTCCCTTGCATTTAGACCAATTTGATTTGATCTTCTTTTTTTCTTTTTAAACCGTAACCTTAGTATCCTGCCTACTACGCCTTTTGTGGCAGCTATGCATTATGGGACAGAGGAAAGGGTAAGACATAGACAAAGCTCAGAGAATAGACTTTACCTGAAGGGTCAGCACTATGCTCTCTGGCTGAAGATGACCAGACCAGAGCAGACCACATGGAGAAGGCATGCAGAACCCAGCGCCAAAGAAAGAGCAAAGCCATACAAACAAAACATGGATGATCAAATAAGAGAAACAGAAATTCAAGCTTTTCAAAAGGGCATGCATATTCACATAAAAGCAGCAGAGTGGATAATAGTAAATAATAACTCAAGCTTGCTCAAGGGCACGGTAGTTCAACATAAGAAACTGGTGCCAAGAGCAATTAATAGTAAAATATGGCCTTATCTTGGCAACTGCAAGCTATTAACAAGTAAATGAATAAAAGCTACAGACAATAAAGTGTCTGAGGAAGATAACAGATAGCTCCATGAAGTCAGACTATAATTTAGACAAATACACACTCTATAAAAAAAAAAAAAAAAAAAAAAAAAAAAGGCCAGATGCACAGGGCTCACCTTTTGGTATTCCCTCTGGAAAGCTGCACACTTGTCCTTCGCCAATGTCACCGCAAGTTCTGTGAGGAAACAAAAGAAATATTATTTCTTATGTAAGGTCATAATTTACTTAACTGGCATTTGTCTTTATGCAAATCCAAGTATAATAGCATTTAATAGTGTCATGTTATCTTTATGACTCCAGAGATTAGATAATGCATTCAATCTGCCATTAAATTAAATGTTGGCCTCCAGTTCAGTGAAGCACTTAAGTAATTAGAAGCATATTGTTTTGTTTTTTTTTTGCCTTACTTGGCCGCCACAGTGAACCAGTTGCACAGTGATTTGTCAATTTTTTTAGTACAGATGCCCTTCCCGCCTTCACCCATTATAAAATTTGTCACATTTGGGCCCTAATGGCACAGTGTCCAAAATCATCACATAGCCCAGAATTAACATGTTCATGTTACTAAAGCTAACTTGTGCACCTCTGGTTAAATATTTGATTATCAGATAAAATACACATCTTTTGCTGCCATTCTGTGACTTAGCACACAATAATACAGACACACTTTTCTCACCCGGACATGATCCTGGGAGGACCTTAGTATAATGTTCTGAGCGGTCTAGCGTGTGAATGATGTGTGAAGAGCCTCTTGAGCTGCGTGTCTTTCAATCTGGGTGTAGTCTTTGCAGTACTGAAGCCTCATACACTCCACAGCTTATTTTCTACTTCACATTTTACTATTTATGATGATTAAACACATAAAGTGACAATTTCCGGGCTTAAACCTGCAAACTGCAAAGAAGTTGGGGTCAGCTGTCTGCTAGCTTTGTGTTACTAACAGCTGCGCTAATTTCATCATTATATGCTGCTCTGTCCACTATCCCTCACTCAGTACCAGCACTCAGACATTCTCTTCTCATGTTTGAACTAATATCTTGCAAACACCCAACCAATTTTATTTGCATAAAACAGAGTGTGGAGAAAAAGGGGGCTATTGACAGTTTTTTCAAAGATCTCAAATGATACTTTACAAAACACAGGACTGCTTTTCAGTCTGCAATGCAGAATTGTGGTCTCTGTCAAAAGGCTCTATCTCCTCCAGACAGTGTTAGAAAAACAGACTTATTTGTTGCTTTTTATTCTGAGCATGAAATCCCCATTACGAGGAGAAACCTTCAGGCCTGTACTTCACCCAATTAGTACGGCTGAATCATGAGAATCATGGGTGTCTAGAAGTCTGTTTCCCTTTAGCTTCACTCTCTTTTATTAATTCAGTACAAACTTTGACAGTCTCCTCACACAGCGGGGGTGTTTGAAGAACACCTTCACAGAGCTGTGACTGGATAAAAAGAGATTGTGACAACTGCAGAACCACAACATAATTTAATACAAGTTAAACAAAGAGCAGCAAGAGTCACAACAGCTGTTTAGGCGAAGCTATGCAAAACACATGCTCATCCATAAATATTTTTAAATCACTAAACAATGGGACAATCATTTGAAGGAACAGGATTTTGAATTCCTTCCAGAGTTCCCATGTAGTTGTTTGTTATAAGAATAACACAGACTTTTTATTTCCTTATTCTTCTACAAAAGCATAAAAACTAATGTTGAGAGCCAATTGAGAGCTATCCATATTTTGGGTCATTTTTTCATGTTGGCCATTTTTAAATTAAAATCTAGGAACTGGAACAGAAACTTGTGATGAGTAGCTGCTCCATTAGGAATTTTAAGAGTTTTTTCCAACTGATTTGTGGTTTTGTGCTTTCATCTCATAATGTTACCATCAATATTTATGACAAAATGAATTATTAAAGATTACATTGAGCTATTTAATTTCCATTTAAGACTACAGGCTAAGACTCAAATTCAAAAGCTTCTTTCTTTCCAAAGGGGTGATATTATGCTTTTATTCATATTTTTAAACCAAATTTTGGTCACCTCTAGAAAAGCATTGCATGTTTTAAACCTTTTTAAACATTATCTGACTAAAAGAAAACAATTTTATTAAGTACTCTACTGGTGCCATAAAGAAACAGGTGAAGAGACCAGCAGAGTGCATGGCTGTGACTGTCTTTTGAACATAATCAAAGCAAAAGAGCACTTCACTTCCTTAAACCTTTTGTATGATGCCATTTCACTGCAAAATTAAAAACAACTGTGAGGAATCAGTGGAAACACAGCTATACACCATTTTTTTAATAAATAAATGACAGCAGGGGAGGGCTTGTTGATTGGTCAGTGCTTCCTGGAGTGGGCGTGGGTTTGTAGGAGAGGCAGAGGCTTGTGAAACCCAGCGTTTTGAGGCCTCAGAACAGCCATGCCATGCCAAACAGGCATGAATAAAGCAAACACAACTCCAGGGATATATTCTGATGAGAGGGACAACATTATAACATGGTGGAAAGCTCAAAAAATAATTGCATAATTATATCCCCTTTAAAAAGTAAATACAAGATTAAACACAAAATATGTAAATGCAAATATGTTCAGCACACCTGCAATAAAGACTGAATTTATGTTAGCTTACTCAAGTTATGGTCACAGTCCCACTATGCTCTGCATGTAAATGCACTGATCAGGCATAGTGTAGAAATAACACAAACAACTATTTGACAGCTACAATGATAGCAAGCTCAATAGCTGACTTTTTCCATGTTTCTCTGTCTTAAACTTTATTAGATGCTTTATATTTAGTGACTCAGAATCACCAGGTACATACAGGTACATACACAGCCACCAACATTATATAATAGAAGAAAAAAAAAAAAAACATCGAGGCCATACATTTCTAGTCTCTGTGGTCTAACCTGGCAGCAGCCTTAGACACTCGAACCACTCAGAGACGGTTTCTCTTTAATGTAAGAGTGTCCCACCTTCATGAACAAAACCTGACCTTCTTACTGTGGAAGTACTGATTTCACACGGCACCGCCTGCAGCACCGCGCACAATAAAGACTATACATAATCCTCATGAGGTGTAGCACGGACTGTCCCACATGCATTATTCCCCAGACTATTAGCATGACATTACCATAGAAAACAAAAACATAGACTCAGGGTCAAAACTCGTTTAAACTCACTCTCCCCTGTCTGACTCACTAAGTTCATCTCTAACACTTTTACTGTCTTTATTTGCTTTTATGTCTTGTAGCCACATGTAAACTATATACTACTTGATTAGGAGTTTTTTAGTTGGATCCTAAGGCTCAAAACAGAAGTTGCTCTTTTTTGGTTTATTAAACTAATGGTCTGCTGGGCAAGTAGCATTTTCTAGCTCCATGTTTATCTTTCCTTGTATGAATTATAATAAGACATTGTGCCCATATTGTGCCCACGTTGTGCACAGCACAGTTGGACTAAATGCACCACTGTTTCTTATCTCTTTTTTTATAAAGAGCAACAACAGATTGGATTACTTTTTTGGTTATAAAAACACAATATAAAGAAAAGCATACATAATATATAAAAAGTCTACAGTTATTAATTTGAGACATTCATTTTGATATGTTTTAGGTGATCCAATTGTGTTTATGTCATCATAAACTAAAAGTAGTCAAGTCATCAGTTTTTGAGTACAAGTCAGTCTCAAGTCCAAGTGTAAATCCAAGTCTCTAAACACTGGTCTGAGTCAAGTCATAGCAGTTGAAGTCAGTGTCCAAGTCAAGTCTGAACCACTCAGAAAAGTTTCCAAGTGAAGTCCAAGTCCAGTGCAGATCTGTTGCTTATGAGCATGCAACACTGACATCTTGGAGTGAGATATAGTTTTGTATATACAGGGCAGATTTCATAACAGATTCAGTAATGTTTGTTTTTGCTCAGACTTGAATATAGTTCAGCATGGTCTAGACACAAAACTAGACACCAGTGTAACTCACAAGTGGACATGTCTAAGTTAGTGTCCACAAAAAAATTAAAATGAGACTCACTCAAGTCCACCACCCCCAAATAGCCCCTGATAGCAAATAAAAACTTTGTACTGTGGGTATGATTTGTCATTGGTAAAAGAGAAATTGGTAATTGTAACTTATTTGCAAAAATACATCAATTTTGGATAATCTTAACCTTGACAAGACTTACATTTATATTGAGTCTTGATAATGTTGAGTCCAAGAACATTACAAGCAAGTAAAAACTGAAAACAATTCCGAGACCTACCTTGACCTAAGTTAATCAAAACTCCATTGTATAATGTGAAGCAATAGCTCTTTGTAACAGAATACACAGCTATTACAGTTAAAATTTTTTGCTCAATTCATCTTTAAAAGAACGGGAAATAAATTACATTTTCCATAACATTTTGTAAACATTACAGTAATCTTCCTCCTTCTGGTTATGACAGTAAACAGTATATCTTTTGTGTGCTCTGTAATCAAATGTAATGCGATCCTTGTGGTGAAGGGAAATAAAAGGCAGAACCAGGTTTCACTGTTTCCAGTTCTCACAGCTCTTTGTGTGGTTTTCAAAAGAACTCCTAACCCTGGGCTGAAAGTCAGTTTCAACACTATTTGTCCTCACAACATACTAACTGTCTCCATACAATGGCACTGTTCAAAAGGGCCTTGTATTCAGACTTCTGTACTTGTGTTATAATTTTGGTTAAATGGCCAATGTTCTGAAACTCAATATGTCAAAGTAGGAAATATTCAGATGGTTCCAAGATACATTCATTCATCTTCTTCTGCTTATTCCCGTTAGAAGTCATAAGTACTATTCCAGTAACTTTTGGCCTTAGGCTGGGTATAACCTGGAGAATGGCCAGTTTCTGTCACAGAGACAGACAGACAACCATTCACTCTCACATTTATTCACTAGGGTAATCTAGAGTCACCATTCTGGGGCAACACTGGCGCAAGGGCGATCGAGGTTAAGCATTCACCCAACAACCAGGGGGTTACCCGTTTGAACCTCATACACATACTTAAGGCCACATTGCCTACTCCAGTCACAGTATGTGGCTGGTTGCAAAAGGAAGAGCTTCGGGAAAAAAACAGCTAAATTGGTTCACTGTCAAATAAGGGAGCAGCCAAAAGATAAAAAAAAAAAAAATCACCAAGCATATGCACGTCTTTGGATGGTGGGAAGAAATTGGAGTGCCCAGAGAGAACCCACGATGACACAGTGAGGACATGCAGACTCCCTAAGGATCGAACCTACAACCTCCTTACTGGAAGTCAAGATCACTAACTGCACTGTCGTTGTGCCCCCCATGGCACAAACACATTAAAACAATTTCAACATGCTATTTAGGGTTTTTATAACATTGGGTTGGGTTGGGTAACGTTGGGTAGCGTACATATATAAAATATATACACTGAACTAAGACAAAGATTAAGAGTAATAACTCCGCATTGGTACCAGTTAGCCTTGCGCTAACGTGCAGATTAAAACACCTAAACTAATGTCTTAAGAGGGAAGGATTGACCAAGAGGGACTCAGCTTAATAGATAAAGACCACCAAACTCAACTTAATTTAGATTAAGTATAACGTTTATTTACACAATAAGGTGGAATAGTGTACTGAGGCACAGGTAAATTTGCCTGGAAATTCCAGACTCACCGCTGTACCAGCAGATGAGTCTGGTCGCCATAGAATCAATTCGATTTCTAGCGCGGAGCAAACGGGCAGCGGAGTAAGCCAATCAGAAAATGGCGGACGTGACGTTAACAAAGTGACAAGAAAGTAAGCAACGCGAAAACATTTTTTTTTTTTTTTTATAAAGGCTTCTAGTGCTGCAAGCTGCTGTGGTTTTAATGACTCGATATGTTTGTGGTAATTTAAAAGGGAATTTACCGCTGAATGAAACAAACTCAGCTCCTCAGTGCGCCACCTTGATTGTTGTTGTTGCGGACGCTGCTCTCAAAGAACACGTGACTTAAATAAGCGAATCAAAATGCATGGTACGGTTGGGATTTGAGGAAACCACTGCGGACGGCGTGGTGACCAGACTGATATTTCTCTGTAGAATAATACAGAGACATATCAGTCTGGATTTTCCAGGCAACAGGTAAAATTGATTATTGAAAGGAATGTAATTATGAACAGAATCGTTATGCAGAATTATTGATTGATTAATGATAAATTGCAGTGGAGCAAGTTATAAATTGACTTATTAAATTATTGGAAATTTAGGAATAAGGGAGTAGACTCTGAGACTATAAGCCAACCCTGTAGCATAACACTGATCTTACTGCGCTCGGAGCAGGAGGGGAAGGCGGTGACGACAGCCAGCCTCCGGGTTCAGCCAAGGGGCTCGGATGTTGTTTCCTCGTCCTTTAGAGCCGCAGGGTGTCGCAGGGTTGGTCTTCCCGGTCCCAAGCTGCGGGTCGTGGTGTGTCCTCCAAGATCCACAGCCAGTCGCCAGGTGTCCCGTTATGTTGAACAGCGAGCATGATGCCGCTCAGGGAGAGTTTAGCTGTTGTCAGCGTAAGGCAGCGTCAAAGTCTCAGAGTATGGCAAATGTCCCTTTTAATGCCAAATGGAAAATTCAATAAAAATCTTTTCACAGCGATTAAAAACTTTAGAAGTATAACTTCTTAAAATAACTGCTTTGGTCAAGGCAGCGGTTGTTAAAACTGGCGGATGTTGCGCGGCGCGAGGCTTTTCAAAATAAACTACAAAAATGATACTTGAACAAAAGTTTGGGCGACTTATTGTGGAAAGATGTTATCACCGGCAAAGTAAACTTAACGCAACAAAAATGACGAGAAGAAAGGAAAAATTAGACTTAAAAGATGAAGGAGAGACGGAGACGAGACGAGACAAAGACAAAGACCAAGACAAGACGAAGACTAAACTGAGGAATGTGGGCCACACCCCAAGATAAGACTGGAAGGGTGTCTCTGGTACGGCCCCCCCCCTGAACTGATAGTGGAGAGGATTCAAATTACCTCTGCTAGACACAAAGTAAATGTCATAAAAAGAAATGTGTCTTACTCCACTTCAATTTGCGTACCTTTAAAACATGTTATATTTAACAGTTTGCACAAAACATAGCTATGACATTTTCCTGTAAAGTAACATGTTAATGCATATAAAGTCTTTTAAACAGATGAGATGTGCCAGGTCTCTGGTTCTTATCAGAGAAGCGAGGAGGCCTCTTCTGGCATATTTATTGGTCTGCAGTTCGTATAGGACAGATATATGACTTTGTTTTGCATCCTTGGTGGGTAAGAGCACACTTCTCGTCTCCTAAAGGAATGTCCATTTTTGATAGAATTTCAGCAGTTGTCCAATACTCCTACAGGGTGAAGAAGTTACCTCAAGTAATATAACATAGGACATGTAACAATTTTTTTCAGATTAATAGATGATATAAGCAACCAGAGAAACTAGAATATACCTGTTACACCTGTTATACCTATACACTAGATACACTAGACTGTTTCACGTTTGAAGTCTTTTTTAGGTGTTATGCATCAGTATTCTACTTGCATTTTAATTTGTTTTCTCTCTCTTTTTTTCTGATACTGCTGTAAGACTAATTTACACACTGCAATGAGATTTTCCATTCCCCCTTTTCTGTACATGGCACTTTTTAAGAAAAATAACAATATAGTGAACATCCAGACTCCACTCAGAAAGGCCAGTCCAAGGATCAAACCCACAAATATCCAGGAACTCAAAAAAATGATTTCTCTCTCCATAAAGCATATTTATTATTTTTTATATATTCCAGTGTTAGAATAAAACATGGTCTTTAAAGATGAATTTTTCATAGTTTTTACAGAAGGATCTTTCTGTACATACCCATAGGCCACAAGCAGGTCTCTATTATGGCTTTGTCCTTAAAGTAACAGGGGAAAACAACACAGCCTTTGTTAAATGTGGCTTTGTTATCATCCTTCTGGTGTTATTGTAGTAGGTAAAATAACCCATTAGAATGGTTTATGACTTGCAAACACATGTTGAATGGGTTCACTTTTCATCTAAACCAATTTATCTGTTTGCAATTCATCCCACAAGTTCATCTAAACATGACCCTGGACAAACACAGCCATAAATAACCGACGTCTGTGTTTCTGGATGACATTTAGGTAAATGAATGCAACAAATCAAGTGTAGATGGTTTGGGGAGAAGGAAAGAGGACAAGTGATTTTTATGCAAGTCACAGAGATATTTAACTCTGCAATACAAATGTTGTTCTCAGCTTGTTGTCAAGTTTTGGAGACAGCTTGTTAGTGAGGTCTATTGTTAAAAAACATTGTATGCAAATGTGTAATGCAAATTCATATGTAAACATCTTGTGAGTAACTTTGGGTTCACTGCTTTACATACCACACAATATAAAAAAAACAACCTTGTTATTATGCATTTTTATTATATCTTATATTTTACTGACCCTAGAAAGAGACACAATCTTTGGACCCCACAATATATAATTTTTAAATGACAAAACCTAACATTGGCGGTCTGGATCAATGTTATATTGAGTTTGCCCCAAAGAAAATATTTCATCCAATCAACTTTATTTGGCACAAGTTTGCAAAGTCCTGCTTAGAATAATACTGTATAATGCTAGGATAGAAATAAAAAAAAAAACATTGCTGGCTGTCACTTTTTATTATCTCTCTATGAATCAATATGAGCCGCATTTGACTCTTTTCTGGACATCCTTATAAGATGCTGCTCTTTATTACACATTGGTTAGCACAAATCTGGCTCTTCTGGTACTAACAAACAAATAAACAAACAAATAAATAATAAATAAGTACAGATGGATAGACACAATGTCGGTCAATAAAAGGCTAGACCTCACTGTGAGACCATGACTTGGCAACAGTGGCAAATAAAGAAGAGAAATTCCAATCATATTGCTCCAAAAGTGTCCCCTCGAACCCCCATTATTCTCCAGTTAAGCCCCGACTGTCCTCTGTGACTCTGACCATCTCTAACAGGCTTACTGCAAACTCAATAACAAACCCTTCCATACCACATACCACAAGATACATTTCCAACTCAGCCAACTTTCATTCTCTTCTTATTTATTTGCAAGACATCCACTACAGTGCACAAAGAGAGGAGTCAGAGGGATTTCTCCTGAGCTCAGGGACTACATGGATCCTCTTCACAAAGTTATCTGAGGACGCACTCAGAACCAGGAGAGAGGGCTTTGTGTGTGGAATGAACTGCGGCAGGAGAGAACTCTGCTTGGCCTTTTCCCACTTTTATGAGATGTCAGGGGCTTTAGAGTAGGCTGGAGAATATTAACCTTTTAGAGCTTGTCTTTTTCTAAATTAGTTTTGGATTTGAAACAGTTTGAATAGAGAGGGATGTAGCCATGGAGACAGCTAGTAAAATGTCGGGGCATTAAGAGTGGTTTGGTTATGTGTAGTAAAGTTGGTATTGGAAAAAAATAAAAGCCACAATGATAATATATTGATGATTATAGTTTTTCTACTATATAAATGTGTTTTTTCTTTATACACAAGTTTAAAAATATGATTTAGATGCAGATGATTATTTTTACTATTTTGCTGTTTTTTACACACAGTCGCTTTACTTCTGTAGCTACAGCAGCCCTTGGGCAGACAGATGGAAGTGTGCCATGCAATATAGAACACTATGGCTATTGTATAATATAGTATAGTATGCCTATACCTATACAGTATAACAGTCGTTCCCAAACTTTTTTGTCTCGTGTAGCCCTGGGCATTTTGTCATACATACCATAAGTACCCCATCACTCATATGTGTTGATGTTTCTTCAAAAAGTGGCTAAATAATGTTTATTAGTACAAAGACATTTTAATAAAATTTGTAATTCTCCTGCCTGTTTTTCTTTTAAACTTAAAGGTACTGGAAGCAGCATGCGTTCGTACTGGTTTAAAAATGAGCAAAACAGTGGTCTCTTTTCTGATTGAACGATCAAAACCAAACCAAAAACAAAAATGTAAACATAAACAATTTGTCCATTATATAAAATGTGTTTTAAATTTTGAATAAATCAGCTGTACCATTGTTATCAGCAAAACTAATATTTGATTTAAACATATTTACATCGTATTTGGGAAGAACTGTGTAAAAAAAGAAATATTCAAATATTCTTTATCAGTTTCACCTTCTTTTCATCAGCCACTGAGACACTGGAGCTCATCTTTCATAAGTTTTAATTATTCAGTATGAAAAGATCACAAATATGTTCCTATTATCTTCCCAAGTATCCCCTGAAAAGTGCTTGCGTACCCCTAAGGGTCCCTGTACCCCTAGTTGGGAAACACTGCAGTATATATTATGTCTATAGTGTAGAATAATGTAGTACAGTATAATTTATGCTATTGCTTCTGTTCTGTTCTGAACACCAAGACCTACTGTAGACAAGGGAAATTCCATTGTCTGTTACTATGTAAGCAAAGAATCCTGCCACTGCATTGTGTCTGATGTGTGTGATTCTTAACTCACAGCTTCTGTTGTGTGAGTTTGCATGCATGGGTATGAAGAAAAAACTTCACACTTCAGACCTTCCCTCCCTCGCAATTATTCTAACAGCATCTTAATTATTTAATTACAGTTTCATAGTAGGTTTGGTTTCCTAAACTTTTCTTGCTGCTGTAGTGAAAGTGGGTGTTGTGGCAGAAGCTGCTCCCCACTGCAGCACTGTGGAATGCAGCATAATAAAAAACACTATTGTTTTCATAATTGCAGGAATCTGAACTTGTTCTCATTAAAGCTGATCAACTACCCGACCCTGTGTGCAGTATTCAAATAAACTGCACACTGCTTTCTACTTTTTTATCTCTGATTTGTAGAAATGAGAGCTTTAACTGAAAATATCTTGAAAACTAAATGAGCATGCTGTAGCTGCTAATTTACATAGTGTCAGACGTTTGGCATAATGACATGAACTATGCAGGAGGAACACCGTCTTAATGTTTCTTTGTTTTAACAGAGGTACATCGTTGATGTTTACCAGTGATGATGTTAACCCCAGACTAGCCCACCCGTCTGAGAGAGGTGTTACTGAGCTGCAGGCTGTGATCACACACAGTCTTCCTCAAGGTAAAGCTAAGAATCTCCAGAAGCACAAATGCAGCATCACTTCTCTGTTGCTAAGCAACTCAAGTTATGAGTATTTTTAGATAATGACTCTGGGACTTCGGGTGTGTACTGGGATGGGGTTACTGGGATATTCATACCAAAGGAACAGAGGTGTGACAGAGAGGAACAATAACAGGTTATAGCATACAGCACAGAATTTATCTTGCCGGTTTATGACAAGGAGGCGAACAATTTTGGCTGAACAATTTTGGAAATAAATTGCAAATTTTATTTTTTTGTAAGAATTGCAATTGTGATTTCTTATGTGATTCTTCTTTTATTTACAATATTAGCCTAGATAAATCAAGTCAAATATTACTTTCACTTTGCAGTAAACGCTTGGATTAGGTGCCTGTCACCCCCTGCTGGCAACAGTAGGTAATGGGCAGAGTATAAAATGGCTATTTAGCATGGCTATTAGCAAAATGACACTAACAGATAAATGAGCTGACTGCTTTGTAGAGACAGCAATCTGAAACGATCAGAACGAGTCCAATGTATTGGCTTTAGAAATGCGCAGGAGTAACCGAGCATTTTCAGCTCTTGAGAAGGACAGCGCCATAGCCTACAGGATTACACAAACATGCGTGAATGAAACAAAATACAACTCCAGGTATGTTTTTGAGGTGGAAACAAGTCAAAATGTTTTGTCTGTATTATCCAGTATTTTTTTTTAAGATAAATGCTGTCTGCAGCTGCTTGTTTTCAGTCGAGTCACTCAACATCAAATGCATCTGCTCCATCAAATTACTTTCTCTCTTTTTCTTTCACAGCTACAGCATCTGTTCTGCTGTTATCTTCACCCATATTTCTGCTTTATTGTTTTATGCCATGTCATAAAGTCTATTGTTTACACAGTCCCTGATCCACACTTACATAAATCTTGCTGGAGTGAATGCAGAGCTGTGATTTGACATTTAAGTGAAATGTTTCTAATAAACAGGAAGAAGTGTGTGTGTGTTTGTTGTCCCGTGGGACTAACGGTGCGTAGAAGAGCTCAAAGTAACCACACACCGCATAAAGCAAACATGAGTAACTATAGAGTCAGTAACTATGGAGAGGGAATCAGGACAAACTTTACACAAGCAGAGGCAGAACAAGCGGAAGTACAAAGAAAATGTTGGCTTGGACAACATCAACATCTCATAAGTCAATACAATGGTTCTATTTCTTTTTGAACCCACTTCTTTTTAACATTGCATTATCTCCACCGCACCAAACACTCCACTATGGAACTAAGCTGCCTGGCTGATGACTCAAAACAACAAGCAGGATCCTCTACCTACACTTGCTAGGCTCTTAAAAATTTACACCGAGAACTACTGAGGATGTCGTGTCAGAGAGCTTGTTTTGTGTGTCTGTTCAAAAGTGTCAAAGTTAGAAGTCGACTGATATTTCGCACTCTGACAATTTTTGGTCAGGCGCATGTCCGGGCAACCATGTGTCTGAAGGACCCCAGCTTCCCCAACCATCTTTTAGCAGTTTGGGCATCTTACACTGCAGTTCATATTAAACATCCAAAATCGCTTTATCACAGCCTGAAAAGCTCAAAACAGTAATAAAAAAGATTTTACTAATTTCTCTGGCATAGAACCTTGTAGAACAAAAGGTCCAAATGCATTTTGTTGCTCTTGTTGGTGTCCAGTTCCTGCATTTCCCCGGCTATAGCATGGTAGATCACTGAGCCGCTTGTATATTAAAACTCCAACGTATCTTCAGCGGAGGGGCACGGCTGTTCCTGGGACGTGCCTGGGCCGCTACTAGGGTGTGAATTGTCTGACTGAATAAAACAGAAAGCAGTTTATAGTGATGCTATCATTACATGCCACTGTTGTGTTGGTGGTATGGTGTAACCTCTTTTATGTTCCTTCACCAGGAATTGGGCTAAAATTTCTCTTCCTAACATCCTTGTGTCCCATTTATGCTCAACCAAAAAATTTTATGTAGTGCCCTGACATTTTTTGAAAAAGCCGGCTGACTGACTGCTTTGCAAGTTTTGTGCACATCAGGAGAAAACAATTTGAGTATTAGAATCATACAACAAAATCTTAACACATGATTATTTCTGATATATTTATATGCTCACTCTTCCAGCCCTAGACAGGCAGCCTACAAAACCAGGAACTGACTCTTTGGCAGTTGACACAAGAGTCAGGGGCAGATAATCATTCCTGAACAGCTTCAGTCGTGCTGCAGCTCTGTAATTGTCAGAATGGCAGAAACCAGACTCAATTTACTTTGACACTAAGCTGTGCCATTGACACTAGAGCTCTCTCGATCTGTCTGGTCTCTGTGCTGACACCTCGGTTACTACCTCCCGCTGTGGGATAGAGACAAGACCACTTTACACATCCCAAACTAAAATCTCTCTTGTAGAAATACAACATAATAATAAAATGTAGTTTTGCAGTTTAAAGTATTGTATATCTAGACTGAAACCAACTGCAACTCTCAACTAATGCAAGCCAACTGACATACATCAATAAAGCTGTATCATGCAAAGAACTGAAGTCATTATTCAAAATGGTCAAATTAAAAATGTGCCATTATTTTTCAAGAAACTGTAAAATACTGCAATTTCAACGCCTGATCTATTCTTTATGGTCAACTGTGAATAAAATACTGTTTTATGACACTAGCAAACCATTGCATTCTACTTTATTAACACATCCCGAAGTGTGTGGAATTGGGGTTGTATTACATATGCCAGTGGTTGCCAGTTTTGCGTTAGTATGTCCTGCAGTAGTTGATTGCATCACTTAGGTGGAGCCGTTTCTCTGGCTAGTGGGCGAACCACTACCAGCATTCCAGCAACCGCTACTGCGTGCAAACGTGTGATTTTTTTGGTTGGTGGTGGTCAGAGAGACCGTAGACGCAGAATGGTAGCCGCGTCTCTGTCAGCCTGCCCCAGGACAGCTTTGGCTACAGAAGCTCATCACCACCATCAGTGTGTGAGAGATAGAATAATGCACCACACTGTGAATTCGTCTGTCTGGAGTGTTGCCCTCATCTGTTGTTTTGTTGTATTGTATGTGCAACTGACCGCCTGTCCAAGCCAAATAAATATAACTTGAACTTTGACCTAACTGTAAAGTGACTTTGAGTGTTCAGAAAAGCGCTATGTAAGAGCAATGCATTTTTATTGACAAAAACCTGGCAACAACAAAACATCAACATCAAATTATGGTATGGATCATCAGTACAGTTTTCATAAATAAAGCTTCCTTCACCTCCCCCTAGCGTATTTTGGCAAAAAAAACAAAAAAAAAAAAACAGCCTTGCAAGATTGGGATCACCGAGATCACTGTCCCTGAAGTCTCGAGTCTTGTGAGAAAGGTTACATGTTTCTGTTAGCCATAACAACAAGCCAACAATGGCATTATTTCTTAGTTGTTCATCATGGCAGAAAAGGCATCTTTGTATGGATATAAGGCAGAGAAAATGAGTCAAGCTGAGCGAGAGGCTGATTTTTTTTACAGTGAATTACTCCAAAATGTAGGGGGGGAAGCTCTGCAGAGAAAAATGTGACCAAAAAAGTGAAGCAACGTTGCATGGTTGCCCTTTAACTGTACAATTTGTAATATTTTTTATTTACTGCTGTCACTGTAGCTGCTGTAACTTTTCTTTTTCTGTTCCGAGATGAATAAAATTGCATTGTATGACTACAATGACCAAAAGAAATGATAGATGGCCTTGTAAACTCCAGTTCTTCCATAAGTACAGACTGTACAGACGTGTATGTGAGCATATGTGGGAGTCTGTAGAGCACTTGACTGCTGTGTACTGTGTAAACAGCTGAGGCCCCGGCTGCATACAGATGGAGCCCCCTCACTCCATTAACTTCGACAGCACAAGAACAAGAACACAGTTTCAATCAAAATGACATACACTTTTTTGCCACTAAGAGCTTATTCACCATATATCCATGCATCATTTTCTATACTGATGGCATATGGATTGTATAGAAAAATACATAAAAGCACCTATTGGACAGGAATAGTAATAACATGTCTGAAGGGAATGTGCAATAGGGTAGATGTATAAGCTGATGGCTGTAGAGGTGATGGATAGGATGAAAATGTCAAGTCAGTCTAAGTAACTATGTTAGATTACATAAAGCAGGATACAGCCTGTAAGACCTTGTAATATAAGCCTAGCGAAGTGCAGTACTACTAAGTGCTGCACATACAGTATACATACAGTATAGGACATATTGATGTGGTCTTTTCTACACTTTTCTAAAGTTTATTAAACTAATTAAATGTATATATAGAGAGATGTTGGAAGTACAAGTACAAAGAAGGCAACAAACAAACAAACAAACTACTCAAATAGACATGTACAGTGTATTGATAGCCAAATTATAATAAAGCAAATTTTGTAGATATAGGTTTTCAAGTAATGCTTACGTGTTTCCTCTACTTATGTCTCTCATCAGGATGGACTCATAATGTCAAAAAAAAAAAGAAAAAAAAAAAGAAGACACTTAAGGGGCTTAAATGTAAACTCTACTCTGCAAAATATGTGTGAAATAACATCAGTCTTTTGGATGAGTCTTTTATTATTATGTAGTGAGTTGGCAAACCATATCAGTGACTCATTTCTGGAGATAAAGAAAACACTTTTTTTCTACTAAGCCATTACATTTACTCACTCGTGTCCATAGAGTTCTACCAGAAAAAATAAATTCAAAGCCTGTTTTCTCAGAAATCTCCACTTCAGCAGCGCCTACAAGCACCAAATTGTAGCACTTGTACTTTATTTTGATGGATTTCAGAGCGGGATTTGATGATATATAATTCTTAGCCTTATTTATTAAACATTAAACAACTTAAAACGAGGCAATTTTTTAAGGTTGTTGGCAGTACTATCTAGTTTACTAAAAGACAAAATAAGATATTTGTTATTCCCTTCTGTGAAAATAACTATGTAAACAAAAGTAATCAAGAATTTTTAAACCTGGCTTTATTTGATTATCAGATTTTTTTTTCTTATGGCCTGAATACTCAAAGCCCATACAACTTTGTGGCAGCTGCTACACAACAGGACATAACTTTAAATGCCAAAATGCAACAACAAGCAAATGACAAGTAAATAAAAAGTCTACCTTTTGCTTGCCAGGAAATTTTCTGTTATCAACCACCAAAATGGACATTTGTTGGATTAGTGAGAGCTGTCAGAGGATTAAGGCTGCCACAACAGTAGCTATGGCAACCAAATCACAACCAAATTGTGAAGAATACAATAGACCCTTCCAGTAATGACGTGTTTAAAAAAGTTGTGTATGCAGCCTGGTACAAAGATCAACATTCTATCCCATTCATTTCTACAAGGGAGGAAAATATAAATATTAATAAAGACATTTTGGGGAAGCAGGAATGAATGGTTGTTGTTTATATATTTATTAAAAATGACTCTGAACGGATGTGACCCAGAGTCAGTACCAGTTGCCAAAGTTGCCAAACTATTGTGGTCCAAAACATTTCTGCTACTGTTTGTCCTGCGTAACATTGAAATTAAGAAATGTAAATTATGTAGCCATTAGCTTATACGCTAATCATAGACGCTAATTGCAACATTGCATTAAACAGCTAAACGTTTACACACTCGCTAATGTTATTAAACCAGGCTCTGAAATTACTTGCATGTGGCAGAGTGGTTGTCAGTTGCCAAACCTTTCTTGATTATTCCTAATTTCCGATGTCTGGTGGCTAGCGTTAATTGCTCCATTAAAATGTATTACCAACTTTTTAAACTTCCGGTACCAGTCTTTGGAACGCAGACATTCTGTTTAGCGGAATTACTATTAATTGTGCTAAAGTAAATGATATCAAGCCATCCAGTGAGTTGTTTTTATTAATTTGAAGTCCGGACTCAAAAGGACGTACAGGTATCCTCTTAATGTTGACCCAGGACAGCTGAGAAGATTGCCTCAGAGAGAGAGAGGGGCTCGGGGTAAACACGGCGTCCCAGATTACCATCAGCTAATCAACACTCATGCTCCGTCTCCCAACTGACAATGACAGACAGGAGGGTGACCCGCAGAGCCGACAGGTCGACCAATCAGACGGCTCCCTCTGATCCGCACCTGCAGACTGAGACGTGCCATTGAACTGTCAAAGTGAAGCGTCTGGAGGTGAACTGACAAAAAGTAGCCGAGCACACTTTTGGAAGGTTATATTAAATGAGACAGGTGTACAGGAGGCAGAGGAATTTCAAGCTAAACTGATAAAAAAAAAAAAAAATGTCCTGCTCCCATTTATGTAATAAAGTATGCTCTCATTAGTCAGTTTGTCTGTGTAGCGTATCAACTGTATGCAATAAATATCAACATTAATCGTCTTTTTATTTATCATGCATAGTTTGAAGCCTTGGTTTTGTTTTGTTCGATTTTGGGGTTGGTATAACTGTGCCCATACACCACTGGGAGGACTTTGTATCTCAGCTGCCCTGGGGGATGGCTGCGGGAAGTTTCAGTGGGAGAGTGAGATCTGGACATCTGTGATCTAGCCCTGGATCACATGCACTATTATGTTTTGTTGTTGTTGTGTTTCATTGTACTTGATATAAATTTGGTAATAGGTGCCTTAAAATTGGCAGGAGGCTATAGGAAACCAGGTCACATTCATCAGGCTTGAGAACTTGTAATGTGAGTCAACTTCTCTGCAGGAGCTGATGTTACATGTATTGACTTTAGGTAAATGGTGAAGTGGTTGTCCGCCTGCTGCTTCTCTACTGAAGAAATACAGTGAAGCCCGTAATTATTCATACCCCTGGCAAATTCTGACTTAAAGTTACTTTCATTCAACCAGCAAGTTTTTTTTTTGACCGGAAATGACACAGGCTTCTCCCAAAAGATAATAAGATGATGTACAAGAGGTATCATTGTGGAAAAAAATATTTCTCATCTTTTTTTTTTTTTACATTTGAACAAAAAGTGGCACGTGAATTTCCCAGGGGTATTAATAATTTTGGGCTTCACTGTATAATCTGACTGGAAATGGAAATGGAATTTTTTTGCAATATAGATGAGGTGTGTTATGTCACTTAACCAGCAAACAGGAGAAAATTTAACCAGCAAACATTTTGCTCTGCCACCTCACCACCATCACGCTTTCATTTTCTACAGACCAATCAGCTATGCCCTTAGTAGTGACTGTAAAAATGTAAAACTTTTAGGAATGTTTGGTGATGATGAATGCATAAAAATTGTTTCACATACTGCATTATACAGAAGGGAATGTGAAGGTACATTTACACAGTACAAGAGTATATAAGATATTACTGGACACCAGTAAGATTGCTGGGTCTTAAAAGTGACCCTCTGTGTTGGAAATGTCAAAAAGACATAGGCACTTTGGGTTTTACCACTTTTACATCTTTTTGGTTGTTTATTGTATATATTCTGAGTAATTGGTTGGAAAGAACAGTAGCTTTGTCCACAGTGATTAAGGACAGATACCTAACAAACTATGTCACAAGGAAAATTCTCTGTTATCATGGTCAGGCTTTCAGTGGCAGCCAGGCTAAAACCCCACAGGTCAAGGAATGGCTTTGAATGAATGTAAGCTTTAAAAATTAAATAGCAGGGTTAGTACTGCTGGACCAGTTTGGGGATTGTTTTGGTCTTACATTACGATAACAGCCAGTCAGCAGGACAATGCCTGATCATACATTTACATTTGATAGCTACTTTCAGACTTCATATTTACTTTGGTTTCATGCTTGTATTTATATTTAGTAAAAGCCCCTCATATATCAATTATTTTATATTATTTACTCTATAAGATAAGATGATAAGAGCCATTTAACATAATGTACTCACTTTGTCATGTCAGAAATATCAATAAAAACTTGAAAAAAAGAAGCAAGTGCTCAAGGGTCTGAGTGAGTTTGGCATTGGTACAGTATAATAATCAGTGTCCATCAAGTGACAAGCTGAATACATTTACAACTGTTCTTACTCAGTGAGCACTTTTGTTTCTTAGTGTATCTTTAAGCAGTATTACATGGCTTTAAGATCAGAGCTTAACATTAACACTAGCCAAATGCCCAAATGCAGGTATATTTTCATTTTGGCTAATAACACAAATCCTCACAATAGCCATTTTGGCCGGTTGGATTTTATGCACACCTATAGCTTAACTTTAGAGATTAGGCCGGAATTTATATTGCTTTGCAGATTTTTTTTTTTTTTTTTTTCAATTTATTGTACCTAAACCTGTTTACTGTAAATCCCTGTCCATACATAAAACCTAAATTTACATTTCTTTATTGTATACTATAAGATACACACAAAAACCTAACTTATTAAAATGTGGCTAGTAAAAACACTAATTGGCTAGCAACTTTTGATAAAAAATAGTAATGGTGGCCAGCGAGGAAAAAAGTAAATGTCAAGATCAACATATCTAAGCATCTAAAATCTGCTGTAAAGCCTCAAATCTGATGGACCTTTTTTATATCTGTACAAACATGACATTTCAGTTGTAGCAAATAGATCATCACTAATATGTCCTGCAGAATCCTGGTCTGCAGTGGAAAGCTCTGAGTTGTAACGAAGCCAAGTTCCAGAGACGCTGAGTGAAGCCGGGCCAGGCCAGAGTGACGAGGAGCACTGAGGCTGAACCGCTGCGGGGACAGAGGCCACTTAACTGTTGTCATCCACAGCGTTGGCAGGTTGACCCTTTAGTGCCGCGCATCTGCATTTACCGCCAAGCCTGTCCCGGGAGCCTGTGCCCACTGCAGAGCCCGGCTTGGAGCAGAAACACTGAGCCCACCAATGAAGCGTAACAAAGGGACTCATCTCCTGCTCCGATTCACAGGCCTGACCCAAATATGACAGCCTCAAATGAAACAGCGCTTCAGAGACACATGGACAACAGGCAGTTTGACCCAGGCTAATACTGCATCTTCATGTTATAGAATGGACAGTACAAAAGCCCAATATGCATTTATCCCAAGTTTTGTTTGCAGCTTTGACTTTAGGCACTTTTTCCATGAACAATACTATACATCTGTGGCATCTGTAACAACTTGACACGCAAGCAGTCACTACTGTATTTAGTAATCTTATAAAGGTCTCATATTATACAGTATATTATGCGGGGGGGCTTTTTTAAATATTTTTGGACACCTTTGCATTAGTATTTCACATTTTACCACCTAAAATAGTGTATAATATAGAAAACGTCTTCTTTTGGGAAGCTCTTACTTTGACTTTGCAGAGAATGCTTGGATTAGGCATCTGCTGCCCCCTTCTAGCAATGGTTGGGAGTGGACAGAACTTAAAATAGCTAATTAACATGGCTATTAGCAACACTACGCTAACAGATAGACAAAGAAGCTGACTGTTTCATAGTGATGGCAGTTTAAGAGCTGAAATGATCAGAATAGATCCAGTAACAGTGTAGGAGCACTTCCTGATTTCATGTGTCTATGTAGAGTCACGAAGCTGAGCGTTTTCAGCTTTAGAGAAAGAGACTGCTTCAGCATACAGAATTACTCAAACGTGTGAATGAAACAAAATACTACTCCAGGTATGTTTCTGAGGTGCAAAAAACATTATGACATAACATTAAAACCTCTAAAAAGTCAATCTCGCCTAATTGGGAACCCTTTGAGATTGGCAAAGAAAATTATTTCTCTGGGTAATATTATGCCAGATGCTCTTCCTGATACACCACTTTCTATTTATTAGGGCTTGAACCACGCTGGAGTTTTTGGCTTGACACTGGGGAATGGAAACCCCTTGACCTCCAGCACCAAGACGGTAGGGCACTAACTTCTTCACTAATGGGAAACTAGAAGGAAAATCAAGAAAATACTAACAGAAAATTAGAAAAGTCTCAATGACACACAGTATCCAATGGGCCACAGAATGTCACAATTAAACACATTTTGGAAGAGCTATTTCCAGCACTTTTTCACAGCTGAAATCTTCTCCTTGAGCCCTAATCTCCTGATTCTCACCTCCACCTTGCCTTTCTTACCGTATGTAGGCCTTTGCCACATCTCTGCCGTCTGTCAGATCATGGAGAGCTTAAGCTGACGGTGGCATTATAATATTACCTCCAAACGTCTGAAAGATGGCAGTCCCTTAATGCCATAGCTTTTATCTCCAGTTTCTCAGCATGCTAATGTGCCAGGTCTTGCTAAAGCAGGCATTTTCTAATTAGATGCAACACTTGCTTTGGAGCAGAAATGAGCTGTCGACTATTGATCTACACTTTCTCTTTTGATGCTGCACATCAGGCTCAATTAAACTGAGAGAATGTATAGTGATAGATCCTGCAAATTAAAAGTGTGTGTACAATGCAACAGTTGGTGTTGCCTTTTTTAAAATCCCATCAATACAATTTATTTTTTCAAAGACTCTTAGCAGGATCTAAGAGGAATGCACTAAAGGTTCTGGAGTTATTGAAATGGTAATGTCAGAAAGGCTTTGTGAATCCAAGTGACAGCTCTGTATAAAGTGAACTGTGCATTGCAGGAAAACTGTAGCCAACTCGTATAGAAGCACAAAGTTAGTGTTTGAATGGTCTGGAAAAAAGAGTGTTCTCCATAAGATGTCAAGCCCAGCACTTAATAATAGGCTTCAGATTTCATAAGTATAAAAAGTTCAGGCACAATTCAAAGGGGTAATTACTGAAAGACCATGCTCTAATGCACTTAAATTATTATCATCCAGAGTTCTATAAAATGTACTAAGACATGTTCATATTAAAAGCCTGTTCTTCATTTGATATTAAATAGTTGAAACCACTTTTTACCATTCTAAATTATAAAAGAAATTAAGAAATAGATGAACCTAACTTCAATATGAATATAAGGTTACTCCTACCCACCTCATACTCAAAGCAGCTGTCAGTCTCAAGCCTACCTGGACATGTAACAGTATAAGTAAATGGTAAATGCTCTATAATGCACACTTTTACACTGCACAATGTAAGTCATGTGATGGGAAATGCTGCATGTACATTACATTTACTTGTAACTGTACACAGCCTCTAGTTGATACTCTTTGCATCAATAAAGCTACAATAATAATAATATAGTATAAAGTATAGTAGAGTATAAAGTATAAGTATAAATAAAGTAATATAGTATAAAGTATAGTATAGTATAAAGTATAAGTATAAATAAAGTAATATAGTATAAAGTCCAGTGCCCAGGGAAAGGTGGAAGAAGATAAATGAATTAAGTTAACAGTGATTTATAGATAAAAATATATTTTACTGACAACTTTTCCTAATAGGTTCTTTCACCTAATTAATGTGACTTCTTTGTGTAACACTCTGGTAAGCCCCGCACCCCATATCCTCCACATTTAGTTGATTATTCGCTGTGCTTGGCATAACTTTGGTCTACTAATCATTTGTTTCATCAACACCAGCTTTATTACTTATGTATATGTCTTGTGTGTAGAGCAGAACAGTAGTTGTCATAGTTTAATATTAGATGAAGAACCAGGAAAGTTACTTGCTGTTGCTTTAATACAGATATTAGATAATAATAAGATGGTTGTCTAAAGCAGGGGTCATCATTTTTCAGGCCACTGACCCCAAACTGAGCTCAAGCAGGGACTCCATATTTAGTTTTTTAATTTATTATAACTTGTGTTTTCACTTTTGCTACAAACTGAATCACTTAGGCTTTGCAAACTATAGGAGCTGTAAGTTCCATGTTCATATGCATACTTCCTGGGGCATTTACTGATGTTAGCATCTAGCTTAATTTAGCTTTCATGCATTTACCAACTTTGCCATCTATATTATACAGCACAATGAAAAACAATTTACTGGAAAATTTGTCAGAAGTTGCAAAACCTTCTTGTTCTGCTGCTTTTGTTCATTCAAATCTCTACTCCCCCTCCTGGTCCTAATTTAAATAACATAACAATTACTTTAGCTCTGAATTGTTCTAGGTGGTAAATTGAAAAGTACAGTATATCTCAGATTCATCAAAAGTAAATCTGCACATTTCCTCATCTATTTTAAGTGGTTCTGACTTTCATATTATTTGTTGTTTAACTTTTCTATTTGGATTTTCTTGCTCATGGACTGAAGCGCTTCATTTGCAACTGGCCTCTTATCCTGCTGGCCCACGGGAAAACTAATCCCAGATTTGTGGATCTGTTCCAAGAGTAACAACATGTCGCTAAAGGCTATTTTGATACCCATTCACAGGAGTGGGGCTGCGGGCCAAGATTTAAAAGGCAGTACAATAATTCTTTGTGTGTGCTCATTATACGGTGTGATCTTCTGTCACAAAGCCAAGGAGGCAGCGGCTTAGGCGTAAGACACGCTACACGTGTGACAAGAACTACAAGTTTAGCGTATCTGACCTTCTAGAAATGTTGTAGAGAATACGGATGTCATTTTTCATGTATAATTAGTAATAATGATTTTCTTGTTTGTTTGTTTAGTAAAATTTTATTCTTGCAAATAATAGGCATTGATCAGAAACATGCAAACATCAATAAATAGGTTGTGGTCACGTTGTAGAATCTGATCTGAAAACTCAGATGCAGGGCAAGAGCAAGTATAACTATGGTTTGACACTGTTTTTAAATGAAACATCCAAAAAGAAAATACTGAACCTGTGAGGAAAGGTGCTGCTACAGCTCAGAGGAACAGAGAGAGAGAGAGAGAAGCAGCAGGGCTCACACACACGGACACAGGGGAGATTAGAGGTCTACTGTTGTAGTTTTCTGATCATGTGTTACGACTGTAAACACATCAACATCTGAATATTGAGACTTTAGTAGCAGATTCTATCATAGAGCTTGACTTCCTTAAACTTTTGTATGATGCTATGAAAAATAGATGTGAGGAAACAGTGTAAACAGAGCTCTACACTGTTTTTTGGATAAATGAATGAAAGCAAACTGAATGTAGAGGGCTTGTTGACTGGTCAGTGTTTCCTAGAGTGGGAGGGGGTTCATAAGGAGAGGCAGGAATTTGTTAAACCGAATGTTCTGAAGCCTCAGAGACTCAGCCAGAGAATACAGGATTACTCAAACGTGGGTGAATGAAACAAAACACAACTTCATGTATGTTGATGAGGGAACACCATTATAATGTGGTAGAATGCTCAGAAAAGTCAATTTTGCATAATATAGCTCCTTTATAATCACTTAGCTTCTGTGGCTAAATTTCTTACATTATTTTCTCAAGGGCTTTAATAACCTGTTGCCAGCTGTCATCACTGCTGTTCTGTGAAAAGTAACTGTCAATCACATTCATCAGCTACTGCCTACATTACTTGACATCTAAATGGCCTGATATTTCTCTCAAAATTTTATTTAATGCAAAAATTATTCACAGATAGATCTCTAAAAACACTTATATAATACAACACTGCACAATACAGTCCAATAGGCTCCACCTGTCTATGTGTTCAGAGCTTGTATAGTGTTTTTAGTCCAGCGCAGCAGTGACACATTGCCTCAGAAAAATCGGCTGACATTACACTGGAGGGATCTGAGGCTGCGACCGTTTACGTCTCCGAGCCTCCTATTGCCAAGAGCCATCAGTCAGTGTGTGGTGACATGACAGTGTGTGACAGCAGAGAAACATTTAGAGAGGGCCTGCTTCCACATTATGCAGTTTGTACAGTACAGGAAGGGAATAGTGACTACACAATATATTATCTGTCTCAACACTCTACTTCATTTACATTTTTTATGGGAAGTTTTATCGTTTATCAAATGTTTTTAAAATCATGCTATGTTGCTATTTCACAACAAATATTTATCCCACCAGGGGCAGCATGAGGACAAATATACAAACAAAAACAACCACTGAACACACAACAAATACAGTGGTGCTCAACTAATAACAAAATGTAGCTAGACATAATAAAAGCCAAAGATATGCAAGTGATAAAATAGAAATAAAATCAACATTGGGAGACCACGCTGCTATTCGATTGTGAGGCTAATTGTTTGTAAAGCCCTTTGAGGTGACTGCTTTTGTGATATTTGGCTATATAAATAAAACTGAATTGAACTGAAATGCAGATTCAGATTCAGACGACTTTATTTATCCCACCAGGGGCAAACAGACAAACAAAAACAACCACTAAACACAACAAATACAAATACAGTAGAGCTGAATTAATAAATACTGATGAAAACAGATGAACAGCTGTAAAAGATTTTGAGTAGAATTCACATTTCAGAACCTGACAAAGCTATATTTGTACTGGCTTTCTGGATGATCTGCTGGTTGCAGAAAGAAGTCAAGTCGCTTTGCTGCACTCCTGTGATTTTAGAACAGATTTTGACAATACAACTTTGAGTGTAAGGCTGCTAAACCAACAGATAAAGAAAAACACAAGAGGCTCTCAAAATAAGCCTGATAAAACTGGCAGAGGATTGTGGGACTGACTGAGAAAGAATTGAATTTAGGCAGAAGACAACTCCTTAGTGGAGGTACATACGATTGGTATAAAAACAGATCAATTAGCAATAAAAGGCTGTGTTAATAAAATGTTGTGCAACCATTTGTAACCATATAACTTTGCCCTCTAACTTTGCATTAACATCTACAAAATATTTCGTTATACCGTGGTATGCAGACTAGCAAAGAAGACAGTAGTGGAAAATCAGCATTCAATACAAGTGGACGTGTTGAGTGCGAGAAACCTTTGGAATACTAAACTCTGGAGCAACATGTGTATGCTGCAGTCTAAAGTAACTGTTGGACAAGCTGTCTCTTTCAGACAGGTTTGCATTGGTCTGACATTTAAACATTTCTCTGACACAAACATCTGAACTCTGCACTGAACAGTCTAAAGGTCGAAGGCTGGGGCCAATCCAAGCTGCTTTAGGTATCAGAGTTCAATAGTAGATTTCAGCCAATCACTCAATTGTATATTGGTTGGTTGATCTACATACATAACATCAAATTAAAGGATATTTTAGCGCTGGCTACAAAAAAACAGCAAAAATAGCATACATAAGACAACTGTGCATAAATGGTTCGAAGCAGTGTTTTAGAGATAACAGTTGCATAGCTTAACACCTCAGTTTGAAATCACATATGCGTATTTTGTGTATGATATAAGTTTAAATAACACATATCAAAACCAATTTACACTGCTTCCCAATTGGATCATCACAGCATCTGCGTTTGTGCTTCTTGCTGCAGAAAAATCATTCCAGAGGATTTCCAGTGGCACACACACGAGTCATGAGTCAGAAGTTGTTTGCATGTTGTAGATGTGTGGTTCGTTCTAAAGAGGTGTCAAAGCCAGGGTCAACAGCACTGCCACACTTGTACTACACTGTGTTTGGCCCAAGGACACAGAGCTGAGTGGAGGCTGAGGAGGTGCAGAGTCCACGACCTTTATTTTGAAGGGCATTTCTCTTAATTACTTCCTCAGTACAAGCAGTAGAACAGAGCCTCCAGCATCTGTCTCTGCTCTCTGTTGTAAGCTACTACAGTCTACATACATTTATATACAGCAGGCTAAATTGTAAAAGGATGTTCTGGGTATTTTTCAGTAGGGGGAGCTGTTTTATGGGTGTATATTTCAGGTGCATATATCTGCAAAAGGTAATGGCAGCTTGCGGCGCTTTAAAAACAGGCACATATGACTTCTTTTAAACCTTATGTTGTGACACTGTGATAAATACTCACAAGTCCAGTTGACTCTCGTATGACCCCTCGCTTGGCTTTACTTTTGTTTTCCCCTCCGTGTAACTGTACAAAGACATTTCTGCCATCTGACAAAAATCAGGAAATAATCCCATTGTCAGCTTGTTGTTTTGCTAACCGCTATCTGCCATTTTGTCACTTTTGGCCCAGAGACACCGGGGGAGATACCAGATGCTTCATTTACCCCACAACAACTAATTTAACCATCACACAGAGGCCAAAGCTGTTTATTTAATGTAAAAAAAAGTTACTGAGTTCAGCTTTAAGATAAAATAAAAAGTGCATGAGGGTATAATTAGCTGCACAAGGCTGAGGTTAATGTAAAATCTATTTAGTGAAGTAGAAAGGAGCATTACAGAGACTAAACCTTGTGCTAGTGAATGAAGCCCATACAGTTACACTTAGAATGCATTAAAATATTTAAGTACAAAATTACAAAAAAATATATATATAAAACAATATTTAATGGGAACTGAAATCAGGATTAAACCAGGTCTGAATTATGCATAAATATGGTCTACCTCATACAGGGTTCACCAGGTCTAAATAAGGACTACACCAAGAGTAAAATTAGGACTGAACATGTCTAACTCCGAGCTTAATCAGGACTTAACCAACGGTTAAACCAAAACTAAACCAGGTCCACACATTTTAATTTACCAGGTCTAAACTAGGTCTAAATTAGGTGCCAAAATCAGGCTTTTTGCAAGATTAAACAACGACTAAACCAGAACTAAACAATGACTAAATGGGGATCATTTTAAAATAAAACTAAATTAGCACTAAACTGGTACTAAACCAGGAAACTTAACTTATGACACTTTTTGTGCTCCACACTACAATTTAATTAGATTTCTGATTGGATAGTTATTTTGAATGGAAAACAGTACATTTCTGTCTCTCTTAAGACCATAATATTACTGACACATGTTCTGTTGCATTGGTGATATTGCAGCTCTACATAGATGCATCTGACTTGGGAGATTGGAATTTGATTTTGCTGTCAACACTGCACAAACGACTTTTTCTATTAATCCACTCACTGGATTGTCATAATGCGGTTAATGCTTTGTTTAATGAGCTATAATTGTGTTTACAGGGCAGCGGTGTTTGATTAGCAGCTTCATAATTACATCACTTTGTATATTAGACAAATATGCCACGACAAACATGAATGTGGGCCTTTGTTTGAACTCAGGCATTTCCCATGTCTTCAGCAGTTAGCATAATGTGTTGACAAACCAAATGATAAAATCGAATGGCACGTTAATCTGAGCAGTCACACAGAACAATATTAACACAATTTAACATCAATTTAAAAGGCTGTCGAGGTGTATTTAACCTTTAAGTTTCAGTGGTTATGACTGATTCATCTCAGATCAGAGGAAAAAAAAAAAGTCTCATATGATGAAAAGTGCTTGGTTCTGTGTTTGTCCTTGGGTCTAAATCTTCTGAAGTCTGCTGTGCATGTCCTTCGCTGAAAAGCAAAGACTTTTTATTTTTATGGTGCAATGTCCTGTGAAGATGGGCCTTGAATTCTGCACACAGTCAGGTGTTATGTTGGATGGATTTCGCAGCTGTGGAGGTAAACTCTGTCCTATAACACTCACAAGTTAAGTTAAGCAGATCTCAATATACTGCATTTTTAATAGACAAATTAGAATTATCTACCTAATATTGCTTGTTGTGCATAAACAAGACAGCTTTGGCAAATGGCATCCAACCGGCTTTGCTGTAGAGCTTGAAACATCTAGGATAAGAAAAAAAGGTTCTCCATCAAAGTGCCTTCAAGTGCCTTTGAGCTTATACTTTTCTCAAGGCTACTTTGGTAGGTTTTTATGCCGGATGCTCTTCCTGATGCAATCCTCACCCGTAGAATAAACCGGAAGAGCTGGAGGAAGTGTCTGGGAAGGATGAAGTCTAACACATTTTGCTAAGACTGCTGCCCTAACCTGGCCCTGACTAAAGTGGTAGAACATAAGCTGCAATTCCATCACTACATGCACATTTTGAAGAATTGCATCAGAAATGACTGATGGAAACACCAAATTTCCGAGGAATAGAAACATTTATGCGCAAAAAAAACATTTTATGCTTGTTTCAGGTGGTTTTTGATTTGTGCAAAAAACAGTTCATGTGAATTATGGGAGATGGAAATGCATTTGACAAATAAAGTGTAACATAGCAAACATAGAACTCCTGTTGGAGTACTTATGTATGAACAGATGAGATGGGAGAAAACCATAAATATTCCTAGCTGGCAGCTGCAGGTTGTAAGAAAAATGTCTTGACAGAAAATCGAGGCTTGATCTTAGCACTTTTGTTGCTAAAGCCTGGCTAACATTTATCAATCAAAAACTTATGATGGTAGGCTAACTTTATAACTTGCCGAGTTATAAATTCTAGGTAAAACATCCAGGAGTTATACGTAATCACGTCTATGTTTTATCTTCTGTTCTTTTCTGCTTGACGCTTTCTAAAACTGTAGTTGAGACCCAGGGAAACTTTATGTGCTCCTGAAGCTCGAACCCCTAGACAGAAACGTGTCTGATTCACATTTGTTTTGTTCTCTTCTTGTGCAAACTTTGAAAATATTTGCATCACATTTGGATGGAAACCCAGCTACTGTTTTGGTTCAGATGCCACATTGAGGTGATTGTAGAACAGAATAAAAAGCAGCCATACAATAGAAAACACATGCAAATACCTTCTTTGCAACACACACTGGCATTTTTTTCCATGAATCCACTCACTAGGATCTGTCATTGTAATAATTTGGCCCATCTTTTGTTTAATCAACTATGATGACATTTACACCATGTTCTCATTTGATTACAACACCTTTACTTTGGATATTAGACAAATATGAAATGACACAAATAAATGCCAGCCCTTATTTGATTAGCCCAATCCGTTTCTGTCTGCAGCAGTTAGCGTAATGTGTTGACAAACCAAATGATAAAATCAGACAACAATTTTATTCAATCTATTTAGCAAGCCAACAACACAATATAATTCAAAAGGCTGCTGAGGTGCAATAAACATTTAAGTAATCCAGCAGTCATGAGTCTTTCTTCTCAGATCAGAGAAAGTGTGTTTGAAGGCTCTAATGCACATCATAAAAAGTGTTCTGTTCTGTGTTTGTCCTTGTTTCTAAATCATCTGAAGTGTTTCTGTTCAGTGTTTTGGAGTCTACAGTACATGTCCTTCACTGAAAAACAAAGACATTTTGTTTTTATGATGTAACAGCTTGTGAAGAAACATAAAATGGGCTTAGAGTTCTGCACATAGCCAGGTGGTCTGTTGGATGATTTTTCACCCAGTGGGGTAAACTATATCATAAAATGCTCCCCTTGTAAACAACATAGCCTGTGCGTACATTTAGATGCTGTAAGTTATGCAGATTGTAATATATCTTTAATAGACACGTTAGCATTATCCACCTAATATTGTTAGTTGTGCATAAACAAGATAGCTTTAGCAAATGGCATGTTAGCTGCAGTTAGATGCATCCGGAATGATAATAGTGGCTTGACTTTTCCAGGCTGGAGGGAATTGCTTCAAAATTCCACTCCTGATGCAACCCACTTCATTTATCCTGCATACAAGCACCCAAAATCTGCAAAGTTGTTATATGTGAGGAGCTCTGACACACAGGCAAACCCAAAAAGCTGAACGAAGTGTCTGGGGAGGGGGAAGTCCGACCATATTTGCTTAGACTGCTGCGATAGAATAGAGCAGTAGAACACAGATGGATGGAAGACTGTTGCTGCCTCAACACTGGCTCTGTCAGAACATGTTAGCATCAGCTAAACCTTAGGAAAATGCAGCTTTATGGTCCTGTGCATTTCTGTGAATTGAGGCAATCCATTATTTTAGGGGTGTAATGATACAGTTACTATATTGATGTACAGATTTTTTATTCCTATGATACAACTATATTGATATGCTTTACTTTGTATCAAATCGTATCGTTTTCCCAGTAGTGTATATCAATATACATGGAAAAAACTTGATAATATGGGAAATATCAATATTAGAAATTTGCTGTTTGTTAAAATAAAACCAGATCTTTTTGGATGTAATTTTTGTGTTTTCAATCAAATAAAAATTGTTATATTTAACTTTTCATTGCTCTCATAATATCAACCCTGGCCACAGTGTTAGTAAACTTTTATGATTTTTGATTAAAAGTTGCTGTATCAATTGTATCGACATGAAGATGCTGAATCGTATCAAATCGTATTGTTCTAAATGAGCCAATATCGTTCTTGATTTAGATCAAAACAATTCTAATTGATACGTATTGTTGCAAAAACACATTACACATTCCTAATTATTATATTTCAACACTTTAACAAGAATCAGAATCAGTTTATTGCCATGGAAGTTACATTACTAGGAATTTGGTGTGGTATTTGGTGCATATATAGAACATCAAAACAAGAAACATATATTACAATAAATACAGAATAAAGAATAAGCTAATTATGGCTCATCAAAGTGTGTACACTTGTCACTGGCAGGACTGGCAGAAAAGGATCCAGCTGTACACCAGCTGGCGCCAAAAAGCTGCTACCCAATGCTGTGTTGGTCACTATTTTTGTGTTTTTGTCACGTTATCTATTTTATATTGGTACCCCTGAAAAACAGACAGCTTTTTTTCTGACTTCTTTTTTTCATGAGTGAGGTAAGAATGGAACATGAGACTGACAGATGGATTGGCATACTGTCTGCAGCAATGTGGGCAATGTACCAGAGTGTTCATACTTTACTGGGTGATAGACGTTCCTACCCTCATTTATGATCTGAGGGAAAGAACAAGATCTTGAATATGAGCAGCCAAAATCCGTTTCAGAGACCAGAATAAAGCTAAGACACAAGCTTGTTTCTCATCACTTGTCAAAGGGCTGTTTTTTCTATCCGGTCTTTCTTCGTTTATATTATCCAAAACGATCTGCACTTAAAATAAATGATGCACCATTCTCCTCCCAATCAATGCAATGCTGACTCACTGTATTGAGGCCGGGGGTAGTTTGGGACATGGACCATGGGACAGTTGCTCAAACGCGGTTTCCCTGACAACTGTTACTTGAAAACTTTCAGGTATTTTGCCGTTCTGTGTACAGAGCTGTGTCCCAGAGCTGCTGTAGGCGTGCTCTCTGGGGTAGAGGGGACTGACTAATGAGGAAACACTTTCACCTGGGATCTACATGACTGAGGCTGACCACGTCCCACTGGAGCCACATCACTGCAGAGTCATACACCTGCTCCAAGAACAGGCATAATTAAAAGACTTCTAAGGAACTAAACTCAACCTTTCCTCAGAGATAATAATCTGAAATTATTATCCGAAAGGGCAGCAGATTTTGTAATGATTAAATGATTTAATTAGCAGAATCCTAAGACCTAAGCCTCCAAAGTATTCTGCAACTAATTAGGAAAATTCACCATAACAATATCCACTGATCAGGCATAACATTATGACTAACTGCGTAATATTGATTGTCATAATGTTGTGTTATGACCACCTGCCTCAGTCCAGCCTCATATGCATCAAACAGAAATGCAGTGTGTATTCTGACACCTCTTTTTCATGACCAGCAATAACTTCTTAAGCAATTTGAGCTACAGTAGCTCATTTGTTTGAATTGGACCACATGGGCCTCAGCCTTCACTCCTCACCTACATCAACGGTTGCAGGTTCAATGCTGTGCCTTCCTTGAACCTCTTTTGATAGATACTGACCACTGCAGACCAGGAACACCTCGCAAAAGCTGCAGTTTTGGAGAAGCTCTGTCCCAGTCATCTAGCCATGACAATCTGGTCTTTGTCAAGCTGAAATCTTTATATTTGGCCATTTTTGCTACTTATAACACATCAACTTTGAGGACAAAATGCAACACTCTGAAACCTCTGTAGTCCACAGCTATGTAGCTACATGATGATCTTTTATTCAACACAATGCTAAATAATATAGTAATTAGTTTGTATGTGTGATCCAAAATGACTTCAGATTATGATAAATGTTTCCTCAAAGGTAAAGTTTAATTACAGTTTACCTGTTTCCATTTTTTATAAATGGTAGTAGGTTATTAGGCTGCAGTAGCCATGGTTCATATTTATATTGTGGCTGCAGTCATTGACAGTGATGGGTCACACAGAGTCAGGACCACAGTGGTCCCTTAAATATGGCCACTTTGCTAACACTAACAGCTCTCTCCTTGCTCCGCTGGTAATGAGACATTTGTAGTTACATTTAGGCTGTTTTATATCTGTTTGGGACGATGCCGCTGAGCAGTGACTCCCAGATCGGAGCGCGCTCGGTCCGCTCGGGAAGTCCCACGGAAACTCTCACGGAAAGCGTGCTGCACTCGTGCAGCAGCACTAGAGGTCTTTGCGCAGTGGTGATAGCGGCAAACGAGTGAACACCTTTTAGTAAATTGTATTTAAAGAGCAGTTTTAATGGAGGAAAGTTTTCTGCTGCACTGACTGAGCCTGTCCTCCTCCTGTACTCATCACTGGAGGGGAGGGGCTGCACCTTGTGTTTCTGCGGCGCAGGTAAAGACGTCACATTATCGATACTTTTCCAAATAAATATCTCATTTAGATACTCGTTTTAGTATCGATTAATATCTTGGTATTGATTTTTTTGACAACCCTAATTCAAAGGCCTGCAATTTGATTCAAAAACAATGCATCGATGCATCAAACTCTATTTTGGTTCATGTCAGTTTAAAATCAATGAGGTATGACTGAAATCTTAAAAAATAATTAGTTAACTATCAATTATTTAACCAACATGTTGTATTATAAACATTATTACTTTTAAGTATATGTTAAGTGTATGTTTTATATTTGGAATTTGGATATTTTTTTTTTTTTTTATGAAAACTATAGAACTAATAATATGTTATGGTGGTAATTTGTTTATAGCGGTTTCATTGAGTAATAGGCTTTGTTATGTCATTAGATGTAGTGTTTCTGCAGGACATTTACAACTGCTAATATTACTTTCTTATACTATACTTAACACTTTCAATTGCTGCACCTCATACCCATGCCCTTGTCGAAGTCCCATTTTCCCCGAGTTTTCGGTTGATCAAATCCAAATGCCTCCAGACAGTAGCCTATAATGAAGTGGGCATGCCATGTTTACCTGTAGAGGGAGTTCAGCAAGTTCCATTAGCTTTAAAAAAGACTGGATAGCATTAGAAAGATGATTATTTTTCCCACCTCTGGTACAGCTTTTGAACCATGCCAATGTGCATTCATTACAGAGTTTTTTTCCTATTTACAAACAATGAAAATCCACTGACATACTGTAAAATAACAACACAAATATAAACTGGACATGCTGACAACTTGACACATCATAACGACCCTGGTCAGACTGACTGATCAAATTAATGCACTAATAGAAAGCACAAATCCCAAATTTTACACTTGCTCTTTATATAAACTGCAATCATTTTCTCTCCTATTTTGCATCCAATAGACAAATAGTCCCATAGATGTGTAGCATAGGTGTGCAGTGTTTTCTCTAGTCCATATGTCTCTGTATTCAGCTCGCAGTCTGGTGCCAGAGTGAACATCTACACAAAAACCGCACTATAGAAACATTTTAGTGAATGTGTCTGTGCTGATTTTCTCTGTGTGGGAGTCAGTGATAGACACTTGTTGGTTGTTAATAACACCTCCTCCTCCACAGACAGAGCAGGCCTGACAGAAGAGTGTGTCACGTTCATCACAGGATTAAGATGTTTAACAATGAACCGGCCGGGAGAATGAAGACAAGTCATGATGCAGTAATAATTACACAGAAATAGAATGCTATTGTCCGATCTGACAGAATTAATAATAGACAAAGTGACAATCTGTGAGATATTGGCCAGTATTACATTATTGTCAACGCAATGGCTAATATTAGGATTTTACAAAAGACAGTCCATCTGCTTCTTTTCTTATCATTTATAATACTAATACTGCACTTAAACAGTCTTTGTATTTAAGAGTATTCAGCTTTTTTTTATTGAAAAGACACTACCTGACTTCCTTACCTATTTCATTCATTCATTCATTGACAAATAGCATCGCTTTTCAGAAATTCTTGCAGCAATGAAAATGCAAACATTCTCCCTTTCAAAATGAAAATGTGCTCATGGACTTAAATGTAAAGCCTTAAGCTACCCCAGATTTCATTAGTTAAACCTGACTTTGTTGCAGTTGCTTATTCAATTTTTTGTCTTCATTCTTGAAGGACCTGGAGATGCAATCACTTTTGAGAAATTGAATCTACTTAAATATCTTAACTTCTGTTCTCTTTCTTTCATTGCCTGTTGGCCAGGGCTCCAAGGAGATCTGTGAATCTCAATGGGGCTTTTCTGGTTAAAGAATGGTTAAATGAAATAAAAATAAAAGATAAAAATATAATTTTATAACTAGAATAACTTTTCAGAAATTCTTGCCCCCATAAAAATACATTCTCCCTTTTAAAACTATTAAATATACTTAGTCAAGGTCTTAAGATACCCCAGATTTTTTTGTTAAACCTGACTGTGTAGCTAAGACTGTTGCTTATCCATTTATTTATGAATAGCAACACTTTTCAGTTCTTTTAAAATGAACAAATCTACTTTGTCATATATAGACTTACACTTAAACAGATTTTCTTAATTCATCTAACATATATTTTTTTCTGCTACTATTTTTACTAAAAAGGAAACTAGATTAAGTGACATTAACAAGTTTCGTGCTTACCCTAAACTTCTAGGTCTGAGTTTAGAGTTAGACCATGTCATCCCACAATTCTCTTTTTCTGCAAAATTCTTTCCTTCCTACTTCTCTCTTTGAGTTTTTTTTTTTGTATGTACAATTTTGATAACCCTATGGTAATTCAAGTTTGAAAAATGTCAGTTAAATCTATTTTTTCCGCTCTTTTGTGGTGGAGCCAGTCCTGCAATTGCTATCTTTCCATTTGGACTTCCCGCCACCATTACTTGGACTCAACCAATGAAAGTATCCCTGATCAGAATGGGACCGTCCCTTTTGTTCTGAGCATGCGATTGGTCAAAAAAATGCAGTCCCTGCTCTTGTTCCTCCTCTGTCAAAAAAACACTTATACTGGAGCCCAGATAAGTTCTCAGAGTCTCATTTTTTCAGAGATGACTTCTGTGCTATTGACTAAATTATTATTTTTTTTTCAAATAAGGGAAAGGGTTGTGAGTTTTGTAGTCCAATTTGCACCTCATCGAAGCCTCTGACTACAAAATAAAAAGACAATAGTTTTAAATAAGTATAGGGCATACTTTGCTTAAGGATTGAGACAGTTGTAGCTTAAATCTTTTCCACGCTCAACTGGCCCAGCATCTTACAATAGTCTGGCATCACCTCCAGTCACAACCTACTGGACCGAAAACCATCCCAGATTCTGCCTCCACTTGTCTTTTACATTTAAATTCTACTCCTTACAAACTGCACAGTACAGATATGCCGGTGCCATGTCGGGACAGGGATGACAAGACCCTAAGGTTTGCCATGCTATTCCAAATATATATATATATATTATATCCTTTCCTATTCATTCAAATGGAGCAGACAGAGCAATGAATTTACCATACCACGATATCCACGCCGCTATTATTAAACCTGACCTTTGCTGACACGCTGCTGATGAACCAAAAATTTAATAGCGAGGCCCTAAGGCGTGTAAGCAAAGATGACAAACCGTGAACTAGGCGCGAGCGTAGTTGCACAAGTATGTTTCCGCTTGGTTTCTCTCAATGGACACTGGATTATTCGGCTAGCGCTGGTGACAAACTGGAACCTTAAAGGGCTAACAACATATGGAGCAAGGGATTATGGGATTACCTAATTAACAAGGTGACCCGGAGAGCGGCTGATCTGCAAAATGTCCCCATTGAAAGCAGATACAATGCTAATTTTGGACATGTAAAGGGTATACGGGAAATGTTTTGGTGAAGTGAAGTGGATTGATGCATGATTGGAGGCTTTAATGAGAAGAATAGGGCTTCAGTGGCGGATATCTGGACTTGAGTGATCTTTTGCAGTTAGTTATGTGTCAGCAAGGCCTTCATTAATTGTAATTATCCTGACAGAAAGTGCGCCGCTAGCACAAACACACTAGCCCGGTCAGCTCTGAGCTCCAGACAACACAAGACTAGAGGTGATGTGGAGACAGGCTACAAATCCAAAGAGTGGACACGGCTTAGAATGAGTAGCCTAGTGGTCGCAATAATCAATGGCAAAGCATCTATTTTCTATCAACAAATTTTGGGGGATTTTGGACCATCCTCTTTTTGCACAGATCTCCAGGTCCTTGCCAACCATTTCATTATACAGATCACAATCAAGAGATGGAGTAGTTAATTTGATTAATTTGCGTTTTTTTTTGTTTTGTTTTTTTGGACAATATCTAAAGAGGCTCTACATGTATAATCAACTTCAGCGGCATAGTGTCCTCCAACAGCTGCAGTTCTTCACAGTGTTGTGGCTAATGCTACTGCTAGCGCCCAGAGCAGCTTAAATACTGACTGTGAAAACTCTGCAGACCCTAAAAACACTTACAATGGCAGAGAAAGAAGACATTTTCCTTCTGTAATACCTTTGTTTTATGGCAGCAGTTTGGCAAAGACAAACTAGTGATAATTAGCCATTCACCCTACTTATTATCTTTTAACAGTATACAGGTGTGTATAAATGATAACAGACCTGGCCTTTAGAAGCAGAGAGGGCTTCAACTAAATACATTTATCTCTACACTGATGTCACTGTGAGAGTAATGCACACTGCTACTGCTTTGCTGCTGTTTTGTACAGGCATTTAGCATATTCACTTTGCTGTATGTTATTTTTGTTTTGTAAGACACCAACCTTTTTCTAGCAGAGCTTTGTTGTCTATTGAGTTAATAAAAAAATGAAATAAAGTCCCAAAGGTTGACAGAGAGTCATGTGTACTCCACTCAGATAATAGTATCTTACAGCATCGTACCTAGATATATTTCATTCCCATCACACACTCACACCAATAACATATTCTATACCTCTTCTCATAAATTGCCAAACAATTCCTATGCATGAATTTATTTCACCAACTGGGACTCAGTATGAAATTATTGCATCTGGTCACAGGTGATTACTGCTGTGTATAAACATAAATAAAAAGATGAATGTGTCTAAAAACAGAATAATGATAACTTTATGGACACCAGTACATGTCCAACTGTATGTCAAAGCCAGCTACCAACAGTCGAAAGCAGCCATTCCCAAAGTCAAGAGTATCGTGGCCCCCTTAAAAAATCAGAAAATCCCATGCGGACCCCCAAAAATAAAATTTCACTCTATTTAAAAGACTATGTTTTTGTTTTTGTTTTGTTTTTTCCATAGATTTCTATTAAATAAACAGTTAACACCTTCAAATAAGAATAACTCCTGCTATTATGCAAACATTTCTTCAACATTTATAAGCAACATTGAATTATAATGTTTGTTTAATTCTTTAGGAATCAGCTCATGTAAATCATTGCACAATTAAAAACATCAGTGGTAATTCAGAATCTAAAAACTATTCCAAACTACTTAATTTATTGTAATAATTGTTAATTACATGTTTATTAATGTTTTTTTGTTTTTTTTACCTCTTCTTAGTTGAGAGTTATTCTAAAGTGTTTCCATAAAAACACAGACTGTTGGCTAAAATAGCTTCAAAGTAGTATTTTAAGCAATTATATAACTACTCAATTTCTTTTTATGTAATGTAGACAACCTCTGGGCGGACCCCTACAGTACCCCACCAGGGGGCCGTGAACCCCACTTTGCAAACCACTGGGCTAAAGATTATACAAGTAAGTTGTAGGCCACCATCTCACCATGGGCCAATGCAGCATCAGTGTTGTTATATGAATATTGAAAAGTGAGCCTGTTTTGTCTCCACAGCTGCAATGTCTCTGCAGCAGAACACACTGAAAAACACATAAAGCTACTGCTCTGCTCTGCTTACACATAAGGGCATTTTTACAACTTGTTTGCACTGTTGGTAAATATTTAGTGTGCCCTGCAAATACTGATTAATATTTTACATTCCAGCTCTGTATTGGAATGGTAAAATTTTTAAAAAAGCAATAGAAAAGTGGTAGAGCCGTTCACCCACTAACTAGGTTGGTGGTTCAAACCCAAATGTGTGTGTTCGTAGAGGCCGTTGGGGTGGTTTGGCTGCCCTGTCCCTGTCAATCTGCCGCAGGGAACCTATGGCTATGGAGGTAGCTTACCACCAATGTGTGAAAGTGGAGTGACTGAATAATGGATCAATGAGTAGCTTAGGCAAGCACAGAGCAATATAAATCAAATCCATTATCATTATTATTATGTTATGGGCTAATTATTATAGCTGAGTATCAAATATGTAACTTTATGAAAAAACACATAGCCTATAGCATTGTTGCTTTTCACACCAAGTAGCATCCCATAAAATATTTAGCTTTCCAAGTACTATCGTTAAATGACTAAAATAAGTCAAAATCCTGACTAAATAGGGGTCTGACAATATAACACAGCGCTAAACCAAGACAAAACCAGGTCTACACCAAGACTAAACGGGGTCAAATCCAGAACAAATTCATGAATCAGCCAGAATCAAACCAGAATTAAACTAGGACTAAACCAGGTCAAAACCAGGACTTGCCCTAATAAACGCAGGACTAAAACAGCAATAAAACCAGGTCTAAATTAAAGTAAATTAGAATTGCAAACGTCTCCTGCGTACCACTAGTGATCCCTGTACCACAGTTTGAGAACCACTAGAGTATAGCATGTTATAGCCATTTAATACCTACTATTAGGTCAAGATGGCATTAACATAAGCTAATACCTTTTATGGAAAGTATGTTATTGTATTTTACTATTTAAAACATGTATTTATTTACATATATCCTGTTATTAGTGTACAGTGTGCCATAATTTATTGTTATTACCAGAGTGACAAGTGTATCTATCAAATGAATTAAATGTCACCAATAAAATAGATTTTGTTAAGTACAAATGCGAGTGGTGACTTGAACACCTCGAGACAAACACAAGCCTCAGGTGAGTACATAAACGTACATCTCCAATATTTAAAGAAACTCGCGGCAGTCACACCGTGCCAAATGAACCAAAAAGTACACTATCTATTTAATCTTACCACGTGGGAAAGGGTTGGGCTGCACCACGTGAAGAAAGGTGTGCACCATCTCAAACAGAATCCCGATAGGTCCTGGTTCGTAATGGGCCAGAGTCTCGTAAACTCCCGCGGGCACGTAGCCGAAATCCAACTTTTCCGGCGGTGGAAGTCTCTTGAAGTCCGTGTCCTGCCGAAGCTCCGCGTGAACAAGTCCCCAGAACAGGACTGTCACCCCTAACCTCCACATAGTGTCCATTTAGCCCCAAATGTGCGTAAAACTAGACTGACAGCCAAAGAAATACGCAATGGCTGGATGTTCTTCTTCGTAGGAATTAAGGGTAATGTGGATGTTGGGATGTGAAGTCTCGTTACGTGGTGCTGCCCGCGGAGACCCTCACCTTGAGCATCGTTTCTCCCGCGGTCAAAGCCTTCCCCCCCAAAAAAAGCCCCGCCAATGTGATGTGGATCCTCGCCGGTCGCTCCGCGCCGCTGTTCGCTGTCCCACACGGAGCAGATGGGATGGGGAGTGTGCGCTTGTCCGCTTCACTCCAGTGTCTGACACTGTGCGCCACGGGACCGCGCAGCGTCACTATAGGAGAGAGCCGGGAGCGCGCAGGAGAGAGGGTCCGTGGGGAAGTGCTCCTCCTGCTGGACACTGCGCAACAAGGTAACGCAGCAAGTTTGAATTTTTTTTTTTTTTTTTTTTTTTTGCGTGCGTGCGTGTGTGTTGTATAAATGGGGAGTAAATAAAGGTCATTATAATTTTGGAGGAAAAATGTTTATACTAATATACTAAATGTGGCATGTTTATAATTCATACTCTGCGCCTCTGAAAATAAAGCTGTGCTACAGAGATACAAGATTATTTCATCTTTATCTGGATACTATAGCACAAATTGCAACTGTCTTTTTCCATAACATATCGAACTGTAATTAGGATAATGTAAAAAACCTATAGACTATTACAACTATACATAATTATAAATCATTTTAATGTTCTATTTGTTAGAAACACACTTCTATTTTCCAGTTGTCCAATGTATAAGTTGTTGGTATGGTAATTCCATTTGTCTGCTTAGGTAAACTGTATTTAAATAAGCCTTGTCCTTTTTAAGTTTTATTTATTTATTTATTTGCTTATTTATTTATTACTTCATAGAAATCATAGAAATAGTATATGGTGATATTTTTTCTACTTTTTTTGCATACATCTTTCTTAAATTGTTCCCTGATCATAAATACCAAATATTTAACTATTTTCAGAATTTTAAACCTTTTTATGCCAGTGTATGTAATAGCGTCTCAATTTTTTGGGCAAAAAACAGACACAAAAAATGTAATATTTTCAATATTCTCAATGCAAAGTGGATTTGTATAGTGGCCCCTTACACAAATCCATGGGGGGATTATTACATCCTTGGGTTTGTCAAAGGTTACACTAATTTAGATGAATCTGGGATTTTTTTTATTTTTATTTTTTTTTTACAAAAAGTTAGAACCAGGTTTAATGGGAGTTGGTTTTTAGATTGTACAGCACAGGGAAAAAAAAAAAAAAATCCCTAGTGGCATTAAAAGGGTTAAAATTCAGAAACTAATTAAATATTTGGTATTTATAATCAGGGCACAAGTTGATTAAAAGATTTATGCAAAAGAAAAGTAGAAAAATATGAATGTATACTTTTTTATTTTTATTTTTTTAAATGATATTTAGTGACTTGTCACTTTTTAACATAACTTTTTAAATTGGGGTATAAGGGATAGCCACAAGGCTCTGTGTAGTTTATCTGTAAAATAATAAATAAATAAATAAATAAAAAGAAATACAAAATCAATTTCATACAGTAGATCTATTCAAGAATAATGAATACAAAAGTGAAGATAATATAATCAAAATAAATAAATTTATTAAAAATGCTGTAAATTAATGAACTTGGCCACAGGTAAAACATAATGATGGTTCCATTATGATAAAGTGTATTGCTCTGGGTCTCTGAAGAAATATGTTTGACTTTATTATTTTCCATTTTTAAGGCAGACTGGCCAGCAATCTTTTATCCTATTAATTTACAAAATGAAAAGTCTAAATCAATGGCTTGACAAGCTTTAGCCTTCACAACAGCATCAGCTCCTCTAGGTACCCTGCCAGTTTTGTGTAAAAGGGTATTTAATATTTATGTTCCTCCACCTATTCCCCTGAGGCTTCATGGGAAGATGGAGTGTATCTCAGCTATGGGCTTGAGGTGGAGTACACTCTGAGCAAAAAGAGTGTGCTGACAGTCTATTGTGAAGAATCAATTAGCTTCACAACTATTGCAAAGAAGCATAGTTACAAACCACTGAAGCTTTAAGCAATATAAGTAAAATAGTTTTTGCTTACAGTCCATTACATAACCCGCCAGTGAGTCTGTAACAGGCAAGTCTCTGTCCTCATGACCTCTGACCTCTATTCCACCCTGAGGGCAGACAGGGGATACCTGCGCCGCGGCCCAGTGGAGTGTTCTGATTGGTCGAGCAGAAGTCAGGTGGGCATTTCCCCTCTCACACTGTAAAACAAAGGGGGTTCTGTGTTATCCCAGGAGCAGATGGGGGCCCCCCAGCTCCAGCACACAGGGCCCCCTCTGTGTGGCAGCCTTTGATCAGTCTTCGTATGGGACCTTTTTCTTTGGAGTCTGACACGCTCTGGGGCTGATGGGACGTCCTGGGTCTATAGATACGCTATCATTTATTGCAGTGAAAGGACGCTGAAATGTCACTGCTTCAAAAGGTGCTTTCATTTATAATTTGTGTTTTATTTTGACATTTACTTTCAATTACTACACTATGTTGTTGAACGAACTTTGGCTTTTAGATCGCACATGTTGGCAGTGGCATATTTCAATGGAATTTTACTTTTTACAGCAGGGCTTTTGTACCCAGCAGGTTAACATAGCAAGTTTATTAAAAAAATAGCAGTTTAACATTGGATTTGACAGCTCTTGACCCATTAGCATATTAGCACACAATTTTGAAAACACACACAAAAAAACAGAAATGCACACAAATTTAAAAATGCACACACAAATGTAAAAATATGCACACAAATTTTGAAACGTACACAAATTTGAAAACACGTGCACAAATTTAAAAACATGCACACAAATTTGAAAACATGCACAGAAATTTTGAAACATGCACATATTCAAAATGCTCACAAATATAAAATGCGCACACAAGTTTGAAAACACACACACAAACTGTAGAAACACTACAGCAAAAACTAAGGGTGCACTCACACCAGGCCAATCGAACCGTGCCCAAGTCCGGAACGCCCCTAAAGCACGGCACGGTTGCCTAATGTGATGACCTGCGCTCACCTTTCTGAAGAAGAGAACAGACATCGGCAGTAGTTCTGAAGCCTCTCTCATGGTCTGCGGAGCCTTCGCTGCTCCTCGTATGTGGCTTATTCCAAAACATGAGACAGAAGACCGCGTCTCACGAACGAGACTTAACAAAATAGGACAGATACTTCATGCCGCTGGTAAAAACAAAAACAAAACAAACAAACAAAAAACTTCATGCCGCTGGTCTCATGTTTTCCACTACACTGGTTTAGTGTTAGCGGCTCGCTCGCCTTGTAAACAAACCGCGCACCACGATGACGTAGCAGTCTGTCTCCCTCAGAGCTGATGACGTAACCGGGCCGCAGCACAGATCGTTTGTGCAGGTGTGAGTGCGGGCCGGCGGGGGACGCAGACCCCTCCCCAATCGTACCTGGACACAGCACGGTTCGAATGGCCCTAGTGTGAGTGCGCCCTAAAACACTACAGCAAATGAGATGGAAAAGGGCAGAACCTTGACTGTATTGGCTATGTCTGCTTTGTATTATTTATGGTCCAAATCATTTTTTCCCTCATTAGTATCAATTCAATAAAAATTCAATAAAAAACAATGGCAGATACAGAACAAATAAAAACAAATATCTATGTAAATAGATAAAATATATTCAATACCCCAATGTCACCTGTTTTAACAAATCATGGGAGAAAGTTTCATGGATTATCACACTTAAAAAAAAGCAATGATTCAATTTCAAATTATTACAAACGCCAAAGGAATATAAATGTAAGTAAAAAAAACAACAACCTAATAATAATGCAATGATTATTTATTATATTACTGTACAATTCATCAGTATAGTCAGGTCATAATAATGTGCAATTTTTATGTATATTGCACCTTTTGATTTTGATAAACACACACATTATTTTCTTTCTGCACTTTATTCTGTTTTAAGAGCTGCCATGGTTGTTATTGCACTTTATCATTGTATTAGCGCCTATTTTGACGTCATCTTACTTCCCAAACTGTAGACTACTATGCAAAACCCAAAAATGTGACACATACATACATTTTAATAATTTTTATATCCATATATTTCTGTATGCAGTACCACTACTAATACACTATTAATATTTTTTTTTTATAAATTAAAAATACAGAAATTTTAGGAATGTAAGAATGAACTTGACTGCACAAACATGTTCAGTGGTTACAATCATGACCACACCAAGCCAAATCTACCCCAAGCAACCCAAGGGTCCTGACCCAGTGTTTGAGAACCCCTGATCTTGAACGAACATTGGACAGATTACAAGTTGTAGTAGTGAAGACAACTTTTGTGATGCTGGTTGTTTCAGAGCTGAAGCCTGTCTCGGTCTGGATCATAAGGAGCTTATAGGTACCTAAGCATGTCTGTGGATTTCCTCAGTACAGGTACTGCTCCGGGACAGGTGAGGTCAGCGCCGCCTAAACCCTACACAGGCTTAACAGTGCAGTCCACATAACACCAGCTTATCAATGTCATCCTGCAGAAATCTGTGTTTGGTCCCGTTTACCCAGGGTCCACTGCAGGGGTCGGGCCCCTCAAAAAGCCTGAAATATGACTGAGAAATACTGATCAAGTTAACATGGGGGCCCACCAGGATGGTTCATACACAGGGCCAGAATTTTGTGTTACACCCCTGGCCAGTTCCATTTAAGTCAGAAACTGAGCAGGCATTGACAAACTATTGTGGTCTGATACATTTCTGTAAATTCTTGTCCAGCAAAACATTAAAATAGAGAAACGTATCTTTAGCTTTAGCTTATATACTAGCCTATTTAAAGACGCTAGTTGCTACGCTAAACAAAATGACTGAATGTTAATATGCTCGCTAATGTTTTCCAAAACCATACCAACATACCAAAACCATCTTAATTATTCATGATTTATGGAACTTTGTGGCTAAAGCTGAATCCTCCAAAGAAAATGTATTTGTGGTCTGTTTAGTTTATGGCACCATTCTTTAGAACACAGCCATTCTGTTTACAAACACTACAAAGGTCTATTTCCATCAAAATCAATCTATAACTGCATAGGCTTCATATAATGTTTTTTTTTTCTATTTAGTTGCATGTGATTGGTTACATATTCAGAGGTAGTTAACCCTTGCAATAGTAATAATTGTCCTCCATGCTAATACAAATCAGTGAAGGAAGAATTAGAATGGAAAGTACAAATTAAATCTATTATTACTTGAAAAAAATTTACTAACAACTAACCTGTGTACATAAAAATTAAAATAAAATAAGTTTGGTTGTGCAATCATCATCATCAGCTTTTGGAACAGACGGCAGCTATCAAAACAATTTGTAAACTTCAATCCAATCATCTTGCATCAAAAGACCTTTAGTTGCCTTGGAAACTTTGTGGACACAAAATGGACAAAACCAGGTTTTCTAGTTGGCTCAATTAAATATAAGTTTCCATTATTTAACAATATACTGAGTTTGGTCGTGGGGTGAGTGGCTTTTGGGGAAATCTAGAGTATTTTCATCAACACACACACACACACAAGACATTTAACAAACCAACTTTAATTAATCCAAAAGATTATTTTACACAATATCAATGTGGTAATTAAATACATCTAAACCAAACTGATAGAAAGCAGGCAGTGTGTTGGACCAAGAACACTTCTAATTCACTTCAGTCAATAAAACTAGACTGAGATCCAGGCAGATCAAATGAAGCATTTAATAAAATCACATGAAACCATGGTCAGATTTCTTATGCAAATATCATCTCACACCCACAGCTTTAAAAATAGAACCATATCTTCTATCACAACTGGAATAACACTGAGAGACTTTTCATGAATGTAGATACAATATCATGTACATCCATTTCCCATCTGGAGATCAACTTTACATTACAACACAAAATAAATATTTTGATTTAAATTAATTAATGATAGAAACCGTACCATACAATTAAATACATTTCGGTCAAAATATAAGTTTTGCAACAGTGTGCAGTCTGAAGTTTTATTTATTTTTTTATAGATCTTTATTGTAGCTATAGTATGGAAGAGGACTAGGCCACTGTAAACACCTTTTTTTGAGTAATTAATTAAAGTCTGGATGTTGATAAAAGTTTAAATGTGTGAGAATTATGTTTGGAATTCTGACTTTGTGATTACTGTATGTTTGGAACATACAGCAATCTCTTTAAGCAAGAATTCAAAGACACTGCAAAATTAAGAAAATATTTTAAATCTAATTCATAGTTCTGAAAATGCCTGAAATTAAAGAAAAAAATGTATTTGATAGATTTTTATAATTTTCAATCTAAAAAATTTGATCTTTTTTCCCATGACTTTTCCCAAACCAAGTTAATTTTTTCCCCTCAGAATTCAGACTTTAATCCCAGAAATCTCAGTCCCGCAACCATTTCTTACAGTGACCCCAATGCTCTAGTATGGTATAGAAAAACTAACCCTAACTGTGACCTTAATAATTAATATTCATCTATTTTGGTGAATTGTTGGTAAACACAAATGAAACATTTGGCATTACAGCAACCATAACTTATGGTGTTGCAAAATACTGTGTAAAACTAATGTAAATGTAAAAAATGGCTACAAAAGCCAAGTAAAGGATATTATTATTCAGAAATACATGTGCTAAAGGCATTCTGTTGAAGATATATTGCTACTATTATCTTAACATGTAAACATTAAATGAGATATTGAAATGTAAGACAATATGGCCCTTCAGTGCAAACAAGTAATGAAGATGAAGTATGGATACAATCGTTTTGTGACGATGACTGAGAGGCTGCTACTGGCACATTCTACAAGGCTGTGAATGTTTATCTGTAAAATGGTCCTCGTAAACAATATCTGTCATAGTTCAAAGCACTGAATGGCATTATCTCTTGGCTGCACGCACAAAGACTTCTTCAAGATTAAAATGTAATCTTCAATGCACTGACTTGCATTAGAATGCAGTTGTTTGAAAGTTAGAGAGAAGCATCAAAATGTCAAAAGTGTTAGATAAAAAATGTCAAATTATGTAGAAGTTTGAAGTGGCAGGAATTCAAAATTATGGTAATCCTAAAAGCCAAACTGAGAAAGCAAGATGTTAATTCCTCTGACAACAGTTGTTTCCTAAGTTGACGCAACAAAATTCGATCAATCATATTTTTAAATAAATTTAGATGCAGAAACTCGGTAAAAGCTAAGGTGGAAGAATATATTCCAAAATTTATTGTTGTTGCAATATGAGCAAACATAATATTAGTGCTGTGATAAACTGTTAATGTTATCACTGAATTCAGTTTGTTTATTGCATATTGCATGTTCTTTTAATTTGATTGATTTCATTTGCTTTTGAGGGTGGAGTTTCTTTTCTTCTTACAATAAGATTTTTTTTAAAATAAATTTAGATTACAATGGCACATATATAGATTGTCTTGTCACTAGAAACTAGTGCTGCCTAAGGTATTTCAAATTCATTGTTAATGCAATAATATATTCTATCCTCTCTACTTGTATTTGTCCAACTAGAGCTGTTAGTCATGTTTGAATTCCACAAATCATATTGTTGTCCCCACTGTTTAGCATTCACAGAGACAAAATAAGAAATGATTTTTGGACTTTGGAACAAACTTGGCAGGCACAGCTAAATTTATATTTGTTACTTCTGAAAGCTGAAATATCAAAGCTATGTATTTTTCTCACAATAATGAATCCCTAGACTACAAACTTCTGCATTGCAACTGTATGTAATAACAAACTTCACAGCAATTCTTTAAATAACTTTGGCTTGCAATGGCACTACTCCCAAAAAAATTGTAGCAACAAAAAAAAATCAGGCTATTAATCTTGTTGAAATGTGAGAAGATGAGTTGTCAGGTGGTAACTTTTAATTGGCGGAAGCTGAAGTTTTCCGGCTGTTGCACTAATGATGACACGTCCCAGTGCTGATCGTACAGGAGGTGCTTGTGTGCGCTCACAATCACACAATATTTCTCACACATCACTTTCACAAACACTTAGCCCTTTTTACACAGCTGCTTTTTTTCTGGTGTGGGATATTTTGGTCTTTTCTCAACTTTACCTTTTTGGAATGGGAAAGTTGTTTTGTTTGTTACCTGTAAATTTAGTAGCAACAGGGGTGCAATGGAGGTGAGATGATGCAAGTGTAAACTGCTCTTATTGGCATTATGGAGAAGGAATATGTATTCAATATGGTATAGGAATGAAAACTTAAATATGGCGTGAATAAGCCATGCCAAGTTTTGTTGCACTGTTAAAAAACAACTTTAAATCACATTATTTTCACTCCATTATGCTATGAGCTTCACATTTAGATTTTTTTTTTCTGAAAGACTGCCAACGTGAGGAGTGGTCCCAACTTTAAATGTCCCCTATTAAGATAAATCAAGTTGTCTGAGCTTTTAAAAAAAAAAAACGTGCATTTTTTTGTTTGAGTAATAATATAGGACCTTTACACAAAACCTTTGCATATTAGTGATAAAGCCGTAAGCTTTTTGGTTTGTGAGAGATGTACTGTATGTAACATCCGGCAATAGCTTATCTTTTGCAAAACCACAAAATAAATATTAGTCTTCCTGCAATAATGACAACATAATCTACTTCATTAGTTATGTATATAATGTCATATATCTTAGAGTGAACAGTGTTGGGTCAGAAACATGGGACTATACTCTGTGTGCAACCCCTTTGCAGCTCAAATAAGCAACTAGTGATAGACTAAACATGGAAGTTGGAACAAAAAAGTATTCCATAATAAAGACTAGAAAAATGCTTACATCTTCATTAAGAAGCTGGTCACTTTTATGCCAAAATATGGCACAGAAAAACAGTGTCTGGAGCATAAAGCTAATGGAGATGCAATATTGGTCCAAGTATTTCTCATCAATATCATGGGAAACAGAATGAATGAAATTGCTGGTCCAAAATACCATGAATAAGCCACAACCTCATGTGTAAAAAAGGGCTTCGAACGCACACCATTCAATCCTAAACTCACACACTTCTGTCTCCCACAATTCAGTTTTCTACCATCAACAGCAGAATTGTCAAAAAACTCACAATAACTTATAATATTGCCAAGTCAATAAATACTGTGTTTAGCTGCTGCTGGCTGGGAGCGCTAGTCTTTCCTGAGTGGATAGGAGCTACTTTAGCTTTAGCCGCTGTTCAGTCGATGCGGTTGCCACAGATCGTGAAGCGGTCGATCTCCAGTAGGTCTTTTTTGGGAGTCCTTGGTTTGAGTTCTGAGTTTGCTGCTGGTTCTCCCTCCTCCTCCTTAGACAGTGAGGGTATGGGCTGCTCTGGCTCTGGTGGGGGGGTAGTAGGCCGTGGGCTCTGGGACACAGTAGCGGAGCAGATCTCGATGGGGGGAGAGGGGAACAGGTTAGTCCTGGGGGTGGGCTGTGAGGAGATGGGGACTGGAGGCTGTGTGCGGCACGGTGTAGCGGGGATCTGCTCCTCCACTGACTCAGCTGGGAAGGACAGAAGACAGAACAATACAAAGTTAAACATGAACGTGTACTTACTAACTTTTGCATATAATTTAACTTTTCAATTTACAACCTGTCTTCACCAAGGTTAAAGGTAATGTAAGCAGCATGCGCTCATACTGGTTTTAAAACAGTATTGCAGTCTAAATCAGTCTGTGGGCTGCAAGTTTTTCTGCTTTAATGATTGGACGATCGGCAAAGCAGTTTTAGAACCAAAGCAAAAAATGTAAATAAAAACAACTTGGCCTGGATCTGTCCTATGCAAACAAATATGGTTAAAAGTAGGCATCCAACCAACAGCTTTACTTTCACAGTGTATTGCTAATTTTGTATTGTTAATGTGCACTGATAATGCACTACAAACCTAACTGACAATTCTGATATGTCTGACTCCGGCTCCAGTGTTAGTTCAGCCAGATGCTGCCCCACACCAGCAGACTGCTCAGCTTCTCTTACTGTTTTAGCAAATCTTTCCAGCCAAGCAGCCACTGGATTTAGGCCAATTGTTATTATCCACCTCCACTCCATTGTCTCACTTTGTTGTTTCAGTGTTATCTAGACCATTGTTGTTTTATGTCACCAATTTGTTTTGTTATTAAACCAGGAAGTCCCACTGAGATTCAGAATCTATTTTACAAGAGAGACGAGACAGAGCCAGCCAATACAATCATCAAAACAACAAACACAGCAAGACTAAGCAAGATAAACACATTGAGAAATTAGAACTATTTAAAATAATGCACTTAAAACCCATAAAAACTCGACCCACACAGAGGACTGACTTGGCTGCCATCTTGGATAGTAATGCATTGTTATCTATGAGGGTCTTATCACTGCTATTACTGCCTTATTAGACTGTAAATCAATATTGGAAAGTGTTCCAGAAATGACTTAGGAGCATAATGTTAAAAATATTGTAGTTATTTTTGATTGAGTGGTTCTAACTAACGTTGATTTTAATATTTTATTTACCAGGCACACTAACGTATTCATTGTGCTGCTGACTGGAAAGGTTTGTTGCAAATACTGTATATTATTGTCAAACCACCCAATAGTACTTCTAAAATGCAAAAAACTTTTAGAAAACCAACACTGTTATAGTCTATATATTGAACACAGTAAAACCCACAGTATAATTTAAGAGAAAATACTATGCAACCCTATAAACTTCAGTGTCAGTGTATCTCCAATAGCAAACGCAATCAAACAGAATAATTCATATCAGAAGCATTTGAGAGTGTTATATGAACTAGTGCATCCTTGGAGACGACCACTGTCCTTGAGGCAATACAATCATCTAATCCTTTTATTTATTTTATTTATTTCTAACTGCAGACTGACTGGGATGTATATGATTCCATCTGACTAAGGCGCTGAAATGAATTCATATGTGTGAGCTTTATACATTTAGTGCAGCCTGAATAATTCAGTTTTATGTAACTATGAAAAAAATGAAAAGGGTTATGTGCTGGGTTAGTTCTGGACTAGACCTGTTTTAGTCCTAGATTACTCCAGATTTAGTCCCGTTTTGGTTTAGTCTGGCATTGTCCTGTTTTAGCCTCTGTTTTCTCCTTACTTAGTAATCCTCATTTTAGTCCTAGAAAGACAGTACTTGGAAAGACAAATGTTTTCTGAGAAGTACTTGGTGTAAAAAGTTTGAAAACCACTGAGCTGCGGTTATGTTTTACCATTGCTACCATTATGGTTATTATTGTATACAATGTTGTTTAGCCTTTTCCATTTGGGGAACACCCTGGATAATGGCTAGGTAGTTGCAGGGCAGATGTTGTTATTATCCTCGTAGATCAAGGCCCTGTACTAAAGGTTCAGTCCGGATATGTCTCTCCTCCCAGAAAACAAACATAGGTTGCTCTGGATAAACAGTATCAAACAGTAACACAGAGACACATCAGAGACAGCTGGCGTATAAATACTAGCACAAACGTTCATGCAAAATAAACACATCACCATAGACAGCACATAGCCTACGCCAGTGGTTGTCAAACCGTGGTACAGGTATCACTGGTGGTACACTGACGTCTTCTAGTGAAACTCAGGAGTTTTTGTAGTTCAAGTCCTGATGTAGTTTACCATTTTATTATTAGGCCTATTATTTATTTATTGTCCCGGTTTAGTCCTGGTTTAGTCCTGGTTTAGACCTAGCTTAGACCTGGTTTAGACCTGGTTTAGTCCTGATTTAGTCCTGGTTTTTACCTGGTTTAGTCCTGGTTTTGTCCTGGTTTAGTCCTGGGTTAATAAAGCATTTTTCTGCGTTAATCCCCATTTTAAGCCTTGGTTTAGACCAAGTTTAGTCCTGATTTAGTCCTGGTTTAGACCTGGTTTAGACCTGGTTTGGACCTCGTTAAGTCCTGGATAAGTCCTGATTTAGACCTGATTTAGTCCTGGTTTAGACCTGGTTTTGTCCTGGTTTTGACCTGGTTTAGTAAAGCATTTTTCTGTGTTAATCCCCATTTTAAGCCTTGGTTTAGACCTAGTTTAGTCCTGGTTTAGTCCTGGGTTTGTCCTGGGTTTGTCCTGGGTTTGTCCTGGGTTTGTCCTGGTTTAGACCTGGTTTAGACCTGGTTTAGTCTTGATTTAGACCTGATTTAGACCTGATTTAGTCCTGGTTTTGTCCTGGTTTAATAAAGCATTTTTATGCGTTAATCCCCATTTTAAGCCTTGGTTTAGACCTAGTTTAGTCCTGGTTTAGTCCTGGGTTTGTCCTGGTTTAGACCTGGTTTAGACCTGGTTTAGACCTGGTTTAGTCTTGATTTAGACCTGATTTAGACCTGATTTAGTCCTGGTTTTGTCCTGGTTTAATAAAGCATTTTTATGCGTTAATCCCCATTTTAAGCCTTGGTTTAGACCTAACCAGGTAAAATTCTCTATCACAGCTTCATAATACAGGGTCCCATTGTACAGGTGATGAGCTGATGTTACCAAACATTTCAATAAGTGCCTGTCATGTATACTGTTGCAGAGCAGACAGAAAGTCAGATGGGTTCACTAGTTTTGTCTGTGGAACATGTGTAAGCCTTAATCAAACGTATGCACCATATGGCTTGAAATGGCTGAAGCAGAACTGCTTATTACACTCTTCTGCCCCCAAGGCAAAACATGTTGTAAAGGCAGATGGCATGTCTACTGTTATGAGAGTGCACATCATTGTAAAGACAGATGGATAATAATATTGAGCAGCAGGTAAAACTAAAGGTAGAGATCTGTTGTTCAAATGGGAAAAAGTTTGTAAATAACGTAGGTAGAGTGTGCATTGTGGTGCCCCAGATTGAGCAAACTGCAGCAGGGCTGTGCAATTAATCGAATTTTGATTACAATTTCAAGTATTACACTCTACAATTACAAAATTAATGTAATTAAGGAAAATCGATTAATAACACCAACTTTTTGAAGTGAGTTTTGAATGCGCACTCACGCTCTGCCCCTCCCCTCTCAAAGCCAGCACTCTGATAGCTACAAGCTAGGCCACATGTGGAGAGTTGTTAGCAGAAACAGGGCAGAAAGAAAGAAAACAGGAGAAACGCCTGGTTTGCAGAGAAGACAAGACAAATTCTGTTGTTTGTGAGCACTTTGGGTTTGAAGAGGAAGACATTGAGCCAAGACACACTGTGTGCAAGTTGTGCTTTGGGATGGTGGAAACTATTTCTATCCCCTACTGGGCAGGAGAGGATGGTTGTCTAATAATGCGGTGAGTGCAGTGGTTTCATGTTTACTTAATGTTTTGGCTCTGGCTGTAAAGTGTACAAGTTGTGCATGTATGGTTTAGCCTGTGGCGCTTGACTTCATCAGCTACCAATATGCACCTGAGTGCTAATTCTCCAGTTCATGACTAAACCATGCCCCGTGACTGTTTACAGTTGGCTTTTGTTGTTATGGTGTTGGGCTGGTGTGGCTGCGGAGCAGAGCCAATGGTCCATATAGGCAGAGCAATAAAACGGGACTGCGCCTGTCTCCGCCTCAGTGGTCACTGGTCCGCCTCTGTCAACCCATTCAACGCGCCCCTGTGCGGTGGGCTTAAACGTGCATTGTAATATAGTTTAAAGCAGTTGAAAACCGTGTTAAGCTAAATAGATCAACGGGGCATGTGTGCGTCTGTGTGCCGCGGGTCCTAGCGGTGTCTCAGCGGCAAGTCTGCCCAGCCTCAGACTTGAGCACAGAGAAAGTGTGCCGTCTCATCCAGCTTAAACAGCGCTGGTGTTGTGAGCTTTCATGAGACAGAGCTGATAACAGTGTATGTGTTTGCATGTGTGCAGTGAAAGGGCCTCAAATTCAGTTACGAACCTCGTTTAGGACAATAAACAGGTGAACTAACTCCTGTTTGCATCATTATCACTCAAGCCAGATCATGTGGAATAAACTTTGGAAAATGGAACTGACTACCAGGTGTGGGTGCTTCTTATTTTCTATTTTTTTGTCTTAAAACACATAATTTAATGGTGTTAGTTTGTTCCCTCTTAATAATAACAGGGAAAAAAATATTGTCATCAAAATGCATGCACGTTTGTATGATTATCTCACTTATAGCAGAGGCAAACAGATGTAAACAAGAAACTCAGGATTTGTGTGGGATTTGAGCTGCTGTGCAAGGTAATTGCAATTCTTTGATTATTAACTCGTACATAGAGACTGTTTGTCGTACACACTTGCTTGAGGTTAAATTTGCCTCTCCTCCTGACAAGTGCATTCCTCAATAAACTTAAAAAAATCAGACACAAAGTTAGCCAAAAGACAGTCCTTGTTTCTCTTTAAAACATGAATACTATAAAGAAGACATTACTAATAATCCAGCCCAAGTCTAAAGTGATTATTATTGCTGAATATGTTGAAGCAGGCTGCCTTAAGCCTGTGGCAGCTGCCTCTTTGTGAGGAAGCAGATTCATTTGAAATGGGCCTTGGTGAAGCTTTGATGTATGATACGACACGATACACTACACCATAAGGATCTCATGGTTTTACAGCTCCTGCCTCGGCGCAGCAGGTTCCCACTGGGAAACAGATCTGTGGGGATTTGGCTGCGGATGACAGGGAGATACCAACACCTCCCTGTGTTTAGGGTCTGTTTTACCATTTGTGGAGAGATCAAAATAAATATATGAATCTAGCTAAAAGAAGTGCATTATTTATGGTTAAGTTTGCTTTTGTAGTATATGTATAGGTACGTGACATGTGCATCTGTTATATTACATATAGGAGTGTGACTTTAATGAGTTAATTCCAAGTAATTAATTACAGAAAAATTAACACATTAAAAAACTGACACATTTAATTGCACTTGTCTATGGCAACACGGAACTCTTCTTAGTGAACTAATTTCAGGCACACGGTAACCAGGGCTGGACATCCACACTGACCAAAACACCAAATGTGAGTGGATTTCAGGGCTTTACAACATCTAAATATGCTTCCTCAAGGCACAACTCATTGTATCTCTGAATGTTCTCACAGCTGACTGACTCACTCACACTCAAAGCAGACAGAAGCTCCAGAGTCTCCAGGCGAAAAGGAGAGAGGAGACAGATTCACACCGGGATCAGGTGCGCTTCCCATGCTTCGTGCACTCAGAGGCTCTAAATAAGTTAAGCAAATGACACTTGGCCTTTTCCAGACCATTATCCTTCAATAAATATTTGAAGCTGCATAAGGTAATTTCTTTCAAAACTGGAGAGAACTAATTTTTGTCTCTGTCCTCCGTGAGTGCTAAATGCAAGCTCAAAGTAAACTCTGGAGAGTTATATCTAAAACCTAAACACTTGAATCTGATTGTTATACGCATATGGTCGGAGGACTTGACTTCATTCTATAGACCTGAAAGGCCAACACTTTTGCAAAAGCCCATTACTATGAACATGAATAATTAAATGCTAAAATCACCTAAGAAAGGTTTTACTGAGTATAAAACTCTGGATTCAGTGTTGTTCACAGCATTGCCAAAATTGAATTGGCCATTGTTAGTAAAGCAAGATCACTGCTATTTATAATACAAAAACTTAATCTGGTCTAAAAGATTGTTGCACAAATAAACTGGAGACAAAAGATTTTAAGGCAATAGTTTTAAATACATTGTGTTGCGTTACCTGTGGGAGTGGAACATGGGGCCTGCTCAGTTTTGCTTGGAGTCTTTGCTGTTGAAGATGCTGTGGTTGAGGGTTTCTCATACAGTTTGTCTTCCATGTTGGCTCTCTTTATAAGAACACAGGACTTCCCCAGCAGCACAATACTGTTCAGGACTTTGAGTGTAAGGAGCCTAGGAGGAGAGAAGGCTGCCGTTAGAGGATTGTGTGCAATAGAGTTGAAATTAGAATTTTTACTGAAGGTGCAATGAAATATGACAATATTGCAATAACAACAGATACATACTGCATGTGTAATAATATACAGCCCTTATTTTGACTAAGCTAGGAGTAGGTCATGTATAGTGTTTATTATGCATATTTAATCAAGCCTTATTATTTCACTACTTTTTAGTTGCAAGATTTGCCTAACATTTAATTAGTTTTGATGCAACTGGAACAAACAGAGATAATTATTTTTAATGAACATCATGCTGAATAAATATGGTAATGTGTTTAAAGTTACATAATACAAATAATCCTATCTCATAAGCATGTTTTAAAGGCTGAGATGTAAAAAAAAATTTGCATCTTTCTTGCAATGGGCTTGGGTTATAATGAATCTCCAGCTCCATCTGCTTACACTCATCACTGCTCATGTCCCAGCACTGACATAGGATGTTAATGCAGTTGTGGGTTCTGTTTCTATAAGGCCCAGAATGTGACGAGAGGCAGACAGACACTTTTAGGTCTATGGACCACTGCTCGCTGTGACAGGGTGTTCGAGCTCAGAGCGTGTCAACACTGCACAACGTCTGTGGCTCAGGCTGAGGCTATTTTTAAAAATCAGTGCTGGGGAAGGCCGGAGATGGCACTGGAGATGACAATGTTGTATTCTCTACCCCGAGGGAAACTCTTCAATGGTACAAACCCAATGGGATATGGCAAATGAACAAGGCTATCAGCAACTTGGAGAATGTGAGGGACACTGCTAATGCTTATGTAACGTATTCTGGATGCGTGTGTATCCATGCCTCAGTGTGTGAGGGTGCTTTCAAGTGTAAGGAATACAGCATGAAATCAATGTACAGTCGAATTATCTTATTTATCCAAAGACACCCATTTATAGTTGTGGAGCATGAATAGAGGGAAATCGTTTAATCATGTAATAGCCGGTTGTCATGAGAATAATCTGAAACAAGATCTTAACATGTCATCCAAGAATAATTATAGATGACACTTTTCAGCATGTGTAAGCAAGCTTTGGCCAATCATATGCTTGTGCACAGCAACAAGACCACACTATACAAAGAGGCTTGGTTTGTGGTCTATAGCGCTTGTCAATACTAGATATTGGTTTGATGTAAATGCCTATATTTTTATTTTGGTTGTGGTGAAATGGTCCAATTTTACTTTTTAAATCAAAATAAAAGCAGACAGGTGCCACGGTGTAGCCCGCTTAGTGGAGCTGCAGTGAATGTGCACGGCAACTGCAGCCTGCCTCAGCTCTAAACGTCTGCCTGCTCTCTCTCCCCCATGATTTCCATCACCTAAAAATATCGAAAAAAATGAGTAACTAAAAGCAGACAGGTTGCTATGTTGTTGTGGGGTTTGAGATTGGGAGGATGATACACCCACAATAGCTTTAAGATACTTGTATGTTAAAAGAAACCACTAAGACTCATCCCTTTAATAATAGTTACTGTATTTAAATACAGAGTATTAGAGGCCAGGAACTCTTTAAAATTGTGTTATTGTTGGTGATCGTTGTAATGACATAACATGTTTTTTTCTTTGGAATGAAGCCTCTCAGCTGAATAGAAAAAACAAAAATCATCATCATGATTAATGCCAAGCTGCTTTGGAATTACTCCATTTGTTCAGAGGAGCAGTGGGCATATGTTTCTTCCCAAGAGCCACAGCTGAATCCAGGCCTGTTGTGGGGGGCCGGTCCAACACTAGAACCTCACTTGATAATAACTAGAAGCACTCAGAGAGCGCAGACCTCTGTGAAGCCATATGGCCACTCACCTGAGAAAAACCTCTAAAGGCCCGGATCTAGCTCAAGTATTAAAGATACATGAAATCCGTGAACATACTACTGAAAGAGAAAACCCTCACCTTTCATTTGGCGTTATTGCAAGTGTGTAGCTACATTTGTTGCTGTGCATCATCCAATTTCATATGTACCCCCTATATTAAGGAGCTTCTGGATCACCAGAACCAGAATATCAACATTATCTGGGTCAAACTTTGTCAGATTATAACATCTACCATGATGTCATCTTCTAATTATTTGCCATTGATTCTGGGCATTATTTGTTGTCAGAAGCTCTTATGGCACAATTTGCCCCATCTCCCAGAAGTAAAGAATCCTTTAAAAATCCTGGATCCAGATGGTGAGCCGGATCACCCCCAAAATGTAATCACTTGTTCTTTATTCCATTTCTGACATTTCCTGAAAATTTAATCAAAATCCATAATAATAATAATAATAATAATAAATAAATAATTTTATTTATAAGTGCCTTTCGGGACAATACAAGCAAAATACAAATTACAGATAACCCTTGTGTTCAATAACCTTTGTGTGTACATATTTAGAAGTCCAATCCTTGCTGAAAACGCTACATCCTTTTTACTTTGAGATGACACCTTTGTTCGATAGCAACATCACCGCATTTCTAGTGTTTACTCGCCACCAATAAAAGTTTTGCAGGTTGATGATCACCCGTATGTGTAATGTGCACAAGATATATATTTTGGAGAGATTACAGTTTTAACACAAACCTGCAGCAGGCCAGAACAACATTATGTTGTGGAGTTCTTTCAGCCTTTTGTAAATGTTTATAGCCCATAAAAAGTTTGTTATATATAGTACAGCACTTAATGTCTGGAAGTTAACATGCTTACCATTCAATAAAGTTCAAAATATACTTACCCAAGATACAAGAGGAACACACATGTGTACGACAGTGCTCCTTGTACTTTCACTGAACTCATCACCACTCGAATAAGCTGTAAAAACATGATTACACAAGTAAATGAGTGAAAGATTTGTCATATATTTTCGATGTGCTGATGATGAGCACTTGTGTCTCATACCAAAACAGCAGAAGGCAGGGGAATGAAGCCCATCCGTCGAGCTACTGAGTCACTGTAGTCGGTATAAGCCTACACAGAGACAGACCACACTGATTACGTTCAGGACAAATGCACTGATTAGCTGCATAGGCTAACTGTCGCTTATGTAAGAGTGATTATAAACACACACAAAAAAGTCTTACATTTTTCTGTCTACTGCTGAGGAGATCGAAGGCCAAGCTGGCTCTGTATTCACTGTACACCTGGGAAAGACAAGAAAAGTAAATTACTATGGAAACTACAATCTGACTGATCCTAGTGCAGGGGTAACCACAAGCTGCTTGACGACTCATTACACAGTTATTATGATGATGAAGATTATGAAGACTGCGTGGATACTTACATCTGCTGTGATGTCGTTGAACTTGGTAATAAAAGCATGTTTGATGATGTCCACAGCTACCTCAGAGATGATAACCATAAAGACGTCAGGGACCAACACCCACAGGTGATCTGAGAGAACAAAGATGAAGATGCAAAATCCAAACTATTATCATTATTGATTTTTGGTCATTTGAAAATACTAAACTTGGCATGTATTCTGTCATGGAATTCGGATATTATATTTTGAGTATTGCAATAATGATGTGATGTGCGATGCAAGGTTATGGAGCAGACAAAGATTGAACCATAGCAAAACCAAGTCTGAATCTCAATTTGCAAAGTACGCTTGGATTAGGTGTCTGCCGTTCCTGCTGGTAACAGTGGGGAATAGACAGGATAAAATGACTAATTAGCATGGCTATTAGCAACATGACGCTAGGATATATAAATGAGCTGACTACTTCGTACTGACTGCAATTTTAGCTCTGAAATTGTCAGAATGAGTCCAGGGATGGTGTATGGGCTTTAGAATTGTGCAGGAGCACTTCCTGGTTTCATATGTCTACATAGAGTGAGTTAGTGGGTGGGACAAAGTGTTTTCAGCTCTTGAAAAATGGACAGGCTCAGCAAACAGGATTACTCAAACAAGCGTGAATAAAATAAAATACAACTCCAGGTATATTTTTGAGGAGAAAACAACATGAAAACAACAAATTATAACATGGTTAAGAGCTCAAGAACGTTAATTTAGCATAATAGGGGACCTATAAAGTTTGATTTGCCTTTTCTGATCCATTGCCACAGAACACAATAATGCTTTTCAATCAAAAAACAAATAAAATATTAAAGAAACAAACCTATAATACCACTGGCGATCAGTTTAAAGTATACCTTGGGCAAATCATGTTTTGATTCAATTGGTTTGCTGAATATCATAAATGAACTTTACGGAGCTTTACTCAGTGAGAGCTTATTTATGTCAAACATGTATAACATTAGTTTGTGTTGTTTGCTTAAGCTCCATAATTCTTTTTTAGCAACTCAGAAGTGAGTAATCCTGTTAGCTAAGGTGCAACAAACAAAAAAAGAGCTGCACCATTAATGCAGCATGAAGGATAAGTCAATTACTTGCTTTGTGTGACTCTCTACAAACAGAAGCATATAACTGCAGACAAAAAGAGCACACAAAAGACACATTTAGAAATAATTTAATCGTGCTGAAGATAATGTTACCTAGGTTCCAAGCAAACTGCTCCATGTTCCTCAGAACAACAATAAGCATTAGGACGTAGCTGGTGAACCTCTCTTTAATATCTGAAGACACAATAGACATTTGATTAAAATGCAGAAATGATTTACTATTGAGAGTAGATTTTAGTGTCTTACCACTGTTTGACATTTGGAATAAGTTGTTCTTCTCAAATTTTTTGAAGACACTTGCTTTAATCTCCACAAACTGTTTGAGGAAAACAAAAACAGAATTAAAAACAATCCAAAGGCAGCATATATTATTTAGAAGACTATCACCTTGCAGCTGCTGTGGTAACATTTCATCAGCCACATGCAAAGTTGAATTTTAGTGGGAGCATCTGCATGCAAATGAGTCAGGCTAAATAATGTTTATGAGCACATTTGCATACATTTAATTGTGGTTGACAGATTACGTGAGGCATTGGTGTGTGAAGCAGATTTTTGGTTTTGCATATGCATTTCTGTGAACTGTGAGTGCATGTATGCGTGTGGGGGTACTGACGTTGTTGGACAACATGATGGTGAGCAGGGACTTATTGTGGGAGTTGAAAGCCACGTTGAGTGTGGAGGCCTGCACCATGATGAGGATGGCATGAAGAACTGCGAAAACCTTAGGAAAAATAACATTCAAGAAACAACACTGCTCCACAACATATTGCAAACCCACCTAAAAATAAGCAGTAACTAAACAAGCATGTGGTGGTGGGACCTACTTACTCATTTACAATGCATTTACTCAGGTAATTAATAGAATAAAACACATTTTTTGCATAAATGTTTTTTTTAATGTGCTTTTTTGTATAGTCTAAATTGTATAGTCTGCCATTTTGGTATTTTATTTTGTTACTGACAGCTATTCTGGTCAAGTAACTGAGATGTGAGATGTTTAGTTATCTTTTTTTTTTTTTGGCTTTGTACTAATGTAGATGATTTACCTAGACATTTTTTTCTTCTTTATAAAGCACTTTTAATTGGATATACATTTTGGGCATCAACTCTTATGTATTTTCTTTTTCTTTAAAGTCACTTTTGTGTAGAGACAACCCTAATGTTAATTCATTCATCTTCTTGCACTTATTCATGTTAAGGGTCACGGGTACTGGAGCCTATCCCAGTAACTATAGGCCCTGGGCAGGGTACACCCTGGACTGTGTTCAGGCGCAGGGTAATTATCACTAAGGGCAATTTACCAATTCACCATTTGACCTGGATATCTTTTTCGATACTGGAGAAAGCCAGAGAACCCAGAGAGAACCCAACATAACACGAAAAGGACACACAGACTCCACCCAAAAGAGACTGTGTGACAGCCGGCACAAGGGTCATTTGCAGAACCTTTTTGCTGGGAGGCAAGAACACTAACCTCTCTGCCAAAATCTATAATTAAGCTTTATATTAACTGCTGCCAAATGAAGGATACAAACATAAAAGACGGCCATGATGAAGTGAGGGATGACTCCTATGTTGTCTCTTTTGCGTTCTTTGGGTTCTGTGGCAGTCCAGTAAAGAGCGTCCAGGATGTCCTGGCCAAAGGAGGAGAAGAGGCGGTCTGCAACCTTAAGACAAAACAGAGAGAAGGTGTAAGTTAATAAACATAATATTTTTCATTGTACCAGTGTTACAGTGGGTTATAATGTGTAGAACAGTGATTCTTAAACTGTAGTATGAGAACCATTTGTTGTACACAGGCTTCTTCTGATGGACTTTAGCAATTCAAGTCTAGATTTACTTTAATTTAAATCCAGTTTTATTTATCACTGCTTAGTCCTTGCTTAGTCGTGATTTAGTCCTGGTTGTTGAGTCCTGGTTCAGTCCAGTATATGTCCTGGTTTTACTTCTGGTTTAATCCTTGCTATTGTCCTGGTTTAGCCTCGGTTTAATATTGGTTTATTCCAGGTGTAAGTCCAGGTTTAGCCTAGGTTTATTCCTGATTTAGACCTTATTTTGTCCTTATTTATTTTTATTAATAAAAGCTGGTATGTTGAAAGCCAAATATTTTCTAAGTTGGTACTTGTTATGAAGCGTTTGAGAATGTCTCTGCTGTAGAATGTTCCATACCTCCAACATGTTGAAGATGAGGTAGAGCTTGATGACGGACTGGCCTCTGATCAGGTGGTACATCATGGAGTAGTCCACATAGTGCATCATGGAGTAGCACAGCAACAGGATCAGGCCTTTGAGCATGTCACACACCTGTGCTGGCTGCAGCAGCCGGGTCCCACTAACCACACAAGAACAAACTGATTACTATGCACAATACAGTATGTCTCAGTATTATTTTTACATGGACTGTGAAGGTATGGAGCTCTGAATGGAAATTCTGTACTCATATCATGCAAGGAAACATTATGACAACATTCAATGGCAAGTGGATTTCCTTTGTTCTAGACTGGGACAAAACATGATCACATATGCAACAGCAGTCCCATAGCAGTGTGTTTTAATAGGTGCTTCAAACTAATAGATCTCCCAAGTTTAAAGGTCCCCTATTATGCTAAATTAAGTTTTTTGAGCTTTTAACCATGTTATAATGTTGTTTGCACCTCAAAAACATACCTGTAGTAGTATTTTATTTCATTCACGCTTGTTTGAGTAATCCTGTATGCTGAAAACTGAAAACGTCTCACCATTCTGTGTAGACATGTAAAACCAATAAGTGCTTCGCCGCATCTCTAAAATCCATACACCGCCACCACACTCAGTCTGATCATTTCTGTGCATAAATGTTCGTTACTACCAGGCAGTCAGCTCATTCAGATAGATGAATGAGCTGAGCATTGCGTGTTTGAGCACCTGTCTACATCAGCCGACAAGAAAAATCTGCCTTTGAAAAGAACAAATATACATTGCTAAATAAATGTCACCGCTAACAAAAATCTAATGGCTGAACAGCTCAACACTGGACTATTTTTAAGCATCATTAGCTTCATTCATCACTGAAACAATGCTTCATATCCACTAAAAGACTAAAAGATGTGGGATGAAATAAGAATATGTATTATTAGTGACTATACTTTTGCTCGACAAGAAAGAAATGTAAATGAGCTTAATCAAGTGTCTTTCTCATGGATAAGTGCACAGCTGATCAACAAGCTGTAAGAGATTAACATCTGGGGCTTATTATTTACAGGATTCACAGCAAGACAATGACTGACCTTAAAAGAGAAAAATGTTCATTAGCATATTGGAGTTTAGACAATAATATACTAATGATGTGTGCACCCAAGCTTCTGAGCCAAGAAACCTACTCAAAAACAGGAAATATGTAACATGAAATATGTTATGGACAGCGTCCTGTAAAAAAATGTTTGGGGTTGGAGCTCCATCTAGTGGTCATGTTAAGAATGGCCATAGCTTTTTCTATTTTTTTTTCTAACAACATAACAAAGCTTTTGTTTTGTAAAAAAATAAAATAAAATACAGTAGAAAGATTAAGGTTTAAACCCAGGATTAAACTTTTTCCCCAAAACAACTATAGTAATCTTACACCATCTACTCATTTACTAGTACTTATTTCTGTTGGGGGTTGTTGGTTGCAGAAGCCTTTCCCAGCAGGTTTGGGCCAAATCTAGGATATACCTAGCCTGGACTCCCAGACAAACTATTTTCTTATTCTATACAAGTTTCGTTTAAGTTTTGTTTCTAGGGGCGGAACAATGACAGGTGAAGTAACCAATCAGAGAAACAAGAGTGGGACGCACCGCTGACCTGTATCCTGAACAAACATGGCAGATTTTTTGCTGTTTTATTCCATAAAACACCAGAACTTGCCATGCGCAGCTCTGTACTGATTTCTGAATGGGGACAAAAGCAGAAGCCAGTTGTACAAAGAGTTGTGAATATAGTGTGTTTGTTTGAATGCATTACGTTGGAGGAAAGGAAATCACTAAACGCTGTTAATTATTTGAGAGAAGTCATTCTATTCGCTCTGCTTCCACATTCATAATACATGCTGCAGATAAACGGCAGTGATAGGCCAGTTGCCAGGGTTTCCGCCAAAGAAAAATAAAAATATCCGGGAGGGGGATGGGGGTGTTTGGATTTCCCTACCTGAAAACGGCCTTTCTGAGCATATCTGGGCGATATTTTGATGTATAAAACACCATGCTGTCGAGATACCTTAATCCGGTTATTGTCCGTAGTTTTCATAATCCGAGGCCCCATGCATTTGTGACTAAATGATTTATTTACAACTCTCCAGCAAACACACGTAACAATCTGAATCGCGACGGATGCCCACCTGTTTTTACCATTGCCCAACATCAGAAGGCTAGGGCTTGTTGTGGCCGCCTTTGTGATCACATGTCACTGCGCAGGGAATTCTGTCTATTATAGTGACCTACTGCGCATAACGTCACCGAAGTTTTTTGGCCACTGTGATCTTGCCAGAAAGTCCAGTGATGTCTCGACAGCCGGCGGCATCTTTTTTAAAAAAATTTTTCACGTAATCTCTGGGCATTTTGAACTTTGTAACAGTAAGCACGTGCTGCAAACCGAGGCTTTGTAAAGCAGGACACAACTGAAACATGACAACTTGTAGCCTAATACGTTTTAAAATGCTTTATTGTAATTAATATTACTACTGACTTACTCTGAGTCTGTCCCTCCCTTGTAGTTGACTTTTGGTTCTCCGCGCGCACATGATCCACTATAGAGGCAGTTTATCCATCTCATGCTGGAGCCTGACAGATCTGTCCCTCCCCTGTTCCACACTGTCCCGGGCCTAACCACAGCCTGGGACACCTCTGTAGCCTCCTGTCTTTAATTTGTTTAGGTTTAGCGTTGGCCGTTTAAAGGCTGGCACACTGGACGCGCTGGCGCTTGACCCCGCGTCACTTCACCCCTTTTATATTTGGATGCGGCACCGCGGCTGAAAACACATGCTCCCCCGCCAATTATATCAGTTTGCCTGCGTGTTATCCGACAAAACGCGCATTTTAAACTCCACATTAAAGCCTTTTCAAGAACCGAGACGGTTGGGCTTCAACCAAACAGACCCGGGACTCCAATTAGAGGACCCCCTTGAAAACGAGATGCTACATCTCAAGGGGTTATTCCTCTTTAAAATGTAAATAAATAAAAATAAAATAAATAAAACACACGCCGCTCACTGCAGGCTGTGTGCCCTGAGTCACGTGACAGCACGGCGACACAGAGCGGGGCAGAGACTGTGGTGGATCAGAGTAGGTTTAAATTGAGTGGAGCTGTGACTCCTTGTCCGATGAGTGAAAATAAGTTGCCCCAAACATGAGAAATCTTTCACTTTTGCGTTGACAGTTAGGTCTAATTCCCGTCTAATAATAAGACTTTTTTCAGTGTGAGAAATGCGAGGTGTGGCGTGTGAGCATGTGAGAGAGGTGAAATGCGTGTGTCTCACGGTGAATGCGTGAGACCTGAGAGCCCTGCTAATGGCACTGGCGCATATCAGACCTGACTGGCTGGTATTCTTACCAGTAACTGCACAGTATGAGGTACTAGCTGGGGGAAAATGTCTGTTTACCGGTTGAAAAAAGGGGGTCGCGGAAACCCTGCAGTTCCTAAATGGCCAGAGAGAAACACTTGTCCCCGAGTGAGGAACCAGACTGTCCTGCTTTTGAAAAGAAAGTAGGACAGGGTAGGATATACCACTACTCACTAATGCATTCCTTCACTAATACATTCAGAAATGTATCTGTATGCACGAGGAGGAAAGAGGAGTACCTAAAGAGAACACTGTAGCACAGGGAGGACATAACCAATCGCCAATGTGATCAAACCCACAAGCTGTTTGTATTTTCCTACAATGTTGGTGAATATGACTTCAAGTCTAGGCAACAAATGTTAACCCAAGGTTTATTATCTGACTATCATAGAGCGTAGCATACCATTATCCTTACATATTCAACTGTTTCTCACTGATTAATTGGTTTGTAATATTTCTACTATAATATGTAATATTTCTAGACAGACCAGTGATACTGGGACAACAGCAAGACAACACCAAGAAGCAAATGACCCATAATTCTAGCAGAGCTCACACAGCCTGAGGTGCTGCAGAGTTAGCTAGCAGACTTTTTAAACAACTGCCTGCACTCTGATCATGCAGCTGTGGTGCCATAGACAGCAGAAAACATAGGAAGCAGTGAGCAGAAAAGAAACTCATGCACAGGAAACAGCTGGTTGAAGGAAGACTTATGCTGAGAGGTACCATTCTCAACTTCTATCCACAAATCTTGTAAATAGAATTTTGACCAAAATAAACAACAGGCTGTAGAATGCCATGACTGACATGCTTCAATAAGCAGAACTATGACCAATCTCAATTTCTCCTGGTTTTGCAGTCAGTCTGCTGACTTCTGTGACTACACTGGCCTACTGTAAGTTCAAGCTCAACAGTGATGAGCTGAGTGTGCATGCAGTGCAGACCTGCCCTTAGAGGCAAACACAGTGTAGAAATGAGCCCTGCTTCATGAATGGAGCTGATGTGGTGGGAGGCTGCACACAGGAACATTGATGGAGAATGGTGATGACTGTGGGGGCAGCACAGAACATAACAGTGAAGCCTGGATGCTTTTGAGAAGCGTACCTGGCTCTGTTGCAGTACGGGCAAACGTGTGTTCTGCTGCAGGAAGCCAAGGGAGAAAAGACAAAGATGTGGGCAGAAAACCTACACTCACTACGTCCACACATCAAAAGTGACGAGCAAGTTACTTTTTACAAAGTTACTGAATAAGTTTATGTTTTTACTTTATAAAATAACATTTTTAAAAACTATTAACTGACTCAGTATCGTATTTATATCACTTCCTGACAATTATACACAGCAAAAAGACTGGCAGACCAGTTGCAGCAATAAGTTAGGCATTAGGCCTTTGTACATTTACATTGTACAAAGATTTAAACCTGGTTAAAAAAAATAGAACTCTTCATTTAAATCCTGCTTTGCTTCTACTTTATACCCAGACTAATTAAACGGGGTTTACTTTCACAAAACTGACTGCTGGCCAGTATTTTATAAATGTACAAAAGAATGAGATAGTAGATATAGTTCATAACACATGTGAAGAGTGTGTTTTTACCTAAAGCCACAACAGGGCAGTGTGAGGAGACGCAGGGCAGCCAGCAGCACCCTGAGGGGCAGTAGGGTGAACACATACAGGAAGGCATCCATGCACAGGAAAAACCCAAACAGCATCAGCTAAAACAAACACACACACAACAAAATCATCCCTCCAAATTAAACTGACAACAACACCACAACATTTGGAAAATACTACTGTAAATATTGATACTAGAGCTGCACAATTTTAGAAAAACATGTAAATCAATAATAATGTGTCAGTAATAGACAAACATTAACCCAGAAATTCATTAGTTCTAAAACAAAGAGTCAAGACTACACAAGAACTAAAATTACTGTTTTTTTTTTTTTGTTTTTTTTTTGCTATTTCATGTAATCACAACAATATTTAAGCAACAAATAAGCTCAAGCTTTAAACAACTTTCAACCTCCCGATGACCCGCTAGTTTGGAATCACTGTATATTAACTGAATCACAGACTGGTCAGAACTAAAATAAAAAGACACAAAGATTTATTTCAGAAAGACAGGAACAAGGCACTTACCTGAATGTTAAACCTTAATGCTATTAACAGCCACATGCCTTCCCCTCTATCATATACTGTCATTTTCTGTTACTTTCAACTCCAAATATCAGTATAGAGTAAACTATGGTTCAAGCCAGTGAAGAGGTTGGGTCTCATTGGCGGAGGCTGTGTGTGACTTGGGTCACGTCCGTTTAGCTTGTTTTTTTGTTTTTTTTTAAGTATTTAGCATAGGCATTCAGGTTTTTTTGCGTTTACACAGGAAAAGGCATTTCATTTTCCAACTATGACAAAACCTTGCATTGTTTTGTCATTGGAATGGAGAAATTCAATTCAATTTGATTATATAACAGGATATAAACAAGTATTCCATAATATACTGTTTCTAGTTATTCCTAATATTTGATGAATAACAAAACTGAAAAAATTATTTCCTGAAGAGACAAAAAACATAAAAATTCATGTTTAAAGACTGCCATCTAGTGATCGTTCAGAGAATAACAAAAATACTACTACTACATTAGTACATGGGAACATTTAAAATCTTATTATATTAGCCTATATAATCCTATTATATTACATATTGGGTTATATGTAGAAATCCTGAAGCTAAATGCAACAGCTATTTAAGAATTTTTGAAGGCCTTCTCAAAATATTTTAAAACCTCATTGGTGCGATTAAAATCTATAGAGCTTTTCTTTGCATTATAATAACTCATTATTTATCAAAATGACAAGGCTCAAGCACAGAGCAATAACTAAATATTTTGGTTAAGACCAAAGTCTCCAGATTATCAAGTATGAAATGGTGCCATGCATCTTGTGAACGCCACACACACAGAGCTGTATTTACTGATACTGTATCTTTGTCCTCTTTGTTGTGAACTCTGCTTTGGAGTAAGCTTTTTAAAATGTTTATAACTCATCTAAGCACGTTTGAAACTATCTATGTTGATGTTAGTGTGAAGGACCTACATAACTTGAGCATGCCTGCTCAAAAATGAGATACAGCATTATTTAGCTGTGTTTTAATTACGTGTGCATTTTGGGAAATATCACTAGGTCCAGCTCAAATTCTCTTTAGACAAAACTTACAATACCTATTAAAGCCACTGACTTTGATGTTCATTTTAAGTGATAAATGTAGTTTATGGAGCATGATTACAACAGATTCCCTTCCTGATGTAACTCTTTCCATTTTTCTGGGATTAGGATCGGCAACTATTGTGGCTGAAGATTTTGTTATCACATGGGGGAACTGATCTCTCACACCAACGGCAGGGGCACCTCACTATTATTTAAAATGAAAAAGGCATGGAAATTTTATTATCTTATCAATATTCTCATGACTTTTGTATTGCTGTAAGGCATTTTGAACAGTGACATTTGTGTTACTATTAATTCTGAATGAGAAATTAGATACATATAAGTAACTAAACAAATTCAGCTGTATTTTAAATTAAGAATGACGTTAAATAAAATGCATGTGCTAACTAGTATACAGTACCTTTTCCAGTTCTTTGGGAATTCGCATGCATGTGTAGACTCTCTCTCTCTGCTCTGTGTATTTAGCCTCATTGTGCTCCAGGAAATAGCCTCTGGTGAGTTCTGTGCAAATGAAGCGTGACAGCGATGGATCTGGAACACACAGCAACAACAGCAGATAGTGAGTCTTTTTATCTGCAACAATTACTTATCAACCCAACAGGCTGTAGACATGCTGTGACCTGTATGACTTTATTTTCCTATAATATCAATGACAGCATAATAGCAGTCATAAAATTTATTTATTACATATTATAATTCTTTATTTATTTTCTGAATGGCTTTTGGATGGCTGGAGCCTATCCCAGTAACTATTAGATCAACCCTGGACTACTATCTATAATAAAAAAAAAGAATAAATAATAATAATAAAACTCAGCTTAAAAATATAGAATAACGTATAAAGAAAAATGTTAAAGTCAATGGGCATAAGTAAAAGTAATAAGATCTTCAAAAGGTGCAGCCTTGGTAGAGTTCTGACCATACGTCCTTGAACATTTTCCACTCGACTTGAAAAAATGTCAAACATCATCATCCAAACACAAAGCTGGGTGCACTGTACTGCTGCTCAACTTGCATGCTGAAACAGTTACGGTGTTAGTCACAGCGAGCCAGGCCACTGGGGTTAATTAGGGTTGAAGACAAAAACTCCTCAGAGCTGAGGTTTGTAAATATAGCACACCCCCCTCACATGGGCTCAAAAAGACAGCAGCTGTCTTGTAAATGTGAGCTTAAAATAAGCAATAGTAATATGTATTTCTGTGAAACATCCAGTAGAGCCTGTCTTATCTCAACTACATGTGTCAAGAGATGCACTTTAACCTGGACACTCTTTATTTACAGTATTTGCTCCAAGTTCCTTTTGTCAGGAGTTTTGGCAAATTATAGAAAAAGAAACCTGCATGATTCAGTATCATAACAGCCACAGGATGCATATATCAGAAATTGCATTTATCATAGATTTTAGCTAATTTATTTAACAGTTGCCACATAATGAGAGGGACACAGAGGTTGGTGCAACACTAAATACTCTCTTAGCAAATGTATGTTGAAATATATAAGGCCTACTTTACCACGGAGAAGGCATAACATTTTCCTGTGAATTTTTTACACAGCGTGAACTTCACCAAACTAATATAAAAATACTAACTTTATAACTTAAGCACATGATAAAAAATGTCTATGAGAATAATAAGGTGCTGTTTGGATATTTCTCTGGGTCACAGTTAGGCAGTAGTTTGAGGGGCACTTTAAGAGAGCCTAGCTTTAATAAACCGTATATTAGCCTGTTAATGTTGCTAGCATTAATCGCACATAACTGTGACAGCTCTGGTACAGCTGACACCAAAACATGACGCGTTTCCAGCTGCAGTCACTCATCATCACAAAACTTTGAGTCAGGTACAATATTTAAGTCTGTATCTTAAAATCCTGTATGATTAGGTGCATGCACTTGTAGAATACACAAAGACCGTAATTATGTGTACAGTGAAGCTCAGGTCCACAGTGGAGACCCGAGGTTTACCTGGAGAGTGCTCGCGCTGCTCCCTTCTTCTTTCAGCGCTAACATCATAAAAGCCCAACGTTTCTGGGTTTCCTGGAGTTAAACCGATCTCCCCGGGCTTCTGTGAGTCATCCCATGGCCGTGTGTGCCTTTTCCTCAGGTCAGTGTCTGCCTCTTGCTCCTCTGACAGCTCGCTCCCCGTTAAGTCCGCCATCTTTACTTTGGAAGCTGCCGCCGCGCTGCGTCGTGCTCGCTCCGCGCGACGTCACCAGCGTCACAGTGCGGCACCATTGATGGCCGTGGGAAATAATAACCGCATTAACAGAGCGGGTTTTCAGCATTATTATTCCATTCTCCTCATTCATAATCAAAACAGTTCTAACGAGGTTACGCAGACCATTCATAAATCCCAGTTAATAATTTTAAGCGTGCGTAGTTTATGTAAAAAACTGTCGATCTTGATTTTGGTCTTGCTGTACTTCGTTTGTCCACTTGGTGGCCCCAAAGTTCCATCAATTTGTGAAGTTCTTTCAGTTTACCCAACAACAGGGATCAGGATCCTTTCCCAACTATTTTAAGATGTAGTTTAAAGCTAGAAGTCACACGCGTAAATAAAATACACAAGCAGCAGCATCAAATTAATAGTTTGAAGTTATAGGGACCAAATTTTATTTTTATCGGCCTAACCATGGCTTGACATTGAATTATTTGCTCACTGGCAACTGAGGCTAGTCTTTGTCAAAGATTGCTAGCCAATTAGTGTTTTTTACAAGCCATAATTACTTTTGCTGTTAAGAAATGTTAAATTTGGTTATGAACAGGGATTTATCAAATACTAAAAAGGTTTACCCTGGCAAAAAATAAATAAATAAAAAAAAAAAAAAAAAAAAATGTTTCATATATTTTTTTATTAATATTTTTCTTTCTTTATATACTAGCTGGCATATACTCAAAGCAACATGAATTCAGGCCTAACCTCTAAAGTTAAGATATATGTATGCATTAAAATCAGCACGCCAAAGTGGCTACTGGGAGTATTTGTTTTATTAGCCAAAATGAAAATCTACCTCCTTTTGGCTGGTTGGATAGTGTTAATGCCAACCGTTGAGGCTAACTATTTGAGACATTTTGTGTTTGAATAAAACCCAGAATGCTTCAACATAAATAAAGACATATGTTTTTGTTTTTGTTTGTTTTTTTTTGGTTTTGGTTTTGTTTTTTGGTTTTTTGTTTTGGCATTGAAATTATACCAAATTAGAATGTTAATTATATTTAACATATACGTAACATTTCTAATTTGGTATCATTCCAATACATTAGAGCAAAAGCTCATCCTCAACACATCCTCAAAAAATATAATAATGGATTCATTTGATATTGCAGCTTTACAAGCTTCTCAAGCTCCGCAAAGCACTTTTCCATGAGTCTATTATTCATTCACTCCTCATTCACACTTGGTAGTGGTAAACAGTTTCTGCACTTCTGTCAGTCTGCTGTGTGGCTGTCATTCTGCACCTACAGCTCCTCCAACCACCACCAAACACAGTCACACTGAGACATTCATACATAGGCAAGGTGGGCGAAATGTTTTGCCCAAAGACACTACAACAGTAGGTCTTAGACCAATTTATCTTTTCACAGTCCAGTTTCAAAAGACATGGTTTATATTTTTACATGTGCCAATAGCTAGTGCCGACAGAAAAATCTCACAGGTTGTTTTTGCTTTACACTCATTTTGGTTATTGTTTTTGTAGATAACTGATATCTATATTTATTTAAAGTAATTTTCCAAAAAAAAAAAAAAAAAAAAAAGTCAGTTATTAGTTGGCAAGCTTTATTTTTTACAAATATAAACACTAGTTTGTATATTGGGGCATTATATATTGTCTTCAATATGCATTCAGGCCTACATAAATTAAACATGTACATTTTTATAAATACTTTTTTGCTTTTGGGCTTCTTGGGTTTTCAAGCCTAAAATCCATTCAATCCAATCCTTCCATTTTTTTTTTTTTAACTCAGGAATGTTAGGCCAGTGGTGCAGTGTGAGTTCCACAACATCTTTTTTTTTAAAAAAGGACAAACTTTAAATGCATTATCGTTTGTAACAGACGATCAAAAGATTACACTGTGCAATACTGGGCCTGTTTTTCTACAAAATACAAAGTAGATACTGTGACTAAATTCAGTGGACATTTGAGGATATCCTTAAAAGGGGAGACACTATAGGTAAAATGCATTTTTTTTTTTTTTCAATTTTCAGGTTTGAGGCTTGTTTGCTTCCTTAAGGTGAGACACTGCAGGTGGATAGGGATTTATTTATTTATTTATTTATTTATTTATTTATTTTAACTAACAGGTATCAAAGTGGAACTGTTCCTGTAGATTACTGACATAAATGTAGGAAAAAAAATGTATTGCAAGTTTTGAGTCATTTAATGTTTAAGCAAATTAGGCATTATGTGTGTAAAAATGCACAAATTTGCATATTTTTCAAAAAAAAAAATCTGAATATTGGATATAGCCAGGTTTAAACCTCTTGATTCATTTTGACGACATGTTATGTAAAAAGGCTTTTACAGATGATGAACAGAGGATTATGGATATCTGATTTTGTCTAGATAGACTTAAAAATTTCAACTTGTTTTAGGAGTAAAATGACCAATAAATCAGGCTAGGAATTACATACATATACAAATCTACAAGCCTTCAAAATAGAGTGAAGTACAAGACTGGAACATGTGGTGCTATTTACTGAAGAGGAGATTTCTGAAGTGTGAAAAAAACTCATTCTGAAAAGCCTTTGAAATGAGAAATCTATGGACACCAGTGCCTAAATGCATTACATTAAACACCTTATGTGAGCTCTAACAAAGGCCTTTAGTAGGTCAAAACATGTTGATTTTTTTATTTTATTTTAGTCATTAAGATAAAGGCCTTTTAAATTATAATTCATCACACTTCCATCACTTTTTTGGAGTGCCTGGGTCTCCAGTTTTGTTTGCAGTACCTGTCCCACATTCCCATGAGCACCTTCAATTGTCTTTGTTTGTTTGAACACCAAGAGCAGTCACTTTTTCTCACCTTATTGTGTAATTTTGACATTTTCTTTATTTCAGAGTTAAAGCTTCCATCTTGAGGGAGCAAACTGGCTCAAATCCTCAAAATTGAAAAAAAACAAAACAAAACAAACATTGCCTGTAGTGTCTCCCCTCAACATGTACGCTTTTACACAGAATTCAAGAAAATGTCCACATTACACATTAGGTATTGATTTATAGGTTTAGTAAAGTTGTGTCTATAGATTTCATTCCATTCACCACAATGTGACCATGTGAATTCTTGTCAACACAACATCTGTTGTGTTAACTTAATACATATATCCCTGCCCCATCCTAAAAATGATTTTTAACATTCAGAATTTAATTCTGTAAAGATACAGCCATCACACTGCAGGACACCAAACTGGAGAAGATTATTTTTCTGTTTCATTCATACAGTATGTCTTTTACAGTAAGAAGACTGCCGCGCTTGAATTTCCCTTGCTGTACCCCATTTGTCCACTTGGTGGCCCCAAAGTTCCATCAGTTTGTGACGCTCTTACCAACAACAGTGAGGAGACCTTTCCCAACTATGGTAGAGACTGGATATTTGCTGATGCCACTGTAGGTGTCAGTTTGACTCTATAAGGTTGACATAAAATACACAAGCAGGAATAAAATCATAGTTTGAAGTAACAGGAAGTATTTTCATTCTTGATTTAAACCCAGAATGCTTCATTATAAAGGAAGACATGTTTCTTGTCATTGAAATATTACCATGTTGTGTCCATACATTAAGGAAGTTTACACATATTTAACATTTATAAGAACAAAAATCTCTCAGATTTCTTAAAGACGTGGGTGACAGAAGGACATTTAGCAATACATGCTCACTTTGCCTGTTAGCCTCAATAGCTAGTGTAGATAGAACAATATCACTGTCTGACAGGTTGCTTTTTACAAAAATTAAATATTGCTTTAAACTTATTTTGGTTATGGTTTCTGCAATGTTTACATTTATTATGATTTTTTATTTTCTAAATAAATAAATAAAAAATTACAAACTTTTTGCTGGGAGGTATAATAATTATAACCGCTCAACCAGACCCATCTACTTTAGGCCTGAGACCAGGTACACCCTGAACAACTGCCTGTTAGTTGTGATGCATACCAGGCACCCCTTCACTTTCACACTCACTGGGAAAGTTATGAAGATTGTTTTGTGTCTTTATTACAAAAGGTTTTTTTATAGACAATGAATTTGTGTGACAGAATTTTTTGCAATTTCATTTTGTGAAAATTTACTTCACAAGATTTTACTTCAAATTCTGATGAAAATTTTAGTGAATAAAATTTTGATAAGCCAAATACAGTGTATAAAATGCAATGTAAAAAATGTCACTAAAAATTCAGTGTAATACAATTCTGTGTCCTAAATCCTTTCTCACATCAAACTAAGCCAGCCAATCAGGTTTTAAGTTTACAGTCATGTGACACAGCTCTTTCAATTTGTCATTGCTAGCTGGCCAAGGTCCTGCGAGTTTGGGACACTGAATTTTTAGAGACTGTATTTTTTTACAGTGATTTTTTTTGCACTGTATTTTTATACAATAGGTTTAAAGCACTGTATTTGGCTTGCGAAATTTTAGTCACTGAAATTTTTCCTCAGAATTTGAAGTAAAACAGCAAAAAATTCAGTTACATAAATTAATTATTTAAAATAGCTTTAGTAAAAACAATCTTCAAGCAAAGTAAGAATCCACAAGTGTCTATATACATCTTTGGACAATGGGGGAAAAGCTAGAGTACTTGCAGAGAATCCATAGATTGTGTACACTGTTGACTCTGTATTTGTTTGCATTGAGCAAACCATTCTAATCAACAAATAAACATAATGTATACAACCAACCCCAGGCAGTAAACTTGTAAGCACGGTTTATTGGCACACATAATGGTAAAGCATACATACCAGACATCAGATATGACACTGAACACCTCTGCTATATAATGTACAAATGGTGTCTAATAATACTAGCCTCAAACATATTTAGAAATGTGTTAGCTTCCTTACAAATGCACAAATAAATACCCAGAATCCAATTGTAGAAAGACAGACTTCCATGTTGTCTTTGCCCATTTTGCAAACAACAAAAGATATTAGGGAAAATTATCAATAAAGATTAAAGAACAATTGTGAACACAAAAACGGGGATCTTTGAGCATTTCTGTTGGGTGGACAGGACTTATTTGCAAAATGTATTATTATTACAGAATGTACAAGAAATAAAATTGGCTTTTGATTAGTGGCTTTGGCTCCGCACTGAAAAAAAGACGTCTGACAATTGAAGAAATAGCGTTGTCCATACCACCCAACAGAAATACCTCTCCTATACAAAACTACAGCTGCCATATCGCCAACTGGTTTTTCAGTGGACATTTCATTTTTCCACTCTATTTACATAGCTACAAACCTTGTTAACAGTGTTCCCAAACTGATAAAACGGATAAAAAATCTGACTTTTTTAAAAATTACGTACATATATCAAATCAAAGGAAATCATGCAGGCTTTACTATCAGTTTGGGAATAGGTCGTTTAAAGGGAACAAATTCTTTTTAAAAAGGTGGAAGAAGAAAGAAACGGCAAGGTTCACAAAATTACTACATGATTGGAAAAAGGGTTTTGTAAAGAGAAAATAGCAATAAGACTAAATGCAACACAATCAAACTGGTTTGCATGAAATCACGGCGCGTGACCATCGCAGTGAAACAATCTTAAAACCCCCTTTCTAAAAGAGTCCATAGCGGTCGGACTGGTTGGAGGACTTTTATTTCCCTCGTAATTGCAAATTGAAATAAAACAGCGAGAGACGGCGAAAAAACAAACCCACCGAATTTGCCATAAAAACGCAATTGCCTCGAAACAATCTTTCATTTGCAGAAAGTTCCATGTCGAGCTTGCTATTTTGGACATTTTGCTTGTTGTTCTATGCTCCCCCTTTTCTCCCCACTGTCTACGTAATGACTTGTAACCCACAGGTCAACCAATCACAGCTGTAGAAGAAGAAGAAGAGGCTCGGATCCGACATAGAATTTGATCTTAAATTGTCCACTGAAGGCAAAAAAAAATCTTGATCTTTTTACATATTGTTGCACACATGTTGTATGCGTTCATGTCTTTGTGGGTATTGCTGTGCATTGCTGCCAGATTTCTCCTAAAATTTGTATAGTTCGGAGACCAAGTCCAAGAGTTTTCCAGAATGTTTTGGCCTCAAGGGGACAGAGAAGTTCGCATCTTTTTCATGTGTCGTCTTATTGGGAAGGTTGGGGCGCTGTGCTCTCGGGCTTGGTGTCCTGGCCACTAGGGGGCTTAGTGCTCCAGGGGGGGTTGTTGCCCAGAGCGGGAGAGCTGTTGAAGTCGTCCTCGTCGTCCAGCCCATTGGTGGCGTCGTATTGTGTGTTCTCCAAGCGCGTGATGAGGCGCTCGTCCTCGTCGCCGAACTCGCCGCCCATCAGAGTCGGCTCACCCACCACCATCACGTCCTAGGAAAGAAAAACAAAGTTTTTTTTTTTTTTACACAATAGCAAGTAATATTAAAAAATATGAAATTAATGTTGTACACAAGATTTATCCTAGTTGCTGGCAGTTAGAGTTGGATTTTCTGTGGGGTGAGGCCAATGGACACAGATTAAACTACCTCTGAATGCAGTTGGACAGACAACCAATCAGAATTCACATAGTAGTACCAACAAATCTAGAACTGTCTTTGCACTGACACAATTTGAAACAAAAAAGATACAACCAATCACAGAAAACACAGACATTGAATGGTAGAGGGTCTGTCTGGCCAAGCTAGAGTAGTTCCTTTGAGAGAAGCTTTACTTGTGCATGGTTGTATGACCCCTTTTTATAAATACATAATTTATGCTACATGATATATTTATTGAGAATAAACAGTTAAAGGTCATTTGAAAGAAATACAAACTATAGACTAAAAAGACATTGAATCATTCTCATCATATTTCTTGAGTTGATTTTAACTGCTATAAGAACAATGTGTTTTTGACTCAGGCTTTTGTCACAAGGTTTCATGTTTCTACCAATTATCCTGTTACAGGTTGCATGGAGCTTTTCCAGCTCTTTTTACTTAGAGGCAAAGTACAAACTGAACATATTAAAATATGATATTTAGTGGAGTGGTTAGCTCTCCTGCCTCAAAGCAAAAGGTCACGGGTTCATTGCTCGAGCTGGCCACTGCCTGTAGCATTTGAGATGTTCCCAGACACTCAAGTTTTTCCTTCTACAAAAAAGCCCTGGTGTACATAAGGGCTCAGTCTCACTGAATATTAACTTATCCAGAACTATATTGGTATCAGTGCTTATTGTACATTTTGGCACCGCTTGTTTAGGTGCATTTTGTTGAACAAAGTTGTTTGTGCTCTAGAGGACGATATTAAGTCAGTTGCATCTTGTCACATCATTCTTGATTTTGTGGCGTTCTAAATTTACTTGGAAGAGGACTAAATTATTCAAAAGCCTTTGAACGCCAAACTATTAACAGCCTATTTAAAAAAGGCAAAGGCAAACAGAAAACAAAACAAAACAAACAAAAAAACAAAAAAACAATATTTTTGAATTAAATATTACTATTCTACCAAGATCTAGAAATAATAATCCCATACCAAAGAGATGTTAAGTTGCAGTTATATAAGGGAACTATATTGTGTTTTTATTTATATTTTTAAACAAATCTTGGTCACATCTAGAATGGCAATACACATTTTACAAACTTAAAAAGATTATATGACAAAAAAAAGTTTCTGATAATTACTTTATTACTGCAAATAAATAAATAAATAAATAAATAAATAAATAAATAAATAAATAAATAAATAAATAAATAAAGGTAAAGAGACCAGCAGAGGGCAGCGGAGGGCAGCTGCAGAAAAATGACTTTTTACGTCCTAGAACTTTTTGTATGATGCCATTGTACTACAAAATGAAAAATGTCTATAAGAAATCAGTGGAAACAGAGCTGTACACCGTTTTTGGGATAAATGAACGAGAGCAGACTGGAAGTAAAGGGCTTGTTGATTGATCAGGGAGTGGGCTGGGGTTTGTGGGACAGGCAGAGGCTTGTGGAACAAAGCATTCTGAGCCCTCAGAAAGGCAGAAGCCAGAGAATACAGGATTACTTAAACATGTGTAAATGAAACAAAACAACATTTGATGAGGGAACAACATGATGAGGGGACAACATTATAGATAGAAAGCTCATAGAAAGCTAATATACTCTCTTTAATGCAAGCTATTTTTTCTCAATTGTTTAAAATGGCAGCAATTTTTATGTGTTATTACAGCTGAAGAAAATAACAACTTAAGACTAAATTTCATTTTATAGAGTGCCCCTCTTTTTCTGTGTTTTCGTGGTGAGTCAGACACTTTCAACTCCCAAACATTACTTCAACAACTCAGAAGTGGCTCTGAATCGGTGTACACATTGATCACCCATGCATCCCCACCATGTTTTTGGATGGCTCATACATTTAGCCTTGAGCCGATTCAAAATGAATGTGCTAAAATGAGTGAGAAATCACCAGAGAAGAAATTAATGCATATCTGTTTCATCTAATTCCAGACCAAAGCGCTGTGTGAATATCAAGTGAATGCACATGCAGCCCCAAAGACCTTATAACATTTGCATTACTTCAAGTAAATGAATATGCATGCCGTCTGTTCCTCATAATTCCGTCCTTAGAAAAAGAATAGAATTTAATCAAGCGGCTTTGAAGCACAGGGCAAAATAGTTATTAACATTTACAAGATGGGTTTTGGCAACTGGCGTCTTTCACAGTTAATATTTGTGTAGGTTATATTATATATTCTATTTTCTATGAGTATCCAGTTTAGTGTGTAGCAGTGGGAGAGCAGTGCTGGTCCTATATATTTTGGGCCCTAAGCTAGTTAGGTTTGGGGGACCAAGTCTATCTATCATTTTGTACACCAAGTAAAAATGAACACAGTATACCTTTATTTTTATAAATGCAAGCATGCAAACAGGTCTTTGACAGACCCAAGGCTGTAATAAGCCCCCCTAAAAAAATCCACTTTGCGTTGAGAATATTAAAAATTGAGATGCTACTAAATTAAAATTCTGAAAATATTTAAATATTTAATATTTAGGATTTTATTATGATGCTTTGTGACGGAGACACTTTTTGTCATGTAACATTAACAACATAACTTTTTAAAATTGGGTAATAAAGGTTAAACTTTTGCTTTGGTTTCTCTTTTCCTGCTTTTGCAGTAATGATGTAAACCCAGTATGATAAAACCTGATTTGTGCCATACTATTTCAATGAAAAACTTATGTTTTTTTTAACCCTAAGACAAAATCGGTCTGTCAGGTGAACCCCAACGGCCAAGCCTTTGTGAAGTTCTCTGCGTAAATGCAACCTACAGACAGCAGATTCTCCCCAAAGCGCCATGGACCCACCCCAATCAATACTCATCATGTCAGACATATTTCACAGAGATGGCCCCCTCACAGCGGGTCACGGCAGGGGAAGGAGAGAGATTTATCCATTATCCGTCGCTATCGGTGATGTTGTGATGTGAAGGAATCTGAGCTTAAAGCCATATAGGCATGTCTTATTTATTCTTTGTTAGTGTGGAAAATTCCCTGACCCTTGGCAACCAAAGTGGCTTTCATTAAGCTGACGACCGCAGAGGTGTAATGTGTAGATTCACGTCCGGACCGATCAAAGGCATGAGTCGTGGAGGTACGTCTTTGTGTTCGGACCAAGGTTGAGTTATAAATCTGTGAATCTCAGCTTTCCTTTCACCTTGTAAAAATATCATGTTTCGTGGGAAACCAATCAAATTTTGAACTGGTCACAACAGGTACAATTACTTACATCCGAAACTGGGATTGTAAATGTTTATCAAATCTGATGATGTTCTGGCTCCATCAATACTGTACTTTTTATTTATGTACTTTTTCACCTTTGGTTGCACGTATACACTTTCTGCCACAAAAGAATTACTGATTTAAAATTGTATCTTCGCCCTTTTGAGCTTTTCTCTTCTGGTGTCTCTACAGCAAATCCCTTTGGCATAGGTCAGTGGTGTCCAAACTTTTTTCACTGAGGGCCACATAATGAAAAATCTGTGCAAAGGTGTATCAGTGGGCCACTCACTAGATACAACGTATTTTGCTTTGTCATAAAAATAAGTTCCATTTGGCAGCTCCCTTTTTTCTTCACAACCACAGTGAATCGTTTACATGGGTACTTTGGGCTAGGTTTTACTCAAGATGCCCTTCTGCAATCCAATATTTATCTGAGCTTGGGACCGGCACATACAGTAAAATGGTCACATTTATGTAGCGCTTTTCTATCTCTTTGGGTACTCAAAGTGCTTTACATCAAGGAAACATTCACCCATTCACACTCACAAGCACACATTCATACACCAGTATACGCAGACTCTGGAGGCAAGGAGGGTTAAGTGTCTTGCCCAAGGACACAATGACAGTATGCAACGGTGGAGCAGGGATTGAACCACCAACCTTTTGGGTTACTGGGCAAGCATCTCTACCAACTGAGCTACTGCCACCCACAGTAGTACGGTTATTATTATGATTATTATTATTATTATGATTATTATTATTATTATACTTTTTTGGGAGCATAAAAAAACACAATTTCCATTTTTTCTTTTCTAATACTGAAATATGAGACTATGTATCTTCATTTAAGTAAAAAGTACTACTTGTGGCAATTTAGGCCAACTGAGAATGAAGCCCAAGGACCTATAAAAATAGTCTGCGGATTGCATTTTCCATAATTTGGACACCCCTGGCATAGGTTTTGACTTTTCTGTCCATTTATCCAGGCTTGGGACAGGCACAAAGAGGACACTGGCTTGTGACCCTCTATGGCTGAATTCTGGATGTAATAAATGATGAATTTGTAGTCAGGCTGTTGTAAACTGTCATTAAAATGCTATTGTTCGCTGTGATTTCTTTAAGCATAAGTAGCATTCTTAATAATTCACAAAAAATTAAGGTTTATGCTCGTCTTTTTCTTTGGAACAAAAAAGATTCTATTTGAATCTGTTAATGTCTTCATAGAGAGAAGACTTGTGGAGACTGCACAAGGACAAATGTGACGCCATGGTTAGGTTCTAGAGGTGAACGAGATTGGTTTAAATATATAAAAGTGTAATATAGCTCCTTTAAGAACACAAGCCTGATGGTAAGGACATGGTGAGGTTGTAGGAGACTATGTAGGAACAAAAATAAACAGCATGATCAGGAAGATCTAGACAACCTTGATTTGAAACAGTAAAAAAAAAATACACAATGAATGGTGGCTAGACTGTTGTAAGAAATGTTATTGTTAAAGCTTACATAAAACAGAGTAGGTTCTTGCATGAAGGTCATAGCGCACCAGCACAGACATCTGAATATTTTCAATTTGAAACTGTAATTAGTAAGTCTGGAGTTTAAGCTTTAAAAATATTTCCAGATGTCTACATTTAAACTACCAGTCACTGTAGTGTATGGCATGTAATCAACATATAAACTGCATGGTATTATATCACTTCATCATGGCACATTATCTTGTCTGTTTTGTGTCTAAACCATCACTGTCAGTTACTGCAGCCACAGACAGTGGACTACATTTTCAACCTGAGGTCTATGGACTAAATTCAATCCAGAAAATTACTTCTGATTCTCACAACAATATAAATACAACCATGGCTATTGCAGCAAAATGTGAACAAATAAGACTTTTGATATGAAATTAAACCTTTGAGGAGACATACAATAAGTTTCTGAAGTGGTTTTGGATCACATGGTACTACTGTATTCTTTTGAATTGAGTTAAATAAAAGGTAAATCATGTAGCTACATGGCTGTGGACTACATAAGCATCAGGTCTGTTTGAGGGGGAAAAAACACTGCTTCTTTGGAAAAATATATATTTGTGTGTATTACATATAAAAGTGTATGGCTACACATACATAATATAAATACCCTAATAATATTATACTATACAAATATTATATGATCAAAATAAAGACAGTAAAAGGGATAGTTATATATGTACTTCCTCAAACAACATTCAATAAAAAAACTTTTTTTTTTTTTTGCTGTGGTATCAAAATTAGTATAGAGTATCAAGTTTTTTCTCAAAATCGAATTTGAAATTTTAAAATCCTGACGACTGTGCAGAGTTTAAAACCAATACCAAATTTCAATAAAGTCATTTTATGGATATTATTAAAATAATACGTTCTTAATAGAAAATTTATATTGAAAAAAAAAACTTAAAATTGAAGTCTCGTTCAGATATTATCATTTACATGTACAATAAGGTGATGATATTTTTACTTTCATTATCAATATTGGTATCATTGTAGTAGTAGTATTTTTGTGAATCAAGGTTTTTTTTTCTTGACAAAAGGGCATCACCGCTGAAAAAGTTGGAGAACTGCATTAGTGAACATTTTGTCCTCACAGCTGATGGGTTATAGAAGGAGAACAAAATGGGCAAGCGTGAGGATTGGAGTTGAGTTTGACGGCTGGACAACAGTGGGGTGTTTACGGTCTGCAGTGGTCAGTATGGTATGGGGCTGCATATTAGACAAGTGGTCGTAATGTTATGCCCGATTCTTGTATATTTGTTCAAAACTGTTAAAAATATTCCTAACCCAAGCAAACAAAACAATGCAAAGAAAGCAAAGAAATGATCGACAACAAAGATGTGCAGAGAAGCTCGTAACCAGTACTGTCCCCAGTGAAAAGCCCCTTTGTGGATATAAGGAACCGGTTTGAGGTGGCACTGTAACCTGGACAGAGCTGTGCAGTTAAATGGAGCACATGCTTGACTGGCCATGTGTGTCAGTGTTGCTGGTCTGGAGATCTCACTCTCCTCACACCACCACCACAACAATAGGCGAGGCACCGGCACAGAGCAGGATACGCTCACTCCAATCACACACACCATATACTCATGTGTCCGGGACATAGACGTACAGCCCAGAGTATAGGGGCGGGACACATAAATGATATTTATGACTGTTTCTTTCTACAGTCGTACCAAGTCATAAGCCAGTATTTGCATGTCTTGTGAAATTTTTTTTTTTTTTTTCTTTTCTTGCAGTGATTCCCAAATGGTATGGTGGGTTTAAATGTTTAAGTTTCAACTTACTTAAACCTCATTATACCAAGTGCGGGGGATTTTTTTTTCTGAATTTATTTATTTTTTGATAATTTTTTTATTATGCATAAATATTTTCAGTGTTAAACATACTTTGTGTGACATTTATTTAGTTTGTGTAATGTAGCTTACTAATCACTCCCATTCCTATGACTATTAATTTACCCCGGTACCAGTCATTTTATATTAAAGATAAAAAAAAACTAAAAAACAAAACAAAACATATAATAATAATAATAATAATAATAATAATAATAATAATAATAAGAAGAAGAAGAAGAAGAAGAAATCATTCTTAAAGTAAAATAAAATTCATTCATTAATTAGATAGTGATTCAAGTTTTTGTAATAGATCAGCCCATATACATAATTTAAAAAAAAAATGTAAGCACCATGTAGTTGCACTGCCGAGAGCGCAGTGGAACTACTGCTCTGATTTTTCATGACTTTGTCTATTTGTTGCTAACAACTTCATTTAGGAGACACAATTGATGAAAAAAATATTACTTTGGGGTTATATATTTATACATCTCATCCATTTCCATCTTGTTCCAGTAGCCCACTTCTCCTCAAGGTGCTCTGGTTCCCCAGCACCTGACACAGACCTTGTTTAACCAGGTGACGTCTGAGCTGGTAGGTCTCATATCATTTTATGAGGTAGGCAATAACGCAAAGGGTCTTGCCTAGGGACCCACACTGGAAGTTAGAATTCCAGGGAACCTGGGTCCCTTATGTGAAAGCTGGCAGACTTGCTCGCTGAGCTACCCAGCCACTGATCATCATACAAGACAAGACCCCAGGTGCAGACTGTGCAAAGAGGCCCCTGAGACAATCCAGCACATAACTGCAGGGTGTAAGCTGCTGGCAGGGAAAGTATACATGGAGTGTCATAACCACGTGGCTGGTATAGTGTACAGGAACATCTGTGCAGAGTACACCATGGAAGTCCTGAGGTCAAGGTGGGAAACACCTCCAAAGGTGATGGAGAATGACTGAGCTAAGATCCCGTGGGACTTCCAGATCCAGACCGACAAAATGGTAATGGTGAACCAACCATTGTGTAATGACCAACCAACCACTGTGGTGATGGACAAACAGCAGAGGAAAGCCATTGTGGTTGACATCACAATACCAAGGGATTGCAACATCAGGAAAAAGGTAGAAGAACTTGAGAAGGCCTGGAAAGTGAGGGCAACAGTGGTGCCCGTGGTCATCGGAGCACTCGGGGCAGTAACCCCCAAACTGGAAGAGTGGCTACAGCAGATCCCAGGAAAAACATCAGACATCTCAGTCCAGAAGAGCGCAGTCCTAGGAACAGCAAAGATACTGCGCAGAACCCTCAAGCTCCCAGGCCTCTGGATGGATGAGACCTTCCGCAGAGGGCGAGGGGACAATTTATATGTGTGTTCTTCCAGAGGCAACCCACTTCATTCATCAGGATTTGGGACTGACACAAATAATGTGCTGTCTTATGCCCCCATGTAATAGTTATTGTTTATCTGACAAAATCACTTTATCACCTTACCCAGACTTCAATGCAAGGCCTAGGGTGACCAGACATTCCTGGGACAGTCCCAGTTTTAGGATCCTTGTCCCATGTCCCAAGACATATCAGTAAAAACACTCATATGTCCCAGTTTTTTTAACAAACCATGTCCCCATTTTAACCAATAGAAAAGCATAGGAAACTTAAAAAACCTTTGTCTAAAGACTTTTGTCACTAAAATTATTTTAAGATGTCATTATATATATATATATATATATATATATATATATATATATATATATATGGCTTGCTTCCCAAAAAATGTTCTCTCAGGTTGAGGTCAGGACTCTGTGCAGCCCAGTCAACTTCTTCCACACCAAACTCGCTCATGTAAGGTAAACACTGAGTAACAAAATCATACAGCATATGCACATAACCAAAAGAAGCTTGGTTAAAAGCACATGATGATCATTTCCCTCCAAATTGAACACTGTTTTAACAAAAAGCCACTCAACTGAAATTTAGCAAAAATAGATAAAATATGCCTAATTATGCTATTAGAGATTCCACATAAACATACATATCTGTACCAAAACCTTTCTAATTTCACCTTGCTTTACTTTATCTGCATTACATTTGGCCCTGGTAAATGTCAAATGCTCCGCTGTGAGTTTCCAGAGGTTTATACATGTTCACTTCATTTTATGAGACAAAGGTGTTTTATTTTTGTTTGTTTTTTTCTGTCTGTGTTCTGTTTTTATTTATTCTGATCCAGTAACATCTATACTGGTGATTGGTGATTACACCTCACAAGTGTTACCTTTTTATAGCTATCAAGATTATTCCTGTAGACCAAATAGTTTTTGAGATACACTCATTTAATTTTGAGCATGTCATTTTTGAGCAGGGGCCTAAGAAAATAATCTAGGGTTCTACAAAACTGAAATTATTTTGAATAACAAACCCCCATATTTTATAAAGACCCTGAACCAACATCCTTAATCACACCCAGCATGCCTCACACCAACATCCAAACACATGAAGTCAACAAGACGCTCTCCAAAATCTCAAATCACTTGTTCTTGTTCTTTGATGGAGAGCACCATTGGGGGAGCAGCAGTGTATTTATGGAAGGCCTCCCCCCCAAACTCCCCCCCCAGCGACCACTTCTACACCCCACTATGCCTTAATCACGCTAATTAATTTAGGTGAGCTTTTCAACTAAATGACAATATCCACACTGATTTGTCAATTTGCATAGCTAATTAAGTCATTAGCTAAAAAATGCGCTGATTGCCAACAAGCCTTGCATTCCCCATCTGTTCCTATGAGGAGGGCCTGTCAACCTACCTCTGGCCAACATCGCAGCCAAAAAAAAAAAAAAAAAAGAAAAAATCTTGTACATGGAAACAGCTGGTGGCTAGTCAGAGACCGGGGAGCGCTAATTGTGAGCTAATTAATACTGTCTACTCATCTCGTTAGGAGTTAGCATTGGGGCTAGCTATGCTTTATTTGCTGCTTAGCGGAGTCATTAGCATATTTTTGCAGGGATTAACAGTCAGATGTTTGAAGGCCATCTTTTTTTCTTTTTCTTTTTTTTTCCCCCTTTCTCCTCGGGACGCCCTGACAACAAGTGGAATGCGGAGAGACGTGGCAGAGGAGGGGGGCACGGCATGGAGAGGAGAGGGGGGTAAGTGTTGCTTTATGAGGCAAAACATAAACAAAGAGTAAATAAAAATGTAATGAGGGGGGTAATCATTTTGGCAGTGGAATGCAATAAAAGTGGGATATATTGAGCAATAATATAACAGATTGGTTCATGTGTTTTTAAATAATAAGATTTAAATTACCAGCAGTTATTTGTTGTAAGTAGCTGTGAATGCTTAAAATAAGTTATGTTAGCATTTTTATTTTCTCACTTTTTTTGAGAAGATCACATATAAATGGGAATACTGATGCATTTATCAACTGCCAAATTAGCTAACTTTATATATTTCTGTCCTATCCTAGACTAGCCCTTACTACCCAAGGAGCCAGTATTCCTATATTTATATAATATGAAATATCCCAAAAGAAAAGTGACAAATGTTGAACCTGCACATTTATATTAGAGACAAGGTCCATGATCTTGCTGTATGCATCCTACCACACCAAAAAATGAGCATATTAACAATAGAATTTTCCCCTGACCCCATCTCAATTAAACATTACAGACCTATATAATGTTGTGACGTTCTAGAATTTGATTATGTCAAAAACTGTCAAAAAGATAGAGGGAAGAGGCCAGTATTATTGCATTATTTCATTTATTTTTTGCCTGCCTCCATCTGAATCTCTCAACATAAGCGCTTTAGAATGTTATGTTGTCACGTGCGTGGTGTATTTTTATGGGTCTTCATTTTCGGCATCCTATACTATACCATACTTTCTCATACATCATAGCTATACCATCTCACACTAATACTGTAAATGGTTGCATCGGGATGGGCGCCCAGCGTAAAACCTATGCCAAATTATTATGCAGTTAATCACTCTGACCTTCATGATGGATTTGTTGAGATGGAGGCAGATTATTTGCTGTGGTGACACTTTGAAGCCAACCATATTGTTTTATCTTGTGTTATGTATACTATTCTATGTTATACAATACTGTTATAAACTGTAAATTATTTTGGCAGAAAATAAACTGTATTGTCTTTTTCTCAATGCGAATTAATAATAATAATAAAAAAGTTTTAATGGCCACAAAAATGAAATACAAGTTAAAGCTTATAATAATAATTGAGCATGCAAAAGAAAGCTATTTTGACATTTTGTAATCCACATAAACAACTATGCCCAGACATTCCAGTTACCTCAATCTCATCTTCACATCTAATTTGAACCACTAGAGGTCGCTGTTGCTTGGTATATATCTCCCTCTCCTCCGCCCCCCCCTCCCATTTTTTTTTTTTTTTTAACCAAAGTCCACTCCTTATTGTCATTGGGCTCACGTCGACTCAGCCACGAACCAACAACTTCTCAGACAAAGACGAGCAGACGTGCAACATATGTAACCAGCATACCCCCCCCTGCTCTTTAGGAGGCACGTGAATGCATGGCAGGGGATGGGATGGGTGCTGTGTGGGTGGGTGGGTGCTTGGGGGTGACAGTGATGTGCGTGTAGATGAGAATGCACGTTGCTGGGTGGTTAGAAGGGAGAGTGCGTATACAGATATCGGTGATAATGAGAGCTGGCATACGGCCAAACTGCCTTCTACAATGAAAACAATAACGTCTGTGTGTGTGTGTGTGTGTAGGTGTGTGTGTGTAGGTGTGTGTGTGTACATTGTGTGAGGGGGGAACAATACTATGCAAAAGTCTGGGCTGGTCTGGACCTATCTGACAATGGTAAAGATACAGGCCCAGACCTGGACTCAGACTCTAAGATCTTCTATTTCAGGGGTAAATACTCTTTCTTTATCTGACAATAGTTAAAAATCTACTGAAACTTATCATTTGTTCTTTTTAAGAGTGTAGTTAGCAGGGCTTGACACTTGCTTTGCTCCCTGGCCTCTGTGGCAAGGGTTTTTCAAGAGTTACTAGCCATTTGAGATTTTCACTAGCCACAATTAAGATGTTAAAATGTTGAATCATGTGTTGTATAGGTGTGGTAAGACAATGATGTGCTAGAATTTGATTTTGCATTCCTTTTGATGGTTTTATCATTATCCAAAAGAAAAACATGTTTATTTAGAAATATTTATGCATTTTCTTGTTTGTTTGTTGTGTAACATCTCTTAATCCTCCCTTTTTTAAATATGATTTCTATTAAGGCTCCATTAATAGCACAATTTTCCCCATTGATGAATATAGGTTAGGTGTATTGAAGTAGATAAAATGTATGCATAAAATCTAACCAGACAAAGTGGCTAGTGAGAATGAATGTGTTACTAGCCAAAATTAAAATCTACCCATATTTGGCCGGTTGGCTAGTGTTAATGTCAAGCCCTGGTAGTTAGTATTCAGAGAAAATCCATTTGAAGGTTTCCAAGGTTCGATCTGAACTTGATAAAATCTTATTTCAGAACCCTTCTAAAATCACACCTGGTAGAGCAGTGTCATTGCTTTCAGTAGTGCTTCTTGATCTGGTTATTCATAAGTGCATGTGTTTGTAATTGTTAAGCTGTAAGTGTTTGTCTGTATCTAAATTTGTTGTTTTATTTATTTGTTTGTAACTTTTTTATCTGCTGCCTATCATGACCAGGACGCCCTGACTGAAGCGATAATGTATCTTAATGGGACCTCCCTCCTTCCCATTAGTGACCTTTCCTGAAATCTTCATAACAAACATAAAAAAATACAGTCATTAATTTTATTATTTTGTTCCAGGATTTTAACTCCTTTTTATGCCAGTGTATGTAATAGCATCTCAATTTCTTTGTAAAAAACATAAAAAAAAAAAATTCTCAATGCAAAGTGGATTTTGCTAGGGGGGATTATTACATCCTTGGGTTTTCCAAGATTACCAAGAGCAATGAATTAGGTGGATTAGGGATTATTTTGTAGTAACAAAAAGTTACAACAAATTTTAATGGGAGTTGGTTTTTAGATTGTACATAACTCAAGAAAATAAATATCCCTAAAAGTAACTGTTGTTGTTAATCTTACCCAAGGCTGTAATAACCCGCTCTAGAAAAATCCACTTTGCTTTGAGAATATTGAAAATAATTCATTTTCTGTGTGTGGTTTTATTAAATGCAGATGCTATTACATACACTAGCATAAAAAGGGTTAAAATTCTGAAAATAATCAAATATTTGGTATTTATGATCAGGGAACAAGTTGATTTAAAGATTTATGCAAAAAAAAAGTAGAAACACATATAATTTTTCTTTTTTTTTAAGTTTTGTGAAGAGACACTTTTGTCACTTAACTCTAACAACATAACTTTTTAAAATTGGGGCACAAGGGTTAAAGCACTTTTAGTTAACAGCATTTTCACACCTCACTGAATGTTTGATATTCAGGGAAATGTAAGGATAAACAGCACTCACTAGGAACTAAGACAAAAAGTTAGTTCAAAGTTGAAGTACCTCTGTTTTGCAGTGACTTGTAGACTGCCAATCCATTTTTAAACAACTTGCATAGAGAGAACTTTTTATATTACATATTTTAATACTTAACATACCATATTAAAAATGCATGAATGTATAATGGCTCCACTGCTGACTAACAAATAGATCTCATTTTGAAATGACTAATGGAAGGTAGCAATCTGAACGTACATGCTGCAGATGACAGTGCAGTGTATGAAATATAGCATCATTGAAATCTATGTCTGTCTCTAATAACAAAAGAAGAAAACACAGACAATGTGTCCCTGCAGGGCTACCGTAGATGCTTACATGCTGTATTGTAGAAAGATGCTGTCAAAAGGTACACTTTCCACCTTTAAAACAGAGACTCAAACATGGATTATAGTTGTGTTTTTTTCCCCCCGTCTTTGCTCATAGACGGCGTGTCCCTGCAGGGCTACCATAGAGGCTTACATGTGGTAGGATGATGCAGTAAAAAAAAAAAAAAAAACATTCCACCTCAGACTCAAACATGGGCTATAGTTGTTTGAGTGGTTCTTGTCTGTTGCTTAGGAAAAATGTTTTGTTTGTTTCTGTTCATTTTTTAAATTTATTTATTTTTATTTATGTTTTTAAGTTATGACGGTGTTTTAGGGCCACATGGTGAAAAATAAAAATATGGACACTACGAGAATAAAGTCGTAAAATGTTGAGAATAAAGTTGCAATTTTATGAGAATAAATTCATAGCCAAAAAACATCATAGTTATACAAGAATAAAGTCAAAATATTAAGAGAATAAAATTGTAGCCAATAAAAGTCATAATTTTACAAGGATACAGTCGTAATATTTTGAAATTAAAGTCATAATTTTAAAAAAGTCACTTTAGAGTCCTTATACTAACGATAATGGTGATGATAAGCCAAAAGGAAGCCAAATGAAAGTATAACCTCACAAAATGCTCCAAATTCCCCAGGACAACACAAGAGACCACAGCACAGACAGCTAACTTCATTCTATAAATATTTCAACTTTATTCTCATAATATTTCGACTTAATTAGTGTAGCATTATGAGTTTTTAGGTAACAACTTTTATTCTCAAAATACTATGACGTTATTCCTTGAAATTTTATTCTCGTAAAATTATGAATTTTTTATGTATTTTTTTTCCTATGGCTTTATTCTCATAAAATTACGACTTTAATCTCAATCATTTACGACTTTATTTTTGTAGTCTCGTAGTGCCTTTTTTTAAATGTGGCCCTTTAATGCCATTGTATTAATTGTATTTTTTATTAATGTAATATAATGTTTTATTAATGTAATTTGAAATTTATTTATTTTTATTTTATTTTATTTATTGCAATTAAAAAATGCTTTAGGTCAAATGTAAGCTATTTTAAAATGTCTAAAATTGAGATACTTAAATTGATCAAACTACCACTAACCATATAGGGAACCACAGTATTTTAATCAATGGCCATTATCCATTCTTATTCTATCCAGTCGCAGCCCAAACACATGCAAACAACAGACTGCAGTGCAAGATGCTTAGCAGAGTCATTAGCACAAAAATCTTTTTTTTTTCAAATGTGTTATTTATTGCTGCTTTATGTCTTCTTTTTCCATCATAGTGTACTTCTATTAAGAAACCTTATATGGGCACAGTATCCTTAGAACTAAACAGTATTGCATTAAATAGATCAACAGCATCGACTTGCAAGATAAAAAAAGTCCTCTCTATGTTAATGTTATTCAACCAAATGGCATGTGCAATGTTTCTTCAACCTCTACCCATAATGCATCGAGCGCAGAAGGCCATCGCTGCCCTTAAATTCCCCATTACCTCGAATGAATTTTGTTTACAAGACACACATTAGTGCCAAGCAGCGGGCCTTTAACACGGACAAATTCCTGTTGCGTTATCCGTATCAGCAGACTTTCAGCTGTACCGGAGTGACCCCGGCCTCAGAGGTGCATTGTGGATAAAGAATAATAAACTGGATTCTGCAGTCGTATGTTGGTTTTATAATGAGTGTGTATGAAATGAGTGGAAAGAGACACTGGAGGGGAGGGGAGGGGCTGGGCAGGAGGTGCAGTACTCAGGTGTTTAAGAGGCTGTTTAACCCTGAACTGTGTCAAGTGGCTTGTTATAGAGGCATGGGAACAACATCAGGTATGCACTGCCAGTACTGCGATGGAGAAGGCAAAGACTGGATATTTATGCATTATGTGTTTTTGCAACTATATCTTTGTGTTCTGATGCATGCATGTACAGTAGTATCATATAGTTTATCACATACTACCTCTGTGCCATGGCTTTTAGTTAAACTTGATTTTGCTTTGTGGCGTAAAGTAGTCAGAAAGTCTATATAGCCATATATTATCATACTTATAAGTTACAAAAACTGCACTGTGTACTTAAAGTCGACGAACACTTTCTTTACAGCACGTTAAGGTGGTTCTGAACTGATCTGGCTTCGGGACCCACCATTACTCTTTAATGACAAGCCGCGATCCAAATAAAGAGATACTGAGAAAAAATTTAAGATATTTCAGGAAACGAAGAGAAATTGCAAAAAATAAAAGATATTTCAGGAAAATTAGAAGATATATGCATGAAAATCAAGAGACATTAAGGAAAATTAAGCAGCACTTCTATGTATATTAGTCTATTATTCTATTCTATATGTCCCATACTACCACCTACTGCTAAGGAGTGTAAATTGATGATTTACTTTAAAAGATTAAACTTTTTATTTTCCCCTGGCAAAGGCCCGCGACCCACTGAAAACAGTTCTGCGACCCACTTTTGGGTCCCGACCCACCAGTTGTGGACCACTGTTTTACAGAATCAAACATGTCAGTCCCACAAAAAATGTTATGTTTATTTTTGTTCATAACTAAACGTAAGCATTAAGGAAGAATTGTGAAGGAAATATGGATATCTTTTGTATTTTTGATATTTTTTATTCATTTTATTCATTCATTCACCTTCTTCCTATTTTTCCCATTAGGGGTCGCAGGTGACGGAAGCCTATCCCTTAGGCTTCAGGCGGGGTACACCCTGGACAGGGGCCAGCTTGTCGCAGAGCTGACACAGAGAGGAACACAGACAGACAACCATTCACTCTCACATTCATTCACTAGGGGCAATTTAGAATCACCTAACAAATGCATGTCTTTGGATGGTGGGAGGAAGCCAGTGTACCTGGAGAGAACCTATGGTAACACGGGAAGGACATGCAGACTCCACCCAGAGAGTTCGTGTGTTGGCCGGCCCGAAGATCGAACTTATGATTTCCTTGCTGGGAGGCGAGAACACTCTGCCACCATGCCCCCCTATAATTTTTAATCATAAGAAAAGCTTTTTTTTTTTTTAATGGAGTCATGCTCCTGGACATAACTCACTAATACATGACTCTCAATGGGGCCCCCTCATGTCCTGGGCAGCTGCACTTCCTGATGTTTCGTCCCTGCTTTTTACATTTTATGGTTAATACTAAACACAGCATCAGTGAAAGGTGGACAGTAGAAAATAAAATCTTAACCTGTTCAGACCAAATCTTAAACATTTTACTAAGCTTTAGCTCTGGCCTTTAAAATAAGCTTAGTCCTAATTTGGTCCTTGTTTAAATGCATCACAGCTAATAATAGACTCTTGATGGGCATGTTACTCAAATACATTCTATTAGTCACTGTTTCAGTCAAGTCCATTAGTCCACATTTTAATAAGAATTAATATTTATGGGAAAGTAAAAGTGTCTGGTTTATATGGGTTAGAGCATGTCCAAAGTATGTAGATTTCATATGACCCTCGGCTTCTTTGACAAAATATAATACTTATGGCCCAGCATCATTTTTTATAGTGTTTTTGTAGCTTTGTCTGTACTATATTTGCGCATCTCATCTAAAACTCTCTGCCTTGTGTTTTCTAATAAACTAGTCAAAAAATAATTACAGATGTTTTTGTGTTCAAAGATGTTATTTTATTGGGATTTGGTTAAGTTAATTGGCAAAGAAAATAGTTTATAATTATTTTGCTTTTGAAAACAAAATAATACAAACTAAAAATAAAACATGCATTCGGTTTATACTGTATGTGCGTTCAGTTCTTAGAAAACATCAGGAGAGACTGTCGACCCTTGAACATTTGCACATCTTCAAATCTGGCCCATGTTGGAAAAAGTTTGGACTCCCCTGGGTTAGCAGCTCACATTTGTTATTGCTCTCTTAACAACTGCAATGTCCAGAGAACAAAGAGTGTCTTGCATTGTACATATGGTCAGAGGTTTGATATTTTTGATACACTTTTGGCTTGACTAAATGAAAGCAGGCTGCAGCTGCACTGGGGCCCAGGACATGAGGGGGCCCCATAGAGAGTCCTATATTGGTGGATTATGTTCAGTCTGGGCACTGTACAGCATGACTCCATTTAAAAGCAAATATTTCAAATTTATGATACATTATTCCTTTACATTTTTTTTACTTACTTAATGCTGACAAAGTATAGTGGAACAAAAATAAACATCTATTTTGTATTAGTTGACTTTAAGATGGTTTTTGTAACTTAAAAGTATGATATATGGACTTATAGACTGATTGTGATTCATAACTTTAGGGCTCATTCTGAAATTCTGAGATTTTATATTCACTTGGTAGGCTTTTGGTGTAACTGGAAATGCCTGTCTTATCTTTTCAGTGTTACATGCATTATACAACTGAACATATTCTGCTAAAATTGCAGACATCAAAACAGTAGGTCCACTGCTGAGGTAAAAATTACATCCAAAGTCAGAGGAAGGTTTTTCTATTTTAGACTGAGTAATTTTTCACATGGTCAATGATAAAAAGAGAGAAACCCATAAACAGGGCAGCTGTGGCTCTGTATTCTGATTCAGTTCCTCTCGTCCTTGTGTCAGAGTGCCCTTGAGCAAGACATTGCACGTCCATTGGCAGCTGGTGGCAGGCCAGGAGAGCTCTGTCTGCACCAGTCAGTTAAAGTTACTGGTCTCTACTGTTCTTAGTGTTTTTGCGAGAAAGTCTCTTTACATTTTAAATGAGATTTATGAACAAGTACAGTATGTGGGTGAAACACTAGTTCTAACAAGCTTTGGTTATTAGAGTCAAACAGCCTGGCTCATGAGGAATGTGGCACTATGGATAAAACATACTTTTTCCCAAGACTTTTCCGAGACATAGTCATAATTAAACTATTGCAAACCTAGACTGGGGCTCTCAATATACACATTTACTATATATCTGTGTGAAATGTGATTGGGTTGTGGTGACAGTAGGTCCATTAGCTTTGTTTAACAGACTGTGTGTTAGTCTCTGGGGCCCACTCACCTTCTACTCTCTCTTAGTGAGGATGTGTTGATGATTTAAGTCAAACAATAATTCTAAACACTGTGTATCTAATCTACAGAAGTCACACTAAACAAAGCCACCACCCGGAGCTCTGCTTTTGTCTAACACACTGACAAAAAGGCTGCTTTTCTAACACGGCAGGCCCAATCTGAAGTGATTTGGTGACAGTGATGCCACCAGCAACAGGCAGGAATCAGTATTGATGCTTGCAGCATTAATTGTGATCAACATCCAGTAGGCCTATATCAACAGAAATTGAAGATTGGTTATATATTTAGGGTTGCAAAGGATTGTAATGGAAGTCTATACTCTTATTAGCCAGTCCAACTGAAATAATATAAAAAATGACCACAGTGACTATGTCTGCAAAAGAACTCATTCAAAAATTGCCCTGTCATCAGTTTGTTGTGCATCAATCATACCTAATAAACTAGTTAAAATAATGTTTTTAGGGCCTGGATAAGATTCTTGCCATGTTCACTGGGTGTAGTTACAATATCAAGTCTTTTCAAAACAGCATGTCCAACATCATATTGTATTTTTTGTTTTAAAGTTTAAGAGTGTGCAGTTATAATAATAAAAACAAAAACATGCCAGACAGCATAAAAACTAATGCCAGTTATTTAGCATTACATCCAAACAACAGTTACCGAACACTGTCAGTCACTTGTTCTAAATATTTATGAATGCATTCACATTATTTTCTTCTTTTGATGATTTTAATACCATTTGTACCACACTTCATGTAATCCTTCTTTCCTTGATGTTTTTACACAACTCCTGTGGGCTTTCTTTGTCTCACTGCACTCCACTCTCCTCCTGCCGGTAATTTTGTTTTTTCATTTGTGCAAATAAATTAAAGCTAATAGCTGCAATACCATTAGGAATTTTCTTTGTAACCTGCAGAAAAATCCCATTAAAAGAAAGAGTTCAAACCGTTGGGGGCTGATGCTTACAGGTACCTGGCTGGAGAGGCTGAAGTTGGTGGCTGGACTGCGTTTCTTGCCGGCTGCGGTGCCCACGCTACTGTTGGCGCTGCTGGCTGAGTTCTTCCGTTTCCTCCTCTTGGTGGTGGTCTGTCGGGCAGGCTCAGCTTTGGCGCGACCAGCAAAGACAAACAGAGGCAATGCCAACAGCATAATGCATACTGACGGGGTAAGGTGGTCACAAAAAGAACAACGCAGCGGGTAAATGAAAGGGCTGGGCAGTTTATGTAAAGTTAAATGGAGAATCTCTAATTGGTGTAATCTTGTCATTTTATAATTTTATATACTCTACATGTTTTATAATATGCAGATACATGGATACAAGAATCTTTATGAGCAATTCTTCAACTATTTTAAAGCTGAGGTAGGCAATTTTTAGGTCATATGTTCTTTTCAGTAGTAAAAATTGAACTGCCTTATTTATAATCCATTTTAAAGGTGGGATAAGCAACCACTGCATTCATTAAGATATAGTTTAAACTTTTAATGACTACAATATACAGTTCAAGTGTCTTTGGAACAAAATGTGTTTTTTCCCCACCAGGAATTTAAGTCAGGCTAAGCAATTTTTTTTTATTATTATTATATTTTTTTATGTAAATCATTCTAAAACTAATGCTGGGCTTAAGTGTCTAACAGAAAAAATATGACTAAAAATAGCCCATTTGTTCATTTTATTATATGCAAACTTTGAGGAAGTAAAAAGCTCCAAATTAAACTTTGGCACTATTACACAACTATTTAATCAATGTAGGAACCATGCCATATTATTAATGCTCAAATGTATTATTCATTAAAATACACTTATTAAACAAAGGGTTTAAAGACTAGAAGAGTATTAGATCATCTATAACCATAGTTTAGTCTGATTCAAGGTTTGTAATCAGTAATAGAAACTATTAAGTTTTTTAAATAGCTTTTTTTCTTCTTCTTTTGGATTCCAAGTGGGTCTCAGAGGACATGGTTTCAAACAAGATCTGTCACCAGGAGGTGTCTGTCATCTTTTTATGTTTGGGACATAAACAACAAAAACTGCCTACTCCATCTTTAAAATAAATATTTGCGAATGAAGCATATTTTCATTAGAACATTTGAGAAAGTGTATCTCAACTTATTTAAAATTCTGATTTGATGTTATATAACCCAGCCCTAGCGTATACCTACTGTATATTACATTTCATATTACATGACATGTTGGTCTAAATGCATGCATGTGAAGAGACAGGAGACATATAAATGCATTTAGTACAAACACGAAAGCGACTAATCTACAAAGATCCATGCTTTGTTCTGTTCAAAGGTGAGAACGCACCAGCGTTTACATCTCCCAAGACATGCACTAGTAAGAAAGAACCCCTTTCATTTGCATAAATGCTCAACAATGGGCTTGGTGCTCATGTAAATCTGTTAATGATTTGAGCGTGTTCCTGGAAAGCAGGCACCGCATTTGCACAGCGTTTGTTTCACAGAGGTCCTGGTTTATGAGCTCTAGCTGTTACATGCATTAAGCAGGGAATGTATTAGTACGTCTGTATAACATGCAGTTGAGCATCCACAATGAAGCGGTGAGCCAAAATGTATTTCATGGCATTCGGACTGAGCAGCAGAATGCTTGTCAATGTAAGAGGAAAGATACCTTTTTTGTGATTTGTAGGGAATATTTCCGTTTTGAAGTTCTGTGGGTGTCCAGCTGAAACAAGTTTAATTTGACTTAGCAGTGTGATCATTTTGTAGACAATATAAGCACTGGCTACACATATATTTTTATAAACATTTTCTCTATAAGTTTTAAAAAAAAACAATTCTATGTCCACACAAGGGTGTTAACCTAAATCTCTCCCTCCACACATCACAATGACACATTCTTGAACGTCAGACACTAGATTACACCGCAAGGTAAGCATTGCATTGCTCCTAGTGGCTTAGTGTAATTATGAGCTTATTTTAGACAACTGACATTGCTCTGATTGGACAAAAGTCTTGTGACAGGAAGGTGGTTCAACCAGTCACCTCCAGGTATTCATCTAAAGGACCTGCCAACTCTTTCTGTGGAAGCCCTCACAAGTTTTATGTAACAGAATCAATACAATATAAAACAATATTTTACCATTAACAAACCTTGAGGCTTAAGTTTGGCATTAAGGCAATATACAAACTACAAAATTAAAAAAAAAAAAACATAACAAAAAATATTACCATTCAAATTTATTACACAGACTTTTGGTCTTCAAGGCTTTTAGATGAGTGCAATAATTTAAATAAGTTATATAATATTGTATATATTTTATAAAAATAAAATATGTGTAGCCAGGCCATAATACATAATGAAAGATGACAACATAGAGAAATGCTTCAACATCCAACAAAAGCTACAAAGGCTAGACTATTGGGAAACTGGATCAAAGATGTTTATCCAATTAAGGCTATACACAATTCCTCAAGGTGCAATTATATCATAAATGGAATCATTGTTATTAGACAGATTTAAGCAGGTTAAATGGAGATCTTAGTGTTTCTATAATTACGTATGTGCATAATTTATGGATTCTTGATACAGCTAAATCTGCCAACATTTGCTAGAAAACATCACTTAAAGTACTTTAATCTCAAGAGATACAAGCAAACACTGCTATGATCATGTTGGAAAAATTAAATACATTTTTTTTTTCTCGAGGTTCCTACTAATCACACCAAGGGAGATGTGTTCATATTCAACTAACAACTTATAAACAAAACTGGAATAATAACTCAAAGCCACACAATAGGAGGGAGTTTTTTTTTTTTTTATCACTATCTATCCTCGTTTGATTCCTGACTTTGACAGACGTGTGTGCAAAAAGCCAGTCTATTGTTGGAGACAATCATTTCTGTTATCCGAGCGGTTTCCTCCGAACCAGTGACGCACTCAAAATCACTTCCATTTCCACCAAAAGGACTTATCGGAGCAGAAATGCACCCGTGGCTTCCTTCCTGGCTAAATCCCAAACTGTTTCCAAGCAGGAGAAGAATCACAGGAAAAGGGGAATAACATGGCACCAACAAGGAAAAAAAATCGCGATTCTAGCTAAACTACAAACATCAGGCGAACTGTGTCAAAATATAGAGGTGGGAATCATAGAGGCTGACCCTGGTGTGCGGGCATGGGAAAACATGGAGCTTAGTGTAAATGCTGACTTGGACTTCTTCCAGTGTTCTGTTTTTGAGTGTAGTTTCTATCAGATTTGGAATTGAGATGAGGAATTCCTGGTTGGTAGCTTTTTTGTTTTTGTGCAGTACAGTATCACACAAACATAGATGTTTACAAAGTAAAAATAGCTCTATCAACTGCTGTATATCATTTGTGCTACTAATTAAGTTAATGTACAAGTGTGTGTCTTATGTGTATAGTCTAATTATATTGGCTGTAAGGTAAAAAGAACAAAAAAAAAAAACAATGTCCATGATATATAAAGACCCCTGGGGTTAATACCCTTTTTTAACCAAGAATTTTCCATGACTTTGCCATGACTTTTCCAAAACTTTTGACACAATTTTCAAGACAAGAAAATGACTTACACATTGTTTAAATAGTATTCAAAATGTTCAGTGTGGTGCATCAGAAACAAACTTTGGCTGCATTTGCATTTGTTAAATTTGGATATTAGTCAGTTGAAGAAAAAAAAAAAAAACAGTTCTGGCAGCTTGTCCACCCAGAAATATATTATTACACAAATTTTGCTGACTTATAGCCTATACACCAGTGATTAAAAGATAAATATGCTATATTAGATATAAACTAATGCTGTTTTAAAGAATTACCAAAACCAAACGAGCCAGAGATCAGCATAAACATTATTTAGTTCAAATATTCGAACAAAAAATAGATATTGGTCACTTTTTCCTGCAGTGAAAACAAGAAGACAGCGTTTCTACTGAACACTTATATTTACTGTATTCTAGCTGGCACAAGGTTAACCAAGAGTGGCCTATTGGTACTCAGACTTAAAATTTCCAAAACTTTTCCAAAACTTTAGACCGCAGATCGCTCAGTTTGGAGAAGCAGACAGGAGCAAGCCCAAAGCACGCACGTCAATGTACATCTAAAAGAATGCTCCACAATGATGCAGAATAGCCAATTATTGTTTGTTTCTCAAACTGAAAATGGGCTGACAGTTACCTTCTGAAAGAAATAAGGTGTCTATCGTTAAGCATCTCATAGACCTCTTTTTACTAAATACAACATATCTTTTTCAACATGTCAAACTGAATAGATTATTTATGACTTGCAATCTATCGCTGTTAAAACAAGTTTCTGTGCACTTACTATAACTGTATAAAATGCATCCAATCAAGAATACACACTGAATAATGCATGGATAATGAAAATCTGCATTACATCATTTTTTCTATACTAAGGCATATTCTCTTGCCATAAGCAGTGTTAACAGTAGCTAAGCTGTTATTCCATATAGACTTTGTATGCATAAAATTCAGTCATATTGCTTTTTCATTCTTTCAAGAGCGAGCATGGCGGGCACTGGGGAGCCGCTGGCCGGGGAGCGGGATCCGGCAGTCTGATTACACTGGGCGCTCTTAATTAAACTTACACAGGTCGGAGTCAAAGGCTTTCTGACTGCTGTTGCTTTTTAAAGACATCTCGTCACGGCTCACTAAGCATTGCTGTAATTTGCAGCCACTCCGACGTGTCCAAAAAATAAAAAATAAAATAGTCGGCTTATTCCTCTCTCGACTCCTGTTCGTGACGCCAATTTAAGGCTGGTACTTTTCAGAAACCTCCCTTAAAACATCAATCATAAAAAGCTGAGAAGCCTGTTAGTAGATTGGAGCGGTTTGAGATTCACAGCCAGGAATTCTGATTAATTTCACATACCTGACAGGCAAAACACATTTAAGGGATTAAGACGTATAATGGCAATTTGGAAACATAAATGATGCAATAAAAACAGTCAGAGGAAAGAAAATATTCCTGCTCGTACGAAGTGACAGATGGCACTGAATTTAAATGAATCAGTGCCGCTTTAAAAGGAAGGATTTAGAAACACTTGACATGTACAGTGTTGGGCTATTACTTTAAACAATTATATATATAACAAAAAGTATTGCACACCTACTATTGATATTGAAGGCATAATATGAAGGAGTTTGGTCACATTTAAACTAATCCTCACACAGTGGAAATTCCTAGACATTTGGCCCTCTAGAAAAGACATCTCTAAATGGGGGACCATAATACCAAACTTAATCTAAATGCCCTCAAATCTAAACTTACATTGATAAAGTTAAAATAGGGCCTCTTTCTCAAACATTTTATAAGTAGTTTCCTTTTACACTAGAAGTTCCAAACATTAACAATAACATAGCATTAGCATTGCATTAACATATAATAACAAATGGAACCGCCAAGGCCCTTTGCTTTTTTCAGTGACACATAACAGGAACCCTTTTATTTATTTCCTTTTCAGAGCTAGGATTTCAAAAATGATCCAAACCTATTAAGTAGAATTTTGAACCACTATGTTTTTGATTCTCGGAGATGTCCAAATTTTCAAATCTCTTTCACATTTGAATGGTAGAAATTAAATGATGTGTTAGTGGCATGTAGTTACCTGGTGGAGCCACCATTCGTTGCCATTTTTGGAATAGGCATGTTTTGAGACAGTCCCGCGGGCTGAGGTTGTAGGTCTTGTGCCGGGACATGAGCTCCTGCATGGGCTCCAGGATGACACACAACTGCACAAAAAAAAAAAAAAAAAGAAGAAAAAAACACAAAGTACACAGTGAGTGAAGGTAGATTTATCTGACACTGTCCCATTCCCTGCTGTTCCTCTTATCAACATAAAGCAAAACATTGTCCATTAAAACACTCGCTGGCTTTGCAGCTCAATTAATCACCCCCGGACTGACTTTGAATGATTAATAGTGCAGTAAATCCACTCTTTTTTTACAGACACCATTAATAAAGAGCCTTTAAAAGCTGATTTATTGTCAAGAGGAGAACAAGAACACTGATAAAGCCAGGGAGATGGGCACAGGGATACATTTTAATGTTAGTTGTGTGTCTGAACTGTTTACACGATGATATAATGCACATACTGCACATACCTGCAAGTATACCTTCACACAGCAGTAGAAACCTGTTTATAGAAAGCTACAAGCTACAACCATGCAAATGTTGCTGCTTCCAGGGTTAATTTGTTTTTTTTGTTTTTATATGTCGGATGCCTTTTTTGATGCAACCAGCCACATTCTTAAACTAGAGATTTTAGTGGAACCCATGACCCAAACTACAAACATGCTTAGAAAATCCAAAAGTAATTTCACAAGAGCATTTAACTTTTCCTAAATTAAAAACACATAAACACAAAAAGTCAGAAAAAACAACTTTCTAACTGCAAAAATGCACTTTTTAAAGGAGCACATAATGCGTCTTTAGAAATTCACAGAGGAATTAGCCTTGCTTGTGAATATACTGTGTAATTTGTGTTTAGTTGTAAATGTGTTTTACAATGTCTCTATCACAAGGCTAGCTACCTTCTTTTTTCTTAAGTTCTTAGAATATTTTTATGTTTTGTTCTTTTTTGTTTTTGGACAAACACAGCATTCTACAAAAAATGATTGTATAAGCAGCCTTGCAAGTAAAAAAACAAAAACAAAAAAAAACTTTTAAATAAAATAAATGTTTATTTGATGTTTGATATTTACTGGCAACCAAAGCTAAAAGTCATTGCTGTAAATTTTGGCCAGATATTTTTTTACAATGCTCCATTGTTCCCAATATTCACTTTTCCCTTTAGTGGACAAACCCCAGTCCCTCATTCCCAGACTCTGCTCCTGCCCTGTTCCCTGGTCAAAGAACTTAAGTCTGGTTTGGAGTCTGGAGCAAACTGTAAATCCCAGGAGATGTGCAAAGAGATGAACCAGAGGTCAGCCTGTCATCTCCAATACATCAGCTTCAGCTTATCCACATCACACGCATCACATCTGGAGAACATTACAACAGGTTCCCAGCCTTGTTCTGCTAATGCTGCCTTCAGCAAACTCCAGTTCTACAATCAAAGAAAGGAACTGAATGCTCATGTGATTGGCATTTTCTTTGTCCAATCACAAAGCAGCAGTGGGATCAAACTCCAGGCAAATGGCTCAGTTTTATCCCTAAATGCATGGCACAGTCTTTCCAGTTTATTATCGTCTACTCACAGCTTTGTTTGTGATGATAAAATTAATGTCCTGTGCTTTTATAGGAAGACAGAAACTGAAAAGGACTTCTAATGCCCCATTTGTTTTTAATAACTTGGTTGTTTTTATGGGTAAGAAAGTAATAAAATGCAGAAGGTTAATACTTTTGTTCCAGTACAAAAAAAAAAAAAAAAAAAAAAGAATAAAAAAACAAACAATTAGAATTAGAATTCAAAACCTCTGTAGCTACATCTAAATCATATAAGGAATCAATCAGACCATGTAAAAAAAAATCATAAATAGTAGTAGTAGGATTTAAACTGTGCTCTAAAAATAAGTTTAAATCAATTTGCAATACAGTTAAGTTTTCTGAGCAATGAACAAAAATGAAACAAACATTAATCTCTATTGGATAAATCAACGTGCAAATGAGAGTTCAATTTTTGTGTTCCTACAGCAGTAGGACTTGATTTTGTGTTAATTTTTTAAAGTTATAATAATAATTAGTCTTATATAGGACTTTTCTAGGCACTTAAATTTGCTTTACAACTTAGTGCATTATTCATTCACACCTCAGTCACAGTGGCAGTGAGCTACTTCTGTAGCTACAGCTGCCCTGTGGCAAACTGACAGAAACGTGGCTGCCATTTTGCGCCTACAGCCCCTCCAACCACCACCAAACACAGTCACATTGACACATTCACACAGGCAAGGTGGGTGAAGTGTCTTGCCCAAGGACACAGTGACAATATATTTTTCCAGTAGCAGGGATCAAACTGCCAACCTTTGGGTTAGTGGGCAAACGTCTCTACCAGCTGAGCTACTGCCACTATCAGACCTTTTTATAGAGTTTTATCACAGACAATAGCATGTCCTTGCAGGGCTACCATAGCTTTACACAAACTAAAATAATGATACTGTGCAATGTACAGTAGGTGTTAGCATAAAGGTTGGTATATTGCTGTGGTTATAAAGTAGTAAACATTCAGTCTGCTTCTTAGCTTACTATGACTGAGTGTGTCTGAGGAGTGAATGAATAATGCAATGTAAAGCACTTTGGGTATCTAGAAAGGTGTTATATAAATCTAAGGCAATATTATTATTATTATTATTATTATTATTATTATTATTATTATTATTATTATTATTAAAATTGCCAAAACTAATGCCAGGTAGTGTAGAACACAACTAGTAATAACATTAAACTGTAAGTTGGGTGAACTTAATAGTTTTAATTGAAGAATATGCAATAAGTTAACATTATCCTTGTCTGACTATGTTGAACCAGAGACACACTAAGCAGTGTAGAAACCTTACTGTTGTTAGTGACTAAATGCAAAAATGTGTAAGTTAGCAGCAAAGCAACTTTCAAAAGTCATTTAGGTGTCTGTAAAGAAATACGCCCACAGCGCTTGTTTCCTCAGATGCCTTTTAGTTTCAAGACATTCAGAAGTATAGACAGAGAGTCAGAAAACTACAGAAGAAGAAAAGTTACACTCCACCAGACTCACACATAAAAACATATAATTGCAGCTGAGGCAGGCTGCTCTATAGCGTGCCCTATAGTCTGGCTCACTGAAGTTTGCTGTTTTCAAAACTTCAGGCTGAAAATAGATATTTTGCTGGGGAGTGCTTGCAATCAGTGTCATTCACCAAAAAAAAAGAAAGAAAAAAAAAGAAAAAAATTGGATTGGTTACTTGAATTAAGACAAAAATGCCAGAATGTCCAGTGTAAAGGAGAGTCTGTAGCCTGGTCCTCAGCCTGGTTTGTCCTCTCACGGTAGATGGAAAGTTCTTAAAAAAATGAGTACGGAGCATCTCGGGATCTTGCATATGAGTGAAGAAATTAAATGAACAGAGGGATTGACAGTGCCGCAGAAATTATCAATGTACCAGTCTATTGTGTAGAAGACTGACCTGGGCTAAAATATAAGAACATTGTTGCTCATTTATGCTGCTAGTTAAACTCATGAGCTGTGGGTTATGAATAAAAGAACGTGAATACAACTACATACAAATGAGGTTCCTCCATAGGGTGGCTGGGCACTTCCTTAGAGACTGGGTGAGGAGCTTGGTCACCCAGGAGGAGGTCAAAGTATTGCTACTGCTCCACATCAAGAGTGACTGCCCACCCACAGTTCCGTAAGTAAAATTCCCATTCATTTTCCCCACTGACTTTTTGAAAAATCTGTATTTTAAAAGTTTAGCGGCTCGTGGGATGCTATTCAGCTCTAGGGTATGAACATAAAATGATTCCTTTCGCTATAAATAGTATGTATCTAAAACTTGTCAAAAGGCAAAGTTACAAATGCATCTTTTTGATAGAAATTTATTGTGTTATTGTCGTGAGTTACCCTATAGCTGAGTAACCTCGGTCAAGCTTTTAAAATTTTTAATATACACATTTTTTGAAAAGTCAATGGGGAAAATGAATGAGAAATTTACTTCTGAAACCAGGGTGGGCCGTCACTGTTGAGCTCCATTGAGGTGGTGCAGGCATCTGTTTTAGATACCTCCTGAGTACCCCTCTCTTGGGGCATGTTCAATTGGGAGGAGGCCCCGCAACCAACCCAGGAAATGCTACAGGCTCTCTGTTTCTTGGCTGGCTTGGGAATTTCTCAGTTTTCCCTGAGAGGTGGAGGAAGTGTTGAGGGAGGGGGAAGTCTGGCCTATAGCAAACAGATGTATGGCAGCTTTGGTTGAACAAAAATATATACAGAATGTATAACCCCAACCCCAACTTTATGCTATATGTAAAGTAAAAAGTGAGAATAACATTGAGATTTGAAGAAAAACTGATGATTGTATCCCTAACTCCAACACTCAGAGGTACAGTATAGATCCTGCATACAGTGCTGTCAAACTTTCTTTTTGTCTCCTCTACAGAACAGTGAGTCGCAATGCAGTTTGGCTCCAGACAGGTGCAGCATGTTGATGAGGAGGGTTTCTCAAATGTAGGGCCATGGGTTTACTGAAGGTCACATGAGATCATCCGAGTGAAATGTGATTGATTAACAACCCCCCGTCCTCCAGGAAGCCCTGCCAATGTGTCCTTGATCAAGCTAGTAAACCCACGCCTACTGTCACTGCCGCTCAGGTGACCTCACAGCGGTGCCAAAGAGTGGCAACTGTAAATATTAGCCAGGGAGTCATTAAAATTAATGGTTGGTTCTTAATTATAACAAAACATGACTAAATATGTCACTATAGTGCTGCAGAGAAAACACCTATGTTACCTTCCTTATTTATTGATTTATGTTAATGTGGATACTTTAAACAATAAAAAAGCTAATAGAAGTTGCCTGTATTTTAGTGTCACATCTTTTTTTCTATTGCTGGATCAGATGACCTGGAAGTTGGGGTAGTGTACACAAAATCCAGGACTTTTCCCAAAGAGACCTGACTGTGCACCACAAAACAAAATTACTGTTGCTTTGTGGACTTTCTTTATATTACCATTTGTCCAGATTTTTATATTTAACAAGATGCAGTTCTGGTGGTTAATACTGTTGCCTCACAGCAAGAAGGTCTCGGGTTTGAATCCCAGACCACAAAAACAAATTTCACTATGGGACCAATAGCATAAACTTAACCTATATTAACCATATCTAAAGTAGTGTTGACAAGCAGTGAGGACAATCTGGCCAATGAGAGCAGTCATACATTTTAGGTGAGCATGTGATTGGCTAAAGATACTACTAAGCGCTGAAAATGAATATGCATTAAAGGTGCTATGAGCAGTATATATTTTTTATATTTCATAAAAATTACCCATGTGTGTGATATGAGATAAACCTGTTTAAATCAAATATTAGTTTCAATGATAACAATGGTACAGCGGATTTATTTGCACTAAAAACAAACAAACAAACAAACAAACAAACAAACAAACAAAAAACTGTTTATGTTTACATTTTTGTTTTGGTTCTAAAGCACTGCATTGCCAATTGTCCAATCAGAGAGGCAGAAATTGTAGTACCTTTAAAATCCTTGATAACAAAGCCAAAATGACAACTTGAAATCAGATCACAGATGATTTTGATAACAATATATATATATATATATATTTTTTATATAACCTTTATTTTACCAGGTAGAACATTAAGAACAAATGCATCATGGCTGTTGAATCAGTATCCTACTGGTCTTTCCAACCACTACAGCTGCTTGCACTAAATAACCCTATCATCAGTGTATAATGCATGTTTGGATGGCGCTGTTTTCATGACTGGAGGCTGAAACGAACATCCCTGCAGCACTAATCCCATGTTCTCCTCTGATCGCTCCCTCCCTGCACTGTAATACCAGCCAACAAGCCCTGGCTCTCTGCCTCAAAACAACAGCTATTTTCAGGCTCAATAGTAGGAAGCCCGCAGCTCCAATACACGGAAAGGCTTAAATACCGAGGAAAAAAAAGGAAAAAAAATGTGTTTGCAAGAGAAGGGGTAGTTGTAACCTCTTGGCCAGGAAAACCAGGTCTTTTTGGACAGAGTGGAGAAGCTGAGAAAAAAAGGACAGATATTATTGCTGGTTTAAAGTGAGGGAAAAGGGTGTATTTTGCCTTGACAACTGGTGATAACAGACAGGGAAAATATCATTTGCAGTCAGTGACATTCAGTGAAATAACAGTGACTTCAGAGATGGACAAAAAATGCAGTAAAAACTTCAAATACTACACCTGTCCAGTTCACTTTTTCTGTAACCAGCAAATTTCTGAAGTATGTCAACTAATGTCATAGATTTTTTACTGCCATTGGTTTGTTGGTTGAAAGTAGTTGTATTTTGATGCAATGTTCAGGAAAGGTTAGTAATAGGCAAGCAATAAACTCTAATGGTATTTTTTGGTGTGGATCCAGACCTGTGCTTGGATCCTGGAATTTGTAAAGGATTCTATATCACTGTGAGATAGGGCCGAAGATGCTAACTCCAGACACAAAGGGTCGGTAAAGAAACAAGTGGATTATTCTCAGTGATGAGTTATAAGTAATATTTTTGTGCATGTCCATGAATATTTCTACGTTGACAGCAAATCTCAAGAAATTGGAAGAATTGTTGCAAGATAGTAATACATTAAAGGTATATTAAAGTTTTGCCATAAAAAAAAAAAAAAAACAGGTGAAGAGACCAGCAGATGGCAGCAGAGTGCAACACTGTTACGCTAAAAGAACCATAGAAAAAGAGCTTATAATTTCCTTAAACCTTTTTGTATGCTGACATTTTACTACAAAATGAAAAATAGCTGTGAGGAATCAGAGGAAATAGAGCTGTATGGATATGGATATGGATAAATGAATGAGACCATACTTCAGGTAGAAGTCGAGCATTCTGAGGCCTCAGAAAGGCCCTGCCAGAGACTACAGAGGATTATTCATACAGCCGTGAATGAAGCATATTACAACTCCAGGTATGTGTTTGATGAGGTAACATTATAACAGTAGAAAGCTCAAAAAAGTCAATCTTGCATAATATAGCCCCTTTTAAAGAAATGTTTAATAATAACAATTTTGCTGTATTTTAAAAAGTTTAAATATATTGTTGTAAATGAGCAGCCACTTTTTTCATTCATTTTCCATTACTTATTCAAATTAGGGGTCATGAATGGCTGAGGCTATCCCAGCTACTTTGGGTCCAAGGCAGAGTACAGCCTGGACAATGCACCGATATATACTGACAGCCAACCAATGCATGTTTTTGGATGATAGGAAAAATCTGGAGTATAATCATACAGTCAATTCAACAAACAACTGTGTATTATTTGGTACAGCATAACATCTTGGAACCAACCTTCACACACTCCCATACATTTCCTCATTAGCTGCTAGTTCTCATTATTATCATATGCTTAAAATAAAAAATTTGCAGTGCAGTTCAGCCGTTTATGCATTTAACAAACATACAAAAATTTTAGTTTTGGCCAGTGTAATTCTGTAAACTCAGTGTAATGTGGTTGTAAAATGAACATTGTGCACAAACATGCAGGAATGTCTAGTCTCTGTTTTCATCCACAAAGGGGTGACCATCTGAAAGGCCCCAATAAAGCCCCAGCGCAAACACAATCTTTAGCGTGTAATTACAAATACTTGAATTATGCGCTTTATCGTTCGGTGACAACACTTTCTTTTCAGTATTAAAAAAAAAGAATCATTGTTAGTGAAAAACAAAACCAGGCAGGCTGCTCGGCTCTCCCTCTCCCCTTCGCCTTTCTTCACTCACTTATTATAAGCAGCCGAGGTTCGCGCGCCATTTCACAATTATGAGTCTCAACAGGGAGCGTTCATTAATGTTATGCTAATTTTCTGTATCCAATTAATTCCTCGCTCGCGCCGTCTCTTCCTCTCGCGCTCTTGTTCCCCCGGTTTGGAAAATCGTAGCTGTCAGTCAAGTGTGGCGCCGCAAAACACAAACAAAACCAACGGAAATAATGTATTCAGAGGCTCTATACTTCCCATTTCTCTAAATTATAATGCCGCGGTCAGGTAGAAAAATATGTGTAGGTATACGGTAAAGAGAAAATAAGCAGTTAGTTTTTACTTTGATTATGTATATATTTAAAATTATACTCTTGGGTTTAAAGTGGCCAGGATTCTTAATAGATGTCTGATGCATAAGAGCAGTTTTAGTAAGGAGAGGCACATTAATGTTTACAGTCAAGATATGACCTTATGGGTAAAGAATTAATATTGCAAAAGTTCTCTTTCTCTTAAAGAGGCCATATTATTCTTTTTCATGTTTTTGGACACCTTTGCATTAGTATTTCATGTTTTATAACTTAAAATAATGTATATGTATGGATCTTATGTTGAGAATGCTTGGATTAGGTGTCTGTCGCCCCCTGATGGCAATGGTGGGGACTGGACAGAGCATAAAATGGCTTATTAGCATGACTATTAGCAACATGACGCTAACTGATAGACAAATGAGCTGACTGCTTCGTAGTGGCATTTAAACACTGAAATTTTGTGCAGGCATTTTAGAAACACACAGGGGTCAGCAGACAGATTTACTCAAACATGTGTGAATAAAACAAAATACTATGCCAGGTAAGTTTTTGAGGTGCAAACAACTTTATAACATGATTAAATGTTCAAAGAAAGTTGATTTAGGTGAATAGGGGACCTTTAGGAGCCATAGAATTGTCTGATGAATATCACTGTGATATCACTGTGCCCAAGGGCATAACGACAGCACAGGTTCAGAGTGGAAATCAATCCACCAATACTCCTGTTAGAGGGTGAACCATTTCACCTCCTGTGCCACTGTCTTTAGTCCTTAGTAGTCAGAAAATGTTACAAAATGTACTTATTGTACTTGCTAAAACTACCTTTAGCATGAGTTACTCAGATCTGAAACTGCGAGTTATGTATTTAGCATCACTAACATGTATGTGACAATAGTTAAACTAACAGTGGTGAAGTGTTAGGAGCATTAAGATATTCAGTGAATCATAGCCTCACAGTTAGTGAAGTAGTTAGTTCACTGTATTTGGTGACAGAGGTCTGGGAGACAAATGCTAGACGTTGAACTAAAAACTCCAGCCACATAATGGCACAATGGGCAGATCCCAAGCCCAGATAAATGAAAAGGGTTGCATCAGAAAGGACATACGGGAAAAAAGGTGGCCTCTGAAAAATAAAGGGAGCAGTCAAAAAGAATTTCTACTAGCTAGTCTGTGGCTAATTTGCTATTTTTTTGTCTGCTGCTTTTTGGCTTCCAAACTGTTCTGACTCATTCTTGGGGTTACACTGGGTAACTTCTCATTGCCAATCAAACAGATCCAACTCCAACCAATCAGGGTTGTTTTTGTCCCCGACTGCAAAATTTGGCTGAAAATTGTTTAGTATCCACAAGGCAATGGGACATACACAACAACACACAAGAAGAATTACTTCCATTTTTGAAGTTTGTTTTAAAGGTTTATAGTGTGTGGTGTTATAAAGTTATTTTGTGACTTGACCCATGACAGACGTAGACAATGACACACATAACCACAGTTGGTTCTTACCCTGAGGTAGTTGAGGGTGAAGTTGGTCAGACCCATGCGAGTGATGTTTTTAGACAGCTGCTCCAGCACCTGAGGGTCTTGTGCCTAAAGTCAAGAACAGAAACACAAAAATCAATGCCAACATTCACATATAATAGAATGCATTTATTTTTCATGTTTGCAGTACAATTATATACCCATTATTAACAGATGATTAGGTTAATTGATGCTTATTGGAAGCATACAATAAACACATTTACACCCTGCAGTCATAAATGCAGCGACATATTGTTATGGCATTTACGTACATTAAATATTTCTAGTTCTAATTTCATGCTCTTGTCACTTTAATTAATTAATATACTGTCATCAACTGTTTTAAATTATTATTTAAAATTAATGTTTAAATCAATGTCTATGGATTTTAGATGGAAAAATGAAGCACTTTATAAATATACCAGTTTTCACATTGTATAAGTTGGATTATGTTAAAGGCAAAAATAGATTTTTGTTGCAAAGTGCCAATAAATTAATAAAGAACAAGTAAAGCATTATGTTTTTCAAGAACAATGATTTTTTTTTATTTTTTGAAAATGAGTCAAACTTAAAGCACTGGCTGTATGACCAGAACTAGGTAGTTATACTTTTACTCAAAGAAGGTAGATATGGTTTCCTTCTGCTGCTGCTAATTTCAGGGGTCACTGCAGCAAATTATTCAACCTGATACATTGCTACTCCTAATTTTTTTCAAATTATATTAATAAGTAAGACTAACATTAGGATCACATAGAGGATTAAACTGTTACCCTGCATGACCAGTACTAACAGTGACTACCCAGAAGAATTAGTAGTATTCATAACCCTAACCCTACAAAACATCCATCTTCTATTAGGGTCTGTTCACCGAGGCAGCAGTCTAAACAAAGATGCCCAGACTTCCCTCTTTCCAGACACTTCCTCCAGCTCTATTGGGGGAATCCCAAGGTATTCCCAGGCCAGCCCAGAGACATAGGGCCAGATTTATCAAAGGTTTGCGTGCACGCTAACTGAAAAAGACGTGCTAAAAATGGAGCAAACCCAGGCCCAGCTGAGATTTGCGTCTCTCACAGGAGCAAATTCAGCGTGGCGCAGATTTTGCTCCTGTGATTCAATGAATATGTAAAACACGGCGTTCTTGCCAAAACGCGCAAAATTCAAGACGTGGAAAATGCAAATGAAGTCGGTTTGCAGTCGCTGTTTGATTTATCACGAGTACGGGAACTAAATCTGCGTGAAAATTTAGTACGCTGGAGAAGCAGGTACAAAGGTTTTGTGGAGGTAACAGTGTAGCTTTTAGTGCACAGATGAGGCGTTGAAAATAAGTTCTAATGCTTTAACAGGGCTCATTTACAAAAATACAACAGTAATGTGTTGATTTGAAGACGAAGGAAACAAAGAAACAGACTTTACCTGCGGCACTTTGTCCTTGATTCTCGTTCGTATTTCCCTGAACTTCAGCCTTTTACAGCTGCTGTCTCTGGGCTTTCAGTCTGTTTAACATTCTTTGAAATCCTTACGGTGACAGAACAGTCTTTAAACGCTGCGCAAACTCTACTCACTGTGTTTATCTCATTGCCTCCCAATGCTCGCTGCGGCGCTTGACTGACAGCTGCCCCTACAGAGGCTCAAGGCTGTGTGGATTTGATCGAGCGGAGGACATCGAAAATGTTTTTTAATTGTTATTTTTAATTGATCACCATCAGCACGACATATAGGCTACTGATACATTTTATATGATTGTTTGAAAGGTTACTGGCTCTGACAGACAGTGAAAAGGACTTTCCTCTCCCTTCACTGTCTTTCACAGAGGGGAAATAAGGCACGTGACTCTGGTCAGCGAACACAGCTCTACTACAGTCAGTCCTGTTATTTGTTGGACTCTCAGATTGTGTTTTGTGTTGCACCTCTGTAGGAAAGATGCAGTCAGAGCTGGCAAACAGCGTTGCTCTCGCTGTCAGTGCATTTTATGCTCACGCAAAATTCTCATTTACATATCAGATTTGCAGCAGCAGTTACTTGCGCAGTTTCTCTTGGTATATCACACGCAACACGCCCACAAATACCAGACGCTATTTTTTAAGCTGCACTCGCAATTTTGCACTTGTCTTAGTAAATATGGCCCATAGTCTCTCCAGTGTGATTTACGTCTTCCCTGGGGTCTCCAGGAGTACCTGGCCAGGGAGGCATCCAGGAGGCATCCTGAACAGATGCCCGAGCCACCTCAACTGGCTCCTGTCAATGAGGAGGAGCAGCAGCTTTACTCAGAGCTCCCTTCAGATGACCAAACTCCTGACCCTGACTCTAATGGAACTCCCAGCTACCCTGTAGAGAAAACTCATTTCGGCCGCTTGTATCTGAGATCTTCTCCTTTTGGTTATGACCTAAAGCTCCTCATCACAGGTGAGAGTATGAACGTAGATTAATTGGAAAATTCTTCACCACAAAAGACCAGTGCTATGACTGCATTACTGCAGACGCTGCACTGATCCACCTGTCAATCTCCCATTCCATCTCGTCGTGCTGCAACCTTCTAAATGTACCTATATATTTATTTATTGGGACCAGTTCTCTTGTGGCTGGAATTAGTCTTGTATTGTTTGTGCTAGTCTGGATTTGAATCCTGCACCTGTTGCATGAAGTGCAGATGCTCTATTGACCTATACTGGCAAACAAACACACAAATGTACAACTGGTTAAAAGAACTTGACAGTGGCCCTCATTCTTGTGTTATTACTTTAACCATCTCACTGATTCACATTTTGCCTCTGTTCATTTTGTGTTATGCCAAACAAGGACAGTCTAAAGAAGCTAGGTCCCTTGATATTTGCATTGCATCTTGTCCATAGTATTCAAGTTCCTATTAAACTGGACCAGAGTTCAGTTGGAAGTGGGCCGTAACCTACTGCAGCTTTTACGTTTTATGGCAACTTACTCAAACAAACCCAGACTAACAGTACAACCACACCAAAGTTCATTTTAATCGATATAAACATGTCAAGTGTAACCACATGCTAGAAGTAACTTTATTTTCCTTAAATGCTACTCTCCCTCCTTAAGCTTATAATAATACAAATATCTTATGATGTAAGTTTTCCCATACATTTAACAAGCTTCTTGTTATTGCAAACTATAAAGGCATTAAAAGTACATATATTCACCAGCTGACAGCTAACATAAGCATTCGGACTAGATAAGAAGTGAAAAGTTGACATAAGTGCTTCAAATTGGAAGTTTCACTAAGATATTGCAAAGTATAGAAACTGTAGTACAAACACAAAGGTTTTTAGATGATGACAGCTGATTAAAAATGTTCATAAACATTTATCATTTGTCTCCAAAGTTGTTGAGAATAAGCAGTCAGTGATATAAAAGCAGTAGGTATTGACAGAGCAAAAACATAGCCCAGAATGACGAGCAGAACCCAGCACTCTTAGATTCGGCAGCTCATGAAAAATGCATCATTCTATCTGCAGCAGAATCCGAGTGTAGAGCGAGTCAAGAGGGAAGCCGGGCGGATGACTGACAGGCGAATTCAACCACTCTGCGTTATTGGCAGCCGGCGCTTCACAATCGGAATTACTTTACTCATCAAGTAGAATTAGGCTAAATGCACGGTACACAGATTCGTCTCGGCAGCGATGTGGCACGGAGAATAAACAAGGTGTGATGGGAGACGAGTCACTGCTGATAGTGGTGTGGCGTGGGGTGGGGTTCGAGAGGCCGGAAGAAGACAAACAGAGGAATATGTGCATGACAAAAACACATTCAGCATTCATGAAGTGTGGAGCAATGCCAAATAGGAAATAAAAAAAAAAAAAAAACAGCCAAGACAATGTCAGAATAGATCAGGAACATACACCATACACTTACAGTGAGGGGAGTCATCGGATTGTAGTTACAGTAAGGACAGGGTGCCTGCAAATACTGATGGAACTTAAGGATAGGCATTGGGTTCCAGGCTCAATGCTGAACTTAAAAGTTAGTGAAACTAGGAGAAAAACTTTAGCTGGTGCAAGTTGTGTCAAATTTTTATTTCATTGGCATGGTATTACTCTAAAGCAAGTACTTCATACATTATGTCATTCCATATCTTGGCAAGATATAATGATTTTCTATCTAAGTATCATTGAACTGTCATCATATGCACTCTTTGTCAGAGATGAGGTTAGTGCCTCTGCCTTTTAACTGGAAAATCAGGTTCAGTTCCCCCACATGGAGCCAAAGACTATAGCCACACTATGTGCCATATCCAAGCATGAATAAATGCAGATGGTTGCATCATAAAGGGCCAGAGGTGGACAATAACGAAGTCAATTTATTTGAGTACTGCACTTAAGTACTGTTTATGAGAATTTGTACTTTACTTAGTATTTTTTGGGGGAAACTTATTACTTTTACTCCACTACATTTGAAAGATATATAATACTTTTTACCTCACTGCTAGGGCTAAAAAATTAATCTAAATCATATTGACATCTTAATTTGAATTGCTGCAATTAGCAAATTGCCAAGACTGCAATTATTTCCTCTGCAGAAAACAAAATATCCCGTCTCCACAAGGTCTTAATATGTATAAACTGTGCTACAGCTGTAGTTTAGACCTCTACAGACATGATTTGAAAGGCATGTGATTCCTTGTATTTGTTCAGCAGTTTGAGTTTTCTCTCAAGTGTCAATGCTCTATCACATGCTTAAAATGTAAACTGAAAACTGAAAATTGATATTAAAAAATGTTTTGCAAATCTCATCGCAACCGCAATTCAGTATCTGTCAGAAAAATCGCAGATAGAGATATTTTTTTGAAAATCATTCAGCCCTACCAACTAAAAAGCGTGGAGTTTGTCACTTACACACTCTAAAGATAATCAGTTACTAATTTTCAATGATACTTTAAGACTTGTCTTAGACCTGGTTCAGTCCTGGTTTTACCACTGCTATCTTCAGTTTTTGTTTGGATAGTCCTGATTATAACATGGATTCATCTCAGTTTAGACTTGGGTTAGACCTGCTTTAGTCCTGGTTTACACCTGTTTAGACTTTTAGTCCCTATTTTACATAAGCAAAGTTTTCTGTGTCCCATTGACTGATTTATGTCTCTGTTTTTTTCTAATTTTAAGATGGTGACTAAAATGTGTATGATGTCTCATCTTTAGAAGGTTTAATTAAGAAGGTATGAAAATTTAAATTTGTAAGTTGAATGTAGCAGAAAATTCACCTAGTTATTTTTGACTGCACTCATCTAAAATCCAATATTATTATTATTATTATTATTATTATTATTATTATTATTATTATTTAGTATTTTGAATACTCCAGTACTTTAACTCAAGTAATATTTTGACTGAGCATATTTTCTTAGTATTGGAGTAATATTTGACCAAGAGGATCTATACTTTGACTTAAGTAAGGAAGTTGACTGGGAAGAGCACTGATGGGCAATAAATGCTACAAAAGATAGACAATTAACTGAATGTAATTTTACAAATGCTATAGAACTTAACATACGCATGTGTATGTGTAATGCAGAAGGTTACCCATGACAAAACATTTGTGGCAGAAGTTCACTTTACATAGTGGTCATTTAGTTTGTAAGACAAAAATATAATACACATGCCTAAACTCATCTCAGTTTACCCACCAAAGGAAGTTATTGGCCCTGTTTGGGTCAAGGAAGCATCCAAATGATTTTCATGGTTATTTTTCTACTACTTCTCTGGGTCTCCAGTGGTCATTAAAGACACTGTACAACTGCAATAAGATCAATTTCAAGTAGAGCTGCAACAACTAATCAAATTAATCTATTATAATCGATAATTAAAATAATAGCCAACTAATTTAATAATCAATTATGTGATGTATACATAGACACCATGTGCTGACAGAGGGGGTTTTATTCCCAAGACAGCAATAAAGCCACTAAACAGTAAGATAATGTAAATGTTTTGTTTTGGATGGAGAAAAAAAAAGGTATTTGTGTTTATTCTGTGCTCTAACCAAACGCCCACAAGTGACAGAGTTGTTGCTTTATTGGGTTCAAATTTGTAATTTTCTTTATTACCACCAATTTTGACCTTGAATGATAAAATATCTTAAGCTTTTATCAAGAGTCTTTGTTAGACTACCAGTTGATCACACTTTTATTGTGTTTCACTATCCAATTATTAATCAATTAATTGTAAAAATAATCAACAGATTACTCGATTATCAAAATAGTCATTAGTTGCAGCTCTAAAGGAAACTAAGGAACCTTTTTTACGCTCAGAAATAATAAATAGATACACAAAGTCTACAGAATCTGCGAAAATTGCACTTATTTAGCAATGAAAAGCTTGTCTTTTCGGATGTGTTTTTAAAAAGTTTTAAATTGTCAAATATGCTAACTCTTCCACTTTCACTCTGATTAATACTTCTACTACTTCTCTCTAACTTTCCCTCCCAGAAGCCTGACGTGACTCACTCATAATTGATTCATGCATCATTCTTGGCTTTAACTTTGTAAACTTTGAGAAGTGAAATAAGACTGAGCTAGATCTTTTCCCCCGCTACATCCCCTCAGGACCGACGCTGTGGTCCGGCTGCAGCTCACTTCAAACCGGGCCCTCCTCACACAACGGCTGGCTCCATCGCGTATGCAGCGGATCTCCACTCCCCTGCGCCTCCATATGCTTTCATTAGTCCAGGCAACGATCAAAAGAGTCAAACACACTCGCTCAAATCAGCCCAGATCTATTCCACAATACCCAGTACATCCAACTCTCTCCAGGAATTAGTGTGAATGCCCAGAGGGGCCAATTTATGGGGCGAGTGAAATTCATATGAAGATTTGGACACAAAAAGAGGTCGGCATATTCACGCAAGGACATTTTGAACACACCTTTGGTCTGTGGGGTAAATAAAAACACTGGTGAATCCAATACAATCCAGGCTAGTGAATGCAACATTAATGACAGAGTGGGTTTGTTAAGTCCCGCATTAGGGCCTGGGTTATTTTGCAGCTATGCAGCATGTACAACTGTACTTGGTAGGAAAATAATCATTATTCATTATTCTTACATTATAGCATATACTGTATATAGCATAAATATAATATTACTATCTGTTTAAGCCCAGCCTTTGTGATATTGTATTTGCAGTGTTGTTTTATTTTTTCTGTGAACCAGTCCCAGATACGTAAACAGCTGAAGATGGATAGATACGTATTTAGTGATGTCAGAAATTACTCCAGCTCAGACTTGTACATAAATAGTCAATGTCTAAGCACACTCTATTACAGAACTAAGAAAACAGCTAGAAAAACTGCAAACCATATAGCTCTTTTTAACAGCAAGGTATCCCAACTTAAACAAAAAATAAATCTATAGAAAATGTTTGTCGTTGCTAGTGCATGCAACTCCTAATGATGCGCTATTGTTGTATTTGTTCTCATTGTTATCTTTTTGTGTTTCTTGTAAAAATAGACCTGTAAAGCATGTGCCACATTGCAAGAATAACCCAGACTTGTCTTCTTAAAAAGCATGCTCCCTGCAGAGTACAGTCCCACTTCCAAGTCTTCTACATCTACGGGACCTTGTGTTGGAGCACCCCACAGTTCAGCCACTATTACACTTAGTAGAATTAAGCAGATTATTCAGTCGACCTTGTTTTTTCTGTCTTTTTCTGTCTTTTTTTTTTTTTTTTTTCAGACAAGGCCCTGTTCGTTTTTTATCCTGGGTGGCCTTTGAAGACGGCAAATAAATTGGTTTGCAGAAATCCCTCCAGACTGCTTTGTTGGCGTTTAAATTTCATACGCTCGTGAATGGCTCGTAAAGTGGCTTGGCAGAGTGCGGGGACCCTCGTTAGAGCTGGAAATCTGAATGCACAGCTTGGTTAGGAATTATTTTTTGCATCTTGATCAATATTTGTTACAGCATATGGTTTAATATGGTTCCAGTAAGAGCTGAAGAGTTTAGTTAACTTCAATTCTTATTGCATGACTACACTTTATAACTTTAAATAGCCTTCATTTACAGGATTGTAAATGAGTTCAGCTTGTACAGGCTGAAATTAATGTTAGAGAAATGCTCATTGGTTATTGGCTAATATAAGCCAAAAAAGAAAATGGTACTGCAGTCTAAATCAAAACAATGGTCTGTGGGTAGCCAATCTTTCTGCTTTTCTGATTGGATGACGCAATGCAAGGTTTTAGAACCAAAATCAATCGCTACATAGTGCACTCATTCAATGAATACATTTGGACACATGCTCACAATTTTTTGCTCACTATTAATCACGTATCACTGGCTTATGAGTAAAAAAGTTTGCTGAACTCTGCTCTCAATGGTCTTCTGTAATAAAACCTCACCACCCTTCAGAGATATTTAAGTATTTATACAAAAATAATAATGATACGTGTTATCTTTAACGTGTCACGTTAATTAACAGCTCTTTATGCCTGATGAAGGAAGCTATCGTTTATTCATTTGTACAAGCTAAGATAAGCTAACATTAGGAATTTGACACTGTAACTGCTTCATTAATAACAATTTATTCATGATTACACCGTGACATAAAGTAAAAATAGCGTTTCCAATTCAAACGTGTTGTGTCCTGTTTTAAGACATGCCACAGTCCCGCTATTCTCCTCCAAAACTCTCAAAGCATTACTTTTCACATCTTTTTATGAAGCATTGTGGGAAATTTTGTGAGCTTTGCTTTTAATTCACTAGACCAGAGGTTTCCAAAGTTTGCCTGGGGGTCTGCAAAAGTAGTGCAGAAGGGCCCCCAGAGGCTGTCAATATTAAGTACATAAGAAGAAATTAAGTTTGAAATGAATTACAGTTATATACTTCTTTAAAATATTACTTTAAAACATTTTTTTGCCAACAGTGAGAGTTTTTGTAACATTTTTATAGAAATATATGGAGAAAAAAACAAAGTCTTTTGAATAGAGGAAAGTTGTATAGTTAGGGGTCCGCACGGGGTTTTTGGAAATTTAAGGGGACTGTGACACTTGTGACTTTGGGAATAGCTGTAGTAGACATTAGGACACCATTACAAAATGGTGTGATCCCTATATAGTGATTATGGATGAGATTTTGGACACAGCCAGGACCTGTAAGTCGTGGAAGATGAGTTCTCTGTACAGGTGTATATTTACAGTAAATGTGTGTCGCGTGTTGATGATGTCACTCACGTGCATGGCCAGGATGCTGCGGGGGATGAGTTCTCTGTATTGTCTGATGGTAAAGTGCCACGTCTTGATCCTCATCAGATCGTCGAAGGCGAACTCCAGTATCAAACGTCCCTCTGTGCAAACCTGGACAAAGATCACACAATCAGGAAGTGATTAATACACATTCACATGGAAACTACATATAGAGCCGCGATTTGGCAATTTACATTTATTTTAAAAAGTAGAATAGTTTATTAAAAACAATGCTTTCAATAGTGCAATAGTTAAACAGCTTCCATATAGCACCATCCTAAATACTTATATAATAGAACAGGGTAGATGAATACCTGGAGGTGACTGGGTGAAGCATCAGCTAACCACCCACTGCTTGGTACTATAATCCAATCAGAGCAATGCCATGTTGTCATATTAGTAATGTAACAATTTTCCCTGCAGGGCTACCATACATACTGGAGAAAAGATTGGCATGAAGTGTGGAATTATGACTTGCAAAGCCATTACTAAATGCAACGCTTATACCATATGCTGCCAAAAATGACATGCTCCACTTTGGAATAAAACCATTGCACTTGCTGCATGTTTCAATAAATGAGAAGTAAGAACAGTAATAGTAAGTAAAGAATATGATTTTCCTATAGCAGGTCTTGAGCGAACATCAACTTTATATTAAAAACAACAATAATAATAGTAATAATAATAGACCTGGATTACAACCTGGGATCCTTTAAGTTAAGAGGTAAATGCTCTTACCATTGAGCCACAAAGTCTGTATATCTCAAGAATGCACTAAAACGATCATTTGTTTCTTTACTGACCACTTGTAGCCCTATCTTGCAATGGTACAGGATCCTTTAAACACTGTTGCATACATATGGTGTTCCAGTTCCACACCAAAAACTAAAAAAATAGCGTATTACTGTACTTTAATTTGATCAAAATCCAACCACCACTTTTTGGGTTATGTTGCTAATGGGCAAATATACATAAGAAACAAACAATTGGAAAACATAACATCTTTAGCAGAAGTAATGATCATAATAATCTTATTTTTTTCCTGCAATTTTAAACACAGTGAACTTCAGTCATTTAAAGTGTGGGATAGCTTCTTAAGTTGCGAGTGCTGTTTTACATTTAGTCTCACATCTCTACATAATCTTTGAACCTAAGTCTGGCAGGCAGCCGTCAGCTGATTTGGACCGAGACAAAAAACAAATGAGTGTTTATTGGCCATGCGTGATTTCCACAAAAAAAAAAAAAAAAAAAAAAAAAAAAAATACTGGAAGGGTTTCTTTTCCATTTTGGAATTTGTTCAAGGACTGTGTGGCATGGAGCGCGCTATTATGCTCATAATATTTACTCCTCATTCAGTGCATCTGTCCTTGGGCCTCACCATCATCCCGGCTCTTTTGGAAAATGTGAAAATAAATGTAATCTGGAGAGGGGAGTGTTTACGGCGGAGACAAAAGAACTTTAGGTCAGAGCGAGTTGCCAATTAGGAATAGAACGAAAGACGGAGGAAAAAAAAAAAAACATAACATTTTTTCTATTGGCCCCTTTAGCTGAATCCAGCGCTCGTCCAGGCCTTATTCGGTTGCTGTGACAACCAAAGGAGAGCGAGAAAGAGAAACGGAGATAGAGAAAAGGAGGAGAGAGAGAGAGAGAGAGAGAAGGGAAAAAAAATCAGCTGATTAGTTGGCATGGCAACGGCAGAGATGTAATCCCAGCAGACACACTCTAATCAATGCCCCCAGCGCAGATGGTCTCCCGAGGATCAACAAGAAAGAGGCTAGCGGCCATACTGCACCCCCCCATCCCCCGCCTCCCACTACTCCACCACCACCACCACACCACTACCCCACCAGCCCCGCACTAAGGCCCCCCCCCCCCCCCCCCCCCTCCAAAAAAAATCCCTCCTCCTCCCAGCGGTCACGTGCTCCACCATTAACTCCAGTATGAGGGAAAAAAAAATTCCAAAAAGCCAACAGCACTGAGCCACTGAGCTGATGAAATGTGGAGTCTATATGGTCCCATAATTAGACATTTACAACTGAGGCATTTTTTTTTTATAGACCTCTAATACAGTAAGTATCACAAATAACTTTATTTAACAAAGTTTTAACAATGAACAAATATAGGACCTGTTCTTGTGACTGTGACTGTAAATGCTGGAATATACAGTATTTGAAGTGCATAAGTGATTTTAAAGTCTTTATAATAATGGCTTTGATTTATACAGCGCTTTTCAACTGAGTCCATTATTCATTCACTGCACAGACGCACACTGGTGGTGGCACCTCTGTAGCCACAGCTGCTATGGGCCAGACTGACAAAGATGTGGCATACCACACCAATTTTTACATTTTGGTTTTTAATAATCTTGATTTGTTTTAAAGACATAAGTTCATCAATTCTGTTTAAATTTATGGTAAAACCTATTCTATAACAGTCATGTGCTGCTCTTGTGTATTATGAATATTTCAAACCCAAAAGTGACAAGAGATGAAGCCAACAAGGGCTCTTATGGCCCCTAAACCTCCTGAGCTCCAGTGTAGTTACTCTGGCTGCACTGCCTGATGTTACGCCCCTGACTTTGAGCAACCTTCTGATTAACAGGTGACCGGCTCTACATTCTGAGTTACTTCCACCTTTGTTTTGGATCCTGACCTAATGAGAATTACTGATTTATTAAATATTTCTGATCTCAGTACAATTGAATATTGCTATTGCCACAAAAAGACAGGGAGCTCTATGTTTTTTTCCTTAAAGGTAAAATATTTATATTCATATTTGGGCATTATGTACTGTAAAATACTGTAAAACTTTAACCAATGAAAGCAACATCATTTACTTACACATATCATTATTTAACAGTATGATGCTTTATTTTTGCTGAATTGACATTTGGCATCCAGTTCAGGCAAAGTGCATGACCTCCAAATAGGCTTGTCTGGGCTAAGTGTGGATTAAAAACTAACATCATGTTTGGAATTAATCCTGTAATGCTCTTTAATGGACAATAAAAATAGACTTTATTTTATTTATAATTCCAACAGCTGTTTGTAAGAAGACAGCAGAGAAGTATGAAATAGCATTTGCAGAAAGTCTGAGTCCACAGAGTTTGCAAGTTCTCCTATAGGCAACCATGTTCTTTTTGGCTTTCTGGCACTAAATGTCCAAAGACAAGCTGTAATTTTACTTTAGTTGTCATCCCATATAGAAAAAAAAAGTTGTGAAATTAGTGAGAAATGTTTATGGACATATTTAAAAAAAATTGGAGCTTTTAGTTAAAATTAGGTTTCTTGTGACATGGACTGTTCAAAATTTGTTTTGAATCCCCTGCATGTTTTTGAGTATAATTATAATCTGGAAGCACCTGGAGCAGCCATTCCCAAAGTCAAGAGAGTCATGCCCCCCTTAAATTTCAGAAAATTCCATGTGGACCCCCAACAAACCTCCTTCCCCCTGCTGTAGTACCTTTGCAGCCCACCAGGGGCCCCCAGACCCCACTTTACGGACCATTGACCTAGCGTATGCAGACTTCTGCCAAGGCATTGACCCTATCTCACAACTGAAAGGATATAGTGCCTAAAAGTCTTTTAGTTCAGGGGTAAATGCTATATCCATCAAGCAAGAAACTAGTTAAAATGGTAGCCTTTTGTAGACAGTGGAATAATAATAATGCCTTTTCTTTAAAAAGCCATCAAATCCAACCATTACTTTTCGAGGAGTCCTGCAAACACAGTGGCAAAGTGGTTAGCACTGTCGCCTCACAGGAAGTGCATCCCGGGTTAGATTCCTGGAAAAAGCAAACGCAGCCTTTCTGTGTGGAGTTTGCATGTTTTCTCTGTGTCTGGGTGGGTTTTCTTTGGCATTTCAGTTTCCCTCGTCAACCTAAAAAAAAAAAAAAAAAAAAAAAAAAAAAAAAAAAAAAAAAAAAAAACAAGTAGGCTAACAACAGGCTAATTTTCCAGCTCTAGGTACTTCAAACCAGGATTCATGGCTCAACATCTGGCAAAGGGCCCCTGGGTGCTGCACTGTGGTCGCCCACTGCTCCTGACAGGTCACTTCAGTGGCATTAAAAAAATGGGTCAAATGCAGAGAACAAAATATCCCTACTGCCAGGGTGGGCTCTAGGCTCTTGGTGGCCCTAAACAAGATTTTGTTTGTAGCCCACTAATCGCACATAGACAGTAATATAATAAAGACAAGACGTAATAAAGACAGGAAATGAAATCTCTTAATTTGAACAAGTTCTAGTGTAACAACTGAAGCAATAACTACATATTTTGAAGAATAAATGGGAATAAATAAAAGAGTGCAAAATAATAATGAACCACAAACAAAAACAAAAATGTTATCTTTATCCTGTGCTCTTTTTTTTTTCTTTTTCACCAATTTTCTCTTTTTTCCACCTTTCAGCACCACTCTTAAATGTTCTTTTAGGGCCCATTTGAATCTTTAATATCACTTGGGTTTAATTTTACAAGTTGCAAATCAATATGGATTTTACAAACACCACTAGTATTGGAAAATAAAGACCGTGTGCATCTAAATTGAACTGAATTAAATTCTGATCATTTGGCCCACTAGTGGTTGTGGCCCTAAACAACTTATCCCAGGAGCCGGTCCTGCCTACAGCAACAATAAAGTATGCCTTAACCTTACCCAATTGATTTTCTTAGCTTTAATTAATCCACTATAACAACAAGCTGTTACTTACTCATTGGCTTCCATTATTTTTGGACAATTTAAATAAAATTCATCCTGGTAATTATTGCAATGGATGGTTTTAGGAAACTTAAACTGCCAAAACCTTTATTAACCAATAACACAGGCATGCATTGAGATTCCTAAGTCATTCCAGCCATCACTTCTTTAACAGCACTAGATTTATGATGTTTACCCAGCAGCAGCGTTGTGTTCAGTGTCCTCTGAAGCTCTCCAGGTGCAGGAGCCTACAGTCAAAACCACTATCGATCCTCTTTTCCATATTGTGCCAAGTTTAGCCTCGCTTTCCACTCTCCCTCCCATTTCTTTGTGCTGCCTTTCTCCTCCCCTGCACCAATAAATAAACTGCCCTTAAATCAGCAGCCGAATACAAGTCACTTTTAATTGCCAAGTGGAAAAAATGTGCAAGAATTCTGCCTGAGATATATTAGCAAGAGTGTAACCAAGCCAGTTCCCATGCATAATTCTGTTATTACAATGACGTTTTTAGAGAAATAGAAAAGTATGAAGAAGGAGAATCACCCGAGAATTAAAAAGTGGTCTATTAAACGGTACAGCCCCCCTCACAGTGAGTCCACATTGATTTAAGAGCACAGTCATAAATCTTCTCCAGAACGGGGCCAAAATCGCGGGATCTCCGGCTCAAAAGAATAACAGGGGACACCATTCGATACACAGGCGGACATGACAATCAATTAAGTGTGTGGAGGGGCCGAGGGTCATTAAATCGATTATTGTAAGATATACTGCATTACGACTGTTTCCAGTGAATGTGAAGAGGTGTAAGGTGGAATAATGCTGTTCAGATGTGTCAACAATATATGGATATGACTTCTTTTATTCTTACAAACAACAATTTAACCAACTGTAAAAGGACTAACTAATACCTAAAGTGGCCATGTTATGCTTTTGTCAGGCTTTTTGAAATCGTTTTGGACACCTTTGAATTAATATTTCACGTTTTACCACTTAAAATAATGTATATGAATGGAAAATGTCTTCTTTTGGGGAGCTGTTACTTCGATTTTGCAGAGAATGCTTGGATTAGGTGTCTGTTGCCCCCTACTGGACACAGTGGGGACTGGACAGAGCATTAAACGTTGATTATCACTGCACAGACCCAAGCGTTTTCAGGTCTTGAGAAAGAGATGGCCTTAGCATACAGGATAACTCAAACATGCATGCATGAAACAAAATACGACTCCAGGTATTTTTTTGAAGTGGAAACAACATTATAACATGGTTAAAAGCTTAAAAAAAAAAGAAAAAAAGATTGATTTATATTGGACTGCATTAATGTTCATAAACACTAATATTTAAAATCATTAACATTTAAAAAACAAACAAACAAAAAACTTTTAAAACAAATCAATCAAACAAAAATGTTGAATTAATTATTAATCTGAAAGGGTTAATTTGTTCTTCTAATAATATTAATATATGGATTTTTTATAGACAGCAACCGAAACACATCAAGGTATCAAAATATTGGTTTGTCCAAAACAAATCCATGTATCAACTTTTTTTATTGCTTGTTATTAGTCATTTCTATGGTGTTACTGCTTAAATGTTTATTTATTGTTTTATTACAGGGGCTATCTTATGCAAAACTCACTTTTTTTTTCTATCATGTTTTTAAACATGCTGTAGTTTCTGGCGGCGAGTTCCTGAGGCCTCAGAACGCTTGCTTCCACAAACCCCGCCCACTCCAGGAAGTACTGACCAATTAGCAAGCCCTCTACATCCAGTCTGCTCTCATTCATGCATCAGAAAAAGAAAAAGAAAAAAAAGCTTTTTTCACCCTCTTTTTTCTTTGTTTCTGTTCAAAGGAGCACAACAGGGCAGCACTCTACTACTCTATTTTTTTCAGCTGTTTCTTTATGGCAGTAGTAAAGTAAATACACTTTCTTTTAGACTGATGATGTTTTTAAAGGATGTAAAACATGCAATACTGTTCTAGAAGTGACCAAGATTGGTTTAAAAAATAAATAAATAAAAAAAATATAAATAAAAGCATAATATAGCCCATTTAATGTGAATTTTATAGTTTCAAGCATCTTAACTGTTTATGTATTTCAGATAATTAGTTAAAAACAGCAATGGGGCATGAAAACAATGACTAAAACATTTCTCAAGTATGAAGACGTCTTGTAAAAAATCCATACAAATCAGTCATTATCATTCATTTATCAGCTACTGGGCCTCAAGTGGAGTACACCCTGGACAATGAACAATTAGACAATAATTTTTAATCTGGTTTAATCTAGAAACAGTAATGCACACTTGTAAGAGCATGGGATTATAGAAACGATAAATAAGTCATGAACGGCCGTGTTAAACAAGTGAACAGCTGTCGCCCTCAGAGACGCCTGTCACAAACTACACAAAAGAGTCTTTAATGGAGTGTAACGGTAAACCACAGGAGAGACCATCACCTGAGGTTCTCAATAACAATTAACACCAATCTGTAATCAATTAGCACAATACAAACACAGCGGCAGTGAATCCTGACATCAGAGGCAGTTCAGGCTCGATACACAAGTGTGAGATATAAAGGCTGTGGTAATCTTAGCTATAAGTAAGTCATGCGTCTTCCATTTGCCATAACAAATGTATATCTTTACTGATTTAACAACTTTTAGCTGCCGGTCATTAATTGGCTTTCACTACATTATTAAGCATTGGTTAAAGTTTTAGCCCTACAAGAAACTGGCCTGTGCCCATTGTGTCCCCCGCCTGAGGTCAATAGTTGTTGGGATAACACTAAGCTCCAGCCGACCACAGCCTCAATAGGAAAAAGAGGCTGAAGAAGAAAAACAAACAAAAAAAAGTTGACAGTTTAAGTTTATGTCAACATTTTTAGAGCAAGTCCTATCCCATAATTTGGATAATCAACATCTAACAAAGCAAGATTATTCAAGGAGACCTGTTACAATTGTATTGAAGATTTGGAAATAATATTGTAGAGATTAGATTAGATTAGTATTTCACATTTTATAACAAAAAAGGATCAATATTTATTAAAAATGTCTTCTTTTGGGGATCTTTTGCTTTATCTCTGCAGAAAACGCTCTGATTAGGTGCATATCTCTTTAAGGCCCTCCCTCCCCCTGCTGGCCACACCCACTTCACTCTGTCAGCTCAAGCCTGCATTGCAAACAACGTAACAAGTATCTATGTAGTGGTGAAACCAAGCATTTGCAGCTCCTGAGAAGGTTCACTCTTCAGCACATAAGATTATTTAAAGGTCAACTAAATCAGTGGTTCCCAACCTTTTATGGTCTTGTGTACCCCCAGGACCTGCTTTAGTCCAGTTTTGGAGACGGCTTAGTCCTGGTTTAGTCCTGGTTTAGACCTGGTTTAAAACACCTGGTTTATTCCTAGTTTAGTTCTAGTTTTAAAACTATTTTCTTCCTGGTTGAGCTCTGGTTTTTGACCTAGTTTAGTCCTTGTTTGGACCTGGCTTGGTTCTCTTTTAGTCCTGGTTTAGACCTTGTTTAGTCTTGGTTTAGACTGGGTTTAAACCTGGTTTGTTCCTAATTTTGTCCTGGTTTATTCCTGGTTTAGTTCTAATTTTAGACCAGTTTTTTTCCTGGTTGAGTTCTGGTTTTAGACCTGGTTTAGTCCTGGTTTAGTACTTTTTTAGTGTTGCATTCCTTTGGTGTAGGCCTGGGTTAATCCTGGTTTTGTTGTGGTTTAGACCCGGCTAAATCCTCTTTTAGTCCTGGTTTAGACCTTGTTTAGTCCTAGTTTAGACCTGGTTTGTTCCTAGTTTTGTCCTGGTTTAGTCCTCATTTAGTGTTGCATTCCTTTGATTTAGGTTAATTTTAGTCTTTCAAAGCCAAATATATAAATGCACTACAAATGATCATTTAACTCCATGTACCCCTTGCAATGTGCTCGCGTACCCCTAGGGGTCCACATACCCCTGTTTGGGAAACACTGACCTAAATCAACATTTTTGTGTTTTGTTAAAATTTTCTCAAAAACACACAGTACCTCAGCTCAGAAAAGTCAACTTAGCACAATAAGATTTTCAAAAGCATGCAAAATTTATAAACAAGAGATAAACTAAAATCTACTCAGTGCAGTTTATAGATAAGTTTATAATGAGGACAAATGGTTGAAGCTTGGCTTATATTAGAGAAACCTGTTCATTTCAAACCTAAAATGCCAGAAAAAACTACCACAGCTCAATTCTCTTCAATGAAAAACCCTGAAATTTCCACCAGGGAATGAAATTGACTCGAACTATGTCACTGACTGGCCTTTTGCGTTTTGCTCTCTTCCCACCATGCCCCAGCCCCCGACTGGGCACCGGTAACAAGGGCCTCGGCCTCAGAACAGCACTAGCACACACACGCACACACACACACACACACACACACACAAGGGATGCTGGGTAGCCAATGGCAGAGCTGGGACACTGGGAGGGTGACGGGAAGGCGGGGGGCTTTTGGTCAAATTGGCACCCCGCTTCACCTTGTCAACACCTCAGTGGAGCCAACGGAGCACCCCACACCAGCCGACCACTGAGCACCTGGGAGAACACTCTTGCCCCCCCCCCCTTCACACTCTCACATGAAACGGGATGAAGCCATTAAAATGTGGCACATATGCAGGACTGGCTCTTTCTTGTTAAAACAGCACTTAGCCATAATTTAAGTTTTATTGTCTGTTACTATAGTTTGAAAGGAGACAGGATTTTGATGTGATGCAAAATATATATTAAATAAAAAAATGGTTAAGGGAAATGGGAATACAGAAATGACAAAAATACAGTTTAAGGTCAACCAATTCAATAGTTCAGTTTAAAGTTCTTTACAGTCTAGTTTATCATAGAGCAGTTTAGTTCTATGTCCTTTACAGTTCAGGTTTTGTCCATTGATTAGCAGTTTAGTTCAAAGTTTTTAACAATTCAGTTTTTAAGTTCCCTTTCAGTCTTTGAAAAAACAAATCTTAAAAATAGATAAATAAATAATCCACCCAAAAAAAGGATAAGCAAAATGTCTTTCTCCAGGGAATAAAGGAGAAAAAATTATCCTCCCATCTTGCTGTTCAGTTTCAAATCCAGAGTATAAAAAAACCTGACCAATAAGCACAATTAGTATTCAAACAATTTCACAAGTTACCTGTAACACAAGGTTCACATTTCAGACAATAAATCATTACAATCAATCCAAGTTATTAAAAAAATAATTTGTGCAACCACAGTTTCAGTTCAATACAAACCAAAATCAGTATATCTATAATGAGTAATGCAGTATTTAATTCATTTTTATGGATAATATGCTTAACTTAATGGTGCACTGTGTAACATTTTCTAACATAGCATTCGTTTATTAGTCGAAGTTGGAAAAATCGAGGTCTTCATAGAATTACAACTGCAACATTTAAATAAAACAAACACATTTGAAAGAATCGTTGATAAAAAAATAAAAAAAATTGCATGTGGAAATTAAAGGGGAAAAAGTCTAATTATGAACAATTGTGAGTCAGTGGCGAATTGCAGCTCCCACCATGACTGTTTACTGTTTTGAGAGGTGATAAAACAAGTTCTGTTAAATGGCCTTTGTTTTGCTGGCATCACATTTTTTTTTAAATTAGTAATTAGCAAAAATACTTTAATGAAAGTAAAAATATCCAGTTTCATTTTTATTAAAAAGAGCTAAATCAAGGTAATGAAGTTAAAATGTTTTATAATAAACACAATATAAACAGTTTACATTCTTGTTTTGAAAATTGGGCACATAAAAATAGTATCTGGAAAAAAAACACAATTTTTGTCCTGTAATAATAATACTGGCCCCACTGGAGTCAATGGGGATGCACAATAACAACTACCACCCTTCTGTCATTTTTTATTTTTAAGTCATTTACAAGGGAACTGAAGCGAATTTGATTTAGAAATTTGAGCACTATACCAAGTAAATAATAATTCTTCCTATGTAAAGAAAATCACACATTGAAAAAAGAACTGCTTCTAACTCGGCAGCTATAATGTTAACTTTATTGCATCTACAAATTAAGAATAATAGCAACTGTTATATAAATCTACAGGAGTCACTGGCAACTTGCAGTTAGTCTAAAGTGCTTAAAAACTCCCACCAGTGCTATAAATAAATAAATGACTGCTTATTGCGCCATAATAATAAAAATAACCACTTCTTTCATACACAATTTTTTAATCTTGTTGATAAGAATAAATCATCAAATAAATAATAATCATGAATGAAGAAAGAACTGCTCTAACTGTAGACTATGAAGCACATCACTGGAGTCAATGGCGACTTTATTAAACGTTCTAAGCTGCCTGATGCTTTCTATGAACGTTTTTGGAGGAAGGTGTTGAGGCTGCCACCCTGCAGGACCCTCTCCAGTGCTGGGCCCAGGACAGTTTGTTGCTCCATGATAATCAGAACTAACCCTTTATGTGTCTCTTTGTAAAACCAGTCATGTTAATTGGCTTTTGTTTTGACACTGTCCTTGTTTTTAAAGTAATTAGCTAAACATAAAGTCACTTATTATTTTGAAAGCCATTATGCCTCCACAGTGGAAGCAGTACTCAAACCTGTTTTCAAGTAAACGTAGTGATAGTATATTAATATTCATGTAGAAATTTAAAAATGATAGAAAGAATAATATTAGCAAAGTATTCAAAGTAAACTTTATTGTTGACTGATTTTTTCCCCCTGTAATTGCAGCACAGTACTACTATTTTGACTACTGTTACTACTACTACTAGCCTACTACCGGTACAACTATTATTCTGGTTTCAAGGCAGGTGCACTACCCACTTTGCCGCAGAAGTCCAAAATACTTTTACTTTTACTTTAATTTAATAACTTTACAAATTTACTTATATTAAAGGATGTGGAAAGTTATGGTTTCCTCAAAAATGTAAAAAAAACTAAAAACAAAAAACAAAAAACAAAACAAACAAAACAAACAAACATACCAGTATCTAGTTACTTTTCAGCAAACACAATGAGCTTGAACATGGACAAACTCTAATTATGGCAATGCAGCTAATTTGATTTCAAACTTTTAAAAACTCCAACAAATACAGCATTAACACATTTTATATTTTGATAGAGAGACACTATTACTGTTACTTTTGTATGTAAAATAACATTGTGAAATAAACTGGGAACATAATGTTCTAATTGTGGCAGGTTTTAACAACAATAATAGTGTTAAAACAACAATGCACTTGCACATAAAAATAATAATAATAGCTATTACAGACAGCGGCTTGCTGAGGCGATTGGACCGGCCGTGTTAATTGGCTTTTGTTTTGACACTGTCATTGTTTGTAAAGTAATGAGCTAAACACTAAATCATTTTATTATGAAAACCACTATACCCCAGAGGTGGAAGAAGTACTTCACATCTGTACTTAAGTAAAACTTCTGTTACTATATTACTCAAGTAGAGAAAAAAGTACTCAACACTATTATTATAATGCATTAAATAAAGATTGGGAAAGTATTGGATGTAAAATTTACTATTTACTTTTTTTTTTTTTTTTTTTTTTTTTTTGCAATTGCAGCACATTAAACCTACTACTACTTACACTACTACAAATACTACTGCCCCCAAACCTGTCTTGAACTCACTTCTGGTTTTGAGTACTACCTACTTTACTGCTTAGGTCCAAAATTACTATGGTTCCTTCAAAAATGTACTCAAACATTCTTAAAAAAAAAAAAAAAAAAATACCTAATTTGAAACACAATGAGATTCACAACAGTTTGAAATTGGACAAACCCTAATCACAGGAATGAGGCTAATTTGATTTCAAAATGTTAAGAAATCTACCAAAAATAGCATTAACATATTTTAGATATTATAGTATTACGATTACTTTTGTATGTAAAAATAAATTGTAAATACATTGGGGACACAATGTTCTAATGATGACAGGTTTTAATAACAATAATAGTACGCACTTGCACATAATAAAAATAAAAATAATAATAGCTACTATTACAGACATGGACGTGCAGAGGTGATTGGACCGGCTTTGTTAATTGGCTTTTGTTTGGGTGCTGTCCCTGTTTTCTCTTTTCAGTAATTATCTTAAGTCATTTTATTATTTGGAAAAGTAAACATCCAAAAGTATGACTCCAGATCGGAGGGTCACAAAGAAGAGGGTCACAAAGCATAAAAAAAAAAATAAAAATAAAAAAAAAGCAGACGGAATAGAAGCAGAGTCGGAAAAGAGAGAGGAGAGAGAAAAGAGAGTGAGACCCAGGCAGCAGCGAGCAGAGAGCGGGTGGGAGCTGGGGATGATTTCTCTGGGGATGAAGGATGTGTGGAGGGGTGCGGAGGAGCGAGGAGGGGGGTGGGGGGGTGGGGGGGGGCAGGGAGATGAGAGAGGAGCTGGGGCGGAGGAGGGGTGGGGGTGGGGGGGGGGGGGGGGTGGGGGTAGGCGAGGCAGAGCTGATTGAGATTCGGTGAGTTTCAGAGCTGCAGGCTGCTCCTAGCACCACCAACACCACTGCTGCTGCTTCTACTGCTGCTGCTGAGGGAAAACACACACTTATTGGAATTCTTTCTCCTTTTTTTTTTTTTTTAATGAATTAATTCTTCTCATCCAATTTAGGTGAAGATGAAAAGAGAGCAGCGCTGCGAGCATCAAATTTAGCGTTTTGTTGACCGGGTCCAGGGCCGTTCTGTTCTCCTCTGTACGCTTAATATTGGACACTTGTAATAATGTATAATAGGATTTTTTTTTTTTTCCCCTCTGTCTGGAGAGTGGTGTTGACAGAAACACCAAACAAGGGCAACATAAAAAGACATTTCCTGTTCCTGCAAGTGTTATTGGGAAAGTTTTTAACGCACATTTATTAGACTCATTTAAAGATAATAACCACAAGCCTCATGCATATTCATAAGGCGCTTTTATGCAGAGATTTAGGCATAATTGGGGCATAATGTGTTCCACAAAAGACATCTTTGTTTGTCTATGTCCCATTACAAGGAAGGGAAAGTAAAGGTGATGAGATGATAGCATTATACACACAATTTATAATCAATATGTTTGCATGTACAGTTATGTCAAGCACTGATAGCTAGACTGGGAATACATAGTTCAGTATAGAAACAAGATTGATTTATTGACTGTTCTTAAATGCTCTTGCACTCAGCTCAAGATAGCAACATTTTTTTTTTTTTTTAACACTGGCAGTCCAAAACAAATAAAAGATATGGTAAAAGGCGTACTTTTTGTGCAGGTCCCAAGCCTAGATAAATGAAAGGGGTCATGTCAGGAAGGGAATCTGGTTGCTTTTTTTCTATTGCTATTACTAACATTGTTATTATTTTTACATTTATCACTATTGTTGTTGTTTCCTGCATCGCTACCATTGTTAATGAGGTTGTCTTTTGTCTTGTGTAATTCTAAATGTTTGTCATTCAATTAAAAAAGAGGAATAGGCAAGTGACAAACATAAAAAAAAGAAAGAAAAAAAGAAAGAAAGGGCATCTGGTGTAAAACTGCAAATTATACTATCTAATATTTGCTGTGGTAATCCGTGAAGGCAAAAGCCAAAAAGAAAGGTCTTAATGCTCAATTCACTTTTTTTGTTGTCGTAGCTTTTTGGCGTGGCTGTTCACATTACATTTTAAACGTGTCCTCCATCAGTGTTGTGTGTAACCCGGCTCTGACCCTGAAGTGCCACGTCTGAGCAGAAAAAGACATGACAGAGCAAAGAGTTCTGGAACTGTGACACATGGGGCTTCACCAGAATTTATCCATAATTTCAAGATATTAAGGAAGAAGTTTGAATACATCTCTTAGCAACACTCAATCGTATTTCATTTCTCCTCAGTGCAGTTACAATATGACTCCTCAAGTTTAGATACAAGAGGATTGTGTTTTAAACCTCTTTTTTTTTTGTCCATCAAAAAATTAGCTTCATCAACCCTGCCAGGCTTGTTATCATTTGATCAGGCCAGTTCCCGCCTCTTCCAGCTGACTGTTGCATATCAGCGACATGAAAGTCAGGTGAAATACAACTTGGCCGTTCAGACTGAAGTCGCATTGTAAAACATCAGATATGTATCTGTTTTAGGAGTGGCCTAGGTCCGCTCAGAAAAAAAAAATCAGATTTGTGCTGTTCACATTGTCATAAATAAAAATCTGATATGGGTCACATATGGGCAAATAAGTCATATTTGGGCCCCTTGAGCCTGCAGTCTAAACATAGCCTAAATGACCATTGTCCAGTGTGTACCCCATCACAGACCCATGGGTGCTGAGAAAGAACCCAATAGAAATAAGATAAAATCTATGACTAACATTCAAAATTATTTGTAACTAATTTGGCTTAGACCAATGCATGTTTGGGTCCCCGGATACCTCTTGCTAAGGGCCCCAAATAACTCTAGAACTGCCTCTGTACTTTAGAGGGGCCCCCAGAGGCTGTCTATATTAAGTACATAAGAAGACATTGAGTTTGAAATGAATTAAAGTTATATACTTTTTTCCCCAAACATATTACTTTAAAACAATTTTTAGCCAACAGTTTTTGTAACATTTTTATAGAATTTTATGGAAAAAAAACATGACATAGTCTTTTGAATAGAGGGAAGTTGTATAGCTGGGGGATGGGATTTTCGGAAATTTAAGGGAGCCGTGACACTCTTGACTTTGGGAATAGCTGATTTAGAAGCACAAAAACACAAAAAAGACCACCAAGAAAGTTTTTATATTTCAATATTTAACCACTGCCACTTCCGTATTTCACCTTAGAACAATCCCACCGCCCAGCCACAATACATCGACTGAAGGAATACCCAATCATCTCCAGAGGAAGAGAGCACATAGTGACGTGACCTTAGAGCCACCCTGTATACGCAGCCACCCATGCATGTAAATATACAATACACCGACGCAGCACCGCACACCTGCCACCTCCGCAGCACCACCATCCTTCCACTCGCTGAATAAATCATATACACACACACGCACGCACACGCAGCCTTACATCCTCCCACTGAAAAGTTTTCCGTTCTCTGTGACAGTACGACTTAAAAAAAAAAAAAAACATTCAAAATAATAATCATGCATTTAGCTCGTCGTCGCTGGCCTTTTCCTCAGCAGTGGGGTATTAATGGCAGTATTACTACTGCCTGCTGTGTAAGTAATGCATTAGTCGAGGTGTGTGTTCTGACAGCACTGCTGAAGTCAGAGGAATTGTGGAGAACTAAAGCGAGGGCACCTGTAGTAACTGTTTGCATCAGGTTTTCATGTACTTTTATTGTAGAAGAAAAACCTTATTAAACTAATTATTGTTCAGTGGTTACAGTATATTAAAATGCATTGCCTGTGATGGAGTAATGGTAGTCCAATAGGGATGACAACCAGCTAAAAATGACAATTGTGCAGTGCAAAGGTCCATTGTATACCAAAAAAATGAGCAAGCACTTTTAACTGGCAGTGTCTGTTACTAATCTTGACCACTAGAGGTCTCTATACACATTTCAACTTCCTCTTAGGTAAGTTTAGGTTGTTATTGTTATGTGAGATTTACTGTGGTGACCGCAGAAGGGGAAAATCTGACAGGGAAGAGGGAGACAGATTTGCAAGTTAGCAAAAAAAATACCATCCCCATCATCCAAGCACCTGCAGACTGTCTAAAATGTAGCTATACAATATATATTACATCTAGGAGCGCTACCACAGGTCACTGCTCACCAAAACATCCATATGTATAATAAATAACCAGGGGTGGTTCTAGGGAGTGTAGTGTTGGCCCTGAACAATTTTAGGGGCCCTAAGCGCCATAGATTTGGTAGGTTTGGGGGTAAAGCCTCTCTGTCATTTTTTTTATTTTATTTTACTATATAACATTTACATTTCTTTGAAACAATGATTGAAAATTTTTCTATGGAGATGAATGCTTTGAGACTTTTTTAATTTGCAAACTTAGCAAGGGGGCCGCAGGTAAACAAGAAGTAAAACACATTCATATGCGTATATAGACTGCATTGGCCCCCACTTTCAGATAGACCCCTGACGCAGAATATTGTAACCAGAATATTCATCAAATACACAAACAGATAAACCTAGGGGCCTTCTAATGTCTGTGGGGCCATATGCAATTTCCCCACTGAGGGACTAATAAAGGTTTTCTTATTCTTATTCTTATTATTAGTTTGCCTATAGGAAGGGCTGGCCCTGAAGGGGTCCCCCTGTAACAGTGAGCCTGGACCCCCTAGTTGCCCCACCCCCCTCTGAGGTGTCCTACATGTCTTGTCAAACTTACATATTATATTGTGATTTTGTTTCGAAAAATGTCTTTATCATTAATTACAAAAATCTCTGAGTCATTTTTAACTGTTATATTTTAAAATATGTCTCAATCAGTTTTACATCAAAATGTCACATGTACCCCTCAGCAAAAAGTCTGGCCCCAGTGTGGCTCCAATATTAAAAGTAGTCTAGAGCCATCACTGTAAATAACCGATATCAGTGTGCATTGTGGCTCCAACAAGGACAAGGGCACACTCGTATTATGGCCAATTGATCTGTGCCCTGCCTGACTCCAGTCAAACATGCAGCGCTTTTGAATTTTGAATTGGACACATAACTTAGAGCTCAATCTCACAACTGTGGACAGTGTGGATAGTTTTGAACACCTTTGCATTAGTATTTCACATTTTGTAACTTTAAATAATGAATATGTATGGAAAACATGTTCTTTTGGAGAGCTGTTACTTTGACTTTGCAGAGAACGCTTGGATTAGGAGTCTGTCGCCCCCTGCTGACAATGGTGGGGAATGGCCAGAGCATAAAATGGCTATTAGCAACATGACACTAACAGCTTTGTAGCAACGGCAATTTAAGCTCTGAAATTATCCAAATGAGTCTGGTGTATAGGCTTTAGAAATGAAATAAAATATACAAATACTACTCCAGGTACTGCATGTTTTTGAGGTGGAAACAACATTATAACATGTTTAACAGCTCAGAAAAAGTTGATTTGGCATAATTTAAAAGATATCTTCCAAAAAACACTTCCCAATGAAATGGTTATGATGTGGCATTTTGGTGTTAATATTTATACTTACATCATTAAAGAATTTTGAATTATGGCCTCAGTAGGAAACCTGGTATAATTTTCAACTCCTTGTCTGACACATCTCCCCACAAAGTTGATTTTAACACATTCTAACACACTGATAGGTTTATATTGTGATGGCCTCTCCCAGTCTCATGTGAGAATAGTGTGGTCTGTGGGCAGGTTCATGGTACACAGAACATAGAGTCCCTTTAGTGAGAGCTGCTGCTCACACTCACATTCATTTATACGGTCACATTCATTTGGACAGTCAGGAGAACAGATAGCAGAGTGGAGTCAGCCAGCCATCCTGATCCTGATCACTGAGAGGAGAGGCTCACAGGGACCTGCTCCCTCAGGACCAGACTGAACCAGCTTAGCTTCACAAGAACTCGCTGTCATGTGTGGAGTATGTCTAAGGCTTTAAATCAGAGGTATAATCATAATAAAATATACAGTAAAACCATGTCCATTAGTTCTTTGTCAGTGTTACTGTTTTTGTTTCTTTTTAACATCACCAGAGCAGAGTAAAATTTACACATTTTATTCTCAGGGCATTATCTTTGTGGTGCAATTATAATATTAAAGTAAGTCAATGTTTAAAAGAGCATGTAGAAAATTACATTAGGGAAATGTGCAAATAGAAATTTATTGTTGATCTCAGGCATAAATCTCTACCAATTATCTATTTTTTAAGTTTACAAAATACTTTGAGTTATTTCCAGTGACTATTGCGTATACTTGGTACTCTTACATATACTTTGTACTTTAATATTTCCTAATAATCTGTTGGTCAGATTTGCAGAATAAATATGATTTTTTCAGAGGCAGCTTTACCATTAGGGAAAAGTAGGCCATTGTCTGGAGCTTCCAACCGGTAGGGGCCCCCAAAAACTTGCTCTGCCCCACCCGGCAGTGGGTTAAACCAACTTACACTGGATGTAGTGTAGCTCCAGTTTTATAAGTGTGTGGCACATACATTTTTCACCTGCTGTGCAACTCACCATCAAGGTTAACAGGATAACAGATACAAGAGTGGTTCTACACAGCTTGATGTTACTGCTACGTCAGAACAACTGAAGTTTAAAATAGGACAGAAAAAATTTACTGGATGCTGAGGGCCCCATACTTATGTTCGCCTTGGGCCCCCAAATTGCTATATCTGCCACTGATTACTTTTCTATTGACCGAGCACATGGGCGCATAAATTGTGCCCTTAAGGTTGGGACACACCAACCCAACACCTGACGGCCATCAGAAGAGGCAGAGGGACTTCTTTGTCCCCTCACGTCTCCCCTGGTCAGGACAAAAAGTGGCTACAGACACAATGAAGTGATTTTGACCCACTACAGACCAGTGCATAAGTTATGTGCATGTGCAAGACGTAATAATTATTTATAACAGCAGGCGGTGCTAGTCACTAAACCCAGGAGATAATGGGCTTCTGTAAATAAACCTCTGCAACAATCAAGTGGTTCACTCTTGTATTTATCAATGAATAATAATCTTATATGCTACAATAAATCCATCAAATCACATTAATGAATAAAACAGACTGGACTATTGCAGCTGTTGCCTCAGAGAGAGGATTATATTTTCATCTACACAAGGCTGCAAGCTAAGGTAAGCTAACTGCAGCACAGCATCACAGATTTTGCCTTATTGACATTGAATCAATGAGGGAAAAAAGTAGAATAGATATTGTCATGTAGCTATTTGCAGCAATGGTATAAACTCTTAAAAATATTAAAGTAAGCTCTCAATTCTTTTTTGATATACAATTTAACTATATTCATGATGTTATCTTTTTGACAATAAAAGATGCCATATTCATTTCCACAATTATCCATTATATTAAGTCAAATTGCAAGCTAACATTAAATCAAGATGAGAGAGAACTTTCTTGGTATACCTATATATGTTACATACCTATACACTGTATGGCACTTGCAACATTTTCTCAACAATTACATCCATATATGAGCTAACCATGGGATGTTGTTGGATCCTGCTATTCAACAGTACAAAAGCACCAGCAAACACTTGAAAAACCCTGGGACTAAAGTGCAGAGAAAAGCAAATCAAAGGGTGAAATGGATTTGATCTTTAACCAGTTAAACGTCTCACGGCTCCATTATCATAGCCTCTGATCAATTATTCATGGCCCGGGTCGCGGCGGGGTCGGGCCTTACCTTTGTAAACATTGGCTTCCCGTGCTGGGTGACCATGGTGCACTGATCGCAGTCCAGGGTGATGCAGGAGTTGTGGAAGGACTCTTTGGAGTGTTTGAGGATGTAGTGGAGCTCGCTGACTCCGCCCTCGAACACCGTGCTGAAGTAACGCGGGATCAACGTCCGGCCGATCGCTGCGAGAGAACACAAGACAGAGGTGGTTACGAATGAGGAAACGTACTATGAGAATGACTCTTTTTACTGCATATTGTTGAATTTGTCTCATAAGTTTTTTTGTTTCATTTTTACCACTGCTCAGTTGTGTTGTCATTACATATAACTATTCTGACTATTTATAAACTCCACAAACTACACGAGCCTATGAGTGTCAAAAAACAAACTGTCAAATTCCACTGTTAACCTTTCATCAACTAACTGAAAGGTCGGTGGTTCAATCCCTGCTACCATCATTGCATACTGCCAGTGCGTCCTTGAGCAAGACGTTTTACATTCACTCTTAATTTTGCCATAACGTCCACTGTGTTTGAAATAATTGAATGATTTTTGTGACAAACCTTAATTTCATGTACAATTTGGAAATATGATTTTATTTTATTTTATTTATTTATTTTTTTTGCCTAAATCTGTTAATTTATCTGAGTACTGTTTAAAACAAATAGATTTATTTTAGAAATTTCTCGATTACCACTTTAATATGCAAATGTGAAAAACACACACACAAAATGACCAATATTTTCCATATAAAAAGTGATTGTGAGCTGGATTTGTTTTTAGACAAAAACTTGGGGATGTTGGGGAAGAGGTAAAATTTGTAATGTATTAGTTTTTGTGTAGCATTAGAATTACATGCTTTTCTCCCTACTGCTGGGGACATTTTTGCCCCATTGACTCCCATTATAATAATAATGTTTTTTTTTTTTTTTATTTCATTGCCTCGACATTAGAAAATCATGAATTCTTGACTGTTGGTAGTTTATCCTGTAGAGAAGAGGTCAAAATTGTAATTTTTAAAAAGTTTTTGTGGAGCATCATTTCAATTTTTTCTCCCTAATGTTCTGTTATAGATGTTTTTGCTCCCATTGACTTCAACTATAATGTTTTTGTTTTTTTTATTACACTGGCTCCACACAATAAATTAACTAATTCTTGATTATTAGTAGCTTATCCTGTAAAGAAGAGGTACAATTTGTAATTTTTTAGTTTTTGTGTAGCATCAGATTTAAATGTTTTCACCCTAATGTACTGTTAGGGATGTGCCCCTATTGACTTCCATTATAACAATGTTTTTTGATTACAATGCCTTGACACTATAAAATCACAAATTCTTGATTGTCCATAGTTTAACTGTAGCTTGTATTGATCTGACCAGCCTTTATGCATAACATTCAAACACAGTTACATTTGCACATAGTCAATTGTCTCATTTTTCCTCTTTAACATCAAAAGACATTTTATTGGCTCTAAAAAAAGTACATCCCACACAAACCGTTAAAATAAATACTTTTGCTACTTTCCACTTTATTTAATAATTAAACACTAAATGCTCTATGTGTGTGTTTATTGACCAGCCTATTTATAAATCGCCAACGTTGTGCCACATTACTGTTTAACACTGCCTATATCGGATTTTACCGGAGATTATATTGACAGAGTTCAACTGCCTTCAGGAAGACAAAAATGATTCTAGCCCCAAGCCATAGAATAACTTTTATTCCGCTCTTGGAAAACCTTTAAAGATTAAATACTTCCTCCATAGATCTGACAATATGAGGCTTGTTCATCCACTCCACACAGACACTGGTGAATATGAATCATGGCAGATAGGAAAAAAGGAGAAAGTACTTTTGGAGAAATATGATTCGAGCTGAGTATTTAAGTGAATTATTAAGACAGACAACTTGTGCAGTGCAAACTTTGTGGAGGAGTCGGGGCTAAAGAGAGGGTGATGAAAGATATGGGAGGGGTCCGGGAGAGAGGAAGAAGTGTCTTCAGTGCTTTATGGCCCTCAGGCTTAGTTTGGTTTCTATCCGCGCTGTGTTAGCTGCTGCTGACTTCTACCAGGAGATCAGATAATAGAGGCACACAGGCTTGTATTTAGTTTGACAATAAGAATGTACTGGCTGAGAAATTGCATTCGAATTTTTGATGTACAATAGATGTTTCAAGCACAGAAAGACATTTAAAAAAACAGCCTATATACCGATTTTGTTCTATGTTAGGCAAAAGCTGCCAATTAATAATTTCCTTACATTATGCAAAATCAACTTTTTTAACTTTATACAATGTTATAATGTTGTTCCCTCATCAAAAACATGCCAGGAGTTGTGTTTTGTTTCATTCACACATTGGAGTAATCCTGTAGTCTCTGGTACTGAGTTTCCACGAACCTCCGCCTCTCCTACGAATCCCCTCCCACTCCAGGAAGCACTGACCAATCAAAAAGCCCTCTACATGCAGTCTGTTCTCATTCATTTGTCCTAAAAAATGGTGTACAGCTCTGTTTCCTCTGATTTCTCACAGGTATCATTTCCTTTTGTGGTAAAAAAAAGTGTACGTAAGCAACAGAACCACACTATGCTGCCCTCTACTGGTCTCGTCTCTTCTTTCTGTATAGCACCAGTATCAGATATGCTTTGGTTTAGTCAGGTAATGTTTGTAAAAGTTGTAAAATGTGCAATGCTGTTCTAGAGTTGACAATGGGTTTAAAAAGTTAAACAAAAGCACAACATATCCCCTTTAAAGCACAGCACTTTTGACTAATCAGAATGCTACAATCCTACAGTTGAAGAGGCCCACGGGTGACATTTTTGTGTTCATTCAACACAAGCGCTGCTTCACACGCATTCACAAAATTGACACAACCACCTAGTTATTTGACTGGGATAGTGTACAAAGCTAAAAGCTGTCACCTGTAATAAAAGTTGGGCAAACACCTTTATTTAGACTAAAAATAGGCCATAGTAGAGTGTTGGGCTCTAGAGTTACACAAACAAGAGACCACATCATTTAAGTAATAAAAGATATTAAGAAAAATTGACGGTGCAATATAGTTTTACCTAAAAATCTGTATTTTTTATCTTGAAAGAGATTACCAAAAATAAAATAAATAAATAAATAAATAAATAAATAAATAAATAAATAAATAAATAAATAAATAAATAAATGTCAAGTAAGCTGGCCTGGGGATTTAACTGAGTGTTTCCCAACCAGGGGTACGTGGAGCAGAACTTAACCAGAAAAAACAAAACAAACAAACAAACAAAAAACAAGTCTTAAACCAGAACTAAACCAGGAATAAACCAGGTCTAAACTCAAAATAAAATAGGTCTAAACCAAGACTAAATCAGGACTAAACCCACACTAAGCGGGGTGCAAACCAGGACTAAACCAACAACAAACCTGGTCTAAGACCAGAACTAAACCAGACCAAACTAGGACTTTACTAAGACTATACCAGGACTAAACCACACCAGGTCTAAAACCAGAACTCAGCCAGGTCTCAAACCAGAGCAAACCATAAATAAACTAAGTCTAAACTAAGACTAAATCAGGACTAAACCATGACTAAGCCAGGTCCAAACCAGGACATAACCAGCAACAAACCAGGTCTAAAATAGGTCTAAACCAGGTCAAACCAGGACTTACAGTAACAAAGACGATTCATTCATTCATTCATTCATTCATTCATTTTCTTATGCTTATTCCCGTTAGGGTTCGCGGGTGACTGGAGCCTATCCCAGCAACTTTGGGCCGTAGGCGGGGTACACCCTGGACAGGGGCCAGCTTGTAGCAGGGCAGGTCGCAGGGTAATAAAGACTAATCCTGGACTAAACCACACCTAAAACCTGAACAAAACTAAGACCAAACCAGGACTACACTGGGTCTAAACCAGGTTTAAGCTGGGTCCAAATCAGGACTAAATCAGATCCTGGGGTTACAGTAAACCAAAAAGGCTAGGAACTACTGATCTAACTAACAGTCTCCTTGCTGGGAGGAAGAAGCACTATAGCTTCATTTTTACCTTTCTCTAAAAGCAAAACTGTAGGTCAGTAAGAAAACCCTAGTCTCTTACTTTTGAATTGTCTTCTCTTAGATATCACAACTTTGTGCTTGATCGCATGTTTAACCTCACACCATTACCACAAACACAAAACACAGTACAGCCCTAATTGGTGGACTGGCTTTGTATGTATTCTCATGACGAGCAAGATACAAACACCACCATAAACACACTTCATATGCCACTGCATTCCAGCTTCTAATTAAACATTGTCTAACTTTTACCAGAGTATATTTCCTCGACAGAGCCAGCCGGGTTGAAAACAGTATGCGTCTCCCACATCCAGTAGTCTTCTGCTTCACAGCTTACTGCCTCCTTTGTCTTAAAGCTGCTCTACCTTTTGCAACAAACCACTCTGGCTTCTCTCTAAGAATCAGAAATCCCTCCACACTTCTACACTGTTCTCTCCAGCCACCCAGATATCTAGCTCTATACTGTAACCCCAACTCTTTCACTCCATATTAAAGCTTAAAATAATGTTGAGCTCGACTTGAGATGCCCTAAATAAACAGCATAACTACTCCAAATCTGTATGTAACCTTAGAACACCAATGGAAATGTTTGTAACACTATTACTATTACGATGAGTTCATTTAAATACTGCACATCAAAATAAATGACATGTACAATTATACTTGGCAAATTAAAGCCCTCTTCTTTTATTTCTACAACATATCATTAAGTGGAAAGAAAAAATGATGGGGGAAAAAAAGCAAAAAGAAAATGTATAAAAAAATAAGAAAACAATATGAAAAATAGTACTGTTACTTCAACATCATATTAAGAATTGAATGAAAATTTTACTTAAGCAGAAAGTATTGCTACAAAAGCCTCTTGAGTAAAAAGTACTAATACTACCACCACTACTACTATAAATACAACTACCTACCTAAGCTTGCTAATTGAGGGGTCCAGGCTTTTTCAGTTTGGGCCCCCCCTTTTTTGATTTCCCTTCCCTTTTTTTTAATCACCATACATTTGGGTGGTTTTATTAGTGGTTTATATTTTGTGTTTTTAATGTTTTAACTCGTTTCATTGCTTAAATTCCATATTGGGTCCATTAGTTTGCTGTATTCTTCTTCTTATTATTATTGTTATTATTATTATTATTGTTATTATTATTATTATTATTATTATTATTATTATTATTATTATTATTATTATTATTATTATTATTATTATTATCATCATCATTATCATCATTATTATTGTTATTATTACTCCTTCTATTACTACCCACTTTGCCCCTGAGGTCAAAAATTAAATTCATTTAAAAATTATATGCATTTATGTCTTAGTAAGCAAAAAGTAACAAAAATTCTTCTTCAAAAAGCTACTCAGGTAAAAATAAAAGCATGTATTGAAATATACACCCAGAACATACATTTTCTTCCCAAAAATGTTCTCAAATACTTTCTTTTAAAAGTCACCGAGGCATTTTTCACACAGGACCCAAATTACCGTCTCTGTAGTTCCAGTATGGCAGTTACTTGTTGAGCAGCTGTGGTGAGCGACCCGTAGCGTCTCCAGCAGCACGTCTTAGCAACACAATCCTCTTTAAAGAGCCGCTTTCTGAGGCTGCCAGTATTTTTCCATCTATAGGGGTCTGTCTCTCATTTTCAGAAATGCACTGCTTCACACTGCTCATGCACATACTGTCTATAGATGCTGAGACTACAGGACTTCATCTGGTGCTATAAGACGGACTGTATATGTGGAATAGGGTATGGATGGTTGTTAACGTGACTAATTGTGAAAGAGGTGTTGAGTTCCACCCGCAAGAGGCAGTGTGTGAGGTTATTTGAGCTTTATATTAAAAAAAAGGAATTTAAGTTCCTGATTGGCTGTATAAAGAATGGCTTTGACCTATTAAACAATCACAAACAATTCACAAAGCCAAGATTCCAAGATTCCTATATGAGAAATTTGTGCCGATTTGGCCACAGCTTAAAAAATCTAAATCATCAAAAAGACTGATTCAAAAGGGGCATTTTGTACTGTGCACAATCTTGATAAAATAACCCTAGAACACTATCGCTTTTTTATTTTATTTTATTTTATTTTTTGTTACTACTTAAAACCAGGTATATTTGACTCAATACTGTATACCCTAAAACATTCTTTACATTAAAATATATTATTATGAGTACAACACAGCAAATTGAATATTTAAAATGTCTCATAAAATAAAAAGCATCATGGGAGGACCTTGTACAAATGCTTTAAAATTTGTGGAAAAATTAGGTAACTGCTAACAAAAAAGTTTGAAAAAGCTGCTAACTTGTTCTCTGGTCCACCCATTCCTGGAACATGTGTGCCTTGTCTACTGGACCTGAAAGTTGCACAGAGCAAAATGGGTCTAAGGTGGGTTTTGAACCAAGGCTGCAAAGTATAGGGAGCAGCAGCTCTACTCAAAGTTCCTCCCAAGTGACAAAGCTTCTCACTCTTTGTCTAAGTATTTACCTTTCACCAAAACAGACCAGTACACCGACTGTACTGACTGTCAATTTTTAACTGTGTGAAGAAAAAAAATTATCTTAGGCAATTCTAGCACAATGCAACTACAACGCCCATCCCCAAATGTATTAAAATATAAAAAAGCAGTTTATTAAGTATACTGGCAAATTCCAATTCCATCGTTGGAGTATTAGTACATGTGACTGTTAAAGTCATTAACACCTTTAACATTCAGACTTTGGTTCAAAATACTAAACTTTACTACCATCTACATTTTACCTAATCTTTTATTTAAAGCAGTGTAAAAGGATAAAAATGGCAGCTCCTCTCTATGGACCCCAGACTTGCTGCAATGCATTTTTCAAAACTAAATAGCTACAGCAAGCCAGTCGCTTTCTCTAAACCACTACTAAAATATACATCTGACCCAAACAACTTGTTAACGAAATCTTGTCACGGTGTCACTGAAAGGACATTTGCAGTTTGCACATGAATAAATCTGTTTTTGGGAATGCTTTTCATTTAAAAAATAGTAAACATTTATCTCTGTAAATACTTTTGGTTCTATTGGGAATCCACTCTCTAATCGTGAGAAGTGCTACTGACCTGAGCTGACCACAGAGTTCTGTAGTAGAAAAAAACAGTGATAGTAGTATATAAGAAGTAATGATAGTAGCAGTAGTATTCATATCAAATTAAGTAGTAGATGTATTTTTAGTGGAAGAACTAGGGGTAGCAGCAGTAGTAGAAGTGATAGTAGGAGTGGAAGTAGTGTTAGCTGCAGTTCGTGTAGTAATAGTAGTAGTAATATTAGCAGTAGTATTTTTAGTAGGAGAAGAAACAGTGGTAGAAGTAGTAGTTGCTATTGTGGCTGTAGTTGAAGTATAGTAGCAGTAGTATTAGTGCTAGTGACAGTGGTAGAACTACTTGCAGAAATACAATACTTGAAGTGGAAGTAGTGACACAAGAAGTAGTAGTAGCAATAGTAGCAGTACTAGTAGTATCAATATCAGTAGAAGTAGTTGCCGTAGTGGTGGTAATAGAAGTAGTAATAATAGCAAAAAAATAAAATAGGTCTGTTTAGGGAAAGTGTGCATTCAAAGTAGTTAAACATTCATCACTGTGAGTAGTAGTAGTAGTAGTAGTAGTAGTAGTAGTACAACTAGTGAGGGTAACTGTAGCAGAAAAGGTGATAGCAGTTGAAGTTGTGGTATTTGCAGTAGTATTAGTACAAGTAGTAGTAGTGAAAGTAGTAGACTTGGTGGTAGTGGTGAGAGTAGTAGAGTAGTAGGAGCAATGGAAGTAGAAGTAGTGGAAGCAGCAGTAGTGTTAGTACCAGCTAGTATCTGCAGTAGTAGTAGTAGGAGTAGTGGTTATAGCAAGAGTAGTAATGATAGTAGGAGGAGTATTTATAACAGTGGGAAAAGGGGGTAGTAGATTTTTTTTTTTTTTTTTTAAAGTTTATTTAACCAGGAAGTAATCCCATTGAGATTAAGAACCTATTCTTCAAGGGATTCTTGGTAGTAGAAGTAGATGTAGTAGTAGTATTAGTAGTACCAATAATACAAGGAGAGACAAATCTAGCATCTGTGCCATAGAAAGGACAACTACATTTCATGTTAAATCTGTTTAGGCAAAGCATTTATTAAAAATAGCAAACCTCCATCACTGTAAACACTGTTGGCTCTATGGGGACTCCTCTCTGTAATCCTGACAAGTGCTGGTGGCCCGAGCTGTCCACTGAGCGCTGTTAAATACCAACAAAAAACATAACAATCCTAAAGCCCGACTTTAGGATTACCACTGCTGAGCATGTTGGGATTTCCCTCAGCCGCTGCTTTCCTTCGTCGAGTGGAACAAGTCTCTCTCTGCATTTCTCTGCCCGTCAAATCTCCATCATTAGAAGAAAGAGAACGTGAGGGCCACATTATCCAGCGGCACACGGCCTCTGATTCAAGCAGAAATAATCCATCTTAGAGTCAACACTTCACTGGCTGGAATTATGGAGGAGAGAAGGGGGAGGGCTGAGGAGGAGGTGCAGGGGGGAGTAAAAGTTCATTTAGATGGGAGAGGTCCCCAAAGACAGTGGCTCAGGAGGCACAGACGAAGAAGGAGAGAGAGTCTAAAGCGATGTATGTTTAGACAGAGCAGTGCAGTATGGATTGGTATGGGACAGTATGGTGTAGGTAATCCTGGGTGAAGTTGGTGTTTCTGCTGGGCTACATGCAAATTGAGGGCCTCTGCAAAGTAAAAACTGACATGAGAATACATCTGTTAGATATAATTCATTTTTCGAACAAAGTTTTAAAACATATTCATGAAAAAAAAAATCTTCCTTAAAGGTCTTATTTTATGCTTTTTTCAGGGTTTTTGAAATAATTTTGGACGCCTTTGCTTTAGTATTTCATGTTTTATAACTTAAAATAATGTATATGTATGGAAAACGGCTTCTTTTAGGGAGCTTTTAGTTTCAATTTGCGGAGAACACTTGGATTAGGTGTCTGTCGCCCCCTGCTGGTAACAGTGGGAAATGGACTTTTTTTCATAACAACAAGGAATCAAAATGCCCCCCCCAAATTAACACAGCTACACATAATTACTAACACTTTAGTACCTGCATTATCTTATCAAAATTTTAAACTTTATTTATTTATATATGTCCTATATGAGGACAGCAAATGAGAGTAGTCACATTTAAAATAAAATGGCTGCCTTCATGTTGGTGGTATGTTATGGAAATAGACTTTTTTGCTCATGATGTCATCATGTTTTGCATAGTTTTGTATAACACTTTGGGGGAAGCTAATGGCACTGCAAATATTTATTTAAACAATAAATAATATTAATAAAGTGTGCACCAGATGCCCCAAATTTCACATGGGGTCGCTTTTCACTTCTCAATTTTTATGCCAATGGCTCTAAGTCTGTCATCAAGCAGTCTTTAACCGTATGTACTACAGCTACGAAATTACCAATTTGGAATGATACATTATGCTAACCATGGGATGCTTTGTATCACATTTGATTTTTTAATTTTTTTTTTTTAAATCATGCCCTTACTGTACCCCTGCAATAGGACTGTGCCCTGAGACTCAGCATTGCTCTGAATTATGCTCTGAGGCAGCGAAAGAGCGAGAGAGAGAGAGGTGTGGGAATAAAACTTCATTTAGATGGAAACGTCCCTAAAGACAGTCGCTCTTGAGACTCTTGAGGTCAAACCCAGACTACCGGGAAAAGGGGGCAGTGGGCAGCAGGTGGGGCTGAGGGGGAGAGGGTGGGGGAGGGGGGCATATGCGTGACTGGCATGTTTTTTCCATCCAATAACGTCGTCAGGCATGGCTAAATACCAGTAAAAATGTTTGGGACGTCGTGAGCTGAAGGGATGTTGAAGCCAGTGGAAGATGGGGAAGGGGGGTGGGGGGGTATCCAGTTGGACCCCCACCCTGCCAACCCCCTTTCCTTGGCTGTGAGGAGAGAGAGGAGGCCTGTGTGTAAATGATGCTCGCCTTTTCTCTATTTCTCTCTCTCTCTCTCCCGGCTCCCATCTCTAGTGAGGGTCTACCTCGCTGAAAAACAAAGTACATCGAGGAGTGGAGCTGACTGCTAATGTGCCAGGAGCTCGGAGGAGATAGGGGAGGGGGGCGGGGGGGTAGTGATGGTTTGGTGGTGGGAAGGGGGGTGGGGGGGTTGGTAGAGGGATCGGGACAAGGAAAGGAAGGAGGGAAAAAAATGAGTTCGAGATGAAAGAGAAGAAGAAGAGAGGGCCCGATGTGGAGGAAGAGGAGATGGTGGAAAATAAGGGGCTTGTCAGTGAGGAGGGGGGATGGGGGGGAGGGGGTGGAGGGTAATGGGAGTCACATGAGGAGACAGGTGAGGGGGTGGATGGAAGTGGTTGGGGGGGGGGGCATCATATCTAGCACAACTGTCCCAGGATAAGTCAGGGTGTGCATCAACGAACTGGCTGAGGCATGGAGGACCAGGATAAAGATACTGAGACACAGATATTTCAAAAACACTGGGAGTACTGTTATGAATGTTGGTTTCAAGGCCCCCTATAAATGAAGTGGAAGTCATATTTGAGCATAATTACAGAATGACTCCTATAGTCAGAACAACAGTGCTCCCCAGTGTTCAGTTCATATAAGGTACTGAAGGAATTTCTCATTACAGTTTAAAAATCCTCTATTATGGTAAATCCACTTTTTTGAGGCTTTAACCATGTTATAATGTTGTTTCCACCCCTAAAGCTTAAACTGCCGTCACTATGAAACAGCCAGCTCATTTATCATTTATCTGTTAGGGTCATGTTAGCTGCACTAAATAGCCATTTTAAGCATTTCCAGGCCCCACTGTTGCCAGCAGGGGGCAACAGACACCTAATCCAATGTCAAAGTAACAGCTCCCCAAGAGAAGACGTTTTCTATACATATACATTATTTTAAGTTATGAAACATGAAATACTAATGCAAAGGTGTCCAAAGTATTTCAAAAAGCGAGGTGTTGCCCAAAACTAGTCACATGACATTTACCTCTAATTTGGAACCACAATTTGTCAAAGTGGCTGTAAAATAGCTAAATACGTCATTTGGTTGTTATCATATTTGTTACCTGGGCACAAAGCTGCAAATTTATTAAATGTGATTTGTGATTTAACCATACTGACACTATGCATTTTTAAGCCACTTCACTGTGAGATAGAGCATTAATGCATTCTCCAAACAGACAACGCTAAAAGTTATCGTGGCACATGTGACTTAATAATATTGAGTTGGACCTTGTGTAGGCTTTTGTACAGACATCCAACAAAACTCTGTTAAAGTGTGACACAAATGTAGCTGCCTATACATTTCTCTGCAAAAATGTTCAATAGTAACATTTTTCTGGCAAATGGGTTGAAAGTTTGAAGGCCTTTTTAGTGTTTACTGCTGTTCTGTTGCAATGTGGAGGTATGAATTACCCAAAGAAATAGAGAAAAAGTTAAAAATGTCTGTCTAGAAAATTCACATTGACAAAAGCAAAAATCATTACATGGAATCTCAGTTGTCCCTTGTTATTGTGACAAACCAAAGTTCTGAAATGCCAAAGTTGTACAGGTAAAAGTACTAGGATGTTAAATATAAAATCATTACACGGAGTTAAAACTGATAAATCTAATTATAATCTGTTGTGTTATTCAATCAAATACTATCAAAAAGCATCATGTAATGTAGCATGTCAACAGTGGATATAATATGTAGAGATGTCTAAAATTGTACAATTTGAATGCACATAGAAACAACAGGAATATTGTTGCATATACGTCATTTTACTTACATATATATAGAGCAGTACACACGTTCTGAGATGAAATAACAATTTATGTATAACAGCAGGCGGCGCTAGTGGCTAAACTCAGCTGAGAATGTAAATAAACTCAACAGTCAAGTACTCAAGTAGTGCTACATCAAACACATGTTATCACATTAATGAGTAAAACAGACTGGATTGTTGCAGCTGTTTGCCTCAGAGGGAGGATTATATTTTCACCTGCACAAAGATACAAGCTAAAGTAAGCTAACTGCAGCACATAAGCGTCACAAAAGTAAGAAACATGCTAAGTAGTAAAGTCGCTAATAATTTAATTTAATGTTAATTGTGAGCTGTATGACAGATTGTGAATGGAGCAGACAGCTAATCAGAGCGCTTCTTTGCAGCCAAAAAATGCGACTACGTCCGACGGCGCAGAACACACGAGACTCACTTCGCCGATTATGCCAGACGGCTGATTATTGGCCTGGAGCGTCCCAGAAATTGCATGTAAAATGTAATAAATAGTTAGTTTTTATTATATAGTGGTAGACTGGCAAAAAATGTACTGTGAGTGTTTGGACATTGGAGATTAGAGAGTGGAATGTGTTTTAAAAAGTGGAGCTAAGCACATGGCAAAGAGTGGACCCACAAAACTGCAATTTTTTAATTTATTTATTTATTTATTTTTTTGCCAAGAAAACACGTCTGTATATAGAAAACTGTTGTAGTCCTAATATAGAAAAAGTATTGTACTTCCTCAACATTTTCTCTTTGAGCTTTTGAGGGCTGTGAAACATCCAGCATCCAAACTCAAATTAGACAAAGCATTTGCACACAATTTTATATTTTAGTTGCTCTGACAAATTTTAAAAGAGAAACATACTGCTTTGGGAGAATAACTACTGTTTGCAAACATGTTGAAGGGTTTCGTGGACTGTTGTTGCAAATCCTCTTTTCCGACAGTTTTGAAAAATAAGCCAACTAGATTGAGAAAAACAGTGAAGCAACAAAGGCTACAAAAGTACTTGGAAGAAAATATTGCCAATCTCTGCGCTGGTCTGCTTCCTCTTCACTTCCTTCTAGCTCTTTTAGCTTCTTCCACGTGCACCCGCTCCTGCTCTGCGCTGATTGGCCGGCGATCAGAAGGGGGCCACTCCACTGATACAGATTAGCTGGCAAGTGTTTGGGCGAACACGACAAGTAGCATATGCCTCTCAAGTAATGTGTACCCAAACATGCAATTTACAAATAATTAACGCCGTGTTAATTAGTCACATTAATTCATGCCACTTTGTAGGGATTGTTTCCCCGTCGGTCCCCAGGACTCCTGCCAGCAGCGTCAGCCTCAGCCAGAGAGACGGTGAGAGCCGCTTGTGTTCAAAAAAGCAGAGAAGGCGCGGGGATAAAAGAATGGCCGCTGGCTCTTGAACACACAGGAGCACAAAGCTTGCTAATTCAGGCTGACAAAAACATTCACGCAGGCTGATAATCAGTTTTACTTCTTATAAGGACTTCACACATACAGAAACTCCCAGCAAAACACAATTATTTGGAGAAAATTTGGTTAAAACTAATAAATGTTCCAATTTCAATTCAGTCACAAGGGGTCACAAGCCAGCGTACTCATTGTCCCAGTACCAAGCCTGGATAATTGAGCAATTCTGCACCTTTACTTATTATTAATGCTGTAACAAACTGTATAATTATGTAATTATACTTTCATTAGGACATTTTGTGTACTTAAAGTTTCATATGTACAAATGTAATAAAATATACTTCTTACACTAAAGTGCCTTTTGTTTCTGCAAAAAACAGTACAATACTTTACTCAGTGGTAATATGCACTTTGGTGGCGTAAGAAGTATTTTCTTATTACATATGTACCTAGAATCTGTACACAAAATGCTCATATCTAGTATGTTATTACAGTTTATTACAATGTATGTTACATTGTAATAGGTGTAGTGTAAAATTAAGTTTTACCTTTAGATTTTATTTTTTCTAATTGTGTCTTTTTTATGGAGGCCAACTTTTTCAGGTCCAACTATCCTAATTATTTTGAATTCTCTACAAATAAAATTTCAGTTTCTGCAAGTTTAGGCTGGATTTGCAAGAGTAAATCAGGGTTCCTTCAGGTATCAGCAAGTATAATTTAATGCGTTTTAATCCCATTTTTTAACATTTTTAATGCCTTGAACATACAATCATAGCAGCTTAAATTGTCAAAATTAGTTTGCAAGTATTGTAAAATACAGTTCATAAAGCACCAATAAGTCAAACTTCCAAAGTTTGGGTCATTTGGCTGGAAGTAAACTCGCTCTGCCCATCTATTACGTTAGTGTAGGCTACAAAAATGGTAAATGATTACATTTTTATTTATATAAAACATATTTATATATTCACAAATAAAATAAATGATGTCAGTAAGTTTACTGTCTGTTGAAATGAAATGTAATGCTTTTTAATGCCATGTAAGGCCTTTATATTTGCTAAATCAATTTAATGACTTTTAATGTTTTTGAATGCCCCATGGGAACTCTGTAAATCAACTGAACCACATTGAATGCAAATAAATAGACTCTTAACAAGTCTGAAAAATATGCAATCAACCAGGGATCAAACTAATGAATAAAACCCATGCATTTTAGATAAAGTATTGTAGATGCTCAGTAGAATTATTTTGAGCAAAAGGCAGTTTGAAATGAAAAGATCCCAGAGCCACTTCACTTTACTCAGAAAGAGTCTGCTTGGCCAGGCAAGAAGAATAAAGAAAGCAATTTGGCAACACTTACATGATGACAAGCAGACACAAACTTTTCTTTCATGTTATGATAGCAGTAACTACAGTATGTACCACCTTAAACTACCCTGCCATACCTTTCACTTGTAATACTGGCAGCCATTTCGTTTTCTGGACCAACCAATTGGAATGTCACTAACTCAAAACATGGCTATATGTGTATGTATGACTAGCACAGTTTAAAAAATACAGTATGTGATAAGGTGACAAAGCAGTTTTGTTCAAATACAAGAAAAAATAATATAGGCCTATTTTCGGTAAGAATTTAGAATAAATATTAGTCAGTAATAAAGCATTAATACATTTGTAATTAACAATATTTTAATAAATAAACAGGATAACATTTTATTTTACACTACACTCGATACATAGTATTCACAGCATTACTACTGTGTAACATGCTGTGTAACAAACTGCAATATCATGCAACTATGTTGTACTTACATAGTGTAATTTTGTGTAATTACAATTTGTAGGTACCAGTGTAATAAACAAAATACTCTAATAGCAAAGTTAATTTTACTTCTGCAAAAACAGTACAGTGACTACTTTACAAGGTGTTAATACAGTATGTGCTTTGCTAGAGTAATGTAACAAGTCTTTGTGTCCAGGCCCGTCGACAGGTTTACTGGGGCCTAGGGCAAGAAGGCTTCACATGGGCCATCTTACAATACGTACACAAAATGCCGTAATGTAATTAAAACTATAATGTTATTACAGTTTGTTACACTCTTGTGTTAAATTGTAGTTACACTGCAGCAAGTGTAGTGTAAAATAAATTGTTACTATGGGCTTATTGCTAAACAATAAAACATTAATAACAATGCTTATAACTCAATGGTCTTTATAAATGTTGAAGCATTGTAACTAATCAATTGTCTGGTTAATAATTGTTAATAGATAATTAATGCTTAACAGTGTGAGTTATTCAGACTTGTTGACAGGTTTGCTGGGGCCCAGGACAAGAAGGCTTCACATGGGCCATCTTACAATAGAAAAAATAACAAGAGCGACCATTTCTGAGGCCCAGGTCAGACCCCTTTGCCCCACCCCAGCTTCTGCCTCCCTCAGCCCGTCGATGGGCCTTGAGTTATTCTACAGAGTTACCCTACTTTCTAAGACACAAGTGACATTTTGTTTCATATTTGCTTTACATACTATGGATAGCTAATGCTTAACTGAATATTACTCAGCATTTTTAATAATAACATTTCACTTAACATAACATTTTTATTGTATGTACTAGCTCTAATCATCTTATAAAAGCTCATCTGTTACCAGAGAAGAACAGATCCCTAGTGTACAACAAGTAAACAGCTGTCCCATACTTGAATTCATGACTGTCATTGTGTATAGGCTAAATGCTATAAATAGAACAATAAATAATACATTTTACTAACACACCCTTTATGGCACATACGGGCTACTGTATATATGGAGTCTAAATGGACCAACAGTATATGTATGTAGGCTGTAGCCTGTCTGTGGGCGATGGATGGCAGTGCTGTCTGGTGCTGTACATTGACATGCAGTGAGTGTGCAGAGGAGAACGGGGCCATATGTTAGAGCCACTGTTGTCCAGTCTCAGTCTGACACACACACACATACAGACAGACAGCTACATAAGCTGTAATGATGCACCCTGGGAGAGCAGCACAACTACATATTCATAAACAACACACACATATGCACATATAAGTAAACAGCAAGTAGGTTTTTTTCATTGTATTAGAAACTCCTATAGGTTTAAGGAGTAAAGAGACGTTCTTTCATCGTTTTTACTCTAATATTGTCAAGTCTTAAGGATGAATAATATAAGGCCATTTGATGTAGAGCAGTGTTTCCTAACCAGGGGTACAGGGACGCCTAGGGGTACACGAGCACATTGCAGGGGGTACGAAAGAAAATATTTGGGTGTCAAAGACAAAATTGAACATACATATATCTGGACTAACCCAGGCCTATACTGAGGGATAGGACAAAGATTTACTGAAAAATGCAATAATAAAGAAAGACAAAGCAGGGACAAAACCTGCACTAAACCAGGAACTCAACAATAAATAAACCAGTTCTAAAACCAGAACAAAACCAGATCTAAAACTAGAACTAAACCAAAAAAAAAAAAAAACTAGAACTAAACCAGGAAAAATTAGTCTAAAACCAGAACTAAACCAGGTCTAAAACTAGAACTAAACCAGGAAAAAACATGCTTAAAACCAGAACTAAACCAGATTTACAACCAGAAATAAATTAGGTCCAAACCAGATCAAACCAGGGCTAAACTGAAGCTAAACCAGGACTAAGCCAGGTCCAAACCAGGACAAAGCCAGGTCCTGGGGAAACACAAGACCAAAAAGGTGCGGAACCACAGATCTAGAAAATGATTTAAAGGGGTTATATTATGCTAAATCAACTTATATGAGCTTTCTACCATGTTTCCTCATCAAAAACATACCCGGAGTAGTGTTTTTGTTTCATTCACACCTCTCCCATGAACCTCTGCCCACTCCAGGATAAACCCATCAACAAGCCCTCTACATCCAGTCTGCTCTCATTCATGTATCCAAAAAACTACAACATATCTCTGTTTCCACTGATTCCTCACAGCTATTTTTCATTTTGTAGTAAAATTATGTTATACAAAAAGTTTAAGGAAGTAAAAAGCATTTTCTGTTTCTGTTCAAAAGCAAAACAGAGCTGCACCCTGCTGCCCTCTACTAGACTCTTTATGGCTGTAGTAAAGTAATTATTAGAAACTGTTTAGTCGCATAAAGCTTTTAAAGGTTAAATCATCTTAGCAACTAACAATGTTTAAGGCAGTTACACTTCATCAGATTGGCCATAAATATTGACAAATAAAAACATAAATTACAACAGACTTTCAAATAGAATATGTGGTATTATTGTATTCTTTTGCTATATGCACAATGGCAGGACACAAAGCACAGCAGCCTGTGCAGCTACACAATATTACCTGACTAAAAGAGAACATTTTTGATAAGAACTCTACTGATGACATAAATAAACAAGTGAAGAGACCAGCAGAGGGCAGCAGAATGCAGAAGAGTGAAGAGTATTGCTGTCTTTTGAACAAAAACAGAGAGAAAAAAAGATTTTTTATTTCCTTCAACATTTTGTATGATGCAATTTTACTACAAAATATTAAAAAAATAGCTGTGAGGAATCAGTTATCAGTGGTCAATGCTTCCTGAAGTGGGCAAAGGTTCGCCCAACCCAGCGTTTTGAGTTCTCAGAACAGCCGTGCCAGAGACTACTGGATAACTCAAATAGACATAGGTATGTTTTTGATGAGGGAACAACATTGTAACATGGTAGAAAGCTTTAAAAAGTTGATTTTGCATATTATTGTTTTTGGTATAGTCCCATTCACTGTCACAATAGTTCACTGTGTGAAATTGAAATACACCAGTTCACCTTTGGACAGTGGGAGGAAGCCAAAGTACCACAGAGAGAACCCACGATAAGAGGGGGACACATGCAGATTTTGTTTTGTTGGTAGCTGGCACAATATTGTATCAGTGTACTTAGTGTACTTAATACATTGTTAGATTTTTTGGTATAATGTACTGCCAAAGCAAATTTCTCCATTTTTATATGAAATTTGTTTTTGCAACTTATTCATGCATTTACAAAAACCTGTGCAACATAAGCCGCAAATCAGAGCAGTCCAATTTGACTTATAATAATAATTCATTTTCTTTATAACGCACTTTACAATTGCAGAGAATTCTCAAAGTGCTACAAGTTTGAGTTATTAAAAAAAAGCAACAACAATAAAACAACAATAAAATCTACATTAAAGGAAGGTAGAAGCCTCTTAGTAGGCCTTTCTGAACAATAAAGCCTTCCGGTGTTTTTTGAAACTATCCACAGTCTGGTGGGCCCTCAGGCTCTCAGGCAGGGCGCAAAGACTTATTATAAAAAAAAAGTCCACAATATACTACTTATCGGTACCTTATCAAATCCTTATTCACTGTTGAATGAGAGTTTCAAAGAGCCAACACAGTTCTTAAGTCAAAGCTTTTCCACTATTTCATTCACAAATGATCAATGCCATTTTTCTCACGATGAATCTTCAAGAGGCTGGGACCTTGACAGATTGACACTGACTTTTACAGAAATCATAACTCAAAGTTTATTTTTCATATCGACAATCTGACGTGTTCAGTACTTATCTTTCGGTGGCTTCTTCTATGCATTGAAAAGTCCAGCCAGTTGTGCCTAATTCTGTGCCATCAATCAAAAGAGAAGACGTCATGTTTTGTGAATGGCATTATCTGTACTTCGAAGTGAGACGAGTCAAATCCGGGGTACTTGAATGTGTCATCGCTGTCTCTCTTGCTCGCTAGACTAGATTAAAATGCGCATTAGTGGTGTATAGACTGTACAAGCTAAATTAAATAGGAGAGGACAGAGGAAAAAAAAAAGTTACTCAGTGGGTGATTATGCAGCAGAGGCAGCGCTCCGCAGTGCAGGAGGAGAACATGGAGATGAGAAAGGGAGAGGTAGAATGAATTGTGGGTGATCCAAAATGTCTGCATCATGGGAATATTCATGACGATCATATGGTGTAGTGGAAAGTGAGTTAGGGTACAATTGTCAGTGAGGTTTAATATTAAGGCCAAGAAGTAAAGTTGAGGTCATGGCAATAAAGTTTTCAGTTTTTAAATCCAAACCATTTTAGTTAGAGCACATTTTATAAACAAAGGCAGTTTCTAAAGTGGTGCACATAGAACATTATACAAAAATAAATTAATTAAAAAAATAAACAAATAAATATTATATTCTATTTAGCTTTACTAGTCCTTATTAAAATAATAAAACAAACTGTAAAAACAAATAAGAGCAATAATAAATAAATAAAATAGAAAACAAAACAATATAAAATGTATATTCATAAAAGGCCAAATAAATTGTAATCCATTATGTCATTTTATTTTCAAGATTTCATTTTTTTTATGTACTGTAGCTTTATGTAACATATGTGTTTTTGCTCCTAATAAATAGAATTTAGGCCTACCTTTCATGATGGATTATGATGATGGATGTCCTTTTGATTCAGTTCAATTCAGTTCAGTTTTATTTCTATAGCCCAGTATCACAAAAACAGTCACCTCAAAGAGTTTCACAAACAGTTCATCAAACATAAACACACAATCAGATAAAACACACCATCAACACAAACAATAACTACACTAAACTAAACAGACCCAGGACGTCCCTGTCCTTAGACCCTCCTTCTCGGTAAGGAAAAAACTCCTACAAAAAAAGGAAGAAAAGGAGAAACCTTATGGAGCCCATATTGAAGAAGAGATCCTCTCCCAGGACGGATAGGCAATATGTGTCCAAGACTTAGTCCATTATTTTGATGATTCTTAGCATTTTAAAAGAACCATTTTAAACCACTGAACAACTGTAGATTACAAGTGCACTCTATGGGAAACGTCAAAGGGGCTATATTATGCATTTATGTACACAAACCTTGGTTGCCTCTAGAAGGGTAGAGGCAGATATTTGTGGAACCAAGTGTTATGAGGCCTCAGAAACCCAGTGCCAGAGACTACAGGATTACCCAAACATGCATGAATGAAACAAAAACTCCAACTCCAGGCATGCTTTTGATGAGGGAACAACCTTATAACATGGCAGAAAGCAAAACACTTAGGGCCATATTTACTAAGACGGATGCTAAACTGCGAGTGCAGTGAGAAAATATGCAGCCGCTATTAATGGGCGTGTTGCGCGTGAATTACTAAGACAAATTGCGTGGCCGGTGACAGTGCAAACAGATGGGGCAGAACTATTTAAACGGCATCATTGCGTGTATTGTTTTGCGTCATGGAAGGTGCGGAAGTGGAACACAAACGGAAGCAAAAATTTAACTAAGAAGAGCTGAAAGTGCTGGTGAATAATTTTTTTCATCCGTCATGGCAAATAGATCTGCAAACCCTACGTATTTCTTCATTTCTTCTTCTCCGTCTCACACGAATCACAGCAGCCATATCTGTGCAAAAGATTAGCACGTCCTTCTCCAACGTGCTAAATTTATACGCTATTTTCGCACACAAAGTCATGGTGAGCCTTGATAAATAATATTGCGGGTGGTAAATGAATGAATTTGCATTTTCTCTGCCTTCCATTTTGCGCACTCTGGGAAGAACGCCTCAGTTTACAGATTCATTAGGTCATAGGAACAAAATCTGCATTGCGTTCGCTCTGCTCCTGTAAGACACGCAAATCTCAACTGCATCTGGGTTTGCTCCAATTTTAGTGCATATTATCAGTTAGAGGCCCTTAATTTTGCATAATATAGTCCCTTTCTTTTGGATAAACATAGACTGACTTCACCTTCTTTTGTGATTTGTTTATAGTTTAGTTTATACTATAGCATAAATTAAACCATTCATATCAAAGAGAATATAATTAGCATAACTATTTATCAATACCCCACTAATACACTACACTATACAATAGGATAATTGACAATAACAATCATTAAAATGTTTCATAGAAATGTTTTATCACTTGTATGCCTTTTTTTAACCTGGGTGTAGTCTGGACACAGCTCCTAACCTGTACATAAAGTTACACCAAAGCCTACCCTTTAGTGGATTTGAGAAGCGGACAGACTCGAATATTGATTTTTCTTCTGAGTGTGTATAAACCACTGCTTGCTTAGACTTACACTTTGGGGCAGTAATCGATAAGTTAGGATAAAAAATGCTATTGCAATTGATTATTACCCTTCAGTGTAAGCTAGTGTTGCGGAGGAGAGTGGTGTGGATAAAACCTGAGCTGACATATTGATCAGTGAAGGTAGTCAATGAATGAGGAGAGGCTACAGTGTTTAGCCAAACATATGTGTGCCCCCACCCATTGACTCATAACTACATCAGGAGCTATAGTGTCAGTGGATCAACAGAAGAATGTCGGCAAACTGATTAAGTCAACTCAAGTTAACTGTTTGTCAAGCCTCGGATAAACAGGGCAGGAGCACAGGGCTTACCGGAGCAAATAAGTACACCCGCAAACAAAACTGTGACAACAAGAATACATGACAGAGGGCTTACTATGTTTACATGCAGTTGGAATACTTTTAGTGGCCCACACTGACTGGGGGTCGCAGTCATTCAAAGTTCTTCGAAAAGGATTATATTATGCTGTTTTTAAAGCTTTCTGAAATAAACTTGCACACATTTGCATTTCATGTTTTAAAATAATATATGTGTTGAAAATGTCTTCTTTTGAGGGAGCTGTTACTTTCACTTTGCTGAAAACACCCGGATTAGGAGCCTGCCCGTTTAAAACACCTTTAGCCCCGCCCACTTCAGTCTGTCAGCTGAAGCTCATTGCAAACACCATAGTTTAGAGCAGGCCTTTCTCTAAGTTTGAGTTCAGCATCAGCCTCAGCATACAGGATTACCCAACATGCTAAAATGAAACAAAACACTACACCGGGTACAACATTATAAAATGGTAAAAAGCTCAGAAAAGCTCCCTTTAATCACTCTAAAACACCTGGATAATATTGTTCCATGTATGCAACTTACTGCAATTAAAATAAGAAATCAGTAGCACTCAGTAAAGTCCAGTGTTTATAGAAAAATATTTTTAAACCAATGAAAACACATATTCTTTTGTTATTTTTGTCTCTTGTGTGGTAAATATATATTAATTAAAGCTAGGGTATGCAAGTTTATGTGCACAGTTGTAAAGTAAGAAGCACACTGTGGTGTGCTATTTTGTAAACTATAAATTAATTGTTACTGTTGACATATTGTATATAAATAAAACAATGCTTGAAGTAGATTAGCACTTCATTAGCATTTAGAGCTACAAACATTTAGCAAATGAGTCTGGGTGAAGGCTAGAGATGGAGTTGTACACTTCTCTGTCCTGCTGTAAACTCAAACTCAGAAATCCAAGTACGCTCTGCATGGAAACGTTTGAATATTCATTTATTTATTTATTTATTTTGGCTAGTTTCTTTCTAGTATCATGTAGGTAACTTCTTAGCTCTGGCTATGTAAAAAAACAGGATTATGAGAATTTACTTTGAATGGGTTTTTGGAAATCCAGTAGAAGCCTCAAGTGCCAAACCGTTCTGGCAGATATAAAGCATATGAAAATGAGGGGCACTTTGATGACCTGAGGTGTGCACTGTACATGGCAGCTACTAAAATAGAATCTGAAAAGTATTTTATTATAATTTGCATAGAGATGTATTACAAACTGAACCCTGTTAGTACTTCAGTATGTGTGTCACAGTATGTATATGTAATCAATAAGGGAAAAAGTACTATTTCATTTGACTTGTCTATCGATATGCCTGACCTGTATTTGCATTAAATTTATTAATATGTAACAGCATGTCCCAGGGGGGCTACCGTAGGTCCTCGAAAACTAATGAAAGCTTATACATAGGTTTCAAAGGTTGTTGTTTTACATTCATTGCTTGGGTAGATATCTTTGTACATGTAAAGTGATTGTGCAGACAGACTAAAGTGTAGTTGTGTGCATGAGGTGTAGGATCTGTAGGATCTCCTGCATTTACACCACCTACTGTTTACCAATTCACTTTTATTTATATAAACCAATATCACAACAGCAGTTGCCTCAAAGGGCTTCAGAAACAGTCACATAATCAAACAAACACACAATCAAATATTAACAGTAACTAAACAGTCCCAAGACATCCGAGGAAAAACTCCTAAAAAACCCTGCTGTGGTGAAAAAAAGAAGCCACCATGCATTCCACTGAGACTTATTTTCAACACTGGTTAGTTAGACTTTACACTACACAAATACAAGCTGACAAGAGCATAGGCTTTAAATAATACAAGACAAACTCTGACACACCACGCTGCTGTATATGGCCCCTCAAACAACACAAGCATGACCTGCAGTATATAAACATACACAGTGTTGGAAACTTCATATCAAAGACTTCCACTGTTTTCAATACATTCTGGATAAACAGCTAATGGCTAACCATAGTTTAGAGTATTCTAAACTAGTCATGCATGTATCATATTTTTAGCACAGGATTTAAATATTTCTCAACCTAATAATAAGAGCTATCACTTTTCATATCTTAAAATAATGGGAGTCTGGAGAATAGTTCCCATAATGTTTACAATATTCATTTTATTTGCAGTTAAAAGAACTCAAACGCTAAGAAATATTGTTAGACCCATGCCTGTTTTACCCACTGCACATATTTATTTCTGGACGTGCGCATTCTTAAAATCTTGTTCATTTACTTATACTAATTATATTCATACTGTAGTGGTTCTCAAACTGTGGAGGAATGTGGGCTTCCTCTGATGGTACTGAGAATTCTTTTGCAGTTCTGATTTCATTTTTTGTTTTATTTAGAGACAGCTTCATTCCTGTTTTAGTGCTGCTCTGGTTGCTTAATCTTGGTTTAGTCCTAGATTAGCGCTAGTTTAGTCCAGCTTTAGTCCTGTTTAGACCCAGTTTAGTTCTGATTTAGGCCTGGTGTAGTCTTGGGTTAGTTCTAGCTTAGTTTAGACGAATATTTAGGGTTATGACTCTTACAGTGGCTGGCAATTGGGCAATTGGCAGTCTGATTCTTGGGGTCATGATTTGATTCAGAACTGATTTTCGATTCAAAACAATTTTCAATTCACAATCATTGTTTGCTTTGATTTAAATTTTGCTAAGAAAGTGGGTATAAGATTGTATAATAAACACTTGAAGACAATGTAAACAAAAGATAACATTAATTCCAAACATCTGACATTCATAACTTCATAACAAAAAATGCAATTCTGTATAAATTAAATTAGTCTAGTAATAAGTAATAAGTCTAACTATTGAGGAAGGCAATTGAATCAATGTAATTAAAAGTAGAATTTTGAGCATTTTGAATCAATTCAATTTTAGGATAAGAATATAAATTTAATTCAGAATAATTTTTTTTCAGCACCAAGATTAGTCCTGCTTTTGTCTGGATTTAGACCTGGTTTTCCCCCAGCTTAGTCTTGGTTTAGTCCTGGTTTAGTCCATGTTTTATCCCTATTTAATACCACTCATCGTAGTCCATTAAAGATGATACTTTGAAAGCCAAATATTTTCTGAGGTGGTACTTGGTGTTAACAGGTTGAGCACCATTGACACACATACACATGGAAAACCTGGAAAAGTCTGAATTTTAAAATGCAATATCCATGCCCTGGACAAGTTTTGGAATTTTACATTTTGGTGTAAAGTGTTGGAAATTTAAACAGTGCGAGTAACATTCGTCCAGTACTAGTTAAGCTGCGGCAGCTAAAAGAAACACAATAATAATAATAATAATCTATTTCATTGTCTTGCATTCTGAACCAACTTACCAAACATAATTATCTTTTAATCACTGGTGTTTAGGCTATAAGTCAGTAAAATTAGTGGAATAATATATTTCTGGGGGTATAGAGCTCCTACAGTTTTCCTTTCTTTTTTTCTTTTTTTTTTAGGTGACTAATTTCCAATTTTAACAAATTAAATTGTTTCTAATGCACCACATTGGAAATTTTTAATACTATTTATTACTGTGTAAGTCATTCTTTGAGTCTTGGAAATTTAGTCAAAAGTTTTGGAAAAGTTATGTAAAATTCTTGATAAAAAAAAGTGTATGAACCCTGCATACACTATATTCACCTATATATTTATATTTCAGTGTACTCTTATCTTATGCAATCAACAATAAACAGCAAAACAAAGCCATGCAGTGACAGACTAAAATTTTGGATTTATGCATATTTCACAGTTAATGTTGCTTTAAAATGCTTAGTGATACTTAAGTGCTTTCTTGACCTCAGCATTGTAACCTCCCCCATTATGTCACAGCTTGTTTATGTTGCCCTCAAGTGGCCACATCCTTCACTTAACGCAGGTCAAGCCTTATCCCTGATCCGGTGCTGAAATGGTGAAGCAGCAGCCGTATTTCTCATATGCAAACCAGGTCTGGTGAGCTTAAGTGAACACACATACTGGAGCACACCCACACACACACACACACACACACACACATACACACGAGGAGAATGTGGGAATCACTGCCCAGAACATGAAATATTCATCAGTCATAAAACTTTAATTCAATCTCTCTGGCTCGCTCCTGTCTCTGTATTTCCTGTCATTTTAGGGGCTGCTGTTTTCCATTTGCAGAGGTAAACATTTCCCCCCACCGCCCTTTTGTGGAGAAAAACAATAATAATAGAGCCCTCTTGCACAATTGTCCCGACGCGTGAGCCTAAAGTACATCATTAAGACGTGTATCTGAGATGGAAGAAACCGCTGTTCACATAGTTTAGGATTACACTGGAGAAACATGAGGCGTTGGTGGCAGAACCAGAGAGGTTTGTACTTATCAAAGTGTTCGTAATGATACATAAGAGTTGAGGATAATCATCAGCAGGAAACATGGTCAGTGATGAGTGCAGCTGGAGTTTGGAGAATATCTGTGTTTTGACAAAAAACATATCAAGTAAACTGCTGTGCAATGGTACGTTACACAATATGATATAAAAAATAGAGTATATGGCCTTTTTATCAGAATTAAAAAGTATTTGCCCGGAAATTCCAGACTCATCCGCTGGTACAGCGGTGAGTCTGGAATTTCCAGGCAAATACTTTTTAATTCTGATAAAAAGGCCACCTTAGAATCAATTCGATTTCTAGCGCGGAGCAAACGGGCAGCAGAGTTAGCCAATCAGAAAATGGCGGACGTGACGTTAACAAAGCGACAAGAAAGTAAGCAACGCGAAAACATTTTTTTTAATATATAAAGGCTTCTAGTGCTGTAAGCTGCTGTGGTTTTAATGACTCGATATGTTTGTGGTAATTTAAAAGGGAATTTACCGCTGAATGAAACAAACTCGGCTCCTCAGTGCGCCATCTTGATTGTTGTTGTTGCGAACGCTGCTCGCGAAGAACACGTGACTTAAATAAGCGAATCAAAATGCACGGTACGGTTGAGATTTGAGGAAACCACTGCGGACGGCGTGGTGACCAGACTGATATTTCTCTGTAGAATAATACAGAGACATATCAGTCTGGATTTTCCAGGCAAAAAAAGTATAACCAGAGCTGGATGGTAACAAAGTCATTGAATTTAAACTTGAGTAAGTATAGTTTTTGAGAATCTGTCCTTTACTTGAGTAGTATTTTTAGGGGTAAATTACTACTTTTACTCCACTACATCTAAAAGATAAATATAATACTTTTTACTCCACTATTAAAAAAATAATAAAAAAAAAAGCATAGGTAAATTCTCCAGAGAAATTGGCTTGAATTTATACTTTAAGATTTTTTGAAAAGTAAATGTACACATTATCTCTAAGCTCATATTTGCTCTCAGGAACTAAAAAGAACCTCTGGACACAAGCTGGAAGTGATTTAGCTTTTGTTTTGAACATTATTTACACAAATCTATAATAAGTATGATAGTAATAGTAAGTAATAGTATGATTGTAATACCCAGCATTTTTTTTTCAGTATTTTTGAAAGCATATACTCCAGTACTTTAACTTAAGTAAAAATTTGACTTAGCACTTTTTCTTGTATTGGATTAATATTTGAGTAGGAGGATCTATAATTTTACCCAAGTAATGAATCTGAGCACTTTGTGCACCACTGAATATAACACAGGAAGTATCACAGTAACTAAATACTAAAATTTAGACAATGTACAAGTACTTTATCATACTAAATTATAAATGTGAGCGCGAGAGACCTCTGAGACTGACTGACCACTGTCCCAGGTGTACACAACCTAAAGCCCATAGCTGCTGGGATAAACTCCAGTCACCTTTGACCCCTGACATAAGCTGAAGAAGATGAATAAATGAATGCATTTCTATAATACAGTAACTATATATTTCAATATAATAAGCAACAATGTAATGCATGATAGAGTTAAATTTAAACCATAGTATTTATATATATTTATACTTTCTAAAATACTTAATTAATAATGCTAAAAATATCCAAATATATCATTGAACAGTTTGTAGTATACAGTATAGTAGTACAATAGTGTGCTACAGTATCATAGAAGTATTCTCAACAAGGGCTTAGTCTCAATATTTAGTGTTACCAATACCACCATACTAAAATACAAAACTGCACAAATATGAATGGTATACTGCAGCAAATGTCTCCATTATGACACACAGTAATAGAAAATCTTCATTCAAACTTCATATGACTTATAAGTGCCAGTACACAGTGGTGCTGCCTTCTCTCCCTGACCATAACAACACTAACAAGCCCATGGCTGAGCAGAGCTGGAACATGTCCACTGTACACACTTCTGGCCTCTACTTACTTTAGTGACTTTAACACAACAACCACCAATTTCAACAATTTTTATTACTTAAAACAAAAAGTGGGTTAAGGTTACAAGTACATTTTTTTCAAGGCTAACAAAACATTGGACAGACAATGGACTTAAAAATAACAGTACTACATTATATTGTAAGATAAAGATGATATAGCTTCAGAGGTGGAAGACGTACGCTTCATCAAATACAATTACTGTTAATAAGTTGGCCAAAAATTATAATAGTGGAGTAAAAGAAAATAGCGTTTTCAAAGCTGCAGCTGCAACTACTACTATACTATTACTAATACTGCTCCTAAACTTACTAGTATTACTACTATTACTGCTGCTACTACTTCTACTACTACAACTAATACTAATACCATTAACAGTGCTACTAACCTTATAAGTTTTACTATTACTATTACTTCCAGTACTTATTACTTACTACAACAACAGGTTACACTACTACATAACTAATACTAACAGTAATAGTGCTACTAACCTTATTAGTTTTAGTAATACTGCTACTACTACTGCTGCTGCTGCTGTATTACTGTGAGTGGTGGTACTGCTAATACCTCTTCACTACTGCTACTATATTAGAGCAACCAATATTTTTTGGGAGAATCAAAGTTTTCTGTGTCCAAAGAAAACATTTACACTAACCCAAAACTAGCTGGTAATCCACACAAAGAGTAAAAATATGTCTTTGTCTCATCCTCTGCACATCTGCAGAACAGTTCTGGCTGAGTGGATCTCTATCATTTTGTCTGTTCCTCTGAAATCTAACAGTGAGGAGGAAGGCGAGATAAGGACGAGCGTGTAACGATGGAGAGGAGGGGGAGTAAGGGGAGGAGGGGGGAGGAGGGGGAGCAGAGCGACACCTCTCCAGTCAGCTGTCCAACCTGACGACACGCTCCGATGGGACACTGAGGGGGAGGGAGGAGAGATGAGCAAGAAATACTAATTCTTACTACACAATGCCGTACTATACTTTAAGAATAAATAAATGATTTTTTTTGGTTGTTCACACCAAAACATATACAATATCATCTCAGAAACCTCTCAGAATCAGCCAATATACAGAAACAAATCACACAGTTCATATTCTCAGTGTTCATTTACACCTCACACTTCCTTACTAATTACTCATTATTTTACATAATTTTTTTTTTTAAACTTTGACAGATAACTAATTAACTTCATTTCGTCATAAAGATCATTCCATAATTTTACTCCTAAGACAGAAAGACACCTTCACTGAACATTCTCTTAGTTTGTAAAAGAATTTAAAGCAGGCCCAAGTGAAGGCTCCTATTCATGGCACAAAACAAAATTTCCAACATTTTTAACTGCACTGTGACCAAAAATTTGAAGGTGTTTGAAGGTAAGGTACTATACTCTACTATACTATGCTGTTCTGTGCTATATAAGAATATCTGGGTGTAGGAGTCTAAGCCTTGTACACATTGTGTGGTGCATATAAAATTTGAAGGTACAGCACCCAGGAAGTTGTATTAGTTTACTATAATATAGAGCAGGGGTTTGTCCAAGGGCCAGAATTGTTCTCAGCAGACACTGTGAGGACCAGGCGCACTCATAAAATAAAATAAAATTCATATTGTATCCTAAGTAATAATATTATTTTATATATACATTTGCTGCTTGCACATAAGCCTCATTTCTAGAGGCCTGACACTTATTTTTTGCTTTAGGAATATTCTAGTGGCTGGATGGAACGCTCCGGCAGTGTGTGGACTATCCCTGCTCTCACTATAGGCACATTTAAAACCAAGTGGTAATCTTCTTTTTACCAGTTCCATTCCACACTTATGGACACTGATTGATTGACAAAAGTTATGGCTGTGATATTACTGTATGTGTGTAAAGACAGAAACTTTGGATGCCACTCCACATTTCTAAATATCAAGGTAAAGTTCCATGACAAGAAGAACTGTGGCATTAGGGTGAAAATAAATCCACAAGGCATTCAGTCAGCAGCAGACATCAGGATCAAGAGTGTTAAGCTTTATAGTTATCAGTAACTTTGATGCTATTTAAGTTCAGTATGTCCAGAAGATGTTCATAAAAAGATATTTTACAAAAATGAAAAGACTGCATGGGCATTAAAGATTCTTCCCACTGTCTAACAAAATGCATGTTCTGTTTTCTTTTTTAAAGGGGATATATTATGTTTTTATTTATATTTTTAAACCAATCTTGGTCACCTCTATAACAGCAGCACATTTAAAATCATTATGTGACAAGATAACTTTTTTTTATGAAGAACTCTACCAGTGCCAGAAAGAAACAGGTGGATACACCAGCAGAGGGCAGCAGAGTGCAGGAGAGTGTCTTTTGAGCATAGTTTAAAGAAAAAAAGCAGTATACTTCCTTAAACTTTTTGTATGACGCCATTTTGCTACAAAATGAACAATAGCTGTGAGGAATCAGTGGAAACAGAGCTTTTTTTTTTTTTTTTTTTTTTTGGATAAAGTAATGAGAGCAGACTGGATGGAGAGGGCTTGTTGATTGGTCAGTGCTTCCTGGAGTGGGCGGGGGTTTGTGCAATGGAGCGTTTTGAGACCTCAGAAAGGATTAGGAAATAGGAAGGGTTAGGAATACCAGAACATAGCAGTTTATTTAAACAGGCGTGAATGAAGCACAACACAACTTCAGGTATGTTTTTGATGAGAGAACATTATAACATGGGAGAAAGTTCAGAAAAGTCCATTTTGCATAAGATATCCTCTTTAAATTGTGAGTAAACGTACATGCAAGGTTAAGTGTTAGCCCTGCAATTGGTTGGCAGAGGTCCATGTACTCTGCCTCATTCCCAGAGCAGCTAGGTTAGGCTCCAGCCCCACTGACCCATAAATATAAGTGGCAGAGGATGAATAAAAAAATTATACACAAGCAAAAGCTCATCCATATACTTTATACTAGTGTTAAAGTCAACACAATACTGATTAAGACCAGTCCGAGGCTAGAGTGAATTGAGACCAAGACAATGCCAAGGCTTTCAGGGTTCGAGACCTAGAATTTTAGGGACTGAGACCAAGTCAAGACCAAGACCAAGGCAAACCAAGACCAGGCTGAGACCAAACCCTGTGAACTAACACTAAATAAATGGGAAAAGTAACAAAAAAATAATACATTAATGATTATTTTAATGATCTATGCAAAAGACTCCACAAACAAACAGAGACAGATCATTGTCCTGGTTCATCTACAGCGGAAAACTAATTACTCCAAAATTATAAAGAGCATTTTCTTATAATGTCTGGCAAATAAAATCTCAGAGTCTGCCACATTCGGGACTGAGACAAGACCGAGTAAAATCGGATTCAAAACCAAGACTGAGTAAAACTGCAGCAAGTCCGACCAAGACCGGTCTCATATGCTGCAACACTACTTTCTACTGCCTGAAATCTAGTTAAAACAACATTTTGAGACAGGACACAAGGGATCAACAGATAAAATAATATATTAAATTTTGAAAAAAAAAAAAAAAAATAGTATTATGCATGACAAGTCTAGAGGCAGGAGAGGAGCTGGGGGAAGGGCTGTCGGAAGTGTTGTGCATGTGGGGGTTTGTCCCCTGGAGGCCTGCCCTCATCCCCTCTTCACCTCCATCCATAATTCAACAGGGGACACCTTCTACCCCACACCACCCGACCCCCCCCCCCCCATCCTCCCCAGGGCAACAGTCCACTGGGACACGCCACACACACACAACACCCAGCCTGCACCGTGCTTGCATAAACACTCCCAACACATGCCAGGACTCCGAGCCAAGACAACATTTAGAGTGTTCTCCTCACAGCGGGAGGTCATGTGATCGCTTGCCGATGCCCCGCTTGATCACGGGGCAGATTAGCGTGCTAACACACATCCGTTTATGTGTGACCGGGACTCCCAGTGAGCGCGGATCAATGCTAATGACTGTCACTGGAAGGCTTTTGGGACGCTGATGGGGAAAAAAAAAAAAACACATCTAATAGAAATCAGAGGTACCTGCCAGGATCTGAGCAGCTCACCTGAGAGACGGACACAGTCAGACATGGGACACATAATCACATGGGCTAATTTAAAAAGAAATGGATTTTTAAAAAAGGGTGATTTTGTCTCCCTGCCCAGCATTACATGAGGAAAAAAAAAAAAAATTGAAGGGGCCATATTATACTTTTCCAGCTCTTCGGCTCAGCACACAGGATCACTCAGACACATGTGAATGAAACTAAATACTACTTCAGGTATGACTTTGAGGTGCAAACAATATTATAACATGGTTAAATGGTAAAAAAAAAAGTTGATTTAGCAGAATAAAGGGAGCTTTAAGTGAGCCATGTGTGCAAACAATATGAGCAAAAAAGCACTTAGTATAATACATCTTAAAATTCACTAAAAGATACAGAGATACAGTGTGTAACCACAGGAAAAAAAACCATAACAGTGTAAAGTTGTCAAATTCTGCAACTCTCCTTGAAAGCTGACATGACAAACAAGCAGATTTTACAACCTCCCTTTGTAACTTATTTATTAGAATTGTATCAGCTGTTTTCATAGCCTCTCTTACCATGCTGTGTAAAATCTAGAAGTACTGAGTTCAATACAAGAAAAAAACAAAACACATTTATATTTTATTCTTCATGGCTTAGCTTTACTTCAGGTAACTTGTAGTATTGTAGTATGTATGGGAAGGCAAATACAGCAGGTCTGTCAAGAACATCAGCAAGAAGCTTCAAATCCTAATGTGCAATATGCTAATGGCTCGCAAATGTTTTCACAAAAATGTACTTGGTTGTTACACAAAAAAGAACACATGTAATGCCACACTTCTGGCCTTCTGCATGGCCACCTCACAGATACTTGAGAACTTTAAAATCTTGTTAAAAACCTGCCTCTTTTCATTGGTGTTCAACACTGACTCTGCATTTTAGTCAGAGCAGTCAGAGCAGAATATAGAGGTATGGGGCAGATGGAAAGACGAGGCACTGTTTACATTCTTAAGAAGCCGTAATAATGATGAACATAACTAACAAACTGTAAATCAAGGGAAAACATGATTTTATTTTAACGAGAAAGTTATCACGTTAAAATGAGAAAATTAACTTGTTTAAATTAGAACGTTATCGCTGCCTTAACAAGTGAATTTTGCCACTTGTGAAATTAATAAAGCTCAGTCTAAATCTAATTTAACAGAAATAAAGTTTGACTTGACTCCACAGCATTGCACTGATAATTATTTGGGTAAATTAACTTCCCTCTCCCTAAGCTGACTCACCAGATACACAGAAACAACTGGAGGAGTGTGAAGGACAGATGCTTTAGATGAATACCTTGTAGGCAACTGGATGGACCACCTGCCTATCTCAAGGCTTTTGCCCAGTCAGAGCAATACCATGCTGTTTACATAATGTATATAACTTGCCCATAGCTGTCAGTACTTCAACACTATTGGGCAGAATCACTGAAGTTTGGATGTAAATGCACAGCCCTGATTATTTTACATACCCACTGAAATTCTGCACAGCCTGGCTTAAATTCAACATAAGAAAAAAAAAATTATAATTTTAATTTATGCCAATTTACAAGTCGTCTAAAGTCACGTAAAATGGGAAATCCACCAAAAACCACCCATATGTGAGCCCCTGGTTTCTATACAGGAAATATCTCAGTGAATGTGCTAACAAGCTGGGAATCAAATGTGTCACTCAGCAAATGCAAGCGCCTCATTAAAACTTGACTATTACATAATCCATAAAGAAGTGCATATTTCCCAAGAATGTATTCATATGCAAAGAAGAAATTTCTGTACACTCAGTTCTTTGCAGTTTTGCATAGAGGTGCATTATATTTTACTGCACCTCAGCAGAGTCCAGGCTGAAGCTGCGGACTCTGTGAAGACAGAATTCAGAACAGCCTTCATATTCTCCTGCATCAAGTCCTCCTCATATCTGCAGAAACTAAGACTTTTGCTAAAAGACTTTGTGACTTTTAAATATTCCATGGATTTATTATTACACACATTATTAGTACTTGTTAACTAATCATTTACAAAGTGAGATCAAGGTATTCATTAACTTATTACTACACCATACATACTCTATTCTCACTGACAGCTGAATACAAAACACATGAAATGATCAGTGTGTGTGCAGTATATTGATACTTATGTATAATTCACCTGAAATTAATAGCATTTTCAGCCCCAGGTAACTACTTATGGTGGCCTTGAAGGTCAAGTTACAATAACAAATTGTAATACACAACAATGTATCACTGAAAATGCAGAAAAATTGTTAAGAAAACAAACAAAGAAATGCAAAAAATTAAGAATAATAACAATAATAAAAAAGAGACCAAAGCAAAAAAAAAAAAAAGCAAAAAAAGAAAATGTACTTATAATTTCAAATAATAAATTTGATATATACATACACAAAGAATAAAATATAGGAATCAAAACTCCATCTATGTATCCAGGAAGTGGTATGTATTTGTATTCTGTTTCTATTCTGTTTCATGTTGCTTAAACTGTTTTTGTGCTTTACAATTTGTTTTTGCTTTTGTGTTGCAATTTTGTTTTATGTTTTGTGATGTGTTGTTGTTGTTGTGTTGTTTTTGTAGGCTTCCTGCCCTTCAGGGCCACCATACCTGCTCCCTTGGACACTACTAATTTTAACACACTGGTATTTCATTATTAAATTCAACAATACCTGTATTCTAACTTAACCTTGGGAAATATTTTGCAATTCAAAGTACAATTTTGGACTAAAGTGAGCCTAAATCTGGACCAACATCAAAACCAAAGAAATGAAATTGGGCTTGATGGGAAAAAAAACTTTCTTAAATAAGGACAAAATAGTACAAAATCAGGACTAAACCAGACTAAACTAGGACAAAACCAAGAATGAAACTGTCTCTAAATGAAACTACATCAGGACTTGAACTACAAAAAACTACTGAGTACCACCACGCTGTAAGAAAAAAATATAGCAAAAACTCAAAAACTCAAGGCAACAGGATTCCTCAAGATTGTTGAGTTTTGGGGCCAACTCAGGTTTTCAACAACAAATATATATAATTTAACGTTCATATGTCGAAAAACCTAAACTTAACTAAAACTACTCTCATCATTTTTTTAAACTCATCTCACAGCCATCTTACTATCTATTGTTCAGAAAAAAAATATTATTGATAATAATACTAAATTTAACAAATGAATAATACTTTTTTCTGAACAATGGAGAGTAAAATGAGTTTTTAAAAAATGATAGCGAGTAAAATTGAAAGTTTTTAGACATATGAACGTTAAATTAAGTGAACAAAAATTATTAGTTGTTGAAAACTTAAGGGATCCTGTTGCCTTGAGTTTTTGCAACATTTTTTTTTTTTTTACCTTGCAGAAGAAACCCTCATACCACCCACACCACAGTTTGAGAACCGCTGTCCTCATTACAGACCATCATTCTTATAATATTTTTCACATTAAAGACCTAGAAGTATATCTTACTATGTCCAGATTTACTGCCATTGTGAATGTAGCTGGACGAGTTATTGAGGTATGAAAAAGCCCCACATAAACATTTCATATCTTAAGTAAAGAGGTGCAGCCTTTTCATCGACTACAGAGACCCCACCATACTGTATTATATATAAATATGGATTTCTCTGTGTCAATAACTGGCTGTGTGTGTACTCCGCACCGGTGTTTTGTGCAGCCTCAGCCCGGATGAACTTTCTCCAGTGTGTTTTTGGTCGGAGTGGACATTTGCCTGTGAGTGAATGAGTGCGCCGTGCATACACAGCATCTTCTCTTCTGTCTCTATCCGCCGTGCAGATGAGAAAATCCAATTCATTATTGATACGGCGTCTTTCTGTGCAAGCCCATCGCATTGACCTCTCTGGAATGTTCTGGTGTTAAAAGCTCGTGTTGCACTTTACTGGTTATTATTTTATGATGTGCATGTTTGTCATCAGGACTTGTGGCCCGCTTTTTTTTATTTATTTTTTTATTTTTTTTACAAATTCTCCTACAGAAGACAAATTGGAGATGTGTACAGTAAGAGGCCTCGTGGGATGGCTATACTCAGTGTTTTAGCTGAAAAGAACAGAATATAAATGTGTATAGTGAAAAAAATACTATAATCTTGTTACTATGGGTTTATGGGTTGTTTGGAGCATAAATATAAGTTGGAGATGTGACAGGGTGAAGCTTTTTGTTAATGAATAGAAGAAGTTGGGGTGGTGGGTACACATCTTGTCTTGTTATGTCTGTCCTGTTAACATACGGGGAGGTCAGAGGGGAAAAATGTCTATCAAATTTGTATTTTTATGCACAAATTCTGGTTTAATCAAAGTACCATACCTGAGTATTTCATATTTTATTTTAAAACTAATGCAGAGGTTCATCACCACAATACTCGTCAAAATCAAGACTTTCATTTGCCAAAATCTGTAACATCCAGAGCCCAGTTTTGCTTAAGATAAAGTGATTTTTTTCCATCTAGTTAAAATCAACACATCACTCATGTCATTAAAAAAAATATTTAAGAGAGTTTTTGATTAAATTTTTTTTTTTTACCTTTTTTTTATTTATTTTATTTTATTTAGGAAGCACATTTACTGTCCTAACTATAAATTTAGTTGTATGTAACTTTTGTATAAGATGGAGGCTTTAAAATGAGCGCTTTTGGGTTTATTGCCTCTCCCCTGTACTTATACTGCTCATTTTTATATACATTTTCTAAAATTTACATTGCCATTTTTATTATGTGCAAAAATAAATAAAGTATTGAAAAGCTACTCTTTTACTGAAGTAAAAGTATTGTTACGTCAAAATAATATAATGAAAGCAGAAGTAAACCTATGATCAATAAAACTAGCCAACCTGCCAAATGTAGGGAGATTTCCATTTTGGCTGGTAACACTTTGACTTCCACTAGACACTTTGTTTGATTTTATCCATATTTTTATGACAAATTTAGGCCTGAATTTCTGAGGTTATCCAGTATATAGTAATTCATCATCACAAGGAAAAAACAGTATTAAATGACATGGCCTACAAAAAAATCATTAAGATTTGATTCACTATGTGCAAAAAACAAAACAAAACAAAAACTTTAATCCTATGTATTTAAGTTAAGTGCTAGTTGTAAAATATTTTAAAACTTAACTTTACATTTCTTTTAGTTTATTATATACTTTACAATAAAAACATCAACATTTTACTAGGCTATTGAAAACTTGGAGAAAAAAAACCCCCGGAGAAAACCCCTCCAGACACAGGGAGAACGTGCACACTCCACACAGAAACAAACCACATGAAGGGACATAAGCTTCTAAAACAGAAATAGATTAAATGTCAGGTATTGACTTCCAAAAAGCTGACACAGAGAAGTTCATGAGCAGTGACCGGGAAGAGGACGGTGACGCAGGAAGGTGCAGAGGTGGGACACTATTGTTCCTCGGTCTGTCAGAGGAAGCAGCGAGCCACAGAAACAGGAAGTCCAGGGACCGGCCCATCCTCACGGACAGCTGTGCCCTCCGATAACTGTCCCCCTTCCTGTTAGCCACACAATGGTTCCCACCCTCCTGCACCAGGCCACCAACCACCAACCGCCAACCACCAACCCGCTGTCCAGTGACACAAACTTCTACTCTCTGAAATCATGTATATATCAGACACAATGCAAGTTTGTTTGCACACTTAATACAAAATGTCTCAGAATAAGAGCACAAAACTATTGGGACAGGTTAAGATAGACTTTATTGTCCCAGTAGGGAAATTAATTCTCTGTATTTGACCCATTCTTCCAAGCCTGCTATAAGACAATCTGTCAGGAGCAGTGGGTGACCGCAGTGCAACGCCTGGGGACCCTTTTCCAGAACTTGAGCCAGGATCATGTATATATGTTTATGTTATATATTACTTTTAGATTTCTTGCCAACTGGTTTTGTAGTTCTAGTGCTGTACCATTGTTGTTCGTTAAAACTAATATTTGATTTGAACATGCCTCCTTCATACAGTCTCTGGGGGACACATGGGTAATTTTTATGAAGAATTTAAAAAATACTGCTCATAGTACCTTTAAGAATATCTCACACTATTAAGCATTCGTTAAGGATTAGTAACCAGTTAATTGAATATTTGTAAAGAATTACTTTGCCACTTAAACAATCCATTGAGTTATAAACATTGTTATCAACTTTTATTTCTTTGCTAATAAGCTCATGTAAATCAATTATAAATGTCTGTGTTGATTCCTTATCTATAAATCACTGTATCATTACATTATTGTTAATTACATATTTATAAATGCTTTACTACTGCTTAATAGTGGCGAGTTACAAACTCTACACAGAAAGACCTTGTTAAGTCCTGGAATCGAACCAGCAACCTTATTGCTGTAAGCAAGAGGGCTAACCACTTTGTCACCACATAAACAGTAACAGCATTAATACTATAAACTCTCAATAAACATCTCCAAAATATACATAATGCAATAATACATGTTTTCACTAGAAAGTTTCCATCAGAACTCTAGGTACAATTTTAAAACTTTTATCAATTGAATGTCCTTCAATATTTGAAAGTTTCAAGCACTACTTGTTGCAGCAGAAGTGTACAAGAAAACAGCAATGACATATAATAACAGTAAGACAGCGGTAGTTCTGTATTTTACAAAAACTAATTCTGGTAGCTCTCCATATTCACTTCTGTTTTTCCAGCAGACATTTTGTGCAAGACTCGGCATCAATTATTCCAGATATTGGATAGTGTTTTAGTAGGAAAGAGGGAGAAGCATAGTAAGTCTTTAAAAAAAGTCCTATCTCTTTCTTCTCAGGCTCAAACAGAGAAGCTAAACCGGAGCTGCAGCACACTTCCGCCTGTCTCACAGATAAAACGCGCAGCGAGCTCTCACCCACGGGTTCACACATATTGACTTGGAAATAAAATAATAATAATAATAACTAACGTCGCAAGCAAAACAGGAATCAGACCAGGATTCGCATTAATTCAGAAGCTGCCATAGTGAGTGGCGTGCCTGAGAAAAGGTTAATAAGGAGACGTGAATAAAAATGTCTACTGCTGCGTCGACTCTGAGTCCACTTTGATGTCGATTTGTGCTTCATGTTAATTGCTTCTGTTTTGCAGGGGAAGAATGTGGGATTTAAATGTTTTTACACTTGAGTCATAGTAGAAACAGGTGTCTTTCTATATACAGTAACCATTCAAGTATAGCCTAGTTTTATTCAAATACTTAGACAGTTTTTTTTATTTCATAGAAACCCAAGCTCTGCCTTTTTATTCAATGGAGCTGGTAAACAATATAGTCCCAAATACACAGTGTATTATTATATCTATGAAATTATCTGTGAACTATGTACATCTTAATTCATGATTCTCAATTAGTCATGACCTTACTACCTTCCTTACTTTATTATTATGTTTGTACTTACACTACGTGGAAACAACCAGTGCAAAATACAAAGTTATTATTGCTTCCAGCATTGCATAATGTCATTGTGTCCTTGGGCAAGACTGCCTATGTATGAATGTGTCACTGTGACTGTGTTTGGTGGTGGTCGTAGCTGCCGTAGGCACAGAATGGCAGCCATGCTTCTGTCAGTCTGCCCCAGGGCAGCTGTGGCTACAAAAGTACCTGAATGAACAATGGACTCATGTAAAGTGCTGGATTAGCTTGTACAGTGCAATCTAAATCCAATTTATTATTATTATTATTATTATTATTATTATTATTATTATCAATTTGTTATGACTTGGTAATTACCTGACTACTGTAATTACTTCATTATTATGTATGTACTATGTATGTAGAAGTAGTAGTAGTAAAAATAAAAGTCAATCAATGTTCCTATCAATGTTTTATTTTTATAACTAGATTGATACGCATGACCTTGTATCGAATCATATCATTTTCAAGGTAGTGTATATCAATATATATGTGGAAAATTTATCAATAATAAATCTTCATCATCTACATCTTTTTGGATGTAATTTTTGTGTTTTTAAAGAAATAAAATGTTCTATTCAACTGTGCATTGCTCTCTGCTGACATAATCAACTCTGGCTGCAATGCTAGATTTAGACTATACTTTTATGATTTTTGGTAAAAAGTTGCTGTATAGATATGGAGGTGCTGAATTGTATCAAAACAATTCTAATCAATACGTATCGCATCGTTGCAAAAACATATCGTTACACCTCTTATTATTATTAGAGGTGTACCTGCTGTGTACCTGCTGTTGCTGATACCTGCTGATGATCAATCAAATTATCCTACTTTATTTCCTTAAATTCTATGTATGTACTTAGCAGTAGTAGTAGTAGTAGTAGTAGTAGTAGTAGTAGTAGTAGTAGTAGTAGTAGTAGTAGTAGTACAGACAAGTGGTGTACATACAACCATATATAAAAAATTAGCTTTGCCTGAAATAACACCGTTTACCTTCTTGACTTCTAAACAGTTTGTCAGATCCAAAACTAAGCCTGAACACAGAGCAACAAAACTTCACAGCTCTGCCCATTAGCATTCGCCTTTTTGGATGAAGAACGTTTATACATTTCCCAAATTAACAGGTGCCGACTGCTTCCTGCATTTTGTATTCTATAAGCCGTAATGAGCAGTCTCAGTACAGAAGCATGTAGCTGAATAGAAAGTTGCTCATCAGAAAAGCAGTGGTGAAAGGAAATCAAAATAACATACGCACATTTAAATTTACTCCAAGTATGTGGACTATAAAAACTCCAACTTGTATGTCAATATTACTCTAAAATATTGCACGTTATACAGACTTAAATGTAAAGTACTATATGAGCCTAAAAAAAATCTGCAAAAAAATATGTAAAATTACTGACAGCTGTGGTTACCAGAATTTTATCGTAAAAAAAAAAAAAAAATCTGGTGACAAATTTTTTATGCAAATCAAGGACAGTGAGTCATAAACAAAGCAAAAAAAGGACTTAGTTTAATGTAAAATTCACCTGATTTTTGACAGTAAATTCTGGCTACAACAGTTGCCAATATTTTACCGTAAATGTTACAGACGTGTTTTTTTTTGTTTTTTGTTTTTTGTTTTTTTTTTACAGTGTACTAGCCTCCCATTCATGTAATGGTTGCTTTTCCTGCTATAAGTGTGGGAAGTCAGGGGTTCTCTTTTTGAGTCTGTAGTTACAAAGTAAAAATGGTAACTAAAGCCCATTTTGTACTACAAGAAAATACAAATAAAAAAGTATTGGAATAAGTTTTAATAGACATTTGCCTAGCACCAGCTATGAAAAACAAATATCCTTATGCTTAATAATGTGAGGGAACCACTGCTGTGTTGACCTAACCCACACTCTGGAGCGGCATGATCTGATTGGCTGCTCACACACACACACAGGGGGCCAGCTGCAGGAGGGTACGATAACAGTCTTATCACCGCCGGAGAAAAAAAAAAAAAGAAAAAAAAGAAAATGCAACTAAACAATCAATCCAGTCAATGCCTAACAGCACCTGGGTTACTGTACACACTGTCTGTGAACTCATTTGAACCTTACAGCGGCCCCATCACCAAAACAGAGTAGGATTAATAGGAATAACTTATATAAATATTGTGTACATGTATTTTGCAATGCAGAAAAAAAAAAAAAAAAACAGCATTTAAATTATTTTCCACTGGTGTGACTGTGAGTTAAAACTGATGTCTTATGTAAAATAAACAAATAAAACATAAAATAAATAAAATAATCATGTTTACTACAGGATTCATTCAGCTACACTTTCATCAGGTAATAACACCAAATTATTATTATTACCCCGATCAAGATGATTGTGATTTTAGCAAGAACTCAAAAAGTTATGGTTGGATTTTAGTAACATTTTCACAATATTACGGACAGCTCTGGAACACCGTCTGGATCCAGGAATATTAAAGGGATTATATATAAAATAATAATATTTTAGTCAGGGACCAGTAAAGCAGGAGTCTCAAACTCAAACTGGCCATATTTAGTATTATCATGTCACTGAGGGGCCACATTAAGGTTGAGGTAATAACAACAACAAGGAATATACAGTTACTATGATTTATTAGCCAAACAAACAATAGCAAGGTACCTTTGACACTTTTTAGACATTATACTAAAAAATATAGTCATTATAATGTGTATAATTTATTTCATAATCACTGTATAGACACTGTTTAGAAAAAAAAATAGTATAAAAATTAGCTTGTGTGCTAGATTGTATCATGTTTTTGATATTATGCCAAGGGCTGGACAGAAAGGGGGAGGCGGGCCGCAGACCCCTGCAGTAAAGGAAAAAATTATTATTGTAATTTCTATCCATAATAGAGTATAAGGGCTTTATGGCTCAGTGATAGAAAGAGCATTTACCCCTTAACTAGAAGATCCCCAGTTAGAGTCCATGTTCAGATCTTGTCTCAAATTTCAGCTTTTCCTTTCCGGGGTCACCATAGAAACTTTTTGCCTGAATAAATTGCACATTCATTTTGCATAGGCTTTAGACCAGATGCCCTCCCTGACACAACCCTCTCCATTTATCTGGACTTGGGACTGGCACAAAGACTACACTGGCTTGTTATTATGGTGATTAGACTTAAACTTATGTATGCAGTGAGAAAAGGGTATTTATTAATAACATCATAGTTAACTGACCTTTTATTTATAAGCCTGTCCTTAATATTCCTTTGTGACATAATAATTCAAGTTAAAAACCTATTCCCAATGCCTTGTGGGTTATTAACCTGTTAAAGTTGGCTAACAGTGATGGAAGTGTGTATCTTGTAGTCCCCGGAGATGTGCTGACAGACTGTGGAGGTACAGCTTTGTTGGCAGCAGAAGTGCTCCGAGTCGGGCAGAGGTAGCCGAGGTGCCACAGAGATAGATGAACCAAGACTCATTTTACTTCCCAAATCCAATTTCAGATTTAAAAAAAAAAAAGTCTGAACTGCAGATTCAGAACTTTCAAATCCAAGGTTATTCGAGCTTTGTGTAAACTGCACTTGGTGGCGTACATAAACACTTATGTAAGATTGAAAGGAAAACTTTAGTACAAAAAACAGTAAGCCAAGAAATATGAAGCAATTTTGGATATGGTACTAATATTTTCCAATCTATTTTATTTGATAGATTTATAGTTGGAATTATGGGGTCAAATCCTGTTTAATGAAAAGCGAACTTTAGAATATCTCATTTTTATTAGCACACCTAACACCCCATCTGTGAGCACCTACCATAACCTTACAGAGACATGCTGTTGTCTATGAAAAAGGTCATTGTGAGACCAAAATTTGATTTTTGGACCAAAAATGCAATTTTTATGCAAGAATATTTGAACAGAAACACAGAGACACAGGAAGCTTTTGCCAATCACATGCTCTTTTGTTCAAATACAGGAGGCTCCTGTTAACTGGTCTACACCACTTGTCAACATTGAATTATTGGTTGCTGATAATACAATGAAAGGGGATATGTATTCCAAAACTGTCAATATCTGCTAACAGATAAAAACAAAGAGACAACAAAAACAGTCAAATGATAATAAAAGAGATGTAGAGATAATCGTGAGAGAGAAAACCTTTAAACTCTGAGCTAGAAATTGAAAATAAGCTAATTCTTATCATGTTTTGCTGCCATACATTTCTTACTGGTACAGTTGACCAGACAAATATCAAATGCTGAATTTTGACTGGGCTAAGACCATTTGAAACATGTCTTAAAATATTTTGTTTAGCTCAGTCTACAGAATTTAGCCCATGTGTGAGAGCCGACAGTTTCCAAAGCTGGTATTTATTCTGTGAATGTCATTCAGAGGCTGCTAGATCCAAGGCTAAAGTACAAAGTAGCGTAAGACTATGTTCTTTTGCTAAAAAAAAAGTTAAGTAAATATGGTTTTGTGAACATCAGGGGTCAGTGAAATAGCACAGATCTGTACCTTCTTTTCAACCATTTTTTGAGCACTTTTAATATTTCAATTCACAGTGCGTACAATGAAATGACGTGAATGAGAGAACAAAAAATCAATAGAATGTCTTGATCATTTCTTGTATTTTTTTTTTTTTTTCTTTTACAGTTCATCAAGTTGCATGCATATACAGGTCTACTGCAGTGAAAATGCAGTGACTATGGTTTAAAATGGAAGACTCCCCAACAAATGATCTCAGAGGAACAAAAAAAGGTCAAATACAAAATAAAAACTATATATATGCAAAACTAGACCATTTTACTAGACATTTGCTGCAGACATATTGCCAGACAGTATAAAGAGACTAGACAGAAGTTTGGGTCCTCCAACTCTGCAAGACAAGAGTAGCTTCAAAAATAGCTCTGCCCCCGACAGTTTGCCAAATGTCGACAAGAAGCTCATGCAAGCAATGTTTAATTGGCTGTTGAAACAATGAGCCAAAGAGGAAATCAAGATTTGGAGAGATCATAAGCTCAAGAATGTAAAATCTGTAATCTGTAAGGGCAAATAAACCATTATGTCTAAACCCCACTCTATTTTGATTTAACGGTATTTTTACAATTATTATTATTATTATTATTATTATTATTATTATTATTATTATTATTATTATTATTATTATTATTAGCACTGGAGTAGTTAGGTGTAACATAATTTTGGTTGCATTTACAATTTTGTTAAGAAAAAAAAGTCATGCATCTTCTTGTTTATAATAAATATTACATCAGGTTTGCTACTAATCATTTCTGCAAACTTCTCTTCATTCATTACTCATATCCTGGCATCCTTCACTATCTATTGAGTATTTTTCCCTTAATGTACCCTTAAAAGCTATTGTATAGATAATATTGTTTATACAGAGCATTGTTCCAACTGTGTGCCAAAGCCTTATCTCATAAAAGATGTTGTTTTAAAAAGGCTATATTGTGCAAAATCAACTTTTTTGAGTTTTGTACCATGTTACAATATTGTTCCCTCATCAAAAACATACCTGGAGTTGTGTTTTGTCTGATTCATGCCTTTTTGAGTAATCCTGTAATCTCTGACGCTCGGCTCCACGAACCTCCGCCTCTCCATGAAACCCCGCCCACGCCAGGAAGCACTGACCAATCAACAATCCCCCTACATTCAGTCTGCTTCTCATTCATTTATCAAAAAAATGATGTGTTCCAATAATTCCTCAAAGACGTTTCTTATAGCAAAATGGGATCATACAAAAGTTTAAGGAAATAAAAAGCTCTTTGTTATGGTTCTGTTAAAAAGACCGTAACAGCTCTGCACACTGCTGCACTCTGCTGGTCTCTTTACCTGTTCTTAGTAAAGTTATTATTGGAATAGTTTTCTTTTAGCCAAATAATGTTTGTAAAGGTTGTAAAATGTGCAACGATGTTCCTAGAGGAGACTGAGATACAAATAAAATCATAGTATATAACCCCTTTAACCTGCAAATATTATTATTAACCTAAATGTGAATGACATTTACCAGATTGCAAATTTTTTAAAGGACTTGATCATTCATTTGATTGTATCCATATTAGCACAGCAAAACAATAAGTTTGCCTGAAATGTGCTGTGGTCTTCTTTACATGTATGCAAATTAGCCATGCACTTCATTTTAATATAGGATTTTTCTTTATAGCTTTTAACTTTGAATAGCAAATAAAATTTTCAACCAAAAATCTGCATTCTATTTTCGCCCTAGGCCTATTAGTAACTATTAGTAACTATAGTTTAAGCCTAATACACTTCAAAGCTACTCTTTTTCTGTATTTCCAAATATCTTCAGAAGCCTGTTTTTAAATTCTTCTACACAATACTTTTTTTTTCTTCTTTTTTTTTTTTTGCACAGTTTATTGATTCATAAGCCAGGAATTCGGTCTCATTCTGCTGTACATGTGGTCTTTCCAGTTGTGCTCGTCCTCTCCTGAAAATCCCACAAAGGTATCTTACAATAGATGGCAGTGTGGAACTACGGTGGCTCCCGACGCGAAAGTGTGTGGAAAAGGAGCGGTGTAGAAAAGTCTTCCTCCTTTAAATCTATAATGTCTGTGAGGTTCCCAGGCTCCTCCTGTCAATCAGCCGGAGCAGCCTACATCTCAACACTGCAGCTGAGCCGGGGCCTGCCAATCACCTCCACCCACCCCCCCACCCCGCACCCCACCAATCCTCTCCGAGATTCCCCTTTCTACTCCCCAGCTCAGAAAAACAGTCTGAAGCCGGAGCACAAACAGATAGACGTTTGCCGACACTGCACCGCTCCTATACCTCCATTCGGGACACCGCCTCCCTTCCGCCTTCCTTTATCCCACCACCGACACCACCACCACCCAATTCAATAACACAGCCCCCACCTTCCTCCATCCCGTTACTGTCAATCTTTTATTCAGCAGAAAGCCAGGCGTCACACAGAGGCTCCGTCTCTCAGGCTCATACTGAAGTAAACATGAGTGGATGGGGTGTAAACACTGGCTGATACTGGTCATTAAAATATTATCAGATGATGTGCATAATGCCTCATAATCTGCATCAAAACTAGGGTTGCAAATTTGTAGTTACTTTGTTAAAAAAAGGATTTTAGTAAAGTTCTAAACTGTATACTGTCATAGCTGCTGCTGTTGGGATTTGCACCACTACGCTGATGTCTTTGCACTGACACTTATTCTTGTCTTGCACATAGGTTTTGTCTAGTTTGTATTTAGTGTGCATTGAAATTCTTGAAGTATAGTCTATTTTTGTATCTTACTGCATGTTTTAGGACACTGATAGAGACACGAGAAATGTTGATTCCTCTGTGTGTCTGTACATATAGAGAAATTGGCAATAAAGAAGATAAAATGCAAACTACTTTGAGAACCAAAAGCTAAAGTCTCAGTTTTTGAGACCTCAAAATGCATTGCTGGACCGATATTGTGGCTATACTCCTGTACATATTCTAGCATGTATTTATTTTACAGTATAGCTACCTGTAGTAGTCTTAAGTCAAGCCTGCAGATGGCAGATGGATTTCGGTGGCAACCTCAGAAGGGAACAACCAAAAAGAAAGAAGCTAATAGTCCTACGTCAAGTTGAGTTTTGGCTATTTTTATTCACCAAAGAAATTTAATGCATTTCAAATTTAGATAAGTGCACCTTGTTATTCTATATTTGCAGTCCAGCTGGTGGTACATTTGTGTAAAATTTCTGTAAAAAACATAATCTATGTTTATTTAATTATAGGGTTAGCCTCTATATAGCTTCTTTTTTTTCCACCATTTTTATTGTACAGTATTTTTATTTTATCACATTGTGCCTTATTTTCAATTTTGTATTTTGTGTTGTATTTATCTATTTTTTACCTTATATTTACTGTTTATATTGTTTGGCATTCACTGTGGACAGTAAAGGAAGAATTTTATTGTACAGGGAACATGTTTCCATAAGCACTTGACAATAAACTCTTTGAATCTTGAATCTTTGTTATGTTAAAGCCATAATAAATGCATGTATAACAGTTGAATGCAGATGGATAGACATTTGACTAATTAGAAATACATATGCAGAATAAATTTTGTCTGGCTGGCCAGGCTATCTGATGATGATAATGCTAATCCAAAGGTGTAAGGTAGTGCTTCCCAAAGTGGGGTCCGGGGCCAAAGGCGTAAAGGCACTGCAGGGGGTTGTCATCGTTAAATATATAAAAATAAATGAGTTTACGTTGAATTATAATGAAGTATTTATTTAAAAAATATCACTCAAAAAAGCAATTTTAGCTAACAGGCTTTTTTTTTTTTTTTTTTTGGCACTGACTTTTTAAAATAGGGAAGCTTTATTTTGGGGGGTCTGCATGGGATTGTCTGACTTTTTAAGGGGGCTGCGATGCTCCTGACTTTGGGAAAGGCTGGTAAATGGAAAATGACTTCTTTTGAGGTACTGTTACTTTGACTTTGCAAAGAACCCTTGCTGGCAATGGTGGGAAATAGACAGAGCATAAACTGGCTATTTAGCATGGCCATTAGCAACATGACACTAACAGATAGATAAATGATCTGACTGCTTCATAGTGACGGCAATTTAAGCGCTGAAATAATTAGAAAGAGTCCGGAGACAGTCTATGGGCTTTAGAAACACACACAAGCACTTCCTGGTTCATAATAGATCTTTAAAAGTAAGAACAAAATACAATCTACATTTGTAGCACACAAGATAATGCTTCATATCCTTATACAACAGTGCATTTATTGATGTGCAGCTTAAGCATTTGATGATTGTAATCACTGTAAATGCCCAATTAACCATCTGACCAACTGATTAATGCTCATTTTCAAACTCTACCAGACATGTTGTATATCAAAAACCTGTGAACATTATTTTTACAACTACATTTTGTATGCTCCCAACATCCATAAACGACAGTGTGTGTATAAAGCCTTATATTGTTGTTTACTGTCTGAAATCTGTAACTCAGCTCTCTGTGTAATATTCCCCGCAGCACAGGTTCACTCCGCACTGACACACAGCTTCTTCTTGTATAGCCTGATTTAAAGCACAACCCCTGATCTGATTGTAGTCTCTAAGTGTACATTATGTGCTTATAGTGTAAGTATAAGTCACTGGCGTTGTTCATTATGAAATTGCCAGTTTGTGGTGTCACTTTTCTTTCTGTAGCTCTGAGTGGCTTCTTGTTAAGCCTTATTCCTTCACACAGACTGAATCCACGCGTTTTCATCCTCCTCGTTACATCCTCGTGCTTGCTTAAAGACGATTAACGCTGGTCATTTTACAGCTGCAATTATTGCGTGCCGCAGTGCAAGAAGACGAAGAAGAAGAAGAAGTGTTGTGTGAACCACTTTGCCCTGAACCAGCCCTACTAAACATGCAGACTTTTTCCCCCTCTTGTTTGAACTATGTGCAAAATGAGGCTTGCTCTTTGATTGCATCATGAAGGAGCTTTCATCAGATGCCTGGTAGATTGCAGAGCAGACAAGTAATAGGTAATGGGCCAAGCGCTAAGGCCGCAGCCATCCCGAGGATAATTAGATCGACTAAGTGAATATTCGCTGTACAAAACAATAATTAGACAGTTTTCGGTGTAAACAGGGGGGCAACAAATACAAACATAACAGTCAAAATGCCAGACATTAAAAATATTAACTTTTATCCAAGCAATATACTCTTGTAGGTAGTACTCGGGTTTAATAAGTTTTATTTCCAAAGACACTATAAAATATTACGACATGCTGGAGAGTACAGGGGTCTCTCTGCTCACATAGAGCTTTACGAGAGGAGCACCACTCTGCACTGAGATGAGCTGGCTACTGTATGCCAGCTAACATGACTCCAAACATCAGTGGTACTCATACATATATAATACTGATATATGGGATCAGATGCTTAGGGATGCATTTGAGTTCCAACCTTTGGTTCAGCATTAATACGATGGAAGGCAGATGTTATGTCAAAAAGCAGTAGTAAATATGTAACTGTGTTCTTTGTGTGTACATAGGTTTGTTTCAAAAACTGTTTTAAATGTGATAAGCCATAATAGCCCATTATGCACTGTAGGAACCATTTACAGTTCCTATAACCTTTAGAGGAACTAGGCTGTTTTGATGCATGATTGAGACTACAGTTCCTGTAAAACCTTCTTAGCTCCTTTTTTTCTTCTTTAAATTTTTTTTTATTAAATTTTATGCCAGTATTTATACACACACACTATATTTCCAAAAGTATTCACTCACTCCCCCAAATAACTGAACTGGGATTATGGTGTAGGGTTATTTTTAGGAGTTGGGCTTGGCCTCTTAGTTCCAGTGCAAGGAACTCTGAATGATTCAGCACCAAGAGATTTTGGACAATTCCATGCTCCCAACTTTGTGGGAACAGTTTGGTGAAGGCCCCTTCCTGTTCCAACATGACTGCACCAGTGCACAAAGCACGGTCCATAAAGACATGGATGAGTGAGTTTGGTGTTGAAGAAGTTGATTGGACTGCACAGAGTCCTGACCTCAACCTGAAAGAATGATGGATGAATTAGAACTAAGACTGTGAGCCAGGCCTTCTCCTCCAACATCAGTGTCTGACGTCGGATGAGAACACCAGACACGTAGATGTCTGACGTAGATAGATGCAAAGGGTGGGCCAACATTATATTAAACCTTATGGATTAAGAATGGGATGTCACTTAAGTTTATATGCGTGTAAAGGCAGGTGAGCTAACACTTTTGGAAATATAGTGTATGTGCACATTATAATAAACAAACAAAAACAATTAAGGGGGGAATTTAAGAGGTTAGCAAGCATTATTGTGTTAATACTAGTGATGGGTCGTTCACAAACGAGCCAGCTCTAAGAGACAATTTTTTGGAGTAAATTGGAAGAGCTGACTCCCATAGATGAGAGCTGAATCTTCTGCTGCACCTGCTCAGCTCTGCTAAAAATCTACACAAGCAGAGCAGAGTTTTATTTTGATGAGCACACCACACAGCCAATTACATGTGAGGACAGACTAAAATCAAATTATTATGTGAAAGAAGTGAGGTGGGCTCTGAAGACAGCAATTTTGATAATACTGGAGACAGCAAAGATGAGCACAGAATTTTGTAACTGTATTTTGTGCTTGCAATAAGCCTTTTGCAAAAACACTGACTACAAATGGTTTACCAACACACAAACCATTCATAAATAGGTCAAGTTAGGCCTAAATTCAATGAGTGATATTAAGAGAAGAGCCATTTGAGAGCCATAGGAGCTGGCTCTTTCTAAGGGAGCCAAGCCAAAAGAACTGAATCTTTGAAAAGAGCTGGACTAGCTATCATTAGTTGATACTATGGTATAAGAGGAATCAGTTCTCAAAGGGACTTCAGATTGTGCTGTAGTGGGCCGGTTTGTTGTTTCCGGAGGTCTTTCAAGTGTTGGGTGTTCCGTTAGTAAGTTTAACAATGGATTTATTGATTGTTTTGATTTGTCTTTCGAATTTGAAAATATGGTGTTTTATGCAACAGTCAAAGATATGGAGATAAAGGTTTATGTGTTTGGTGGTATGGTAATGGATGAAAGGTCGCCAGGTAAACACAGATGAGGGGATTGTGATGCTGAGATCCTTTTTAGCTCCTACTTCAGAGCAGGGACTATTCAGCTAGGAACTTTTCGGGGACTTTTTGACACGCAGGTAATACATGTGCACATGTACACCGCCGTCTTTTGCAATTTGATTTAAATGAATCATCACACAAATACAAACATCTGGCATCTTTTTGCTTCATGCTAGTGGTTTCTTTTGGTTTGTTGTAGCAGCCTGATGTCGCACCTACACTATGTCACACACCACTGCAATCATTTCATCACAGAGTTCCTATCCGGTTGCTGTCAGCAGTGCAAAAGTGAGCTGACAAAAAGGTCCTAGGGCAGGAGGGTTCATATAACTAAAAATGGGGTGTGGGGCTCCTATAACTTGGTTCCTATAACCATTTTGTGTGCCTAATATTTCTTAAGCGCTTATAGACTAACCAACCAAGGGGGGGTGTCCCAAACTTGAGACCACTGTGAATGCGTTGGTCAAAAGTCTTCTTAATTGAGATCCTTGAGCCTAGATGTTGAAAAAAGAAGTTCACTCTATGTTTAAGATGTTTACACAAGTTTTGACAATAGCACTTGGAAGTAAAAGTATTGTTGTGATGTATTTATTATAAAGTGTCCTAGACATACTCAGCAACTGATCCATAGTTTAATATTTTTGTAACAACAGCATACATTTATGAATTGTAAAGTTCGGTCCAAGCAAGTTGAACTGCAAGGTGCATTTTTTATTGTGAAAAGACCACGCAAAATTTTGGCTTACAGTGGATACTGACCAATCCAACCACAGCACGTTTCAACAATGCATTTACTTTTTTCATTGCACAAATGCACAATAAATTAAAAAACGTGAAAAAATGCAAATGTTTACCATACTCATCTTTCTTGAGTACATACAGTCAAAATAACCTTTACTTGATTTTTTGCAGTAGATCTAACTTAAAGTGAATTTAAAAATAAATTGTAGCCTTTTCTCTTCAGACATCAACAACAATAATGCTCTCTAAATAGTTTCTAATTAATTTAGCCGCAAAATCACAGCAACTGCTTCAGATTATCTGGATTATGCATGCATTATTGTCCCGTATCAATCAATCTAATTAACGTGTTTCCAATTACCAACTAAATTGCTCTATTGTTTTTTACCTAAATGTCAAACCGTAGTGAAAACGCCTAAAGCACACACTGACATCCATAAATGTCTTGTTTGCATTTTCGAGATTAGGCACTATTGTTTTCTATACTAGCCATTTTCCCTTACTATAAGCCGTATGTAAATCCAATACAAATATATTACAGAAGGTGAATATTCTTAAGTGTAGCTGAGGTTAATTGTGTTAACTGATTAAATCCTATCTTTCTCTTCTTCTCCTTGTTGGACATGCTAATTGTTTCCGAGGTCGCTGCGAGGTGTAATTGTGGTTATTAGAGCACGACCATAAGCATGAGGTTACCACTTTGAAACTGATCTATGTGATTGCATGAAAAAAAAAAAATGATATGAAGTGGCTTGTACAATAGAAAGGAATGGAGAAAAATGCATCAGAGTTTGTAATATCTTGTAATTCCTTGGAGAAGCTGTAGTGAGAGACAAATAAGCCAACACATAAATAATTAGTGCTTTAATTTTTCCTTCTGTGAAATTACTGCAGCGGAGAATGAACTAAACGTTTCTTCATAATAGAATCCGACCGAGATGGAAAACATATTCAGTTTTAGAAAGAGTGCACTCATGCCTCAATGGATACAAGGGCAAGATGCAAAATACGTAAACAACATATACTTTCTTTTTTAAGTTGACTTTACTTAAAAGGGATATATTCTGCTAAATCAACTTTTTTAAACTTTCTACCGTATTATAATGTTCCTTCATCAAAAACATACTGTGTTACATAAAGTTCAAGGTAGTAAAAAGTTATTTTTCTATGTTTCTGTTCAAAACACCATAACAAAGCTGCACTGTACTGCCCTCTGCTGGTCTCTTTACTGGTTTCTTTATTACAGTAGTAAAGTAATTATTGGAAACGCTTTCTTTCAGTCAGATAATGTTTTTAAAGGCTGTAAAACATGAAATGCTGTTCTAGAGGCGATCCAGATTGGTTTAAAAAAATATAAATAATAATGGTAATTTGGCAACATGCAGCATTTACTCATTAACTCATTAACATTTAAATGAACTCAACATTGCCAGTTCAAATATAACAGCGAATTTTTTTTTTTTAATAAATGCACTCTGCTTAGTATTCCTCTAAAATATGATTTTTTTTTTTTTGATAAAAAAAACAAAACAAACAAAAAACAAAACAAAACAAAAAAAAACAGAAAAAGTAAATAAATAACTGCATTTCTCGCTACATACATAATAGGGACTTTCCAGTAACAGGAATGTGTCTAAAGACTGTAGGGGAGCCAAAACATGAGGTATCTGGAGGGCCCCCAATAGAACATAAAGTAGATTAATTAAGTCCAGCGAGTTTGGATTTTAAAGTTCAATATATATATATATATTTAAATAGCAGAAATAACACTGTTGCAGAGTGGGTGTACTGAGTTCTGTGGCAGATGCCTTCTCTGCAGCACAAACCTGCTGTTATTCAGAGCATTTACACAATTTGTACAGTTTTATTCCATTTTAAATTGTTTTCATCTTAACAATTAATTATAAAAATGCCGTTAATGTGCCACACTTTGTAAATGCTACAAACATGACAAACTTTGTTGCCATGACAAGGGTAAACAGAGCTTCAGGTCTTGAGTTAGGTCTTCAGGTATTGATAAAGTTTTGTAAAGTGTGAAAAGTTCTTCCTACAGACCTTGCTGCAGACTTTCAAGAGAATAATTTTTTTTGAATTTCTCCTTAAAATGTTTCCTAAATCATGACTAGAAACTACTTAATGTTACAGGTAAGAATTGGCTGAAGGTCTCATGTTAGCATCATTACATCAGCCTAAGCATAATAAAAGAGCATTATGCATACAATTCTTCAAAATGCATGCAACAGATTCAAAAGCAGGCACAAGCATTCTATTAGCTCCACAGCTAAGTGCCATACTGTCTGTCAAACTATTGTATGTCCTCTGTACAATGCCAGAGTGTAGACTAACAACAATGGTGATGCCGTGACTCGTGAGCTTCTGGTTTCTTCGAGTGTCTGTTCAGAACTTAACACACCTGAATGTGAATGGAGAAAGGCTTTGGTGAGTCATCATTGCCATGGTGTTAAGCCTGATGTTCCCGCGGGAGCTGGGATACCGTCTCTGCTCCGCCGGGGATTTTTATTTTTACATTTGAAAAGCTCACAACAATCCTGTGCTCTCTCTTTTCTCTCTTTCCTTCTTTCTGTCGTCTACACAAACTTTGAAAACACACCCACACACACACGGAGCTGTTCATTTCGGAGCCGCGTGTCCTTATCTACGCCTGTGTGATATTCAATATGTCCGCGTATCACAACGGAGCCCTATGCAGATGAGATGAAGCGGACAATATCACAAAGTCAATAACGGGCTCTCTGTCATTTAGCGCACACGGGCTGCAGCTGGATGTTCTGAAGTGGCTACAAACTGCACAACTCTGGAGTTACAGCATCAACCAAAATGTGGTTATGCTCTGAAAGCTCTGTCTATAAGTGAAGATAAAGTACAGTAAAAATATTTATAGTGAGTACTTGGGCGTGTAGATTTGGCAGCATCTGGTGGCAAACTATGGAAGCCCTGTAGGGACATATTGTTGTTGCAGAATTAACAAGTAGAGAATGCAATAGCTTCCAAATTGTTTATGAATGGCCACATAACAAGTTGGATGAATTCCCTTTTAACACAGCTCACACTTGTTTAGCAAATTAATCAGGTAAAAATTATATTGTCTTTTTGTCATTTTCATATTTTAATAAATGCTGTTGTATTTACACAAACTGAAGTCTACGTATGCCTTAACAAGTACCTGTAACACTTAAATAATAAGTCACATTATGAAGCAATAGTTAAGTTTTAGTTAAGGATTAGTAACCAGTTATTGAATTGTTTACCATTACTTAAACATTTATAAACACCATAGCGTTATAAGCATTGTTATTACTGTTGAATTCTTGAGTCATAGGCTCATGTGGATCAGAGCAAAATTATAATTGTCAATAAGGTATCTGTAAACTAGTTATTAATTGAAATATTGTTACATACATATTTATTAATGCTTTCTTACTGCTTAATAGGTGAGTTATTATAAAGTGTTACCAAAACATGTTTCTCTTTAGTTGCTGGTCATTCTTCAGTTGCTCATTTTCTAAAGGCCATTAACTGATTCATCTTGCACACAAGAATGAGTGTTTTTGCTGCTGGTTATTTATAGGCAAAACATGCACACACATACAAAATATAACTCACTATCATAACAAGGGTAAAGAATATATAACATTGGTAACACCAAAAGTGTGGTGAAGGCAGAACAAAATTCAAAACAAAATAAGCATCAACAAGTCAATGAAGTTGAAATTAAAATTATTCGACATTGTATTCACCAAACTTCAAAGTACATGCTCCTAGTTTGGCACTGGGCAATGCCCTACCAAGGGCGTAACATCACCTGCTCTGGGGCCCAGGAGGTTTAGGAGCCCATAAAAGCTCTTGTAGGCTGCATGTCTTGTCATGTCTGGATTTGAAATATTAAAAGCAAACAAGAGCAGCACACAACTCTGTTATAGAATAAAGTTTTTTTCACCATAAATTTAAATATGTATGAACTTATTACAAAATGTAAGACCAGAATATATACCTCCTGTTTAAATGTGTCAAAGATTATTCAAAACAAAAATGTAAAAAAAAATGTTGTAATATTGTCCCTAAATAAATAACAAACAAAAACACCTGTAGCAACTGTTGCTATAAACTGTAAAAAACAAACAAACAAACACACAAACAAACAAAAACAGCTGATTGCTTTGGTATTATAAACTTGCATGAGCTTAATGTACTTCAAATCTTTAGCGCCCTTTCCTAAAACATGCACTGGGGCTCCTCATTACCAAGTTACGCCACTGATGGCTACATTTTATTTAAGATTGATTACTAAATAGCTTTGGCAGCATCCACCTTTACATTGTTTTGGATTTGGCTTTGTCAGTGTAATGTAATGCCCCATCTTTGGAAGAATTTCATGTCCATCCACCACCACCACTACTTCAAAACACACTAATTCTTCCTTCTGCAAACCCCAAATAAATCAGTTACTCCACAACATTTACAGATCAGAGATAGTTCTGCACTGTTCCCACTAAAACCCCGACACAATAGCTCAGAACTTCCATCGGCACAAAGCAGATGTTTTGTTAAGTGTGTCGGTGCAGATATAACCCAATCATTTGACTATTTTCCCGGCCCGCGTTTACATTTATTTCAAAAGCCACAATGGGGGCCTCTGATGAAATGTTGAAAAAGAGGTTGCCGGTAGTTACGTGTGATATCGCACACTTGTTCAACAATCACATTCAGAATGAAAACTATTGTTAAAAGAGGGAGAGATAGCAATTTTCTCACTGACACTGGCTCGGTAAAAAGCAGCATAAAAGAGAGTACAATAAGTGGAGTTAAAGGGACACAATCTGCGCTGGGAAGAGGTGTGTTTGAGAAGTTAGCATCCTGTTACACAATCACGCCAGGAAAGTACAGCAACAGGCAGAGACACTAGGCTTATAAATATCTATCCAGTAACTTTAAAGCTGAAAATGGTCACTGTCTTAAATGTCAGTATGCGATATTTATAGTTTATAGAAGACTGTTAATGGAAGGAAATCCATCCATCCAGATTTTAAATGTTTGATAGTGTTCTCCACCAATTCATTTAAACTTTCAGCAGATATTTATAATGACTGAAGCTGGGATTGTGTTTGCACTATAGTCTAAGTCAGATACAAAAGGTTGGTTTCTTTAAAGTCAGCTGCATTGGATTATTAATTAAAATCAACCCAACCGAACCCAAGGGGAAATTTACTTGTTCAGTATCCTTAAATTGTCTTCATCTACCATAGACAATTCTACAATCAGGTATGTTGCTAAATTAAGTCAGGCAAGGTCAGCCAAAGTATGATATGACATAAAGTTGGACACATTTTCTAAAGTAAGGTAGATTAGAATAGCCAGGTTTATTAACTGAGTTCAGGTTTGTAAGTTAAAGAATGTTTGGAGAATTGATTACAATAACCTTAAAGGGCCCATATTATTATTTTTAAAAGCTTTTTGAAATAAATTTGGGCATATGTGCATCAACATTTATTTAACAGTCTTAGACACATGTTGCCTGTCCATCCTGGGAGAGGATCTCTACTTCAATATGGTTGCCATAAGGTTCCTTCTATTTTTCCCTCAGCTGTTTTTTTTTAGGAGTTTTTCCTTACTGAGAAGGAGGGTCTAAGGACAGGAGTGTCCTGGGCCTGTATAGTTTAGTGTAGTTATTGTTTGTGTTTGATTGTGTTATGTCTGATTGTGTGTTTAAGTTTGATAAACCATTTGTGAAGCTCTTTGAGGCGATACTGAGCTGTATGAATAAAACTGAATTGAATTATATGTATTGGAAACAGCTGTTACTTTCACTTTGCCAAAAATGTTTAGATTAGGTGCCTGTCCCAGCTGGCCCCGCCCTCTTCACTCTGTCAGCTCTGTGCTCTTTGCAAACAAACAGCCCTCTAGAGACACTACTGCCTCTTGATATTCTCCTTTTTAGTTCACATGAATGAAGTTGGGAGGATTTGAACTCAGACATGAGAGGAGACCCTCTGAGTGGATGTACTAAAAGGTGGGGGATAGACCGAGCATGATATATTGGCTAATTAGCATGGCAATTAGCAACATGAAGCTAGGAGATACATAAATGATTTGACTGCTTCATAGTGGCCAAAGTTTAAGCACTGAAATTATGAGAACATGTGCAGTGACAGTGTATGTGCTTTGGAAACGTACAGGAGTACTTCCTGGAGAAGTCGGGGTTTACGTACAGCGGTGAGACCGAGCATTTTTAAGTCTTGAGAATGGCAGCGCCGCAGTATACAGAATTACTCAAACGTGTGAATGGAACAAAATACTGCTGCAGGTATGTGTTTGAGATAGAAACAACATTTTAACATGATAAAAATCTCAGAAAAGTCAATGTAGCATACTAGGTGACCTTTAAACTCATCACTGACACTGACCTTGCTGAAATGATCAAGAATAACTTCCAGAATGGAACCATCCAAGGAGCACATAGCAAACATTTCACAGATTTCAGCTCATGTTAAAAGTCATTTCAGCAGCTTACAAAGTTACAAGTTTCCACCTAAATCATATTCTTCTCTTAGAAAGTATTACACTATACAGTCATTTGTCTTGATGGCTCTCTGTGACATAATGGCTAAGCAACCATTCATCATCATTAGTGCAGTAGTTATCAAAAAAATGGGCAGGTAGGTGCACAGGGCTGAGGAGGATATAGGGTATGTTCTTAGACTCAGGGAAAACCTATGTGTGCAATTAGTTCCAGTTGTAGTGCACAGCAGAATATGAGTCTGGGTCTTACTGTATCTCTTTGGTCCATCTTCGAGGCAGAAGGAGAGCGTGAGAGTGGCATCTTCTTCAAAAAACTCTGTAGCAAAGGCGTCCCACCACAAATTGTCACTTTCCTGAAAAATTAAAAGACAAACTGTATCAGACGGGATCGCAACCACATACCAGCTTTACTGTTTTGTTATAAAAAGCCTTATTTCAGACTATTAATTTCTCCTTTATTTAATATCCATGTATCTAGTTTTCATGCAGTTCATAACATGTCATATTGCATTTGACATAAACCCAATATGGATGCATCTTTGTACTCTGATAAGACAAGACCAAATATTATGGCCAAGATTTTAATATGAGACAAATATGACTTTACATATGAAGCAAGGCAAATGATACTGTGTATTTGTTTTGCTATTATTTTTCACATCATATTTTTATTTGAAAGGTGTGAGGTTCATTTAAAGGTCCTCCTCTTTGAAATTTTGGACACCTTTGCATTAATGTCTTCTTTTGGGGAGCTGTTACTTTGACTTTGCAGAGAGCACTTCGATTAGGTGTCTGTCGCCCTCTGTTGGCGACGGTGGGGACTAGACAGAGCTTAAAATGGTTATTTAGCACAGATATTAGCAACATGATGCTAACGGATACATAAATGAGTTGACTGTTCCATAGTGACGGCAATTTAAGTGCTGAAATTCTTTGCATGAGTCTGGTGAGGAGTGTCTGGTTTTGCGTGTCTAAGTAGAGCTGTGAGACTGAGTGTCTAAGCTCTTAAGAAAAGAGACAGCCTCAGCATGCAGGATTACTCAAACATGTGTGAATTAAATATAATACTACTCTGGGTATGTTTTTAAGGTAAAAACAAGATTACAACATGGTTAAAAGCTCAAAAAAGTCAATTTAGCAGAATAGAGGATCTTTAAATTGATTGGAAACAGCCATAGCAGCTCAAATTAGAATTTAATTTGCTGTATTACCTTTTTGCAAGCAAAAGGTGTTGTGTGGAAGTGGTCCAACTTTTCGACAGCAGGTAATGTAGCCAGTGATATACTATACCAAATATGTTCAGAAAAAGTTTGTGGAACATATTCAGACATTTTTTTTTAATTTTTTTTTTACATCAGTTTGTACAAGCTACTTACTGGTTTTCGTTAGATTTAGTAAACAAACAAACATCATTTTAATACTCTCATTCCTAGCTTTTGCACCATCCTTAACAAATGCATTTTTCGTGCTAAAAAACACAGAAACCATTTTGCCAATTTTGTCCTCTTAGTGAAGATACAGCACTGAATAAGTCTGAGAATCAACAACCGCAGTAGATACAAAAACACAAAAACAATCTAGACAATCTAGACACCATTTTTTGTGGATTTGGAAAACTGAAGTAAATATGGCCCCTAAAGAGATGACAGTTTGTTCCTGTTGTGAGTTGCAGACCTTGGAATCCATGCCACAAGGGGTCACAACACAGTCTACTGTTTGCATAGCCTGGCTAAAGTGTAAAGAGAGGATTGCATCAGGAAGGGCATCTGGTGCAAAACTTATGCCAAATCAATATGTGAATCACTGCACAGTAGGAAGAAGGCCACAAAAAATAAACCTCACATAAATACATGCAAAAAATCTACAAGGTGTGGTGGATTAGTAAAGCTGAAAAATATCTGTTTCATGTCAAAAAATCAAAATCATATTGTCAATTTTCAAACTCAACCTCCAATTTTAGCGTGACCACAATATTTCTTCAGTACCTGGGGCATTTATGCTTTCTGAAAAAAAAAAAAAAAAAAAACATTCAACACTCTTAAAAATAACAAAACTTTTACTACTGGCAGCTCCTGAAACTCAATATAACCTCTCTATCCACTCTCCACTGCTCTCAGTTACGTTGGCGGGACGACCCCTTTGCCCCTCCATTGCCCCCCCATGCACCCCCCACGCCCCTTCTACCCCCCGGCCGCTCATCTGAAGCTAATTCCCCGTGACATGATATGACAGATCACTAGGTCTCATCGTGCGCTGGCGGATGGGACAGCACCACACTCCACATGTTGACAATTAGCCCTGTCACCATCGAGCAGCGTCAAAGCCAATAAGCAGCGACCGGGACGCCCCACAGGTCAAACACAGGCGCCCCTGATGCAAACATGACTGAAGCTGAACTATAGACCTGCAACTAGCCACGGGGCAACCAGAGTGGAGAGGCCTGAATGGACTAAAAAAATTGGTCAAGACAAAAAGTCGCAAAACTGAAAAAAGTAGAAGTTGCCAGCATAAAAAACTAAAAAGTATTTTATTTTAAAGATCCCATATTATGCTTTTTTCAGTCTTTTTGAAGTAATTTTGGACACCTTTGCATTAGTAGTTCATGTTTTATCAATTAAAATAATGTATATGTATGGAAAACCTCCTCTTATGGGGAGCTGTTACTTTGACTAAACAGAAAATGCTTGGATTAGATGTTTGTCGCCTCCTGCTGGCAACAGTGAGAAATGAACAGAGGATATAATGGCTAATTAGCATGACTATTAGGAACATGACGCTAACAGATAGATACGCTTTAGAAAGGCACTGGAGCACTTCCTGGTTTCATGTGTCTACAGTAAGAGCTGTGAGACCAAGCGTTTTCAGCTCTTGAGAAGGGCAGCGCCTCAACATACAGGATTACTGAAACATGTGTAAATGAAACAAAATACTACTCCAGGTATGTTTTAAAGGTACGTGGTAAAAAGCTCCAAAAAGAAATGTTTGCATATTAGCTCATTAAATCGGTGAGATTTGAACTTATAGTCATAGAGTGGACATCAATATTTTTTAATAAGTGGGATAAACCTACATTTGCATGGATGTGATGCTATATCTATGATTGAAGCTCATCAAAAATGTGACCATAGGTTAGGAGGGCTTAAAAACATTTTGAAATAAAAAATATTATGGCATGCAGACACCTGTTAGCTGAAGGTATGGTGTAAAATGTGTGTAGAATATACTACAATATACATATTATGAACACAGTTTGATCACATTGATCACATTTTGATTTAAAGTTTTGAAATCCTGCAGGGCTACCATAGCCGCTGGTGCAAACACGACCAGGGCTGAACCTGCAAATAGCCACAGGGCAGAGTCCTGATTGGGCAAAAATGGACTACAATATTGGTCAAGAAAAAAAGCAGCTAAACTGATAAAGGCAGGAATAAGTTACAAGCACAAAAACTACAAAATGTTATTAAAAACTTTGTAGTACAGTTGAAAATGGAGAACAAGTATTTTATTTTAAAGTACTTTAATATATATTTTATTTTAAATGCACAAGCTCCTTTTCTAATAGCATATACATATTATGAACTAAAATAATTTGGTTTTGTATTTTTAAAAAGATATTGCCAAGTTTGTTTATAAACAACAGTGTGTCCCTGCAGCGCTACCATAGTCGCTGCTCTAAAATAAAAGCAGAATTGTGTGTGTAGAAAAGTGCACTTTGGCTACACTATGCCACCCAAAGGTTAAAAACGCCACACATGGTCTACATGTAAACGTCTAATGCAAAGGGAAAATTTGTATTTTATCTTTAATATAGTGTAATTAAACACATAGTCATCTTTAGCTTTCTGTCAAAATACCTTTATATTTGGTTATGTTAAATTGAAAACATGCCCGCACCAGAATTCTATGTTACATTTGCTGCACAGTGAAGCATATGTGCCACTACTTGTTTTATATAAAGCAGTAACCGAGACAGCGATGCAGAGGTGGCAAACCAATCAACCAAACAATCTGTGCTCTAAAGTCTCTATCTGGAGCGGTGCGGTGCCAGTCAAACACAGCCCACTGCCCAGCTGCCCAGCGGGACCCGCCGTGAGCCGAGCTGTGTCACAGTCTGAGCAGCAGCAGGTGTCAACTGTCTGTCTGCTTCTGAATACATTATATCTGTTTTAGAGCAGACAGAAGAGAGAGGCTCGGGACAAACTGGACGGGTGACAGTCGCTGGTTAAGAATACAGACTTGGTACATAACCCGGGACAATGAGGAGGAGGTGGGTCTCCTGGGAATGGCTGTCTGAGATACAAGAGTACTGGCATGATGCATTGAGTCAATTAAAATGTAGATTTATAAATTGAGGCTAGTTACTTTTCACAACTTTGGTGCGTTAAGTCAGAAGTTTGATTCCCTGACATAGAGGCAAAAACACTACTACACTAATTGTGCCAGGCCCAAGCCAGGATAAAAGCAAAAGGTTGAGTCATGAAGTGCATTTGGTATAAAAAACCTATGCCAAAGTGCTGTGGTGACCCATAAAGGAAGCAGCCAAAATTAACTTTTTTACATTAATAACTATCAAAAACCCATTCACTTATACAGTAAAGTGGGACTAGAGCCCTTTCCTTTTGAAATCCACATTACCTTTTCAATCATAACCACTTATTTTTGGCATTTTAAAATATTTTAGGCAGATTTTATTGTTGCTTTGTTCTAACTCGAGCACTCTTTGGCAACAATACAGTTTTTTTTTTACTAATACACTCAACATCAAACACTGTGCACAAGTAAATAAATGAATATTAATGCATATGAATGGCATTTGTCCAGTAACTACTGTATCTGTCTAACCCTACAGATCTAAAAGTCAGTTATGCAGAACCATCTGGGAGGGCCTATGGAGAGCAGTTCCTACCATTATAGATCAATATGGTTATGGGAAATTAGCTGCCAGTAACCACCACCAGACAATACCATTGCTTGCATCAGTAGTGCCAATGGTTGCTTTGTTGTCCAACTCGCCCATAACTGCCAGTACTGGGGATCATTAATGTGTGATTGCATATTGTAAGTTTGAAGTCAACTGAATGAATATTAGTTGAACACCATGTACTTCTAAAATTATTTTGTTTGCAAGGCTTAGATATAGTGTAACACATTATCTTTCCTAGTGTCACTGGCTTAATTTTAAAAGCCAGATATTTATTAAGCTCCTTCTAACTGTTCTAATGAAAAGTGTTTCAGCTGAGCTCTCCCTCTCCGCTTCTTAACATCCATCATATTCACTTTTAACATTAGCAGACGTACAAAGAAAACTATAGGTAGTGTAAATTTAAATACAATGGTCTTGTGTCAGATTCCAGGTTTTGAAGTAGAAATATTAACAGCACAGCAAAACAGGAGTAATAGTAGTATGAGTAATATTAGTAACAGTAGCAGCAACAGGTTTGCTGAGGTTTGTGTTTTACCCAAGGACACAACAGCAGCATGCGATGTTGTAGCAGGGATTGCTCTGCCAACCTTCTGGTTATTGGGCAAACAGCTCTACCTACTGAGCTACTGCCGCCCTTAATTCCACCTTCTTCCACACTTTTTTAATTAAGCTGCACCTTAATTTACATAAACTGGTCACTACTATATTTGTAGCCATTTTTACACCAACACAATCCATTTGGCAGCGTGCTGATGTTTGCCCGTGCCGACAAGCATCTCATAAAAGAGTGAGTTTGACAGCAGCTATTTCTATTGTTCTGTCTCCATTAGCTCTGCTGGGTTCGGCCTCAGATGATACGCTTCGGCTCGTGTCTGTGTTAAAAAGCCTCCCGCCCAGACGGCACACCAATCAGCAAAACATAACAAGCGCGTTCTCATGTGCTACCCACTGCATTTAGTTCCGCGGCAAAGCAAAATAGCACTTGGCAGTTTTATTACTCCGCTACAAATTCGGTAAATGAAATGCACATTTAGCCGTGCGCGCTAATAAAGCTAACTTTTCCATTATATCTGCAGAGAGTTCAGATGAGTCACTAGCCATTAATCCACACAAACAGCAGAGGTTTTTTTTCATTCTTTTTTTTTTTTTTTTTTTGGGCAGCTTTTACTACACGTCTGGCCAAATAGAGAAACGTGCCTGGATGAGGAGTGGGGAGAGCCAGGTTTAAAGACACAAGAGGTGGACTGGAGCCAGAAGGACCAGCTACAGACTGGTCACTGGACAGCAGCCATGGGAATTGAGTGTGTGGTGCCAGTTACTACCGGGCTAAGTCCATCCAGTGTGCACATGTGTTTTGTCTCATGTCTCATTCATGTAAGTGAGAGAAGAAAAAAGGAATAAATGGTTAACTTTTTTCATAGTGGATCTATAAGGGCTTTGTGGCTAAATGAAGAGAGCATTTACCTCTGAACTAAATGATTTTTGCTTAAAATGTAAGTCTGGGGACTTTACCATTACCAGTGCAAAAGGGTGAAGGTGTAGTTGTTTCTGGAAAAGCTTTTGAAGATAGTTAGATGCACCATTCAAGTCACTTCCTTGAGGTTGTGACTGTTGTTATGCAATAAAGACAGAGATAATGCAATGTTTTGAACTAAAAAGAGAGATGCTAACTCCATCTGAAGCAGCTGTAGCAAATACACAGCTAATAAATGCTCTTTGGGGTGCAGAAATACAACATTTAACATTCCTTCCTCTCGTAATGCTGTATGTTTGTCACAAGAACAAGGCATGCTTCATTTTTATTGCTATGTACTCTTTGAACATCATATTTTCTTATTTATTTCCTAACTAGCGCTTTAAAGAACTATTTTAGTGTTTTATTATTGAGAGTTGTGTTTTTTCATTGTGTTCTATTGCTTTTACTGTAAAAGGTGTATTTTTTCGTGGAGCTACAGCAACCAAATTCCCTTTTAGGACTAATAAAGTATTCTGATTCTTATTGTGGAATTGCCCAATTGTACTTTTTCTGTCCTGTCTGGTGTTGTACCAATGTTGTAGCATTTCTGACACACACACACGCACGCACGCACGCACACACACACACACACACACACACACACACACACACACACACACACACACAACATAGCTACCCTTCCTGCATTTACTTCAATAGCAAACAAGACCAACTTGCCAACTAAAATTGCTAATATCTGACGAAATTTAGAGGATACATAATGGTAGCCTATTCAGCTAAATCCACTTTTTTTTTTTTTTTTTTTTTTTTTTTTTTTAGCTTTTAAGCATGTTACAATGATGTTTGTGCCTCTAAAACATACCTGGAGTAGTATTTTGTTTCAGTCACACATTTGAGTGATCCTGTATGCTGCGGCTGTCTCTTTCTTAAGAGCTGTAAACGCTCAGTCTCACGGCTATGTGAAACCAGGAAGTACTCCTGTACGTTTCTAAAGCCCATACACCGTCACCAAATTTGTTCTGATCATTTTAGCTCTAAATTGCCTCGCTACTCATTTATCTATCTTTTAGCAGCATGGTTCTTATGGCTGTGCTAAATAGCGATTTTATGCTCTGTCCATTTCCTACTGTTGCCAGCAGGGGGTGTCACACATCTAATCCAAGTGTTTTCTGCACCTTTAAATATGTTACAATGAAAAGGTGAAACATATTTAAAGACAAAGGAGTCAGGGGTTACAAGTTAAAATATACTGTATATTTATTTATTTGACTTTAGTTTTTCTTCTTTTGATCTTCTTAACAAAATCCCCTACAGAATCCCCGTGCCCAAAAGTAACAAAAGAAAGGTGGACTCAGGTGGGCTGGCCAAACAGAATAAAACAAAAGGTGAGGTCAAAGTAACAGCTCCCCAAACGAAGATGTTTTCCATATTTATATACATTATTATACATCATAAATCCCAAAATACTAATGCCAAAATTCTTCCAAAAAGCCTGAAAAAGCATCATATGGCCCCTTTAAAACATGTGTCTAATTAGCTTTTAGTCACAATAAGACGGCCTTTTTTTGGAGTGTGCCAGCATTTTAAAATCATTAGTAATAAAGCCACACTTTGGGCCAGTTCCAAGCCTGGATAAATGGAGAGGAAAAGGCATTCAGTGTAAAAAACGATGCCAAACTACCCATGCTAATGATTTTCTGTGGCAACCTCTGAAGCAAATCAATATATCATGATCCATATAGGCTACATTATACTAACTAGTGAGATCCAAAAAATTGAAATTATTGAAACATTGAAATTAGCCTTACTATGTGCCAGCCAGTTCCCAGCCTGGATAAATGTAGAGTTGTGGAAGGGCATTCAGAATAAAACTTATAAGCCAGAATACAAATGTGGATGATTTAGTGTGGAAACAGGATTTTTATAGTAAGGCAAAAAAATACAGCACCTCTAGTAAGTGGTCCTCCTCCACATTTATTCTCCAGTGTGTGGCCTTCAGTAAAAAAAAAAAATAAATAAATAAAAAAATTGGGCACCACTGTTCTACTGCTACAACTATCATAATTACTATCATTCTAATAAATAAAGTTTATATTTGAAACATTTAAAAAACTGCAGAAAAAAATGCTTCAAATCTGATAATAGAACTTTTGGTTATCAGCCCTCAGTGACTTTATTCTGTGATTTCCATTCCCAGCCCTCAGACCTGTATCTCTCTTCAGTAAATCTCAGCCTGTCACTCTCTCACTTATTCCCGCCTCGCTCTGTCACTCACTTCCCTGCTTCTTCCTTTCCGCCCTCGGGACTCTGTGACGAACCACGCTCCGTATCCATGTTTGTTGTCAAAAGCTACAAATCGGCCGAGTATGTGCACATCCCGAGCTGAACCGGAGCGGCCCTAGACGTGACAGCCGTCCGTCGATAAGGCTTTTATTGATTCATACAGATCGCGGCCCATCTGAGGGGGATTTATCAATGTGTCAATGGCCCCGCCGTCTAACCACAAATCACCAGCCGCTGGCCAGGCCGACGGGATTTACAGGATTTCCACCGGATCGAGGAACAACGCGAGGAGGATCGTCGGTAAATAGCAAGCAGAGCGGAGGGTTAAGTCCCTCATAGAAATGTCCATAAAGGATGAAGAGGATACAGTAGGCAAGGGAAGACAAGAGATGTTAGGAAGAGTGAGATTTCTCAAGAGAGAACAAGGACTTTTCTTCAAGCCACATTAACAAAAAATTTTTTCCACCTCAGACCTAACCCCTACCTAGGGCTGGGTACCATTAAATAATACCTTTGTGGTATCTAAAGAAAAGTTACAATACTAAAAAAAGTAATTTGATACCAAGTTTCAATACCTAGTGGGACGTTTAGTGTTCCTTTGCATGTATCACTCACATAATTAACATAATAAATCATACAAACTACTTGTTTTAACTTACAGCTAAGAATTATGCTCTAAAAATTGGTCTTTTATTCAATATTATGGTGTTTTGTGATTGTAACAAATTAAGTAGCACACCATAGGTACTGAAAAAAATATCATTCAGGTACCAGTATAAAAAAACAGGTATCAGTACCCCTACCCCCCAAAAAGTGCATCTAGTAGGGCTGTAGTCGACCAAAGAAATTGTTAGTCGACCGACGTTATGTCCAGTACACTGATTAATCAACCAAAAGAAAATGTGGAGGAACTTACCAGTGTTATACAAAAAAATTACTTTACATTAATTAGGTGATACAATATTTACAAAAGATAGATGTAAAATACATTGTTATCTAAAAAATAATCTATGTTATATTTAAAAAAAAAAGAAAAAGAAAAGTTATAAAGTAGTAAATTAGAGTTGCTTTTTTAATGCAAAGAGTGTGTGCAACTAACAAACCAATGAAATTTTAGTCGACTAAGACCTCACCGACCAATTAATTGATTAAGCGACCAAAGGTTGTCAGCCCTAAAACCTAGCTACCTTTACTGTTAATCAAAACGAGAAAAGTTTTGTTATACTAAGACATTCCAATTTTACAAGAGTTCAGACCAAAAGGAACCTATAGTTACTTTTGGGTGCCAATGGCATAAAAGGGCTTTGTGGCTCAATGGCTTGAGCATTTACCCCTGAACTAAAAAATTCTTGGTTCAAATCCATGTCCTGGCATTATATCTTTAGAATTGCAAGACAGAAACAATGCCTTGGTGGGAGATCTCCAAGTGCTCCTGGTTAGAATTAGGAAGAACCTAAACCTTTATGACTGGCGTTCCAAGAAGCTGTAGGTGGACTTCATTATGGAAAGCTTTTGAACTTCACATTTACATTGATGGACCTTTAAAGTTTTTATTTCACAGAGGTTATGCTTGTAGTTATTTCTAATATTACATTTTCTTGGTAATATTAGCTGCCATTCATTTAATGCTCATAAATGGTGTAGTGTTAATTTTGTTTTTATACTTATTGTTATTGTGTTGTATTTATCTTATTTGAATTTACTGGTTCTTATTATTTTAATGGGGACTAGTGGAGCTAAATTGAGTAATTTATTGTTATTTATTGTTTACATACAGTACTTTGGAAACTGTCTTGTTTGTAAAATGCTCTATACAAATAAAGTGGATAAGGTGTGCTGTGGTCAGGTAGGCCAACATGTAAGCACCGAGCCTTGCTGCTGTTCTGGGACAACTTGGTACACATATTCTAACCCACTTAAAGCTCTGGTTAGAATGAATGTTAACAGCAGGCTTTGAATAAATAATAATAAGTTAATATAAATGAATTGATCAGCATTACTGCATTAGGATCTACTCTCCACTTGTCCCATCTGTTCATTTTTGTTTAGTTTTTGTTGACAAAAATTTCAGTGCATTTAGTCATAGTTTTAGTCCTTATTGATTACCTTTTATTTAGTTTTTGTTTTTCGTTTTCAGACGCAAAAATGTCAGTAATGAAAACTGTGACAAAATACACTATATTGCCAAAAGTATTCGCTTACCCACCCGCTGAGATCATATTAAACCCTATGGATTAAGAAAGAATTAAGTTTATATGCATGTAAAGGCAGGTGAGCAAATACTTTTGGAAATACTTGCGTATATTTGTTAACATATTATATACACTGGCTCACAGTGTCAGCCATCGGGAGTGTCTGAAAATTTAGACCTTTCTCTTTACAAGTATGTTTTTGGCCAACACTTTTGGTATGTGCTGAACATCGCACCCTTTACAATTCTTAATAATAACGGCTAAACACTATAACTTTTACCACAAAATATATTGCCTTGAAATTGAACATGTTGCTTCTTTTTGTTTTAGAGAAAAAGTAAGAACATATTTTTTTCCATAGCCTTCACTGTGTGTTCAATCAAACATAAACAGCCCGGTCACTATGTTATCAGCACCCCCCACAAAAAATGTATGTGAATATTTAGCAATTTCCAGGCACCAGATTTTAGTTCAAGTTTCAGAGCTGCTTTTCTTGAGTGTAAAATGCTAATGCCCCTATGTTTAGCACCAGTCCTCTCCTCAGCCAGCAGCTTTTGTTAGTCTGAGTGTTTTTTTGCCGTTGCTCGCAGCCTCTCGTTGCAGAAAAGCCTCCAACAGTGTAGGCGTGTCTAGGCCCTGACCTTGGCCCGCTCCCAGTCTCTGAAACCCCCCATTCAGCCCTGCTCAATAGCACACAGAACATGGCTGACCGCCGGGCCAAGGAAGTTTCTCTGTCTCTGAAAATCCAAACAGCTCTGGGTTATCTGTGAGTATATAGAAACAAGCACAGAGGCAAAGACACTTGAGATGTTTAGAGGAGCTTTAGTGAGGCGCCTTTTGTTGGATTTCACAGCGAAGGACACTGCAGATGAGACATTTTCAAGTGTAAAAAAAAAAATGTCTAATTATAATTATGTGAATTTTGAGGCTGACTGGAGGACACTGTCTGCCATACAGAATGTCTGGAAATTGAATACATAGTGGAAAAGTTTGAAAAACGTGTAAGCAAGTATTGATCAGTTTTCATTTTTTCTGCCGATTCTTGCACTTCTATGCCGATTTTTGGTCAGGCACATGTTCGGGCAACCATGTGACTGAAGGACCCCAGCTATCCTGTCTTTAAGATGCTTTGGTAGGTCCTGAGAAGACAGCTCAGTGCGTCCTTAACCAGTCTTTTAGCAGTTTGGGCATAGTACAAGATGATAATACAGCACACCACACAACGACGCAACCTACATACTTTTATTTACCAATTACTCACTGACAAAATACCAAATACACGTCCAAATTTGAGAGCTTATTCTAACCAGAAGCAGATCTTCAAGGGTTCAAAATGGGACTGATGCCATCCCTCAGTTACTATACTGTATGTTTTAATTATTGCACTGTCGCACTTGCTAGAGCCCCTTCCTTTGTACAATTTTAATGCAGAATGAGAAGTACCATAGACCAGAGTGCTCCTCATTCTAAAAGGAACACTACTCCTTGTATGCAACCATGTACAGTTCATCATAAAGCCTAAATGAAGTCATACGATCTTGTTTTTATTACAGATGTTATTACAGTATCCAATAATTGACTGAACAGTTAAGCATATACTGTAAGAGGCCACACACCCAAGTGCCTCCTGTCCAAACCAACCCAGTGTTTGTGTGTTTTCTGTACATTGACTGCACTTCCACATGTTGCAGCGTTTGGCCTCCTGACAGCCCCGAGCTAAGCATTATGTAAATGAGTAAAATGAATGAAGCCGTTGCCCTTGAACAGCCTCCGTGCACTCACCAGGAGTGAACTTTATACCGCCAAATGAAGTCAGGCAAGGAGTCCGTCGGCATTTAATTGTGTTTGTACCAGTTTACTCTGTGAAAGTTATTTTTGGCATCAAAAGCTGTAAGATGACTTTTTATGCAATTTTCCTTGTGCAGCAATGATCATTTAAATTTGACAGAGTCCAAAGCAGAGTCCAGGATAGCTACATCTTCTGCGTGCATTAGGGAGGAGACATACTTACTCTTTTTAGGAACGTACAAGCACAAGACATTGCCTCATTTATTCCTGCATAGAGTTGGCACATTAAAAAGGTATAATTGTTTTATTTTTTAATAATTCTGGTTGTGTGGTAGTAGTACATGTCACTAAATATGACAACGTCTAAACTGATTCACAACTGAAAGTTTCAAAGAAAGGTAGTTTGACCAAGTTCTTTTGTCCAAACTTTTTTCAAAGAGGGCCAGACATGAAGATCTGTAAAGGTCCAAGGGCCAACAGGTCCCTTCTGATTTTTTCTAGGAACTAAATGCACACTGTATTTTCTTTTCAAAAGCCAAATAATTCTAATTTATTTTCTTTGACAACAAAATCTTAAACCAGTTCCAACAAAATACCATCTTTCAACATGAAAAAAAATGCTCCAGATAATTTTTAGCTCAGCCTGATTTTATCGAATATTTCAAAACATAGAAGCCCTGACCTTTTATAGAAATTGTTGTGTAATCTAGAGACACAAGTGGAGTTATTTTCCAACCAACTAATTAGAGGACAGAAGGCAAATTGTAGTAGATGAGAAACATATATGTACAGATAATAGAGATAAAGCTATGGAAAATAGTAGTAGTAATATATTTCATTATAGAAGCTGAGGGCCATATAAAATCTTGATCCATGCCACAAATGAGTCCCGGGCCGCACTTTGGACATGTCTGGGCTAGATGCTCTCCTTCAACACTGCTGGGGCAACCTGTTAGGAGCAGTGGGCAACCGCAATGCAACGCCACCAGGCCATTCTCCAGATCTTGAGCCAGGATCCTGGTCAGGAGTGTCTAGCTGAAGGATAAGCCTATTTGTAACCCAGTGTTGTTAAAAACATGATTAAAAAACAATGAATACTGATACAATACAAGCTAACATGGGTTCTCAGCCTTCAGTAACAAGGGTTTAACAAATGTTTTAACACTAACATGAAATATTATGAGATAAACGTAGCTCTCGCATTGGTTTATGCTTAACAATCTCCACATTTTTCTCCACTGAATCAACCATGTTAGCTTACTAAGACAGCTATTGGTTGCATATCACACAAAAACACTTAGACTTTATTGGCATATATGAACTTAGATTTAAATGATAGTCATTAATATTTATTCCTGTTGTAAAATGATTGTTTTTATCAAAGTTGTATCAATATTTATTGTTTGTTTAATCATGTTCTTAACACTGGATTACATGTTGCACAAGTTTTAGGTTGATGGGGCAAACACGCGCACATGGAGAAAACCCACCCAGACACGAGGAGTACATGCAAACTCCTCACAGAGAGGCCCCACACAGTCCAGAAATCAAACCCGGGGGTTCTTGGGGTGAACAATGAAAGAATGGTCAGGGCTTCTGGTGTACAGTTAGGGTTTGATCGCTGAGCTGGCCTGCACGAAATCTCCAGTGTGTGGAGTGTGTCCTGCAGCAAACTGATCATTGGTTCCAATGCACACTGCCTAAGGCCTATTGTTGTCGGGATAGGAGCCATCAGTGACCCCTAACATAAATAGGGAAACTAATTCATCTTGCACTTTATTTCTCAATTGCACCCCTCCCTGTCTCCTTCTCCTTTGCTCCTGGGTAATATCAGTTAAACCCCTTTATCAACAAAACTGAGCTAAAATACACAGGAAAATAAAATAAAATACTTGTTTAATCATACTGTATTTGGTCTCTACATTGCACCAAGTCATCCAGACAACAAGCAACCTCAAAAAAATCAATGTTTTGTACCACAACACCGTGTCTGGTTCTGAATACATAACGTAGCTGCATACAAGAGAGCTAGCATTTACCCAACAGGCTGCAAGATTTATCCTTACAACTCCTATACTGTCACCGTCCTGCTAAAGCGCCCTCGGCAAAGAGTACACCACACTTCCACATCAGCTAAACAATGCATTCTAGCACTTATCCAAATTCCATTTCTGTTTCTGTCACTACATGCAGCGCTACACACATATTGTTTACTTCTTCTTTCTTTTTCTTTTTTTCATTCATTTTAATAAAACAGAAATAAACAAAGGTTGCCTGAGTTCGATAAACACCAAAGAAGCTTAAAATATGGTCTCACATGGATGGAGGCAAACAAGAAATCGTCAATATTAGCAGACAAGACACACGCGAATGCTAAGTGACAAGAAACGTCGATAAGTCAGGATATGATAAAAATACAAGGAAATGCATGAATGGAGAAAGTGGAATTACAGAGCGCCCACCCAAGAGAAATTAAAGAATAAGGTGAGGATTTGACTTAGACACGCTCCTCCGACGGCAGTATCTACAGAGGACTACCGCTAATTAGACCAGTGAGGAATCAACACACAAGGTTCCACCCTGCTTCTGTCTGTGAGCATGCAGATCTTTACTGGGACTGTCCCGGTTGAGGGGAGGAGGGGGAAGGGGGAGAAGGTGGCGGGGTTATCAGTTTGCTGTTAACACGTTGTCACCTGTTACATTAGGTTCCTAGGTGTAATTGAATCTGTAACTACCAATGTCAGAAGGTCTGGTATTGTTGCGTCGAAATAAATATGTTAAGATATAGTTTATATGCTACAAACACACACTTTTCAATAATAGCACCCTTTTGTTTGAAGCTTATTTTGCTTTATCAGGCTAATATTAATTTGAATTCTGTTCAGTGTGGCAATTTTATGTTATTTTTCTTTTTCTTTTTTTTTTTGCAATTTATACAATATATTTTAAAAGTGCAATATGTATTTTTGGCAACATCTGGTGGCAGTATTGCAGACTACAATAGCAAATTTGATATCCATGTAGTCCTGCAAGCATACTGTTTAGAATGACATAATCAGCTTTTTATTTTATTTTATTTTATTTTATTAATATAGTAAGCTCTTACTGAACTTGTGGAAGTAGGTTAGGCGAGTCCTTTCTCAAAAAATAAAATAAAAAAATTAAATAAGTTTAAGTACATACAATAGCCCTGCAAACACACTGTTTTTGAATGATATAATCAGCTTGTTATTTTATTTTATTTTATTTTATTTTATTAATATAGTAAGTAAAAGCTCTTATTGGACTTGTGGAAGAAGGTTAAGAAAGTCCTTTCTAATAAATAAACAATAAATAAAATAAAATAAATTTAAGTGCTTACAGTAGTCCTACAAGCACACTGTTTGTGAATGACATGATCTGTTTTCTTTTCTTTTATTTTATTTTATTAATGTAGTAAGTGAAAGCTCTTTCTGCACTTGTGGAAATAGGTAGTAAAAGTAGCAGTAGTTGTAGTACAGTAGTACAGCTACTACTACTACTACTGCTACTACTACTAAATGAATACAAATATGTGTATACCTATGTGCACATGTATAAAAGCCAAAAAGACAAAGGCTACCTGATGAAAACACATTTTCACATATAGACAAGAGATGAAAGAAGTTCTAACTTATTAAATCCCACCTCTTCTCCCAGTGTATCAGTAGTACATTTATCTGCTCCATAGTTATATTCAATCATGAGTTCTTAATTAATAAAAACAATCAATAGACATTGCAGTAAAATTAAAACACTTACAGATAGGAAATTATTCACTCACACTTTAATTTTCTACAAAGACAATTTAGACGCATGCCTTTTGACAATGCATGTGTGTACCCAGAGAGAACCTACAGTAACATGGGGAGGACATACAGACCGCATTCAGAGTAACAGAGCAGTGGTTCCCAAACTTTTTTGTCTCTTGTACCCCCTGGGCTTTCTTGTCATATCATGAGTACCCTTTTCACTTATACGCGTTAATAATTCTTTAAAATTGTATTAAAAAACTTTTATATTTATTAGTACAAAGACATTTTTTACTTATTTTTCTGTAAAACTCAAATTCTAAATTAAATAAGTAATAATCTGCCAATAAAAAAAGAAACCCTATTACATTTATTTTACTTTATATATTTTAATGTTCCAAATTAACTTAGTCATAAGGTAAAGAGAAATGATTATATACACACTGTGCTGGCCCACACTTTCAGATAGGCCCTTTGCAAAAAAATGACTGGCAATATCAAGCAAAATAATATAACCAGAATACAAATCAAATGGAGTTGGCAAATTAATCAAATAAGCAAAAAACTGACCTCTAATGTCTGTGAGGCCCTATGCAGCTGTTTAGTTTCCCTATAGGAAGGGCCAGCCCTGGTTTGATCTCTGACCTTACATTATTTTCACATCAGTTTTAGACCTACACCATTTAATAATGTTATATGTATGGCCAAACCAACATTTATTTATATATCACATAAAAAACAACAACTTTCATTTAAAGTCTGGTAGAAGCGCAAATAAACAACCTACGTTCTCATACGCACACTCAATTCAAATGAGCGATGAAAATAAATGCGTAGTATGAGAAGAGTTGCACTTTAACATGCTACTTTCTAACTTTATATAACACTCCTTTAAACACTTTATTAACCCACAACTTTTTGACCTCCTATTTTTTTTCCCCATGCTGCTAGAATTCATTTAAGTCCATCATAAGAGAAACTCCACTAAGGTCCAAGCATCTGATCAGCAAAATGACGAAACAAGCTGAAACTAACCACCAGTGTCTCCCCATGGATGTCCACCGCTGGGATAAGAAAACTATACACCTCCTCTGCTCCTAATGATGAAATATCTGCAGCTTTTAGTCCAGAATACATCACTGACTTCCTCTTAAGTTTTGACCTAGGCGATGAATTTCAGCAAAAGTGATGTATAAAGTAAATCTCTTTCTGACTGGATGGAAATGAGCTCCGCCTCTTTATCATTAGGCAGAGGGAACAGACAAGGACAAGAAAAAGAGAACAAACAGCTCTGGATCTCATTCACAATTAGAGGCTGTTGAACCAAGGGCTTTTGCACATCACTGCTTTGTACTAACACTTTCATTATTGTGAAGCCAACAGTACAGAGATAACAGGCTAAGAAGCTAAATAATGAGTAGAGGGAAGATTTATGACAACACTTGGAACTACCTATAGGGTCCACATGCAAGGCTATAGACTATAAGTACTATATAATGTAGAAAGAATGAATTTTTAAACAAATTTATTTCAAGGTTTTTGGAAAAGAAGGCTGAAGAGAAGTTATGCATGTATAGAGAAAAAATAATAATCTTTAATGGGTCAGCATGGAGGTAGAAGGAATAATTCAACAACAAGGGGTCACAAACGAGATAAAGGGAACAGGCTATGTCAGGATGGGCATCTGGGGTACAACCTATATTCCAAATTAATGGCAATCACTACACTCTAGGAAGGAGATGCTGGCTACCCGAAAAGGAAAAACCAAATGAAGAAGGAACTAGAAGCACTCGGCGAGCCCAGTGCAAGTGTGTAGCTACATTTATTGCTGATGTACTGGAGATAAGTCATGTTAACTTACACTTTGGTTTTGCATAGGGCTTGGCAATGCAATACCATCAGTGACTTTATATCATCATATAGCATCCTTGAACTGCAAGTACAAGTAAAAATAACCAGCCAATCAAGTAGCTAATCAAAGTTAATGGAGCCAATTCAAAATGAGTCTTAAGGACCCTGCAGATCTTTGCAATCTCTTGATAGCATTAGCTTGGCTGTTAGCACTCCTGCCACACAGAAAGAGCTTTGTAGATTCTTCTGTAGGCTAGAGACAGCCTTTACGTGTGGAGTTTGCTCTTGTGCTTTTATCAGGGCACTGTTGTCTAATCTGAATGTCAGTAGTATCCATACTAGAGTTAGTATCTGTATCAGATCCATACTAGCATAATGAGATCAATTCTGCTGCTCTCACTCCCCTAAATGCAAACTTTTTTTTTTTGCTTTGTTTAAAATCATAATCTAGCTTTAAACATAACAGTGGAAAGCAACAATGTGGTCAAAATATAGTAAAAAAATTGTCAGAAAATGTATGTTCAGATTTAATATACTGGCCCGGTATTTAAAAAGAATAAAAGAATAGAAGATTACTCAAACATGCATGAATGAAACAAAATACTACTCCAGGAATGCAGTATTGTATTCCATACATTGCGGAATAAAATTTTCCAATAGTGAACACATATGGCAGCTTGCATTTGTCTCTATAATTCCCCATGCCATAGTAGGTGGTCGAGACTAGAACAGACAGCCCGCAATGACCCATAAATGGTAAAGATAAATGGTACAACATGAAAAAAACAAACCGTTGCATCTACTCTATATTGTTATGACACTCCTGAACTCTTGACATTTTGCTCAGAAACATATATAGCCTATAATGTCTCGCTGTCTTATTACACCTACAGTATGTTAATGTGCGTATGAGGCAGATCTGGTGAGGAAAATAATCAGTTTAATGACTTGATAGGCACAAATGCCCAAGATAAACAAACTAATTGCAGCAATTCCACACAATTTCAGGGTTTGTAGTGAGTGCTAATCTGCAACACTTGCTACTTGTGAGGCTTTCATAAATGAGAAAAGTTAAGTGTGAATTATCATTATAAAAATGCCACTTTAATAGTAGTAGTAAAAAAGTTCAACACTAATGAGCTTTTTTATTACTTCTTTTACTATTACTACTAACTGGTGCTATACTTTTTTTTGTTATTCCCTGATCAAAAACACACCTGGAGCTGCGTTTTTCTTTATTCATGCATGTTTGAGTAATCCTGTATTATCTGGCATGGCTGTTTGGAGGCTTCAAAATGCTTGGTTGCACAAAGCCCCGCCCACTAAAGAAAGCACTGACCAATCAAAAGGCCCTGTACATCCAGTCTGCTCTCATTCATTTATCCATAAAACAGTGTACAGCTCTGTTTCCACTGATTCCTCACAGACATTTTTGATTTTGTAGTAAAAGCTATTTTTTCTCCTCTGTGTTCAAACATTTCCTGCACTCTGCTGCCCTCTGCTGGCCCCTTCAACTGTTTCTTTATGGCACCAGTGGAGTTCTCAATAAAACATCTTCTCTTATAGTTAGATATATTTAAAGGTTGTTAAACATGCAATGTCTGAGGTGACCAAAGATTTGTTTAAAAATATGAATAGAACCACAATACTGTAGGTCATAAACAAAAGTGTGAGCATGTAGCCAACCCAGCCTCACCCATTTACCCAAGCGATGTGAAATGGGTCTGGTATCCCTTCCTTTCACCATAATTTTAATTGGGAATTCTGTCAGACCAATCATTACCTTTCACCCAAACTGGACAGGCTTTACGCAGTGCTCTCATATTCAGAATTGTATCCTTTTCAAATAACATCAGTCCAAAATTTATGGGGTGTAAAGTGATACTGCCTCTCAAATATTTGATAGGTCTGTCAACCTATGTAGAGTAGTTCAGTCTATGCTGGTTGGTACTGCCACATACTGCCACAATCCAATAAGAATTCACAGACTAATTCTCCAAAAATTCCAAAAAAGTCCAAAATTTAAATTAGAATTAATCAGGCTTGAAAGTTTGCTCTAACACCTTCCCAGACCTTTCCAATCCCACAGCCCCATCCTAAATTGGCAGTCCATTAAATCCATGGCAACAATTATAATTCCAATTTTACATAATTCCCAGCCCTGGATGCAAGGACACACTGTACCATGGTCAGACCAGTTCACCCTGCACACGGACACACTTCGGAACCGGGAACAACAGGACACTGCAGCAACCGGAGGCGACCCGTTATCTGAGGCCCAGAGAGCCACAGCGCAGCCTGGAAGGAACCATGGGAAAGAGGCAGGAAAAAGGTGGGGGTATTGTCCGAGCATCCTGCTGCAGCTGAACACGGCCGGCCTTTGAAATGGACATCCTTCCAGAGCATCGCCAAAAGGGTATGACATTACAAGTAAAGGCAATGACACTGAGGTTAGGGCTGGACAATATATTGCAAATATATTATCTCCATATGACTCATTGGAATATCCATATACCAAAGAAGTACTTGTATTGTAATAAAATTATGGTCTTCCATTGATGGACATGTCCAAAGCTTGTTCATATGTATATGGGGCCTGCACCAATATTTTAATCTGTTTTGCTGATGACTTGTATTGTAAGGGGGTTTGAGTCTTCCTTGTAATGCACATTGGGCTCAGAGCATTCAACATTTGGTTAATTCCTACATTTCGTCTTTGTTTAGTCATCATCTTCATCAGGACGTAAAACAAAAATGATGATGAAGAAGATTTAGTCTTGGTTTAGTCATAAGGTATTCAGAAAATCCTCAATTATGGAAATGTGTTATGCTTTATTACTCTTCCTCCCTATGCTATTGAAAACTTAAAATTTATCCCTAAAACGATGTCTGTGTAGGTAGTGTACTTAAATTTGAGTAAATATTGGATCTTTTGGTTGTTGTTGTTGTTTTGTTTTGTTGTTTTTTTGTTTTGTTTTGTTTTTTATTACTAGTACTACTACTAAATTGGTTACATACCTTTACATCTTTGCAACATTGTTTAGTCCTTGGGATAGTTCTGGTTAAGTCTGGGTCAAGTGTTTTCCCCAAGGACACAACAACAACAGGGATTGTACCACCAGCCTTTGGGTTAGTGGGAGAATGTCTCTACCGAGCAATACTGATGTCCCAAGTCTTCACATTTTTAATGCAAATTTTTAGTTTCTCATTTAAGCCTATGAATTTGATAGCCTTGAATCTTGAATTCTGTCCCAGTATTGTTGGTCATTATTACTGCAGTACTGTAAAATACCATCTTTAATGTTTGTTTTTTTTTCCCTAATATTGTGCAGCCCTAGTATCCAACTATATTTTAAATATAGCAGCTTCTCAATGCTGTCTTCAATAAAATGGAACAGCTTTTAAGTAAGTTTCCGAAAAGTCCATGAAACCCTACTTCCTTTTTCATTCTGTCCTCTTTGTCTCGTCACAAAGCCACACTGTATAAAAGACAGTCTTCTAAGTCAATGCTAATGACCGCAGTTTTGTGCAGATAATTTTACTTTTGACTTTCTTTTCACCGCCTTACTGCATCCGTCGCTTTTAGTCATATTATTATTCTTTTATTTAGCGAGGAGCACGGTGTGGGCAGAGAGTTAACACTGCACAAACTAATTGGAGTCCTTTCAGTGACCACGGCATTAGGGAGATGTTTGGTTTGAATGTGTGCATTAGGAGTCTGTCTGCAGTCGATGAGGTCGTGAGTCATAAAGGAAACTTAAAGCAGGGACTTGATAGAGTGAGGAGGACATGCACTAATGTAAGCAGGCTGCCTGGCACTGGTAACACTGTTCTGAAATAAACTTTTGTAAATGATAAGACAAGTAATGTACAGAGGTAGAAAGTCATAAGGTACACTTTCTGAGCACAATTTCTAGAGATTTATACGTTTGCATCTTTAAATGAGATCTCAGATACAAGGTCATTATCAAATTTGACTTACAATGAGCACAACTACTTGTAGAGGGTTTTCAATATATCAGGCCGATTTTTGCATTTTTTCACAATTGTCCATCAGACAATTCCTGCACTTTTATGCCAGTTTTTGGTCAGGCACATGTCCGATGTGACTGAAGGACCCCAGCTTCTCCAACCATCTTGTAGCAGTTTGGTCTCTTCACTGCAGTTCATAGGAAATGCATAACATAGCTTTATCTTGGCCTGAAAAGCTCAAAACGAGAGAAAAAAAATGCTCTTATCTCTGATATAGAACCTTGTAGAACAAAAAAAAATCCAAATGCATTTTGTAGCTCCCCCCAAACTCCACATGCGCAGAAAGTCTGATTGAGATTGCCTTATTGGTTTTCTCAAAAAACTCCTCCTTAACTGTTCTCACTGTCCAAATCTGTCACATTTGTTTCTGTTTTAATAAGCATTACTAAAACAAAATGCTATTTCACTAACTGTGAGCGTGATTACTGAGCCGATATGAAATAAAAACTGACATGAAGCTTAAAGCCTTCTCTGTCATGAGTAATTGTCAATATTTTAACAACAACTGAGCAAAGATGTGACGTCATTCAATCATGCCAGCGTTGCCATGGACCTCTAAGGGTTAAATGAATTTCTTTCATAAAATTAAGAAAATCGCCCCAACATGTTGGTCCAAAAAATTTGTAGTGTATCACTTTGCCCCATCCACTCACTGTAGGTGACTGGTTGCAACAGGAAACAAAACAAAAACAAAAACCAACCATGCAACTGGTTGACTGTATCGACCCGAATAGAAAGGAAGCAACTGAAAGAAAGAATAATAAAAAGTGGTAGGTCATTTAACTCTTTTTCCATTTTATACAAAGACACTGACGGTCTGGTCTGTGGATCAAAGTTTCCTGGGACAGTACTAAATATTTATAATAAACTGACTAGTCACAAATGGATAGATATACAACCAATCAGAGACAAAAGAAGTGCATGATGCCTTGCTTGTTTCATCGAGAAACCTGAGCAGGCTATAATGAATGTGAGCAAGGTTATCCGCTTCTTTCCAAATAATGAGTGTACTTCTAGTCCTTGGGTAGCTACCATTTAACAGTTATTATCATATAGGCTATACACCATTTACTTTGTAAAAGTGGAAATAGATTTGCATACAGTATTAATGAGTGGCTGACCTTTAGGAATCACACCTGAGAGCCTTATTATACTGTATTATGAAATAAAGGAAGCAAGTTAGACACGTAAAGATTTAAGTACAGCTCTATTAGAAACTGTCCGACTACTAGTCCTTTCTTTATGTAAAATATTAGTTATTATCATCATAAAAATATTACATATGTAGAATGGCAGAGTGGTTACCCCCAGTTACCACAGCTTCCACCAAGCGTCCAAAGACATGCATGTGTGCATGTGTTAGGAGAATTGGCTCTAAATTGCCAGCGTGACAGAGAATGGTTGACTGTTGGTGTATATCTCTTGGGCAGCCATGCAACTAACTGGCCCTTGTCCAGGGTGTACCCCACCTTGGGCTCATAGTTGCTGGGATAGGGTCCAATCATCACCACCCCTTACAGGAATAAGTAGAAGTAGATGAAGACAAAGATCGTAATACATTATTTCTGAACCAAACATGTCCCAAGAGCTTTGACCCAAAACTTACCCAACTGCCAACCAACAACTCTTCCTCTATTTTCGTCATCAGATATTTTTTGCTTGAGAAGAGAAAAAAGAAAGAAAAAACTAATTTGCAGCCAGATGTGTGGATAAGTAAAGAGCTCCTCAACAGCCAATCCTCAGTCAAATAAACCCCGGCTTTGAAACTGGTGGCTGTTTTTAATCCCGCCGTGTGAACGTTAGCTCGCCGTGCCATCTTGACCTCCACATCATAAGCCTATTCATGTCGATCTGACACGTGCGGCAGATGGGAACACTTCCACTCGGCCCTCCGACAGAACAAGGGATTTGAGCCATAATGAACACTCCACACTTCCTCCAGTTCAACGTCACGAGCTGGAGTCATGTGGAGGTCCATTTGAATAATGAGAATAAGACTAAGTACGGGCAATAGACACAAGAGTCCGGTGAAAGAGGCTGCCAGTCAGTGCAGCTGGAAGGTGCATGGTGTATTTTGTATTTTCAGTTTGACGATTGACTTTGTGTTGTTGGTAAAAAGATCTTGTTACACCCAATGATCGAGTCAAAAAGTACAGTTAAGACATGGACAACTTTTTCTGTTAAGAAAGGCAGCAAATAAGGCATGAAGGAGGTGAGATGGTACAAGCTGGTGCACCTTTAGTGAGGAACATGCATGGCATTATGGAAAAACAAAAACAAAACTGTCATCCCTCCTGGGTTACCTTTTGAGACTTGAAGGGGACATAAAGACACTTAACGGGGCTACAGTATGCTTTTATTTATATTTTGAAATCAAGGGAGCATTGTGGCATCAACCCCATGGCTTCAATTCATTAGTTTTAATTACTTAAAAACCAAATGGAAAATGGAAATATTCTAAGACTGAGAACATTATTTTCAAGGTATTTTAAAATCTTAAACTAAACCTGAAGGAAAGAAAGCTAAAAGGGTTTGGATCACCTGTTTGCTGTCTTATTTCCATTTCCTTGGCAAACACAGAGAATAGTGGTGAAATTAGCAACTGAGGGGGAAACTGAAAATCATCTTTTATATAAAAACACTGTGCTTACACAAACAAAGTGCATAAAATAGAGTAATTCAAAACATTGATATAATGTGGAAAAAGGCCTTATTCATTAAAAAAAATTTGTTTTGATCACATAATGAAATTTTGCATTATTTTGCTAAATTTGTAATATAAATATATTTAAAAATATTTTTAAAAAGTGCTCTTGATTTTGAAAATCGGTATCAGCATTGGCCATAGAAAAACTCATTGGTCAACCTCTACTGTGGACTTAATAATTAATACTTTTGGGTCCCTTTGTGTTTTAAAAAATGGTAACACTTTAAAATAAGTATTTGTTAATTATTAGTTATGGGTTATTAACCAGTTAGTTGATTATTTACAAAGCATTACTTCAAGATTAATAAACACTATTGAGTTATAAACATTGTTAATCATGCTTACTACTGGAATAACAGGCCCATGCAAATCAATGCAAAATTACCAATTTGCCAATATCTATACTATTAATTCATTAAATAATGTATATATTTATTAATGTGTTATTACTGCTTAATAGTGGTGAGCTTTTCTAAAGTGTTACCAAAATGATTCATCAGAACTGTGGTAGATTATCACAACTTCTTCAAGCTATTTCTTTATCCCACTTCATTTGCAAAACACTGTTTTTTTCTCTAAGGCACCACCTCACCTCTATGCTACCTCTCTCCCACCTCCCTTTAGCGAAAAACCTGGTGCAAAATCTCTCCAAATCTTACACAAACCTTTTAGTTGAAGGTGAAGTGTAAAAAATAAAGACATATCTCACTGTCTAAAGCATCTTACACTGACCAGAATATATATTTTCTCCTGCTCAGTCCTTTGGGTTTTGGAACGTCCTCTCCATTACACCTCTGTTGTTTCCCTTTCTGTGTTGCACTTTTCCTTACACTATTTTTTTTTTCTCCTCTCGTCGTCGCCACCGTTGCTGCTGCTTCACCGCTGAATATTAATGCCGTCTATGCTAATGGCCTTACGCCGGCTGAGGTCGAACAGGCTCCTCCTCTGCATGCTAATCCTGCCCGCCTCATTTGCATACGCTTAAGTGTCAAATTCCCCCACAAATCATCGCGGCGGCGCTGGAGAGGCCACGGCCCCCCTCGCGCGAACGCATGCAAGCACAAAAACAACCAACGTGGAGGCCTGGTCGACGCGTCATGCACGGCATCAAATCGACATCAAAGCTTGTTTAGATTTGCCGGGGGTCGCTCAGGGGTCACGCTGCGTAAAACGGAGGTAATGGGATAGTAGTGGAGACAGTGGAGGAGGGATACAGGCAGCCAGGTAATAAGGCTGAATGGAGGATGTAAAATAAGAGCAGAGACAGAGAGAGAGAGTGCAAGTCATGGCAAAGAGAAGCCTGGTTTGAAGATTCTGTTCAAAAGTGGGGAAGGTGTGAGTTGTTGGGACAGAGCAGGGGTGGGGGTTATGTTTAGGCAAGGTGCAGTCAGTCTGTGGTCAAGTATGAAGGAGAATTACTGTACGTAGCTCAATGGAGACTACATGGAGAGGTCATTTTCATTATGTAACCTTTCATTTTTAGAATATTCCCTTTGATTTTCTCACTTAGTCACAGTCAAGCAATCGTAGTACAGCAAATGGTAACAGTATAAAAGTCAAAAGTCAATAATAGTATGTACTGAGAGTGTCCCAAACCCTATAGAAGAAGATACACACTACACATCTTTCATACTCTCTACGGATTTTGAAAAGACTTGGAGCACACACTAACAGACTGGTTGTAGCTGATTTCTTTTATGACAAATAAAAATAAAACATTTAACAACTGTGCCTGATGAGGGATCACACACTACAGGATTTCTCAAACCAACTCAAACACTTGTGCAAACTCTTTGGGAGGTGGGTTGGTAATCATTGCACACTACAGGTCTGCATCCTTTAAAATTCAGACATGTTTGTTTGACTGTGACTGAGGTCTGGCCAGGTCTGTTCCTCACACACATTTGCAGATACGCTAAAAGATTTCTGGGCCAATTAGCCACGCTAACTGATAGAGAATCCACACTCAGGCAAAAACAAGCTATTGACAGAAATAAAAGGGAAAATGTTATGAACAGCCGTATTCCAAGAGAGGATGAGTTAAATCTTGTGCCAACTTTTTCAAAAAAGTAAAGCTAGCATTAGCAACAGCTGTTTCTGGTTTAGTGAAGTATGGCTCTCGCTTCAAGCATCAGAACATTTCATTTACAGTTTAGACTGGATTAAGTAGTTAAACTCATGTTGTTTAGATGATAATTTGTTTAAATGTGTTGTGGTACAGAGAAATGAATTTAATGCACAGAAAGCTGGCAGAAAACCAGAAGTCTTGTGTTTACTGAAGCTAATACAGCTTTACCTCCAGCCTCACACCAGAATTTACTCTCTTCTTTTTATTAAATATTGCACCACCTTCATGTTTAAAAGTTTTTTATTTCGTTATGAACACAACTTTTGTTTCACTTGTCTGATATCAGTGTTTACATAACAGACGTCGGTCTCCTGGATCCAGAGAAATGGAAACACCTGTTTCAAGACCAATCTATACCAAAATGTTCTGTACTGATGTGACTAAATCAGCCTTATGTCTTATTGTGCATAATAACAGATTTGAACGATAAATATTTTACAACCTTAAAACTACAAACATGCAAACAATTCTAACAATGAACGCACAGTGTATTGATATCTCAAATTGATTTGGTAAATGATTTTTTTTTTTTCCTCTAAAAGACTGTTATTTTCCCAGCAGTGTTTACAAAAATATCCCATGAACATATCTCATTTAGAAGACTGGATTGAATTTAGCTTTAACATTTTAGAAAATTATGAATAAGAAAAAATAATGTGCGCTATATGGGATTTTATAGATTTATGTATTATTTATGCAATCAGACAAGTTATTTTATCATACAAAAAACAAAATATACGCCTGTACACTGTTAAATTAAAAAGCAAGTCTTTACAATGAAATAGAAAGAAAGAGCATCTTAATGGGTGTCATTGTTATAATAAAAGTTGCAGAAGTTATTGTCAACTCACAAACTAGTCGAGCTGTAACATATAGCGCAAGGCTTTATGTTCTCTCCCCATTGTTCCTTTCACCACTCTGTGTACACACCAGTAAATGACTGAAGAAGCTCTTCAATGCACTGAATAGAGCAGAGAGTGAAAAAGAAGACTGTCCTTTACCAATATTTCGTCTGCAGGCTGCTTAAGTGCAAGGAAAGACACGAGGAGCATCTAACATGTCCACTTCATCTTCAATAACGCCTCAGGAACCCTCCAATGATCCCAAGCACATCTCCAGGTCAATCAAGGCGTGGTTGATCCTCAAGGATGCTCCACAGAGTACCAAAGCTAAGGGGTGAATAGTAAATACTGCTCATGGCTATGGGTTAAATAGGCAAATTTTTCATCTGAACTTCAAGTTTTGGTCAATTTCTGTTGCCAAAAAGGTCAGATATGTAGCAAGGAATGTTTTTATTCTTATTTATTCTCATTGTCTTTCATTCTTTGTCTTTGTCTTGTCTTTTAGGGTTATGGGGTTGACTATTTCTGATGACAGACTCAGGAATGATCAGAGGGACAGCATATTTTAGAGGTTTTGAGGATAAAGAAAGAGAGGCCAGACTGAGAAGGTTTGGACGTGTACAGAGGAGGAACAGTGAATACATATGGGTGGAAGGATGCTGAGGTTAGAGCTGGAGGCCTAGAGGAAGACGAGTGAGGAGATACATGGATGTAATGAAAAAGGACATGAAGTTAGCTGGTGGATAGGGTGGGATGGGTTAGAGTGGGGCCCCCTGAAAGGGAAATGTTGCTGTTGTCCCTTGCATTCAGAGGTCACCACAGCAAATCATTCTCATGTGTAATTTCTTACACAAACTCTGCACTGCCAGGGCTGTATAACACAGAACATCAACTATCCAAGATGTATTTTCTACAGTGAACAATTGTTAAGTCTCAAATCTCAACTGGTCACTACTTTGGAATTCAGCTACAGCTTACTGAATTGTGGCACCAAGAAAAAGTCAAGGTGTTTTGATAATTAATTATTCAGTTGATTATTATCATGGCTAAATGATTAATAATGGGATAGTGAAGTGTGAGTAAATGTGTTGACCTGGTGCTCTAAGAATTACAAGTGGTTGGACAATTTAGGTTTTATTGTTCCTGTTAAAAATTTGTAATACTACAAAAAAATGCATTTTTTGAATTAAATTTGAACCAGACAAAGGTCCAAGTATGCTACTTGAAGACTTTTAGATACAGGACACTCACAAGGTTAACATTAAGGTTAATGTATACTTTATTATCCCCCTAAGGGAAATTCGTTCTCTGCATTTGACCCATCCTTCAATACTGCTTGGGAGTGAGAGTCCCTTCTGCAGATCTTGAGCCAGGATCCTGGTCAGGAGTATCTGCCTGGAGGATTGTGCATGTTTTTTGGAGGTTGATGGGAGAAACCGGAGCACCCAGACACAGGAGAACATGCAAACTCCACACAGAAAGGCCCCACACGGTCCCGGAATCAAACCCGGGACCTTCTTGCTGTGCTAACCACTAAGCCACCATGCCACCTAAAGGATGCACAAGATGCTTTTTATTCCAAAACATAAAACTGACAATGTGTTTAACTGTTTCTGCGAGTTTACTGATCTGTTTTGGTAATAAAACCACTTTGGTCAGCACCTAACATGTTTCACAGTCTATAAACATTCCAACTAGTGATTAACTGATTACTAAATTAGTTGACGACTATTTCAATAATCGATTTAACTGATTAATCTGTTGTTGCAATCCTAGTTCCAATCAATAGCATCACCACAATGTTATTTTATAAAACCAAACACACAACACAAGCACAAGGCAGAGAGAGGGAAAGTTCTTCCATCTTGCTCGCTATGTCCCAACAACTTATCCTGTCATAGCTCCAAAAACAGCCACTATCCACATCAGTGCAGAGGACTTCTTCTTGTGGGTGGTTCTCCTTCCTCAGCGCTATCTCCCTGAGTTATTCCAGTGCAGCAGTGGAACCAGCAGCCTCTCCACAATAAGACACATAGCAGAAGCTCGAAATGTGAAGTCGACTTCTCCTAAAGGCTGGTGTCATACTAGGCTCAGTCAGTCCCCCCCCCATTCAAAGCTCGTGAGTCATTTTGTCAGTGCGCTGAATGTTAAGTACACTTGGAGCTATTCTTGTCCTTAACAATGCCGGCTCTCTCGCAATATTAGCAGTTTTTACTCAGGCGATAATTCGGATGAGAGTTTGCAGACCTTGAACCCTGACTAGAGAAATGGGAAATAATAACACGAGGCTTGTAAACACTAGAGCATCTTTTTTATAGTATTACAATGTGGATTTTATGTTTTTGTGCATTTGACATATTTTGGATTTGGTGTTAAAATTATTTATCAAATTGTGAGGGTGTTCTTCTTTTGTGCTGTCAAAAAATGTACAACCAATTTTAAGCAACTACAATTTGCCAATGTATCTAGTAATCTGTGAATCAGTGAGGACAATGGATTGGTGACAACAAAACAACAAACAACAAAACAAGTTTATTCTCATCCTATTATTAACACAGTAAAGACTGGTTTTAGGTTTGGTTTTGTGCCAACTTTGCCTTAAATTTCCCATATTGTGCTTTTTTCAGGCTTTTTGATATAGTTTTGGACACATTAGCATTAGTATTTCACATTTTAGAACTCAAAATCAGTGGTGGAAGAAATATTCTTTTTTTTTGCTGAAGTAAAAATACAGATAAAGGAGTAAAAATACAAAAAGAAGCAAAAAGTACAAGTAAAAGTATCACCTTAAAATATGTACTTAAGTAAAATTGTAAAAGAACACACTTTAAATATACTTGCAAGTAAAAAAGTAAAAGTATTTTGCACAGATTTGACAGCTCATGAATGTGTTAAATGTGAAGGATTTTGCTGATTCAAGATGACATGAACACACCAATGATGTTTCTAAAGGAGTACTACTTTACTGCATCTGTTATATTTAAGTACTGTGTGTCTTCTGTTTTTACTATTCTCATAGGTAGCAAAAGTACTAGCATTCTGTACTTAAGTAGAAGTACAGATACTTGTGTAAAAAAAATGCTCTGATAAAAGTAGAAGTACTGACTCAGACATTTTACCCAAGTAAAAGTACAAAAGTCAAGGCTCAGAAATGTATTTAAGTAAAAAAAGTAAAAAGTACAAATGAATTTTTTGCCATCAGTGATACACATTGCCATTAAACCTGCAACACTAACAAAGCACACACTCAGCACTCACAATAATAATGGTGTTGTTGTGGGAATACAGTAGTACTGCAGTCTTAAAATGCTTTAAGTGGACAAAAACAAGTGAGGGTTCTTTAACTTGGGAGAATGTACTGAGCACTTGGAGAAGTACCAGTATGTGCTAAAGGTGACACTGTGGTGCAGTAAAAAGTAACAAACCTGTCCTGACAAAGTAAGGATTAAAGTAAAGTACAGATACCTAAAAAAAATTTACTTTTCCATCTCTGCTCACCATTTATTTATTTATTTATTTATTTATTTATTTATTTATTTATTTATTTATTTATTTATTTGTATATGGCATTTGACTAACCTAAATAAATTACAACTTCAAAATAAAATTAAAAATGCATGCCTAAAAATGATTTCTTTTACATGGGCAGGTATTTACCAGAGAGCTCAACGGATTACAAAAACCGAAACACACTTTACAAAAAGAAACTGCCACACGGCATTACAACATTTACCTGCACTGGAAATACCCACACAACATTACAACAACATTACCTACACAACATTACAACAACAATTTTTCTGCACCGGAACATGTAGCACCGGAAGCTCTGCAGCCGGAATCTGCTCATTTTCAGCGCGACTCATGGTGCAACTGTTTTGTTTTGGAGGACGGCATAATCACGCGAGCCAGCTCAGTGAATGTAGAGCCCATATCAATATATTTTAAAGTAAGTACAAAGCTGAAAATGAGCAGCTTCCGGCTGCAGAGCTTCCGGTGCTACATGTTCCGGTGCAGAAAAATTGTTGTTGTAATGTTGTGTAGGTAATGTTGCTGTAATGCCGTGCAGCAGTTTCTTTTTGTAAAGTGTGTTTCAGCTTTTGTAATTTGTTGAGCTCTCTGGGCCATTGTAGGCATTAAATATACCTATATAACCTATATACCTATATATAAATATAACACAGTGAAAGTGATAAGTGACATACAAAACATGGGACTTTTCTTGTTAGCAGTATCTGGTTACACATACAACTATTCTTTTTAGGGCGGCAGTAGCTCAGTTGGTAGCGCCACTTGTCCACTAACCAGAAGGTTGGCGGTTCAAACCCCACTCCCACCATTCCATACTGTCGTTGTGTCCTTGGGCAAGACACCTAACCCACCTTGCCTCCAGTGTCTACGCACACTGGTGTATGAATGTGAGTGTGAATGGGTCAACGGTTCCTTGATGTGAAGCGCTTTGAGTGAAGGTAGAAACCATCTAGTCCCTATTCTTGTCCTGCTATTAAATTTTAAATATATAAAATTACTCTTTGGACAATATTGATTATTTTCTGTTTTTCTTGCTGAATGACATTTACAAATACCTATACAAAACTGCTGAAAAGCTAGTCTTTGCAGCACAGTTTAACTTTTTTTGTGCGTGTGACATCTGGCAAAGTTTACTTACTTGTGAGCACTTAGTAAAAACAAGTCAACTATTCACACAAAGTCTAGACTATGTATAAGTACAAGGAAATCCAAACTCACCAATATCTTTCTTTGGTTGGGTTTTTGTATGTACTGGATAAACGAAAACAGTAAGTTACCTAAAAATAAATAAACATTGGCTCAATAGTCACTAGCCATGGGATACATCCGGATAAAAGTATGGATTTGAAACAACAGCTAGCAGCAAACCCTCTTGATGAAATATTCAGCGAAACATCCAGGAGGACCATTCAACTATTTGCTTTTAATAGAATCCAGATTTTTTTTTTTTTCACGCCAAACTTCCTGTTTTGAAACAATGTTGGCTTGACCCCGCGCTGATACCGACATAGCCCTCTGTCCGAATGCGTGCAGAATTTTAAAGGCCCATACAGTGTGAGATAGAGTCAGCTGTGGGACGGTGATAAGACAGTAAAGCAGAGGGACACTTCAAACCTGTATCATGATTCGGGAAAAAGTGACTTCAAACTATACCATTCCATGTCTGCAGGCAACTTTTTTTTCCTGTTTTTGCAACTAATAGCAGGTTAGAGCTAAGAAAAAGGGACTAAATACAACTAAGTGAAGAAAGAAATCCAAAATAAAAGGTGTTTGCAAAGGAGAAACAACATGACACTGAATAGCAATAAAGAAAGTTGTTATAAAAGCACAAATAAACACTTGATCCAAAACAAAACAACACTCAAGTGGACCAAAGCAACCCTTAGAGGAGCAAAACTAATAAATGTAACAGGTTTAAAAACATTGTTTCTTGAGATTTAACATGGCTACAAAGTTAACAAAATGTTGCCAAATACTGTAGAAACAACCAACTTAAAAAAAACTAGCACAACTCTTAAAACAAAATGCAAGCAAAGGATAAAAGGAAACAAACCAATGATACAAAAATATATGCAAAAACCTTTAAACAGCTCTAAAATTTAAGAAAAATGATCCAATGAAATCTTGTAAGCCAATCAAAAATGTCTACATTTTTCATCATCTGTCCTATTTTTAGGTTTACAGACGGCGTTGTGTTCCTACAAGGCTACCGTAGGTATTAGGGGTGGGTGATACTGCCATGTTTTTATACCGATCCAATACCAATCTGATACAGGGTCAGTATTGCGATACCGATACCAATACTTTGCACATATATACTTTCAGGACAAGCAGTGTGTCATCATACATCACATCTGAATACATTTTTGAACACTAAATGATATGTGCACGTGAAAGCCCAGAAGTATTAATTATTTCATTAATGTGACCCCAAAATGTAACCAAATACTAACAATCTATTTTTATATTTATACCTTGCTGCTCAAAGTGTCCTCATGTTATCTCAGAGCGTCCCCTTCCATCTTTTAGCAGTTTGGGCATCTCACACTGCAGTTTGTAAAAAACACCCCAAATCATTTCTTCCCAGCGTAAAAAGCTCAAAACAGCAATAAAAGATTTTGCTGATTTTTCTGGCATAGAACCTTGTATAATATTCCAAATGCATTTTGTTGCTCTCTCCAAGCTTCACTTGCACAACACAAGTTTGACTGAGAGTCCCTTATTGTTTTTCCTCAGTCTATAGGCCTACCATTGAAAGACATATAGTGCATAGAAGAGACTAGAACATGACACTGCTGCACATGAACTTACAGTAAGCTGAGTCATTCTTGTTATGACATGAAAATTAAGTCATTATTTAATTGATCACTCATTAAAACAAGAAAACAACACTTGTTTTGTTTTGTTATAACGAGTAAATTAAGTGATTTTCTCTGGAAAACAAGTGTTGTTTTCTTGTTATAACAAGAAAATTAAGTCGTTATCTCAGGAAATGACAGAATTAACTTATTATAACTAGATAACGAGTGGAAAAAAGTTATAGATCTATGGCTGCTTAAAGCTTCCTTACCTTTGGGAGAGTAGTTTATAATGGAAAACACTAGAAAATATATTCCACACAACAAGACAAGCATCATTAAAACAATATTTAGTCATTTTTGGATTACAAGCTATAGCAACCTTACAAAATCTATATTTTACTCATCCATCAAATCCCAACCCAAATTACACACTGTGACCTTAAATGCACCTATAGGTTCTACTTTGTAACTATAGCAAGTTAACACATCCATAGCTTTGTTAAGTCCATTCCTCTCCCACCTTTTTCATGTCTATTTTTTTTTTTTTTTTTTTTTTTACAAGCTGTAGTTTTTGGTGCAAATTGATGGCTACAGTTGCACATCCACAAGGATAATTACTGTATAATTTTGGTAAAAGCTGAGCTGTATCACACATCTGGATGCAAACAAACCGCACACGTTTATTCCTCGCTATAAGATGCCATTTCCTTCTCATTAAATGCACCACCTGCAATCTAATGGAACAATAACCATAACGCTAAAGAGAAGACAGATTATAGGGCTACACCTCGCTGTTCAGAGGAGGGAAAGTGAGCAGAATCAAGATGCAGCAGCCCAAACACCAGCAGGCAGAAAAAAAGATATTATTATGTAATTATATTATTTAGTGGTCGTCTAAAGAAAATGGAAGGCTATAATGTTGTTTGTGTTAAGGACAGAACTTAAATGCATTTACTATGGGTGCTACAGTATATAGGGCTAGTTTTATACTGCGCTGCTTTTTTTTTTTTTTTTTTTTGTATACGAGAAGGACAAAACAAAAACATGGAATTTGGACCCTGTGCAATGAATATAAAGGTTCACATAAAGGTTCTGTTAACCCTGGTGAATGGTAAATGAATGAATAGTAAAGTAAAGCCAGAATAAATGTCATCTCAAGATAATGCTAACAGTTACAGCATACTTATAAGTAGGCAAAAGTATCATACAGTAGTGTAGTAGTAGTACTAGTAGTGTAGTACTAGCAGCAGTAACAGTATTTGTAGTAGAAGTATGTTTAAAAAAAATCAACAACACTTTGCAGCCAGGTAGAATTTACACTTTACATATTTAGTTCAACTTGAGTAATCATCTAAGGTTGGTGGTTCGAATCCCAGTAGCGACACTGCAGTAGTACTGCTGTAGTGTCCTTGGGCGAGACACTTCACCCACCTTGCCTGTATGAATGTGTTAGTGTTATTGTGTCAGGTCGGCATAAGCTCTGTTGGTAGAGATGTTTGGCCACTAACTTGAAGGTTGGTGGTTCAAATCCCACTACCAACATTGCCTAGTGCTGTAGTGTCCTTGAGCAAGGGCAACTTCACCCACCTTATTATTTATTTATTGAAGACTTCTTTCCTCTTGTGGCTGGACTATCCTAACATTATTCTGAAGTAACAATACTACAGATATTGACTACTTCTTTTAAAAGCGCCTCAAGGTAACACTCTTTGCATCTGCTTATGTTGAAATAAACTTAGTATATTTCACAAAGACACAAAGACACGCAGGGCACTGTGGAGCTGCACGCTAGAGTTAAGTTTCCATGGAGATCTAATACAATAGAAAGTGATCCACAATCCTGAAATGTTGGCAAAAATGTCTAAAAAAGAAGGCATTGCTGCAGTATTCAGAAACACAGAATAAAACAAATAAAACAGAGTTAACAATAAGTTACTGTCTGCCCATGTTAACCATTGCATTTTATTTTCAAAGCAATGCAAATTTAGTAATGGGACAATGTTCGAAAAGTGCCCAGGTCACATTCGCACTGAATTCTATTAATATGTTTAGTGTTTTGTCCATATACACTATAATCTTAATTGACCTTTGACCCATGGATTAGAGCAAACATTTTTTTAAGGAGAAAAATAGCATAATATTTTAGGATTTGAATTAGATTTTACTTTACTTTTCTTTTCTTTTTTCTTTTTTTTTTCTTTTCAATGTATTGCTCTTGTTTGATTTTACTAGTCTTTTATTGTTTTAATGGAAGCTAGTAAGGCTAAGCATTTATTTATTTATTGTTTTATAATTTTGGGCTGCACTTTGGAACCTGTGCTATAGAATTAAAGTGGATTGATTGGATTGTTTGCATATTTATTTTTTGTTCAGTAATGTCAAAAATATTACATTGCTCTGATTCATGTGTTTGCACTTTGCCCAAAATCAAATCATCAGAAATGGCTTTATATAGAAATTGAGATTCCCTATTGTTAGGTCTTGTTCCTGACATAAAAACTGACCAATATTGAGAGCATGTGTATTTATTGTTAATCATTTAGAATAAAGATCACATCTGGGACATTTTCCCTGCAGTGTGAACGCTGCCTGTAACTCTGCACACATGTCTGCAGCTCTGTGCGTGTTGTGGAAGTGTATAAGTGTGTGTGTGTGTGTCTGTGCAGTGGTGCTGGAGGAGCGGGAGTTGAGGTCCACTGGGGCTTAGACCACTCCACATGAATAATGCATGAGAGCGGCCCGCGCTGCATCTCAGCAACATTTCCTCGCTCGCCTTAAAGTTGCAACTTGGAGAAAGTCAGCAGCATCTGTGAGCCGCTGCGGTAACTCAGCTGGAGCAGGCCTTCAAAATGAGATTTACTAAATGACCGCCAATATTTATCATGCACATTTAGGCCAGCTGACATAAGAAGTTTTGGTTTTTACTCCAAAAAAAGCGTCAGATTTGAGGGTTGTGTTCTGACAAGGAAATTTTTGTATTTGCATGCTATTTTAAATGCCTTTATGCCTACTGTTAAATTATTATTGTTTATTTTATACCTTTAGGTTTTATGTGGCATTCAGTGTGGACATCAAAGACAGAATTTCACTGTGCAGGTAACATGTTTCCTTACTGTGCATATGACAATAAACACTTTGAATCTTTGAATCTTGAATTCATTGTAAGATTTAGGTTAAAAAAAATATGTGTAAAACTGAAAAGAAAATCACATTCTGGATATTGGATAGTCTGACAATTGTCAATAATTTATTTTTTTAAATTACCCAAGATTTGAATAAAATATTTTAGACACAATAGTTAAAAATACAGAAAATTTTAAACATTAACTAAATAAAACATTTGTAAAACTTGAATTTATTTTTAGAAAACAATGTACAAAATGAAGTTCACCAGTAACTAATCAAACATGCATTTAGTATTACATTAGTTATTACCACAATCACATTAAAGGTACTATGAGCAATATATATTTTTTATATTTCATAAAAATGACCCACATGTGTCCCATGTGTCTTGATTTAATCCTGCCTTCTTCCTTTAAGTATTTTTTCTGGTTTAATCATGGTTTAGACCTGATTTAGACCTGTTTTAGTCCTGTTTTTTTACTGGGTGTGACCTACAGGTTGGTTGAGACCGTCCCACTTGTTGAATGGGATCAGAGCAACCTGGGCTGGTCTCTTTTAAGGCACTGTGGTCTAAAAAACATACATTGATCTGACGAAGGCTGCTGAGCCAAATCATCATCATCAAATAAAACATTTATGACATGGAATGGCAGAGTGTGCGATGCTGTTTTTGAGTTTTTTTTTAGATCTGGTTTAGTTTAGCAATAGAAAAATACCAAAGTCCAGACCTCTGTGACCTCTATGGTGCATACAATCATGAATAAGTCTATTGTTTGTCTCACAGAAAATACATTCAACTATTTACTTCTACTGCTGCCTGAACTTCATTCTACTGCTTTTTTTAAATAACACTTTAAACACAATACATAGAAAACCCCTCAGTCGTCTACTCATGCTAACCACTGTGTATTAATATTTAAAGCCACATGCAAATTCAAAGATGGGGTAATGTTAGAAAAGTGCCTGGGTCACATTCCCACTGATCTCTATAAATATTATATGATTAGTGTTTAATGGAGATGTATAGCAACATCTCATTTGACCTCTGACGGCGCGCTCTATAATCTTCATTGACCTTTGACCCGTGCATTAGAGCAACCTAAACTGTCATTTTATGTAACTGCTGAGGGCCTTTATGATATTTCCAATAGACACTGATTTAGATTGCAAATAACTGGAACCAAAGATCTTTGCACGCCTCACATTTACAGTGTAACTACGAGAGGAGATCTACAGAAGCTTCAGTAACCTTTAATGATGGTCTGCTAGTTTCAGTCAACTGCTGTGAGAGTGAATGCTTTTCAATCACAGCCTAATGCTACACCATAGATATTTAAAGTGTACATGATATGGTCAACATGCAAAACATTACAAAAACTGTTTAAGCTGATCAATGGTGGAAGAAGTATTCAATTTCTTTTCTTTACTGAAGTAAAACAATCATCTGAAAATTTCCACTAAAGTATAAAAGTACTCACTTTTAAATGTACTTGCAAATAAAAAAGTAAAAGTATTTTGCACAGATTCGATAACTCCTGAATGTTAATGTGAAAGATTTTGCTGAAAAACTGTGCTGATTACTAAAGAAATTAAACTGCTGCAGTACAAGAGACTGAATCTGTCGCTGACGTCTTCTGTCTTTATTATTCTGATGTTTTTAATGAGGACTACTGTCTGTACTATCTGTTATATTCAAGTACTGTGAGTCTACAATGAGGGCACGGCAAAAGCACATGATTGGGCATTTCTTTTATCAGGTTAGTTGCCTGTCAGTCACTTTTGCCAAACACATGGATTTGAAATTCTCAATCCAGTCAAAAATGTAGCATATTGCATTTGTTCGTTCAGCACAGCACTCATGCAGGCATACAGTATTACTAACAATAGAAATAATAAATATAAGCTTCTGTCAGGCTTGTTGTTGAGTGTTATGTTTGCTGCATGTAAAGCATACTGTGACAGAAAACATCCATCCTCTAGGGACAATTTAGAGTCATCAGTTTACCAACACGTGCATGTCTTTATAGGATGGGAGGAAGCCAGGGAGAACCCACAGTATCACAGCGAGAACATGCACACTCCACTCCTGGGCAGCAATTGCTCAGACACTCACCCACTAACCACCAAAGGCTGGCAATTCAATCCCCACTCCCTCTGTTGCATGCTGTCATTGTGTCCTTGGGCAAGACATCTAACCCTCCTTTCCCTCAGTGTGGATATCGCAGCAATAGTGGCCACTTAGTCGCAGGGCTGACACAGACAACCATTCACTCTCACATTCATTCACTAATGACTTCCGGTTCACCTAACACAGTGGTTCCCAAAGTGGGGTCCGTGAAGGCACTGCAGGGGGCCCCTAGAGGCTGTCTATATTAAGTGCATAAGAAGAATTTAAGGTTGAAATGAATTACAGTTATATACTTGTTTAAAAGTTTTGTTTTGTATATATTGCCTGTTTTAATTGATTGTCTTTGTACAGTGTCCTGAAAGGTGCCTTGAAATGTAAACGTATGATTATTATTTCTATTAAAAATATTGCTTTAAAACATTTTTTAGCCAACAGTCAGTGTAGAAATACAAAAGAAAAAACATGAAATAGTATTCTGAATAGAGGGAAGTTGTATAGTTAGGGGTCCGAGTGGGAGTTTCAGAAATTTAAAGGGGGCCCGTGATTCTTTTGACGTTGGAAATAGCTGACCTAACACATGCATGTCTGTAAAAGGTGCGAGGATGCTGGAGTTTTCCTGGCGAGAACCTCCTGAAACACGGGGAGGATATGCAGACAGCCCGCCCCAGAATCGCTCCCACAACCTTACTGGGACATTAGAGCACTAACAGCCCTGCCACCATTGCATCCCTTGCTTCAAAATGCAGCATCACCAGTTCAATCTCATTATTTTCAGCCATATTCTTTACATCTGCCCTTATAACATCAGGTCTAATGTAACATGTGTGACAATTGAATACATGAAATATGACATGTCAGATGAACTTGTCATTCTGAGATCGGGCCCCTGATCACAGAGCAGCTGCAGGCGGGGACAGATGCTCCGAGTATAGACCCCCACATCGGGACCAGCGCAGGTCTAAAGAGTCACACCGCACGGCACAGTCCTAACAATACTGACAAGGAAAATGTTGCTCTCATGACGAGGCATCATCTATTTATATGAGGCTGTAGCACATTCACCATAAATAATGTGCTGAATGTATTTTGCTGAATTTGAGCAGTTATGTAAATACAGTATGTAAAAATATGTAAAAGCATGCCTCTGTGTGATAATGGATGCAAATGGTGTGATGCATATGGAAAGTTTGCTTAACATTTAGCTCTGACTTGCTTTACCATCTCCTTATTCTGAAACAATTCTTTTTTTTCTCACAAAGATATATTCTTTTCTTAGATCTCTGCTCACAAATGACATGCCCAAAGTAAAGTTCTCAGCAACTACTTGGCCCATGTGAATAATCCTGATGTCTATAAAAAGGCAACACTTGTGAGAATCACCAGTATAGATGTTACTGGGTCAGAGCAAATGAAGATAGATAATATCCATTTGCCATATTTGACATGTTTCTGCTTGATACCAGTTTAGTTGCTTGCTTCTAAGTTGATCATTTAACTTAGTAGTTCATTTTAAATGCTAGTCTTGTTATTTAATAGTTTTATTACATTGATTAAGAACTAAAAGGCAGCCCGGGTTCATACATACAAACCTAGAAAGTTGAATTTTAAAACAGTGGCACCTTTATTTCTGACTAATGGAATCTCATACAGTATTGTGGTGAAGGAGTTAAATGTCAGAGACTACATGTCAAGTTATTTTCATGGAGCAATACTGTATTATTTTTTAAAATCTGTACCATGCAGCATCAATTCAATGGAATAAAATTTTTTTGTGGATTAAAAAATAATTTGTCTTGTAGTTTGAACTAAGTTAATCCTTGTATTGATCGAGGCGCATTGCTAACTCATGTTGTTTGGGTTCATCTCAGAAGATTTTAAAACAGCGCTGCTTAAAATCATCTGCCCAACAACACATCTTTACTTAGGCATATACAGTATTTATGTTTTAAAAGTACTGAGTTAGAATATGAATGACTAAAGTTATAAGCTAATTAGTTTGTTGTATTAAAATGCATGGCCAGAGTTTTGGTTAGAACTTGTGCAACCTGTAACAAAATAACCTCCTTCACAATTCACAAATAATACTTTTACATATATATATATATATATATATATATATATATATATATATATATATATATATATATATATATATATATATTTTAAATTGAAACCTTGAAGTCGTGCCAGAGTTTAGGTTCAAAGTTGTCCATAACAAACATTAGAATCCACTTTCATTATAGGAAAGAGTGTCATGTGAAATTGCTTCCCACACACTGCTTTTACTTTTAATGCAAATAAATGTGTTCTAAATTTTAAAAAGAAGTTGATTTAATTGGTTCGTTGGATTGATTGAGACGCACAACGCTTTAAAGTCACTCCAGAGTTTGGATTCGAACTTGTGCCCGCTATAACCTCCTCTGATTTAATTTTCCAAAGCGAAATGACCTGCTTTTTTAATGAATCCACCTTCGTAGGCAAAACTTAAGCATACATTTCTATTCTAAATCCAAGTGGCTTCAACTGTCAACGACTAAATGACCGATTGTTTTGCTGCAATGATTGAGACGCGTGACGCACAGAAGTCATGTCAGAGTTCTGGTTCAAACTTGCGAGTCTAAGAACAAACAATGAAAACAGTGCCACGTGAAATTGTCTACTTCACAAATAACAACATTACTCTGAAACACATTCCTGTTCTTAATATAAGCGACTTCACCTGGACTTCACGTTGCCGCTTTTCACTCCAAGCCCCCGGAATGTTTGACACACTTTGGCACCGCGTCTTTTGGTCAACATCTGAACCAAAGAAAAAGAAAAAAAAAAAATCTCCCTCTACAAGACAACCCGGACTTTCCTAACCAAGCAATCCAGACCCAGTAAACAGCCGCGTTCCCCCCCGGTGTTGTGCTCACCTCTGTGCGCGCTTGCAGCCGCTTGTTCATCTCGTAGATTCGATATTCTGGCTGGACCATGTAGGGCGAGTGCCTCCGGTAGAAGGGTCCGAACGGGGACGAGTAGAAGGGGTCTTGGTTCGGGTTGGACATGGTGGTGATGGTGGCGGTGGTGGTGCTAGTCGAGATTTCAGCATCCAGAAGCGCGTACGGCGGTGGCGGAGGAGCGCATGAGGCAGAGCGTGGTGCGGTGTGGCGCGGGAGAGAGACAGAGAGAGAGAGCGGAGTTTAACACACACACACAGAGAGAGAGAGAGAGCGAGAGAGAGGGAGGGAGAGAGAGAGGAGCCCGGGGAAGAAGCAGCAGCCGTCGCCGAGGCTCAGCTGCACTGTGCCAGGCTGGCCCCTCCGCTCCGCCGCTATAGCGTGGAGCCCAGAGGAGGAGGCGGGAGAGAGGAGGAGGAGGGAAGAAGGAGGAGGAGGAGGAGGGGGGGGAGAGAGCGTTTCCTGTTCCCTCAAGACCCACACTCGGTTGTTCTGCACTCTCCTGCAAAAGTTCAAGTCGAGAGGCAGAGGAGTGTTGAGTGCGCGTTGTGCGGAAGTGTGCGTTGTTCTGTCTTGCTTTAGGTATAACCAGGCTTCTCTGTCGTTGCAAATGGATAGATGTATGCCGTGTGTTATGACTATGCCTAAATCTTAATAGTTCAACATCATGTTATATGTAAAAGAATGGCAAAACATTGCAAAAAGAAATGTCTTTCCTTTTCTTTTTTGAATTTTACCAGGTCCCCCACTCTTCTACTTTTCTCCCATTTATGTGTCAAGTTGAAAGTAGAAGTACTAGGAAAGTGCAGATGCCCGCCAATGGCCCTATCTTGCAATGATTTGCCAATGTAGTGCCTAAACCTATAGCATTGTGACAAAGGTACGCTCTGACTGGAGTCACTCCAAATTTACACCAGGGGCATCAAAGAAGCAGCTCAATTTAAGTGTGTCTGTTTAAAGGTGTCTATTTACACTGAGGACATTAAAGTGGTTGCTGCTCCTTCCTCACCATCTAAACTCAGAGCTGTGGCCACTGACTCCCATGCCTTCTCCTTCTTCATGTTGACTTTGTTAAATGGCTGCTTGGTGTCATAAATTTCTCCCCATCAAGAGCTTCTCCATGTGAGATGTTTACATTACCACCGTGTCAGCAATCCTTTATTTTTAAAGTGTAGCGGAAGTTTATTTTGACACTTGGTGCCAGTTTCCTGTGTTTCCTGGCTGTAGTTCTGCAGATTGCAGCAGGGCTACTAAAAAAAATAGAATGCAAACCTATCTATAGCAGATTTTTCTCATTTCTTATTGAATTATCTTGATAACAAACCATTCATCCATTCATGCTATCCCAGCAACTATGGGCCTTAGTCGGGGTACACCCTAGAAGTAGCCAGAAAAATCAAGTGATGACCTCCTCGCTGGAAGGCACTAACCATTCTGCCACTGTTCCCCCCGCTAACAAAGCACCAGCCCCACCAGTGCTGGCAAAAACATAACCTTCCTGCAGAAACAACATCTATAAGTTAAACCAGTGGTTCTCAGCTGGTCTGGCTTCGGGACTCACCATCACCCTAAAATGAGATATTTCAACTGATCAAATGTAGATAATGACACTGTAATGATAAGTGGCAGAATAATGTCAGTATGAGAATCACTAGGTTAAACTTTGTATGAGCAGTTTCACTGACCAACAAGCTTTATAAAAGAGACCAATGTATTCAATAATACAATGCAGTAAATATTAGTATTATTACTGGGCGACACTTTTTTATACCATTAACTTTGGTCAATGGGATAAAATAAAAGACACTGCAATTTCCCTTTACGTTTAAGACTTTTTAAAAATTCCTAAATGTTAAAATAAAAATGTCACCAAACCTCTACTAACAGTTGTAGCTGTGAGTGACACTGCTGTTAGATGTCAGAATGATTACTGTCCAATCTGCTGAGATGAACTGGGACATATCAGGATTTGAATCCCATGGAATATGCCACATCTTATCATTTCATCTTATCTTCTTATATGATCAGAGATGTACAGTGCTGGCTTACAGAGTGGAGAGGATCATCATTTCACAACAAACTGTTAAAGATGCCACAAATGAAATGTTCTAACAAAATCACCTCTAGAAAAGTATTGCACATTTTAAAACCTTTAAAAACATGATGTGACTAAAAGAGAACGTCTTTAGAAAGTACTCTACTGGAGCCATTAATAAACAGGTGAAGAGACCAGCAGAGGGCAGCAGAGCGCAGAGTAGTGTCATCTTTTGAACAAACTTTTAAGAAAAAAACAAGAGTGTTTATAAACAAATGTGTACAAATGTCTCTGCAGGGCTGTCCATATATTCCTATTAAAGCTGTTCACATGCTCTAAAAATATGTTGTGGACTTGTAATTTTTGCCACCAGATGTCACCAAAAGTTCAAAAAGTACACACAAAAATTTATAAAAATAAACCACTTTATGTGCTGCATAGAAATATATTCAAAGCTATGTTAATATTTGTATTATTTTTATTGTTACTTTTAATTTTAATATTAAAATTCCATCTCTGTACATGTCTCCCATATATGCAATAGCATCACAACAGCCACAACAATAATTTGAGGCATTTTGAATATTATTTAATTGACTTTGTGTGATTTACGCTGTGCAAACTCGCATGGCATCTCTGGCAGAAGAGATTATGCATCTCAGTTGTACCTTCCTGGCTAAATAAAGGTAAATTGTGTCATTTCCTAGTTGTGAAAAAGTAAGAGTTAGAGGCAGCATGAACATCTTCAAAATGATTGAGTCAAATATGCAAATATGACTTTGCTGTCTGGCAAACTCTGGTGGCTAAAGTAGCAACTGCATCCTGCACATATCACTTGGATTTCTCCTTGGGGATCAATAAAAATGAATTGAAAACATATACAGTCCTGCAGAGACATGCTAACCTAGAGAAACTATTGATATATTGATTTCACTGTGTGTAACCCAGGTCACATGACTCTATCACCACATCACATGACACTGGTAACCGCTCTGATTTGTTGCCCTGCAGCTGCGGCAAATACAAGGCCCGGCTCATGGAGGAATATCTTCATCACCCTGCTCCTGCTGTGGCTGGTGGCACACAGCACTGGCATCCAGAGCGGCAATGGACTTTGTGGCTTTTCTCATTCTCAACCATTATGACTCACTATTCATGTTTTTATCTACCTGAGAACACACTTCTTGTGCACACAAGTGGCGAGCTGGTAGGACCTGTGTTTTTGTTGTTGTGTCCTCAGTTTGATTTCCAGACTACTTTTTGAATTATAAGTTGAACTTTACAATCCTAACAAAGGGGTTCTGATTCATGAATTGAACTTTAAACGCCTAAGAAAGAGGATTTAAAAATGGACTGACAACCAAAAACCCTTTGAACTGCAAACAAATTGTTGTGAATATTTTTTTTCATTATTATTTTTTTATTTTTCATTTATTGTGTTGTTCCAATACCCTTTGCCTTAATTCAATCTGTTATTTATACACTTATATCTGTCTCTAATTCATACCATTATGGCTCCTAAAAGGACATTTTCTAGGGGTCCCAGGGCACTGCACTGTGGTCACCTGCTGCTCCTGACAAATGGGTCAAATGCAGAGAACAAATTTCCCTATGGGGACAATAAAGTCTCCCTTAATCCATGCAACTTATTATTTAAAATATCTGGTATACCTCTCTATATGTTCCCATCTTCTGTCTATTTACGTGTATTTGTTGTTTCTTTTTAAGCTGCTTACTCAATTAGCAGTGGCCCTTATTAGATTTACAGAGACCAAAGCAGCCACATCATTTCCCATTGGGTTAGGGTGAATTAAAGATGGCGGCGCGTCCATGGCCCCTGATTGTGACGAGCAGCTCTGACACAGGTTTGGAGTGTCATTTCATAAGAATGTATTGATTGTTTTGCCTCCAGTCAATGCTGCTAATGACACAGTGTTAGTACCTGGTGTAATGCTGGGAATGAGGAGTGATTTTTGATTAGGCAGAGTTCTGTGAGGAGAGGAGGGGCCGTCTGTTTGTCAGGGACCGTCTCACTGTCCAACTAAACATGCTGTGGTAAAAACGAGACGCTGAAAGTAACATCTGCAAAGTGGGCGAGTTGGAAATTTTGAAGGTGGTTGGTGAAAACATTGCAAAACATTGTTGAATTTCCTCACCTTGCCAGAATTCAGGAAAACAAAACTTCATTTCGAAATATCAATATTTTGTGATATTTTAATTTGCATGTTTTGAACTAGCTATAGGCTATAAATGCTAGCCCCCCTTGGTAGACATAACTACTTATTTTCCAGAATAAAATAGGTTTGAATTTCTTTCATTTTCCTGAAAAAAATTTGCAACAATTGTCACCATCTGAAATGACATAGGTTTGTTTTTGTTTTGTTTTTTGTAATGTTTGCTTTCTCTGCTTGTTGTTATCTGACATACAATAGGTCATATTTAATTCATTAAATTCATTAGATATGTTTGTGTAAATTATATATTTTTTTAAACTTGAAAGAATTCAAAACTAATTGCCATTTATTTATTTATTTTTATTTGAGAGAAAATTATGACAATGCCACAATAGAAAACTCATGACGTGATGATGTACACCAACTGTTCCCAAAGTCAAGTGTGTTGCGGCCCCCTTAAAGTTCTGAAAATCCCATGCTGACTGCAACAATAAAACTAAACTCTTTTCAAAAGACTATATTACATTTTTTCTCCATAGATTTCTGTAAAATTGTTACTAAAAACACTGACTGTTGGCTAAAAAAGAGGAGTCTGCAAAGACTGACGGTTGCATACAATGACTCCATGAGGATCCTACTGAGGGTCCCAAGACACTGTAGTGCAAGTCATATGTTTGTAAATTGTGGTATACGATCTTGTGCAGCTGTTATACGGCATTTTATTCATTCATTCATGTGCAGAGTCATGAAATTATGTAATTCTATCATACAAGCTCTGGTCTGTCCCAGGATAAGCTCTGTTAGGTTCACATCTAAAATGTGGCGTCACTGGCGATCCTGCTTTTATGTATAATACATACACAATGTATTTCTTTTACTATTATTATTATTATTATTATTATTATTATTATTATTATTTTATTTATTATTATTATTATTATTATTATTTTATTTATTATTATTATTATTATTATTATTATTATTATTATTATTATTATTATTATTTCGTATTTCCCTCTATGGACCAGATGCCCTGTGTCCTAAAGTAATATTTTCACACAACTGTAATTCATTTCTCACCCAGTTTCTTTTTATGTACTTAACATGCTGTAGACAACTTTTTGGGGGGCCCCCTGCAGTATCTTCGCTCCCCAGGGAACCCCGACCCCCATGTTGTACACAATCTCTTAAATTATTATTTTTTAATTAATATAAAGTTTTTGACATTTTAGAAAATCAAGTGAGTAAAACATTTCCTTTACAAAGTTAGCTTGCTTCGTTTAGTCCTATATACACCATGTATGTACTTTCAACCACTTCATCTATATTGTTAATTTTTAATAGTGAACTTTTTCGTCTCTTGATTCCTGATGTCTATTCATTTGAATGGTGGGTGTCTCACAGTCTCCTCTAAATCTAATTTCCCCTTATGAACTGTACACCACATTGTAATATATTCTGTTATTCATTCACTCACTCACTCGTCAGTAACTATGGGCTTTAGACGGGGTGCACCCTGGACAGTGGCCAGTTAGTCCCAGGACTGTTTAGATTCACCAATTCAGTAAACAAAACACACCTAAAACCTTTCAGTAACACAACTATGGCATTTACACTGCACAATAACAATGTGGCATGTCATAGTATTGTCCAAACGCTAACAACACAAAAACAATCACTCATTCAATGAAAACTGGCCGAGTGGAACACTGCACTGAAATCCATTAAGATTGTGATCAGTAAAATTAACAAGGTGACAGTTAATTAATGGCGGCGTACAAATTGACTACATTTGTCAAAATGACCTGGACATGTACAGAGATTTAATTTTGATGAGTTATAATTTGCACACCTATTAACATTTGTCATTAATGGGCATTTTGGTGACATCTGGAGGTGATGGTGCATATTACAACTTCACATATTACTCCCTAACTGTTCAGAGCATATAAACAGCTACGGTAGCCCAGCAGTGACACGCTGCTGTCTATCAACAAATCTAGAGTGAAGGCCTCATATTATGCTTTTTGACACTTTTGCATTAGTATTTCATGTTTTATAACTCAAACTAATGTATGTACTAATGTAACGTCTTCTTTTGGGGAGCTGTTGGAGAATGCTTGAATTTGGTGTCTGTCGCCCCCTGCTGGCATTAATGGGGAATGGACAGAGCATAAAATGGCTAATTAGGACAGGTATTAGCAACATACAGCAGTGCTCAGTTTGTCCAATATGAGCAAATCAGGAAGTAATGAGACTTTCACCAACCTGCTAATTATGCCATTATACTTTACTAAAACATTTAGCTTCTGAGTATCATTTTGCATTTAATACATTGTAGTTTATAGTTGGACTAAGGATTTTCCTTAGTCGTAATCAGGGCTTGACAGTCACTTTTTTGCTCACTGGACACTGTGGCTAGTCTTTGTCAAATATTGCTAGCCAGTTAGTGTCTTTACTAACCACAGTTTAAATAGTTTTTGTGTATATTTTATAGTGTACAATAAGCATAAAGGAAGGTAAATTTTGGTTTTATACATGGACAGGGCTTTGTTAAATATTAATAAATAGGTCTGGCAGAATAAACTGTATCTCTGTGGATGTGGGGTTACATTTTTAAATTTAATTTTGTTTAAATTCCTATTTTTATATCTTTAATCATGATGAATTACTATATACTAGGGCTGCAACAACTAATTGGATTCATTGACTAAAATTGATTATTAAAATAATCATCAACTAATGTAATAATCTATTATTCTCTAACTGGAATATTCATAGTCTTTTAAACATGTCATGTGCTGAGAGAAGAGGTTTTATTAATAATACAGTAAAAGTCACAGAAACCTTAGGAGAGAATGTTAATGTGTTTTCAATGAACTTGTGTGTGTGTGTGTGTGTGCATTATCCAAAAATCCTCACGTAGCACACTTGTAGCTTCAGTTGGTTCAAGTTTAGTAAAAAAAATCACACATTTACTCCCACTTCTCTATCCGATTATTTATTGATTAATTGGAAAAATGGCTAGTTGCAGCCCTACCGTATACTAAATGGACTCAAGCAGAGCAACAGCAATTCAAGGCTAACCTCTAGTGATAAAATCCAGTAGAGCTGCCCTACATGTTCACCCCATGGCCTCTCTCCAGTCACTTAGTCTTCCTTCTGCCCTGCAAAGACCTGCATGTATACAGCCACTGAATGTAAACTGCCCACAGTGATGTAAATGTGATGTGAATGAGTGGCTGCCGATGTCCCTATCATTGTCTTTATATGTTAGCCCTGCAATAAAATGGTGATTGTCTGAGGTGGCACTTCTCAAATCGACTGACCATGGAACACAATGGTCATATAATTGTGACTTACTTTTCACTCAGCCAAAAATATTTCTAAATTATTTCACTGGCAGGTGCATTTTAAAGGTCCCCTATTATGCTAAATGGACTTTTTTTGAGATTTCAGCGATGTTTGCACCACAAAAACAACATACCTGGAGTAGTATTTTGTTTCAATCAACCATGTTTAAGTAATCCTGTATGCTGAGGCTATCTCATTCTCAAGAACTGAAAACGCTTGGTCTTAACCATGAAGTGCTCCTTTGTATTTCTAAAGCACATACACCGTCACCAGAAGCAGTATTGATGGACAGTCTGGCTCTCTTCAAAGAGTTGGTTCTTTTGATTTGGCTTCCCGTAGAATTCTCTTCATTTCACTCAGAGCATTTTATTTAGGCCTAATTTAGCAAATATGAATGGTTTGTGTGTTGGTGAACCATTTTTAATCAGAGTTTTTGATAAAAGCCTTATTTTTATGCAGCATGTAAGCACAAACTACAGTTACAAAATTCTGAACTCCTTTTTGCTGTCTCCAGTATTATCAAAATCAGTGTTTTCGGAGCCCACCTCACTTCTTTCACATAATGATAATCCTAGTCTGTCCTCACATGTGATTGGCTGCATGGTGTGCCCATCAAAATAAAATTGCACAGATTTTTAGCAGCGCTGAGCAGGAGCAGCTGAAGATTCGGCTCTCATCTACAGGAGTTGTCTCTTCTGATTCACTCCAAAGAATCGGCACTTAGAGCTGGCTCGTTCACGAATGAGCCATCACTAGGAAGCGGACAGCTCATGTAACTCATTTGTTAGCGTCCTGTTGCTAATAGCCATGCTAACTAGCCATTTTATGCTCTATTCATTCCCCACTGTTGCCAGCAAAAGATGTTTCCATACATATGCATTATTTTAAGTTATAAAATGTGAAATAGTAATGCAAAGAAGCAGGTGACATTAGAAAACTAGAAATGGAGTAATAATTGTGCACGTCTGTAGCTTCACCACACCAGAGCCCAGGTTTCTTTATGTATTCCGGTGATGCTTTATGTGGCACATGTCCATACCAGCGCTAACCGTGACAGCATGTGTCACTAACATGTTAAATTTCCACACCGCACTGCATCCCCTCGTCCTTTTTTTTTTTTTTTTTTTTTTCCTTTCCTGGTGCGGCGATTAGGATTTCCTCCATGTTCTTCTCCGCCGTGACAGATTAGGCCCCGGCTCGCAAAGTAACCACAAGAATCTAAAAATAAACAGGCACGCGGGAGCAGCCCAAACGTTGCAACCCCATCGCACATTAACTGCCCACACTGGGAATTAATGAAGAGCATTTATGAAGTCTGACTTTTAATCCAAAATGGCTGAATGGGGAGCGGCAGGCTGAATGGAGTGAGATAAAAGTTGTAATCCAAGCGCCTCAGGCATCCGGTCGGGTAATTAAAAAAAAAAAAAAAAAAAAGTTTGAAAAATCTATTAATAAAGCTTTAATTAAAAACTACATTTTTAATATCTCAAGACCTTTTCAATTGACATTTCTAACAGGATTTGGTTGCTCGCCTAAAGCGCTTAGCACTCGAGTATGGCGGCAAAACAGTACACAGCAAATTCATTCACCAAGCCATACATTAATTGAAATGTACAGACGTGAAAACATGGAGAACTGCAATGCTCATATTTTGAGTGAGGTAAGACTGCACATCATTTCAGGCACGTCACTGCAACACATCAAATCCCTGTGTAAACCCGTGAAGGATGGATCATGCCGACAGCCTTCTGACGTCAGGAATGTTTAAAATGGTTATGTAAAAGCATACAGTGCTCTGACACATTTCTGAATTTATATTAACGCCTTCATAGAACAGTCATGTGCACTGAAATAATCTAAAAATGCCTGTACAGTAGTAATCCAAAGATGAAAATAGTCCCAAATTCAGTATTTGAAATAATGTTTAAAGGGGTGATGCTTTTTTCAGGCTTTTTGAAATAGTTTTGGTCACCTCTGCATTAATATTTCATTTTTTATAACTTAATATAATGTATATGTGTGGAAACTTTAGGAAGCTGGTATTTAGACTTTGGAGAGAATGCTAGGAAAAGGTTTCTGATGCCCCCTACTGGCAATGATGGGGAATGGACAGAGCATAAAATGGCTATTTATTTATTTTTCCCAACATTTTTTAAAGAGGGCCAGATTTGAGTATGCAAAAATGTCCAAGGGCCAGCAGTTGTATTCTGTAACACAATATAAATGTTTTATATGAATTTTGATTTCAATACTAGGCAATCTTTTTAAATGGCATTGTACAACACGATTTTTTTGAGAACTGCTAAACATACCAAACACATTCCTGGTAATTTTGTTTTAGGTTATATTCATTTTTTATTAGTCATGATTTAGCCTATAGTGCAAAAAATATAATAAATATAATCAATTCAGGTTAAAGGTGATTTCAGATTAACCAATAAAAAGTTCAGATCTGGCTTAAGGGTGGTAGAGATGCACTAATGTATACAAACACTGCTTAACAGTGTAAAAGGGTCATAAACAATACATTTTATGATGAAAGCTGAGGGCCATATAAAATCTCGCTCTGTGCCACAAATGGCCCCCGGGCCACACTTTGGACACGTCTGGTGTATGGGCTTTAGAACCGCGCAGGATCATTTCCTGGTTTAATGTGTCTTTGTAGAGCAGTGAGAAGCATTTTCAGCTCTTGAGAAGGGCAGCACCTCAGCATACAGGATTACTCAAACATTTGTGAATAAAACAAAATACTACCCCAGGTATCAGGGGTGGTTCTAGACTCTTTTAACTGTGGGGCCACACTGGGGCCAGCCTTTTTGCTGGGGGGGGGGGTACATTTTGATGTAAACCGACTGGGACTTATTTTAGAAAATAACAGTTAAAAATAACTCTGATAACATTTTTATAAACATGATAATCATATCTTCCCTCTTTTCTAACGCTAGAACAACCCTTGAAACAAATTTACAATATAATGTGTGAGTTTCATAAGATATTTAGGACACCTCAGAGGGGTGGCCACTAGGGGGAACAGGCTCACAGTTACAGGGGCACTGGCCACCCCCTTGAACCGCCCCTGGCAGGTATGTTTTTGAGGAGGAAACATCATTATAACATGGTTAAAAGCTCAAAAAAGTTGATATTAGCAGGGGCCCTTTAATTAAATCCAATTCTGGCTAAGGATGCATCCACATGATTTTATCTTTATTTACTTTTTTATTTTTTAAAGTATTTTGTAGGGTCCTTACTATCATAGAATCTAAGTAATTCAAAATTATGAAAAGATTTTGTGTAAAAAAAATAATGAGTCTCTGAGTGAAGTCCTGTGTTACCGTGGGTTCTGTCCAGTTTCCTCTCATCATATAAACCAATATAAACTAATACAGTGAATGAATGAGTGAATGTCTATCATGTGTCAGCCCTGTGACCAACTGTCCATTGTCCAGGGTGTACCCCGCCTCAGGCCTTTAGTTGCTGGGACTGGGAAAAGACAGATGAAAATGAACGAATGACTATGAACAACTCCAATTGCTTGATTTTTTGGGAAGTTTAAATGTATTCTAAGTCAGGCCTACACTTTTCATTTTCAGTTTGAGGATTACTTACATGAAGCAGTTGTGGTGCTGTGAGGATAAAGATATTTTAAAGGCAAAATATATCAAATATGTGGACAGAGACCCTTATCCAAGCAATACCACTTGCAGTTCATCACTAGTATTCATGCACAACAATTATTTTTATAATTGTATATTGTGTACATTTTTTATATATTTTATACAACACTATTAGGATGCAGTAATCTGTAAAGAGGTTGGGTTAGGTCTAAAAATGAAAATATTTTGCAGGTGTGCACATGAGTATGAACTGATGTAGTAGTTGGTATAATACTGTCCATATATTCTAGCACTTTAGCGGGTACTTCGAATTTTTTCATAATTTATTTCCAAGATAAGGAATTATTTAATTATGATAAGGAATTATTTTCAATCTTTTCTTATTGAGACTTTATATTATTTTTTTGTTACACATTTTTAGATACAAATGATTTTATATTTTTCAACATTTCCTTAAGTATATTTTTATTTCTAAGATTTTTTTTTGCTTATTTTGAACAATATATAGTCAAATGTGTAAATGTAATGGGACTTTATATTTGTATTTTAAAAGCAGGCAGATTATTATTTATGTTTTTAATCTATATTTGAGTTCAAAAGAAAAAATGTGAAAAAGAATTGGTATAAAGTTTAAAATATCTTTGTTCTAATAAACACAGATGTTTTGTACAACCACTTTTTGAAGAATCATCCACAGGTACGTATGACACACAGCCCAGACAAAGACAAAAAAAAAAAAAAAAAAAGGTTGGGAACCACTGAATTAAATATCAGAGCCAGTGTTACTTTGAATGTATTTTGTATCTGTGTAGATTTAAATGAAAAGAACAGGTCTAACAAAGTTCTGAATAGTTATATGCTTTTAATCATTAAGCAAATATTACTTATAACTTTAATATATGTATTTTTTTGTAGTGTTTGATATACTTTTATCTGCATTTCCATTTGCTCATAGTGTCTTTTTTGAGCTTCATGGACAACAAACTTTAACTAAATTGAACTGAATGGAGCTGAATAGGGACCTAAATGTACCTTGAGTTTTTTTGTTTTTTTTGCCGTGGCATTCTGTGTACCTATGTCGGCTGAATGTTTTAAAGTGCGTCCATTTGTTAAACGCATCAAGGATGAAGACGGAGAGGTGCTTTTAGTTGTGGAACAGCAAGGTGAGGCAGACAAAACACTTGTGGATGAGAATGGAAATGGGTCAGGACACATATAGACACTGTGCTTCTGCTGGCTGGGTTCCCTCTCGCTGTTACTATGGAAACGGACCCTATCTCCCTACCTGCCTGCCTTGCCTTAGCGCACACTAACTACACACCCCAGCAGTCGTGCTACAGGTTTTGCACCTGAATGCACCGATGGCGAACGCGCCTTATCCTGTTTCACAGCCCTGCCGCCAAATGTAAAGTTGTTATTATTATTGTCGCTGTCGGAGTAAACAGTCGCAAGGGGATGTTTGGTTTTTTTTCTTTTTTTTTAATCTAACATGAGCCGACATGACCAGAACATGTGATATGATGAGACAGAAGCAGTAGTTGGATGTTATTAAAAGCAGTGTCTTAGTGATTGACAAGAAGTGACAATAGAAATGCTAAAAATAGTCGCTGCTGCAGAGGCACAGTGTAGTGAAGTAGGTTTTTTCCAAGTGCAACTGTGAGTGGAGGTACGTTTGCATTGAGTCAAAAATGATTTTGGCCAATCCATAGTGGATCTCATATTGATAGACACCACTGTCACATATGTAACCAGCCAAATTAGACTAAGAATCAGCACAATTATAAGCTACAGCTATTTAGAACTGAATTAAAAAGATGTATAATCCAGCCACAAGTCAGAATAAACTTTGTGCCAGTCCCAAGCCTGGTTAAAGGGATCAGAGAGGGCATCTGGCATAAAACGTACACCAAATTAATATGGAAAATACTTTATAATAATAATTGTGGCTTTTCAGGACACTTTGTGTAAGGCAGGGGTGTCCAAACCTTTTTCAGTGAGAGTCACATACTGAAAAAAAACAGAATATTTGACCTCACCATAAAAGAGAATCTCCTTCAGCTGATCCTTTTCTTTCTTCAGGAGTCACCATAGTAAATCATACACATGGACATAGGTTTTACTCTAGATGCCCTTCCACATAGTAAGTTTTTTTGGGTTTTTTTTGGCACAATCAATCACTCAATTCCATTTTTACTTCAGTAATGACAGGTTTATCTCACACACAAATGTTTTTCATAGAGCTATTTGTATCTAGAAATAACTCCATTGGGCCAAATGAGAAGGAATCCCAAGGGCCAGTGATAAATGATTTAAGGACTGCATTTACCCCCACCCTGGTGTATGGTGAGGCTCATGTCCCTGTCTTACTATACTTTTTTTTTTGGAAAAGTTTAAGAAAACTCCATGTCACATTGTACAACTTTCTTCTAGATGCCTGTCACATTCAGTCATTTTAGAATTCGAGAGTTCAACTGTAGTCAAAAACAGATACTCGTATAAAATTGAGTGGCAATGAGAAAAACAAAAGTTTGCAAAAATATGGTTTGGCAGGTTGTTAGGATTCTTTTGTGTACATGGGATTTGTTTTCAGATTCTAGGATGTGGTGTCTCAGTCTGAGATGGAGAGCAGGAGTCAGTATTATTGTATAGGTCAGATGCTATTACATATTAACAATAGATTTTAGCCTGCCCCCATCTCAATTAAACACTACAGGCCTGAAACCAAGCAATATATACTAATATAATGGTTATAGCAGGACTTGCTTGTTATTGTTAAACATCTGTCATGACCTGTTTGACCAGCAATTGAGAGTCACGTACAAATTTTTCACTCCTTTTTTCTTTTCTTTTTTGACTGTTCCCTTATGACTATTTTCAATCCACAAAGAGCTCGACTTAAAACTGAAATATAGCCTATAGCATATGGGTGGTCATTAATAATAGCAAACAAACAAAGAACTGTGTTAAATGCTGCACTGATTATCTCACTTAGAGAACTTTCTTTCTTGGTGCTCATGTGTGGCACTTTTAATCAGTTTGTGCATGCAACTGCATTGGTGGCAGTTGAGGCTAAAACAGTTTATTATAACAGTTTAACAGTTAAGTCCATAGCATATACCGGAAAATATACCGGAAAACAGGAAGAAAGTTTTATTTTAAATTGACAAGACGATCCAGATGCAGGCTGTTTCTCAGTCGTCTACTTTTTCCTCAGATGCTGCCTGCAGCTCTAACACCATAGCTTGTAGATGTCTGCCTTATGGGGTCGCCACAGTTAACCAATTGTGATTTGGCAAGTTTTTTCCCCCTCCCTTCCTGTTGCAACCATCCATGCACTATGACTGCAGTATAGGCAATGTGGATGAAGTATCTTGCCTAATGACGCAACGACACTGGGTCGTGCAGGAAGTGATCCACGAACCAGAAGGCAACCCACTTAACCTCCTGCACCACTTTTACTCCTTGCCACTGCTAATCAATGAGATTGTCGGTATAAAAGATGCAGCTTTCAAGTGCATGTCGGACAATTCAAATGGTAGATTTCTCTGAGGGCAGAACTCATTTACATGGCTTGTGTGCTTTCACATGCTTTTTAGTCGGATGGTGGGAACCTGGAAATGTCATAATAAAGTTCAATCGGATTATCTGTTTGTGACTTCTGCTTATGTACCACAAATACATTAGAGGTTGTTACCAGTACCGTAATGATAATGTTGAAGCTTTTTGTCAGCTAAATATGAAGTTTGGTGAAGCACAAAACAGAAATTTCCATTGTCAAACTTCAAAAAATATAATTCCATGGTGCAAAAAAATAACATTAAACATTTTACCATTCACAGCACACTGTTAATTTCCACCAATGATAAGTCACTACAGCAGAACTCAGACAGTTTGTGTTGCTTCTACAATTCTGATTTACCCGACTTGATCAAAGGACTTTGTGGGGTGTTCATGTGCTCTTTTATGTCGAAAAATTGTAAATACGGTACACCCGACATGACTTGAAAGCACCTTGAGACATGACCCAGTGTCCTTACTTGATCTCCAGTATCAGTATACTATTTCATAATATCTATATTTAGTAAATCCAATTGCTCTAATTAGCCAATATCTGGCTTATGGTAAGGTCTGGTCTGGCAATCGGCTGTTGGCCTAAATTTAGAGATTTATATTGTTAACACTATTTGTTCGAATGACTGAACAACTAGCAATGCCACATGAGAGACAGGGGCTGCAGACAAACTATACATTTGCATAAAAATAAATAAACATTAAACAGTTCAACAACAACACACACTTACAAAAAACAAACAAAAAAAAAGTAAAATGACAAAACACTAAACAAAAGACCACACATAACAAACAAACAACACACACACACTAAATATATTTATCTTGTCAGCAGTCAGAGTTCTGGTTGCCCCAAACATTTACTAAAAATGTCTCATCTCTTTTTATGTTTTTTTAACATTATGTTCTGTTTCGGTCATATGTCTCTCAAGTGTTAAATGGCGTTTTATAAAGTTTTTACAATTAGAAATATGCCACAAAAACTATTTGTAGCTTCAAAAATAAATTGTTTTCCAAAAAACATAATGAAATTAACAAAATCATTGTTACTATCTCTAAATTCACCTAGCATAATAGAAACAAAATCTAAATTAGAAACCAGAGCAATCTCCTCACAAATTAATCCAACTTCGCTCTAATGCTATTATTGCTGCAGCTTCCACTTTGGCTAATACTACTACTTCTAAATGAGATGTTTTAGACTTTTAGCACTTTGTCAAAAATGATTGTAATAATATTGAGAATGACAGTAATAGCATGCTTTTTTTTTTTTTTTTTGCTCCCAAGTGTAAAGCATAAACAGAATACCTCGTGGCAGTTAGGTAATACGAAACAGCAGCACGCTTCTTGCAAAATGCGAATGCTGTGTGACTAAATCCACGGTGACTATGGACCCTCAAAGTGCAGACCCTGCTAAACACTGGAGAAAAAAAAAAAAAAAAAAAATGTGTCTCCCATTTAGTGCACACAACTGTTTTCCAAATATGGATGAAATATACCCCGGATGCCGGAGCAGCAACTTCTATGGTGGAATCTCATTAGCATCGTAATAGCTTCCAGGCTCATTTGCATTTTGCCGTGAGTGATTTTTTCCCCCCCTCTCCTCCCTCTCTCTTTCTCTCTTTCCTCTTCGCTGCTGGATGGAATTATAAAAAAAAAAAAAAAAAATGCACTAAAACTTTGAAGCACTATATTTAATTTCATTATTTAAGTTAAACAAATTGTAATTGAAAAGCACTTTTCAATTATGCTATTTCCTCATACCAGTGACAAATGAATCATACAGTCGTGTCAAGCAATTATGGGCCGACACATAAAACTACAAACTAATATTTGTGCACAGGGATGACGAATTAGTGTAAATAGATTAATACAGGAAGTGGGGGCTTTTAGTTCTATTTCTGTAATGGGGAATGGTTGGGAGTATAAAATCGTATTTGCTGCAGTGTTTTTTTTTTTTTGGAACTGAAGTGAGAGCTCGCAGTGACTCAACCCCGCGGAGTGAGGGGAGAGTTTGCAAAGAGCAGGGAGTTGGAGGAAAGTAGAAGTTGAGGAAATGGCTAAATGAGCTACAGCTTGGCTTTTAGGAAATGGCAGTCTCTAAAATAACTGGATAGAGCAGTTGTGTTGATTTGTATAGTAAATGAGAAGGCTTTTAACAAACTGAAAAGCATGTTTAAATAATAATAATAACAATAATAATAATGATAAAAAGCTGGGGCAGACTGGCAGATGCGTGGCTGCCATGCTGTGCCTATGGCCTCTCTGACCACCATCCAACACACAATCGCACATTCAACATCAACACAGAAGGTGGGTGAAGAGTCTTGCTCAAGGACACAAAGGCAGTACTCTATGCTAATGATGGGGATTGATCTTCTTGTTAGTGGGTGAACCTCTCTATCTACTGAGCTACTGCTGCCCCAAAGTATGCCATTATGCCATTTATAGCCTTGAGAAATACTGACAGTTTTCATTTAATTTAATTTATTTTGAGACATGTGCCTTATCCATATTATGGAGTGCATTAAATGTCACAGTATTCACTTAATTTAATTCGAGATTCATGATTCTTTATTGTCAGTTTCTCTCTCTATATATATACATACAAATGCCGTTTCTGCTCTCTTCTATCAGTGTTGCAATATGCAGTAAGATAAAAAATAGACTCAAATAAAAATATGTAAAGAAAATAAATAAAAACTACAGTCAATATACATTAAATATAAAATAGATGTCAGAAGGAACATACAATAAATACAAACTAGACCAAACCTATGTGCAGAAAACAATAACTATGGTAACAGCAAATACCAACAGCAGCAGTTATGACAGATAAGTGCAAAACAGCAGTTTTTTGGTGTAGACTGATGTAATAGTGTTAAAAAAAATCCTTAAAAAACAACCAATCACAACTATAGATAACAACAACAACAAATGTCCAAACATGACACTTCCAAAAGGAAGCAGGGAGAAGTAGAAACTTATCTGACCCTATCCCTTGATGATAAATCATGTCAACACAGTAAACAAGAACTTCCTCTGAATCTTGCGAACAACAGACAACAGCAGCAACAACAAAACACTATTCCACTGCAGGATTGTATTACATTTCAAATTAAAAGTGTGTTTAACTTTCTGGTTAATACTGAGTACTACAGTCCTGGGCAGAACCTCCTCTCCTCCTCTTGGTATCATTCAAAAATATGATTTTTCAGCTTTGCTTGATTTTCTCAGGTAAATTATTCCACAGTTCTACTCCACAGATTGAGACACTAAAACTCTTCATAGTTGTACATACACTCTTCATTTCTAAATTCAGTTTTCCTCTAAGGTTGTATGCTCTTTCTCTGTCTGAGAATAATAATCTATCAGTTAGGGAATAATCAATAAACAATTTGATATGAAGCTTGCCACTCTGGGCCACACAATACTGAGTCATTTGTAATTCACTTCAAAGGCAGCCTGACCAGCCATTCTAATTTTTGGAATAGTTTGGTCCTTGTTGATCCAAGTTTGCTTTCAAGAGCAATATAAAATAACATTAAACTACCTTTGGACAGAATTAGTAAGACTTACAACCAACCAGAACTCAGAAGGCTAACATACACACAACTGTTTGATTCCCTTTAGCTACAAATCAGTGAACCAGTCTCACTAGCCTAGCCTAGCTTCTTCAGTGAGCACAGACTGTCCAAGTCTATTTAGCTCAAGAAGATTTTGACAATGAAAAATTCCAGTCAGTGTGGTGTATTGTTGGTTACTGCAATGGATGCCAAGAGCAGCAACATTTGCTTTAGGTTACAAACTGTCTCAGTGTTAGTGAATAGAGAATAAGCTTGCTGCTTGATTTTACTCGATATACTCAGGCTTTGGCCAGTCAGATACAAATTCAGGTAAGGCATTATTGTTCTTTTGTGGTGATTTGTGTAGTGATGAGAGTGATTTGTCAAATTTTTGTCAATTAGTTTTGTTTTAAGCTGGATTATTCCCTCTTAGAAATGTTCTTTGGTTCCTTTAGTGGTGTTTTGCTGGACTCTGGTGTTGTTTTGCTCTGTTTAACAAATGTTTTGTTTTCTTGAAGCATCAAATTGTTACACTGTAGCATTGTTTTGTTGCTTGTTTTGCTTTTGTTGCTTGTTTTGCTTAGCTGGAGTATTGTTTAGTTTTCAACTTGGCTTCAACGCTTCTTTTCTCCATTCTTGTGTTTTGTTTTGTTTTTTAATCAACTTTTTTTGTTTGATCAACTATTTGCTCCTATTTGTTCTTTGTTTCTTTTTTTGCTTTCAAGTTACACAACACAACTTTGCAAATATGGTACATATTTGCAAAGTTGTGTTGTGTTTGTTAAGTCATTTGGTGTGGTGGGTCCTCTATTCCAAATTTAAATCTACAAATTCATCTGCAGATTGAATAAAAATCTATATATTTTGTATTAAATGCAATCTAGAGACTGTGCTATGTTTTTTATATGAGTAGGTGGCTACTGTACATTACTTCTTGATGTTCACAGGCTGCCACAGCAAATTGTTTACATGGGTACTTCGGCAGGTTTTTTTTTTTCAGATACCCTCTTCTGATGCAACCAGACATATATTGTGACTGAGTGCAGTTTTGAGGACCCTGTGAAGAAACTGAACCCCTGACCTCCTGAGCAAGGTGGGTGAACTAATCACTTCATTAAGGTGGGAGCCGCTATTTATAAAGATACTAACATTATTTTTGACCCTTTACAATTAGTTGTTAGTAGTAATATGGGTTTTGTTGGATTTACTACTTTTTATGTTTTGAACACACTATTAATTGATGTCATTTGGAAAGAAAAGTTTATAGGCTGACACATAGAGTATAGAAAACTTCCCATGCATCCCCATAGTTCTTTTTGTCCAGCTCCAATCGTTCGCCGGGAGAAGCAGAAGCAGAAGCAGCAGCAGCACAGCGGCGAGCAAAGAGTTAATATTTTCAACCAGTTCTGCCTCTGACTCACAAACGCACCCACAACTGTGCACACACACACACACACACACCAGCTCGTATCCCCACAACCCATCACCCCTGATCACACTCAGCCTAGCGCACACACAGCAACTCGCTCGCATACACACACCAACCCATAACCCCCCCCCCTCCTCCTCCTCCCTCCTCCTTCATTCTCCATCTCTACCCCCCACCTCCACCACCACCCCCTCATCCTCCTCCTCCACCACCACCACCACCACCACATCCACCCCCCCTCAGGTCAGTTAATAAGCGAGCCTGAGCCTGTGTGCCTCTCTCCCGGCTCGGCTGTCTGGAGGACATGCAGAGCAGTGTCTCCCGGGAATTGGCTCATGCAGAAATGCCTTCTCCGCCGAGAGAATGGAATTTTACCCTCGCTAGGGCTCCCAGCAGGACGCCCTGACAGACGTATACACACGCAGGCGTAACATAGACAGGCGTAGACGGACATGGACAGACGGACATATAGTACAGTGGTCCCAGGGGACTTTTTCCCCCTCAATCCCCCAAATTTAATGTTTTTTTTTTTTTTTTTTTTTTTACAAATAATGTGGGTATGTTATAGGTTGCATTAAGTTAAAGCTTGGGTGGGCATTTTGGACAGTGTGAAAAGTAACATAGTACATCTCCAAAAAAATGACCTTTGAAATGAGAAATATGGAAGATTACTATGGATGTTGGTTGGTAAGAATACTGGATTTATTCCAAAAAACATTTATCCATTTGAGGAGTACTATATAATATTGTTACCAACACCAACACTTTTTATACAAACACTGAGTTTTCATCAGTGCAATGCAATCATTTTGCCCCATCCACCACCCCAACCCACCAGTATATGTCAATTATAGAAAAGCAACAATGACTGTTATAGAAAAACGTCAGAAAAGTCATATTTTTCTAATTATTTTTGCTTTAGAAAAAATGCCATAGATAATTCATGACAAAATCATGTAGTAAACAATGTTTATAACTTATCTGTGATCTTTCATGTAGGGGTAACGCTGCCTAACGCTGATTTTATTTTAAATCTGTTGTGTTTAAAATAGAGTTACTTAGTTTTATGTTCCACTTTGTTGCTTTGTTGTGCTGTAGTACTGTTTTGCTTTTTGCTACATTCTGTTTTAATGTTCTGTAGCATCAAATTGTTACTTTGTAGGACTGTTTTGTTTCTTCCAGTATTCACTTGCAACATTGTTTTCTTTCTAAGGATTGTTTTGTTCATCTTTGCTGTTGTTTTTATCAACACATATTCTTGTTTTAGTAACACTTTGTTAATTGGTTGTACATGTTGCTTTTATGCATAGCCTGCTACACAGCTACTTTACACTGCATTTACATTTATTTTGTCCATTCTTAGCAAGGCCATGTTTGATTTAAATTACATTTTGAATCCAGAAACTTGGATTGGCATGGTTGGATGTTCATGAAAATGAATGATTTTTTTACTTTATCACAGTGCCGGTCCTGTACATTTGGAGGGGCTAAGCAAGATAGGTTTGGGGGCCAATTCTTTTAGTCATTTTGCACACCAAAGATTTTTTTAACACGGTATACATTTTATTTCTTTTAAACAATTTTTCATCTAAATTTTTGACAAATTTCACTAACCAAGAGGAGCCCCAGGTGAACAGGCAGTATGGCACTGGTCCCCAGTTTTAGATTAACCCTACACAATATTACATGACAACACATACATACAGTACATGGCAAAAATTACTTAAACTACATAGGCAACCAATAAAAGAATAATAATAATAACAAAATAATAATAATATTAGACTTGTAAGTCAGTCGGTAAACAATTCTTAAGATTTGGGGGCCCTCTAAAGTCTGTGGGACCCTATGCAGCTGCTTACTTTGCCTGCTTTTGTCAACTATAGTTCAATATTCTCCCAGTCACAGTTGTAGAACTAATGCCTTGTAAATGCACTCAACTAATGCTTAATAGTGGACCAATTATTTTAAAAAGTTAATTCTGTATCATATGTAAACTTTTTGTCTGGCTGCAAAACTGGCGGCAAAAATATGCACCAGGTCTAACTGAACTGAAAAAAAAAAAAATAGATGATGCCACATGTTTAAAGATTTATAAATATACATAATACTGCTTACTTCTGTGCATCCTTGGGAATACGCAACATGTAAATTAGTAATAAAAATTCTGCACAGGTAAACATGACATATCAGTGCTGTTCATACAACACAGTACATTGCTCCCGCGGGTGCTGTTCCTGAGGCATCTCTCTCTCTCTAAGCAAAGTGACCACTACCTACGTGAAGAAAAACACTTCTTTTCCCTGAATCATCAAGAAGCCATCATTAACTTAATGGCGACACAGTCTTGGGGGAGATGCACTGATAGTCTGTGCGGCACAAAACCTTCATTTGGTTGGATGTAAACACCCCTCTCTCCCTCTTTTTTTTTTTTTCTCTTTCTCCCAAACGCGGGCTACATCAGCGCTGCTAATGAGTTGCCCCGTAGATTTTCCAAACGGTGGCTTCTTCCTCACTCCTGCCTCAAACTTCAAGTGTTGAGAAAGTCACCCCACTGCACACATAACACACAATACAGGCATACAGTTAGCGCACACATACCACCCCCACCATCCTCCTCCTCCTCCTCCTCCTCCATGGCTTTTCTTTTCTGCTCGACGCCACAGCTCCATCTATTGGCGTTAGCACGACACAAGGAGCAAGGCTGAACTGAGTCAAATGCACTAATCAACATGTAAAGATCGGAAGTCATAAAAAAATCAAAGGTTGTGGATAACTTTTGAAGCACAAAGTACATATCATAATGACACAATAGGAAGCAGCGTTTTTGCAGCCAGTGACCTTTTAACCCTTCATTTTGAGGTTGTAAATGGGATGTTTTTTGGCTGTCATTCAAAACGTTGGTGAATTTTGGAGAGATTTAGGACGCGGTGGCAGAGGTCTGATGAATCATTTTTCCCAGCCATGCCGAGTGTGTGATTCATGTCTCCAGCAAGCTTCTATTTACTCTGGGAAAAAAACAATGCTCCCTGCACTGTATCTATACACAACAGAAAAATACATGAGGAAGGTCTGGCTGTTTTTGGCAATGTTTCATGTTAAATATAGCAAAAAAGTCCAGAGTTGCTCATCAGTTATGCATCTAAAGATATCCTATGCTTCCTGGATAGTTCTGCTGAACAAGATCGCATTATGCTTTAATCTGAAATGTATGACATGAGGAAAGGTGCAATAACCACACATTGTGAATATGTTTGATTATATGCAGTCCTTTTCACTTTTACAGTCTGAAATCTCACTTTCTTGACTCCAATTGTGCATTTCAATTAAACAGTTACTTCAAAATAATGTTACTCAAGTAGAAGTAAAGATATAAAAATAAAAAAAACTGCAGTAAAGTTCAGAAGTACTGAGTGCAAAGTTTACATAAGTGGTAATTTTACAACTAGTACCACTAATAGTGCTAATACTACTGTTATTATGACTACTGCCAACTATTTAAGTAGAAAGTACTAATACCACCATTATTACATTAATAATATTACCACCACCGCTACTATTACTTTTACTACTTTTACTATACACACTTAAATAAAAGTTTTAAAAAAAATCAACAAAAAATAAAAAATACTAACTAAAAAAAGTATGTTTTAGAAAATGTACTCAGTATATATTCTTTAAAAAAGAAATTACTTCAGTAAAAGTATATAGTTACTTTGGTATATAATTTCTATTAAAACACCAGTTTTGAATTTGTGTGCATATTTTTGAATTTGTGCGTTTCAGAATTTGTGTGCGTGTTTATGAATTTGTGTACATGTTGCCAAATTTGTGTGCGTGTTTCAAATTTGTCTGCTTGTATCCAAATTTGTGTGTGTTTCCGAATTTGTGTGCATAATTTCTAATTTGTGTGCATGTTTCCAAATGTGTGCGCGTGTATCAGCATTTGTGTGTTTCCAAATTAATGTGTGTTTTCAAATGTGTGTGCATGTTTTTGAATTTGTGCTTTGTTTCCAAAATGACGTGCGTTTCTGAATTTGTGTGCGTGTTTTTGAATTTGTGTGCTTCTTTCCAAGTTTGTGTGCGTGTTTCTAAATTTGTGTGTGTTTGTTTTTTAATTTGTGTGCTTGTTTTTGAATGTGTGTGCGTGTTTCCTAATGTGTGTACGTGTTTCCGAGTTCGTGAGCGAGTTTCCGAATTATCCTATTAAACCAGCATAGAATAACAAGTCACACTTTTTAGAGTTTGTTGAGCTATGGTAGCCCTGCAGGGACATACTGCTGTCTATGAACAGTAGAAATAGTGGTATTGTGTTGTAAAGTGTAGCATAGTAATACATTTTCTTACATTGATGATGTTGTTCCAAATATATGAGTCCCCCATTACATTGTGCAGCTCTGACATCTGCAGGCTTGTCAGTGTGGTCCCAGTGTGGTCTCATGTGTACATTACCTTCCACTGTTCCTCTGGGATGAACAGTCCATCACTGGTACAGCCCTGTGCAGCACAGTGTGTGTCCACGTCTCCTGTTTGGATACATCATGACAGAATTGTTAACATTACTTGTAATTGTAATTGTTTATGTGTGTTTCAAATTGTGTTGCATCAGCACAGAGCTAAAGCATTATGAATATTTAAAATGGTTTAAGTACTGACAACTGGTCAACTTTGTGTATGTGATGTCTGACCCTGGTTAGAAAATATTAGCAGAAATAATAGGCATGTAAGTTAAAGGCTAAATGATATAAGTTTCTGAATTTATGAGTTCTATGGTGGCTCTGAAGGGCAAGTCACACCAACAAAAATCAAAATGACGCAAACAAAAACTGAAACACACTCAAATTGGGAAACACACACACAAATTTCAACACAATTTGTGTAAGTACCGTAGCTCAACCTTATTTTTTTGTGCTTTAGAATTTGATGTGCGTTTCTGAATTTGTGTGTTTTTGAATTTGTGTGCGTGTCTCTGAATTTGTGTGCATGTTTTCAGATTTGTGCGTGTGTTTCGAAATTTGCGTGGATTTCTGAATTTGTGCATTTTCAAATGTGTGTGCGTTTTCAAATTTGTGTGCATTTCCAAATTTGTGTGCTTCTTTACAAACGTATTGGCATGTTTTTGAATTTGTGTGCATGTTTCAAAATTTGAGTGCGTGGTTTCAAATGTGTGCGTGTGTTTCTGAAGTTGTGTGCATTTCCTAATTTTTTTGATTTTGTGTGCATGTTCGATTATCAGTGTATGCCCAGGTTTAATCACAAATCCTACTTTAATACTAAGTTACTTTATGCAAATTGAATAGCATTCAGATCAGGATCTGATCGATATTGATTCAAAGTAAATTTTAAGAAATATATTCACAACTACTGATTTTTCCCATGAACTTATTTAGCATTGTTTTATTTATGATAATGGATGGGGGGAAAATGAGTCTTGTAGGCTCAGCTTCTTTGATGACGTCCCTCGGTGGGTCTAAACCTCAATAAAGAATCAGTAGTCTAGTAATGTATTTGTGTTACATTCTATATTCATGAAAAGTGCTATACAAATAAAGAGACTTTTTTTTTTTTAATGACATTGTTTTCCAACTAGAATGCTTTTACTCATAAGCTTTTATAGTTAGGGCTTGTGTAGATTACCTTTCATTGTTTTCTGTTCAAACAATCATTAAAATTGGTAATATACAGAACATCTTTAATATGTTCTCAACTAACAATACGCACGTGCAGCCTTGCATCAGCACAGCTCCTAAACCATCACATTTTCACTGGAGGTTATGAGAGGTGGCTCGTGAAAGCAGCGGCCTAATTGCAAATGAGATTTTTTTCAAACTAAACGTTATCCTCCGCCCCCAAACAAACCGGAACAGTGGTGGAAAAAATTGTGGAAAATGCTGAAGCAAAAAAAAAAAAAAAAAAAAGCATAGAGCCTTCAATGAGCACTTCTGCATGAAATGATGAAATGCTGAAGCTAGGGCTGCATTCAAGCTATGAAACTGTTCCCAATAATAACACGCTGACACCTTGCGTACCAGATACACTTTTTGCATTGTAAATATTATTCCGCATTTCCAACAACTTGTCAGGTAGACGCACACAGAGGTTATCATTCTAATTATTTCTACCCCCGGTGTAAAAAATACCCAGCCTGCCTCAACGCCGGCTTGTTTGTAGTGCGGCAAACCGAGGCACAAGCGTTCTCTTTGGGATTTAGCCTTTCAAAAGTCCTCGTACTTCTTCTTCTGCTGCTGCTGCCTGCCTGCCTTTGCCGCCCCCACATCTCTGCCCCCCTCCACCACCACCTCCACCTCCACCTCCCTCCTCCTCCTTCTTCTCCTCTCGCTCTGCTGCAGATGTTTTGGATATGTTTTCTTATAGAGCGAGGGAAGCTGCACCAACTGCCAAGTGCCCCCTCGGTCGTCTCCGGTGGTGCAGTGCCTGGCTGGCTGGATGTGGCGTTCGCTGTACGGAGAGAGAGTGGCAGCCAACATTCCTCAAGCCCGGAACAGGGAGGGTCACCGAGAGGTTACGCCCAGTGGCTGTGCACATAGCAGCCTTCCTAATTACATGCAAGCATTAAGAGTGGTTAAAGGATGTATATGTGAGTAAAGCAGCTAAATAAATAGACAGAGGTAGGAGATGGTAATTACTAGTAGGTTACAGTGCATAAGCAAGCATTTATTATAGACAAATTAATAGGTATAGCCTTATCATGGCTAAAATTGGTAGGATAGGCTCTCTGTCTTGTGACAGAACTCCACAGGTTGTGTATAGTCTGCTGTGCAATGTAGATGTCATGTAAGGCCAGTACATTGACTGAGTAAGTGATGTGAGTAGGCTGCGGAGGCTTGCATAAAAGAGATTTTAAGATATGTATATAGATATAGATATATATAAATACATAAATGCATTAAACAGTACACAATGTTGACTGTACTATGCATGTATTAATATAATGTATAATCTGCAATGTATAATCTAGTGGGGGACACGGTGGCAGAGCTCTCGCCTCCCAACAAGGAGATTGTGGGTTCAATCTTCGGGCCAGCCAACACAAGCAAAACTCTCTGGGTGGAGTCTGCGTGCTCTCCTGATGTTATCATGGGTTTTCTGTGGGTACTCTGGCTTCCTCCCACCATCCATAGACATGCATGTGTTAGATGAACTGGTGACTCTAAATTGCCGCTTGAATGGTTGTCTGTCTGTGTCTGTCTCTGTGTCAGCCCTGCAACTAATTGGTCACTGTCCAGGGTGTACCCCGCCTAAGGCCCCTAGTTACTGGAATAGGTTTCAGTACCTGTGATCTTTAACAGGAATAAGAAGGAAGATGAATGAACAAATGTATAATCTAACTACAAAAAACAGAACTGGTCTCTATAAGTAATCATTTGACACACATTGACTTGAAGCACCTATTCACAATGCACACTCTTTATTATGGTACTTTGAATATCCATACTCTGTCAGACTATATACTGTTCATATTTATTATAGTGTATTTAATTGCTTATATTCTAATTTAGTTTATTTAGCTCTGCTTGTAGTTTAGTTTTTTAGTTAATTATCTTTGGCCAGACTGGTCTCTGATATACTGTGTGCTCTTGTGTGATACCACTGTGTGCTACTGCTAACTGTACTTATGCTGTTGCAACAATGCAATTTCCCCACTGAGGGACTAATAAAGGTTTTCTTATTCTTATTCTTATTGACACTTACATACAAGTATTAAATCAGTGCAATGTTGTAAATGTCCAGCTGATTTTTTTTACAGTTTGTAAAAAGATGTATAAGGTAAAGCAAATTGCAAATAATGCTCTTTTAAGCAAAGTCACAACACTGTCCCTTTCATACTTAGTTACAACTTCTGAACTATTCATATCACACTGGTTATAATAGATAAGAAGTATCATACCTGCACTCAGCTTTGGCAAATACTGTCTCACAGTGAGAAGGTCCTTTCTGTGTGGAGTCTGCATGTCCTCACTGTTTTAAAGTTGCTGGGATAGGCTCCAACTCCCCATGACCCCCTAACAGAGTTAGCAGTGGAAGGTGAATTGGGTGTATCTCTCCTCTGGTAACACAATGATATAAATAGAATTAATAGTATTCCATTTTACAATACAACTTTTACTGCTAGTAGGACTGGGTGATAAATCAATTAAATTTGATTAATTTCAGTTTTAAATTTTGGATGATGTCAAAAATAGCTGAATTAACCGCAAGCACTACTCTGTCCATCCGCTTCAGTGGTGACTGTGGAGACTCTGCAGACACAAAAATCACTAATAATGGCAAAGACAGGAGTCCTTTTACCTCTGTAAAGCCTTTGTTTAGCAGGAGGCTGCAGTCTGGCGAAAGCAAGCAGCGTAATGTGGTGGACAGTGCTGTTTATGTATGCGGATTAGCCATGTGCTCTGGAGCTCAGAATCTTTTATCAAGTCTTTGTATAGTGTATAAATTATAATATACCTGCTTTTTAGAAGGAGAAAGGGCCAAAACCAAAATACATTTATTTTTGCTGTGAAGGTAATGCACATTTTTGCTGCTTTGCTGCTGTTCTGTACAGGCTTGTAGCACATAAAATAAATAGCCTTTTAAGTAAGACAAGAAAGAAAAAACTGAATTGAAATTGTAAATCTGAAAAAATATATATATACACAGTATGTCAAGATTTTATTTTTTTAGCCATATTGTCCAGCCCTAACTAGTAGTAGTGCCTCAGACCCATAAATATAATTTGAAGATCCACCAAGAGTCTTTGTTCTCTTGCACCGACAAGCCGAACCCCAAATAATCTAGCTCTTAGACACATTTCATTTTACTATGTTTATATATAATTACAATAACAAATTATTACATGTAAATAGTGCTGAGCTTTGGTATTTTCAATTTTTCATGGCTTAAGAAAAAGGCACATCCGGAAAGTCAAAGACTTTCAGCCATAAGATCATGGCTCTTCTACACATAAGAAATCAACTGTCTAGACCTAGACATCTGCAAAATTTTGACACTTGCTGTTTTCCCACACTACACAGTACTTTTTGATCGTGCATATGGCGTCTTTGAGATTTGTTTGTATCAAGTTAAGGTGGTTATTTAAAAAAGTTAAAGATACAGTAGTTGTACAGGGTTTAAAAAGTAAAGGCTTGAACCAAAACTGTGTTGTCTGTTGTAAACAGTGTATAGGGTATACTAATAAACCAGAATACCAAAACACTTTGATTTTATACTGACACAATGATGTTCCATATCTAAAAAGTTGCATATCTAGTTCTGAATTCTGTCCTCGGTGAATGTGCCCATCACTGTTGTCCGGCCACACACTGGTGTTTTCTGTGACTTCTGCAGCAAACATTTACTGAAAGGATTTCAGCTTGAGTTTGAGTTTTGGCTGAACCCGGCAGCTCATTAACTTCCCCCGCTCCATGGCAGGGCATCACAACAAGTCTGCAGGAAAACTTCTCTCAATTCCACCAAAAAACTGGGAATGTTGTGGCTGTGTTTCCAGAGTCTCCTCTCCCACACTGCACAATTATTATAAGAGTGTATGACAATTATTGTGAGAGTCGATCATTGACTCGTTCAGTGGATATGACTTGGAAGCTGTCCAGATATATTTAATCCAAAGTGTTAAATGAGCTCTGATGGGGATGGGATTACACAATAGAGACTACAAATAGTGACTGTTGTTATGACAAGTGGGATGTTTTCATGTCTTGCTATTTACAGTGTCAGGAGCCACCACACTTCTGGCAAATGCAGCATTTATGGAAATGCTGTTATATCTCTCTCATGGCATGTTTAAGGGAGACCGCAAATGCTCTACTGTAGGCAAGTGTAATTTCAGCAGCTCCAAAAGGTTATTTACCAGCTGAAACCAATGCTACTTGCAAAAATTGAAAGTTAGCCAAAAAAATCATGCAACTCCCAAGCACGCATAAACAGAGATGGTTACACGAAGAAGTGCATCTGGTGTAAAAACCTACTGTATGCCAAATTACTCACTCCTCCTACTTTCTTTTTGAAAGCAGGGCAATCCGGTTGATTTGGAACTGCCCTATCACAGCTGTTTATCTGCAGCACATCTTACTAATGTGGAAGCTAACCAAGTAGCTATCAAGCCATTTTCATAACTTCTCTGACCTGATTAACAGCGTTTAGAGCTTTCCTTAGTCACCTATTGGTTCCGCCTTGTTGTTCTGTCCTCTGTGTGTTTTATTTTCTTCATCCTGTTTCCATTTTAACAGTAGTTGTCCCATTGATGTACAACGTAATGACCACGTTCAAACAAACTTTTTTCCACAACTCTTTGTACAACTGTCTTCTGCTGCCATCCCCGTTCAGAAATAAGTACAGAGCTGCTCATAATACACTGTATTTTGGTGTTTTATGATAAAATTGTCAAACCACCATGTTTGTTTGGATCAGCAGTGCACTGTTGATGTCCCGCCCTTCGTTTTTCTGATTGGTTACTCCGCCTGTAATTGGCCCATCCATGGAAACTAAATTTAGGGGTACCAGACTAACTTCTTATAGAATAGAAAAAGAGTTTGTCTGGCCGGCCAGGCTAACTTGAAAAGTGTCTATTCCAGCACTTGCTATGTCTGCTTACAAGAAAAAGCAACAAAGAAAAACATAAATAAATGAAATTGAAACAAGTAAAAAAGCTCATAAAAACACAAAAGACAATGCATTCACAGAATAAATGGGGGATGGGTTCAGAGACTGTGAATCCTAGAGCTAAAAGGTATTTCACGTTGATGTAATGTATCAGTATCTTGACTTTTTCAGTTTTACTTCAATTCTTCAATAAGCCAATGCTACTTAGTTTGATATTGACAACTACTTCACTTATTTTGCAATACATATACTGTATATTGCATAAAGTTATCAATGTTTAGAATATGTTTAGTTACTTATACACATTTTTGATTATGCATATTTTGCACAATTTAGCCTGTAGAAAAAGTTTTTTAATTAAAACTGGTAGAAATTGTGAAAGAAATTCTTTGTTACTGTTATCAGTTCAGACTTTAAGCTTTACACAAGTTTGTTCTTAGCTCTTAAAGGGGCTATATAGTGTTTTTATTCCTATTTTAAGACAATCTTGGCTGCCTCTAGAACAGCATTGCACATTTTAGAACTTTTAAAAACAGTATGTGACTAAAAGAGAACATTTTTAATAAGTACCCTACTGGTGCATAAAGAAACAAGAGAAACAAGATACCAGCAGAGGACGGCAGCTCTCTTTTGAACATAATCAAAGAAAAAAACACGTCACTTTCTTAAACTTTTTGTATGGTGCCATTTTACTACAAAATAAAAAATGTCTGTGAGGAATCAATGGAAACAGAGTTGCTATGGCTTGTTAAATGGCCAGTGCTTCCTGGAGTGGGCGAGAGTTCATGAAACCAAGCGTTCTGAAGCCTAAGAAACTCAGTGCCAGAGAATACGGGGTTACTCAAACAAGTGTGAATGAAACAAAACCCAACTCCATGTATGTTTTGGATGAGGGAACAACATTATAACATGGTAGAAAGCTCGGAAAAGTTGATTTTGCATAATATGGCCCCTTTTTTGGTCTACTCTAGACCAAAAATTGTGGCTTAAGATAACATTTAACAGTTATTTATTCCTCTTATGCTTATTACATTTTCTCTGTGCAACAAACAAACATGTCAATTAAAACTGACCTCATCGACCAACATCTGTCAAATTCATCTGCTCTTCACCAACAATATGTAAACATGCAACATCTGTATCCCTATCACTGTAACCTCCTATAGTCTGCTTAATCAATACACATCGCATTTTAATATATCAATACACATCGTCAATCAATAATTATATGTCAATGGCGTTGCGGTATATCTATCTATAAGCAGGCAATGTGTTCCGTGGAGGCTGACGGGGGAGACCAAACTTGATGTTGAGGAGAGAAAGAAAGAAAAATAGCTGGCTGTGCTTCGCCTCCCCTCCCCCATCTGGTAGGCATGGCAGCAGCCGCGCACACAAACCATCAAACCGACTCACACACACCGATCCGGCTTGTTCGTGGACACACACAAACTCCTGTACGCACACACACACACACACACACACACAGACCATCTCTCCTCTACCTGATGCGAGCGAATATTCCAGCAAGCAAACACAATGAATCTTTCCAACCACTATTCAGCCAAAATTCAAGTAAAAAAAAATCCACGCATGTAGTTAGTCGGTGCATCAAGATTTAGGTTAAAGTTTAAAAGAAAATAATTGTACAAAAAGTTGGGTTAATAAATAGAATGTACAGTGGAGAATTTGGTTGGTGCTCCAGCGGCTACCCCAGCAGACTGCCACATACATGCATTTGTACTGGTGCATTTAAACATAATACATTGTCCATTTATCATAGAGATATGTTATGGGAGGTAGATTTATAATGCTATTTTGCAAGGTGTGAGAAGAGGATAATGAATGGCTATGAGAGAGACAGTTTGGCACGATATGTCAGGATAACACAGAAAGAAATGCATATGTTGCTTTGTAAGGCTTAGTAAGATTTATATTTGTGGAAAGATAATGGTAAACTAGCTCTATATTCAGACAGGCGTAACTGTCAAAGAGTGTTTTAGCAGTAATGTGGCAGTTCAAGTTTGTCTGCCTGGCAACAAACAACATTTTCTGGTATCCCGTGCCTTATTATCCACTCAGAAGAAAGAACAATGGTTCAACTTACTGTCATGTCATAAGATTTTCAAACTATTTTTTCAGTGGACCCAAATTTTTGTATATGTCTTATGGTGTAGCTCACTTTTCTTCCTTTGGTGCCATTTGATTATCTTTTTTGGTTTGCTGTGTACTGTTAAAAACATATATACACACAAAAAATGTTTCACTTTGGTACTGCTTTTCTAATAGTAAAAAGTAATGCTTAATGTGAAATGCAAGGAAAGTTAGGAAAAATTATTCCACAGCTTACATGACATGACATTCTACTAAAGGCGGGTTGTTTGATTTAAATGTACAATGTACATGTGTAATAGTCTGAATCAGAGTGATAAATAAACTAATAAATAGCTAGCACATAAGCTGTACTTAACTGCAGTGGCTATATAGATCTTTGCTAGATAAGTAAGTTTGTCATTTTATTTAATGCATTTTCTGCAATACTACTTAAAAAAAGCATTTGTTGATCATTTTTACACAATTTTACAGAAGTGGGTAGAAATTACATACTTTTACTCAAGTCATTTGTTTTACTGTCTTACCTTTAACCTTAATTATTTTTATGTGAGTAAATTATGCCATTTACTTGTAGTTCACATCTCTAAGTGAGATTTACCAACCTGGAGAAAGGAGAAGATTCTCAGTTTAATTCCAATACTACTACCAGTACTACTACTGCTGCTGCTCCAGAGGCAGGTGTGCTCCAGAGGCAGATGCGCTCCAGAGGCAGGTGTGCTCCAGAGGCAGGTGAGTTCCAAAGGCAGGTGTGCTCCAGAGGCAGGTAAGTTCCAGAGGCAGGTGCGCTCCAGAGGCAGGTGTGCTCCAGATTCAGGTGAGTTCCAAAGGCAGGTGTGCTCCAGAGGCAGGTGTGCTCCAGAGGCAGGTGCGCTCCAGAGGCAGGTGCGCTCCAGAGGCAGGTGCGCTCCAGAGGCAGGTGTGCTCCAGATTCAGGTGAGTTCCAAAGGCAGGTGTGCTCCAGAGGCAGGTGTGCTCCAGAGGCAGGTGCGCTCCAGAGGCAGGTGTGCTCCAGATTCAGGTGAGTTCCAAAGGCAGGTGTGCTCCAGAGGCAGGTGCGCTCCAGAGGCAGGTGCGCTCCAGAGGCAGATGCGCTCCAGAGGCAGGAGTGCTCCAGAGGCAGGTGAGTTCCAGAGGGAGGTGAGTTCCAGAGGCAGGTGAGTTCCAGAGGCAGGTGAGTTCCAGAGGCAGGTGAGTTCCAGAGGCAGGTGTGCTCCAGAGGCAGGTTCGCTCCAGAGGCAGGTGAGTTCCAGAGGCAGGTGCGCTCCAGAGGCAGGTGAGTTCCAGAGGCAGGTGCGCTCCAGAGGCAGGTGAGTTCCAGAGGCAGGTGAGTTCCAGAGGCAGGTGTGTTCCAGAGGCTGTGGTGTTCCAGAGGTTGGTGAGTTCCAGTGGCTGGTATGTTCCAGAGCCTGATGTGTTGCAGAGGTCGGCGTGTTCCAGAGGTCGGTGTGTTCCAGAGGTCGGCGTGTTCCAGAGGTCGGTGTGTTCCAGAGGCCTGGTAATTGTGGGATGCTATAAATGTACATTAGAAAAAATAACATGCTTTTCACCAAGAATTAAGCACAGCAGTTTCTGTGATTGTTCATTTATCACAAGGAGCAATCTCAACTATAAACCCACTACTGATACTATAGATAATACATTAGTCCGGTAATAAGCTGAAGCAGATAGGTCATGAGTGGCTAGAGCCTCTACCAGCAACTATGGGCCTTAGGCAGGCTACACTCAGGACAATGACCCGTTATTTGAAGGGCTGATGCCGTACAGTGATAGTTCTTCACTCCCACATTCATTTACTATGGGCAATTTATATTTACTAGTTTATCTATACATGCATGGCTTTGGACAGTATGGTTAACACAGGGAGGACATGGAAGGTTTTGGCCGATGTGAGGATTGAACCCTCAATCTCCTTGCTCAGGGGCAGTGGTGCCAAACAAGGTGTGGTGTTTGGGTTTCGAAAGGTAAATTAAAGTAATGACTCAATAATTTGCAACTGAGATGGTTGTCGGTGGGTTTGTATCCTATTATCTGCTCCCATATTGTTAAGACTGCCAGAGTTTTCATTTGTCCACAGCCAACTGGACACAGACAACATTTCATTGCTTAATTCCTCTCTGTTATTTCGACTCGGCAGCTCCAGCCAGTGTCCCTTTGCCGTCTTCTTCAGCCACAATACCTATATTTTGTGCCTTTGTATAATGGCCATCTTCCCAGATTCGATCAATAGCACAACAAAATTACGACTGGGAGCTAACTCCTGGCTTTTGATTATCGGACTTTGCATAGACTTTTTTTTTTTTTTGTGGTGCAGCTTCAGTCTTTCCAGCAGCCAGGTGTAACATGGGATATGTGTTTGAATAGGAGCCCAAAGCTTCTGGCAAGTCCAATCAATAGTAAGGCCAGGGCGCTGGATGAATTGTCTCTTGCTCAAAAGAAATCCAGTTATTTCTTATTTCTAAGAATTTTTTTCCCCCCCTTTACCTTCGATCCCTATCCCCAAAACAGAAAACGTACGGGAAGAGAAGTTAACTTTTTTTTTTAAAGGACGGTGGGAGGTAGCAGTGATAAAAAAGGTCGGTTTGGATTGTAATGAGCTTTATAGAGCTATGCTAACGTGTGAGTGAACAGACCTCCCACCAAATATGAATACCAGAAAGATGCAAATTTATCCAAGAGTGAATTTATTATTCCGAATATGTTCAGAAACAAAAGCAGGGAGAGAAAAAAAAAAAAAAAAAAAAAACTAAAGTGAACTGCAACCCCCCGCTCCTCATTGTTGGTGAGAGGATGGAGGGAGAGAGAGAGAAAAAAAAATCCTAGGCCCCCGTTTTTCTTCTGTTTTTTTAAGCAATGGCATCCTGTGTTCTTGGATGTGTGGTCGCCATGGCAACTGTAACTTGGTGACCTCGTTATTTCTGCCTAATCCCGCGCTGAAATTATGGTTGCTCCACCCTTTTGCCTGGCTGCCCTGATAACATAATCATTGCAAATGAGGCAGGGGAGCGGAGCCCGAGAAGAAGAAGAAGAGGAGGAAGAGTACAAGTAGAAAAGCGCACAGTGAGATTTTATACATTTACTGTTGTGCATTTACTGTAGAGCCCAGGGAGGATTTCTAATGCTCAGGCTATATAGGAGTGGTGTGTAAGGCCAGTCACTCAGCCATAATTTTAAATTAACTATGGCCTTTTTTTTACCATTACGATTTGTTTAGTTACCAATAATTAGTGTTGGCTTGTGGGTACCAGAAGGGCTAGGAATCACAGGGTACCTCAGGATACAACAGGCTACACAATACATGGCTCACGATTTTGTTAATATCACGATATGGCAATATTCTGAGTATCAATGTACTGCACAAGATAACCTAAAATATATCACTGTATTTTTAAAGACAAAAAAAAATGTTTTTTTTCTTGTCTGTATTAATTGAGTTTGTGTGAATTATAAAGGGCTATATACATACATGGTATTTATTATGGTTACTTTACTTTACGCCACTGAAGCAGCACAACAGTTTCAGATTGGTAGCAGTACCAGAATTACCGGTATGGAAAGTATCAATACTTTGGTGTCGATTCACTCATTACTAGTTTATGAACTTAAATAAACAAAAAACCCTAAGTCCAAAGTTTCCAAAAGCAACAGGCACAGTATTTGTCAGACCAAGTGCTTAAAAGTGCAGTGCTGCCCTCTACAGTCCTGGCAGAATTCTTTACCACTTTTGAGCACATTTGACTGTGAAAGCCGTGCAGCACTGTTGCACCATTATTATGCACAATGTCACAGTGTATCAGCATTGGTATTGAAGCATTGATATCGGTATTGCATCACAAAATATCATGATATATCACAAAATCAATAGTTTGTCCCAGCCCTAGTTACCAGGTTCCACTGTGCAGCTTGCTTACTGGCATTTATTTAGCTCAATCACTGATAAGGCTATGTCCACATGTACTATACAGTACTGTAGGCGGATATTTTTGGAGTAACATTTTATTCTGCTTATGGGCTGCTTGTCCGCATGATTTGTTTCACCCTGCAAAACAGAATTTAGATTTTTCGAAACTCAGATTACTATTCATGTTTAGTATAGACATGTAAACAGAATGTCTGTGTTCCAAAGAGTGGTACCACAAGTTAAAAAGACAACAATAATAATAATAATAATAATAATAATAATAATAATAATTTATTATGTTATTATTTTCTTTCCCATTTTTTCTCTTTCTTTCTTTTTTATTGGATTGATAATTACAGTATTATGGCTATAATGGTATGTTGTGTATGTGTATAAAAAAAAAAAAAAACAATAGTACATTTTTACTGAAGGAATTAGCATTACCCACCAAGGATTGCCAATTATAAATGGCAAGATGATTTTGGAAAATGACAACCAATCGCCCTCATGTAAGTAATATCAGAGCCTGGTTAGAAAACATTAGCGAAAGTGTCAATGTTTAGCTGTTTTATTTAACGTAGCAATTACAGTCTATAAATAGCATTTAAGCTAAAGGCTGTGCAGTATAAATTTGCTAATTTTAGTGTTACGCTGGACAAGTAGTTACAGAAATATGGCGGACCACAATAGTTTAGCAGTGCATGCTCAGATTTAGTTTAACTGTAGCAACTATAGCTGACAACCAGAACTGGGCCATATTATGTACATCTGGAAAAATATATAACCAACAACAACCATTCCTTCCTGATGTATAAAAATGTCTAAATATTTGTTTTATTTTTCTCCCTGGTACAGAACACTAATGTACCAAGATGTGTGCACAACTTATTTGAGTATATCACTTGTGAAAGGGTCTATTGGTATTAACTTGGTTTTTGAAGTATGTGGTGACAGCACTACTCAGTTTATATGTAACTATGGACACTGATTACAATAGTGTAAGCTGTGATACTTGGTATTGCATTTTTGCTTAGAACTGCAAATTTCCTTACCTTGCAAATCATTAGTTGTTAAACTGATTGATTTAATATAAATTCCATATAGAACAGGCATGCAGATATTGCAGATATCCACACACAAGAAAAATGAAAATGTTTGTCACATGTCATGCCAATCATAGAGCAGGTGCACTGTGGTCCTAGTGCATCCAGTCCAGGCAATTGCTTTTGACTAATAGCCTCAAATCTGGAACAAACGAAGGATGGTTTTTGAGGCCATTTTAATTATTTTATAGTACAATATCTTAATGTTTGTAAGGAATCTCTCTCTCTCTTTTTACATTGTGGTGCATGGGGAAAATCTTTTCTTTATGAAATACCACAAGTGCATGAGTCCATGTGAGTAAAGTGGCGAGACCCAGGTTTAATTAAAGGGCTAAAACACCTGCCACAAGGTCACTTTTGTGCCAGTCCCAAGCCTGTCTAGGTAAACTGTGGTATCCTCTGAAATGACGAGATGAAAGAAGAGCTGTTGCAACTTGTACCACAGGTCAAATTAGCATCAGGACATGCATGGATACACATTAGTGTATCACATAAGAATACACCAATGTTATCTGTATGGTATATCCATTTTTGTTGAGTAATGCTGTTTGCTGACCCCTGCCCTTCTCAAGAGCTGAAAACGGCCAATCTCATGGCTCTAAGTAGACACATGAAACCAGGAAGTGCTCCTGCGTGTTTCTAAAGCCCATACACCGTCACCAGACTTATTCTGACCATTTTAGCGCTTAAATTGCCATTGCTGCAGCAGTAAGTTCATTTATCTATCTGTTAGCTCCATGTTGTCAATAGTCATGCTAAACAGCCATTTTATGCTCTGTCCAGTCTCCATTGTTGCCAGCAGGGGGCATCAGGCACCTAAGTGTTTCCTGCAAATTCCAACAGCTCACCAAAAAGAGACGTTTTCCATACATATACATTATTTTAAGATAGAAAATGTGAAATACTAATGCAAAGGTGTCCAAAAAAAAAGAAAAACTAGAAAACTAGAAAAAGCACAATATGGGACCTTTAATGATACGTTGGTCTGATGACAATATCTTTACATGTGTCCACTCAACCTAAATCAGCTTTTCTGCACAGTCAGTTTGACAATACAACCTTTAATGTAAAATTTAAACAGTAGTGTTTAGTCCACATGCTTCATCTAGAGTCAACACTGGCTGTTATTTAGGAGTAATGTATCTATATCTATTATATCACATGGGACAAATTACTTATCAAACGGACTTTGAGACACGTCTGCAGTATTCCTACCTAATTTTACACTGTGGCATTTACCCTGCATTCCTCAGTGTTTTTCAGCATTTTGGATGATGGGACAGAGTAATTAAAATAAGTACTTAGCCGTAATGACCATCGAACGCTTGATAAACTCTATTGATTTCGGATCCGTCACAACTTTATACAGTCTATACCAGTAAACAACGTGTCTCCCAAAATGTCCTATTATAACTACTTCTATAGACACCACGTTTGTGCATAAACATCTAAATTATTGATTTCACTGTTTGATTAGATTTACTTATTGGATGGGCCAGGAGGGGAAGCAGAAAATTTGATGGATTTTTTCAAATAAACATGCAAACTAATAAGAATTCCTCAGTCATGCCTATTCAATAATTCCGCAAATTTACATATGATTATTGGCATATCTCATTACCCCGGACCAGGACACACTCGTATATTCCAAAACTGTATTCGTTAGGTATGCACGCATAAATTAACATGAATAATAAAGCAAGAGTGTGTTTTGTAAGTCTTTCATTTTGGAGCAATACAGAACGTGTCCTTGTGTGGCCAGGCATGTCCTCAGCAAGTGGACATGGAATAAAATTAGCTAAAAATAAATAGTTTTTCAGGTCATATTTGAGCTTGATAATGTTTTGGAAGCGAATTCATTCTAAAGGTCGGTGCATGGCTAAAAACACATAAGAAGAGCCAGACATACTTGGATGTAATGATCAGAACCATTCAGATTCAAGCTTTCTGTGTGAAATAGGTTTCACCAGCAATTTTATCTTTCAAATTCGTGCAATTTTCTACAATCATAGAGGTTCTAAATCATACACCATAGATGACTCACTGCTGTCGAACAGTGCAGTTATGACTACCTTATGCAATTATATTTTAATGTTGGGTTGTACAACAAAAGTGATATTCACATTATAATTTTGCAAAATACCTCAGTAATTTTCTACATACAGTATCTTGTCTGGAATAGTGACATCTCTGGGTGAAAGTACCATAGTCTACCTCTGAAGCAGAAATGCAGACTTCCCTCTCCCAAGACTCTTCCCCCAGCTCTTCCAGGGCAATATCAAGGTGTTCCCAGAGAGTCAGTCTTCCTCCTGCTTGTCCGAGGTCTTCCCCAGTTTCTTCTACCAGTTGGCCCAGGGAGGAACAAATGCCTGTGCAACCTCTCCTGGCTTCTTTTGATGTGGAGGAGCAGCGGCTCTACACCGAGCTCCTCAAGGGTGACACAGCTCCTCATCTCTAAGGAGGCACGCAGTCACATAAGAAAGACACTCTTAACACACTCCTCTTAAAATAAACTGTTTCAGAGCCTGTGTGGTGGTTAAATGAGCTGTTGAGGGGTGAATAAAGCATCCAGGATCCTCCCATGGTGTCTCTGGGCCAAAAACAACACTTGCAAGTATGAGTGTTACTGACCCGGTGTCACGGAAGTCTCGAGTCTCGCGAGAAAGTAGAGCAACAAGCTAGCAATGGCTTTATTTCTTGATTTTTGTCATGGAAAAGTGGCCAAATGGCAGGAAAAAAGTGTATGGATACGAGGACGAAAAAACAAAAATAAAGCTGAGTAAGGGATCATGTGGATTTGGGAGAATTTACAATAGTGTATTACTCTGAAATATAAGGGGAGCTCTATAGAAGAAAATGAGGCAAAAACAGCAAAGAAATGACCAAAGTTCCTGAGTTTTACTTTAAGGCATGTGAACAGCGATGGTGGCCCTATGCTGTTGTCTATAAACAAATAGAGGAAATAGGCTCTAATGGTGGTTTTATTCAATTTCTTCCATTTTTCTCATTAGGGGCCATAGGTGACTGAAGGATATCCCAGCAACTATGGGTCTTAGGCAGTGTACACCTGGGACAGAGGCCACTTAGTCACAAGGTTGACACAGAAATATACATACACAGACAACCATTCAACTCTTACATTTATTTCAGTAGGGGCAATTTAGAGTCACTAATTCATCTAACAAAAGAATGACTTTTGGAGTATGCCGGAATACTTGGAGTACTGACTCGAGAACCCATAGTAACACAAGGAGAACATGCAGTAAAGAGCACCCAGAGAGATTATGTGATGACTGGCCCAAGGATGCATCTAAACTTCAAGAAAGAATATGCTGAAATTTGAGCTTGCTTCTCTTAAACCATTACTCAGTTTCTGGGCAGCTGGAAGAACAGTAGCAGGAAGTATTTGCTATGAGTCAGAGAAAATGGTCAGTCGGCAAACACAGACTTCTGCAGTCCCCTTTTTAAACCTAGGCTTAGGGTTTGTCAGTGCGAAATGTTCATCCTTACTGATTTGAAGCCTAATTATAAATGTAAGGCATCTATGCAGTGATTTTTTTTCTTCAAAACCTGCCTCAGTCTGAGCTGGTGGTCCTTTTCTGTAACAAAGGCAGTAAAAGTCGTGCGGCGCCATGTCAGCCCAACCTAAAGCTGCAGTGTTTAAATGAGGCGCTCGCACAACATGCCGCTCCATGTTCTCCACACCGTGATGCCATTGTTGTGTTCGGAGCCTACAACACTGGCTGCTTTGTCGGACCACAATGCATTGCAGGGGCTTGCATCAGCCCACAGACTTAGACGGGGTTACACTGACCATTCAGGACAGCAGGAGGCATATATTCAACTATAGCACATACAGGTATTTGTATTGAAATGTGGTGGAAGTCTCATGGTGTGACTATGAAAAAAAATGAAAATAATCTTTCTTTAATGAAAAAAAGGGATGCAGATATTTGTATTGTGCAAATACTGCTAGTAATTTTAGTTTTACAGTACAAGTAAAAAAAAAGAAATCTCTGCATGCAGTTTGTATGTTTATGTTTTAGAAATCTCTTTGAATGTTATGTTTTCATTTGATGTTTAGTCTATTCTGGTGTGTATGTATAATTATGGGATTTAAAAGGGGATTCATATGGCCTTTTCTCAGCACTGCAATTACTTACCTGACACCCCACGTTTCATCAAACAAAAGCCTGTGCTTCTCCTCCAGCAGTGCTCCGTTTGTACGTTTGTCTGGATAGTTCATAGTCTGGCCTGCCAGACAAACTCCTTTCCTATTCTATACAAAGAAGTTAGTTTGGTACTTCTTTGGTAACATTTCGTTTCTGTGGCAGAACAATGACAAGTGGAGTAACCAATCAGGAAAACGAAGGGTAGGATGTAAGCAGTGCACCGCTGACCCAAATAAACTTAGATTCATGTCAGTTTTTTTTTTTTTTTTTTTATAAAACACCAGAGTATGGTATATTATGAGCAGCTCTGTACTTATTTCTGAACGGGGACAGCAGCTGAAGCCAGTTGTACAAAGACTTGCGGAGAAAGTCGGGTTTTTTCAATGTGATTGTTCCGCTGTACGTCAACAAGACATTACTGTTGTTAAAATGGCAACAGGACAAGAGTACCTGAAGAGAACTCACAGTAACGCAGAGAGGACATGCAGACTCCACTCAAAGACATTGTGGACAGCCAGGGCGGGGATCGAACCCATGATCTTCTTGCTGAGAGGCATGATTTCAGTTCACACTCCAACCACACACCCCATCTATATTAAAATAAATTAAAAACTGTTATTTCACACATTAATAACTCTAATAAACAGATTTTTTGTTAGCATTGAGAAGGATGAATCCTGGACCACAAACAGCTATTCCACTTGCTGAGGTTATAACACTTGCAAAATAATATGTAAATTAATATGCATATAAGTCCAATATGTGATATATTTCTATTTAATTTTATATTCTCCATATGCATGACATAGACCCATTTGAGTAACGTGCATACAAGCCTATGTCCCTCTCACGTCAGATCACACATATGGAAAACAACTCCTTATTTATAATGTAAAGAAAAACCCCATATGGACCGAGATGTTTCTGTTCCCATCGTCCAACACCCACCACCACCACTACCACCTTCCTACCAACCACCAGCGACCCCCACTCTCCACCTCTCCCACTCCCCAAGTTTTTTACTGAACCTAGCCTCGCGATGGAAATAAGAAGCAGATGTGTCGGAGGCTGGAGGTAGTATTGAGGTGGTGGCGGTGGTGGGGGGGCAGTTAGAAAATCCAACACCAAAAAACCCCTGTCCAACCAAGAAACAATGGGACAGATGTGGACAGATGTGCGTACAGTATAGAGCCGTAATCCGGGCCGCTCCCAAGAGGCTTAGCCTGGGCGCTTGTATGGAAAAACTCTCCACTTGGTCACATGATTTCTCCGCCGTGTAGTGTACAACTACCCCCCACCGCCCACCCACACCCCACCCTCGCCTACACTTGTATGGGCCAGCAACCCCCCCTCCCACCACCTCCACTGCCTCCTCTGACCTGGATTTGACTAGATGCAAGATCCGCCCACATCTACTCGTGCAGGCCTGCTGGCTGAAGCTATGGGGGTAGAACTTTTACAGATATGCGCTTAGATAATGGTTAAACGAATTGTGCATTGTTATAAGTGTAATTAGCAGATAATTATTAAATATGGTGTGTTTATATGGAGTGCTATGGGTCACTTGGTTGACTCATTATAAGCAGTTGTAAGCATCAATATCAGTGAATTGGTGATTGGTATGTTAGAAGTTATCTATATATCAGGAATATTGACCTTACCCCTTTAAACTTTATTTATGTACATATGAATGTATGTATATTGTGTCCAATGTCAGTTATTCAACATGTAAGCGGTTGTGTAAAATACTGCATTAGAATTATTCATACAAAACTTCCTACCTTTATTTTTTTTTTTTTTTAATGAATATGTAAGCAGTTTGTGGTTATATTATTTGCCCTAAAATCTTTGCATAGGATTATAAAGACAAACACAAATTTACGCTTCCATGACATATTCAGATAAGTTGTGGACCCATTTTGGTTACAAGAATAGCATGTTTTCAGCGGCGTTGGTTCGTCTGTTTGTTAGCAACATAACTCAAAAAGTTATGGATGGATTTGGATGAAATTTTCAGGAAATGTCAGAAATGGAATAAGGAAGAAGTGATTTAGGGTTGATCCGGATCACCGTCTGGATCCAGGATTTTTTTAAAGGATTTTTTTAGTATTGGCAGATGTGGCTAATTTTGTCATTAGAGCTTCTAACTAAACAAATAATGCCCAGAATCATTGGCAAATAATTAGAAGATGACACCATAGATGTTATAATCTGACATGGTTTGACCCAGATCATGTTGATATTCTGGTTCTGGTGATCCAGAAGCTTCTAAATATAGGGGGTACATATGAAATTGGATATTGCACAGCAACAAATGTAGCTACACACTTGCAAATAACACCAAATGAAAGGTGAGGTTTTTCTCTTTCAGTAGTATGTTCACGGATTTCATGTATCTTTAATACTTATTGAGCTAGATGCGGGCCTTTAGGGTTTTTTCACCGGTGAGTGACCATATGGCTTGACAGAGGTCTGCGCTCTCTGAGTGCTTCTAGTTTCCCATATATCATTGAGAGCATATTAAAAACGTTAAATTAAATGTTTGTAGATGGCAAAATCAAATGGTTGTGTTTTAAATATTTAAAATGGATCCATCCATTAAAATGGATTTTGAACTAATTGCACCACAATCTGGTCAGTTTCACTTACTAAAGTGAACTTTTGGATGAAGGATGTGCGGTGATTGATGGATTAAATCTAAGCAAACTTTGACAAACTATAGTGTAACTACTTGTTAGAAGCATATATAAGTTAGCCTTTAGCTAGCAACTCTTATTTGTCATGTTTATGGCACCATTCTTCCATGCAAACTAGAAGCACCCAGAGAGCACAGAACCATCAGGCATTGCCTCTGTCTTGGTAACAATTAGTGCCCAGACTCAAACCAGAGATTTTGTAGTTCAAAGGTAAATCCATTGAGTGGCAAAGCTTATGGAAATATCTCACAATGTTAATAAAAATGTAAATAAAAAAAATTACCTTGATTAAGTAATTCAAGTGTCCACATAAATTCAAACTCTGGCCAATACTAAATAGAAAAGGCTTTTTTAAACATACTCCATGGCCCAATTAAATAAATAAATAAATAAATGTGATTATTATTCCTGTGAAAGATTGCTGGTGGCTGGAAGCTTTGGTCAGTTAATCACAGGGCTAATGTGAGACAACCATTCACTCTCACATGCATTCACTATGATTCACTCAGTCACCTATGGGAGGAAACCAAGTGTTTGGAGCTGCAGACTCTACACAAAGAGATCTAACCTATGTGGACACTTCAGTTACTTCTTAATGTCTATAAACAGACTGGTGACAAGTGACAACAGGCTGCTACATCAGAGGGGGTGCTATCAGAGCCACACTAATAGTCTGCTTATGGGGCTGCAGCAGAAAGGATGGAGGAGTGAGGGACCCCCCTACATATGACCTGTCTAATCACATCTGTCACTTCTCTATCAAGACCACCGGACAGCTTCACTTCCTACTTGTGTTGCACCAGATAATCAAGCAGGTGGAGCATTAGTGCTGTGTGTCACATTCAATGGAAGTAGTTTAGAATGACAGCACTATGTAGTAAGAACCTGAGATGTGTTGAGAGGCACCACAAACAGGAAGAGAAAGTAATAGAATATCAATTCTTTCTATAGAGCTTTGACCCAAGAGTTAACTTTTGCCCTAATTATGTATTATTTTTTCCTCACAGTTAACTTGTTATGCATTCATTCATGTAAACCTTATTATGTTATTTTTGGCCCACTTCCTCCAGCTCTACCAGAGGGACCCTAAGGTGTTCTTAGGCCAGCCGAGAGACATAGTCCCTCCAGCTTGTTCTAGGTCTTCCCCGGGGTCTCCACCCATTGACATTTAACACCATAATGTTTGATTTTTTTGTAGAAATGCTTAAAGTCTCTTATACATTTACAGTATATAGCGAAGACAGTGCGTAATGAAGTTTGACTATACAGTGGTTCTCAAACTTGCGTACCTGATATATATTTCTTGTAACCCCAACTATCTCTTCAGCATTTTTGATTGGGGGAAAAGTTTTTAAAGAAAGTGAAATAAAGCACTCCAAATTGCTTAATTTTGGCATAAAAAGCTCAAAACTGCAATACAAAGATTTTGCTGATTTCTCTGGCATAGAACCTCGTATAATATTCCAAATGCATTTTGTTGCTCTCTCCAAGCTTCACTCGCACAACACAAGTTTGACTGAGAGTCCCTTATTGTTTTTCCTCAGTCTATAGGCCTACCATAGAAAGACATATAGTGCATAGAAGAGACTAGAACATGGCACTGTGTTCCCGCACATGAACTTACGATAGGCCCAAAGTTACTGGGTTAGGCTTCAGAACCCGCGACCCCTAACGGGCATAAGCGGAAGAAGATGAATGAATGAATGACTCATTTTGGCCTCCTTATAACACAAATTAAAGTTGTTATGACAAGAAAATTAAGTCGTTATCTCCGGAAAACATGGTATAACAACAAAATTAAGTCATTATCTTGGGAAAACAAATCTTGTTTACTCGTTATAACAAGAAATGTAAGTATTATCTTGGGAATAATGACAATTACTTGTTATAACGACATAACGGGAGGAAAAATGTTATCTATGGCTGTTTACAGCTTCCGTAACAACACCAGATGTCACAGTGACCTTTTTATGTGTTACAGTAGATGTTTCTGAGGATATCAAGAAGCCTGGTTTTGATCAAAACAGGGTATTTTTACACTTTTTATATGTTTTAGTTTGTAATTGGGTCAAATTTGACCACAACACAGCAAACTGTAAGTGTGACACTACTGACTAGGGATTTAATGATTTGCAAATCTCACAATACAATATTTTTGGCGATATTGAGGGTCACAGTATTGTAGAAATACAATACCAAAACGTATTCTCTAAAAATTGCCCTGACTAGGCTTTAGTGTATTAGTTATTGTGATATTTTATAAGATTAAGACTAAATATGTGTTAGTTTTGTCATGTTTGCTGCACTGAAACAGAACAAAAGATCATGGTCTATGTAGTGCTCTCTGCTTTTTTACCATTCCACTGAAACAAAACAATACATTTTATCCTCAGGAGCTTATCATTCAATATTGTAAAAGTCCACGACAATATTGTGATATTGCCTTTATTGTTACATCCCGACATTTACTGTTATATTTCAATCATATAATCAATATTTCTAATCAGTTTATCACGTTGAAATATTAAAAAATGGCATTCAAATGAAACTTTTTTTATACCCATGCGTCTATTGTTCTGATGGAGCCCCACAATTGCGTCCACCTTTCTAAACACCATGAATCCTTTGACAATTTATCCCTGTCTCTCTTTGCCTCGCCCTTCTCTATTTATGATTTTCTTTTGAGCAATTTTTCTGCATAACTAAATGTAGACAGCACTGAATTAGCCACTGCCATTAATTCCGTGTTAATAAGTGGTTCAGACCAATCAACAATGGCTCAAAAATAAAGCCTGGATGACTGTAAGGTTTTGTTTTTCTCCCCTAGATGATTATTATTAACATATATTGTCAGGGTTATATACAATGCAGAAATATTAAAGGGGCTACTATATTATGCTTTTTTGAAATCTTTTTAACGCAATCTTGGCCACCTCTAGAAAAGCATTGCACATTTTACAACCTTTAAGAACAATATGTAACTAAAATAAATGTTTTCAAGAAATACTTTACTGGTATTATGCGGAAAAGGTGAAGAGCTCAGCAGAGGGCACTAGAGTGCTGCTTTGTTTGTGCTACTTTGAACAAAAAGCAGTGAAAAAAGCAGTTTACTTCCTTAAAACCTTTTGTATGGTGCCACTTTACTAGAAAATTAAAAACAGCTGTGAGGAATCAGAGCTGTACACTGTTTTTTGGATAAACAAATGAGAGCAGACTGGATGTAGAGGGCTTGTTGATTGGTTAGCACTTCCTGGAGTAGGAGGGAGTATGTAAGGGGGCGGGGGTAAGTATAAACAAGCTGTTTGGAGCTCACAGAAAGGCAGTGCCAGAGAGACTAAACAAAAAGATATGTTTTGATGAGGGAACAACATTATAGCGTAGTAGAAACAAAAAAAATAGTTGATTTTGGCATAATATAGCTCCTAAAATGTGTTTCTTTTTTCTGTGCTCAGTTTCTCAGCTCTGGCAAGCTGTTGGAAAAGGAAGTAACAGAACTTCAGCACACATTTTTGATTATTTCTAACTGTAAACTGCAGCTATTACTGTTAAATTGAAAATATAAAAAAGTATTTGATATTTTTATCCCTAATGCTGAAATTATGATTAAATTCTTTGTGTTTGTTTTGTTGTTGTTGTTCTTTTTGTATAAACATCCATATAGGGTTGGCTTTTGACTTGCTCATATTAATACCTTTTACTTATTTTGGCATTACTGTTCAAGTTTGTATCTAGTCAACAAAACAGTCCTTTAGATTTTGATATTTCCCCACGTCTGAAGAACACTCTTGCTGCAGCATCATGAATATGTAAGAGCGGCACAGCAGGCTTTAATGATGCTGCCACTGATACAATACTCAGTAACATGACAGTTACACGGCTACATTCAAACATGACATCTCTCCTACACATTTGGGACATATTCTCAGTTTGCATGCACCACTTTTTTTTCTAAATCCCTGCAACATTATAGCTTTAAAACATAGCCACTGTTACACAGTGTCACAGAACAGATAGTAAACGATGTCCAAAATACTTGTGCTGCCCATATTTCGAAGCAGAAATGTATAAGAACTAGATGTGTGACAGAAAATGTGTGCAAAATGAGCCGGCGCTGTCAAGTTGTTACTGACTGCTATAGTGACGAGCTCAGAAAACACTCAACTCAATTACAATTCAGTGTTATTTTGCCACAACTTGCACCTATTACATTTGCTTATGCTTTTGGATCACTACTATTAATTTTAGATCAAGAATATCTGGAGCAGAGGCATCATTTATTCATTGGCATGGATTTTTTTCAAGCACCTCTCTCACAGTGGATCTGTCTCTTGTCTTCATATAAAAAGACAATACTCTTTCCGATTTGTAAAAAAAAAAAAGAAAAAAAAATCTCTGTCCATGTTGACCCTGCTGTGTAAGTCTGGAGGGCTATTTAATTAAATCACAAACTTATCACTCAACATTTAATTACACTGTCAGTGGTGAAATTCGGTTATGACTTAGTGCCATCTAGAGGCCAAGATAATTATAAGCAGAAAGGGGGACTGTAAAAGAGATTGTGAGGCTTCAAATTATTATGAAGATTTGATGACATTTTTATTGTATATATTGTGATTTATTTATTTTAGTTTTACAGTACAAGCCCATATACTCTGTATTTACAGAATAAAGCTTTTTTGTTTTGTTCTTGCTTTGGATTTATATGTGTAAAAATAAGCTTATTTGGTTTAATTTATGATACATCTTCTAATTTTATTTTATTTTATTTTATTCGGTGTAGGCTATGCCAAATTGTAAAATAAAATACTCTTTTTGGCCTCTTCATATTCCTATTTTGATTAAGAATAATATATTGACCCCTATATGCTATGCTAAAATACAACATAAAAGTTTATTTGTTAAATATTGCATAAGAAAGACTGAAAAATATTGTTAAAATACAGGCTGTAGCATTACCTGTATTTTAGTATTGATGTAAAATATGTTACTGGTTGGCCTATTTACACTACATTACTGTATTTTCTTTTCATGCATTGCCCCAAAACCATTTACCTTTAACACTATTTATTTATTGTCAGTAATATTTCTCACAATGCATTGCTATGTACAATTTATTTGTATTTATTTTATAGATATTTGTAGGCCTTTTTCAGCTTAATGGATAGTGCAGTCGAGAAGCGACAGCAAGTGTTGAAGTCCAGACTCGAACCCACGATGCCGAGGCAGGCTGTATACAGTTGCCATGTTTATGCACCGTAGCTCCATCGACTTAGCAAAATTATGTTTACTATAAAAGCAACTATTATAGCTGTTTTCTTATGACATTTTGTTAACGGTGTCTGGTAGTTTTGTGAAAAAGTGGCTTCTGGTCACTCAATGTCCCATTAAACTGAGCAGTGTTTACAACTGAACACAATAGTTTGATCAGAGCATCAGAGTTGTATTTTTGATGAAACAACTGACTTCACAGTATTCCCAGAGAGACATCATTGTCAGTAATGTGGTTGCCCTTTTCCTCCTACTTTGCAACAAGATCTTATTTCCTTTCCAGGGTCGTCACAGCAAATTATCTACCCTTCCCAGCCCTTTCCATTTATCCATGCTTGGTAGCAGCACAAAGAGAGCACTGGCTTGGGACCCCCTGTGGCTGGGTTACTTACTTAAGTATAATAATACCAAAAATCACTGAAAAATATAAACTAAAATGGCCACTTCTCCTCTGAGATCAAACCCTAATGCGCCACTGCTTTGGAATTCCAGTACCGTCTCAAACAGTATAAGCCCACATGAGAGCGTCCTCTTTGCTCCTGTCTCTGAACCGCTCCTGTCTGATCCTCACTTGTTGTTTTAGATCCCAGCTTACAAAAACAGAGCGGCCTATGTGAACAAGTCGTCAGGAAGTCAGGAGGCAGTCCCTGGGTTTTGGGTGACTTACTCTCACGCAACACATGTGGTGGCAGAGGGGTCAGGTTACCCCGCGCAGCCCACAGCTAACTGCTACCAGCTGCGATCACCTTGTATGTTCACTGCCGCTCGGGATTTCAATGGCTTCCACATGGCAGCAACTTACTCCCCCCTCCCTCCCCAAAATATACCAGACATAACCTCCACCACAACCTCCATTAAGTACACTGAGGACATTCTATAGTCATGTAGTCATTCATTTGCTGCAAGAACACTTTTCCTGATAATAACTTCAACAGCCATAAGATAATTTTAACATTATTAATAATTGTCTACTAATTGTTTGGAATTTAAAAGGTCCCCTATTTATGCAAAATCAACTTTTTTGAGATTTTAAAAATGTTTAATGTCTGCAATTCAAAAGAATATCTCGAGTAGTATTTTGTTCCATTCTCGAGTAATCCCTAGAGCTTTAGAAATGCTCATACACTGTCACCGGAACTAAACGAACGCCAACTAAACCAAGCAGTCAACTCATTTATCTGTTAGTGTCAAGTTGCTAAAAAAAACATTTTTTGGCCTGCCCAGTCCCCACCGTTGCCAGCAGGCGGTGTCAGTCACCTAATGCAAGCATTCTCTGCAAAGTCAAAATAACACCTCCCCAAAAGAAGACGTTTTCCATTCATTAAAAAACGTGAAAAACTAATGCAAAGGTGTCCAGAACTATTTTAAAAAAACATAATGTAGGACCTTTAAGCTAAATTAGTTTTGTATACTGCTATAAAATGCATTCGCTATAAGCCAGAGGAGTTGTACAGGGCTTCATGCATGGACCAATATTTTTTTTGTATACATGATTAATAGAACACATGACATCAACTTAAACTGATACATACAGTGCTGACCTTCAGCTTTCCCTTGCCATAGAGTTGGACTGAATTTGACCAGTTTACTGTCATCAGCTGTGGAGTACCACAGGGCTTTATCCTTGGATCCTTTTTACTTCATACATGCTTTCATGAGTAATACAGTATCAACAGAAAAATATGGCATAGACTTCTATTGGTACACACAGATGATGTTCAGATGTCCTCCACAATTGAGCAAAATAAATTTGATCTATTGCAAGCAATTTTTTTAACATTACACCCTTTCACATTTCACAAATAATTAATAACTAAATAACTAAACTAAAGTGTGCATGCAGATACCTCTGTTTAGTAGTCAGAACTGACTTTCAGTGCCATGTTTTTGCAGATGGTTTATTAAGTGACTTTGAGTAATTTAATGTATTATACACTTAGTACTTGAGTTTATAGCAATATTTATGGAAATTTGCTCAGATAGCGGGCACATTTTGAATAAATCATTATTCTTAGTCCAAATTTATACCAAGCAAAATTTTTCTGTGAAGGGGTTACGGACCCATTGCAATACACAGTGATTAGTGGCATTTTTCTGTCTCACAAAAGATGCTGTTCCAACATAAATCAAGCCTTATTGTGTAATTGCTGTTTTGAAAGACCATAGTAGTATGCAAACCATAAAATTATAAAACTACATTGTGTTGTTTTTGTAATGCAACTTGTATACATCCCAGTCCACCCACACATTCACAGCTCAAATGCACAGTACATTCTATATGCACCACCAATATACCTCTCTATATGTTCACATTCAAGACAAAACAACACACTGGCCCACGTGCACTCTCTCACACGTGCACGTACCAAACGGAGGGAACTGTGGGGGATGGGCAACCGGGAGCTTTAATCAGGAAATTCACCTCCAGCGGATTCATGTAAGCAGCACTGGACGCTGCTCCTCCGCACACCGCGCCATGAATCACCCAGACAGCTCGCAGTTGAAAGCTTCACCCGACTGTCAATAAAGCTAATGCTATCACAGCTCCTCCCTCAGCTATGTAATCTATTATATACCTCCATATGCAGCGGATGGATAAAAAGCGCTAACAGCTACTCTGATAAAAAAAAAAAAAAAAAACACATCCATTGTACAGAATAAACAGTGGCTTTGCAGCGAAGTGTCGACACATAGTTTTCTCTGTAGAGGGTGGTTTAATATGGGTGATAAGAAAATGGTAGAAGTGTTGAGGTGAGGAGATATGTGTGAGAGGTCATGAGGCAGTTTGACCTTAGATTTTACAGAGAACAATAGTGGTTGCAAAATACTCAATGTCTGGGAATTTGTTGCTGGTTATTATGCAATACAACATTAGCTTGCTTTTATATCTATCTGTGGCTTGCACTTAGTCAACCAAGGTTGTTTTAAATGCACTTTAGAAATAGCTTGACTTGACTCATAAAGGCTATTTGTAATTGTATTTATAGGTAATGTATTGAAAACACTTGCTAATAATAAAACTTGGATAGCCCTTGCAATAAATTACATCGTTAACTGTGCCCACTTGTTTTTGCACTTAGCAAAACAATTATTCGAAGCTAATTTCAACAAAGCAAGGTTTTAGGTAGTTTTAAGTCTAACTGAATATACTGTACAAAGTGTACAGTCTTGGCACAATTTAGTAGTAACATTGATAATTACTTTTCTACACCTCATGCCACCCTCCCACCTTCTACAACCTGGGTAACCTATGGTAGCCTTGCAGGAACATGTCAATGGCCAAAATATATGGAAATATGTCAAATGATGTGTAATAAAATTTAGAAACAAGAAAAAATTGATTGTAGGATAATATATTCAACAAAGTGAGTGTGCCACTCTTTTTATAGTGCTGCTCAGTTTGTTTACTTTAAGCAAACACAGGAGGTCATGAAAAAATATCTCCTTCTTGATCTATGAAACTTTCAGGCTTTTAGATATTGCACCAAATGTTTTCATTGCTTTAGGTCTATTCTTGTTACTGTGTAATTTTCAAACTACATTTTTACTGACTTTGAGTCAAACAAAACTGCTTTGTTGTGGATTTATGTTGTGGATTATACATGACAGCTTGTCATTCTTAAGGTTACCAATATGGACCAAAATTGACTGTTACCTTATAGGTTGCATTCATGTTCTAGTCAAAATCTCAGATGGAGGACAAGGCCCAGTATTACTGTATAGACACTATTTTCAAAAGAAATATCCAGATTAACAGAAAATCAACAAATGTTGAACCTGATCATTTTTTGATAGCGATTGGGTTCACAACCTCACTATATAAAAGGGCTCATATTGTGCTTTTTTCAGGCTTTTTGATATAAATTGCAAATTGCCTTTGCATTAGTATTTCACACTTTATAACTTAAAATAATGTATATGTATGGAAAATGTCTTCTTTTGATAAAATATCTAATTAGCATAGCTATTAGCATCATGATGGTAACAGCTAGATAAATGAGCTTACTGTTATGTAGTGACGGCAATTTAAGGGCTAAAATTATCATAATGAGTCTGGTGATGGTGTATGGGCTTTAGAAACGTGTAGGAGCACTTCCAGGTTTCCTGTGCCTTTGTAGAGCAGTAAGACCAAGCATTTTCAGCTCTTGAGATGAGAACAGCTTTAGCATACTGGATTACTCAAATATGTGTGAATAAAACAAAATCGTACTCCAGCTATGTTTTTGAGGTGTAGACATTATAACATTGTTAAAAGCTCAAAGAAGTCGATTTAGCAGAATGAGGGGAGGGATATTGTAGCTTAATGCTCTGTCTAATGAACACAATAAAGCCTGTCTGATAGAATAATATCATTCCCTTTGACACTATAGCCGTTTCATGTCAATAGGCCTACTGGGAATTGCATGGATATTCACCATAAACCATATGTATTTTGAATCTGCAGCAGCAAATTTTACCATACTATTCTAGCCTGCCCTCCATCTCAGTCTTACAGTTTAAGCCTGTAAAATGCTGAGAAATCATGTGAATGCAACTTACTGTGCAATAAGCTTCAGACATATTATTAATATTTTATATGATGTACAAGATTCCCCTTCCCATTATATTACATGGGGCTTGTGACCTTGTTTGACTTTTCCCCTTGTTTACCATTATTGGATGCAACATCCTCAAATTAAATCACTTGTTCCCGCTTCACCTATGGCCGTCAGTCTGGGGATCAGATGTAGAAAAACATACTTCTGCGCCGCTAAATTCTCTTTAGCATGTCGCTGCACCTGTGACATCCCAAATCATTTGCTCCTCATAGGTTTACACTAAACAAAAGCATCTGTGGCACTAAGGGTTGACAACTTATCTGCCCAGGCCTGAACAGGAACAACATCCTCCGCCTCAGCGGTAATCTTTGATCAGCTTTTGTGTGATAAACATTGACTCGATCCCCCGTGGGCAATCACTCTACCGCGCCGGCATCATGGGAGGTAATGTATGCATGTCGAATTGGCCACGGGGACCTCCATACTCCTGCGCATAAACACAACAAGCATACACAGAACAGTGAGATGAATTGCCACGCCACATAGAATAAATACATATCAGCTACATTGAGCCCGGGACGCTTTACTCTTTCCTATTAATCCAAGGCATGGTGATTTATTGCAGTGTGCTTGTCAACAGCCATATAGTCCCTTGGAACCGTGGCCCGGCCAGGAGAAATAGCAGAGTTTAAGACTAAGGCCCAAAGACTATTTATGTGCAACAGAATATATGGCTCGCTTGGCTTGAAAAACAACATCACAGAGCTAAGAGGAATTGGTTTGCAAAAAAAAGAAAAAATCTATTCATCATAATCCAAGTTTTAAATGAATGTCTTACCGGATGTGGAGAATCGCATTTGCCAAGGTGAGAGGTTGGGTTTACTCAGTAATCAGATTGAAGGAGAAGTGTGAACTGGCTAAAGTTTGTGGAAGTTAGTGTATACAGTGTTTGCATGGCAAGGCATATTCAGATCCAAGTGTGAACTCAGCCATTTGATTAATACAGGCATACAAAGAGGATTGAAAAAAGATGGTGATGCAAGAGCTCCATCTAGTGGATGCAAAGCTGGTTTGAGAACAAAGCTAAGAGTAAATTTAAGGTCAGTTACCTGTGCCTTGTCTAATATTTTAACCCAAATTTAACTTAAATGACATTCTGTTTTACTTAATATTTCAAGGATTCAAGGATTCTTTATTGTCATTCCATCATGTAGCCATGAAGAAAGAAATATTGTACTCAGGTCTCGGTAAAACAAAAAAATAAAAAATAAAAAAATATTTAAAAAAGGCATTCCATCCAAATAGTTAATGTTAAATATCAAAAATGTCTAGAAATATCACTATCCCTCCCACCCACATTGGCTAAAATACAAAAAAGTTCAGATTATATTTACAATTTTGAATTAGACATTTGAATTAATTTTTTCAAGTCTAGACAGCTGAGTTTTATTCATACAGGCATCGCGGGTGAAGTGTCTTGCCAAAGAACACAACAGCAATTTTACAAGTCCTTTACAAATTGGCTGTTTAACTATTTACACTATCAAACTCCAGTGCCTCTTCTGCTCAAGTTCAAGTGTTGGAAGGAAACCATTAAACAGACCTTGAGGCGAAAATAGTTTTGCCAACATCTTTTTCCAGGGTCAGGAATAAACTCAATCCTAGAAACAGACAGTTATTTTTTATTAATTTTCTTGTAAATTCGACACAGTTACAATACATAAAACCGACAAAAGAAACAGTGGACGCAAGGACACTTGGACTTGATGGGGACGAACATAGACTAAGGCCACTCCACTTTTGTGTATTGTCCGTTTGAGAGAAGACAGCGGCGTTTTAAACGTAAGGTTGTGCGGTTACTGAGGACCTTTGAAATCTAAACAGCACAATGGAAGATCTATGTCACGGGAAAAAGATAGATTTATGTCATCTAGCTTGGTCAGTCATTAATTTAGTCTATATTTGATAGGGTGGAACAAATGTACGCATATTAATTATAACTTGATGAACATTTGACCAGTCAGAAAACAAGAAATACAACAAACATCTGAAATTTGAGTAATACACAGCACCACCATTCAGCGAAATAAACCACTGCATAAAGCCCACCCCATTTTAAATAAAATGTCATATTTGGTGGCTTGAATTGGAAGGATTCCAGACCCACTTTACCAAGAATAGGAATGGGTCTGGCTGGCCAGGCTACATGTAAGCTATAGCAATTAAGGTATGAAATTAAAAAGCAATATCATATTGTGAATTGTTGACCGTTATCTAAAATAAAAATTTATGCATTTGTTGTGTAAAGGATCACACTTAGAGCAATATCAATGTACCTTGATATTCAACCTGGTCAGATATTACTAATAGTGGATATTTGATAGAACTGGTATACATTTTAATGTCAGACATTGTGAAATGTTGAATGTTCTACAAAATAAGACTTTATATACAGCATATCTGATTGTAAATGTAACAAATCATGTGTATTGTATATGATTTAAAAATGCAATTTAAAGTATGACATCAATGTATCATAACACAAAACACTGATCTAAATTTTCCAGTAGTGGATTTTTCAGCCTATTGTAGTAGCGTTAATGTTATGAATTGAACTGATAATTTTCCACAGCTAGATGGTGCTGTGGACCTGTGATCCAAACACTCCGTTTCTTTTTTTTTTCCCCTTCTAAAATAAACTTATCTGGCTGAATTCTCATCTCCAGCTTCACCTCTTGAGCCTCTCTGCTCTTCCCTCTCTATATACTCCTGTCTGAGTCAGTCTCCATGTCTGCTTGTCCATCCTCTTCCTCCATCCCTCCATGGTTCTACTGCGCGGCCACAGCCTGCGTTTCACCTGCCGAGGTCAGCAGCTGCATGAGGCTGCCTGAAGCCGGACGGTCCACCCCCGTGGCCCAGCTGAAGAACAGTCTGGAAGCAAAACGAGGAAAGAAAGCAGCTTTTAGGATTGCATGTTTACAATAAAACATCAGCCAGTCACTGGTATATACTGTATGAGCATCTAGAGTACAGTTTTGCACTATTATAAACTATGACTATGACAACAAATGTACATTAGATAAAGTAAATGCTTCTAAAGCTAAAGTCTATCAGAAAACTGACTGTTAAACACAATGATTATCTAAAGTGCCATGTCTTCTATCCCACTGCCTATATTACATATCAGTTATTGTTGATTTGATAAATAGTTAAAAGTTTTTTTTATTATTATTATTAACCCCAGACTATATTCACATTTTACAGGAGTAGATTCTTTTTTGCAAAAAAAGAAAAAAAGAAAAAAAAAAAAAGAAAGAAGCAGCACAAAAAGTGCTAGCTAGTAGGGATGGTGGAAAATATTGTTTTGTGATATATTGGAATATTTTGCAATGCAATATTGAGTATCTACACTTCAAAACTGATATTACTGATTTAAGTTTCAATACTTTTGTGTCATTGTGCATAACAAACAATGCTGCACAGCTTTCACAGAAAGCTGAAGAAATCTGCCAGGACTGTAGAGGGCAGCATCTCACTTTTAATTACTTGGTTTGTCAAACACTGTCCAAAAAAAAAAAAAAAAAAAAAAAAAAAAAAAGGTGGGGTACTTATTATTTCATAATATATTTCCAAGATGAAAAACATTTGCGATCTTTTTATACTGAACTACTGAAACTTATGAAAGGCAAGCTTAAGTGATAAAAGGAGGTGAAACTGCTAAGGAATAACTTCAGAATATTATCTGTTTGTTACGTGTTTTTATTTTTTTATTTTATTTTTAGGTTTAATAGCTTGTTTCAAAGGGGAGTTATTAACATTATTATTTTTTTATTTGTTATGAGTTTTAAGATTTTTTTAAGATAATTTAGAACATGAAAATATATAGCAAGATAGATGTAATGAGTTTATATTGCTCTTTCACATTTTATTTTAAAGGCAGGCCGAGTATTATGTATTTAATTTTGAATTTCACTGAAAAATGCAGGAGAATCACCTTTTATAACAATTTAAGTATAAAATGTGTTTGTAGTAATAAACACTGATGTTTTGTAATTACAATTTAATTTTTATTTTGCTTTGAAGCATTAACAACACATGTGAGTGTAGGGGTACTCATGATATGACCAAAAAGCCCAGGGGGTACACAAGACAAAAAAGGTTAGGAACCACTGGCATAAAGTATCCAATATATGTAACATGTATGAATAACATACAGAAAAAACAATAATTTTGACAAGGGATGGTATCAAAATCAGTATGGTTGATACCAGCCTTGGTATTTATTGATATCAAAACAAAATGAGAAAACTGGTATCACAATACAAACCGTATCTGCACCAAAGTATTGTGACAATATCATATCATCCCAGCCATGCTAGCTAATAATTAACAACATAAGCAAATAATAAATGACTAATTTGCTCTCTAATTGGACACTACTTATGGTTAAGATAATTAATAATTGATTTTATTATTTGATGTGCTCTTGAGAGTCCTGGATGTAACTTATAGTCATTATTCATCAAATATTTGGACAAATTGTAACAGTATACATGCAGGTTTTCTGGCTGAGAATTGTCACATTTTTGGAGAGAAAAGGGACACTGAACTTTTCCATTTCTGGCCCAGGTTCAGCATCTGTCTCCTCAGAGATTTTCAACCTGGATCCAGTCTTAGTGTGTCTAATCTCTTTATGGATACACACAGGTCTCTAGAGAAATCAACACTAACTTTTGTCTGAGCTTTTACTCAGATAAGGAGGTCTTGCAATTGCTGTGGCTCATCACAATCAATTTATGCTAAAATACTAAACACAAATAAGAAGCAACAATGGGTGTCATTGTAAATAAGAAAACATGCATGTCTTTTTGAATCAATATTTCTAGAATACCAAGAATTATTAAGAAGTAGCTGGACAGTACAAATTTTTATTCGGTCTTTAGTCAATGACTTACTCTGCAATATACTCCAGTGGTGTCCAGGAGCTGAAGTCTGCGCTAGGCATGAACTTCCTGTTCATTGGCGTATCCAAGGTAACCCTGCCAAATGAAGTCAAGATGACAATCAGAGCAGTGGAGGAAAAGGGTGCATGCAAACACAGCACTGTACACAGGGTTTGTGTGCAACTGGAGAAAAAAGTCTGCCTCATACTTCTCACCAGCTATATTATTATGGGGGAAAAAAATCCCCTTAAAAAGTAACCCAGTTTTAATTTTACATGATTTACATGCTTTGACACATAAACCCAATATTAAGTTACTGTTACTGACATAGCTTCATTGTCCATAAACTACTTTTTAGGATGAAGAGAGCAAAATCTTTTAGACATTCTTCACAAACTCACAATACATCAGACAGAGAGGGACAAACACAAAGAGAAAAAACACAGTACCAACATTGCCAGGTTAGGCAAAAAAAAAAAAAAAAAAAAGTAGCAATCTTTACTGCAGTGGTGTTCATGATTAACCACTAAACCAATTAATTGGTTTAGTGCAGTGCTTCTCAATTATTTTTTGCAAAGCCCCCCCCCCGAAAATATTTCGCGCCCCCCACTCGCCGCAGTGACTATAAATAAGATCATTATCTATAAAAATTGTATAAGTATACCTAAAATTGTATCCTTTTTAATATTCTCTATTTTTATCTATTCTTTTAATATTTGTGGATGTGTAATTACACTTTACACTGCAAAGGCAAAGCCTGTTCCCTGGGGTCATAGGCGCCGCATCGCATCCCCCAAGGGGGGCCCGCCCCACTATTTGAGAAGAACTGGTTTAGTGGTTAATCTTTAACAATTAATCATTATGCTGTATAGGGCTGACAGCTAGGGCTGTCGCGGTGACCGCATTATTGTCATACCGCCCTATTATCAATCCAACCGCATTTTATCATTTTAGTGAGACACCAACAGGATGCGCAGTTTAATTTTACTGTAAACTATGAAGCATTTATTGTTTACGCACCTATATGCAGTCAGAGACGCTGGGAGGGAACGGAGGGTTAATGGTGAGAAAGGAAAAGGCTTCTGCACGAGCTGCGCTGCCTCACTGAAGCTAACCACTTCCCGAGCAGACACAAGGAGGAGCCGTAGACTCGAATGACGATCCACTCACCTGGTGACGTGATAACTACATGAAGTTTTTCTCTGCCCTCTCAACTCGCCTGCAGGTACGTGTGTGTGACACAATCGCTCTATAGAGTCAGTGCCGTGGGGGGCACTGTTAGCCTCCTTAGCTCATCTCTCAAACCACATAAGGTGAATGTGTGGGTTTTTCTAAAGCTACCATGTTACACGCGCTGTAAGGACATTATCACTCGTGCCTGACTCAGGTTATTGTTAGAGCTGAGGCTCAACTATATTTCAATGTATTTTTATAATCAAAATTTGTTTCATGTTTTCAGGTGTTATTATTCTACCACATGCTAGAACACTGCAAACCGCGATGTTGAGTCGCATATAATTACCGCAGAGGAAATTCTCTCAAAAAGACAGCCCTACTGACTCTGGTCACTTAGTTGATTAATCGGTCGGTGAGGTCTTGGTTGACAAAAATTTTATTGGTCAAATAGTTGCTTGTACACTTTGCATCAATAAAGCTGGTCTGATTTATGACTTGATCATTTGTTTTTAATTTTATTTAAGAGAGCATGGATGATTTTAGATAACATAATTTACAGCCATGTTTTCTAAATGTTTTATCACATAGTTAATGTAAAGTCACTTGTTTGTGTAAGACTCTGTTTTGTTCCCCACACATATCCTTTGGTCGTATTGAATATTTCTACATATAGCTTTGTGTATCCCATTAAACTTATATTTTGATGTACTACTGCTAAGGTTAATAATGGCTCAACATTAGTAATAATAATAATACTTGGGTCCTATGTGATTTTTTTCCAATGTAAGGTCAGCTTACATTTGGGTGCATTGTTCATTCCTAAAATTGCACACATAATAGGGCTGCTACAAAGTTATCAGACTCAAGGCTGCAGATGTGAATCCCCAGAGGTTCAGGAAGACAAAGAAGATAACGCTATGCTGAGATCGTCATACACAATATAAAAACTTAGGACACTCCTCTCTTGCAGCGCGCTCTCACTATCCATTCAGCAGGGCCTGCTGCTGTAACCTTACCTGTGTGATACTGAATAAAGGTTCTGATTTGATTCCACTTCTGAATCATTGTCCTCTTTGATGCTTACACCAGAAAATGAACAATTCTTACAGTCGATTTCAGTCAATTAATCATGGTACTGGGCATAACTTTGGTCAACTAACAACTTCTTTGGTCGACTACAGCCTTAATGCTGTAGAATACAGGTATACAGTCCCATCTGAGAACCTAATGTGATGACAAAGTAGTGAGAAAAAATGTTATGTGTCTGCACAGGTTTGCTTAAATGCAGCTGAAGGAAAATCACCCATTAATCTTAATTAGTGTGCGCTCTTAATTATGGGCAGTTTATGACGTGATGCTAGCTAGCAAATCCTAGCTCATTAATGCTACCAAGGGAGTTGTGTTAAAATTAAACATTAACTTAAGCAAATGTTTACAAACATATACAAGGTTTTAAGATGTATTTAGTTTAAAAAAGCCACTTTTGTTCATGGTTCATAATTGTCACCTAATGTAGTGTATAGTGCTGTTGCTGTACTATAATTTATATAAAACTTAAGTCAGGTGACATCATGCAGATGGTTAATGCCTAATCAACTACTGTTTGTTAAGGCTACTAAATAACAATAAAAGAAAATTTACAAAATGTGCATCCCTACTTTACACAAGTATATAAATGTTTAGAATAAGGCTTTGACAACCACATTGTAAACTATGCAAAAGGAAAGCTATAGATTTTATGATATACTGGTAACAGTTTATATGCGATTATGTATGGATTAAACGCTAAATCCACAACAGCTAATAACTTAACAGCACTTGTTTATTTTATACTTTGTGTTGTCTAAAATAAATGCACAGGGCTTGTAGAGTCGGTACATGATGGTACAGCATGACAACAGAGCTGTAGGGTATGGGCTGCTGCAGAAAATGCAAGTCATGGGGCTAATGCTAAACAGATGTGACAGCAGCCTGAGAGAGCCGGGGCTGGTGGTAAACACAACCAAACAGAGAGCAGAAGCGAGATACACCCCAGAAAATACATTATCGGCTTCTCACCATGACAGTGCAGAAACATTGGGCCAAATTTAATAAGCAAACAGAGCCGACGGGAATTCAAAAACTGCCTTGTGCGTCATACAGTGAATACGTATATTCTAGTTCACAAACCAGTTGGAAAAATATCAACATTAATCTGTCATTTTTATCTTCACCTTGCATTTACCCTTTGAATGTTAAAAAAACAAAAAAAAAAAAAAAACCAAGAACAATGGCCCACCAACATTTGGCTTTATTCTTTACTCTTATCAAGATGACAGATGTGTCCGAATTTACTGCCTAGTCCCTAACGCCTCAATCTTGATGTAGTACTGTACACACTGTAGTGGACTTCATAGGTCAATAAATTTGTGAATGACCACTACACTAACATTACTATATTTTACTGTATTACCATGTTTATTTATTTGCCATTAACAAGGTGACTTTTGCATATGTGTAAAAATAATTTGGCGAAAGCTAAAATCTAATCTCTCTTCACAAAATAAAAGTCAAAAAGGATAGCTATAATGTTGTTTGTGGGTGGTGGGGTGGAGGCAGATAAGAAACAACATTTTGGTATAATAACACTGAATGGCTAAGGTAAACTTAAGTAATGGCAAAAACTGAAAGTGTTTTTTTGCACTTTTTTGCTAAAAACAGAACCTAAGCTAAGAAAAACTAACAATAACATTAGTGATTTTATTCTATGTTAATTATATATTATTTAGGGGTGTAACAATACAGTTACTATAAAATATATCAATTTATTATTCCTGCAACACAACTATCGACAAGCATTACCTTGTATGGACTACAATATTGTAGGGCTAGGCGATAAATCGAATTAATTTGATTAATTTGCGTTTTAAATTTTGGACGATGTCAAAAAATAGCCAAATCTTAAAATTGACTTTAGCAGGGAATTAGCGTCCTCCAAGCACCGCACTGTTTCCTGTGTTATAGCTAATGCTACTGCTAGCTCCAGAGCAGCTGAAATAGTTACTGTGGAGACTGCAGACTCTAAAACCACTAATATTCACAGAGAAAGGAGTCTTTTTACCTCTAATGCCCCGGTTTGGATGTGGCTGCAGTTTGGTCAAAACAAACAGTGTGGTGCTATGTGCAGCAGTAGCAGCAGCAGCAGCAAACTTACATGTCTTTGTTTATGTATGCTAATTAGCCACATGCTCTGCTTGTCTCTGTGGTGTATAATGGTGTATAAATTATTATAACCTGGTCTTTAGAAGCTAACGCTAAAATACATTTATAGTCACTGTTAGAGTAATGCACATTGCTGCTGTCTTGCTGTAGCCCAGCTAAAACAAACAAAAAATAATATGCAATACTCGTATCTAAAAATAATAAACCATTAAAGAGCCTTTTTATGCCAACAAGAGGAAAAAAAATAATTCAAAACGTAAATCGGCTGAAAAATGGAAAAAAGAGATTTTATTTTTTAGCTATATCGCCCAGCCTACAATAATAATATACCAAAAAACAAAAAAACACAAACAAAAAAAATCAGAAATATTGATATTAAAAATGTGCAAGTAGGTAAAAAGATCCGTCCTGATGTAATTTTAGTGTTTTTAATTAAATTAATGTTATATTCAACTTTTCTTCGCTGTCAATCCTGGCTGCGGTGTCAGATTTGAGTGGAAACTTTTATGATTTTTTTTTTTTTAAAGTATCGATTGTATTAACATGGAGGTATCGTATAAGACAGTGGTGTCAAACTCAGTTCATGGTTCGGGCCGAAATTCAACAATCATAGTAGGTCACGGGCCGAACATGACATAAATAAAGAAATTATAGTATAAAAGTGTACATTTAAATTGTATCATTTTTATAGTTATTTTTGGACAAAGGGCACTGTGTAATATGCGTTGCAGATTTCATTCATTTATTTCATTAAAAATGGTATTTATATTTTAACATAACAAACCTATCAGGTGCTGATATAATACTGTCTCACTTTTTTAAAATTTGATGACAGCAGCTTGTGTCAAAAACATTTTTTAGTGTAGCCCTGCTCAAGGCCAGAAGACCACAAGCATCCAATATATCCAATACTAATAATAGTATTAAAACACGTTTTATTCCTAGTCTTGTTGCTGAATAGTGGACAATTAACCTATTTTGTTGTAAAATGCTCAGTCCAGCTTTTTTTATTTCACATTTGTTGTCTTTTTCACACATTTGAGACCTGTTGCTTCAAAAATGAGCATTTAATTTTTATGAAGTGGTAATATATTTGTATCTTGTGACTATAATGTTTAATTTGCTTCTACCACTGCATTCTATAATTTTTATACACAGTGTCCCAACATTTAGTTTGAGTCTGTTATAGTTCTGTGAAGACAAGGGGACACAGAACTGTCCCTCTGTCCAGAGCTGATCAGTGCTGTGTCCTCTGTGAGCTCACAGCAGCTTCACTTTGTGACTTTGCTTTATTAAACCCCCAGCTCTGCTGTGAGACCAGACTCCTTTACCTTCTGTAGCTTCTACTTTGTCCAGCTTTTTGTACTTGTTGTCACTTTTGCTTCAGAGCGTGTTCTTTACTGAGCCTGTGGCCACATTAGCTCTACATTAGCTCCACATTTAGCGCAGCTCTTGAGTCCACAGACAGTCTCTCTTCCTCCAAGTGGATTTAAAAGCCCTGCTCTCACTCTTCACTTTTCCTCTGTTCAGTTATTTTGGGGTAAAGTCTCTCTGAAGCACGTGCACGGAGCAGCTCTGTTGGAGATGAGACAAGTCATAGCAGCAGCGGGGGAGAAGCGGCGCGCTACGGAGCTGCTGCAGTGCATTATGGGACTCGTAGTTTTCGTGGTAAAAATGCTAAATAGCGATCAAAACCTATTAATTGAAATTAGGAATTGTCTCGGGGGCCAAACAGAAAGGTCTTGCGGGCCGGATTAGGCCCGCGGGCCGTATCTCTGACACCCCTGGTATAAGATCTTATTGTTCTACAGTAGCCATTATTGTTCTTGAATCAGATCGAAACAATTCCAATTTATGCCTATTGTTTCAACCCTATATTATAATATTTTTTAATCAGTGTTGGTTGTTTGTTTGTCTGTTTGCAAAATGTTTGGATTTTGATGACATTTTTGACAAAAGGCCAGTAACATACAAAAAAATTACTTTTTAGTGTGGATCTTAAACACCCTCTGGATTCAGACATTTTTTAAAGGATTTTGTAACACTGATAGGTACTGCATTCAAAGTTACCCATAATTATTTTGTACCAACTGTCACTAGACATTTGGACACCACAATAAAATATAGTGATTAGGAAGTGGTTTTGATACAGCCTAAAACTAATTTAACTAAAAGGCTTTAAATTATAAATTAAATATCATTAAATCTTGTTTTGTAATTGAGTCTTATAAGCAAAAGTAGACAATGTACACCATTCTGTTTACTTTAATTAGTTACTATGCATCTTCCCACTCAGACACACTGCTCTGTTTCTTCTGGGACAGGTCTCTAACTAACTCTTGTCTTTAAGGATAAATTATTTTGGTCTCAGATGTAAAATTTTCGTCAGTGTGCAAGCTATTTTCTTGATTCCAATGCAATTATTTAGTACCCAGGAGATCTTTAGACTTTGACACCAATTGCTGTTATGGGACCATCCATCTTGGTTTATGTGTGCCATGGCAGTGTTACTTAGATTAGAGAAGCTCAGTGAATCTCTACAATATTCTCGTGTAGTACTTACGGAAGAATTGCAACAGCCGCCGCTCCTGATGGCATCCCACTGTTTTTGGCAGCTAGGCTCTGACACAGCTGATGGACAGCAGCTTTGGCCATGCCGTAACCCACCATACCTGGAATAAAACGGTTATAATATTTAGAATTAATGGCGAAAAAGTGGGAATAGAGTTGGAAGGAAGTGAACTGTGGGTAGTTAGAATGCTAATGGGAGTATTAAGTAGGCCTAAGCTGACAGATATGGAGTCACTCGCTAATGTTCTCTACCTACTCACTGACAGCACACACAAAAACATCTACAGTATTGCAGAATGCTAATTTAAGCTGGCTAAAGGCCATCCGTTTAACTTATTGTTGTTTATAAACTCTAAAGCAGTGGTTCTGTACTCATGGGTTGGGATGCAAAAGTGGGTCATAGAAGTGTTTTCACTGAGTTGTGGGCCTTTCCCAGGGCAAAAAAAAATAAAGTATAATTTTTAAAAATAAATCATCAACCCTCCTTATTACCCTCCTTAACAGTAGGTGACAGTGTGGGACATATTGAATAGAATCATAGAAAAAACACAACCAGAATAAAAAAAATCCAGTTCTATAACATTACTGTTATACCTAAAGTTGAAGTGAGTACTGCTTAATTTTCTCAACATCTTCTAATTTTCCTGAAATATCTCTTAATTTTCCTCAATATATTATTTGAGTCGCAGCTTGTCATTACAGCGTGATGGTGGACCTCTAAAGGGTCTATAGTTGTTGAATTGTACCATGCGCGCCACTAATTGCTGCTAATGTCCTCTACCTACTCACTAACAGCACACACATAGCAAGTCTGTTGTCTGTGAACTTCATTTGTTAATTCTTTATAAATTTAAGTGATACTGGGGCAAAAGCAGCTCAGATGGTGGAACTGTTAGTCCACTAACTGGAAGGCTCCAACCTCCAACTTTGCCTCCAGTGTCCGTGAATTGCACTTTGAGTGCCAATGGAGGTAGAAATTTAACTATTTGTCTTTTTAGGTAATTAACCAACTAAAAAAACAATGCTTTAAAATTATGACTTTATCTAAAACAACTTTAGCACTCTCCAACTAACATCCTCAAAGAAGTTCCAGGGTTCTCATAGATGGCAAGTCCACTTCTTTTTTTTTCCAGTTAGCAAGGTTTATTGCTAGAGTTGCCCGTATTGACTGTGCACAAAGGTTAAACTGACTTTTAAACTTGACTGAGTGAAAAAAAAGGTTACTTTTTACCTGTGTAATCTTTTAAGCTGTAAAGTCATTGACAGGCAAACCTCCAGGACACATTTCAAAAGCTACATTACTACGCCACCTAATTATTTCCTTAAATGCTCTGTAGCTTCCGCATCTGGAATCACTAAGTGCAATTCTCTCCCCTTATAAAACCTCTGTCTGAAGAATGCCGAGCATCCAGTATCCCCCTCCTAAACCAATCTCATGACAAGCATACTTAACTATCTTACAAACGAGTGACCAATCCGAATGAGGGGTGGTGACAAGATTTTTCCTAAAAACTTTAAGCAAATCTGGATTTATTCCGAAGGTGAAGATCAGATTTAGGGGATAGACTGGGAGGCGTCTGAAAGCACATAAAGCCATAATAGCCCTAGAAGTATAATGGAATAGTTTAAATGATTATTGTGAGCATGACATCCACAGTTACTGGCCACCTCTGAGGTGGAATGAGGTGATGTTGTGAATCAATGTAAAAAAATCAATACGCTGCAGTGTTGGTTTTAAAGCACTATTCATTCTAATACATTATATTGCCAAGCTTAGATGCCATACACTTTTGCAATGATTAGAAGTTTGATTTTGCATGATGTGAACACAAACCATGTCCTTACAGAGCAGTGTTCCAATAAATCAGAGTAATGATGAGAAATGTTGCCAAATAAAAAAATGAAAAATATGGGCTTATTTGGTAATTACCAAAAACTGTGGAATCTAAGTAAAGCAGGATAACATTATTTTTTTGGCCATTACAATTACAAGAAGTAATTTGTCATCTTTTTTTTTTTTTTTTGTTAAAAATCATTTGAATGTCTTTTATGGGAATTTTGGCAGTTTAGGTTAGGTGTCTTAGGTGTAGTTTTAGCTTTCTTTCAACTTTACATGCCATGTCAAGTCTTATTAAAATTGTCAAAAGCACAGATGGATTAAAAGCATGCACGTGCCCATAACCTAGCATTTTGTGATGACAAATTATGTTTATATATTCTGCACTTCAGCAAGTTATTTAAAGAAAAAAGCTTAGCTAGCTAGATAGCTAGATAGCTAGATAGCTAGATAGCTAGATAGCTAGAGTTGAAATATTTGTATTCAAAAGCTACAGCACTGTAACATTGTCTTCTGGTTCTCCATAGCAATGTGAACGAGTTGTAACTACAAGGAGAAAGATGCTCTAAACACAGATAGCTCTAATAGATCTAATTCTACTTTCATTTAAAGGGCTACAGTAGATAATGCAAGATACTTTTTTGAGCTTTCTACAGCTCTGTTTCCACTGATTCCTTGCAGCTATTTTTCATTTTGTAGTAAAATGGTATCTCACAAAATGTTTAGAGAAGTAAACAGCTTTTTTCCTCTGTTTCTGCCCAAAAGAGCAAAACAGAACTGTACTCTGCTGCCCTCTTCACCTGTTTCTGAATAGCACCAGTACATTATTTACTGAAAACATATTATTTTAGTGACATAATGTTTTTAAAGGTTGTAAAATGCGCAATGCTGTTCTAGAGGTGACCAAGACTGATTTATAAATATGAATAACAGCACAACTATATCGCCTTTCATTACTTCTATTTTCCCAGTATTTTTCTACTCATTTAAAATGACTGATAAACAGCAATTAAAAGTCACCATGTAATACAATTAGCCATTCTAATCACTCACAAGCTCATCCATGTTTTTACACTGGTTTGTTTGATCAAAGCATATCTCTTAGTGTTCCAAGTTGTATTTCATAACATTTGACTCATTACAATCTCTTGCATTTAATAAGGAATTTATCAATTGCTGTGTTTGAAAAACCAGTCATACAGTACCACAGCACAAGCCTACTATAAAGAGAACAATGAATTGTAGCTGCCCCACACACTTTTATTTAACAGAGTCTGCCCATTTGGATGACGTGTGGGGCCATAAATGCTGAGTCATTGTCTTCCTAAGCCAGAGCCAATGCGCTTTGAGGCAGACTGCTGAGACAGGGATTGCATTGAATTGGATCTGAACCCATCACATGGTTCTGGTGGATTTGGGATGAGGTGATGAGGGGTGGGGCTGGTCAGTACATGGGACACACTGCAAAGCCTTAAATGCCACACAGCAGGGGGCCGGAGGTGGGCTAATGTCACCTGCTAGTAGCACTATTAGTATGGATAAAGAAGTTGTTCTGAGAAAAGGTGCTCTAAAGTGTTAACATGTGACAAAAGCTCCATCTTGAAAGATTCTCTTTCATCCTTTTATGGTATAATCATAAAAGTCTGAATCTGGAAGCCTTGTAATTTTGTCTTGCCATATCTATGACTTCTAAGACAGTGGTTCCCAAACGTTTCACAATCCTGTAAAACTTCAGACAGTTGAACCTGAACACTTTAAAGTATCTGTAAACACAGCACATTCCTAATTATTTCTTACCAGTTGAAACTATTTATTAATATATTGCCAGCATTTTCAGGAAGTAACACCAGTTCTATTTTTTGGTGTGTGTCCCCCACCTCTTTTTGCATACCGCTTGGGGGTAGCTGTACCACAGTTTGGGAACCACTGATCTAAGATATCTAGATATGGACTTTTTAACTGCTTGCGTCACATATACGATTGATGTGCCACCAACTGACAATGAAATATATAAAACTCCATTAATAATAGTGATTTATAAAATATATGCAAATACTGCTTTAGAATCAGAGTTGGGCACAGTGTTCAAAATCTGTTCAAGTACAGTTATTTTCAATAAATGAAGTACAAGTAAAACTATTACTTGAGAATTTGTTTTTCTTTGTGACAAGAATACAAACATGTTATGCAGAAAATGTATCCATTTTAAACTGAAAACACTAAAGAATTTTGCATCAAGTAGATGCATGCTTACTGAGAGCATGATTTTAAGATACAACAGGCAGTTTTAGTTGAGTAATAAAGAAGAAAGGAGTTTAATAGAAAATGACTTTTTTGGATCTACTGCTCAACATACTTTATAATTTATATGGTAACAAAATGCTTGTTTAAACAGTAAAGGCTAAAAGGTTCACCCAAGGTCACAGAAACTAGAGCATAAACATTAATAAATAAACTCTGACTCTGGCTCTCTCTAAACGCTGACTGACTGCTGATGGACACCTTATCAGCATTTGAGTCTTTTTCCCATTATTTTATTTCCCAAATCCATTTTATCGACACTTTTCCCTCTCATTACTGTGAGCCGTGTGAGGTTCCCACTCCCTGTGATCAGTATCTCCATTCCCAGGTCTAAACCCTGCAGCGTTTTCTATTACTTTCATGATTTGGATTGGCAGCTTGGACAACAAAAACGTATGCACCATGTAGCGTCCAATAAGTCAAAGTCTATCTGAAAAAGTGACGTGACACGAGGCCAGAGCAGGTCATTGTAATGTGGAGAGTAAACACAAACCTTCGACCTACCTCCAGTTCCCGAGAGAGCCGCTTTAGCTCCGGCCAAAGTCAACAGTCCACCTGGTTTTAGATGCAGAGCGGCAAGGTGGCTGGAGATAGTGGACGTCCACACACTTTGCTTCCACATTAGGTCTGAATTCTTGTATACATCTGTTACAAAAAAAAAAAATTAATTGTTTTTTTATTTTAAGTGTATGTTTTACCAATAACTTGGCTCTGATTCAAAAGCTGATTGCAGGTGATGGTGCAAGTTTCTAGTATAGCATCTGTCCTGCTGTACTGTCCAGTCTCTAATAGTTGAACCAGCTCTGTCTACTATTTTATTAAGTTCCTTATGACCTCTTTTTCTGGGCCTGTCCCCCAACAGACTGAAATAAATATAGAAATAAAATGAATGAATGAAAGGAAGGAAGGAATGTGTACCTTGAGTGTAATTTTTTGCAATGCCTGTCTATGGTGGACTAAAATGTAGAAAAATGGTGCAGTTCTCTTTATTTTGAAATATTAAGAAACATGCTGTGAAATAATCTGATCGAGATGATCCAGTTGGCAGAGTGATCCCTGCTCCCAGCATTGCATACTGCCATGGTCTGCATGGGCAAGACACTTCAACCACCTTGCCTGTATGAATGAGTTAGTGAGATTGTGCGTTTGGTGGTGGTTGGAGAGGCCGTAAGGGCAGAATGGCAGTCATGTTTCCATCAGTCTGCCCCAGGGCAGCTGTGGCTACAGAAGTGGCTTACCAGTGTGACTGAGGAGTGTATGAATAATGCACCTAATTATAAAGCAACTTTGAATGTCTAGAAAAGCACTAGGCTAGACTGATGTATAATCTTTTATACAGTCTCACAAATGGCTTTTGAAAGTAATAGCAACAATTGTTATGATCTTGGCAACCTCAGTTTTTCTCTGAACACATATTTATGTCTTGTCTGCAACTGTAATTTCCTCATAACCTAATGAAAGTCTCACATATTTTTTATTTTATTTTATCACAATTTACTCTTTCCTCCTTAACCTGGTAAAACCATACCTGTCCTAACCTACCAGTTAAACATGCAAAACAGCCACCATACAGGCACTATAGTTGCTTTTCCAAACTGTACTAAATTGAACAAGGATTTGCTGCAAGATAAAAAAAATATTACTTTGATATAAATGCCATCTGATTATGAAGACAGTAAACAATGTTCAAAGGCTGACCTTTGGAGCTGCAGTTTCCTCCCGCCCAGCCTCCAGCCACACACAAGATGGCATCTACTTTCTGTTCCCCCAGCAACTGGGACACATCTGTCGTCACCTGCGTAAAACACAGATATCATCATCTTTTAATAAAGGCATGGACAACAGGCAAAGGCAACACATCATGGAAAGATAGTATTCATTTCACAATAGAAAAAAAGCTACATTATGTTTCATTCAACAGTGTGCATATAAATCAACAAAGTCAGATTGCTATGTTTAATTATAATACTATCTATATATCGCTTGTGCAAATCTATGTTTACATGTCAAACAAAATGTGGTCATTTTGCCAGGCCTGCAATCTGTGTGTGTATATATGCACACAATAAAACAATGTGACACTCAAGGTTTCTAAATTATCTTTATAAAAACTCTGAAAGAATACATTGACAAAACCTGATTTTATTACCAATTTAAGAGCAATAGTGCTAGGTTATGCCTCGATATTTTGAAATCATTTGATTTAAATACTAGTGCCTAGTTTGTGCAATAGTATCACATTTTCCTTCTTTTCCAAAGTGACATAAACGTTTCATGTAGATACACTTTTCCTCATGCAAGATTACCAGCTCACGTACAATGCAATCAAAAGCAATAACAGCCATAGACATTGATATATAATATAATAATAAACATGTTAGGCGCATGCTCAGTTCATTTTCATAAGCGAGCAACTTGTCAATGTTATGAATTAACTCTCAAGGGATAAAAAAAAAAAGGTAAATATCTCACCTGTCCAGCCTGCTCAGTAAAAGATTCACTCATCTTCACGACCACGTTCTCGTCTGCCTCCTCGTTAGCTGCCATATCGATGCTAGCAACCCACTGCAACAAAACATTCAAACATGTTAGCATATCAAAATAGTGACACGCATTAGCATAGCAGCCGGTTAGCGCGAGGGCTCAGGCTAAGCACTTACCCAGCCTTTGGACCTGAAATGCTGGACAATTTTGGAGCCCAGAGCCCCTCTACCTCCGTACACGATGACACGGTTAGCAGCCATGTTTCCCAGAGATTAGTAGTGTTAGTGAACGGTGAGTGAATGAGTGGAGCCCAGAGCAGAGACTAAATACACGGGGAGGGAGGGAGCGGGGGGCGTTCACGGGATTGTGCAACAGGTCGGCGGAACTAATGCTGCGTTCAGAGACAGTAGGACACCTGAGCTTTTTATTGAATTCATGTTGGTAGTTTGTTTCAATGTTATAATACAAAATGAGAGCAGTAATATGTTTGTAATAGCTGACATAATAATGACTTAAAAAAAAATAAAAAAAAAATTGTTAGTGCTCTCATATAATTCGAAGCAGTAGTTTGTAATAGTATGACTTAAAATAAATATGACTTAAAATAAAATAAAATGGTTGGTGCTCTGTTATACAAAATTAGAGCAGTGGTGTGTTTGTAAGACCCAAAATACTAATTCCTTATAATAAAATACAATAAAAGGGTTGGTGCTCTGTTGTAATACAAAATTAGAGCAGTAGTTTGTAATAGCTAAAATAATGACTAAAAATAAAATAAAATGGTTTGTGCTCTGTTATAATGCAAAATTAGAGCAGTAGTTTGTAATAGCCAAAATAATGACTTGAAATAAAAATAAAATGGTTGGTGCTCTGTTATAATACAAAATTAGAACAGTAGTATGCTTGTAAGAGCTAAAATAATAATGGCTTAAAATAAAATGAAATAAAATGGTTTGTGCTCCTGCCTCCCAACAAGGATGTCATGGGTCCGAAATTATCTCTTTGCATGTCAGCCTCCCCGTGTTACATTTAATTTCAATTATTAGTTTATTTGACTGGGACAGTGCATATTAATGAACATACAATATTTCTATAAGTTCACACAATATAGTTGTAAATATGCCAGATTAAGCATAGAGCTAATTTCCATCCGTAGTCACATTACCATAGGTTCTCTCTGGGTACTCCAATTTACTCCCACCATCCAAAGACATGAATGTGTTAGGTGAACTGGTGACTCTAAATAGCCCCTAGCTGTCCACTGTCCACGGTGTAACCCGCCTAAGTCCCATAGTCTTTGATTTTGACCTGAAGTGATGGCAGTTGGAGTAAAAAACAGTAACTAAATGTAAAACAATGAGGAGATTATTGCATTATTATTGCAATTATTTGCACAGCCATATTTCATCATTGTTCAGGGTTCTATCACAGCACTAACATCATGACCAGTAAGACCAGCGGTTATCCACACAAATTCCACTGACAACGCCATCTAGTGTGTTCTTTGCCAGCACTTTCTAATGAGTCTGATTTTGGAAATGCCACTGTATAAACCAAGATTTTGAAGTAGTTAACCAAACAATGCATTGTGAGTTTAATTCCTGGCCTGCCTGTCTCATGCTCTCTGTTAAATGGAGTCTGCATGTCCTGTCCATGTTACTGTAGCTTCTCTATATATACTCCTGCTTCCTCCCACCATCCAAAGACCTACGTGTTAGAATAATTGGTGTGAAAATGTGAGAGTGCATGATTGTCTGTCTGTGTTTCTCTGTCTCAGTGTGTCTGGATAGCCCTTAGTTTTCTGGATAGGGCACAGTCACCATGTTTGTGGCCTCGGGGTATGAATGTGTAAGTGTGATGATTGTGGTGGTGTCTTTGGTGGTGGTTGGAGAGGCTGTTGGTGCTGTATGGCTGCCCGGTCCTCATCAGTGTGCCCTAGGGTAGCTGTGATTACAGAGATAAAGTGCTCTAAGTGTTTAAAACAATATGAGTCCAATCCAAGAACCAGACCACAAATACAAGCAAGCATGTATTCCCGTTTGTGCTTCTTTTGTTGCTCCTGTCTTCTTCTCCAAACTGTGACCGTGCTGAGATTTACCTACTGTGGGGAATAGTCTGTCCCTAAGTATATCTCACATACCCACAGTAGTGTAGAAAATAGAATATCTGTAGAATAAGCGATTTACAAGCATTTACCACATAACAACCCCCTGCTGCTGACTGTGAACATCCGTCTCAGGCTCACATCCAGATGAATAAGAGATACAGGCCTGCGTAGAAGGATTTGTGGTGGAGTACAAGGAGAATTCACATCTCACATTTTCAACACAGCTATACACGCTGGTTGTGTCTTTTACAGTGGAGCTATGGCCTGGAGATAACAGAGTGGAAACAGATAGAGATTTGATTAAAAGATGAACAGTGAAAGACAGAGAGGCAGTTACAAAATACAAAGCCAGAAATTTTTATTCTATGGTATCATCATAACACTTCAATGAAAAACCTAAGACCTTTTTCATTTACAATTGAAAAACATAATGTTCCTCATACGTAGCAATACATGCATATCATAATTAAATTAATTAGATTTTTGGTCTTTACTAAACATACACTAAGTCTGAAAGCCTTATAGTGCTTAAACCCCAGTCAACAATCCATCTGGTTTTAGACTTATGGCTTGAGGAAAAGGATTTTAAACTCCATCCATCCATCCATCTTCTTCCGCTTTATCCGGGGCCGGGTCGCGGGGGCAGCAGTCTAAGCAGAGATGCCCAGACTTCCCCCTCCACAGACACTTCCTCCAGCTCTACCGGGGGCACCCCAAGGCGTTCCCAGGCCAGCTGAGAGATGTAGTCCCTCCAGCGTGTCCTAGGTCTTCCCCGGGGCCTCCTCCCAGTGGGACATGCCCGGAACACCTCCCCAGGAAGACGTCCAGGAGACATCCGAAACAGATGCCCGAGCCACCTCAACTGAGTCCTCTCAATGTGGACGAGTAGCGGCTCTACTCCAAGCTCCTCACCTTATCTCTAAGGGAGCGCCCAGCCACCCTGCGGAGGAAACTCATTTTGGCCACTTGTATCCGGGATCTTGTCCTTTCGGTCATGACCCAAAGCTCATGACCATAGGTGAGAGTAGGAACGTAGATCGACCGGTAAATTGAGAGCTTCGCCTTTTGGCTCAATTCCTTCTTTACCACAACAGACTGATACAACGACCGCATTACTGCATGGATTTTGAACTACTTAGCATAATATTTTAGCATAGGGTTTATATCGGATGCCCTTCTCAACACAGTCCTCTCCATTTATGTGGGCTTGGGATTGATACTAAGTAAGTAAGTCCTATCTTGAAGACAGGAAGTACTTTGTTGAAATCGGTAACTGTGTCTCAGGCCAAATGGCTCTGACCTGTGCGGTGCCCCAGGGGTCCATCCTGGGACCTCTTTTGTTCAATTTTTACATGCTCCCTTTAGTCCAGTTAATAAGCAGCAATAACGTATTCTACCACAATTATGCAGATGACACTCAGATTTACATCTCACTGACAGCAGGTGAATATGGACCTGTGGATTCACTCTGTCACTGCATCCAACAGATCAATGAATGGATGAGAAACAACTTTCTCCAGCTAAACACAGACAAGACTGAAATAATCATCTTTGGAAACAAAGAGAAGGTGTCTGTAGTCACCTCGAGTCTCTTTCACTAAAACCTACAAGTCAGGTTAGAAATCTTGGGGTAATCATGGACTCTGACTTGAACTTCAGCAGTCACATTAAATCTATCACATCATCAGCATTTTACCATCTCAAAAACATTGCCAGAATCAAAGGTATACTGTCTAAACCAGACCTAGAGAGACTTATTCATGCGTTCATCTCCAGCAGGTTAGACTACTGTAACGGTCTGCTCACTGGACTCACTAAGCGAGCTGTAAGACAGCTGCAGGACGTCCAGAACGCTGCTGCTCGGTCCTGACTAAAACCAGGAAGTACGACCATATTAGTCCTGTCCTCAGGTCTCTGCACTGGCTTCCTGTTGCTCAGAGAATAGACTTTAAAACAGCTCTGCTTCTGTCTGTGAAGACTCTCACTCATCCAGGGGAATTGCATTGCAACAAAAGGTTCAAAGGCAGTCATCCGCAGTCATCTTGAAAATCAAGTCCAAATGACCGCCTTTGAACCTTTTGTTGTGAAGCTCTGCTTGTGTACAAGTTTCTCCATGGCTTAGGATCAGTACATCTCTGACCTGTTGGTTCCATATGAACCATCTCGGACTCTGAGAACATCAAGGACAGGTCTCTGCTGGTACCTAGAGTCAGGTCTAAACTCGGTGAAGTAGTGTTTCAGTTTTATGCAGCTAAACTCTGGAACAGTCTCCCTCACGATGTTAGACAGACCTCTACTCTGACAATGTTCAAGTCCAGACTTAAAACTGTTCTTTTTAGCTGTGCATATGACAACTGAAAGTGTTTTATCTGCACTCTTCTCTTTAATTTAATTTTAAATTGATTCTTAATTTAAATTTTTAAATTTGATTTTATTGTTTTAATTGTAACTCTTGTCTTTGTACTTTTAAATTTGTCTTTTTTTTTCTGTAAAGCACGTCGAATTGCTCTGTGTATGAATTGTGCTATACAAATAAACTTGCCTTGCCTTGCCTACTAAAAGTACACTAGCTTGGGATCTCCCATGGCTCTATATCTTGCTCCAAAAATTGTATTATCAATGTTTTAATATTTTGAACAAGTTTGTGTTTTAAAGTGTTGCAAGCATATAAGAAATTCTTACAGTTTGGAAGTGACTTTTGAATTATTTTATAATCCTTCATAAAATTTAAACAGAAGTATGTGCACAAAAGATGCAGTCTTTAAAACACACGAGGCATTTTATTCATGCTGCATCATCACTGTATTATAACTGTCTCACTATGTTAAATGAAAATGTCTAGGTTAAAAATCCCAAATCTTCCAAGTAAATAAATGCAATCACTTAAGGTAGGGCTTCACACTAACTTTTCACTTTCCCCTAAAGTTACTCTGGTGCACAACAGCAAAGTGGTTAGCACTCTTCTCTCCCAGCAAGAAAATTGTGGGGTTATTTCCTGGGCTGGCCAACAATCTCTTTCAGCAGGTCTGTGTGTCATACCTTGGTTACCATGTTTTTTCTTATGGAGGCCACATTGAAGGAAAGATCCTCTCCCAGGATGGACAGGCTATAAATGTGTCTAGGACTCTTAAATAAAATTTATTTGCTCATCTGTAGTATCATAGTTCAGGTCTTTAGTTGCATCAGTGTTACTGGTGACTTTGAGAAAATGACTTTGAAAACTCTGGAGACCACTTTTGGTTTGAATACAAATTATAAATTGTCCCACTCAGACACCTCCTAAACTTTAAAATAACATTTCCTTCAGAGGTTCATTTTCACTGTCAGACTGCTTTATGAGTGTGGCAATGGTCATTCCTGGTCTTGTCTCATCAAGTCAAATAGTTTTGGAGTAGGGCAATATTCAGCATTGTGAAAATAAGCAAAGACTAGAGCCAGCACAAAGCCACATTTTTCTAACTAACGGCCTTCACCTCTGTTTAACAGTGACAAACAGTTGCTGAACTTATGGCAGCTCTTCAAAGCCCGCTTCAGCCACTAGGGGCTGCTGTTACACTGCTCACACTGCACTCATGATGAGCTCCAGCCTCCCATTATTTCTCTGCTGTGCCAAAGCTGAGTGCCAGTGAGACATCCAGAGTTCTCATGAATAATACAAGTGTGCCGGCCTTGGCTCCCTCTGTCAGGGTAGTGAAGCCCCCGATCTGTCACACTCACCTACATACGACACACACTCCTGCCACTGGGAGTAAGTGCTGGTTTGTCTGTGTGACATCCATGCATAGACATGTATATATACACTTCCCAGGCAGGTAAACAATGGTATTATGACGTCCTGTTATGCTATTCTGAAAATAACAAGTAACTGTGAGAGGAGAGGTTGCATGGCCATCTGAGCAAGCTTTAAAAGCAAGCATATCTATGTAAACCATACTTAAGGTGAAACTATGCATTTGCATTTTGAGGATGTAAGAATTGGGGCTGGGAAAAAATATTGTATTGTGATATACCATAATATTTTGTGACACAATACTGATATTGATATTTTTGTGACGTTATGCATAATAATGGTGCTACATGCACTAATTTCACAGTCAAATTTGGGCCAAAAGGGGTCAAGGATTCTTGCAGGATTATAGAGGCCAGCCAAGCATACATAGTTGACTTATTCTTTTTTGAAACAGGACTTATGGTTTTTTGTTTATAAATTAGTGATGTGTGAATCAGTACCTTCCATACCTGCAGCTTTCATTCTGGCATCTATACCAGTGAATGTTCTGCTACTTCAGTGGTATACAGTAACCATAATATATAACTTTTATGCATTTAGCCATTAATCTAGACAAGAAAAATAATTGGTTTTGGCTGTAAGGGGTGGTGTTGAAATTGGTTTTGTTGATTAGTACTGAGTGCTATTAAAACAAAAGTGATATCACAAAACGAATTGTATTGGCACCAAAGTATCATGATAATATTGTATCGTGACAAAATCTTATTATCCCAGCCTTAGCAATAATAAGGATTCTTGGTGGAAAAAAAATGGCATCTAAGCAAAGTGATTCCCAATTGATGGGACTAAAAAGTGGGTTGCCAGAACTTTTAATATAGTTTTGATATTGATTTTATTTTAAGCATTCATATAGTTTTCGGTTTCAATTATTTAAAAAAAATATATGCCTTAAAGATTGTAATAAAATGATTGTATAAAAATATCTTTGGTACTGGAAAAAAGTGCTAAGTAAAGTAACTAAGTACTATAAAATGATCAGGGTTGAAGTTGTGTCCCACAATTAATCTTGCAGCAACTACTGTCAGCTACAAACAGGAATCTGAGGCTATGACTGGCTCTGGCTCATCAAAGGTGGACAACAGAAGATGAGAAAAACCATGACTGATCTATCTCTGTTTCCTCTGCGACTTTCTGATGGTAGGGTCAGAATTTGTTGTAAACAACATGAAAGCATGGATCCATGTGGCCTTGTATCAACAGTTCAAGCTGCTGCTGCTGGTGTAATGGTGAGAGGGATGTTGTCTTGCCACAGTTAGCCTTTATGTTGTCTTCAAGTCGAAAATGACCCAACTGTCATGTTTCACAGCAGGAAAAAAAACCCTAAATGATATTTTTTTAACTCAAAACTTTTCCTAAAGTCCAGAAAATTAAAAGTTTTCATAAAAGTTACAGACCAACAGGTTGCATCTGTTGTCCTCGGGTCATTTTTGACCCCCCAATAAACATGACATTAAAAAGTTAAATGTATTCTAAGTCTAGTCTAGGTTAGATACTAAAAATAGTCTTTCAGGCATATTTAGGCATATTTGGGGTTTTAGCTTATTCTGGCATTTTCTTTAGTGCTGGGCCTAATTTTTTTACCCAGATTCAGCCCAAATGGCCCTCAAAATATCAGATTTATTTTAACAAGAAACACACAACTTCTAAATTCAGAGAATCAGAAACAGAATCTTTAAAAATAGCAGTCTTTTTTACAACATTGGCTGATAAAAACAAGTGTGTCTTTCATAATAAATAGACTGAAAATAGCAGAAATAGAATGACAAAAGTTTTAGCATTTTTAGCAATGTAGCAAAGGGAAGTCATTTTTGACCCATCGGACATTGGGAGTAATCAGAAAGCTTGGAACACACAAGGCTTAGCATGAACCGAGCATTGCTGAACACCAGGTCCCTGAGTATTCTTCTATTTTTAACAATAACCCTTATTCTGCTTATGACAAACTTCATAATGTGTCATGTTACAAAGCCTGCATTCTCCAACTAGTTTCTTGAACATGAAAATGACTTTTCACTGTTTTCCAATTGTCTCCACAGTCACCACTTTCTCTGCATCATAGCTTAGCATTGTGCCAGCCCATTTCCAGCTTGTCTCCCTGCTATAAATAACAAACACACAAACAGTCAGTACTTTCCTCCAAGTGGGAGAGTGTGGAGAAGTTGCATGGCTGACCGAGCTAACTTCCCCAAGTATGGAGGAACACACAATAATTATGTCCCACTGTGAGCTGCAGACCTGGCGGAGAAATCCCACGGCTTCCTGACAGTCGACAAACACAGAATTAGAACCATCTGACCCAGGTGTGTGTCTGTCAGCGAAACGCAGTGTGGAGAAGCAGAGGCAATAATGGCTACTGCTGGACCAGACCAAGCCAGCGCTGAGATAACTGGCCTGTGATTGAAAGGTTGGCAGAGAAGAAGCAGGGAGCATGAGGAACCTGTGGAGGAGAATGACAGGAAAACTCAACGAACTTTAACATCGCAACAATAACTGACAGAGGCTCTAACTGTTAAAGTCAAACTGTGCCATTATTGCTGTGAGTGGGCGGGTTTTAAGTTTGCAGACAGCAACAAACAGTTTTGGTAATACTTGTTAACAACATGGCGATGACAAAAAAAAAAAAAAAAAAACTATGCTGTAACGTATGCAACGTATACCTCTAGAACAGCATTGCACATTTTACAACTTTTAAAAACATTATCAGACCAAGAGAAAATGTTTTTAATAAATACTCTACTGGTGCCATAATAATGCCACATACTCAATCTCTGTGTGGAGTCTGCCTGTCTTTCCTGTGTTTATGAAGAAAACATGCATGTGTTAGTTTGCATGAATTAGTAAATCTAAATCAGTGAATGTGAGTGAATGATTGTCTATCAATTATCAGGATTGTTTCATAGCCAATAAGGTTATATGTGGTGTTTAATAAGAGTTTTGATTATAAGATTCTTGAATGTAAACATAACTTTTGTGGCTGAGTCTGTTTCCTGACAAGATTTGTAAATGTTTTGACTTTATGAGTAAATGAAGTTAGAAACAATATTCTGACCTGGAACAATCCAATGAGCACAATGCGTTATTATTGTATCGTCAAGATAATGTAAATGGTTTCTGTGTGGAGACCATGTGTGGACACAGTGGATCAGCCATTGCTGCTACACAGAGCCGTCACAACAGGGTGGGCAAGGAAGACAATTGCCTAGGGCCCAGAGCTGAATTGGGCCCCCTAAGAACAGTCATTTACCTGAACAATGGCGAACAAGCGGTTTCAGCGACAGAATATAAACCACTGAACTGATGCTGCCTGGCTTTTCTCCTAAAAAGTATTGTTTACCATCAAAAATTCACCAGAATACAGGATATCACATATGTTTTGTTAAAATCTTCCAGGGGGAGGACTCCGGGACACCCCTGCCTTATTTTGGCCCACATATTCACTTGTCTGTGATGCATACAAGCTCCCAATTTGGGATATGAGGCAAAAAGGAAGCTTATATTAATGCATAGTTTTTATCAATCAAATGGAGCCTATATAGGGCCTCAGTTGTCTCTCTTGCCTAGGGCCCCTATAGTGTCTTGAAATGGTTCTGCTGCTATACTGTTGTGGTGATGCTTTTGAGAGCTCAGGAGGATGAGATTGCCCCAAGTAGAAACTATTTTGTGGCACTGACAGGTTTCGCTGTGAGAATCTTCTTACCACTATTGGACAGTATAACCATCAGGTAATAGCATTCTGCAGTGTCCGTTGATGTCTGCAATGCTACGATATACAGTTAGTTCTATTATTAAAAGGATCTAGCTATAGCTGTAGTGTAAATTTTGTACTACTTCTCACTTGGTTTGAATTATAAACAATACATTCCAATTGTAACTGTGGAAGTCTTTTCTTCCCCACACTTTCCCAGTTGTCCGTGGCAGTGTGGAGAATTGTGCACAGTCTAAAGAAGTGACATTTCTGCCAGCCCCCCTAAGTATCATTGCCTGCTGTCAACTCCAACACTGCAACGCAATAGCAACTGCTAAATTAGATATTATATCAACTCCCATCGACAAGCCATAAACAACAAACTTCTGTAACTTTACAAACTCAGAATCCATGGTTTGTTTACCCCGAGAATACTTCTAATGAGTGAAAAGCTGCTTTCAGTGGTTCCGTAGATGCAAAGACGTACTGATTTGTGAATAAGAGCCTCTCATTTTTTAAGGACATCGCGTCTCTGTATCTCTTGATGAATAGAGCGCATTGTAAATCAACTTAAGGAGAGATGTGTCTATAGAAATCTAGTATAAAAGAAGTCTGTTTACCATGCTGTGTGTTTTTATGTTAAGCAAGGTTTTAACAGCACTCAGTATGCGCTGGGTGTAATTGTAGGATTTTTACATAAAGAAGGTGGAAGCAATACTACGATTTTCAATTTGAGGTCTGTTAACCACTGACACTCAACTTAAAGGTAATCAAATCTTTCTCATAAATAAGTCTTAATGGACCTAGCCCTGATTTACAGAGTGATCTGCCTTTAATTTCTACTTCAGAGAATCATTGACTCCTTCTCAATCATTACGCCTAAAACATTAAGAAACCATTGTTATCCAAGAATGTGGTGCATTCTTTTTGAGAGCACTAAACTGGTGTCCCCTAGACTTTTTCAACAAAACTCCAAAGCTGCAACAGGAGATGGTGTCCACATTTAAACGATTTTAAATGGACTGCCAACACTGCCAGCATCATCAAAAAAGACCAGGGCTTGACATTAACACTAGTCAACCTGCCAAATGCGGGTAGAATTTCATTTTGGCTGCTAACACATTCAGTCTCACAGGCCACTTTGTCTGGGTGGATTTTATACATAAATGTTAACTACTTTAGACCTGACTTTCTGCTGCTAATGTCACAATAATTTAGAACCCATCATAACTCTTCATTGGAGAAAAAAAATGATGCAACAAATGAAGCCTTAACTAAAAACAGAAAACGGATTAAACAACTTGTTTTCTTTTTGATAATGTTAATTTGAATACTGAATGTAAAAGTACCTATCCAGTGCTCATTGTCAAAATAATTATTGTTTTATCATGTTCTTCACAAAAAACATGTCCACATCTTAATTGTGGTTAATGAAAATATTAAATGGCCATTAACTTTTGAAGAACACTTGCCACAGCAGCCAGTGATTGAAAAAAATGTGTGTCAAGCCCTGAAAAAGACAACACATTTTAAGGACGCTGAGGTGGGCTGGAATCAGCTCTCAGATCCAAGTAGTCTTTTATTGGTGTGTAATGTAATGTATTGTGTATGTCCTTCTCCAACATTGTATAGTATGGTAATTGCACTGTAGAGGGTAATTAAATTAGCTCAAAAACAAACAACAGCAGCCTTACTTCTCATGCAGATGCCAGAACAGAACAATCTGCAGCGTGACGGACTCATCCCTCTCAGCTTTTTGTATATTTTTTGTTCACAACTGTGTTAACTCTCCGCTTTGTTAGATAGCCTTTTACCTTGTGTTCCCAATTATGTGTTCAACCTCTTGACTTGTACTATTGTTCACCTGTGACTTCAATCGCTGTCCTCCAAAATTAAAGCTATTACTATCATAAAACTAAATGTTCCAATCACCAGCCTACCTTTCAAAAAAATAAATGAATAAAAAGAAAAGCCTTTGAAAGTCCTTACTTGACACTGATGTTTCAATTTCCCCTATTGTTTATCACTAGCTTGTAGCACTCTTGCTCACTTCCTCGTATAATGGCTTTTATTCTGATGCTAAGGTTGTGCCTCTTTGACTGTCGCTCTTTTCTTTTTTGCAGAATAAGGCCGATTATGTTATTTTATCTTTGTTTTGCAGCACTTTTCAAAATTTGTTTTTGGATAGCTTGCAGCAAATAAAAAAAATAAAAAACATAATTATTGTAGCATTTGGAAGTTGCAGAGCAGTGTTTCCTTATATCTCCTTTTATCAGCCGACTGGGTGCACAGAGGGGCTCGCAACTTTCTTCAGGGAGAATTTATGTGGCATATCAATTCTGCAGACGCCATTATTCATACATTTTTATGCAGATATTCCCCACTCTATCTAAAGCAGGTCTAGAGGTTTCTGTTTTTAAAAGTTTTTAGATTACCCTCCTGTCATATTGGAAGAAAAGGTCAGCTAACATTTGGATAACATTTTGCAGATATAAAAAAGTAGAAGAGATTGTCTTGGGGAGCCTCCCGGACGAGCCCCCCAAATTTCACAGTTGGTTGAAAATGGTAATAGAAATTGAAGTCAAATGGCAGTAGAAGTCATTTTAATAAAATAAAACAAGTAACATCATCTTTTTGTCTGAGCATCTGCAAATCTGGCTGGCAAAGGTTCCAACTCCAGCCACAAGGGGTCACAAGCCAGTGTACTCCTTATGCTGATCCCAAGTTCAGGTAAATGTACAGGACTGTGGCAGGATAGGCATCTGGCATAAAAACACATGCCAAATTAAATAGTGTTTACTTTCATGCAACCAGGCACAACAATATGACTTCATTCCATGCTCACCACTTCCAAAGGTGCAGCAGAAATAAATAAAAACACATTCAAAACTCTATAATAACTGTTTAGATATTGTTTGAAGAAATCTAGCCACATGAATGGTGTGAATCACTGGGTCAAACAACTATTTTTTGTATTTCTACTGTAAACCCTCCAGGGATGCCTTTGAGAAAACTGTACAAGCAGAGGTTAGAACTGCACAACAGAAGATGAAAGCCAAGTGTGAATAATGATGTGTGTGTGAGCCGGAGACACCTGCCCTCTGCAACAAACCACTCCCATCTGGACCCACATGTTGAATTCCATGGCAAAAGATCATTACTCACACAGGGCTGCATTGAAGTTGGGAGAGAAACCTATATAACTCCACAAGATGAACCGTGTTTTTGAGTCTGATGTTTTGCTCCTAAATGTAATCATCCGTCTCTGTATTTCTGAATATACACAGCACGTTTGTCTCCTTCCCGACACAAAATGGATGTTTTTTTTTTCCCTCAATAAGCCAGAAAAAGTCCTTGCATTGAAAACTCTCCAAAAAATCGATGTGTGAAATATTGTTTCATCACACACCAATGACAAGACTATTGCCTGTATCAAGCAGCTGCGAGCCCAAGGTGAATGCATTTTTCATTTTGAATTTATTACATTTCATCCCAGTCACTTTTTCTAGATGTGAATAAAAAGCTGTAAAATCAGTTTGTCAAATCCTTTTATGCTTGGGTACTATTGGATTGGATTGTTTTGGATCTTTTGGTTTTGAAAGTAAATTGTGTAAAATGTGGTATCCAAGAACACAATGGGACACATCAGTCAAAAATGAATTTTCAATAGTGAATAACTGCCTTAAAATATCACTCTTTATATCTGTCTAACTGGGAAAAGTAGACATTTGAGGCTTTATATCAGGCAACCAAAGGAGCTATTATGTATTGTTTGAAGGTCTCTCCAGATGGGACAAACTGAGCACTGATGAAGGAGAAGCACATATTTCCTTAATAGCAAGTTCTTTCATAGAAGTTTAGGTTCAACAACAGCAACAGACTGTCCTTGCAGGGCTACTATAGCTATTCCCATGCTGCAATACCAAGTTTATGATGTGAAATTGCAATCAGCACTTCATTTACTAAATGACAAAAAATACCTTAAAGATTGGTCTTGAAATGCTGTATATATATTTGTTGATTTTGTTAATATCTGGAGACAAAATATACCACAACACTTTATGACAAAAAAGTACTATGGTGGTGTTTAAAAATGTGTGGTTTATAGTTCCTGGTACAAAATCAATAACTTTTTTTTTTTTTTTTTTTTTTTTACAAAATTTGACATTTATAAAAGTACCTTGTGCCTGTGGCTTTACTGCTCTGTCTTGGTGATAAAACCTCTGAGCCCATGGTATGTCCCAGAGACAATGTTTACCCCAAATGGTGATTAATTGAATACTAAATTGTTGATGATTATTTGAATGATCAATTTATCCAATTAGCTGTTGCAGCCCTAGTATGTATTGTCATCAATATTTAATAGATAGCTCAGCCATTCTCAAAGTCAAGAGTGTCAAGGCCCCCTTAAATTTCTGAAAATCACACATGGACCCCCAACAATTCAAAACTTCTTCACCCTATTCAAAAGATTGTCATATTTTTCTTCACAGATTTTTATAAAAACATTACCAAAACGCTGACTGTTAGCTAAAAATAGTTTTAAACTATTTTTTTTAAGTATTTAAATTCAATTAATAAAGACAACTCAATTAATGGAGACAATCTCTGGAGGCCCCTATTCAGTATGTTCATGGCCCCCCAGGGCCCCACTTTAGGAACTACTGAGATAACAGATTCTGTAGACACAAGAACATCACTTTTGGACACAAAGTAATTGATTTTCTAAATAATAATTCACTCTGAGACAAGAGAAGACACCATTGTAAGTATGTCACACCCCAAGACGACAATCAATTTTACAATCTACTGCCCAGTTTATTTGTTTCTATATCATGAAAAAAACAAGTTTATTAAATTAGTATTTGAGGCCTAGCAAAGTAGTTATTAACCATAATGCTTGCCACTACTCTATATATCAGTGCTTTATCATGTACCAATCCTGGCCTGCAATTTATCTGGCCTTAGCATTGCCTTCCGTTCAGCCCCTTAAAACTCAATCAGGATTTTATTACCAGCACAGTAAGTAATGCTTTCACTGCAACACTACTTTTCGCTTTTATCCCGGCCTTTTCCTTCCGTCTTGACTTTTCTGTCCTCTCCCTGGGGTGCCACTATTTGATGCCTTTTTAGACACAAATCCTCAGCAGATTTGCCATTCATCCCCCGAGCTGCCTGGACCACCACTTTGTCAGCATCTCAATCCTCTATTGGTTGATGGAATGGCTGTGTGGAGAGTTTGCACTGTCGCGCCAGCGTTGATTGCTTCTCTTTATGACTTGTAAATGTGTTTGGTTGCCGTGCGGGCTTGGAGGGGGTCCGTAATGGGAGCTAATCAAAGCAGAGGAGAACTGGAGAACAGTGAGGGAAGGGAAGAGACAGATAAGAGCGGGGCAGACAGAGAGCGATGGCATGGCTCCACTGCTCTGGTGGAAGGCACAGTACATTAAGTAGAGACAAGTCGTTATTTCACTGAACCTGCACTGGGCTGCTGGTGGCTGTTAATTCTCCTGGAGCTGTTCAACATCCAAGCACTCAGAAGAACTAAGAATCATTTGCCGTCTTGAAAGGGTTTATGTCAGATGACCTTCCTGGTAAGGTAAGTAAGGTAAGATAAACTCTTTTGTAAGGAAATTTGTTCTCTGCATTTGACCCATCCTTTAAAGAGCCTATATTATGCTCTTTTGTGAGTCTTTTAAATGAATTTAGGACACATCTAGATCAGAGCTTACATTTTGTTTTCAGAAAATGTAATAATTATTACAAAAACCTTGTTTGAAGTAATTCATCATTTGACTTTTAGAGAAACACTCGAATTATGTTCCTGTCACATTAAGAGCACTCTGTCCCCACTGTCCAGCCTGCTGTCATGCCTCTTCAGTGCTCCTCACAAAAACAACTTTGTTGTCTATGGGCCTGTTTATACGACAACACTGGCCAGGAAAATGCAACAGTCCTGCCGCCTATGATTTGCATTTACATGACAACGCTTGTTTCACCCAAAAATGACTGTAAACTGTAGTACCTGTGTTAGTCCAGCAAACGGCGCTGTGGGCCCTGCACATGCTCTACACCACACAAAGAGTCACTGCAGAAAAAATTATTGCTCCGGTCTAAAATATTCCAGCTACTTTAGGATCTTGTGGTTTTCTGGAGCCATTCTCATAAAGTCTATCCTAAAAGTAAGTACTTGTACAGATATTACTGACAAAATTTAAACATATGAGACATAAAAGCCTCGTATTTTGTGCTTGCGGGTCAGCTGACATACGGAGTGCCCAGATTGGGGCTGTTACATCAATGTTTTGAATGAGTACAGGGTTTTCACAGTTTACACAAGAGCAAAGCCACTGGAGCGGCTCACCAGTGTGAGACCAAAATGCCTCTTCCATCGGTTTCAAACCTTTGCAGATTCGGAAAAAGTGTTGTTGTCTAAACGGCACCTAAATGATGTCCGCTGCAGTTCGTGGGTGGTTTTTTTGGTTGCTGCGGGGGAGGCGTGAGCTGTAGCATTGCTTCCTAAACAGGACAGGACCGTGAGGGGGGAGAGGCGCGGTCAGATGGAAAAGGCACATGGTGAAATGAGCCAATTGAGCCAATTTAGCCTCTCAAACTCAATGTAAAAGAATAGAGGATTACTCAAACATGCACGAATGAAACAAAAACATGACTCCAGGTATGTTTTTGACGAGGAAACAACATTATAACATGGTAGAAAGCTCAGAAAAGTTGATTCTGCATAATGAAGCCCCACACCATAATCCCAATTCAGCTATTTGGGTGGGTGCTCACACAAACTACTACTACTTTTGGAAATATAGTGTATAAAGCTCTACCTGGCCTGTTTTTTTTCAAAGTTTCTTCAAAGAACAAAAAGCCATTATGCCTTATGTTCCTGTCATGTTCTTCACCTTGCTGTGCCTTGAGTTAGAACTGAAATGGGGAGAAAAAAATATTCAGCTATGCTGCCCCTTTGTGTGCATATAGACTTTTTTTCTTTTGGACAGTGCCTGTGTTTTTCCTTGGTTACTGTGTCCTCCATACTGTTTTTTAGTACAAACTAGCATGCACTTTTATTAATCTACTTTAATTGTTGTTGTTGTACTAAACCATTCTTTTTAATTTGAGATGATGTAACATGAACTAGCTATTTAAAATGACGTGCTGTAGCAGACCTCTTGGCCAGGTCACCCTTGTAAAAGACATCTTGATCTCACTGGGTTTTATCTGTTTAAATAAAGGTTAAGGGTACTGTAAGCAGCATGTGCTTGTACTGAATTAAAAATGGTACTGCAGTCTAAATCAAAACAATGGTCTGTGGGTTGCCAGTCTTCCCACTTTTCTGATTGGACGATCGGTGATGCAGGGTTTTAAAACCAAAATAAAAAATGTAAAGAAAACTTGGGCATTATGTTTAATGTTGTTTTTATTGTGAATATATAAGCTGTACCATTGTTATCAGTAAAAGTAATATTTGATTTAAACATGTTTACCTCATATCTTGGGTAATTTTTTTATGAAATATATACTGCTCATTGCACCTTTAAATAAATAAAAAATAGTAATAGACATTAGTTTTCCTTAAATGCAAAAACCCAAACCCATTATCAGAGCTTCTTTTTTTTTTCTTTTTTTTTTTTTTTTCTTTTTTTTATGACTCTCTTTGGGAACATTTAACTATATACTGAAAGAAGCAGATGTAAAAAAACAACTCCCTCAATAAATCAAGTGGCACAGAGTGGCTCTTTCAAAACAGGTCACCCGGAAAAAAAAAAAAAAACTAAAAATCAATATTGATCTATTCATGCTTCCTAATATTCCTGTAGCAAAAACAGTTTATTCATAGTACTCAAACACATAAAGGAAACCTTTTTTTTTTTTTTTTTTCTGTAACCACTAGATGTCCCCATGAGCTTGCACTACAACCAACTCATTCCATCTCATGCTATTTAATGTCTTCCCTGCCAGGCACTGTTTATATGATCATAAACATCCATTTTATTACACTGTCTTCTTTCATGACCATATAACTTTGATGCAAATGATCAGATTAAGAAGAGATTAGACTGTGGTAAGTATGCAGACACCAACATTAAGCACAGCCCTACAACTTGAAGCTTTGCAACCCAAATCCTGTGTATTGTAGGCCACATAGAAGAGGATTAAATTGTGAAGCTTGAGGGTGCAGTGTCAAATCTTCCCCCCTCCAAAAAAGTGGATTATAGACTTGATATTGGTGTCACAAGTTTACCAGAGGCAGCGCAAAGACATACAAGTACATCTGATGGGGGGATAAAAAAGCGACTCGCCCAGTGGTTAAGTCGAGAGAAGGCGAGTAATAAGGAAGAAAAGATGTGGTGTGGAGGCTGCTGGGACATTAGGCTGGGCGTCGGGAAGCGTCGGCACAGAGCACAGAGTGTGATTAGAGGGAGATTACAGGTGAAATCCCAGGGAATGGTACCTGCGCAGGTGTTTATTGAACTGCCGAGGAAACAATCCAAACGGAGAGTGCTGCTGGATTGATACATCTGTGCCAGGGACTCGAGGTGGAGACTGGAGAGGGGAGAGTGGAGTGCCAGCAGGTGCTCCATCCTCACAAGTGAGTTAGGACTAATTAAAGGAGAAGAAATGTTCTGTGGGTGGAAATTCTGCTCACATTCTGCTCTTATGAAAAGATAAGAGGATACTCATGGATTCATCTGATAGTAGTGAAAAAAATGACTTTAGGGTGTCATATAGGCTGTATTATATATTTTTTCTTTTTCTTTATTTTTTTCATTATGCGATGATTGGTTGTAAGTTTTCTGATGGTTTGTTTCAGGGGCAGATTATTTTTTGGATTTTGACATCGCCGCCTGAATTTTAATTGGCTAACCAATTATTATAAGCAAGAAATGGTTTGTTATTACATAGTTAAAATGTACAGTGCAATTTATGATTTACCACAGTCTTTGCCAAGGTCAAGGTTGCCATTTTTAGCTATCTATCTTTTATTTTTTTTATTTTTTTTTTTATTTTTTTTTGTATTTATTACTTCCTTCTCAGTACAGACATGAGACAGAGGAACCGGACAACACATAAGGACAGACATGTTATTACAAAAAATAAATAAATGGGTAAATAAATAAATCATCAGCCATAATAATAGCAATCTATATCTTTACCAAAAGTTGATCATTTGCTTTTTTCCTAATTTGTGACCTTCTCTAAAAGTTTTATAAAAATCCATCAGACAAAGTTGGTTTTATCTCTCAGTGGTACAGAATTATGTAAGTACCTGCATCCAGATAGCAAAGACTTCCAAATTATTCCATTGGCCCATTACTGACGTGACCTGAAAATTTAATCTAAGTCCAATCATTACCTTTGGAGTTATCTTGCTAACAGGCAGCCTTGGTGAAAACATAATTTCAGCCATCGTAATCATGCGCAACTGGTAACTGGTCTGGCCATTTGTGGAATTTCAAACAATGGCAGAGTTTGATCTAGATTTGCCTCTACAGAAGCCAAATAGGTATAAATGTTTGTTAGCTCAGTAGATAAGGTCTGTTGTCAGTGGCCCTTTTGATTTTATGCTTTTGCTTTAACCCCGAGCCTACATTCAAATTTTGGAGCTGTGTGTAATTCTTAATAAATTATTCATGCTGCCCAGCACTGGTATTGTTTCTGAAACTTTGAATGTTCACCTTTCATTCACGTCAAAAGAAAATGTCAGATAACATTTGAATTTGCCTAAACTAGAAACTCGAACAGTTCCTCGCTCGCTCAAATCCCGGACGAGCCCCCAATTTTTACAGCTTGACATAAAACAAAGAGAGAGGAAAATGGTTGAAAAAAAAAAAAAAAGAATTCATTTTACAAAGAAATGGAGTCATTGGATTGATACATGCGTGCAGGGACTTTGGGCATGAGGCGTGCACAGCAGCTGCTCCCTCTTGTCTCGAGTTGGGATTAATTAAACTCGAAAAATCACATCACTGTCTCCTCTCCACCTGGATTTGTGCTGTTTTAGCAAAGAAAATAACACATTTGAGGAAGGTGCGAATGGGGCTCGAACTCTGAGCTTGTTTTCACTTAAATGTTGTGCCTGGCTTATTAAAAAGATGTGATGATTCAGTGATTAAAAAGACTGGCTTTAATTAAAGTTTGGAATAAACCTGTGTGTGCTGTGTTATAATTGGCTTTGGGCAGTGTGTGCACATAGCAATAAGTCACTGGGTGAGAAATAAATGTTGCTGAGGTGAGTAATGAAGAAAAGAGAGCTGTAAAAAGTTTTTGTTGCAGATCACATAGCAGAAATTCTTGTATAAAGCAGTATTTCAAGCATTTTAAAGGTGGAATGTGTGTTTTTTGACAACATATAGTGGTGAAATTGCCGATATGCTGCTGTCAATGAAGAGATTGTGAGGAAAGTGTTCAGTTTGTCCATTCAGGACCAGACCAAACCCACTACATGTTTTTTGGTACCTTTTTCACTTTTTTTTTTTTTTTTTTGTCAATTAGTCCTTGGCCTATTACGAGTTCATGCTATTTTGTCAACCCTATTAGGTCCCAGGAGCCCTAAAACAGACAGACTTGTGCGACTTTGTATAATGTGGTGCTACTGCTGCATAAAGTGTCACAGAGCAATTCAATTTGGAACAAAGTATGCTGACAAGACTTACAAGAATTATAGGGATTCATGTATATCTGTTTCCAAACAATAACAATTTAATGGCAAAAGTACCATAAAGTGGCCATCCACAAATTGTTATAGTCTGGCAGTACTTTATTCCAAATGCTAGTGCAGCTATGTAAATATAGTTTTTGACATTTTTGATAGAATGAAAGATATTTTTTGGTCTTCATGGCTATTTTTGTTAGGCCAGGAAAAATGAGACAGGAATTCATGGGGGAGAGTGGCGAGATACATTCAGTAAAATGCCCAGACAGAATCTATGATGCTGAGGCGAGCTGTGGCCAGGTTAAGGTAGACTTTATTGTCCCCGCAGGTAAAATTGTTCTCTGCATTTGACCCATCCCAACCTGACCCTTCTTGGTCAAGAGTACCTAGCTGAAAGATTAACTTAATATGCATCATATCTTAGTTGCATATTTCAGTGATCCATTCCATCCATTAGTCCAACATACATTGTTTTTGCTCCTCTGGGAAAGCCACTTCATTTTAGTTTTTTAATTTTATCACTTACTTTTTGATGGGTTTATACCTGTGCAGTCTTTGCGGTGCACACATTACAGATGAACTATAACGGAGTTCACTTGAGGCCGAACCCAGGTGTAACGTTTTAAAGTGTCTCGTACCTTGTGACAGCATTCACACCTATTCAATAAGTGAACTGCAATAACAGCAACCACACCACCATTTGTTTTACCTGCAATAACACACCAAGTGTAAAAACATTCTAAAATTACCCATAAATGCACCCAGGAGATGAAGGAGAACAGTGTGTCTCTTAGGCTTCCCTCCTGACATATACCTCAGAGGGAAGGGATTTCCGGTTTATAAAGCAGAATTGAATATTTATTAGATGCTCTTTGTGAGACAGTAAAAGATAGCAGTCTGAACAGTGAGTGACATTTAAACCAAATATCAACAGAACTCACTTTGATGAATCAGGTAAACTGCGCACACTCTGAGACATCTATCAAAATGAAACTTGCAGTATTCCCGGTTCTTAATCATAAGCTCGACGGAGAAAAAACAGTCTGTGTTTGAGGACAAATACAGAGACAGATGGTTCAAATGCAAAACAAATGAGCAAAGAGAGAAAACGGCAAATAAAACAAGACAAATGTTTCCGCTACTGTACACGCAAAATCAACCTTTCTGTCTAGGGTTTGCAATTTTTTCACATGCTACCAGTGTCTACCATGCATGCACAGGTGAACTAACTTCCTGAATGGTGCATATTGAATAAAAGTAAGAGTACTTTAAGTTTTTGCCAGTCGGAGTCTTTAAAAGTTAGCCCTGATTGTCAAGTGAGTGCTACACCTCATACCCAAAGCACATAGGATTTGCTCCCGTTGACCCATAAAAAGACTATAATGTAAATTAAGTGAATGGAATAAGGGACAATGGATTTAAGATTCAAGATTCAATACAATGAGCCTATACATTACAACTAGTGCACCAACCAATGAACAACTCCACCCTCCACCACTATCTTATAATATAATAATTTCAACTTAATTGTCATTGCCATTGTTGCTCAACAAAAATCAAAATAGGTAGAAATGGTTGTATTAAATGAAAAAAGCTTTTGCACTTTGCAGTTAATATTTGTTCACGGTTCACTGAAAATGTAATATATAGCTCTATGATAATGATACTATGATGATAATATACTGTATAATGCAAAACGCAAGCAACAAATACGCCCAGGCTAACATTCTGAAAAAAATTCTGTTTTGAGCATTTAACCGTGTAATAATGTTTTTTTTGCACCTCATAAATGAGTACTATTTTGTCCCATTCACGCATGCTTCAGTAATCCTGCATGTTGAGCCCGTCCTCTTCTATGTTCTGGAAACTCTTGGTCTCTACATAGACACAAAGTGCTCCTGTGTGTTTCTAAATCAATACATTGTCACTAGACTCATTCTGATAGTTACAGCACTTAAATCACAGTCACTACAAAGCAGTCAGCAACATGATGCCAACAGGTAGATACATGAGCTCATTTATCTACCTGTTGGCATCATGTTGCTAATAGCTGCGCTAATAAGCCATTTTAGCATTACCAGTCATCTCTGTGGAAACACTGGTGTAAGTGTAGGTTAAAATTTTTTCTCTTTGTGTGCGTTGTTTGTTGGATTTGTTTTGTGATGTTTTGCTTTATGGACCTTGAGTCTGACAAGAAAGACCATGATGATTTATTTCATATATTGGGATATGCCGTGTTTTACTAATTTTATTGGTGTAATATTGCTACTATCTAACGCATGAGACATTTTGTATTTAAAGACTTCTGTATGATCTATGAGAAAGAAAAAAAACTTTAAATCTTGTCAGAATTAGACTCAGACTTTATTGTCTTTATATATAACATGTAACAAAACTGCATGCTCTCTCTATGTGGTGCAAGTTCTTACAATGGTAAATAAATAATAATAGTAGTGCAATATACTGTAGTAAAAAAAAAAAAAAAAACAAAGCCAAAAAAAAACAACAACACTGATGCCAGATGTAGACTGACAGGACAAATAACACCTTTAAAAATGCAGGAGTGCAACAGTGTAGCTGTGCTTTAACCTGTTGGTCCTTGCTTTAATTGTCTGGTGGCGCCCCCTAGAGAGGGAACAAGGGGTAGCCAGGATGGAAATGGAAATTATTGATATGGAGTGCTCTCTAATGGCAATGTATTACTGCCAACTGTGTGTGAATTAATTTCAGCTGTATCACATTTGTACAAGATACTAGCATGTTTTTACTTGATACTATCATGTTTCAACAAGATATGTATCACGTTATAACAAGATATGAAATTATCACAAATTTATCACAATTATACATGATAAATAATTTTCTTGTTTTAACAAGATTTTTTCACGTTTTTACTACATATGTATCATGTTTGTACAAGATAATTAAGTATTACATTATAACAAGTTAAATGATTTTCCTGTTATCATGTGATGTTTTCATGGTTGTTTCCACACATGGAGATGGAGATGAGCTTACAGATGGCAGATTGTCCACTCTACATGTTTTTTCGAGAACAGGGTTTGCCAAAAGATTGCATAGTACAGATGCAAGAGGACCTGTTACCAGCATCACCATACTTGTTGCTTCCTTAAACTTCATGGAATTACAAGAAAAGATTTATCTTGTAAAAATGTGATACATATCTTGTAAAATGTGAAACGCTTTCGTTAAAACAAGAAAATTATTTATCATGTATAAACATGATAATTTCATATCTTGTTATAATGTAATACATATCTTGTACAAACGTGATCGTTTTCTTGTTAAAATGTGATACAGCTGAAATTAATTCACACTGCTGTACTCTCTTAATACATCAGCTCTGGTAGATCTGCTCCAGAGTGAAGAGTTGACTGATGATTTTTTCAGCTGCCCTGGTGATGCTCTGGAGTTATTTTTTATTTACTTTTGTCTGAGCTTTCTAAGATTGTATTGCTAAAAAAGGTTCTGTGCATCATAGCCAGACTTGTTTAGGGGACTGCTCCCATTCAAGCAAGGAACACAACTATTTGCAATGAATCAATGATAGAAAAAAATCTCATAAGTAAAAAGGTCATTCAACTGCGGCCTATTGCTGCATTCATGTGCTCCTCGGGCGGTCGTCTTTCTGAGATGAGAAGTTGTTTTCCCAACTTGTGTATGTTCATGTGCTTTTGTCTCAGAAAGTCAGGATATTGACATTACCATAGCTAGACCAACGAAGTTATTGGTTAGTAATGTTATTAATTAGCATTTATTTTTCAAATTTCGCTTTAGCCAAAAAGGTTGGACATTAGGTTTAAAATAAATTAACGGCAATGATTAGCATTTCTAATGCAATTTTGTTACTTCTGTGTGAATGACAGCTTATAGTAAACTTATATTATTAGCAAAGAGCTCATGTATAAAATGTAAATTAATAAATCAGTTACTTTTCTGCTCTGTCCATAAAGCAGATGACTTCAGGTACGAGTTCTTTTTTAGTCTTGTGCATCTTTTAACTTCGTATAATGTTTTCCCGAGTTTCCAAGGACCACATGCCCCATATAACTATGTGATTTGGTCTGATGTCCATTGCAGCTTTAAGTGGTGTCTATGGACTCCACAAAGCACTGGCTCTAGAGCGGTATCTAATTCTGTTTACATAAGCACAATATAGGTATCTACAAATGTGCAGCTTGGAGCAAACAAGAGCCTATCGAGAACAGTGAAATTGTACAGCGAGTGAATAGCACTATATCCACTTCTTTATGGTGCGCTTGAGAGGCTGAAACTACTCTTTCTTTATAACAAATAGTATATTTGTACAACAAAGATAACGCTTCATCTGTGTTCACTTTCCTCCAACTGTGGAAGAGAAAAGGTCAAGGGAAATGTGCCTCTTCATCACTTTTTTGTCATGTAAACATCCCACTGCTTTGTGCTTTCAGCAGCATCGCTACAGTGCACCTTTACGTGTTTTATATGTACACAGCCAGAATTCTGTTTAGGTATCACAGTTTGTTGCAAAAGTAATACTTGAAATTTAATTAGCCACCAAAAACAACTAATTGTGCATATTTGTGCAACATACAATTGGCAAGTGTCAGTTAACAAACTAAATACATGTGTAATGTCAGTGTCTTGGTAGAGAACATTAGCATACATTAGTATTAGGCTACAAGAGACGTTCTAAAAGTCAACAGCCACTTCTCAATACAAAAGAACGCAAGTATGTACTTGTGTTCTTGTTAAGTACGTACTTGTCACAGCTGTAGTATTACTTTAGAGTTTGTTGTGGTCCATGGAGCTGTTGCTCTCACTGCTGCTCCCCTTTACCACAGGGCTGAGGTAAAGGCGAATCAAAAGAGCTCCGATGAGGCGGAGGAGGACCGGAAAATGCTCATAGCTTTTTTTTTTCATAGCTTCTTTGTGGATTAGTTTTTTTTCAGCACTTAATATGTTAAAGATATTAGGGAGGATTTTTTTCGACTGCAGAGAAACCAGCGACTGTTTGTCCTCTTTTGAATAATGCGCATGCGTCAGGCCCCGCCCTTCACTGTTCCTTTCCAAGGAACTCCTCCACAGCGACGTGCACGAGCATTGGAACACGAGTGTTTGTTTACAGCCGGCATCAGCAGAGATTCGCCTAAACCTAGACCTGCATTGTTTGTTTGCGCGACCTTTGACCTAGTTCCCCACACAGACCCAGTCACATGCACAGTCCCTAAATGTGAGAAAAATATGTCCTCCTGCTATTGGTAGCATTAGCAAACTGACGCTGCTGTAGTTGAAACGGTTCAACAGATAAAGAAAAAAGGCATTTTTTTCAAACAATAAGATAAATGTACCTGTCCAGCAGAAACCTGGCGACCAGTGCATCGGTCTGAAGCCCTTTCTGTTCCTACAGCGCACGCCGTCCTTTGAAGGAATCGGCAATAACTACACGGGTTTTATTCTGCTCTTCTACAGTTTTTCTCCTCCTCCTCTGGTACACTTCAAAAACAGTTTTTCATTTTGTGACCGCCCGGTTCACGGTTTTCCTCAGCCATTGTGCTCTTTGAAGTCAGGCTGTCCCCGCTATGATGTTAATGCGGCGCTAATGCGGCGCTAATGCGGCGCTAATGCCGGGCTACATAAACATAGTGTATACGCATGCGCAGGCACAAGAACGCGCACTATCGCCAAAACTAGGAAGTCAGAATGATTGGCAAGTCCGTGGAACAATGGTTAACGTACTCATGACAAAAACGATTGGTTGAGGTTTTTTAAGTCCCACAGTGTCCACAGTTTATTAATATTATTATATTTTCTAATACACCAATTTATAAGCCTTATACAGGGCAATGAAGGTAGTTTTAATAAATATTGCAAAAAATGAATTTATAAAGATCCTCCCTAATACCTTTAATTATAATATTTTGGTATATATAATACAGCAGGGGTAATGTTCTGTTACTAAACATCAAGGTATTTTACTTTACAAATAAACAGAATGGACATTTAATGTAAAATATACATTAGCAACAGCAGGGCTCCACAGCACAGTAAGTTCTGAACAGTTGTATACTAATAAATTATTTATGCAACAGGTAAATTATATTCACAACTATAATAATACAACAAATAATAAAGATAATATACCCTAATCAATCCCAACATTCATTGCTGATATTAGCTAAACCACCATAAAACTACAAAATCACTACAAAATTATATTTTAATAAAAGTAAGAGTAACCACTCAGATATGTAGACAAGGATATTTATTCAGTCATATGAAAAGAAATAATATGAAAGGCAATAGAATACAGGAGACATGGGCCTTTGGCAAGCTTTGTGTTCAACAGTGAGCATTTTTCTTGTCTGGAGGTGACCTGCAGTGATGGAATGTAACGAAGTAAAAGTACTTAGTTAATTTAAGCACAATTTGCATGTATTTGTACTTTACTTATGTAAAATTTACAAGGAATAATTTTACTTCACTACATTTTAGAGCAAGCATCTGTACTTTTTACTCCACTACATTTATGAGTTGATTTGAAGTACAAAGTATTTTGAGTTTTGGTTTAAAATCATGTGTTTTTGTTATGGCTTTATTGCAGACTCACAGTACTTAAATATAACAGATGCAGTAAAGGAGTACTGCTTTAGAAAAATCAGAATAATAAAGACATTTTTACATTTTTACTTGCAAGTACTTTTAAAAGTAAGTACTTTTATACTTTTACTTAAGTAGAAATTTTAGTGATACTTTTACTTTTACTTGAGTAAATATTTGCACCTTTATCTGTGTTTTACATAAGTAGTAGTAGAGTACTTCTTCCACCACAGTTTAGCACGTCACTGCAGCGCTGTAGTCTGCGACGCGCTGCTGTTGCACTGTAAACTACGCACTACAGCATTGTGATGCTAAATTTGAAGTTTTGTTCTGCTAAAATAATTTTAATACAATCTGTTATATAAAGTTATATTTCTTTTTTATTTTATTATTGTAATTTTATATGTGTGAAGTATATTGCCTTTTTGGTATGCATTGTAAAACAATGGTACATCACTTAAAAAGGGTTTATTATTAATGCATGATTGTTGTTAAAATGTAAACCTTTGATAAACAATGGGATTAAGAAATTACATTCCATAATTAACACACAGTAAAAAGTGTTACAGTTAGAAATGAGTATTATCAATGTTCTGTGCTAAAATGGCCATATGAAGATATAGAAATGTGATCTCAATAGTAATAGCCCTGTTCTTCACAGGCTAGGTTTTGTTGTTGGACCATTGGATCTGGAATCCTCCCTGGAGGGAGGTGGCGGGGCTCTTTTGAACGAACCAGACATTTCTGGCCTTGGAGAGCACAAGGTTCTCCTCCCATGAACTAACAACTGTGCAGTAGGACCATTGCTGCATTGATACCATTGGATTTAACTCGACTGGACTCAAACTATGGACTATACATTATCTGAGCTCAGACAGGACACAAGGGTTTTCTTTTAAATTTGTATTGTACTAAAGTGCACTGTTACTACTGTTATTGTTACATAACTAAATACATAACTCCTGTACCTTTGTGCATCTCATAACAACCACATTTATTAAATGACTAAAACTTTGTGCTGTTGCAGGGTTTCATGGATGTCTCAGTAGCACACTGGGTAAGGTTGGAAGTCCTCAACCAGCTGGGCCAAAACTGAGACTTGAGCTTAAACACAGGGTGGAAACTCAGCCTACTCCACTTTCTTCACACTGGCCAGAGAGAGACAGAAATCCAGGTACTCACTTAGGTTCATTCACAGTTACATGTAAAAGTACATCAATAATAAATAAATTAACATTTTATGTTCATAGATATACAGCAGGCAGAAGGAGCAGTAGCAGGACAAGGACAGCTGTGACAACCTGAACTGTGAACTGCACACTGAAGGTAAATACAGTTATCTTATATTGAGTTTTTACTAAATTGTATGACTATGGACCCTTTTAGAGTTTGTAAATAACAGGCAGCATACTTTTTATTTCTAGCACTGTGCTATTACGCTGGTTATAATTACAGCCACCTTTTATTTTCAAGGTGAAGAGTTGCATTCTCTACTTAATTGAGGATTCCTCTATCATAAAGATGTGTAATGTAAGTCATACCATATACTCATTAACAGCAACATGCAGCATTTCTAACAATATCCCCAAGTCTGATGTGTTGTCATAGACAAATTGTCTTTTTTTTTTCTACTTCACCTTAATTCACTTCGAAGAGGTGTATTGTGAAGTGATATCTAGCTTTCTTGCCACTATCTTTCATATAGTAAAGGTTATTCTTTTGCACTGTAATGGTATAGCCAGTACATGGTTCAGTGATATCTTCTGTAGTAAAGAGATTTTTTTTTATGACAAAATGAGTGATTTGTTTTAGTATATTCCAATCATGGTGTTTTTATGTGAAGCTGCTAATTAGCACAGTTGATATTACTAATGTATATTTTCCGCATTTTGTGTTTTCCCAGGAACCAGGTTTTCCAGGTGCTCACGCTGCAGACAGTATTGTAAAGGTAACTGTGTTTACTTTACTATGACACATTGGTAATGTCTGGGTGAATACACGTCTGTTGTGAATCTGTGCCTTCATTCAATCATCTTCGTCCGTTTATTCCCATTAGGGGTCACGGGTGACTGGAGCCTATCCCAGTAACTTTGGGCCTTAGGCGGGGACACCTTGGGCAGGAGCCAACTTGTCGCAGAATCTGTGCCTTGTTTTTTAAAATTTTTTATTGATAGCACTGCAAAAGTTGCATATTTAAAAGAACACTCTGTTAGCTCCCAGAATGATTAATACTAAGGTAAACTATTCTTTTTATTTATTTATTTAATCTTTAACTTTTTTATTTAAAGTGAACTAATTCTTCGAAGTTGTTTACTGAGATGTCCATAAAATGCTGCTTTTTAGTAATGTTTTAGTAATTAATTCTGTCTTGCTTGTTTTTCCACAGATGCACCAAAGATCTAGTGGATTACTGGAAATTTGGGGGAAGACTTCATCTGCTTCGGTGTCACCTCTGATAGAGATTTAATTCACTTTTGTGGTAGGTTTTAATTTGACTTTTTATTTTTTGTTTACTGTATAGGTTAATTCAAAAAACGTTGGGATGTTATGCAAATCTTAATTACAGCGTATGTTATCCACTATTGAACATATTAAATCATGAAAGTGAGACATTTTACTATTTCACGCAAAAAAAATTAGCTCATTTGGATTTGAAAGTAGGGATGGGACAACACAAGCTGTAGCTGTTCTGTTAACTGCAGCAACACTTCAGTGAGAGTCTGGGTATGAAAGGCAGAGTCTGTTTTATTAGTACTGGATGCGCCTGCTATTCAGACCCCAAATGACACTGATAAAAAATAAACAATTCTGTACTAGAAATAAAATAAGAAGTAAAATAATGGTATTTTTCCTTTATTACTTTGAGCATTGTCACTTTATTAACGGTGTTTACTCCTAATTCCATGGTAAAAAATCTGTAAAATGAATTTTATTTCTCATAAAACTCTGAATATTGTCACTTTTTTAAGGGGTTACTCCTGATATTATGGTAAAAATCTATAAAATAAAGTTTTTTTCTTGTAAAACTGAGTATTGTCACTTTATTGAAGGTGTTTACTCATATGGTAAAAATCTGTAAAATAATGGTAATTTCCTTTAGAACTGTTGATATTGGCACTTTAATGAAGGTATTTGATTATAATAATACAGGAAAACAACTGTAAAATAATGGTAATTTCCTTTTTCGTTTAGTGTTTTTGCACATAGGGTATTTGGCAGGGTTGTTTGGCAGCCGAAGCTGACAGTCATTGTGTTGGAAATTCATTAATTCCTGTGGTATCCTGTTATTTTATTATCTGAGCTTAGTGCTGTACAAGGACAACAGCATGCGTAGCAGCTGTAAGGCCAAAGGATGTTGTGTCTTAGTGCACACGAGGCTAGGACATGGTGTCTTCTTATAGATTAGAGCAAAAGTCTTCAGATATGCTTGTGACTCTGGGACACGTACTCTCTCCTGTGTATGTTTGGTATAAAACCTAGCTTCTGCTAAGGGGGGGGGGGGGCACTCTGCATCTCTCCTTTGTGCTGTGTTCTCCTTGTGCACAAGTAAAATAAAGACAACTTGCTGTTTGATCCAGACACTGCCTTTTTGTCAAGTATCTCAATCTAAAATTTCCATAACATCATTTACCCTTTTTTACGTTGTTTTTTTTTTTTTGTTTTTTTGGTTTTCTTTTACAGTGTACCTTTGGTGCTCTGAAGACACAATGGCAGCTCCATCTCAGGTTCACTCCTAAACTCATGGAACCAGCTGCATGCCCACAACAGCTGCGTAGAGAGTTTATGTGAAGAGCAGGAGGATGAAGCAGCAGCAGGACCAGCAGAAGACAGAGAGATGCTGCAGCTGAAGACAGGGAGCTCTCCAGAAGTGGCTCTGAGTCAGACTGACCATCTTCAGAGCTGCCTGCATGTCTGAGAAAACATTACTACAGTTAGCAACTTTGCAGTAATTAAAATAAAATCTCTTCATAAAACTGGCAGAAAGTCTGCTTCTCTTGCTTCAGGTAACATTGCTTTTGTTTACAAAAATCAAACCTCAGTTAGTATTTCATATGAAAATTTTGAAGATTTTGGACCAATTTTGTAATTCTGCTCCCCTCTGATCAGAGCTCCTTGAACTAGCACTAGCCTCAGTCCCTGCTGTCTCCTCGTCCTCAGGTCACATCGTCTCACTACCAGGCTCTACTCCTTTCTTTGTGGGTGGACTGCAGAATGGACATTCATTTTATTCATATTCATTCATTACTTAATTTCTCACATGCCGTTTGTTTGCAGTAATATGAGGACGACTGTCCTTGTAATAGAGAGCTGTAAAACAAGCCACTTACCTTGTATTTTCCACCATCTTTAGGACAATAGTCAGTACTTACTTCCAGCCTTCTCTCAAATTTATTTTCCCTGTCAAGAACCACTTGGCCTCTCATCAGTGTAGACCTGGGTTCTTCTGTTGTCCCTGATTAAAATTTAGACTTCTTTTTTATGACAAATAATATTACGCAGAACAAGTCAGAACAAAAGAGAATAGGCAACCAAAATATTGTACAGAACACATTTTGCCTCAATTTGCCTTGAAACTATAATATTTTAAGAGAAATATTTAGTTAATATGACATTAATTGTGTTAATATTTTGGTATAAAACAAATATAGCCTGTTACAAATAGAAAAAACAAATTTAAAATGTTTTTTTTTTTACCACTAAAAAGACTGCTGGAACCAGTGGCACATTTCGAAACGACGGGCCGAGACATGGCTGTTTTGAGCCAGGTACAGAGTTAGCTAGTGAGAGGTCTGGCCAGCCACTCCACGTCGGAACAAAATTTTCAATTAGGGACTATCTGGATGAATAGAGTGCAAATTTAAGATTAAAATGATGAAGTTCTTACCTCAAATCATCTCAGCAGTTAATTTTGTGCCAAGACAGCAGTAATATTTCAACTTTAAACTTACCGCTGTGAGCTTTGTCCTCCACCACGGCCACCGCCGCAAAGCATTCTGAGATAGCGGGCAGCCTCAAGAACGCACAAGTCTGCTCTGATGTAGACTCAGTAAAGTGGGCAGGGCGACAACAACATACGGGAATTTGATCCATTCTCAGTCTGTGCAAACTTTGAATTGGAACAGTACTTGGTCAGCCACAGATGACGTGTCACAAGAACACAAGTACGGACAAGAGTGCATATTGAGAAACAGTCAAGGAATTTGTATGCTATGCTGAGGTAGTTACCTAAAGAATGCCACACTACAATGCCATATTATGCTTTTCCCAGGCTTTTTGAAATAATTTTGGACAGCTTTGCATTGGTATTTCACGTTTCATCACTAAAATGTTTTCTTTTGGGCAGCTGTTACTTTCAATTTGCAGAAAACACTTGTATTAGGTGTTTGATGCCCCCTGCTGGCAACAGTGGGGAATAGACAGTGCATATATAAATGGCTAATTAGTATGGCTATTAGCAATATGACGCCAACAGATAGATAAATGAGCTGACTGCTTTGGAATGACAGCAATTTAAGCGGTAAAATTCACAGAATGAGTCCAGTGATGGTGTCTGGGCTTTAGAAACGCGCAGGAGCACTTCCTGGTCTCATGTGTCTATGGAGAGTGGTGAAACCGAGCGTTTTCAGCTCTTGAAAAGGGCAGAGGGTCAGCATACAGGGCTACTCAAACATGCATGAATGAAACAAAATACTACTTCAGGTATGTTTATGAGGTGGAAACAACATAAAATAAGAAAAAAAGTCAATTTAGCATGAGAGAGGACCTTTAAATATATACTCAGAGTTTATCCATCAAAAAAATATTTACTGGTTTGCTCATGATTTGGGAAATTCTGACATTTGCTTCACCTGTGCTTTCTCATATGAGAATAAACATAAAGAGATGTATCAGGATATGAGTTGAGACAGATAGCCCAGATGGTTTTACCAAGACACAGGGAATTAACACAGCTGTAACACAAATGCATTGATTTCTTTGCAGTGCAGTGACTGTGGTTAATGAACTAAAAAAGTATATGCGAACATATGCACAACATCATGTAACTGTGAAAAATAAAGTTCAAACAACTTGCAGTAAGTATGAGGGTTCAGAGTTCAGAGTTTGCACTCTTGCCTCACAGCAAGAAGGTCTCAGGTTTGATTCCTAGACCATGTGCGGCCTTTCTGTGTGGAGTTTCGCTTTCCTTGTGTCTCAATGGGTTTTCTCTGGTTCTACGGTTGATGCTAGGAATCTCCTAACAAGCTAATTGCTAATATAAGCAGGGCTAAATATTGAGCTATTGTTCTCTACCAAAGCACTAACATCACACACTCGTAGTCAGAAAGATCTATTACACATTGCCTTATGTAAGCACATGTTCTACAAGTGTATTTCTCACCTGTAGAAAAAACTACTGCTAAAAGTGTTAAAATTGCATTGCATTTCCCTGTGCAAACTCTGAAAGCAGACTTGCCATCATCTAAAATTAGGCTCCTGTATAAAAAAACAAACCATGAATAGTTAATACAGCTTCATTACAGAGCTTCTGGTGACAGTAATTCCATAGCGCTGTGTGACAGGCTACTGTAAACACTCCAATAAGCCTTCACTTAGGACACTGCGGCTGGTGTTAATTACAACGTACAAGGCTGCCGTCTATGTTTATACTATATTTTGTCCGTCTACTGTTAATTAACTCAAAGGCACTTTTTCTCCCAGAGCTTTTTTTTTCCTTACAGGAGTTCTCATTTGCTGGAAGACATGATCACCCAACCTCACGCACCTTTACCTCTAGCAGTAGGACTTGTGCGATGTTTTGCATAATAGGGTCTGATTACAATATGACAGGAAGCAGGCGTGCATAGGAATACTGTGATTGGAGTTCATTAACTTATGCAAATGTAAAGCAATGTATGGTTACTGTCAGGATTATGAGGATAATAAAAGTGATATTAAATTGCTTTTTATATGAGGAGCTGCCAACTCTTGTGTACATAGACATGGCTACATACATGTTTACAGTCTTCATCTTTCTCTTCAGAACCAAGTACCACTTCAGAAAATATTTGGTATTCAAAGTAGCATCTTCCAAAGGACTATTACTAAGAAAGGACAAAAAACTAAACCTATTCTTAATTCGGTTTAAGGCAGGATTGAACAAGGACAAAGTCAGGACATATCATGATGAAACCAAGACTGATTTAGGATTAAACCATGTCTAAACCTGAGCTAAGATTAAGCCAGCGCTAATCTAGGACCAAACTAGATCCTATCCAGAACTGAAAAGTGCCTGGACCAGGACTAAACGGGGTCTATGCTTCAAAATGAATCCCCAACTACAGTAGGGCTAAAATAGGAATTTAACTGTCCTAAATGTAACAATATCAGAACTCCTTAAGACTTTTGAGCAACACCAGAAGAAGCCTGCGTACCACCAGTAGTACCCATACCACAGTTTGAGAACCACTGCTGCAGAATGACATATACAACTTTTAGCTTTGGGTTAAGACAAAATATTCCCTAGCTAAGGTTAGAAAAGAGAGGAAGCTTTGTGCAATATACAAATTTCAATTTATAGATTTTTTTTTTTTAACTAGGTTTAGTGTTACAAGAGAAAGCCACCAAACCAATCTTGATCCAGAGTATTTCATCTGACCATATGCAGGATTTCCTTTTATTTTGCTCACTTCATGGAGGCATATGCTCAGATAAACAAGGCTCCTCCATTTTGAAGATTTTTTTCTTTTTTTTTTTTTTTTTGTTCAATCTGTCAAATGAACAGAACAAATTCTATTTACCAAGCCAAAGCTAGACAGGATATACTTAACAAGCCCTAGTTAAAAGGGTAACCTTCTTTCTAATATTTCTTGTGTTTACATATTAGTTTACATTTCTACTTAGTTCACTGCTTTTTACAAGTTTTCTCTCTGTCCCACTCTGCAGATGTCTCGCCCATTGTGAGATGTCCCACTGATGTTTGGACCCTGGCTTGCTCTGGTTTGACAATTTATGCATTTCTTTTTTTCATCTTCTTTCATGTATTTTCGTCAGGGGTCATAGGTGACTGGAGCTTATCCTGGCAACTATGGGCCTTACGTGGGATATACTTTGGAGAGTTGGAAATTAGTTGCATTACTGACCTAGAGACATACACCACTCTAAAGGTTTTGTCTGGGGCCCCATCAGGCCTGTCAGCAGTCCTGAGTGCCCACACATACTTGGGTGGCCACCTCTCACCCAGTTTCCAGTCCACCTACTCTTTTGCTGTCAAAAAAATAATAATAATAATAATAATAATAAAATTAAAACTGCTAAAAATATTCTTTCTAAAATGTTTGCATGCTTCGAAGAATAAGTAAGTAATAGCATTAGCACATGTTAGCACATGCAGTATTAGCACTACATGTTATGCCTACAGCAGTGGTTCCCAAAGCGGGGTCCAGGGCCGCCTGGGAGTCTGCAAAGATATAGCAGGGGGGCCCCTAGGGGTTATTATATTATGTGCATAAGAACAAAATGAGTTTGAAATGAATTACAGTTATATACGTTTATTTATTTATTTTTTCAGACATATTACTTTAAAACAATTTTTGGTCAACAGTCAGCGTTTTTTGTAATGTTTTGTAGAAATGCATGAAGAAAAACATTCTTTTGAACAGAGGGAAATTCTAGAGTTGGGGGTCCACATGGGATTTTTGCAAATTTAAGGGAGCCATGACTTGAGAATAGCTGGCCTAGGGTGTATAGCGGCCTCATGAAAGAACCATTTAGTTGATGATAAAAGCATGAAATTTGGCTGAAAAAAATCATTATACACTAGATTTTCAGAAAAAAACATGCTAGCCACTTGAAATTCAAATATGGCGGCCATTTTCCAACATGGTCCTTCAATAATACCTATAATTTAATAGGAAGGGAGCCAGACCCCCCATAGGGACATTTTTGCAACTTTTTTTAAACTATTATTTTTTTTGTTAGTGTTCACCTTGGCTCATAACAAGTTTATAATCTTTTGCGTCAGCCTTGTTTGGTCCCAGGACAAAAAATATATATATTTTTGTGACAAGCTCCTGGATGAAATCATGGAATCATGGGAATTTAGATGATGAGGTGCAAGAGGCAAGTGAGACACACAGGTCATTTTGGGCTTAATCCAAAGCTAATGAATTGAGGAGGTTCTCTGTTCATATGTGAGGTGGTCATTTCAATCTCACAGTGGCAGAATGTAAGTAAAATGTCAGTGGAATGATCATTTTGAGTCTTTTTCCGGATAAAATGTTTAATATTTAAAAACAGAATGTTGGTAAATGGCTGCCATATTGGAATTTCTGGTGGATTTTTTTTTTTTCTGAAAATATAGTATAAAATGAATATTTCTGCCAAATATCCAGCTTGTATCATCAACTGAACGATTCTGGACAAAAATAACATTAAGCCACTACACTACTAGAGCATCTATACAAGTGGAGGATTGAGCCAACAAAATGGCAGCATAACAGTATTTTTACACCATTATAAAAAAAAGGGTAGATTGTATCTCATTTTGGTCCAATTTTTTATCTAATGTTAATACTCAGTGCACTATCAACATTGTTGTATCTTAACAGTTGTCCTTATTTCTCTTTGTGAGTTCTGTTTGTCCATTAAACTTTTAGATGTGAAATTCTCTTTCCATTTAATGGCGGGTCCCACAATCATATGATCACTACTCCTTTTTTACCAACTCTGCTGCTTTGCTACTTGATTGCAACGTGACCCTATTGCAATAAAACGTTATGGCTCTCCTCTGGGGTGCTGGGATGGCATACTGGGGCATTTACCCCGGCTTTTATGAGCTGATGAGTTTTATATACTGTGTGTGCTCTAGCCGGAAACACTCCACTCTCCGGGGATCTATAACTATGCAACATTGTGGATCCCTTTAGTATAAAATGCCTGTTATGGACGCAGTGGGAATGAATAGCTATAATCTGTAACTACTTTTGCTTCTGTGACTTCTTTTATTTATGGTTAATGTTTGTCTGGAATTGTTTTTTGGCACTAAAAGTGTGGAGCTCAAAGATTACATCGGAATATTTATGCACCATAACTTTTAGAGTTGTTTGCTAGCTTGTTTCTTTATAAGTAAGTCTGTTGAGAGTAACAGTTTGTTTTTTGTTTTTTTGTACATAGGTTTATTGATGAGTGCAAGTTATTCTGACATATGGCGTTAATGTGTTAACATCTACATCACAACTACAGTACTCCTAAGCCATTTCTCGAAAAGAAAGCAGGCCAGCTCCAAGCAGAATGCAAAAGGGAAAAGTTCACATTGAAGCACATGGCTAATTTCTATTAATGATAAGATAAACCAGAGCAAAGTGCAATGTGCCACACAGTTATTAAATCTGTTCTGGCTCACCCTCACTGTGGAGGGTCTAAAAAGTCACTCACCCTTGACGCTAGATCACTTTCACACAGTTCTTAATGTGGCAGATCCTTCGCTGGAGGGTACAAATTGAGTGGAAGAGCGTAGAGCGAGGGAATAGGGTGTGCTTTCAGAAAGGGCCTAGATATATGCATTAAGTTGAAAGTCCTTCTGCTGCTTTTTACCTAGCACACACCCATCACATTAGCACACATTACCTTCAGAGCTGTGGCAGAGTCACTTTTTGTTTAGTTGTATGTTTCCCCAGTGATCTCCTTCCTCGACCTGCTTTTAAACCAGGACGCTGTCTCTTCATGTCAAATGCAGTGTTTCATTAGCCTACCCTCTGCTGAGTCAGATCCCACTTCACATCCTCTGGGAAACCATGGTTAGCTAAGGAACACTTCAAAAGCTTTAGCGCACTCATTTAAAGTTAGGGAGGTACCAAAGTTTTGATAAACTGTGGTCAACTTTTTGGTAAATGGTTTAGCAAGAGAAATAGAGTGGATTAAGAATTCTTTTGGAATCAGTGAGTTACTTGAAGCCAGAACATATGCAAAATTAGTTAGCAAAAAGTCCCATGAATAGTTTTCGCTTTATAGTGTTCACTCTTTTTCACTTGATCTTACCTAGTTTTTGCACCAAGCTGATTTAAAAACTCACCAAAATCGATCTGGTCCTACTCAAGCCAAACCTTTCAAGTCCACACCACTGGTGGTTTCCCTGCTCGCCCAATGATGTGGCAGAAATGTTGATAACAATCAGCTCTTAAGCTGGGGACACACTACATGACTTTTCTAGTCATTACAGATTTTGAAACGACCAGGAGCACACACTAACTGACTGGTTTCAGCATATTTTGTTCTTAAAACAACTGAAAGACTGTGGATCACACATTTAAGGACTGCTGCGGCTGTGTCCGAATGTCATCTCTATTCACAATATAGTGCATTATACAGTGGTCATGCTTGGCAAATTATGGAAAACAACAGGACCACAACAAGTCTTTAAACTGTACACAACACTTAAAACTTTCTATAAATACTGAAATATCACTCAAGTCTGGTCAGGCTGTATTACAGAAGCCCATTATCAGCTGAGTTTTAGTGAGTGTCCAAATTTGTTGACTAATGATCTACTGTAGTCCACACTACACAAGTGTGTTCAGAATCAGCTCTAAAATGTAAACATGTTTGACTGACTGTGACGGAGGTCTGGTCAAGTCTGCCCTCCTCACACTTGCTGATTTAAGTCTTTAAACCTCACGCACTAATAGATTTCTGGGCCAATAACTCCCCACAACTAGTGCTGAATCAGCGCGATTGTGAATCATGGTAAAATCAGGTAAAAAAAATCTTGTAGTCCCCACCTTTAGCTGTTCTCCTTAACACTGCGACCCTGAAAGACAGCAGCAATGTGTACAAACAACAAGGCCCCCCTGAAGATTTCAGAAGAGGGTTTGGGTGACAGTGTGTGTTTGTAAAGGGCATGTGTGGAGCAGACTATTCTGCTTTCAATAATTTGCCAGGTTAGGCTTTTACTGTAACACCAATGAAAACAACAACTTCCATGGCATCTCCTTCTGTTTGTACAACAATCCAGGATTTCCATAACTGATTGCTATGGTAGAAAAAATAAAACAACTTAAGATACCTCTAAATCCAATCACATAGACAAAAACATAGGATTTACGGCACAGTACATAGATACACAGAACTTACATTTGGAAGATATACAAGCAATCAGATAAAGTATGACCTGCCCCATTTTAGAGAAACATTTATGATTATTCAGGGAAGATTTAGATTTAGGTAGAGTTAGATTTAAATGGAAAAGGTTCCCACTTCATTTAACTAAGGAAGTCAGTGGATCCATCGATGAACTTCCATCAGCAGACGCGCTCATGGCTATAAAACTACACATGGCACCCCTTTTGGAACTTGCATTACAAATGTGTGGTTGTCCTCCTGTGACCAGGGGTATCTTTGACTGTGGGGCTGCTCTGATATGAGCTGGATGTCTGGTCCTGACCTCCAGCCTGAGACAAAAGCTCTCAGTCATGGTGCCACGACTCCTGCATTATGTATGCTCTAGTAGAATATTCCATTAGCAGTGACTCAGCCCAGACTTTCACTCATTTTCACAGTATCACTCTGTGCATAAATGACTGGAGCCAAACATGCAGCCTCAGAAAGGACCGGGCCGCTGCAGGTAGAGAACAGCAGGAATGCATTTTGGAGGACTACTCTCCCTCATGTCATCTTTATACAAGAACACATGCTGGTATTAAGGCCTCTTTTTTCTTTTCTTTTTTTAATGGATTCATATGTTACAGGTAGATTATAAGACAACTTACTGCACCGAAAGTAATTAAGTGTAATGCAGGGGAGAATGGACTTATTTGGTGTCAGATGTAGTTTTTAGACCTCTGTGCACAATAGCATTTTAGTAATGGGAGAAAAACATACACAGAATAGCTTTTTTTTTTTTTTTTTTTCAATGATGCTACCTTTTCTATAAAATTTGGCTAAGGTGTGTATTGTTTTACTAATTTTGATATTCTAAAATCAAACGTAATATGTCAAAATTTGTTACGTTTCTCCTGACAATAGGGTCCCTGTCACAAAACCTCATGGAAAGAGTTAACTTTTTTTTTCCACATAAATCTTTTAATCAACTTCTGCCCTGGCCATAAATACCAAATGTTAAACTATTTTTAAAATATTAACCCCTTTTATGCCAGTGTGAATGTATACTATATGAATGTATACTATTTTTATGATGTTTTATGACAGGGACGCTTTTGTTACTTAACAGTAACAACGCAACATTTTAAAATCAAGCCAAATGTTTGGATCAGATTTGTATTGTGATCAGAATTGGGTAGTAATAAGATTTTATTCTGTTACATTTACATGAGTAACTTTTTCAATAAATTATACTTCTAGAGTAGTTTAATTGCAACATACTTTTTACTTCTACTTCAGTAATACTAATATAAAGTGACAATACTCTGAGTTGAGTATATTTTTTGGCAATTCTACCTATCTCTGTATGTTTCCCATGTACTGGCTTGAAAATTGAATTTGTTGTTTTGTTACAATGCAATTTAGTAGCCCGATTTTTTTGGAAATACTAGAATTTGCTCATTATTTTTATAGTTTTCGTCTCTCTGATTTCATCAAACATTCAAACATTTCTTCAGTGCTTAAGTAGTTTTTCACCATTTTTTCCTCTACCCACCTCTAACTGGGATTGTTGTAGGACCTGTACTTCCTCAAGATTAGCCTGTATGCAATTGCAAAGTTAACTTAATATTCTAATGTCAGAAACCAAAAAACTAGATCTTAAAGAATATTAAAGGGACCATGTTATGCTTTTCAAGCTTTCTGAAATACATCTGGATAAATCTGCATCAATTTTTTTTACAATTTATAACTCAAAATAATGTATACGTATGGAAATCATCTTTTGGGGAGCTGTTACTTTCACTTTGCAGAAAACACTTGGGTTAGGTGCCTGTTTCTTTAGGTTTTTTTTCAACATTCTAGCAAATTTTGTAGACTAACTTCCCAGAGTGAAGGGCATGTTGGCAGAGTAGTTAGTGCTCTCGCCTCTTGTCAAGGAGGTCATAATATTGATCCACAGGCCCGTTGTCAGATAATCTCTCTGGGTGGAGTCTGCATGTCCTCCCTGTGTTACCATGGGTTCTCTGTGGGTACTCTAGCTCTCTCCCACCATCCAGACATCCATGTTTTAGGAGAACTGATGACTCTAAATGGTCCCTAGTGAATTAATGTGAGAGTGAATGGTTGCCTGTCAGTGTATGTCTCTGTGATGGTCCTGCAACTAACTGGCCACTGTCCAGAGTGAATCCCATAGTTGCTGGAATAGCCTCTAGACACCCTAGTAGGAATAATTGCCTAGCTATATACAGTTTATTTCCTCTATAATATAAAACTTGTATAACTGATGTATATCTAGGAAGACATTTTTAAGAGACCACATTCTCCATTGGCCTGTCTTCCTTGCAGGTCATTCCAGAGCTTTGGGGACTTGAACTAAATAATCCCTTTACTTTTTAGCCAGACTTCTACAACTGATAAAAATACTCAGCCGGAAACTTTTAATGCGTGCCCTGGAATATAAGTGAGTTGTTATGTGACAGCCAATTTACATATGCAATAATAACACCTCCCACCTGCTGCTTCTAATGACAGAATAATTCTAAAATTAACCACAGATTTGTCATTTTAATGTAAAGTCAATTAGTGTTTCCTTTTAAACCAGGTCCACGATAAAACAAATGTGTGAATGCAATTTGTCAGAAGCTGTTATTCCATCAAATCAGGCCTCAATATAGAACTAAGGTCGGTGCATACATTTGTAAATTGCAGAAATTGTGTATGCTTAAGAAGACTGAGAATGAACTTTTGAAGCATTCCAGGAGTCCACATGAGGCTTTTGAGTAGTAGCATTCAGTAGTGGATAATGCAATAGTAAAGAGCGCTCAGAGTCAGGTAGGGGTTACTCGGATGTACAAGTATGACATGGCAGGATGAAGTAGTTTTTGGTTTTGCAAATAATTGAGAAAGAGACTGGATATATTGCAATCAACTGCTTTTGTGATTTTATTAAAGTAGACTTTAGAGAGAAATTCATTCTCTGCATTTGACCTATCCTTCCACTGGTGCTGGGCCACCAGCAGCCACTAAACAGCACCTGGTAATCCACGATGGGAGTACCTAGCTGGAGAACAAGACTATTGTCCATGTGTTGAGATTGATGGGGGAAACCAAAGCACCCAAAGAAAACCAACCTAAACACAGGAAAAACATGCAAACTCCATACACAAAGGCCCCAGCTAATATGGGAATCAAACCCAGGACTTTCTGGCTGTGCTTCTTAATATGAATTAGTTATTCACAGTTTTCTTTCAGTTGGCATGGTGCAGGTCGGGGTGGTGGAGGGGACATGAAACCTATGACAGAAACTTCCCATGAAAGCCTTTATAAGTTAAAGGTTGAGTACTTTGTTTTTGTGCCACAACGACAAGGCTTGATGCCAGTTTGGGCTTCCAAACCTAAATGTGAAATGACCAGTTTTGGTTAAGTGGCCAGTGGCTAACCAGTTTTGGCTAACACAAAGTTACAGTATGTATGTCATATATAGTGAAATAACCAGTAGCCCTTCGTGTTTTTAAACAGTTATTTCATTCTTTTTAACACTATTAGTTTATTTTATTTATTTGGTCAATAGAATTACACACAAAATGGTCACTCAATAGTCCACCAGTAGTGGAAAGACTAGCTGACCAGTCTACCAATCATTTATCTGGTATTTTTCAGAATTGGAAATTTAATGCTGCGTTCCCATTTTCAGAAGTTCATAGTTCTGATTTATAAATGTCAATTGGAACTTCCCTTGAGGTCGGAATTCCTACTCTGAAAATCAGATTAACCCCAATAATCCAAGATGGCTGCGCCCTACATTACGAAAAAGTGAACAATATACTGTAACTTCTATAATATTTAAAATGCTTGTGTAATATTATTTTCCCCATGAGTTGTCCACAAAAGCCCAACCTCTGTCAGTGAACATGCTGCTGTGGGGTATGTGGGCCTCTGCAAAATGCACTGTGAAGCTCTGTTGTTGCTACTCCACAGAGCTAATGCTAAAATGAACCAACTTCATTTTATACATCTCTTAAATATAACAATATAGTCTGAGTGAATTCATTTGGTTCATATGTTTTATATATATTTTATATGGTTTTAATATCTTCACAGTGATTGTATGTGTATTTGTCATTATTGTCAGTAACTACTGTTTCAGACCAGAGCCGTCTCTGGCTCTGTTGGCGCTCTAGGCAAGATTTTAAATTTTAACTGTGTTATAATGTTGTTTACATCTCAAAAACATAGCCGGACTCATAACCTCAGGTCTTATATGGCCATCACTACAAAGCTCATTTATCTATCTGTTCGCGTCATGTTTCTAATAAACATGCTAATCAGCCATTTTATGCTCTGCCCAGTCCCCATGTTTGCCAGCAGGGGATAATGGATGCCTAATCTTTGCAAATTGAAAGTGACAGCTCCACAAAAGAAGACACTTCAGCTATAAAATGTGCCATAGTGATGGAAAGGTGTCCAAAATGATTTTAAAAAGCCTGAAAAAGCGTACTACCTTTAAGAAGTGGAATGCAGCAACTCAGTGATAGCATCACTCCAAAGGTCAGATTTCTGACCTCCAAGGTCATTTGGAACAAGTCATTTTGTATATTTTCAATCTCACATTTTTACAATATTTTTCAGATCAAAATAATATAATACAATATGCATGCATTTGGAATATAAACAGTTATTTGCTATTCTTGCTATTACAAAATCCGCAAACACTGCATGGATCTGATTTGGGAGATTGTTTGGAGAGACACACACAGACTCAAGAGCACTCCACTGGGTACTCTCCACTTTCTCCACACCTGCCGCTTTTGTCCTCAAACTTCCACATCCCGCAATCCACCACCACACACTATATTTCACCCACCGAGACGTCCCCCTTCCTCATTTAAGGCACAAGACATTAATTGTGTGCATGATGAATTACCGGCATACTCGGCAGCAGCACCCATGTGACACATCCAAGCCGCTTGTTTATTCGCACAGATGTGGCAGCGGTAATCTCTGGGTTGTGCCGCCAGAATGTCAAGGGAGATCTCACTCTTATTCTCCCCTTAATGAATCACACCATAACTTCATTCCGCACGTCGGGCATATGCTCTGAATGGGCGTGGGCGCGTACATCAAGTTTGATTACGCAGATGCAGGATACAGTGTGTTGCCATGAGGTTTGGTGAGAATAAGACCAGATGAGTTATCACAGCTTGCATGGAAAAGAGTGTTGTCGGCACGGCAGCCTAACATCTTTTGTGTGGGATGTGCATTAAAGTTTTATGTGGCAAATATCTAGCCGCATGCTGACGAGAATGTAATGAGATGGTTGTGGGGATAGAATATGGAGTGATTTTGGCTGCTTGAACATTGTGTAGAGAGTATTAGGTGATATAGCTTAAACATTATTGTGTTGAGTTGAAGCTTCGGACAACAAGACTTTTTTGGCAACACTTTTTCCTTGCTTTTGCACAGAACCGTTGGCTTTATTTTCAGTTACTGTCTCACAAACTGGGCTTTCAAAAGTCTATTCCACAGCCTAGTAAAGTCCTAAGTGGAGACAGGCGTTAAACAGATAAGGACATTCGCAGGCCCGTTGACCAGTTTGCTGGGGCCCGGGGGCAAGAAGGCTTTACATAGGCCCATAATAATAGAAAATATATAGAAAGAGGGACCATTTCTGGGCCCCTCTGACCCTGAGGCCCAGGACAACATACCTCTTTGGACATTTGCTAAGTTAAAAAGTTAAGTCCATTTGTGTTTATCTCGTGGTTTCTCCAACCCATGCATTATGATCCCCTGTGTTGGTCCAATTAATGTGTTATCAAAAATATTATGCAGACTATTACTATTCTGAGCCTTCTCCCATGTCTTATTCTCTGGCACGGCCATTTTGATGCCTCAAAATGTTCAGTTGCCCAAACCTCCACCTCTCCTACAAACCCCCTCCCACTCCAGGAAGCACTGACCAATCAACAAGCCCTCTACATCCAGTCTGTTCTCATTCATTTATCCAAAAAATGGTGTACAGCTTCCACTGATCTCCTACAGCTATTCATTAGTGATGATACCTCAGTGTGTGTATCACACTTTCCCGTTCTTGTGTCGACATGTGTATGGGTTTCATCTAGTGGTTTAAAAAATGTACTGCAGCTATACTACAAAAGAAAGACATTGTAATGAGTTTGTATAACTAAGTGCAAGATACTACTTATCCACATGTGAACATAACAATTGGGCCTATGTTCAATAATCTCTATGTGATAAAGAGAAATTAGAGTGAATATTCTTGTAACAATAGACGCGGTTGTGGTGAGCCAGACTTGTGCAGTTTCGATCGGTGTCAGTCTGTGTGCAGTGCAGGCCGATTAGATTTGTGTCCGACTTCCTACCAACTTGTGACGGTCACCGAAAGCTCGTGAGATCCAAAGAAGAGCAGCCGTCTGAGCCAGCCGCCGCAGTTCATCAGGAACAACTATGGAGGCTGCTTGGCTCAGTGTATGATGGGAAAACAATCACCTGTCAGTGGTGAACAGACAGGTGATTGGATCTGAGTTTAGTGCTGATCAGAAATGTAATGCACCGACACTTCACTGCCCACCTCTTTTTTTGTAAAATACAGACTTTACAGTTATAGTTTTGACCTGGATAAACTTTGTGCCCTGCTGCTCATTGTGAAGTGGAGTATTATTAAAGAGATTGTGCATAATATTTGCTGTTATAGGAGACTATTTAACTTTTATGTGTAAACTTAGACATAAAAGCTAAGAATCACAGCTGAATGTGCCTCATGTTGTGTGCTCCTGAGGAGCGCCTCATTTACGCACAGACTGTGGACATGCCATAGACAGAAAAGTTCTTACAATTCAGTTTAATCCATTTATTTGCAAAATCACATCCAGCACACGCGAGAAGTGGGTTTCGGGCGTGAGCTGAGCTACAAACTGTCCGACTTCAGTACAGGCGTATTTTCCCTCCTCCTGTTGCGGCCGTGCACTCTCGTTCACAATCCAGGCGAGGCGCAGTTCATCTCGAACTAGCCTACTGACACGTGATACAATGTGATACAATACGACACAGTCAATGGGTGTTTCTCAAATCCCAGGTACCTTGCTTTGCCTTGATTTCAGCGCGGGAAGGCATCCGCATCATCATCTGTCGCCCAAGCGTGTTCCAATCTCCATGTCCTTCCCAGCCAGGTGTCCTCCGTTTGGTTAACATGTGGCTAATTCACCAAGGATACATCAGTGAATCCTTCGCTGCCTTGCATCGGCCAAAATCACCCACAATGCACTGCAGCTTTTTTGAAAAAATGGCAGGCCATGGGCATGTACTACTTTTAAAAGCTTATTTAGCAAATTTGAGATTATTTATAAGCTAAAATGTAGCACGCACACAAACACACACAAAAAGGTGCCCCCCCCCCCATTCCCCACCACTAAAAAAATTTGACCCTCCCCACCCCAGGTGAACTCTCCCCTCTCAGTTTGTAAAAGACTAAATAAGTGATAAATATTTAAGTATTGTATTTATATAAGCCACATGTAAAGATTTCACGAGTATATCTGAAAAAATGACACTAAAACCAGTCAGGAGGTGTGACTGTGATGACGCTCCTCATTCACTCTGAAGTCTGTTTCATTAGCCGTTTATTTGAACCGAGGGAGGACACTTGCCTTGGTTGAGAAGGAAGTTTCTTTGGAGGAAATCACTTTCAAGGTAAGGCTAGTGATGTTGTGCTCGAGCCCGCTGCTCGACACAGTATTGATCTTTTGAAGAACAAGTGTTTCGAGACGAGTGATTCGAGCCCTGATTAAGATCACATGACCACAGCGAGCGAGGCCTCGCTTCGTTTTTTTTCCATGTACTCCAATTGGACTCAGTTCTCACAGACAGCCAGCAGATGTCACTATTCAGTCTGTAATAAATGCTTCGAGCAGCGTGTCATTCTTGAGCCAGCTGTGTCAAAGTGGTTCGTTGCTTCATGAGGCCTCAAAGTCACCATCACTAGGCAAGGCAAGATACCTGGGATTTGAGAAACAACCAATGTGTCGGTCACGTGACTTTTCTTAAAGTGATACGCTCAGTGACACAGCTCAGCTGAGGCATTGCTTTCAGCGCATGATGGTGTATTGGTGCCTCAGCTCGTTTAGACCAACACTACTATTCATTTTGTAGTGAAATGGCATCATACAAAAAGTTTAAGAAGTTCCTTTTATTCTTTAAATTGTGTGCAAAATACCACAACAGTTTGCCCACTGCTGGTGAAACTTTATTTTTTAGTTAGATAATGTTTTCCAAGGTTGTAAAATGTGAAATGCTGTTCAAGAGGTGACCAAGATTGGTTTAAAAATATGATGATAGCCCTTTTAAACTCACTCTGTCCCACTTCAAACTCATGGTTGCATGACTTCTATAGAAAACAAAATAGAGTAAAGTGCTTAAAGTGAGGCCTGTTTATCACAGAGTTGTCCAACAGGTATCCAACACATTCATCTGTCCATTTGCTGCACCTGAGTGTCTGGCTGGACTGGTCAAGGCACTGAAGACACATGGTAACTTCTCATTTACATACTCGATTTGCGGCAGTAATTAAACATCACATGTGCTATTTTTCCACACTGCACACAGTTTAACACCTTTCTTAGTAGATCAGGACCTTACAGTATCCTCAATCCTTCTTGATAGACAGTAGATGAAGAATATTGTTGATAAATAGAAATACAGTTGTAAATAGTAATGGTATGCCAAAGATCTGGGCTGTTTTCATGCGTTGTGTCAAACCAGGTGATGGTGAACCTAAGCATCCACCAAAATGGCAAGATTGTTGTAAAGGTTTTCTTGAATGATACGTGTATTGTATTGTTTTTGTGGCAAGGTAGCAAAGTGGTTAGCATTATTGCGTCAGGGCATGAAGGTCCCTGGTTTGATGCTGGGACTTAGCAAAGTCTTTCTGAGTGGAGCCTTCCCCCTATCAACCTATATACATTCACAATATGTATTAGCCTAGCAAAGATACTTGTAATTAGGATTCTGGCATGCAGAGAACACATTTGTCTATTAGGGCAATGAAGTCAACCTGAAAAAAATAATTTTCTACATTGCATTAAACACAAAACAAGTTGTCATATAAAAGTTAGTCCATAAAATGTGGGAATGAATGGGAACCATACAGAAAGCTGGGAATAAATCAGAAAATAGTCTTGGTCTCCTGCTGTTTATAGCTGCAATCAGGGGTGGACTGATGACCTGGCATACCTGACGGCCTGACGGTCCACCTTTTTTTTTTTTTTTTTTTTTTTCATTTTCTTATTTTAAGTTAGGGCGCACTCACACTAGGGCCATTCGAACCATGCTGTGCCCAGGTACGATTGAGGAGGGGTCTGAGTCCCCCGCCGGCCCGCACTCACACCTGCACAAACGATCTGTGCTGCGGCCCGGTTACGTCATCAGCTCTGAGGGCGACAGACTGCTACGTCATCGTGGTGCGCGGTTTGTTTACAAGGCGAGCGAGCCGCTAACACTTTTAGAACCGGTGTAGTGGAAAACGTGAGACCAGCAGCATGAAGTATCTGTGCTATTGTGATTCTGCTTTGAGTCTCGTTCGTGAGACGCGGTCTTCTGTCACAGGTTTTGGAATAAACCACATCCGAGGAGCAGCGAAGGCACCGCAGACAGAAGAGAGAGGCTCCAAAACTACTGCCGCTGTCTGTTCTCTTCTTCAGAAAGGTGAGCGCAAGGGAGTGGCGTTGCTGTGAGTGTTGATAATGGCATTAATTCACTTTTTACTGAGATAAGAACAGTTGCGTACATGACACGCATGCATGAGCAGCCGCGCCGTGGCCCACCTCCTCCAACCGTGCCAAAGTCCTGAGCACTCACATTAGGCAACCGTGCCGTGCTTTAGGGGCGTTCCGGACTCCCGCCAGTTTCCATAGTGTTGAGCATGGAAAAATGGAGAAATCAAAGTGGAAAGGGGGTGCGGAGAGGTTGCGAGAAAAGTTTAGCATTTTAGTGCACTTTTATGTTGCTTTCCTGCCACAGCAGCAAAGTCAAGCATTCTCAGGGTTGCCTGGAAAATCCAGACTGCTATTTCTCTGTATTATTATACAGAGAAATAGCAGTCTGGTCACCATGCCGTCCGCCGTGGTTGGATTCAAATCCCAACCATACCGTGCATTTTGATTCGCTTATTTAAGTCACATGTTCTTCGCGAGCAGCGTCCACAACAACAACAATCAAGGTGGCGCACTGAGGAGCCGAGTTTGTTTCATTCAGCGGTAAATTCCGTTTTAAATGACCAAAAACATATCGAGTCATTAAAACCACAGCAGCTTGCAGCACTAACTCCGCTGTCCGTTTGCTCTGCGCTAGAAATCGAATTGATTCTATGGCGACTCACCGCTGTACCAGCGGATGAGTCTGGAATTTCCAGGCCATTATCAGGGGGCTTCTGAACTAAGCTATATTGTTTTATTCTTAGATTGTTGTTCTTTAATCAAACTTTACTGCATTAGTGTTTCTCATTACAAAGATATGTTTTGACAGCAGTTTCCCAAACACTTTGTTTCATTAATTAAGAATGTAAATAGACTGCATTATATGTGCTCAGAAATGGCCATTTAAATGGTAAACCCTTTGAAAAAGGAAACAATATTAGCATAGCAATCATTTTGTCCATTAAATGTGCATTGTGTCTGAGCTGCAGAGCTGAGCTAATTTGAAGACATATCAAAATACTCAGTTGTTTAAACTGGAATCTTAAAGACTAACAATATGACTGACGTCATTTTTAATTGTATGTGAATTATGATTACTTTCAAAATTACACTAGGCTGCTTTCAGCCACTGTGTAGTACTTGTTTTCTGACTATTTTTGTACTTCACATTTATTTGGAATTGTATGTATGTTATTTTTTATTTTTTACTGTCCTTCACTACTCAGGGCCCCATATTATACATATTATTATGCATATCTTAAAAAGGATACAGCGTTTCTTTGCTGTTTTGGTCGCATTTTTCTGTATGGAGCTGCCTCTACATTTTAAAGAAATGCACTATTGTAAAAACATACGTCAAGAGGTTGACTCCTGTGTGACCCCTTGCTCGGCTTGACTCTCATTTTCAGTCTTCTTTTTGCTCAGCTCTGCTAAGACAAACATTTAAGAAATAAAGTCATTGCTGGTTTGTTTTGGACACCGGGTTGGTTCTCCCATTCTTGTAAGATGCCACCACCATCTGGGAAATACATCAGTTAATACTAAGGAGTTAAAAGGGCAAACTGGCTTTAGAGTATATGTCAGATATGGAGGGAGTACGTAAAATCTGTTGTTGTGATAGAAATATACTTTCATTTTCCAAAGCATACTTTCTATTCTTACATAAGTAAAAGTGTTTTTGACCTTAGTGGTAAGGTGTATAGGATTCACAACTTTGTAGAAGTAGCAGTAGTTGCAGTAATAGCAGCAGTATTAGTGGTAGTAGGTGACAGTCTGATTTTTTACCACTGGGCATATTGTCTTAATAAACATCAGAGTGTGCACTGAACAGAAGCTAAATGAATGTGACCAGTGTGACAAGGCTTTTACTCATTTAATAAAACTGTGAATGATCATAATAGAATCCACATGGGGGAGAAGCAAATATGACCATGCGTGACCAGTGTGGCAAGAAATTTGGGGTGTCAGGCACTCTCTCAAGTCAACAGAAGACTAACAAAGGAGACTGGCCATATCAATGTGACCACTATGGTAAGGTACCTTGTCCCTTTACCAAATCCACACGAAAAAGAAAAGAAAAGAAGGGGAAAAAAACATGTTAAGTCTATCAGGAATTTTAACAGGATACGTGAGAATAAACAGTGGGACAAGTATGACCAGTGTTGGAGGAGAGTGGTTAGAGTGTTTAGCTTATGATCAACTCACAAACACATTCCAAGCTTCACCAAAAACAACAGGGCCCCACTGCAAAAAGTAATTTACTTAAGTTGTTTTTTTTTGTTTTACTTTTTGTTTTGTTTTGTTTTGTTTTTTTTGTTTTTTTTTTTTTTTTGAGGGGGAGGTGGGTGTAGTAGAATAATGTTTTGCAAAAACATTCAAATGAACTTTTTACAAAGTTTTACACTCAAAGTACTATTACTTTTACTTGAGTGATATTATTTTGAAACAGTACTTTTACAGATTTTAAGTACAGATTTGGAGTACTTTGTCCACCACTGCCAGGCCCTTACAGGAGAAAAAGCATACAGCAGTGACCAGTGTAGGAATTAATTTGTAACACCCTATAAATCACAAATAAAAATACATGCTGGGGAATAAACATACTAATGTGAGCAGTGTGAAAACAATTTGAGGACATTAGGAGACCATCGAGTTTACATGTCTGTATAAAATGTGAAACTCTACTACTCTGTCACACAACATTCTAACATTATATTCAGGTCAAAAATACTTTAGTAAAGGTAACTTTGTCTCCTCCAAAATATACTCATGTTACAGTAAAGGTATTTTTTGGGAGAGTACATTTTCTTCCAAACTTTATATTGAGTAAAGTATCTAGTTGCTTTCCATGACAGATAAATGCTATGCAGAACAGAAGCAGCACATTGGTAAACAGCCTCTAGCCCAAATGCATAAATCTACTGATGCCAATGGGCAAAGGGGAATCATTATGAGCAGGCCAAACAAAAGGCTAAACACAAGTAAATGCATAAATAAATGATTATGAAGTGCAGCAATAAGCACATTTGCGCAGTAGAAAAAAACAAAGGATTTGCACTCATTCATAAGGCAAAAATACAAACAAACTTTCTTACAAATGCTGCATGTCAAATATATAAATTTTCATTAGGGAACAAGAGTAAGATAGATATTGTTCATAATTAACATCTGCAGGGTAATGGGTCTCATTAGCATGCCATTTTAATCAAGGGGTAGAGGAGTTAGATGGCACGATATTGAGGAGGGTGGTGAAGTTAGCATGTTAGTTATTTGGGTTGTGGGATTGATAGTGCTTATAAGATTAGATGCTAAATTCAATAATCTAGTCGGTTGGAGATGCGGCAGTGACTGGTGGATCCACTGACTGGACGTCTCATTAGGTTCATTGGCTGATGCTGATAAATGGGTTAAATAAGCTGATAGGTGTTGTTTGAAGACACTACAAATTAAGCCTTGTTGGTGAGAGATGAAACATCTTCAGCTTTAAAAAAAAACATGTCCATATGACTTATTTTTAAATCTATTGTTGTCATTTAATGAGCCTGGTTGACTGAGAGTCTTCACAGATGTGTATACAGTTTGAATGTCAGGGGCAGCAGTAACTCAGTAGGTAGAGCTGTAAGGTTGGTGGATCGATCCCACTACCAGCATTGTTACCATTGTGTCCTTGGGCGAGACACTTGCCTGATGTATGAATGTGTATGTGTGTGTGTGTGTATTTGTGTGTTTGGTGGTGGTCAGAGAGGCTGTAAATACAGAATGGCAGCCACATCTCTGTCAGTCTGCCCCACGTGTGGCTTATCATCATCAACTGATCCGAACGTCACCCCTAGCCCCTCAATCACTATATAGTCCAGCACTATATAACGGACTATATAGTGCACTTATTTTGTGAATGATTCGGACAGTCGCACACTTTTTTTTAACTCACCAGTGATCACGTGACTATGGCGTCTGTGTAAAAAAAAGTTCTGTGAAACTCCGCTGATAATGTACTTCTGTGATAAAGCCTAACCAGACTCACTTGATGTTTTAGTATTTATAGATAAATAATAGTCATACGCATGATATTTAACATGAATTATCGCTATAATGAATAAAATGGACTGGATTATTGCAGCTTTGTGCCTTTCGTGGGGAGGCTGAATGCTGGGTAAGCTAACGTTAGCAATTTTACACTGCAACCGTTTATTTAAGAGCTTTTTATTTTTGATTACGACGTGATAGAAGTAAAAAAAGAAAGTGTTTCTAACTGGCTTCATCCAGACGTGTTGTGTACAGTTTAAAGTCCTGTCGCGGTCCTGCTGTTCTCTGAAACTCGCAAAGCATTCTGGTCTATACTGACCGTCTAATGACCATCGCTGTCCACTACTTTTCAAAATGCATTGTGGGAATTTTGAGTGCACTATTTTTTATCCATTAGACATTCGGACACCACTACAAAATGGCGTGACCACTATATAGTGCACTATATAGGGATTAGGGAGGACGTTCGGACACAGCCTAGAGCTGAGGACATGCTACATGACTTTCTCAGTTGTTACAGATTTTGAAAAAAACAGGAGCACACACTAACTGACTGGTTTCAGCGGATTTTGTTCTGAAGACTGAAAGACTCGGGATCCCACATTTAAAGACTGCACCAGTGGTCCGAATGTCATCCCTGTTTTCATTATAGTGCGCTATACAGTGGCCATTCAGCGAGTGTCAGAGGAGAACTGCAAAACCTCTTGATATCAAGAAAAACAGAGAAGCAGGGAACACCGAGGCCATAGTGCAATGGTGGTCAGTAAGGTTGCTTTAATGGAACAGACATAGCAGACAGAGATGACAGAGATGATCCTGCTACTGCTCACTCCTACATAGTTTGCAAGTCTGCCCCCTTGAGTGTCTGTGTGTCCTCTCCTTTTCCCAAGTGTCTGTGTCCCAACAGCTTATATAGGATACAGGAGATGTAAATGTCCCTGGGTTTACATATAGACTGGTCAAGGATGGACTAAGATTAGCTGGTTAGGGTTCACCTTTCATGCTTAGGAGACAGTGGACACATGTCAGCTAACATCTTATGTCCCAATATGGAAAAGGTCAAAACAACGGGTCACAGCTGCTACATACAAGTCAAGAGAGCAGGAGACATTCAAAAATTCATGCTATCACCTCTACACAACACATTTGAATAAATGAACGAAATGAATAAATTGCTCCAGTAATATTGCTAATGTTAGCTAACCTGAGCTTGTACACATGACGGCTTCCTTACATACCGCAAAAAGGGCTGCAATAATCCAGTCTTTTTTTAAAAAAAAATAATAAACGTCATAATTTATGTTTTTTTTTTTTTTTTTTTTAATCTTGCTTATAAATACCACTCAGGTCTGATAGGGCTTTATGCAGAAGTTCACAACCACTGGAGACCGGCAAACTTTTTATTTTTATTTTTTTAACACATACACCAGAGTTACGTGATCAACGGTGAGAGTCGGCTGCACACACATGCTGATTTGAGTCTTTAAACCTCCCACACTAGCCGATTTCTGGGCTGACGACTCCCTGCAACTAAAGCTGACTGGGACAGACTTGGGACAACTGTGAATCATTAAAAAATCAGGCAAAAAACAGTGTTGTTTGTCCCCAACTTAACTGTAAAGTGACTGTCTAAAAAAGTCCTCATTAAGACTGATGCATTTTTATTATTATTAATTTAGATTCTAAAGTAGAGAGATAACAATAGAGAAGATGGCAGTGTCAGGATGATGTTCACCTTTGAGTTTGCCTGTACATGATACAGTTTTACCTTTATGCAAACTGTGCTCAGCGATTTCTAGACTTCCTGATCCATGCAGTGATTTATGCAACAGAATTATACTTGTTTTTAATACAGTGATGCATAAGACTCTCCAATTCTTCTAAAACGCCCCTTTTAAAACATCATCTGTTTTGTGTTGCCCTTGACTCAACTTTTTGTGATGTGTTGCTGCAATTAAATTAAAAATTAGCTTTAATTTTTCATGAAACGTAAACATTTTTCAGTTTCAACACCTCATATATTGTTCAAGTCATATTGTGGACCAAATATAGCTTCATGAATTTTGCTGACTATTGCAATTTGCTTTCATTTTCATTTCATTCTTGGATGAAAAGCAAAACATGTTTAAAACGACGTCGAGATGCTTTCTTTGTATAGCCTTCAATTTGATCATAAAAACATAGTGACTTATGTTTTATTTTTTCACTCATCTTTTTCATTCTCTTGTATAAAGGCTATAGTAAAAGTGGGGATTTAGTTTGTAATCTCTAAAAAAAGCAGTCCTGCCCCCCGGAGCTCGGTTATTCACTGTAAGTGCACCATCTAAAACGAAAGTGCCATTAGAAGTGCCTCTCCGGTGATGATCCCTGGAGGTCACGGCAGTTAGAGTCAGCTGGAGATAAAGTGCTCCGCGAAAACCCCGCGAAAACTGCATCTTTTCATTTTTTTTCCCCATTCACCCCGTCTGAGCGCTACGCGTGCACGTCTCTGAGTGCGTAGCGAGCGCGCAGCCGTACAACCCCCCCAAAAAACCTCGTATCACTCGAGTCAAGGGCAGTTTCTGTGTGGAGTGGACCGCGCGCTTTTCTCCGTACACTACCCCTCTCCGTCTGTGTGTCCTGGATTTCGCCGTGCTCCCATCTCGCCCCGTGATTGGTCCCTGGCTCCGCGCGTGCCTCCCTCCCGCGTGCTCGTATGTAAATCCTGAGCCGCTGAGGTGAGGTAGGGGCTGGTGGCTCCTGCCTCGGTGGCGCACACGAGCCCAGAGAGCGGCCGAGGTGAGATCGCGCTTTACGCTGTGATCGGAGCTGTTCGCTGCGCCGCGGTGCTGAAACTCCACGTCCGCGCTTTGGCTCTCGTTCTTTACCATTCCTCCTTCCCTTCTACATTTCTGGGAAAACAGGATTACCCACGCTGCAAAGTTCTCCACTCGTTTGAATCGGAAATTACGCTTCGCCTTTACGCGGATTGGAGCTGCTGGATACGCTGCTCCAGATTAAATAGTTTGTGGGGAAGTGTGCCCGGCGCCTCGCCGCTAATCTCGTGTGGATTAACCTTTTCTGGACGGTCTGGACTAACAGGTAAAGCATGTCTAGTCTTCCTATTATGAATCCCTACAACGTGCAAGCGTGAAAGAAGCGAAAGATCCCATGAAAAGTCGCCTTATTATGGGGTTATCCAGTCTTGGTGGAATTTCGTGACTGTTTTACGTTAGAGTTGTGCCACGATGGGTTGCAATAAATGGCTGTGGTGTGCACGGGATTGTGTGTTGAAAGCAGAAAGAGTCTGTGGGAAAAGTCTTCGTTGGAGGCTGCCCAGAGTGTGAGAAATAGACTATTATACGTTACGCATAATCAACAGGGTGTAAAAGGAGAAGGATAGAGTACGATAGGGGGAGTGATGTTTGGAATAAAAATGCACGATCAGAGGTGGCGAGTTAGCTTTAGCGCTATAAAAAAAAGGGAGCACTATACAGTAGTGGTGGAGGGAATCAAATACTTCAGCCTGGCACTGGGCGCTCAGCTGGTCCAGTTCTGGAGTGCTTTTGAAGAGAAGTGTAGGAAGTAAGCTGTGTATTGATGGTGAGTGGCACGTTTTGAGTGAGTTTTGAGATACTCATCTTATTTTGCTTACTTCCTGTGAAACATTATTACCTTTTATTTATGCCTAGTCATAAATAGATATAGCATATGTCTCAGCATAACCAAGACAAGTTGCTTAGCTAAGATTGGTATTTATTTCTCAGAGACAGATGTGTTTTCAGAGACTGAGCATGAGCACAAGATGCACCAATAGACAAAGTACCACTACAAAGTAAATATTAAATATAATCTTATGCATAATCATACAAACTAATGCAGTATCTTGACAGCAGATATTTTGTAAGCACAAAAGTCGCCACCTTTAACCTGTTTTTGTAGTTGAATGATAGTTTACAACAGTGGTTCCCAACTGGTCTGGCTTCAGGACCCACCATCACCCTACAATGTGACCCAAATAAAAGAGATATTTCAACTTATCAAATGTATTGAATAAACACTTAGTGCAGTTTGAACATGATCTGTATCTCAAGTCTCTATGTTCTATTAGAACCATCTAGTCACTCATTCAGGCATTGATCAAAAGGCTGACATTACAATCAGAACATTTCAGTCACAGACATTTTTGACACACTGTCTATTATGCAACTGAGAAATGAAGAGTGCAATTCAGAAGGATTCAAGAATAGAAAATCACTTTTTCAGTCAGTAAATATTGTAAGACTTCTGCTTTGAGGAAAATTAGGCAGTACTCACTTTTGGTGTAACATTATAAGACTGGATTCTTTGCTCTTGTTGGTTGTTCTATACAACTGCCCAACATCAAATTGATGACACACTTTATTTTTGTTTATATTTTTGTTAAACTTGAAAACAGTTCTGCAACCCACATTTGGGTCCTGAGCCTCTAGTTAATAAATATCAAGACATGCAAGACCCTATATGACTGCAATAAATCGCAGTGTCATGGGTGTAAAAAACATGATTTTTATTATTATTCATACCATTGCAATGCATTTCTTAGTAGAAAGTTGAAAATTGTACTAATTGACAAAGTAATGCTATGCCTTTATATATAGACTTTATATAAGCCTACTGTCTTACTGCTGTCACCAATGAGAAGTGTAATGAGTTGTGCCAAAATTGTACTTTTATTGTCTGCATATAATGATAGATTAACAATAATGCATCTTTTAGCTAGATGGCTGCGTAAATAAACAAACTACGCTAATGACTTACCCCAAGCTGCTTTTGCAACGTTGTAACTGAGCTGATGTCTGGAACTGCCATTTGCTGATGCTGCCTGTATTTGAGCACAGTTGAATCATAGCTTACGACGCACTTGGCTTCTCCAGTCACACACAAACATCAGGACACAGATTGTTGCCGACATTTAGTAAACTTATGTGACAGCAAAAAAATTGCTGTGCCATAAAATTATACAGTATTCATCCCATTGCATTAGATTTCAGTAAAACACTGGAAGTAATGTCTTGTAAACAAAGAAACAGTAGGTATATGTGTATTATCAGCCAATTGCCTGGAGTCTTATTAACTCCTAACTCACTACATAGGGCTGGACTATATTATAGATTATACTTAATAGCTTATTTTCCTCCTGCTTTTGATCGTGTGATGAGTTTTGCTGGACTACGGTCTTTGATTTGTTCTTATTTACTAATACATTTGGCTGTGTTAATCACTATTTTGCTATTTTTTGTCCTTTTGTTAATAATGGTACAGCCAGATATTTTCTTTGGTAGTTTTTGGTCTAGGCAAATGTTCAGCTTTTCTTCCCTTAATATCAGTACTGTGTGTATGGCAACTTGAAACCTGTGCTTTAAATCTTCAAACAGAATTGCTGTTCTTCTTTACTCATTGGAAACTTGTCAGTGCAGTAGGAGTCCAAAAAAATGACATAATCACTGTGGCGTCCTATATGGTGAATGTGTTATATATTTAGACATACTTGGTTTGTGTATTGTAACACCTCATTTTCCTACAAAATGAAATTAAATCAATATCTCTGAGTAGTTTTTCCAAAAGCAATATTGCTTTCCATTTTTAGTGTACAATAATGCACTGCCAAATTTGATTTAGAAGATAGTTTATTTTGTTGTGGAAGAGGAGGTGGAAGAAGTACTCAATTCTACTTAAAGGTGCTAAATCAACTCTTTTGAGCTTGTTGAGCATGTTATAATGCTGTTTGCACAAGGGCTGTGTTTAAAAAAAAATGATACGGGGATATATTGTGACGTACTTCTAGATGATACACATATCGATGCACATGCTACTGTATCGATACAGCAATAGCACGCCAGTTTTGAAGCTGTTCCTTACGTACACATTTGTGCCATAGGTGGCAGCACCGCAGCACACAGCAACAGCATGCATCTCTTCAGAGTAAGCCAGTCAGCCAAACTTGAGGGGAATTATCAATTTTTTACTTTTAAAACACCCGGTGTCAGGAGTTAGACATGGCTCATACAGTTTGTAGGCTCTGAAGTGAAGTAACATTACTGCAGCAACTCTACAGATCTCTGTCTTCACATAACAAGACACTACACTGATCTGCTGCTAATAACAGGTAACACAACACAGAGCCAAGAGTGTCACTGAGGGGAGGGAGCACTAAGTTACTTATCCTCTTCTGACAAACTTGGCTAGAAATAATCACTGCATCCAGGGACAAGTGCAGCCGCAGAGAGGGTTCTTCACTGCTGAAGACTTTACAGCCCAGCTCAACATGCAGAGACATTTGTTTCTTCACAAAAACATGACAAGACGTAACCCATAGCTGCCAGTCAAGATTATGTTAAAGGTTGTAAAATGTGTATTATTTTATGTACTAATTGCTGTTATTGCCATGTTGGTTAGATTTTATCACAGGGAGCCAATAATTCATGTTTGTTTGAGTTTTGCTGTATGCTGAGGCTGTCACCTTCTCAAGAGCTGAAAACACTTGGCCTCACAGCTCTACATACGAACGTGAAACCAGGAACTGCTCTTGCGCGCTTCCTAAACCCATACACTGTCACCGGACCGAACCGATGCTTAAACTGCTGTTACTCTTAATATACAACCTTTAAGTGTTTTTTTTTTTTCACTAAACAAAACTACTACTTCTACAACTATACTACCAATACTAGTAATATATCTACTCCTCCTATACTATTGCAGCTACACACTATTACCACTGCTGTATACTTGTAAGGTAAGCATGCTAGCTCACCACTGAGGACAAACAATCACTTTACAGGTATTTAAATACTGCATTCAGCAAAACATTTTTCCTCAAAGATTCATTCAATTAAAGTAGGTTTTAGATTAGTGTACCCAGTTACATTCCACCTAAAAGCTCTGAGGTCTAGGAGCAGCTCTGTCCCTGTCAGTCCCCTCACTGTGGGCTATCACAGCTTAACCCTCATCAGCGGTATAAGGCTCTACAACTCAGCCCTAATAATCCATCAGGTCAGTCTGCTCCACTCACACAGTATCTCCCAATCTACCGCCTTAAACGCATCTATTTCTGCTCTTGCATCTCCACAACTCTCTATACTGCCAAATATAGTGATTCTGGAGGTGCGCCACATTGCCCATAGCTTCCCATAGCATTTAATTTATCCACATAGTACTTAGAGCTTTTTTTTTTTTTTTTTTCCTTGGCACACTAATCCTTGAGTGACACCGTTAGCTGCCAGGAGGATTATACTTTTGTTTCCCAGCTGCAGCTTTGTGCCTGACTTATTTGCCAGTACATTATGGGCTCTTGCGCCAGGGACGGACACTTATTGTTGTAGTGTTTTGAAAGGGGACCAATGGAAAAAGTGGGTTTGTTTGTTTGTAGTGGTGCCCGAGGTGCAGCAGATGGAGTTAACCTAAAACCAGATTAAGATGAGCCATGGTCAATTTCACAGCTTGATCCCATTCAGAGGAGGACGGGGGGTGATATCGCCAAAACAAAACATGTAGGCCAGGGGTGTCCAAACTTTTTTTTTTAATTAATGGCCACATACTGTAAAATATATGAGGAGGAGGGTCACTCACTAGAGATGACAGATTACGCCTCACCATAATATTCGTCTGCTCCCTGAACTCCATGGGTCTGAATCATTCTCATTTGTACTTTGGTTGTGGAAGGGCATTCAGAGTAAAACCTATGCCAAACATTTATCCAGTGCTGGGTCTGGCACATAATAATTGTACATTTTATAGGGGGCTGTTACCAACCACTAATTTCTATTTTTTCCGTAACACACAAAAAATATTACCTGTGGGCCAATTGAGAAGGAAGCTCAAGGGCCAATAAAAATGGTCTCGTTTTAAAATGGGAATAGGAAGTGTTTTGTTTTGTTTTTTTCATATTTTTTGCTTTCTACTCAAAAAGTTCTAATGTTATTGCTATACGAATCCACTTAATAATTACTTATTAAATGTTCGTCATGGCAAAGTGGCCAACGGCAGAGGAAACTTTTTTATGGAGACAAGAAGGAAAAGCAAACACACACCGTGAAAAACAAAAAAAGAAAATTAATAAAATTTACAGGAAAATATTCGCAACTGTGGTTACCAGAATTGTACCGTTAAAAAAATAAATAAATCTGGTGACTATATAAAACTTTATTGTAGATAAACTTCATTTTTCCTGTACAGTTCCATAAAACAACATAATTTTATGATGATCAGTGACAGTATGGCAGAAAAAGAGATGCAGCGTTTCATTTTATGTAAAAGTTTTATTCTGTCACCAGATGTTTTATTGATGTTTTATAGTCAAATTCTGGTAACCACAGCTGCCAGTGTTTTACTGTAAATCGTATGCATTATTATTATTATTATTATTATTGTTATTTATTTATTTTTTACAGGGCAGGTGTCAAACAGACTTTTTATGATAGTGCTTTACTCCCAAATGTAGGAGGAGCTCTGTAGAAAGAATGCAACCAAAATAGTGGAAAAACAAGCAACGTTGCAGTTCTGTTTTAAGTAATGACTAATCCTGATTTTTTTTTTTTTTTTTTTTTTTTTTTTTTTTACATATTGTTCCACCTTGAGAATGATAAATACAAGTTCTTTCTGAACTTTCTGAACTGCTAACCCACAACACATGTAGCTTTTCTTATGAGAATTGAGTTTTTCTATATATAAACTTCCTAGTACATTTGATTGAGGGTTGCACTTGGAAAAGTAGTGTTGGTGGTTGTTCAGACGTGCTGCACAGCTGATGGTCTGGACATAAAAGTGCTTTTCCTCCAGATGTGGAGCGGCAGTGGCAGTAATGGGCAGGTGTGAATGTGCGGCGGATTGTTGACGTGAATATGAAGCAGCTCGGAAGGGCATACAGTGTGTGCCTGGAAAATCTTACACGGAAACATAATGGATATTCAAGATCTCTATCTCAAAAGGCAGCAGGCAGGCGGCCAGGGCTGCATTAGCTCCATATAGGCTTTTCATGTTTCCATTCCTATACACACATTCCCAGAAGAAACAACTGGGCCCTTTGAGATTTGGAAAAAGGCTGGAGCAAGACCTAGAATATTAGCAGTGAAGTGAAAACAGCTTCTTCACATCTTGGCATGGCATTTAAACACCTGCTAAAAGTAGGTAAACAACACTTAATATGGAAAGTTTCTTTCTACACACCCAAACACATGGAAAATAGCTTGTTCAAAACAGAAATGTGATGATTACAACTTTCCATGTATCAACAAAGTGGCAGATTTTTGTGTCATTGCCAGACAGTAATGGCATATATTGTGCAGAAAAACTGAATTAACAATAACCTTTAGACTACTAATGTAAATAAAAATTCAATTTTGATATATACATATGTGTATAATCAGTATAGAATCAACAAGGAACATCTATGGACAAGAAAAAGGCTGCCAAACTTATCAAATGTGCGATGATTTGAAAGTAATAAGAGCAGTGCTGCCCAGCATGCCTAATTTTAGGCTCGAAGAGCCGCAACAAACGGAGTGGGAGACACGGAAAATGTTTTAAATAGATTTATTAAATAAAATAACAAATAAATGTACAATATGTGTGTCTGTAATGTGGTTGTGGAGGTGCGAGTGCAAGTCTGTGTGCGTGTGTGTGATGTTGTGCAGTGTTGGAAAATACTTAAACAAAAGAAAAAAGGTGGTCAGGTTGCGCTCTGCTGCACTCTCTGTTCCAGCTTCCAGGATCCACTGGGCCCTAGTGGATCCCAGAAAGCTCTCGGCCGGAGGCAAACACAGCTCATGTCAGTAGTTCATTATATCTAGGAGGGGGCCATCACAACAGTGTGGTAGACCTTTACACACACATTCCAAATCACCAAATATCTCAGAACTTGTGCAAAATCAAAGCTCTAGACACTGTCTGAGTGTGACACACAATCAGCACATCCAAAATCCAAAACACTTTTTGGGTAATAGGTCTAGGCCAAGTATCAAGAATCTACTTCTGTTCATTTGAGAACAAGAGAAAATGCAACATTATGTTTTCATAAAATATAAACTGTTTATTTTTCCAAGTTGCGCTGTGGAGTTTTTGAGGTCAGAGCTGATTTGGATCAGGACCTGCTTTAGACTTGGACCACAGCAATGATTTTTTTCTGTATGCACAGTTTTTAATCAACCTGTTCATCTACTTCCTTTTTTAAAAGTGTCTTTCTTCTTTCTCTAAACGTGTCTTCATTTGATTTATTGGTGTTATTTCTTTTTCACACGTCTCAGGTTTGAGGACTTTGCTAAGACAGTGTAGAATTTTAGTGCGGAGTGTTGTGGAACTAATAGAGCAAGTCTTACAGTTTTGACTAATGTTTCAAAAGCAGAAATTTGTATTTTAGATTTTGCTAAACTGTGATAAATGTGTGATAGTGTAAAGTTGTGCAGATTTGAGCTGAGTTACTGCTCTCTGGGTGTCGACTTTTAGATTGTGTGCTTTTATTTTGCTTTTAGAGTCAATTGCAAAAAACTGTAATGGCATAAATTGTCACTATGTCATCCCACACCAACAGCTTCATGTTCTCATAGACCACATGGCAAACAAACATCCAAGTATATAGCAACAGTAGTAGAAGTAGCTGCAGCACTACAGGTAGCAGCAGTAGTAGTAATAGTAGCAGTAGTAATTGTAGTAGAAGCATAATTAGTACTTGCAAGAGTAATGACCAAAATACCTCCAAAAGTACTGTAGTATTAACTTGAATACCTCTGTTATTTATTTACTTTACCAGAGTTCGTACTAGAAAAGCTCTAGTAAAAGTAGTAGTATTAATACTAATTGTAGTGTAGGTGATAATAGCAGTAATCAGATTTTGCTCTGCAGTGACCAGAATACTTCAAAATGTCATTTGAACAGTCAACTTTACATTGAATGCTTTTTACTTTCGCAATACTACTTTAACTTCTACTTGAGTCAAATTATTTTAAGTGACAGTACTTTTACTTAAATAATCCTTCACCCCTTGCAATATTCTCTTATATCAAAGCAAAAATGTTAAAAAAAAAACATCCACCTGTTCCTCCTTCACTACTTCAGATCCAATTAAGGCGTTCTAACAACGGGGAGCAGATAGTGGCGGGAGCCGGAGAGCCGCCGGTAATGGGGCCCACATTGCTTTTCATTACAACGAGTGTCTCCCAGCGCCACAGGGAAGCCCGGGCGTTTGAATCAATATTGTTTCCACTAGAAAGGAGGAAAAAAAAAAAAAAACACCTGGAAACTGATCAAAGCTCCTCAGAACGGAGAGGAGTCGCGGCGGTTTTGTGGGATGAGGTAATGGCAGCGTGGAGTGGCGAGGAGATTGGGATAAAATGACTATAACGCGCTGTGATGGGAAAGAAATGAAGCAGTTTAGATGGAGATGTCTTTATGTTGAAATACACTGGAAAAAAGGGGCTCTTAATGTCTAACTGTGCATTAAACACTCTTCTTGCAATACTCATTGTTCATTTTGGTGGCTGGAGCCTAACCCAGCAATTATGGGCCACTGACAGGGGGACACCTTGGACAATGGCCAATTACTTGCTGGGTTGACTCCTTGCCAATGGTGGAAGAAGTGCTCAATTTAAGTAGTTACTTTTAAACATATTTTAAAAGTTTTTCACACAGTCCCATGACTGTTATCACATTCATGAGAACTCATGAATGTGTTAAATGTGAGGTGATAAATTGTGCTTATTACTGTTGAAATTAACAAATTAATTAACAAAGAGACTGAATCTGTCAGTGAGGCCTTCTGTCTTTGATGTTTCTAAAGGAGAATTACTTTACTGCTTCTTTTATATTTAAGTACTCTGGGCACTACAAAAAACACTGATTTTAAACCAAAACCCAAAGTACTTTCAAACCAACTCATACATCTAGAGGAATAAAAAGTACAGATACTTGCTCTATAATGTAGTGAAGTAAAAGTTTCCCTTGTAAAATAGACTCAAGTAAAGTACAGATACATGAAAACTTCATTACATTGCACCACTGCTCCTTGCTAGGCTGCTTTTCCCAAATCTTTTATCAACTTACTCTCTGTTTCTTGTAGGAAATGATTTTTACCGTGCATCACTAAGTGTTAACCATGCAGGTTATGCTCCACCTCATCCCAAACCAAGTGGGACCCTCCCATGACCCATTTTATGATAAGCCATAGGAAGAAGAATGAATGAATAGCTAATGTTCCAAACTGAGCAGTATATTGTTTAGGAATCATGATAAATCCCACACCACTAAGTGTAGTAATAGTAAGAGTAGTCATTGTACTACTATGGGGATCAAATACTGTGAGTACAAGAACAAAGTATCAAAGTATTGGTTTAATGGTGCACTCACTGTTTATGCCTGGAGGTTTTAGAAAGGCTTCCATTAGGATTTCCTGACCCAGTTATGAAAGCACCTGCAAAACATTGGTTTGTAATTTGTTTTGGTTCTTCACTGCTGCTGTTATTACTACCAACGCTAAGGACTGAACTCATGACCTACTGTTTGTGAGGTCCAGCCAGTACCACATACTTAGCAGAAGTTAGCACCTCACCAAAAATAACCAAGATTGTGCTTTCCTTCGTCATCTGTTAATTTTGCTGAATTTCACGTTATTGCTCAGTCCGCTGTGTGATTTTTTTTCTTCGTCTTTTTAACAACAGTAAAGTCCCATTGATGTATGTGCCTCTTTCAAACAAACCAACTTTTCCCACAAGTCTTTGTACAACAGAAATAAGTTCAGAGCTGCTTATAATACAGCATATTCTGGAGTTTTAACTCAAATCCAACAACAGTTCTTCATAAGCGCCATGTTTGTTTCAGAAAATGCACTTTGAGCAACATTTGATCAAAAAACTTGTGCAAAGAGTTTGTGTAGGGGCTGGCCTGAAGATGGAACCCACAACCTCCTTTCTGGGAGGCTTAATTATTGTTTATTATCCATAAACTGTACTTGAGTAGCAGTATTAATTACTTTTTACCTAGAATATTGTTCTGGCTTCCTGGTGTAGTGGTTTGGTGCCCCACCTTCAATAGCCATCAAAACATCTCAAGTTCCAGTATGTGGCTTTGTATGTGAGGAAGGGCATCCGGTGTAAAAAAAAAAAAAAAAAAAAAGTCCGCCATATTACCCATGCACATGATTTGCTGCACTGGATAACAGTCTTTAATAGTTCTATGGCAGTGTACTCCATTTGGTTACAAAAGAGAACAAACTTGGTTTATGTAATATTTTGCACTTATATTGTTTTGCTAGGTTAATGAATAATTGTTTGAATAATTGTGATTTTAGTTATGTCTAAATTAATTGTGATTATGATTTTTTTTACAAAATCGAGCAGCTCTACATTGGAAGTAATTCTGTAATGGGCCAAATGTTTAGTTCTTAGCTATACAGGGCAAGGCAAAACTAGCAAAGTCTTATAAACCTTCATGTTCTTCCTTTGCTTCTTTATTATCACTATGCCTATACCACACATTCCACTATTCAACTGTGCACATTCTCTCCAAAGTCTAGCCCATATTAATGACGCATCTCACATTCCGGCTTGGTATTGAAGAATATAATCAATTAGCGGATGCATGCATCTTAAAGAAAAAAGAAAAAAAAAAAAAACAGATCCACTTATTCTTCTAACGTGCTAAAGAAAATAGATTCTATCTAGTGGATTCGGCGGGCTTTTGCAGATAAAGTGAATGCGTGGCAGATAGAAGGGGGATTGAAGTCGGACTCGGAATGGGCCCACAGATGGTTGTGAAATGAAGACTCGGCGTACAGCATTCACTGAGTGGCTCTAAGAATTTCAATTACAGCTGCAATTAGTAGGAAGCTGTTGTTGTGAGATTTGTCCTCTAAATGTGAATCACAAACAATTTAAGAGCACACAGAAATGCACAAAGAACTACAGGAGTTGGTGTGAGTGTGTGTTTTTCTTCCTATTATTTAGCACTTCCTAAATAAAAGAACTTTCCATAAAGCAGTAAGGTTTCACAATTCAGCACCTTCAGAACATATTTTAAGACAACCTTGTTAGAGACCATGACTTTTAAATATAAATGGGTTTCAGGGGTATTTTTATTTGACCTTTTATTTAACCAGCAAAGTCCCACTGAAATTAAAAATCTCAGATGCAGGGAAGTCCTTGCTCCATTGGCAACCTATTGTTATTTAAAGCAGAGCATTTTTACCTTAAATAAACCATTTCAGAGCCTGTGCGATGGTTAAATGAGCTGTTGTGGGGTGAATGAAGCGGCCTGCATCTCTTCCTGGTGTCTCTGGGCCAAAAACGACACTTGCAAGTCTGAGCGTTGCAGACCTGTGTCACAGAAGTCTCGAGTCTTGCGAGAAAGCGGCACATCGCGGTTAGTAGGAAAATACTTTGTACGGACACACCTCCTAGCACTTTAATTTGACTTTTATTTTATGCTGGATGTCCTGACACAACGTTCTCCGTTTATCCAGGATTGGGACAGAGAGTACACTCCCTGTGAGTGGAACCATGACACCTAATACTAACTGAGGTCTCAAACTGGATGCATGATCTGAGCATGGCCCCCGTGTCAGGGCACCATTGCCACTTTGGTGCCCCTTCTTATTATGCATATTGGATACACATACATACGGCTTGAGGGCTATGCTAAAAGACATATATCTAAGCATCTTATCCAATTGTCTGATCAGATTTGGATTTTACTTGTGCTTTTAGATAAAAAAAAAAAAAAGGGAAAAAAAAAAAAAAGCTTTTGTATCTTTTTGCTGACATGCCTTGTAAAAGGGACTACTTCAACGATAGGACATTTTGCAATCTATTATGCAGCCATGCAAACGTCCCTCATGTTTTCTTCTTCATTATTATTCCATTCAAACTGGGGATTACAATGGTTAAATGGTTTTTAGTAATTCTGTCATTTCAAGTACAGAGGCTTCTGCGACTACTGAATCTGAATAGACCATCAAAACCTCCTCCTCAGTTCTTCTGTGGGGAAAACAAACTAGTATTTCCTCCATTTGATGATGGCACTTTAAAAAAAAAAAAAAGGTATCTCAGCCCTTTCCCCATTTCTACAGTAACACTTCTAATGCAGTTCTCCTCTTTCTCATCTCTCTCCGCTCTTCCCACTCGGAGCGCTAAGCTTTAACCGCTGCCAACTCCCATCTGCGTCTTCCGAGCCTTTCGTCTTTGTTGTTCCATCTTTCAGTATGTGGAATCTTTATTGTGCAGACCCACACACACAGTGAGATTTGTTATCCGGCTGCCATGTTCGGGGAGACAGTAGCTCCTTGCGTCTCTTGGCAAGTGCTTGGTTCTTGTTTGATGATGTAAAAAAAGGACAGTTTTGTGCACGTGTTACATTTGTCCTTGTTGGAAATATGCAAACAACAAGCATTAGTGAGAACCTTCTTTTTCCACATTATGCGGTTCCACATGAGGACGTTCGGGCAGAGAAGGCTGCATTGTTACCGTCGTGCGGCTAATGTTGCGTAATGATGTATGGGGATGCCTTTGTGCTGGATCAGGTTTCTGTGTCTTTGCTGCAGGGATCAATCTAAAGCAGTTACACTCACTGTGAGAGCAGCTCTGGCTGGACAAAATCATAAGACGAGGCTTTTAACACCCCATACTAGTGCAAACAGCAACGGGATAATAGGCTGGTTCATTTGATAAGTCATATGTGTAATGTTGTCTGTTTTTCTGATTCCTGGTAAGCTAATTCATCTTCTACAATCATAAAGCACAATAAAATTGAATAAAAGACTAATTTTTTAAGTAAACTTCTTAGCATAGGTTAAAACCAGTAGTTTGTATGATTTATTCAGTGTTATTTATTTGATTCATACATGCAAAGGAACATTAAAAAGCCACTAGGTATTGAAACTTGGTATTGAATAAAAAATACTCTGTTGATACCAGTAGTAACTTTTCTTTCGATACCACAAAGGTATTGTTTAATGGTACCCAGCTCTAGTCTTGATGTAACTTTCTAACACTACTTTAGTTGAAGTTTGAAGTTTTAGTTTCAGTTTAGTTCTGGATTTGTCCCAGTCCAGTGCTGCTTTGATTTAGGCCTGTTTATTCCTGGATCTGTCCTGGTTCAGTCCTGGATTAGTTCTGATTTAGTCCTGGTTTATTTTGGCCTGTTAAGTCCTGGATTTTTCCTGGTTTAGACCTGGTATAGACCTGATTTAGTCCTGGTTTAGTTCTGGATTTGTCCCAGTTTTGTCCTAGTTTAGTCCTGGTTTTGTCCTGATTTAGACCTGATTCAGTCCTGGATTAGTTTTTGTTTAGGCCTGGTTTAGTTCTGGTTCTGGTTCAGTCCCTGTACTGTCTTTAATTAGTAATACATTTTCTGTGTTAAACCCTTATATCCCTTGGTTAGACCTGGATAATTCCTGGTTTATTCCTGATGTAGTCGTGGTTTAATCCTGGTTTAGTTCTGGTTTAGGCCTAATTTAGTCCCTGTTCTGTCCGTATTTAGTAATGCACATTCTGGTTTAATTTTATCCTTTGATTAGACCTGGAATATTACTGGTTTAATGATGATTTAGACCTGTTTTAGTTCTAGTTTAGCCCCTGTTCTGTCCTTAGCAAAGCATTTGTTAATCCCAATTTTATCTCTTGGTTTAGACCTAGGTGAGTCTTGATTTAGGCTCATTTTAGTCCATTGAAGGTGGACTTTAAAAGCCAAATGTTTTCTGAGGTGGTACTTGTTGTGAAAAGTTTCAGGATGACTGGTCTACTGCATCTAAAGGTCCTCTGCAAACCCAACATTAAAGAAGATGACAGTCCAAGATCCAACCTTTTATAAAATGTTTGGTTCAAGGAGAATTTTTTTCACAGTCACTAAATCAGACAGAATAAAATATGGAATTTACCTTTTAAATGGAGCACCAGACATCTCTGCGATGTATAACTACAACATTTAATATGCCATACTATTTTTTGAGTAATGAATGTTAAATACTAATGTGCTTGTACTAATGTGCTATTTAAATTTCCCTTTGAGGATAATAAATTAATTTTTAAATAAAAAAAAGCCCAACTTTTTTACATGAAAGCATGAACACATCAAAAAGATCTGAATCTCTGTAGCTAACTTTGATGGAAAAAGACATGGTATTTTAATGGTCAGTGGACCATTCACATTAAAGATGCATGCATAGTTCAGATTCCATGTTCTAGATGTTTTTTGGCCTTATATGGAAACTGTAATAAATGATATTGTAAAAACATAGTACAACTTTTGACTGATTTGGTTAAAGGTTTGAAAAAAAAAGACAATTTTGCAATTTTATTCATTTGGATTTTTCATTCTGGTGTCGCCACCGTAAAACATCTGTGTCATTTACATATTTATTAGGCCTAAGTTTATCACTGGATGCATTTCCTGATGCCACCTTTTCTATTTATTCAGATAGAGATACACTATACCTTGTACCCTTCAGTAGCTGGATTTTTGCAATATAAAAAATGTTTGTAAATTAGTCAAAAGTCCTATTTTATATATTTTCCACATGCAGGATGCATCGCATCGCATCACACACACACATGAATGTACAGTAATTCTTACTGTGCACGTTGTACGTGCACATGGAGGTCTGAGTGGAGGTTGTGTAAAGAGAGGTGGCAGAGCTGCAGGGCAGGTGTATGTTGTGCATAAAGACAAATATAACGTGTCCATTCAGTCTGTGCTTCATTAAAACCACACAGCCCTGATATGAACCGTCTGTAGGAGTTGTTTATGGCTCATGTCCAATCATTTTTTCATAAATCCAGCCATGGATTTATCAGGAATCGCCTCTGCTTTTAGCTAACTCCATGGACCATGACGAAGAGCCAGCGCAGCAGCTTTATTGTTAAGAATATTGAGCAAAATTATTAGACATCAAATGGCCTTCCCTCAATTTTACTCACTATTCGCTTAAATAATAATGTCTAAATCAAATCTTTTGTTTTTATTCTGAGAGATACAAAGTGAAAGTCAGCTGTATCAAACACACACCAAACATGAATTTGTCAAATCTGTTGACTTCAGTACTTCACCGTGAGGGTCGTCTTTGTGTGTCCAAAATGTGTACATGCCTCTAAAATACCTTAATAGATTTATTTTAAGTTCTGCTTTTATATTTTCCACATATCATTTTATGCAGCAAACATTATTTTGTGTCTTCGGGTTTGCGATGAATAACATTCTTTATAGTTGTGGTTATTGGAATTTTGGGGTTTGCAATTTTGTCACCAATTTTCTTTTCTTTCTGTTTTTGCCCATGTTGCATTGTCATATTCTCAAAGGTCCCCTATTCTGCTAAATCAATTTCTTTCAGCTTTGAACCATGTTATACTGTTTTTCCACCTCCAAACTGGACTAGTATTTTGTTTTTTTCATTCATGTTTGACCTAATCCAATCGTTCTCTGCAAAGTTGAAGTAACAGCTCCCCAAAAGAAAAAGACTGCCATTATTTTAAGTTACAAATTGTGAAAAACTAATGCAAAGGTATCCAAAACTATTTCAAAAAGCCTGAAAAAAGCAAAACATAGGACCTTTAAACTCTGGTATTACCTGCTATTATCTCCTTCACAAGTGCCAATGTGTTACAGAGATCTTAGGCAGCAGTCTCCGGCTCTGTCCTATGGTTTCTGAAGCGTGACCCCAGACCACTCCACGTCTTGATTGAACTCAAAGTGGACTGCTAAATTGTTCTTGCCATCGCCCATTTTATACGGCGGGACAGAACAAGGGTCACTCTGCTGTTGGAAAAAGAGAAGCTTGGACGATCATGGTCTCATGCTCTCTGGCAGATGGTCAGACTATTACAGAAGTGGCACAAACCTTAAGGGAAAAGGGTCAACGGGCTGTGGTTCTAATCTCTGTGGGTTAGGTCATCAGGCTGGCCTCAGTAATGTCCCATCTACTGCCCCAATCTATAAAACTCTACTCACAAGAATAATAAAATACAGGTATGACATCTTGAATTTACTTTTGACAAAAATTTGAAATGTCATCACATACACTGGCATATAAATGGTTAAAATTCTGAAAATAATAAAAACAAATGCTCTTTATGATCAGGACAGACATTGAAAGATATATGCAGGGAAAAAAAAGCTTTATTTATTTTATTTTATTTTATTTATTTATTTATTTAGAAGAGGACATTTTCAACATAACAATTTAGGATAGAGAGTGTAAAAATAAAATTAGTGTTCAAAATACCAAAGGTAGTTAAAACATACACACCTGAGTCCATTATTATAGAAGAATAACCACTGTAAAGTTATCAAAAAATAAAACTTGAAAAGTTGACAGGTTTGCTCCTGTTAGGGCACATGGGTTAAACAAAACAAAAAATCTTATCAGCCAATATTTTCAGTGCAAACTTGAAGCTAATAAATAGTTAGCAAAAATAGAGATCACTATTTTTATGAGTTTTTAAGATCATTGATTTGTATTTAGTTTTCCAAGTCTTATTAACCCCTTTGCCCTGATTCAGTTTTTTTCTTCTGTTTCTTTTAATGAAGTTATTGCCAGAACATGTTGGTATTCATCTGCTGTCTCAGTCTTATCTCCAGGGCATATAAAATGCTACTCACATCTAATTTCATTTTATGCTGCAAACATTTTCAGTGTCCTGGGGATTATCATAAATAATATATTTTTTCATACAAGGTTTCTCAATAACTTTTGGTAATTGCAAATGCAGGTCTTACGATTTTGCAAATGTATTTTATTTTTTAAGATATCTTCCTCTTTTCAGTGTTATACCATTTTAAACTAAGAATTTTGGTATGGCTTCTTGCTAAAGCAACAGTATCCAAGGATCAAAGGCTAAGCTTTGCCCTTTAACTTTTGAAACAGCAGAAGATTTTCAAAGCCTGACCTGGAGCTTTCTTGTTTTTGCCCATTTTATACAACGCAAAAGAATGAGGGTAACTTTTGTCAGATGGTCAGACACAAAACTTAAAGGGAAAGGGTCAGTGGCTTTGGCTCTGATCCCTGTGTTAGGTCATCAGTGTCCCATCCACTGCCCCAACCAGAACTATAGTTAGCAACAATAATATAATACTGGCATGGTATTTGTTGTTTGAATTACGTTGGCAAAAAGGCATTGAAACAATAGGGAATATATATTATGATATATATTATGCATAAGTTTGGGGATAAGCCTAGATCATAGTTGTCTGTACATATGTATTTACTAAGTCTTCTATGTCTAGTTTTTAACTTCAACCAGGAGGACTGTGAATTATTTTCGCCGTTGTACATCCTATCACCTGTCTGTTACTGTCAGCCAATCACAGCATGCCACCTTTGCCTCTCATCCAATTACCTCTCAAGCCATTCATATACTGCTTGTGCTTTCTGCCCTCAGTCATCCTGCCATTTCCGCTACTCCAATGCAGCAGCAGAACCACCAGCCTCCTCAGCCTCTCCATCAGTGTCTACAGTAATCAATCATACTCTTCCTTCATTGCATCGCTAGCGTCTCTACCTGCCTGGGTCTAAACACCAAAAATTATTCCTTTAATAAATCATCCATTTGTGTTTGTTTTGGGTATCTCCTGGTTGAAGAATTTTTGTTCTTATTCATTTCTTCGCTCGCAATTCCTCGCAATCAAATGACTCCCAAAAGGTTTTAGAGTCCTGGGGATTATTGTTTTTGCATACAAGGTTTCTCAATAACTTTTGGTTATTTCAAATGTAGGGTTTACAATCTTCAAGTTTTCAGTGTCATACCATTTTGAACCAATGATTTTCATATTAACTGGTTGCTACACGCTATATTCCAAGGATCAAAGGCAAGGATCTTAAGCTTTGCCCTTTCACTTTTGCTAAAGGTTTTCAAAGCCTGACCTGGAGCAGTCCACATCTTGATTGAACTCAGAGTGGGGCTTTTAAACTGTTTTTGTCCTAACCCATTTCACAGAGCAGCACAGAACAAGGGTCAATTCTTGGCAGACGGTGAGAATATTATAGAAGTCGTCGAGTGAACCTTAAGGGGGGAAAGGGTCAACAGGCTTTAGGTGGTGGCGCTAATCCGTGTGTGTTCTGTCACCAGGCTGTTGGCGCTGGTGTGAGACCCGAGGCGGTGTAAAATATGCTTGTGTGTGGGCGGTGGTGCTGGTGTGGTCTGAGCCAGAGCTAGATCAGGGCACTAACAGTCTGTCTCTGAGATAATAACGTGGTTGTTTGCTTGGCGCTGGAGAGTCGGTGGAGAGAGGAGCTGTTTGGGTGGCCCGGGCCATGTGCTGCATTCTAATGGTTCACAGTTTACTGCTCAGCGGCAGAGTGTGACAGCTCGACTCCACTAGATCATACTAGAGCATTACGAAATGATTCTGAGTGTAGGAGTTTGGGGAGATAGGAGAGTGAACTTTTAGGTATCCAGAGGGTTGTCCAAACTTTTTTCCCAAGAGGGACGGATTTGAAGATGTGCAAATGTTTAAGGGCCAGCAGTTCCTTCTGAAGTTTTCTACAAACTGAGTGCACATACAGTATAACATAAAATGCTGGACTTATGGTTGAATCAGATATCTTCTATTTTTCCTCTGGAGAAATTGACTTATGAGTTAAATGACAAATTAGACATCTTTTGGAAAACATGGACACCTATACATTCCTATTTGCAGATGTAAATGTTTAAAGCAGAGCATCCTGTAAATGTTATTATCTTTTTATTTGTTTTATATTATATCTGGTTTATTTATTTATTTTTGTTGTTGGAAACTTGAAATTTAATAAAATATTAATGACAAATAAATACATAAAATGAAATGCACACAGTTTTATGTAAGTATATTGTTTTCAAAAGCCAAATAATTATAAATGACATAACTACATTGAAAACAGGTCCGAACTAAATAAAATCTTTGAACATAAACACTCCAACTTCTGTTATTTTTTGACCAATTGATTAGAAAACACAAGGAAGAGAGTACTAGATGAGATGCACAAATGTACAAAGCTACAGAAACACTAGGCGAAAGTGAAGAAGGGCCATAAGTAATACATTTTCTTTTAGAAGGCATTTGAAATCTCAACTTGTGCCACAAATGGCCCCCGGGTAAGGGTGCTCCGATCGGCCGATCATGACTAAAAATAGAGTGATCGGTGATCGGTAAAATGGGCCGATCAGAAGGGCCGATCAAATTACAATAAACACACGAGGCTCTCACATTTACTGTCCTGCAACTCCAGTATGAGTAAACAGCAGTAGCGTTATTTTAGCAGTGTTTTTAAGGTAAGCCCTGGTTATAACTAACACAAACCTGCCCTGGAGGCGCTGCTTTGTGTCCCCGCTGTGTCCCCGCCTGCTTTAGGAGTGCACGGGACAGAACCGAGGCGCAGCAGTGCGTGTATTTGCAAACACCAACGTAAAAAGAGCTACAGCTAACCCGCTAACAGTTACGTTAAAAGGATTAAGAAAGTTCAGAGTCTGCCTGTGTCTTGTTGCGCGGAGAAAACTGTGCGTTTTGTGGCTTAAACTGCACCAAATGGCTGCTAATGGAAAGAGAAAGTAAAAAGGCAGCCCATGTGTCCATGTGTCTGAAAGGAGCACCTTTTGTCGTTGTCTTCTCTGCTCTCTTTGCACGTTTTCTTCATTCAGACGTTGTCAAAACTGGCAGCAGGAGCTGTCTGCTCTTTAGTCCACTGTGTTTCAACCTGGTTTGGCTGCGCGTTACGCGGACACAGGCGCTGCACCCACGGACTCGCATTAAAGGAACCAATTAAGAACAGCTGATTTTTACATCAGCGGAGCATTCAAACAAAGCCACAGACACTGGGCACACATTAAAGACCAATAATGCAACAAAACCTCTTCTAAAACAAAAATAAGTAGAATTTTGTTGTTCTTTTATATTTACAAAGGCTACAGTATTTTTCAAATGGAACTAATAATATCCTGCATACAATACATTACTACATTGAAGACCACGTGATCGGTATCGGCCATGATCGGTATCGGCCGATCACAGCAGAGGCTGATCGGTGATCGGTGATCGGCCTCAAAAACCCTGATGGGAGCACCCTTACCCCCGGGGCACACTTTGGACATGCCTGGTATAGCGGCAGAAGTTCTTCAACATGCCATAAGGAATAGATATAACATATTAAAGCTTGCAAGTAGCTAATTTGAGTTTACTTGCCTACAGGGTAAGATTAAGGTATACTTTATTGTTTGTTCTTTGTATTTGACCTTCCTTCAGTGTCACCGGGGCAACCTGGCAGGAGCAATGGGCGACTGTTGTGCAGTGCTCAGGGGCCCTTCTCCAGATCTTTGATGTGCTGTTCTGATGGAAAACACAGTGAAGTGGAAAACACCCCCAAACTGGCCTGACCCGTGCTGTACAGCCCCAGTGGAAAAGTGCCTTATATGCGCTGCACGCTTTACCAGCTGAGCTATATACTTCCCTACAAAGATAGAATGCAGTATCTAACTGGCTCCGAGTATGTTACAGGTAAATGAATGGCAGTGCATTGATGTAATACCATATCTTGAATAGTTTTTCTATCATTCACATCATCAACACCGAATTGACCTTTGACCTCCAATATGTGTAGTTGCAGTACTTTACATGGGGTGCCGTGAAAAACATTTATTGAGCACTTATACTCATAGGTCAAAAACATCCATTATGATAGCATGTGTATTGACAGGGGAAGTGTCAAAGTTTCATGGCCGAGTTGTGTCGGATTTCAGGTTTTTTTCTACATGTTGCAGTAACTACACAGATCTCTCAGTGATACAGTTCAAAGGCAGCGTGCAGTAACTGCGTTTAAACTGGTTGTTTTTTAGATTCTAGAATGTGATATTGTCACTCTCTTAGATGGGGGGCAGAAGCCAGTATTCCTATATAAGTTATACGTTATTTTCATAAGAAATATCCAAAAAGAAAAGTCACGAATGTTGAACCTGATCATTTATATTAGTGACAAACTCCATGATCTCACTGTATGTATCCGATAACACCAACAAATCTGCATATTGATAATAGACATTTTGCCTGCCCTCCATCTCAATTAAAAACCACAGGCCTGTAGAATGTTATGACATCATCTGAAACCCAGCAATAGGTTGCATTCATGTGATGTCATCGAATTCTAAAGTATAGTTTAAAACTTAGCTGAAGGGCAAGAATTCTATGACCTAAAGTGAAGGCATGATTTCTGTCAGTAGACTTGGCATTAAGCCATAAGATTATTATGGTGTGGTTCTAGACCATGGGTCGGCAACTGGCCTCTCAGGGGCCGCATGCGGCTCTTTTGAGTTTTGATTTGAAAAACAGCAGCGCGCAGACAATATCCCCTTCTCGTCTGAACCCAGGTGGTTTTAGGCGCCGCGGGAGCCTCGCATCTCACACGGCAGCATCAGGGAGCCGTTTTCACTTTGGAGCCCAGCTCAGCAGATTAGAGCAGCCACACTGACCCCATGAGATGCAAGGCTCATGCGGTGACTGAAGCGCTCCTCTGACACAGGCTTCCTGGAAAATAGAAGCCAGCAAGTAACTGCTGCCGCAAATCTGATATGTAAATGAGAATTTTGCGTGAGCATAAAACGCAGTGACAGCGAGAGCAACGCTGTTTGCCAGCTCTGACTGCATCTTTCCTACAGAGATGCAACACAAAACACAATCTGAGAGTCCAACAAATAACAGGACTGACTGTAGTAGAGCTGTGTTCGCTGACCAGAGTCACGTGCCTTATTTCTCCTCTGTGAAAGACAGTGAAGGGAGAGGAAAGTCCTTTTCACTCTGTCAGAGCCAGTAACCTTTCAAACAATTATATAAAATGTTTCAAGTAACCTATATGGTGTGTTGATGGTGATCGAATAAAAATAACAATTAAAAAACATTTTTGATGTCCTCCGCTCGATCAAATCCACACAGCCTTGAGCCTCTGTAGGGGCAGCTGTCAGTCAAGCGCTGCAGCGAGCATTGGGAGGCAATGAGATAAACACAGTGAGTAGAGTTTGCGCAGCGTTTAAAGACTGTTCTGTCACCGTAAGGATTTCAAAGAATGTTAAACAGACTGAAAGCCCAGAGACAGCAGCTGTAAAAGGCTGAAGTTCAGGGAAATACGAGCGAAAATCAAGGAAAAAGTGCCGCAGGTAAAGTCTGTTTCTTTGTTTCCTTCGTCTTCAAATCAACACATTACTGTTGTATGTTTGTAAATGAGCCCTGTTAAAGCATTAGAACTTATTTTCAACGCCTCATCTGTGCACTAAAAGCTACACTCTTAACTCCGCAAAACCTTTGCACCTGCTTCTCCAACGTACTAAATTTTCATACAGATTTAGCTCCCGTACTCGTGATAAATCAAACAGTGACTGCAAAGCGACGTCATTTGCATTTTCCACGCCTTGAATTTTGCGCGTTTTGGCAAGAACGCCTTGTTTTACATATTCATTGAATCACAGGAGCAAAATCTGCGCCGCGCTGAATTTGCTAATGTGAGAGACGCAAATCTCAGCTGTGCCTGGATTTGCTCCATTTCTAGCACGTCTTTTTCATTTAGCGTGCACGCAAACCTTTGATAAATCTGGCTCTTGGTGTTTTGGCCAGTGCAGGGGTCCAGCCCTGGTTACTGCAGCTGAAACTAGGCCATTGAGAAAGGTTCCTTGTTCTCAAAGACAAGTGCGATTAAATGCGTTTTTTTTTAAAACGCGTTAATTAATCTTGATTGACGAGTTAGAGTTCCAATCCTCATTATTTTATAGTCAGTATGAATCAAATAAACACTGAGGCTCTTTCAGACTTTTATACATACATTTATACATTTATACAGACTGCTGCCCTCCATCTGAGGTTCTGAGGCCTTTGTAGGGAAATATACCTACAAAGTTTATCAAAGTTCATTCTAAACTGCAGACTTAGACATTTTGTTTCTAGGTTTGTATCATTAATTACTCAATTCTGAACTCAACTGCAGAATAAATTTATTGCTATTTCTACTTGAGGTGGAAACAGTTAGCATCTTCCTCCTTCCTCTAAATTCTCTTCAGGTTCTCAGTAGTAACTCTCCTTTGATCCACATAGGCATTCTACTCAGAAATGCCAGGTAGCACACTGTGCCCCGTCCCCAGCTGCCACTTTGTACTGTAGCTAAATCTCTGCTTATTCATCCCAGGGAATATTCACACACATTATTTCATCACAGACCTGAATGACCCCCCAGTGAGAAAAAAACGACGAGACGCTAATATATCTTTTGTCACGCACTGCTTTTCTGTGGAGCTTGGCACAACATCTGAGAATTACAAACATTCTAAAACGCCAACTTCAATTGTTCCCCTGGACCCATCCAAAAGATACAATTATTAACAGTTAGCAGCAGAAAATGTCCCAGAAGTAGTTTTTTTGCAGCTTTTACAGAGAAGTGAGAGCACAAAGGTTTGATAGCAGAGACGAGAGCGTTATAAGGTACATGTGTAATTATTTATGATTGCAGCCAGCTCTACATACGAGGCCGCGCCAGGCAGACCTTTACTTTTACAGCCGTTTAATTTATAGGCCAATCCAAATGTCAAGAAGTACAGGCTCCACTTTATAAAGACTGGCAGAAGTTATGGCTCTCTCTCATTGTAAATGTGGGACTAATGGTATAGTGCGGGACATTATGGATATTGATTTATTAAAGCTTTGTATGTTCTAAACAAATAGTAGCTGCAATAAATTATTAAAAGTATTTTAAATGGGTGAGGTTCATAGAGACTGCAGAGATACTAGTGTTGTAGCCAAGACCATACTAAACGAGATCAAGACCAGTCTGAGACTTCTGGGGTTTGAGACCCAGTCAAGACAGAGACTTTTAAGGACCGAGACAGAGTTGAGAGTGAGACCTAGACAACAAAATTATACATGTTCAAAAGTATAGTAATTTCCAGTAACGTTTGGTTAAAAAAAAAGTCTTTGAGACACCTCCAAGATCGAGACAAGACTGAGTATAACTGGATTCAAGACCAAGACTGAGGAAAATTGCAGCCAAGACTAAAACCGGTCTTGGGCTCTACAACACTAATAGATACTGTAGTAGACTGTCATGAGCATTCTTCCCAAAGGAGGTGGAGAAAATATGAAATGTTTCATAAAGGGGGAAATTGTACTATTTTTAAAGCAACTTAAAGCACTTCACTAAGAAGGAGTTATTTTGGATGCCCTCTCGATGCTTTCCTGTACGTACAATAGGAACTGGGGTGATACAGAGCAGGACATTTCAGTACAGAGCTTTTTTCATCCAAAATGGTCTGAATCGCTCTCAAAAATCATATCATTCCATGTTCTGGGTCCGCTTTGAAGAAGGTGGACCTACACGGGCTAAGTGTTGTACTATACTTCTCGATCTGGAGTAAATGGAAAAGCAAACCTTTTTTTGGGCTCCCCATACCAAACTGTCCAGTACAGACACAACATGCATTGTACTCCTTATCGGAAATATGCTATATACATTTCTTGGCTGGCCTGGGAATGTCTTAGTATTCCCCCAGAAGAGCTGTCTGGCGCAGAGGGAAGTCTCTAATTCTCTGCTTAGTCGAAAGCATAAGAAGTTGTGGTAGAGTCACACTTTTTCCTTATGGCTGACTTATATTCCAGGGAATGGTAGCTCTCGTACGTGCTGGCTCACACAAACAACTGCAGCCTGCCTCTATAGACAACAGAGAATGGTGTTTCCTTCATGATTTGCCACGTTACTGTCAAATGGGCTCTGTCTGGTATATTCATGTGTCTATTTGATGCTTCTTTTAACTCTACCTGGCTGGGTTGTGGGACAGCAGTTGACAGGCTCTATATTTGAAAATAAAAGCGTACTCTGCATGGAGTGATATGTTTGCTTCTCAGACACCATTAGCCCTCTGTCACTCCTTTCTAGAGCTGATATTTCTGGTAGAACAGAGGAAGTTTTGGCCTGATGTGACATTCCACTGCTTTTAGCTTCAGCTTAGGATTAGAGTCCACTCATGCACAAAGCAGTGTCCTTCATCACTGACATTGAACCAGCAATTGAAATCCATTGTATCAAGGCCAGCTGCTGGACCAGGAGCTATTATGTTTGCTTCACTAAATACTGTAGAGAAATATGACACTGACCAGACAAATAGACTTGGAATTAAACCTTTTTATTTTCGTCCAAGTACAGTCTTTGTCTAACAGAAATAATTATTGTAGCTGTAATTACTCTTCAGGTCAGTCCATACAAAATGACATGACCTAGAAGGAATGTATTATGTCAATACAACCTGTTATTAATGATGATGAAAATACTTTGGCGGTTTAATTAATTTGGAGGGATCGGCTGCGCTCCTTACAGAAACCAGACCATTATAAAAACACTGAAATAATTGCTAATGATAACTTTTTAGATCAATACCACCCTGTGTTTGGGTTTCAAAGTACTGTGTTCAATGGACTAAAATGAGGATTACTAACAGGGACTAAACCAGGACTAAAAAGAAAATCTACTGAATATCTAGACTAACCCAAAACAAATCTGGGACTAAACCAGGACTAAGCAGTGGTGTACTTTTTTTTTTAAATCTCCAACCACAACAGGACAAAAACAGGAATAAAATTGTCTCTAAATAAACTGTGTACCACCAGTGGTACCTGTACCACAGACTGAGAACCAATAACCAATAACCAATATAATGTAACAGTGCTGTCTGTAATAATAACGCAATACATAAACCAATCTATACCCAAAAGTGTATCCATGCAGATTTTTTAACTTGTGAGATCGAAAGGACATATGACCATGAAATACATCGCCTCAAAATAATAAAAAAAATATATAAAAATGCACCTGTGTCATTAGTTACACCACAACCTGTGATGGGTTAGGTGCAAGAGAGGCCCATTTGTGAAAATCAATGTGGAACAATGTGTTTATGACAAATAAAAGCTCCTTCTTAATTCAACTATAGCAACATGTCTCAAAATAGTTGGGACAAGGCAACAAAAAGCAAAAAAAAAAAAAAAAAAAAGTACTAATAAAAACAGCATTCTTTGGATTCTTTTTTACATTTTTCACTTTGTCTTTTGGGAAATTTGTTTTTTGGATACTGGTTTCATTCTTATATAAATGTGGCTTTGTGTGCTGTAACATTGACAACCACATGTATGATTTATTTATTTCATGATATTAGTGTAATCTGCCTATTCCAAACATCACACTGCCTATTTAAAGGGGCAATATAATGCCAAATCAACATTTTTATTTATTTTTTTTTTTTTTAGCTTTCTTCCATGTTATAATCCTCAAATACATACCTGAAGTTTTGTTTTGTTCTGCTCCAGGAATCACTGACCAATCAACATCCAGAAAACATTGTAAGTAGTGTTTCCAGACTCCTCACAACTATTTTTCATTTTATAGTAAAATGGCATCATACAAAATTTTAAGGAAGTAAACCGCTTTTTTTCCACTGTTTCTGTTTAAAAGAGTGCAACAGAACTGCACTGTCTTGTATGACACAGGTAATAATTGAAAAAGTTCTCTTTTAGTAATGTTTTTAAAGTTTGTAAAATGTGCAGTGCTGTTCAAGAGGTGACTCAGATTGGTTTAAAAAGCCAATTTAAACAACAAACGTACTGTACTTATTTCTAACACTTCCACTGTTGTTCTCAAGAAACCAACACCAGCAGTTCTATTCTTACACCAGAATGCAGTGAATGTAAAAAAGAAACAACTAGCTGTAATGACATATGTTGTTAAATGGGTTAGAAAGTGCTAGCAAGTCCCTGAAGGGCTCTGGCTTCGGTGTTCCGAAAGCCTATAGCGCCGTGCCGAGAACAAAGCCGCCTCCCAAGTGTGAAACACATCACAGGCTCATTAACGCCGCAGTGATTGACCAGCTGAACTCCGGTTACCCCCAACACTTTCTTGCGTTTTTCTGCCTCTCTCAACCTCTGTGCCTCTCATTATAAGCACCGGTTTAATACAGCTGACAGATGTATGTGTAAAAATCGTTGAGTTGCTTTCAAGTTCCCATATATAATGCAGGAGTAATGTGAGACTAAAACAATACGCCGGAAGGAAGGGATACCTGGCTGGTGTTGTTGAATTTTACCAAATGCTTTGAAGATCATTGGAATTCTGCATTTCATTTCAAAAGTTCCCTCTGCCCAGATTTGCACCGCCTGCCAGGATTTATAGCAGATTAACTTTGAAAGTGATTTAGCTCTTGGGTTCTGCACAGTTGCAACCAGAGCAGAAAAGTAATGTTCCCATCCACCATAGCCACTAGTGCTTTTTTACACATGCATTTATAGCCTTATTTTTCTTACACTGTACATGCCTTTGGGAGGATGTCAAGAAGGTCTTGTACAGACTATGTGTCCATACTTGTATATAATGTCAGCCTGAAAAAAGTATAACATAGGACCTTTAAAGTTAGGCTATGTTTAATAAAATGGAATGGCACAAGAAGAAAGGGGGGTGCAAAATGGTGTGGAAACTCAAGACACCACCTGAAATCTTTAATTCTGAAGCTCTCCAGAAGTGATCCTTGGCTCTTGGGAAACTCCTTTAATAATTCTTTTTACTCCTCTGTCAGAAATCTTAAAAGGAGCACCTGGTTGTGGCTGGTTTATAGTCAAATTATGCCTTTTCCACTTCTAGATTATGGCCACAACAGCGCTCAATGGAACATTCAGAAGTTCAGAAATCTTTCAGTATCCAATGCTATATGTATGTTTTTTTTTTCTTGTTTTTTTTTTCCAACAATAAGGCTGTGAAGGTCTTGAGAGAGCTCTTTGCGTTTACCCATCATGAGACACTTCTTGTGTGACACTTTTGTGAAGAGACACCTTTGTATATAGGCCTTCAGTTGTGACTGAACCCTCTGCTATTTATTTCCACTGACAAGGGGCAGGATTGCTTTCTTATTATCAAGAGAATTCAGGTGAGGTCTTGGCTCTTTAATACTTTTTTCCTTGTGTCATTCCATTTTATTACACATAATCTTATTTCTGAACTTTTTTGTTTAGTTTTTATTGTGTTTGGATTAGTTGGGTTGTTACCAACATCTGCTAACAACTGTGTGTAAATAGTACCTTTAGAAATTGCCATGTCTTCAATACTTATTCAATACTTACTTATTGTAGCCTACATTGTGTTTGACCAACTGTGCAACATTTGTGTCCAAACCTTTGAGGTAATGTACACACAGGCTGTTCTCTGTAAACTGTGCTTTTCCATATGTTGTCCCTATTTATTGTTAACCATGTTTGTTTGTAGAATCATGCTTCTAAGTAGCATGGGACTGCTTTCTTTCTGAGTAACCATCCCCCAAAAATTGTCAGATAGAAGCACATAGTTATGAGGTGTGTCTAGAGATGAATCAGAATGATTGCATGAATGAAAAGTTGATTTTGTTGTTGAAAATTTTTTACAATTGAACATTATCTCATTCAAATGATGCACCTTGTGAGTGTAGACAAAACTCCTTGTGGAATTTTCTGTTCTTCACAACATCCTCAGAAATCTTGTGGTTGGATGGCATACAGATTCAAACTACAAAAAATGTTTCCTTTTCAAATCAGTGATCAATTGAGACCAAAAGAGTTTTTTGTTTGCTACCTGAGATCAGATCCTTCATCACGACAAAACAATGAGGCACAGTGATAAGATTGTGGAAAGTTTTTTTGGCTGAAAACACATCAAGCTGCTTCCCCATCCGCACTACAGCCAAACTGCATGAGACTTTCATATTGCCAAAGATCTAAAATCACTCGCCTTGTGAAAACATCATCATTGCTATCCCCATTGGTTTTGTAGCCCTCTAATTTAACATTCAGTCATGTCAAAATAAGTATAGTTCTATCTGGGGGTTGACCGTTCTCAGGATGATCCATGGATACAGTATCTTCCAAACTAAATGAGACCAAGATCAATCTGAGACCAGAGTGAACCGTGACCAAGACAAGGCCCTTTGGGGTTCGAGATCGAGTCAAGACCGAGACTCTTAGGGCCGAGGCTGAGTTGAGATTGAGGCCAAGGCAAACCCAGACCTGGTTGAGACTAAACCCTGTGAACTAACACTAAATCAAAGGGAATGGTAAGGAAAAAAAAAGTTCAAATACATTATTGATCATTTCATCATTCATATTTGGTAAATGTAATCCTTGGTTTAGTTCCTGGTTCTTCTAATGCTGAAAACAAATAACTTAAAAAATTATACATATTCAAAAGTACTGTGTTTTCTTATAATGTTTGGTAAAAAAAATCTCTGAGGCCACCACATGCAAGACCAAGACCAAAAACTGCAGAGTAAAACTGTAGTCGAGACTGAGACGAGACCAAGATCGTAAAAAATCTCAAGACCAAGACTGGTAATGAGCGCTACAACACTATATACAGAACATGGTTTCCAACATACAAGGAAGACCATGTTGGTCTTCAGCAGTATAGTGAAAAAAACAAAAACAAAACAGATTTAAATTCATACATGTTTTGAAGTCAGGTATGTTTGGGCAGCCTGAGTTGATCAAAACTAGTGTAATCTCAGAATAAAAGCATAAGCCAAATGATTTCAGAGGCCATACAAAGACAGATTATTATTGAATCAAACAGTCGGTAAGCTTTATGATCTCCCAGCATGCATCTGTAACATCCGTCCTCGGGGTTAAAAAAACGGCTGTGGTGGGCGTGGGATTCTGTACGGAGACACAATACGGCTGCAAAAGTTCAAAGCTCGGTGTAATCACATTTTATGCGTTTGGATAGATATCTGAATGGAAGTGATAACGGCACTATAAAAGGCATAAGGGATAATGAATTATGTCATCACGTCATGCTGCCAACAAATTTACACAACAAGGCCCTATCTGCCGCTTTATCTGCTATCTGGCTGCGCCTCCACGCTCTGACGACCGTTATCCGCTTGGCATTTGGTGGCTGTATCCGGACTAATGATTATGGGAAATGGGAGCGCAGTTGTCCTAAAGGGTTCAGCAGCGGGGCGGGATACGGCCCACTGTGACTGCTGCGTAGTTCAAAGACTCCTAATATTCAGTGTAACGATGACGTCAATGGCATGGTAAATCCACAGATTATGGGGTTAGTGACTCAGGCTGTGTACACGAGAGAAGGCTTTATGACAGATCTGAAATTTTTGTTTTGTTGGGTTGAAAATGAACAGCTGTAAAGGAGATTTAGAAGAAGGAAAATGTTTGAAAGACTCCATATGCCACTTGAGAGAATGCTTAAGTTAGCATTTAAAGCACACTGTATGTAGCCTTAAGTTTTAGGGTCCACACTAAAGGAGGGGGAACTAACTATTTGATTAACAGAGAGTAGTCTACTGATATAAACTTCTTTGTATGTGGCTTTTTCCTTTTGTGGTTGCAGTTTTTATGCCAGACGCCCTTCCTTACACAACCTTATTTACTTGTCCAGGCTTGGGAATGGCACAAAGAGTACATTGGCTTGTGACCCTCGATGGGTGGGCTTGTAGTTTAACAATTCAGTGTGATGAGACACAAATCTCATCAGACAAGACACAAAATTGGGTTCAATGGAATGAAACCAGATTTTTACAATATTTGATAAATGAGTATTTAATTTTAGTATTTTATTCAAGTGAAAAATCACAAAATGCAAAACTATTTAGGTGAATCTTAAAAATCAAATTGTTATGAATGGCATTTATTTCTGTTATTGAATTATTTACAGTAAACAAACCAACATTACTAAATTTTTTTGCCACAAACTCAACTGACTGACATCTCCCCTGTAAAAGGTGCAAATTTTAAGATGAAACCTTCACAAGAACCTTGTGACATTTTGGTCTTGTGAGATCTTGTCACACCTCTATTAACAATACATTATATATTTGTAATAAGCATCACAAATAAGAGTCTTGTCTTTCAGTACCACGGACAGCGCTACTGGACTACCAGCCAGCACTGTAAAATTAACATTTAATTAAATGCAATTTACATTAAAAATCAGCTATAGTCATTCTTTTCAGATCCTGGTCTGGGAAAATGGCCATGCATAAAGCTTGCCTGTGTTATAGAATGTTTTTTTTTTCACATGCAAAAGCTTACACATTGAAAATAAAATTGACAATGATTGCACTTTGTGGCCAGGTTGGCAGGGTTGCAGCCCAAACAGGACTTAAAACCAGCTCAACACAATAAAAACAGCCCAAATCAGAACCACCCTAAAAGTTAAAAAGATTATACATAAGAAAGAACACAAAACTTCACAGTTGCACTAAATAACCAAAGGGTCTTTTCATGCCAAATCACCAAGATTCTGAATGTTTCCCCAGGTCACCATCTCAGAAAATTAAAAAATATTCTCAGATGTGGTACTACCAGTTCCACATCTTAAATAAATAAATGCAGTTCCCCACAACTGAGCCTTAAAGTTGTCACACATTTTTGGCTTTTGGCCATTTTATACCAATTTATAATAGATTTCTTCAAAATCAGACAAAAACACATTTAGGAAAAACTTTAAAAAATGGGCCTATACTTCAAATGCAAATATCTCAGTAAGTATTGTCAGTACAGAACTGAAATTTTGCACACTTGTTTAAATTTGGTAGTACCACAACTGAGCACTTATTCATTGGTGACCTGGGGACCCCTGGGTGATTTTGTCACGGATTGACCCCCAACTTATCAAACACCAACCATGAAATATGAACAACCAAACACCTGAATCCAGATAAAATGACAGAGGCAGGCTCTCAGTTACTGTAGCACTCACCTCATGCTCTCACATAGGCCCAGGCACACACACTCACACAGGGCACATCCACACTGCAGTTTGTTGAAATGTGTATTTCTACTTTGTTTGCCATAAAAATGACTCATTTGTTGATATTTTCTTCAGAATATTAAAAAAAAAGCCAAATGGAATAGAATAGATCTTCCAGCCCAATGCTAAATTTTCCCAACCCAAAGTGTTTGAAAAAGCCCAAATGGGGAGAAGCCAGCCCAATCTGGCAACACGGAAGGATGGTTAAAACAGTGTTTCCCAACAAGGGGTACGGGGACCCCTAGGGGTACACAAGCACATTACAGGGAGTACATGGAATTATTTCTTTCTTTTTTTTTCTGGATAATCAAGATAATGAACTCGTAGAAAGGTCTGTTAAGTGGAGTAATTCCTATTTTTTATTTTATGGTAAATAAATGTTATAGTTTTTTTTAAAGTTTTATTATTTATTGTATTGTTTTTTTTTTTTTCTTGAATTTGAAAAAAAAAAACACTTTGAGAGATGTATTATTGACAATAATATAAGTCTAAAATGTCTTTATTCTTATCAAGACAGACACATTTTTTTCCATTTAATTAGTTGTCATACACCTTATATAGCCTCTTATTGAAAAATCATAAACATGTACAGTACTTGAGGGGGTACTCAGTGGTACAACAAAAAGCCCAGGGAGTACATAAGACAAAAAAGGTTGTGAACCACTGGGTTAAAGCACCACAAGAGAAATTTAGTTAACCAATCCAGCCAGAAGAGCCAAGAGAAACACAATTGTTGTGTTGTGAGCATGCCTATTATAACATTCTAATAAGAACGGAATTGTGGGTAAGCTTTGCAGTTGTTACTTTGTTAGATGATAAATAACTAAACATATTCATATTTCTTCATTGTATAGCAGAAGCTTGGTGCCTCTCGGTGCACACATCTTCGAGTACAAGACGCTGCAATATTGTGCCATTTATACACATTCTGCTTGTCGATACAGTAAGCCTCCCAGCACTTTTATCTGTAACTTTTATTTATGCGTGCAATAACGTTTTGAAGCGTGACTGCTCTGCCTCACAGCCCCAGGAACCACACCTGAAAAGCAGCTCGGCGTGACCTCAGTCTTCACACTTACACTTAGCAAACGCACCCGTGCGATTATAGGGGGCTAAGTGTAGCTTAACAGCGGGCTGCCAGGTTTGTTAAAATTTGCAGTGCTTTCATCTGTCCCACTGCACTGTAACACAACACGCACCATGTGTTCGGGAACAGGGATGCGTTTCAGTATGTGCAGTTTAAACTGACAGACAGGGGCGGGTGGATTTTCGAGTTTGGGTGGGAGCAGCACTGAGTGTTGTGTGTTTAGTTAATGCAGTGTACGTCCACATGGCAGGAAGTTGCCATGGATTTGAAGCAGACTTATCAGTTCAGTTCAGCTGATTTATGTAATGCATTTGCAGTAGAAACACACATCGGAAAATAGCTGCAAAGAGCTCAGTGCATAGTCAACATTTAAAAACATTAAAACATGAACTTCAGCAACACACACATAAGACATTAAGACCATTTTTAAAGTACTAATGAAAACCCCCTAAAAATGAGGCACTTCACTAAAAATAATTTCTGGAGTAATTTAAAGAGTGTGTTCAAACTTATCACTGCTTAGAGGAAGACACTTTTTTGCATAGCAAGATGTAGCTAAAGTAAAATATCTGGCTATAGCAGAATAAACAGATGAGTCATTTAGCATTTGTAAGCCCAGAGAGCAAGGATTTGTAATTGTCCACTTTTTTCTGCTTATTGGTAAGGCTGTAAAGAAAATGTTTCTTAAAAGAAAAAAAAAAAAACTTTTCAGATCCTGGTGTGAGGATACATTAATGCAAAAACCAGCTAATAATGCATCCCAGCTAGCAAATTTTATCTGGCACGGATTCGGCCCACATTCTTACGTTTCCTCCGGCCCACTATGCGCCCGGTTCCGCGGCCCAAAGTCGGCCCGAGTACTGTGTGCCGGACTCTTTTAACAACAGTTGGCCCAGTTCAGGCCCAAGCACTGCATGCTGACACAAAACCGGACATGTTCACCTCTGGCCCGGATCCGGTTCATATACTGTATTCTGAGGTTTAAATGTAGTTCTGGCAATAGCTTGTAGTTTTTCTTTTTAAGTAGAAGTTTTTTTTTCTTCCAAATATAACATGTTTGTGTAGCTCCACTGTAATTTCAATTGAAGAACAATAAATTAAGGGTGCTCCGATCAGGGTTTTTGAGGCCGATCATTGATCACCGATCAGCCTCTGCTGTGATTGGCCGATACCGATCATGGCCGATACCGATCACGTGGTCCTCAATGTAGTAATGTATTGTATGCAGGCTATTATTAGTTCCATTTGAAAAATACTGTAGCCTTTGTAAATATAAAAGAACAACAAAATTCTACTTATTTTTGTTTTAGAAGAGGTTTTGTTGCATTATTGGTCTTTAATGTGTGCCCAGTGTCTGTGGCTTTGTTTGAATGCTCCGCTGATGTAAAAATCAGCTGTTCTTAATTGGTCCCTTTAATGCGAGTCCGCGGGTGCAGCGCCTGTGTCCGTGTAACGTGCAGCCAAACCAGGTTGAAACACAGTGGACTAAAGAGCAGACAGCTCCTGCTGCCAGTTTTGACAACGTCTGAATGAAGAAAACGTGCAAAGAGAGCAGAGAAGACAACGACAAAAGGTGCTCCTCTCAGACACACGGACACATGGGCTGCCTTTTTACTTTCTCTTTCCATTAGCAGCCATTTGGTGCAGTTTAAGCCACAAAATGCACAGTTTTCTCCGCGCAACAAGACACAGGCAGGCTCTGAACTTTCTTAATCCTTTTAACGTAACTGTTAGCGGGTTAGCTGTAGCTCTATTTACGTTGGTGTTTGCAAATACACGCACTGCTGCGCCTCGGTTCTGTTCCATGCGCTCCTAAAGCAGGCGGGGAGACAGCGGGGACACAAAGCAGCGCCTCCAGGGCAGGTTTGTGTTAGTTATAACCAGGGCTTAACTTAAAAACACTGCTAAAATAAATTAAAAATAAAAGTAAATGTGAGAGCCTCGCGTGTTTATTGTAATTTGATCGGCCCTTCTGATCGGCCCATTTTACCGATCACCAATCACTCTATTTTTAGCCATGATCGGCCGATCATGATCGGCGGACGATCGATCGGAGCACCCTTACAATAAATGAATCTCAGAGACACAAACCCAGTTAACGTTAACGCTACAATTGTAATCCAAATTATAACGGTTAAAATCATTATACAATTTGAAATAGCAGTTTTTGAGTTATTAAATAGCTAAACTGGATCCTATAAACATGTATGCCATTGGTACAAAGCTACAAAGAGATAAATAAGAGATATAAAGTCAAAACTGTAACTGACCACTTAAGTTACTAAAAGCGAGAGGTTGCCTCCTTGAAGTGACAGCTCCAAACTGTCAGCGTCAAGTCACCAACATCACTAAGCGTCAACTCAGTAAAGAAAAGTAGTTTGTGTTGACGCCAGTGTGTACCAGGCGGGCGGGGACAGTTTCTCACAGGCATAAATCTCTCATTCTTGCCAACTGATCTAAAGCTGGTTGATAAGTCCAATCAAAAATATTGTAGAACAGATAGAATAATAACTATATTTACAGTTTAGTGTTTGGTATAGTGATATTTAGTGAAGACCCCGCCCCTTTGTTTCCTCATGCTATATTCCAATGAAGTGTTTTTCCATGAAGGAAAAAAAATGCCTGCCTGACTCACTGTTTGTCGTTACCGGGCCAGCAACGATATTGTGCTACTGTGCCACTGTCCTCCGTCATGTATGTGGCCCACATCAGTTGTGCAGGTTGAGGGCCACGCACCTTGCTCCCACTTCTGGGCCAACAGTAGTCTCACTTACAGAGAACAGGCACATGTTTTTTGTATGTGAACAGATGGGCCATACACTGAGAATCTGATCGTCAGTCAGCCGAATGTGCCGCATAAAAGCCAGAATCGGCTCAGAGACGACTGCTACTTGGGATTAGTCTTATGTAGTGCTTTTCTAGACTCTCAAAGTTGCTTTACAATTTGGTGCATTATTCATTCCCTCCTCAGTGAAAGTGTGGCTGCCAATGTGCACCTCTAATTTTTCTCCAATTGAAGCCTATCTTTGCATTTTTGTTTTTCTCATAATATGCAATCCTTAGTAAACACATAGCTATTACTCTGTAGTCTTCTTACTTTTTCTTTTTCTTTCTGGGGTCGCTAGAAGTAAATCATGTGCTCCTGTAGTTTGCATTCGCATATGGATTTGGTATAGACTTTTACACAGGATGCCCTTCCAGACACATCACAATTTTTTTTTCCTTTTTCCAGCCTGGGGCCTGAAACCAAGAGTACAGTGGCTTTTGAACCACTGTGGCTGGATTACTACTTTAGAGAAGTAAAAGGGTAAAAAACAATTTGCTATAAAAAGCTGAATATGGATTAACCAACATTATCAAACATCACGTTCTACAAGACAAGATTAATTGCACTGCTGCACAGGTCTGAGTCACTAACAATAATATGTCAGTAACATCTAAATGAAACAGTGTTATGCTTCGTTCACACCGAGCGCGTTTGAGGCATCAAATTCACGTCAAACGCGTCTAGTTGGACGCTTGAACATTTTGAAGTCAAACGCTTTATTCGTGTGTGTCCAATTCGCTCTGTTCACTCATCAAAACAAATGTGTTCAGACGCGAATTCGCATCATGGGAGGAGTCTGTTGTGCCAGGGTAATGGCTGCTGTTTCAGGGCTAATTCCAACTGAGGCCATGCCGGTTTGCTCACCTGTTGTCCCATGTTGGTGTGAGGACATGTCCCCAGGACACTACTGCTGTATTTAAGCACTCAACACCAGCAGCAGAGCAGAGATATGGAAGAGTTTTTTCTTGTTTAATTGCTGTCTCTAGTGGTTTTAGCGGGTTATAGGTTAGGCTAGCACTCAGTACACAGACTCTGTTTTTCCTGTTGTTTTGGGGAGTGAAGTAACTGCTAATCTAACAAGCTTAGCTCAGGATGCGGTAAAGTTAAGGTCCTTTTTATATCTTGTCACTATCTTTTTTACTGCTGTCTTTATAAAAGTAGAAGAGGTGCTGTAGGCTGTAGCTTATAGCTCTAGGTTCACACTGAGGCCTCGATAAGTCCACCGTGATTGTTTTGATGGATCTCCGCTTCCTACATCCTCCCACGTCAGGAGCTAGATCCTGATGTTAACGCGCCGCGAATATTTGCCAATGTTCAGAATTTTCAACTCAGGCGTCTAGAGCGTCAGACCCTCGATTCGCGCCGCGACATTCGCTCGTCAAAGGCCAATTTGCGTCGCGCTGGAGGCTTGATTCGCGCTGCAGGACGTCTAGACACACGTTTACATAGACTTAACATGTAAACCAGATACCCTAAATGCCTCAAACACACGCGGTGTGAACGCAGCATTAGAACATGTATGGGGGAAAATTATAGAATAGAATAATGCAGCCATTCCCAAAGTCAGGACCTTGGCTCCCATAAATTTCTGAAAATCCCCCGCTGACTGTCTAAAACTTCCCATTGTACTATGTCATGTTATTCTCCATATACTGTATTTCTATATATTAAAAAAAAAAAAAAAAAAAAAAAACTTTGTTAAAACATTGTTGGTTTCAATGTAATATTTTTAAACAAGTATAAAACTGTAATTCATTTCATACTCAATTTCTTTTTATATACATAATATAGACAGGCTCTGGGGGTGTCCTGCACTAGGTTTGCAGCCCACCCAGGGGGCACAGAACCCCACATTTACATAATAGTCAGAATACTGTAGACCAGGCCTATTCAACTCAAGGCCTGGGGGCAAAATTGGCCCTACTGAAACTGTATACAGCCCATGGCAGATTTGTTAAAAAATGTGCTTTGAATTTAAAAAAATATTTATATTCTCTTAATGAGAATGTGAAGTTAAAAAAAAAAAAAAGGGCTGTAAATTGAAATGTTCATCTAACTTTAACAATGCGTTTATTGTTTTTGAGTTAATAACTGCGTCAATTTCTGGATATACTTTTGACTTGTAATATAACCCCTAATGAGGATTGATACTTTACGTTTTTTAACATAGGCCTAAGTGTGTCCGAGTTTTTGCATTTGTATTTTACTTACGCCCTTATGACAGCTTTATTGTGCATTTGGTTCTATGTGTAATATACATTAGAATTATTAATAATATTTAGCCAGTAATGTTTTGAACCATCCAGCCCTCACAAATCTTGTAGTTTTCTATTTTGGCCACCCCTGCAAATGAGGTTGACTAGCCCTGGTGTAGACTTTAGTGGTCCACCATTGCACTGTCATAGTCTCAAAATTAGGAAAACAGTGGAGTGCTGCCTTTTCAGAAAACAATTGCATTTATATGTTTCAGGTCTGCTACATTCACTTGGACATGTGACGTTCCATGATTTTTTGTATTGCTTTTTTGCTAAGACTGCATATGCTACAGTAGCCTTATTTTCTAAGTACATCGTGGACAAACTTTTTACAATGTAATGTTAACCAAAAATTACACCTTTTCTAAAAAGTAGGGCTGATCTGACTGACAAAGCCACACTTTAGTGCTTACAAAAAAAAGTCGTCTACACCATTCCAACTAATATGCAAATCTCTCCTCACGCTCGGGGAACATGTCATCCTCGTCTCCTCCTCTCCCCTGTCATTTGCCACCAGGTTATTATCTATTAAAAGCAGTTAAGTACCCATTTTCACCTCCGCCCCAACAAAAAAAAGCACTTTCCAAATGTCACACACAACACCTTGTCCTTGCCGTCTCCAGCTTTAGTGTCCTGTTTCTTGACGTGATGCACTTCTTCCTCGACTTGCAGCTCCTCAAGTGAGCCTTTAGCTTTCAATGATTTGTTTACTGCCGTTCAGTGGCCCGAAGACTGAAGCTGTAAAGGGAAAGGTCTCCTCCCTGACCTTGTGTGAGATGAATTAGTGCAAAGTGAATGGGTGCATTATAAGCAGGACCTGTTTTAAAAGCGATGCTAAACATATGGTAAAATTAGGAACAACCTTGCAGGGCAGAGAAGATTGCCTTACTCTGAGCTATTGGACTTTTTCTTTTCAATGTCTTTCTATGACATTTAAAAAAAAGTGCTTCCTGATGCTTTCTATCTGAAACCGGAAAAGGATGTGATGACGAAAAATTTCATATTGATTAGTGCAAAGCAGAAGCAGCAGTTACAGTGTACAAAGGGCTATCATAGTATCTGGAAAATTAGCTTTTAGTTGTCTATAACAGTGGTTCCCAACCTTTTTTGTCTCATGTATCCCCCCAAAGGTTTACGTTTAGATAATGCTGACTAACATATTTAGACATATTCCTTTGCACATGCATAAACAAGAAATATTATGTGCCCATCTGCTTTAGGCCCAATGGATTCATTAGAGGAAGCAGATTCTGAATCAGTCATAGCCGCCATTGATTTGCAATAATGTTGTATTTATTTCAACATTATGTGACAGATAGAGCAGGCCTTGTGTTTTATCTGCTATAACCTTCTAAGTGATCCATTCTGACTATTAGCCTTAAGGCTGGTCATTACAGATGTATTGTATTGTTAGCAGAAAACAGCCAATGTAATGGAAATTGAAAAGAAACACTGTAATATTACACTTTATAGGAATTAAGCACTGCAGTTTAGTAAGTCACTGTATACAGCAAGATTTGTTAGCATATGTGGTGTTGTTCAGTCCTCTGTGCTATTTTTTTTTTTTTTTTTTTTTTTTTTTTGGTCCTGTTTCCATATAACAACAGTAAATCCCCAGTAAAGTCACTTTTTTCTGCAAATCTTTGTACAACTGGCTTTTGCTACTCATAATATGGCATATTTTGGAGTTTTATGGCAAAACCGGCAGCAGTCTGCCATGTTTGTTTGGAGTACAGGGGTCCCGTCCGTAGTTTCTCTGATTGGTTATTGATTTTTGGTTACCTGTGATTGTTCTGCCCATAGAAATGGATAAAATTCAACCATGAGGTACCAGACTAACTTCTTTGTATAGAATAGGAAAAGAGTTGCCTTGTGGACCAGGCCAATTATTTGTGTTTAACTGTGCATAGCAAATGTAACATGTATAATTCATGAAACTGAAGGCAGCACTAAATTTGTCGTTGTATATTTGGAGACAGCATTGGAACCGGCAAAACCATTTAGATTTTTCTTTCCTGGGAAGTGGCTTCTTTCAGATTCTCAATTTGCCCGAAGATTCTCTATTATCCAATCAATGGACTCCAATACCTCCAAACCTCCAGCATTTACCAGTCTACTCTATTGGAACCAAAGCAATAGCAGCTGTGATACGCTTCATACCCATTTGGACAATGGAGACACCTCTAAAAGTGTGTCGTACTGACATGTCCCAGACTGCCTCGGTGGAAAAAGGAGTGTGATTTTTCTCTAAAAATGTGCCATTACTATTACTTCCAGGGTGTTACTGTCGCCACTTCATCCTGCCCCTTTTAAGACAGTGTTGCGCCTCCTCTCTGCTGGGATCATCTACCTCCTACCAGCTTCACATATGGCACCGTTTCATCTGCTTCATCACAATGCATTTATAATATAACACATATTTCTGGCAGATGTGCTTAGACTTTGCATAATTTAAAAGAATAAAGTTATGATTTCTAATTAGCTAAAACTCTTGCTGCGTACTGTTTACATTAACACCTACATGTTGTATGCGGATAATTACCCCGACATATAGTCTTTATAAACGAGCGTATTAATTAGCTTAATGAATTAGGCCATTAGCATAACAGCGCAATTTTAATACATCATGTTGATGAAGGAAGTACATTAGGCAGTGCCTCTGGTTTGGAGCTGATCCAGGCTATCGGAGACATGATTAAGGCCCTGCCAGAGTTGGACCTCAGAGGATCCCAGTCCGTTCTGATTTGGCTCAAGTGCAGTGTTCGACTCAATTTAATCACCATAAAAGACTTTACTTCTGTAAAAAGTTTAGTGTATGTAAAGGAAGTAGTAAAAGTTATTTGTCACACCTAAAGGCTGTTTCCACTTAAATGGTATGGATCGTGTTAGCACTGGTAGTAAGTTTTCCTTGCGTTTGAAGTGTCTCCAGAAATGTACTAAACCATTGGAGCAATTTACTTTCCAAACGGTAGCCAAAAAAAGAGTAGTAGCGCACTATAAATGTGTTATGTAAAGTAGCAATAAATACTCTTTACTCAGGTTAAAATGCAAAAGCGTTTTTATTGGCACATCTGTTTTTACCCTGCACAACAGACTGTGAAGACTCAAAGAGATCCAGGTCAATTGAATCACAACAAAAATGTTTAAAAAGAACTCATCTGGACAAGGTTTTTAAAGTTGAAGACATTTCACCAATTATGCAGTGGTGTTGTCTTCATTTTTGTAGTGTATACTGTGATGATTTCCCAGCAGCGCTTCATATACACCGGCATTAGTGTCGCTTATTAACATGTTGTGTTTTTTATTGTAGGCTATGTAGGGCCTATACATTATTTAGCCAAACAGGAATAGTTCAGTTTTAAATCAAAAGCTCAAATGAGGAAAAACAAAGATCAGCAAACTGCACTACACCAAGAACCAAGGCAAGTAAAGAGTATGTAAAGGGTAATTTTATACCTAACCATTCAGCATTCAGAAGTGCTGGAGCAGCTGACTTGGCCTGCTTTGCCTATGGTACAATAAAAATATATACTGTGGTTTATAGATTGTTGGTAATTATTATTGTACACAAATTTTATAATTTTTTCATTCAACTGAAAAACTAGGCACTGGACAGTGTTTTAGGACCTCTCAAAGTCTCACAGTAAAATGCCAAATGCATCTCTCAATGACTTCCATTCCCAAAACCAGTCAAACAGTTTTAATGCATAGAGCAGGCTAAATTAATCCTCTACAAATATCACAAAAAACACAATCATATGAGCTGTACAACACCTATACATAGAAATACTTTCAACACACAGATTGTCGTCATCTGCTGTTATGTGATGCCCCTAACAGAGCTTTACTTAAAGAGATAAGAGAAGCAGTGCTCAGTAAAAATGCCTACCTTGTCTTTAAGAGTCAGATTTACAGACTGTACCTGTTGATATTAGCCTCCTTTAGCATCTTCTGCTGTAGCTGTATTTGTCTTTAATACTCTACATTCTTTACGTGCACTCCCAGCCTTCTGCCTTAGTTTTCTCCTCTGATACCTGACAAAATATTCAGTTTAGTGAACAGAGTGAAAACGTTTGGTCAGTGACTTGTCTCAGTAGCTTTTACTTAAGATGCTAATTTCATAAATTAGCCTACTTACATTTTAGCTCAGTGTCTTTAACTCCTCTTTGACAGCCTTCCTGCTGTAGTCCTCATATTCCTCTGTGTCCAACACCTGGTTTATTGTATTTTTATAAAGCTCTACAGCTGTATTATTGTGTTCTGCTGATATCATTTGTTTACCGTCTGAAATCTCGCGCTGCTGAGGCGCGTTCACAACACACGCGTTCATGAACGGGAGACAACCAAAGAGAGCGCGGGGGAGGCGGGACAAGTGTCAGAGGAGCCAATGAGAAACGAGTTAGTCTTCTACAGAGCTTACTTCGCTGCTTCTTTGACAAGAAGAGGAGGAGAGAGGAGAGAGACTGTATAGAGTTAGCGATGGTCTCTGTAAACAGAGACAAACGTTTTGACTAACTTATGCTATTTTTTACTATTAAGCTTTCTGGAAATTATCTTGCGACCCCCACCTCTGTGTTTTATGACCCTCAGAGGGGTCCTGACCCTAACTTTGGGAAGCCCTGGGATAGAGAGCTCAGTTTTATGCTCCCAGGAAGGAGTTTTTGATCTGAAACTGAGACACCTGTGGGTTAACAACCGTCCCACTAACTCCTGCAGAGGACAAATGACTTCTAACAATTATTCTAAGCCAATAGAATTTAGTTTCAGGTCAAAAACTCCTCCTTTCTGGAGCATATGATCCAGCTGTCTTATCAGTTCAGTTTCAGAATTGAGAAAGCCTCTTGGATGAAGGTGAACTCTCCAAACCAAGTCCAGATGACTAAATACTCTAAGATCCATATGGTACTGATTTAAGTCACAGTAGTTTGAACCAATTGTGTAACAGAATAAATTATACTCTTTATATAATTTACCATCAAAGTTGTGCCAAAGTGGCGCAGGAAGGTTTGCAGGTTGCCCATTATCCAGAGTGCTGGTAGCTCAATTTCAGCTCTGACCCAGTCGTTGTGGTTGCGACAGGAAGGGCAGCTGGCATAAAAACATGCCAAATCACTCTGTAATTGATTTGCTGTGGCAACCCCATAAGAGCAGCTGAAATAAAAACTGAAAGATTTACCATCACTTATGTAGAGTTGCTTACATTGTATATCCAAAGAATCTGACCTTTGCATTATGCTTTGCCAAATGGTTACATTTTTTTCCTTTGTGGGGTCACCAAAGCTTATCATCTACCTCCTAATGTGTATTGGTTTTACGCCGGATGCCCTTTCTGACGCAACTCTCTCCATTTATTCAGGCTAGGGAACCAACCAAACTGCCTGGACCCGCAATACTCAGTTTCTTTCTTTTAAATACCATTTCCCTCCACTGCTCATTATTCTGCTGTGACTAGCACAAACACTACATTTAATTACCCTTTGCTTTGACATTCTATCAGTTTGAACCACAAGAAGCGACTTTAGACTAAGCTCGAGTTTAAATGTCACAGAAACACTGGGCTTCTCCCCGCTGCAATTAACAGCCAAGCCAAACAAAAGGTGACCTGTCATCGGAATCACCAATATTCTCTCCCTGAGCCTAAAACTAAGTCAGCGGGGAGGCCCTAATTACTGCAGAGGTTTGTCCATTAGCCAAAGGTCATGGAAGTGTTACATTTTGTGTCCTAACATGAGATAAATATGTTGAATGTTGCCAAAAAGTTGAAATCAGCGGAAATAAAAGGCTGCTTGGATCATGAAACCGTGCCGATACAGATGTGAGCACAGCTGGGTACCTACGGAGGAAGAGCCCTCGAAGCGGAAAGATTCTATACAACCTCGCACCGAAAAACATCTGTTGGCATGTCATTTTAGATGAATGCTCGGTGATTACACAATGCCGTTTTTTGTCGGAGAAGTGGCATCATCCCACCTCGTTTTGGTGGTGGGCGGCGTGTCTGTTTATGTCGGCATTGTTTGTCTCTGAAATAGGACGGCTGATTAGATGTGGCGTGTAGCAATAAGAACTTAACTGAAAACTTGAGATTTAGCTAAATTACTCACAATTTTGGAAAAGTGGAATAGGTGATTTCTCAACAGCAATAAGAGTGTGTTCTGGGACAAGCATGGACGCCTTTATGGCTTGTCACCTTCCTGTCATTCTCCCATCTCACCCTTACTCCTAATATAGACCGGTGCCTGTCATGGAGCCGCAAGCCTGAACAAATGTCCGGATCATCTGACAACATGTTCCCAGGCCAAGGTGAAATATGACTGTGTGGACAATGCTATCATGTTCCCTAGAAGATCTATGGGGGCCTGTGTTGATGCACCGCTACAGAGATGTTGGTAGTTGTGTTCATAATTATCTTGTCAAGATAATTGCAAAAGGAATACACAAAAAAATAAGGTGAAGGTAAGGTAAAGCATACAAGCACCAAAGCACCGCCAATGTGGATAAATTGTTGCAACAAGATGCCTACAAAGATGGTTATTCTTATTTTGAAAGAAACCGCATAGATTTGATATCAGGAAATAGATAGCTATCTATGCTACTCCTAAAATTGTCATGAATTATACATCAGATCAGTTTAATTCATCAAAACATTGGGTAGTGGATGGCAGGAAATTGGATAGAGCTTTTTTGTAGAGAAGGGCGATTCCACACTTTTTAGATTTTCTATGATACTGATTACTTTTTTCCATACCAATACTTAATTTCTCATGGGTGATTTTTTTTTTTACTTAAAAAATTTAAGACAAGTCCCATGACTAATACCGGCCAGTTAACAACTTTAATGTACACAGTATAAAATAAATAACTTAAATGTGCACAGTAGTGAGTTGGTAGGACAAACAAAACAGCTAACTTCTTGTCACATGACATTAGATGGACCAGTCCAATATGCTGATTGGTGGAAGTGTTTTGGCACAAAATACTGGAGTAAGGTACCCAAAGCGATGCAAGTGCTTTTATTTGACATGAATTAATAAGTATTAATAGTTTATTCAAGTTCTCGATACCCAAAGGTACTACTACGTTTTTGGACAACTTGTAATCCAGTAACCTCTTAGGGTTTGCCAGATATCAGTACCAATAATCAGTATTCAACAGCCGCTCATACTTGGATATTGTCTTGGACATTGCCTGTAGCACTAAGTATTTTATATTAAACTAATGATTCATAAATAATAAATAGATGTATCCAACAACATTATCTTACAGCTTAGTTGCAATATTGACTATTATGCTCTCATTTGATGCAGACGCCAACTTTGCTCCAATGGTAGGATCATTTCAATTATAGCCATGACTTTGCTTCCAATTCATTTTTGCAAACACATTATATTTTGTCTCATATCCAGCAGAGAAAGTGTTTACCGTCCTACATTTCTACTAAACAATGTTAAATATCGAGCCTGGACTTACAACCTGAGTTTGGGAGTTTCCATTTGTAATTTCTAATGCATAATGTTCAAAATCTTCTGACATCTAATGTTCTTTTCTTGCTCTATAATGCCATGCTATTTTCCAATATCCCACAGCAATGACGACCTGATATCTGAGTTCTATATGTCTCAAAACAACACATTGTAAGCATAGACTAAAATCACCTATAAAACCTATAAACCCACATTGACATGTTTTCCCCTTTCTCAGCACTATTTCCTTTTGTGGAGGAAATAAAAGCTGAGCACACTGGGAACATAATGTTTATGAGTACAGATGCTGCAACAGCTTGAAATCAACAGAAGGACTGGCCAGTTGTCATGAGTAATAGTCATCATGTCAGCATAAACTCTTTCAAAAAATCTAACATCAATGCAAAATAAAAGGAGGAAAGCGGGGGTTGTGCCAAAAATGTTTAATACACTGCACCTGTATCTGTACTAGTTCCAGCAACCAAAGACAGAGATCAGCACTATACCTCAGTAATTATCAGGAGTTAGGACATGTTGGTTTGAGACCAAAGTGGAATTTATTATGCAAGAGGCAAAATGCATATCATTCACAATTGTGGCAACACTTTATTTTCTGTACTTTAAAAGATGTCATATTAACTTTTCTGTCAATGCTTAGCAGAAGTGACAAGGCCATTTCCATTGAATTGATTTAGAAAAACTGCAGTGGCAAAGGAAATGGTGCTTTCAAGGTAATCAGTGATTCTCATAAAAAAAAATAAAAAAAAAAATACAGTTTATATATAATACTGCGTAATAATAATAATTACACTAACAACATAGAATTAAAAGTCTAATAGCTGTAATCATATATTAGACACTTAAGTGGCAAGGAATTATGTGTGAGTGAGCACAATTGCAACATGCAATTCAACTGAATATATTGTAATTTAGAGATTTTAGCAAAATCTTGTGAGGCAGATTTCAGTTCAACAGTCTTTGATGAGGAAGCAGAGGTCCCAAAACTATCTATAACTCCACAAAGTCATGGAGCTCAACAATGCAAGCAAATTTTCCATTCATTTTTCCCACAGACTAATATATTAATATAAGAAAAATCTTATATTTAGGATATTTTGAAGGTAATCAGCTATGGGGTAACTTGTGACCATAACACAATTAATTTGAATTCAAAATATATTTGAAATATGTAAAAAGGCAAAACTATAAATATATTTCACACATTTTTAAAGTTTATTTTATTTTTATTTTTTTTGGTAGCTTATTAACCATTGCAAACATAATGTCAAAAAAGTCTGGCTCAGTCACAAGGCCATACTCTAAGTTCTTTCTGGATTCCACCAACTGCCGAAATCTCTGGTATGGGCTCAAGTCTTTCACAAACCATGAAAAGTATTAAAAAGGCTTGAATGAGAAAGTGACAGTTGAATAGGAATTTTTCACAGCTCACTAAAATGATGTTCCTCTGAGCAGAATGATTTACAGTATTGTCCAAAAGTTTTAGTGACCTGTGAAAAATGCTGTTAATTCAGAATGCTTTAATAAATACAGAAATGTTTTGTCATGAAATGTCATGAACGTTTTTGAAAAGCTCAGTAATGGGCCAATGACAAGATGATTAATTTTAGCTGTGTAGTTCTAGGAACGTTTTATATCAGTGGTTCCCAAAGTGGGGTCTGGGCCCTATAAGGTACTGCAGTAAATAAAAAGAAATTGAGTCTGAAATTAAGTAGAGTTATATACTTGTTTAAACATATTACTTTAAAAACTATTTTCAGCCAGCAGTCAGTTTTTTGTAACATTTTATTAAAATCTAAGGAGAAAACCATTGTATTCTGAATAAAGTGTTTTATTGTTGGGGGTCTGTGTGGAATTTTTGGACACTTAAAGGGCCTGCGACTCACTTGACTTTGGGAATGGCTGTTTCAGACTCTTGACAATAACAATTGAGCATTTACCCCTGAACTAGAAAATCTTCAAGTTTGAGGCTGGGATCTGGGCACTTACATTTACCATTGCAAGATAGAACCGGTGCCTTGGCAGAGGTCTACATTTTCTAAGTGCTTCTGGTTTTGATTTCTCTTCTCTATTTTGCAATTTTGTGCATTTTTGACAGACCTTCCTTTGTTCTTAGCCTTTCTTAAAAAAACTGTACTGTACTTGCTTTTCTCACTGCATGAGAAGTCAAGGATCACAGCAGCGGTCAAACTCTCTTGCGTCTCTTGATCGTGGTGGTTGTAGCTGTTTGAGGTCGAAAGCTTCGCCAACAGAGTTCAGGAGTGTATTATTTAAGGCGCCCGTTTATCAGAGCCGCTGTGAAAATATAAGCCTACAACCTTGCATTTTGCCACCCAGCTCCTCTAACCCCCCGGGCAAGTTCTGCCTCTTTATATGAACTCACTTTCCCCCTTTGCCGTTTATTACCAGTGTGACTGACTGCAAGTCTAGCAGAAAAGGAACGTGGAATGGCCTCTTTGAGTTGTTAGCTATTAATGTTTTTTTTTTTTCTTCACACTTCAACATTTTTCACCTCATGCAAAATGTTCTCAGCGTGACTTTTCAAACCTCAAGTGTTTTATATTCATGCATATCAAAAGCAAAAGGCCTTAAGGCGAAGCTTTACTTTATATCCTGGAATAATCAGAAGTCACTCAAGGTAGAATCATACAAAGATACAGGGACATACCGTAAATTTTTCTTTTTATATAGTGTAGTTATTGTAAAATGTTTAAGCGTCATAAAAAACAACATATCCAAACTGGAGCTATAACCTTGTAGTTCTAACATTAACAGCAGATAGAACATATTTTCAATGGACCAAGTAGCACTTGACAGAAAAAAAAGTGTAGAAACTTGTACTGTGCATGAGCAAGCTGCTTATGGCAAATGGCAACCAAACAACTATATACTGTATGTCAGTGCCCAGTTAGAAAACTGTAGCGACTGAATTGAGTTTTATTTTATTGAAAAAACTTGTGCTACAAAGGCTAAAGACTACCACATGGTAAAACTTTTTTTAAATGTATGTTATACTAGACAAGTAGACAAAACCATTGCAGACCACAATAGTTTGTCAGTATTACCATAGACGTATGCACCACAGAGGTCACAGAAGTCCAGACCTCAGTATTTTTCTATTGCTAGACTAAACCAGGTCTAAACCAGGAAAAAAACAAAAAAACAAAACTGGACTTATTTAGGAAAAAGACAGGACTAAACCAGGTCTAAACCAGGTCTAAACCAGGTCTAAACCAGGTCTAAACCAGGTCTAAATCAGGTCTAAATCCAGACTCAACCAGCTATAAATCAGGACTAAACCAGGATCATTAAACCAGGAAAATATGCCAAACCAGGACTTATTTAGTAAAAAGACAGGACTACACCAAGACTAAACCAGGTCTAAACCAGGTCTAATTCAGGTCTAAATCAGGTCTAAATCCAGACTCAACCAGCTATAAATCAGGACTAAACCGAGATCATTAAACCAGGAAAATATGCCAAACTAGGACTTATTTAGGAAAAAGACAGGACTACACCAAGACTAAACCAGTTCTAAGCAAGAACCAAACCAGAACTAAATGAGGTCTAAACAATTACTGGCCATCAACATAATGGACATCAGTATTTCTGCGGAGTGTCACGATTAAAAGGGTTAAAACAAAGGATATTTAATAATGCTGGGCAACAATACACTTTTTTAATAGTGATTAATCCTATGAATTTTTTTTATTATTATTCTTTTTAATTAATCACAGTCTTGCCATAAAATTTCGGCGCTTTTGGCTACTAAATGGCACTTCTTTTGACCACTTATAGCTTTTATGATTCAGCCAATATGTGCTGTTCTGACTTCGCTATGAGTTGTGTATAAACAGTGTATATAGAAATGTTTTGAACATCATGATTGGAATGTTTTTTCACTTTAGAAGCTGAACCTATTTTTTCAATTCAAAAGTCTCTCATGGGTTTGTCCTCGTGCTGCTGCTGAGTTTGCCCCTGTCTGCTCACACACTACCCTTATGACTATCAAAAAAGTTGTGGGAAGTAAATATGTCTTTTTTTAGTCATTTTTCAAGTAAAACATCAGTGATACGATCTGAAAACCCTACGTGTTCCTGTTAATTAGGCATGAGTATATTTAATAGGCTTTATTTAACCTCATTAGTGGTTGTGAGAATTCAGCGGTTTGTATGTTAGTGATTCCTGATCGACAGGAAATTAACACCGTAAGGAAGCTAAAAGTCTTCTCTCTCAGGTCTCTCTACATCTCTGTCCTGTGTGCACCCATTTACAAACGCTTTCAGCCTCTTCCTGCTTGGTTTCACAGCATTAGAGAAAGAGTGTGAGTCGTGTTTCTCACTCTTTCTCTCATGCTGTGAAACCAAGCAGGAAAAGGCTTGGTTTGCGATAGCTATTTAATTATCCGTGTGAACTAATTATTGTGCAATAATAGGGTTTTAATTTGCCCACCCCTGATATTTACTAAGGTTAACTACTAAAAACAAGGTAAATGTGGACATGGAGCTTTTCGTCATTAGTTAAATGTTGATTAGTACAACTATTTCCCAAACAATGTGTTTTCTTATCTAAAAAGAGAGTAAATGGTTGTCTCTGATATCAGAAGTAAATTTAATTTCATTGTCTTCATGGACTTTTCAGAAAATGCGTATAAGAGTGAGTGAAATTAAATGTTATAAATGTTATGTTTAAATGTTAAAGTTATGGTCCTGAGTTGAATCATTGAATCATTGGTCATTGAATTATTAGTAATAGTACATATAGACATCCACCAAACCCAATGTTTATCAAATTTAAAGTATTGTAATTTAATTATTTAGTTGATTTTAATATGCTTCAAATTATAAATAATAAAATAACAAAACATAACTGAATATTCAGAAAAGGTTTGAAAAAAGAGTGAGTCACTACAGCCTGAAAGGGACAGAAACAGAAAAAAAAACAAAAAAACAAACAAAAAAACAGATTCAAAACCAAAGTGATGGAACGGAATATTACAGTGAAAGGGGTGCATTTATGGACCAATCTAAAAAATTAAATCAAAGAATTAAGAACAATAATTGTTTTTAGAAAATCAATAAAACTTAATATATTAAGTAAGTATGAAACTGGTGGTCTGTGACAGTGTTCAAATCTTGTAATGAAAAGAATTGTAAGGGATTGATTTTTTATGTCAATTGTGTCTAGAGTTGTTACTGTAAATTCAGACTGAAACAGCTTTATAAGAATGAAAGTCCTACAATCCTTATGTTAAAAAGGGGGCAGATAATATAAGATTACTCTTCTCTCTGCTCCTTTTGATTAAATTTTTATTTTGCTGACATGAATTTTCTGTGCTTTTTCTTTTAAATAATTATTGAAATGAATAAAATAAAATAAATAAATAAATAAAAGTTACCCATAGTTGATTAGCATTTGTCGAGTCTTTAAAAACTCACATTTTCAAAACATCTGTTGTAATGAATGGGAAATTTATTTCCAGCGTCAGAAGGGGATCTCCATTAGCAGCTTTAATGTTAAACTTTTTTCTTTTGAGCATGTGATTTTCATCGTTTCCATAAGCACTGTACATTCTTCTTTTAAAATTCTTGACAATAAAGCCTAGATAAGAGAGACATTCTAAGGTCTAATGGCCATTACCTTACGATATTAGTTGATTAGGTGAAAGTGTATTATTTGAAAGTACATTTGTTCAACAATATCCACAACAAAGCTGATTTTGTCATCTACAAATGTCCTATTTATTGGTTTTAGTTATCTCCTTTGTCAAAAGCCCTGGGAATAAACACGTCTTCTTCTTATCATTTGTTTTTATGATCTATTAGGCGATTAAACAGTTTCCCACATAAACAAGAGAAAAATTGCATCCTTTCCCTTCAAAAGTCCTTCCTCTGTTCCACCCCAGCACTTTGGCACAGCACTTTGAGAGTTCGCAGCAGAGAAACGGGGACCAAACAGAGGCAGTTCCCCCGGGAGGGAGCGTGAGTGTGGCCTCGCCTGTGGTTCTGCATGTCTTGAAGGACTCCTTTATCAGTGTGCAATAGAGCTGAGGATCTATCGGCGTGAGAAGTGCCGTAATAACTTTGCCAAATAAGACTGGCTCCGGCGGGGGCGCTTGGGCAGCCGTGTACACAGCAGATGCTCCAGTGTTCTCCAGATCTCGCCCGGACTCGCTGTAGTGCTCCGACCAAATTGATCCGTACATGGAGATACCGCTGAGCGTGCTTAAAGAGATCTGCCCGCGGGGGGTCAGCGGAGTGTCAGCCAAAGCATATGGTGAAAAGGGAAGAAGGGGGGTAGACAGAAAAGCCAAGTAATTTATCGCTGACTTTGAGTTCCCCTCCACTGACCTCGCTGACAATTTGAATAATTTCAGACAAGCCTCTCCAGGAAATCTTGGTTTACGCAGCAGACCGGGAGAATCAGCAGATCTGGCCCAGTTTGAACAGGTCTGTGTGCTCAAGCCTTCTTCTATTTTCCCAGATACACTGCTGAGCTTCACATCCATTTGTAAAGTTTATTTTATCCCTTCATAATTCTGTCAGAACAAAATGTGTGCTTTATCCATTTTGGACAAAAAATATAAAACTATAGTTGACCATTCAATTTCAGCCATAAACTACCATTAGCATAAGCATTTTTCTTTCTGTTGGATGTTACTAATAGATGACCACCACCAAACACAAAGGCAAAGTGGGTGAAGTGTCTGTTTTTTTTGTTTTGTTTTGGCCAGGCAGTGTATTTAACTATTATGTACAAGATTAGTTCTCGTCTTGAGGCTTTTAAAACAAAATTTAATGCATTTTTTTCTTTTTATTCTATAATGTGTGTTCTCTGCTTAGGCTTGGTGAAACTAAGTGCTAATCTTGCTTTGTGCTTGACTAAATATTGAAGATGCATGCTAGAATTTCTTTATTTTAGGTCTACCCCCCCCCCTCCAAAAAAAGCAATTTTCCAAAAATAAAAAGTGTAAATATGTGTAGTATTTTTGTAGCTAACTACTTGCAATACAATGCCAACCAACTCTGTATACTGCCGAACATATTAAAGAGTGTCGTACATATAGTGTCATCCATTGTGCGAATGTAAAAACAACAGGCTAACTGGAACAGCTGTATTAAGAAAAATTAAGAAAATAGGAAAAAATGTGGTTGTGGTTAGCTATGGGATTGTATTTTACTTTGCATAAAACTCTTTCCTAAGAAGATGCATGACTTGCTGACTAGAATAAGGATTTTTGAGAAGGGTTGCCCTCCTGCATAAGTAAACTAGATAAAAACGAACTGAGCAAATGGGGGAAAATGTGTTTTCTTGGCTCTCCCTTTCATTTTTGTTCTTTGGGAAAAAAAATGCACCTGTCAAAAGGCTGAAAAGATGCTGCCTCAAGAAAATGATGAATGAAGCTTCAAATGCCATTCCAAATCTGACAGATTTCAAACATATTTTTCAGACATTCTTTGAAGACATATTTTAGAATAATGTTGTGTATATTTGTCCTTTGCAGATCAGACCACCCGTTCATTTTACAGACTTTTCTTAGAGGTTTTCATAGCTTTTTGGCGACTCTACTGTTCAGTAAGTGTCAGACGTATTTTATGGCAACATAAAAGGAAGACTGAGCTAAATGTGACAAAAGAGTGACCTTGTGAATTTTAGTACCCAAAAACAAGATAATTCTGTTTGGGACAGTTTTTATGGAGGCCTTGGCTGCATGAGACTAGACTTAATGTAATATTGTCAAAACCAGACCATTGGAAAAATAATAAAAATGGAAATTATGCTTTCAAGAACACATCCAACCAACAGGTGGAAATAAAAGATATGAGTAATATTAAATTAAAATTGTTGCGGTCCACTTTGGGAAAAATTCCTCAGTGGGTTCACATAAAATCATAACATTTTAAAGGGCCAATGTTGTACTATAGGCTGCGTTCATGTGAATTTGATGATGTCAGAAAACTCCGATGGAGGGCAGAAGCCAGTATTACTGTATAGATTATACACTGTTTTTAAAATAAATAATTCAACATAAAATCCATAAATGTCTTGCAGCTTAATGCCCTACTGACAACTACTACTGACAACAGTGTGATTGAATAATGTCACCACATTTTGACACTATAGTGAAAAAAAAGTATTAGTAGTGTCAACTTAGGTAATACGTGCTAAGAGAGGAGAGGATGAACTTTGTGCCAGATTTTGTTTCATGCCTACAGACCCACTAATTACAGAAATATTAACCATAAACCAGGTCAAGACATCTGCATTTTCAGTCTTTTACAAATACTGGGTCTATCCACAGTTTCCTCTCAGCGTAAATAACCTAAGGTGAAATTATTTCTTCACTATGTTGTCAAAAAGTGGTGGTATTTTTCAAACACACAGGTGTGAATGTTGTCAGTAGACAGAGCATTAAGCCACAAGATTAATATAGTAAGTTTGTGGACCTAATCACCAACAAAAAGTAATCAGATTCAATATTTGTTTTTTTGTTTGTTTTGATATTTCTATTAAAATAGTGTGTAGTTTTACTGGCTCCTCCCTTTCATGTGGGTTTTTGACAATTCTAAAACATGAATGTAACCAATTTAAAATTCTCTAACAATTTGAATTGACACTGCCATTTTGGTTAGCTAAAAACATAGCGCATAAGTCTGTTACTATCAAAATACAAAGTACTTATACAAAAGCGTTTGACTTAAATCACAGAAATGCTGAAACAGGTGAATTGCTTGTTGAGGCTGCAGGTAGCTTTCATTTAATACAAAAAACAATGTCCACAATTTATAGAAAACTCAATCTAACGCTGTAAACTTAAAATAACCTACTTGGTTTAACATGGCTGACCTAGCAAACACATACTGTGAAGCAATTTCATACATGAACACTTCTACAGCAGCACTATAACTTGTTTCGATAAGCGCTGTCTTGTATTTTTTTTTTTTTTACTTTTCTGACACTGTCAATGCACAGTTTTGAGTGAGAACCTATCATCATGTATGGAAACAACAACAGTACCACAGTTTGTAAGAGTGCACTACTTACACAATACACTTTTCCTGAAAAACATAATATACTGGTTATTTATTGTAAAAATGCTACAAATGAATGAGCTTCTATGTGCAGCCTATTTCCAGTCATATCTACCATAGCATTTATGTTCACATTATTCATATACATCAACTTTGCAGCTCTGTTGTAAGTCATGCACTAAAATGTAATGAGGCTAAACAGTTGAATGTTGTAAAGAAAAACTGCCTGAAGTTACATTAACACAGGGATATATTGTCTCTAAAGGGGCGCACAGCTGTACATAATAAAAAGCTACAGTCATACATAAAACATAGCTGCCCATAAAAGAGTAATGATATTCAGAATTCTACTTGTCATCTATTTACATGAGTTAAATTAGCCACACTGTCGCTGTATGGCCTGGTGTAAAACTATCATACCTAGTGTCAGAACGTTAACGTAATGTACTCCTTGTTTAAATTATGTGTTCCCATTCTCCAGACTTACGACCTGCCAAATGTGCACGGTGGCTGATAGTAAATTAAAATGTATGGTGCCATCTGGAAATGCACATACTGTATATATACACATATCAGCTAGTGGGGCTGAATGGACACTTCTGTTATGTTCTCCCAGAGCAGTGAGTGGCTAAAATATGCTGAACGAGACAGACCGCAGAGAGGTAAGGTGCGCTTGTCAGGACATGATGCATTGTGTACACAGTGGGAAATACGGAGTCTTCATTTGAAAGTCAATTCCACGGCTCGGACGTACACGGTGGGATTTCAAATCACAAGTCAAAGTTATGATAACGTCCCTAGGGTTGTCCAGGCAAAACTTCACGACTGCCTCTGTCTCCGGTGCTTTTCAGGCTCATAAATAAGCGCTGGAGATTTTTGTACTGACTGAAGTGAAGTTTTTTTTTTTCTCGCTCTGACAGTGTGGGAAGAAATGAAGAGAAATGCCACTAGATAGTTGAAGAATGTACATAAGGGATAGACAAGTAGTGTGACTATTTGCAGACTAATGCAATGTCAATTTAAGACAAAGTTGTCACATAAAATAAAAATAACTGGAATTGTAACATTTTCAATTTTGCTAACAAGCAAATTAGGCTCTGTGTCACAAACATTTAAAACAATTCCCAGCAGTAATTTGGATCATCTCCAAAAATTAAACATTTGTTTCTTGATCCATTACTGACATTTCTTGATTTTTTCTTTTCTTTAATTTTGTTCACTAAAAAGCAAACAAACTAAAGTTGGCAAAATGTACCCTTTTTGGTAGAGGTAAAAATAAAATGTGCTGCTTCTGATAAAAAACAGCCATTCTTTTTGCATTTTGTCAGCAGATTTCACATCTTTCTAAAAATTGGTCCAGAAAATGTTTGCTCACTATACATTTGAAATAGTTTTAAATCTCAAATGAAACTTGGTTCAAACTTGATTTTTTTTTTTTCACTTTCTGTGCCTCAAAACATACCTTAAAGGAAAAAGTGAGAGTTTACATTATAGTGCCCCCTACAGATTGAAAAGAGAAACCCTTAAACAAATTCTCTATGTTAATCAAAAATGAAACAAATTGGCAAAGAGTTTTGCTTCTGACAAAACTACAGCCATTCTTTTTGCATTTGTCAGCAGATTTAACATGTTTCTAAAAATTGTTCAGAAAACTTGAAATTATTATAACTCCCAAATGAAATGTTCAGTTTGCTTCAAACTTGAAACTTGTTTTTACTTTCTGTGCCTGAAAATACCTAAAAGGAAAAAGTGAGAGTTTACATTATACTGCCCCCTACACATTTAAAAGAGTAACCCTTGAACTATTTTTTGGCCAAAATGTATGTATTTGAAAGTGAACCAAATTGGCAAACTCATTTAGAAAACCACAAATACCAAAAAAAGTCTTGTAAACATTTCCTGCAAGCTAACTCAAAAAATGTAACTGGAAACAGTGGAACAGTCAAAAATGAATGTTGGTAGAAAGGTACAAAATTTTGTTTACAAGTCTGTTTCAATGCAATATGTTTATTATTTAAGTGTTGTCAAGGCTTTTACCAAATAGTAGGCTAATAAATGTAGATGTGTGGATTTAAAAAGGCACTGTCTGAGTTGATAATACAGTCTGGGCACATTGGCACCGCTACAACAACAGCAACAACTGGAGAAAGTTGATTATTTCTGCTTGCGGCTATAATTCATATTCTACCACTTATCCCTGAGAGGTTGTGTGACTACAAGTGGGTCAGTAGCCTGTAGTAGCAGCAGCAGAGAGTTGTGTAAGTTGGACAGATTATAAGATGTTAAATATCTCTAAGTGTCTGTGCCATGGGCTGAGGTGGGACTCTGTTAAAACTGTGCATATGTGTCTCTGTCTTACACACAGCTTCCTGCAAAAGTTAGTCCATTAATAACCCATTTAACAGTGGGAGGCAGCACAGTTGTGATTGATAGTCCTTTCGTCTATGGTAATCCACCCAACACCGCATTAATCCAGGAAAGGACGCAGCTGCGGGCAGGACTCCTACCTGCATGCTCACCTCAGTAATGTACACCAAAGTTTGGGTTTTTCACGCAATGTTTAACCACTACTTTGTATTTTGTATTGTATTACTACTATGCAATAATATACTATATATTTCTATGCTTTATTGTGTTACTTTACTGCCAATTCAGCCATTCCCAAGCTCAGATAAATGGAGAGAATTGTGTCAGGACGCGCACAATATCACACTTTTTATTACATACAAAAGTTTGTAAAATTTAGGTTTTCATGGGAGTAGAACAAATAGATGCAAATTCAACTAATTCTAAATGTAAATGGATAGACACAAGTGCTGTCAATGTTAAAAAATGTAATCAGATTAATCACACTCTTGGGTTTTGATTAATCATGATTACACATGATCACAATGTTTAACTTGCTAGATTTTCAATGGCAACATGCAGCTTTTGAATAAAAAAATAAAAGGCCCAAGAGGTTGAGCAAATGTTGCCTCCAACAGTGTTGTCATTGTTGCAGTAGTAGCATCTTAGCTGAAAAAAAAAAAAAATCAAAGCATTTAACTCTGTTGGCGTATATATACATGCCTATCCTAGCATCAAATTATTATGAACGAGACCAAATGTGTGTTTTTACGTGGATAAATAAATACATCTCAGAAATAACTTTAGAATATTGTGAGAGAGCCTTTAACAAGTCTGTGTAGTAACTGGCCAACCGGTTTGAGATAACAGTGTCTGCTGCATTAAATATAGCCTACTACTGCATGAGACACCTGAATATGCCTCTCCTCTGCTCCTCTCAGCACCACGGACAGGGGCAGGGTCACTGTCACCTGCTGCCGCTGTGCTCTGAGAACTGATGCTTTATGAGAAAAAAAACAAACAAAAAACACACACTCAATTTTGTGGGAGTTCGTGGCTTGTGGCTCCATAAGTTCAGGGATGGTCATGGATCGCCCCCCTCGCTCTCACCATGGGTCCACGACACACAGAAAGCACAGCTCCCAGGAACAGACAGGGGCAGTGAAAGGAAGCGATATAAAAAGCACATGTAACATTTATTAGTAAAAAGTTTTACACGAGACTAGTGAGTGGAGGGAAAGGAGAGGGCTGTAGTGCCGCTGCCAAAGCATTGGACTGGTCCCAAAGTCGCACAGGCAAACAGGGCTCTTTCCTCTCTGTCTCCTCAGTCTGAAGGAATATCACTGTGTAGGCACGGGTCGTTTACCTGTGGAAACAACTCAATGTCAGGATATTAATACGCACATAACCAAGATGGTCTCGTGCTCCCCCTGACACAGCTTCATGCCCTTATAAATAATTAGTTGCCGTTGCAGTTAGTAAATAATAACGCATTATTATTATTATTTTTTTAATTAACACAGTATCATAGCCCTAGTTTTCAGTGTTTGGGTAACAGAACAATTGCAATGTTAAATGCTTTTTAGGACCTCTGCTTCCACATGAAAGACTATTAAACTCTACAGCACACAGCATACATAATCTCTAAATCCTCAAAGCTTGAAATTCAGTAGTATGTAATGTTGGACCCATCACTTTTGATTACCTTTTCCCCCCAAATGACTCTCTAACTTTGCCTCATATCTGGGCACCAGCACGTATGCGCCGCTGTGAGGTTAATTCATCACCGGACTGTCAGGACATGCTGACTTTTACATAAGCTATTTGTCACTGTACATAGTCAAGGTGGTTCACCATAGGGTAAGTGTTGTCAAGGTGGCACCTAAACTTGTGCTGCAAGATACGTACATGGCTATAGGCTGTATATATTATGACACTATTTTCTTTTGCCCTTCATAAAGCAAGGGAAGGGTGCAAAATGTTGAAAGCATGCATTTTCATAGTCATTTTTATTTATTTTTTTTCTTTTATTGTAGCATATATGAAAGATGAAGTTGTGTTGGATTCTAGAGGTTTTTCTTTATGAACAATATAGATATAGAGGTGTGAAGCTCTGGCCAGCAGCAATAGTACACTGCTTCATTTGCTTTACATTACTTTGTCACCCCTGCGGTAGCTCCTGGCCACATGTTACAACAGTAATACATATATTACTGTAGAATGTGTGCAAAATGGATAGGGCTTCTGTATGTTTACAAAGCAGGGGTATAGGAATTATGACTTGATTTGTTTTGGCCAACAATTCAGAAACAGTACATCACTGCACCAATTCATCAAAAGTTCTTTGTGCATGAAAGCTTTTAATTAATGCAGAAGACATTACTCAGTTGATGTTTATTACAAATTGGGTGATCAATCCGCCATGCAGGTAAACACGCAGGCTTATAAATATAGTGTAGTGTGTATAGTATTTTAAAATATATACTGTATTTTTTTTAATCATGTTGAGATTTTGCTTGAATTCTTCCCGTAGTAAATGTGATTATTGCCCTGCCTTTGGTGCAGGAGATCAGAGGTTGAATTCCTTGATGTTTGGCCAAAAAATCAAGCCACTGTTTGCGCTGGTCTGGAAGGGCATCTTTTGTAAAACCTTTGCATTGCTTAAAGTTGTCCGTCGCTACAATAGATTTCCGCCAACTGGAAGCATGAGGGACAGAATACATACAGTAGTTGCATAGTGATCAATGTTGTTTGACAGGTAGGCCATTCATTTAAAGGAGCTATTATGCAAAATTGACTTTTTGTTCCCTTATCAAAAACATACTTGGAGTTATGTTTTGTTTTATTCACATCTGAGTAATCCTGTATTCTCTGGCGGTGAGTTTCTGAGGCCTCGGTTCCACAAACTTCCGCCTCTCTGACAAATCCCCGCCCACTCCAGGAAGCACTGACCAATCAACAAGCCCTCTACATCCAGTCTGCTCTAAAAAAACAGTGTACAGCTCTGTTTCTACTGATTCCTCATAGCTATTTTTCATTTTGTTGTAAAATTGTATCATATAAAATGTTCAAGGAAGTAAAAAGCTCTTTTTCTATGTTTATCTTCAAAAAAACACAAAAGAGCTACCCTCTGTTGATCTCTTTACCGTTTTCTTTATGACAGTAGTAAAGCAATGAACGGAATGGCTTTCATTTTAGTCAGAAAAAGTTGTAAAACACGCAATGCTGTTTTAGAGGTGACCAAGATTTGTTTAAAAATATAAATGTAAATCATTATAAAAACAAAACGTCATCTTTAACATCGTTGCACTGGACCATTAGGAACAAAAACGGGATGTCTGTCTTTAAGCTAATTTAGCATGTGCAACAGTTTATTGGACAGGAGAACACAGTGAGAGACATTCAGTAAAACTCAGTAGTCCTGACTCAATCCCATTGCCCCAAGGTGAGCTCTGGTCGCTCTGTGTATGCGCTGTATGCTCTACCAACTAAGCTATACTGCGATGTGAAAAAAAATTACAACTTTAGGAAAAATGGAAGCAGAGTTGATTGATTGCTGAAGTTCTCTAATGTCATTCTTTAGTCTATGTTCATTTTAAGGCTATATATAAAACATGCAACCTGACATATTAAAGTGTATTTCATAGAGACTTAAGAGCAAGCATACTAGATGTGTTTTAGTCCAAAACAATTGCAGACTTTTTGTCCGAGTCCAATTTGCCTAGATCTGCCTAGTGGTAAAAAAAAACAAAACACAGACAGCTTTTGTCATTAGCCAGAAATGTAAAGATGTTATCAGTAGAACTTAAATGAAGGAAAAGTCAGGTTTTTTGTGTGTGTCACTCATCCAGTTACAATGCAGTTGACTTAACACACGACTTGGCACAATTCTTAATTATTTCTGCCCCATTAAAGATATTTAATTCAAATGAAAGCGCCTGTCCAAGTTGTCTGAAATAGCATCTGATGTGGCAGATGATTTAATGTGTCATTGGCTGCATTTCCTGGAGGATGAAGCTTGAAATGTAAAATGAGAAATGGAAAAAAAAAGTGTTTAGTTACTAAGTGGGCCACTCAAGGCAATAACACAATGACAATAACTTTTAATATGCAATACCCTATGGGCCCATCATGTTGACACATTCTACTGCACCGGAGTTTGGCCCGTGACCTCCAGCGAACCCCTGTGAGCCCACAGAGCTGCCAGTAGAGTGTCACTTTTTCTCCGAGTCAGTGTCAGTCTGCAGAACAGGGAACAGAATGGCCACACTGCTGTCAGTCATGCGTCCCAGACCGATGGATGAGCAGCCACCGGCGGGTTCTGATGACTCAAGTACAGACTCGCGTATGCCCCGCCAGATCAACAAGTCAAGTGGAGGCCAACACATTTACAAGTGCTTTCACGAAATAAGAATTTGCTTTTCATCAACAAGTTAGATCAAATAAAAGTGGCAGGATTTTAAATGTTGTGAAAGCATGGCTGTTCTATGGCAATATCTATTATTTTTAATTTTTTAGACATTAACCAACAAAGGTACTTTTCATGCTATGATAGATGTGATGCAGTTTAGAGCCAATAAGACAAAGTGTACAGCCACAAATATGACACATGCTATCTGACTGGTTATGGTTCTTCTTACATCTTATATGAATCACAGATTGAGATTGGTCTTTTTTATTGTAAATGTTGCATTTTGGGACAACTTGCACATACAAATGGGATTAACTGTACATACATACAAACAAACATACAAACATTAATCTCTGTGTTTGGTTTTACTGATTTAAATTTTTGGGTTTTAATGTAGTGAATTGTAATTGTTACTTATGTCTAATGTCACAGCACACCACTGAACTGGAATACACCTACCTGCCTCCATCTTTCTTCACCAATCTAGTATGGAAGTAGCTCAGGAGGTAGAGCCGTTTGCCCACTAATTGGTTGGTTGGCGGTTTGATCTCCACTGTCTCCTTGGGCAAGACTCTTTACTCGCCTTGACTCCAGTGTTTGTGTACACTGATGTATGAAGGTATGGGTGTGTGAATGTGATTTGGTGAATCAATGTTCTTTGATGTAAAGTGCTTTGGGTGCCCATGGAGGTAGAAAAGTGCTAGTATAAATGTGACCATTTACCATTTAATATTGTTGGATTGCATATTGAGGTATTTACGTCAAATGCCCCTCCTGTTGCAACCCTTTCAATTTATCTAGGTTTGAAACCAGCACAAATGTGCACTTTGTCAAATTTGCAATGACTGTTATGTTACTCTTTCTCTCTTTCTTTTCAACAACTGCCCAGACCAGACAGACCAAAGCAAGGAAAAAACAGCATGTTTCTTCAACAATCATAAAGTCTTAAACAGGCCTTGGTCAATAATGTTTTAATGTAAATACACCATCTTCAAGGGCATCTTTTTTAAACAGCATTTCACAATTTACAACCTTTAAAAACAATATGTGACTAAAAAAGAACGTTGAGTAGGTGAAGAGACCAGCAGAGGGCAGCAGAGTGAAGAGTGTTGCGGTCTTTTGAACATCATTTAAAAAATAAAAATCACTTCACTTCCTTATTTTTTTTTTTTGTATGATGCCATTTTACTACAAAATGAAAAATGTCTGAGGAATCAGTGGAAACAGAGCTGCGCACCGTTTTTTGAATAAATGAATGAAAGCAGACTGGATGTAGAGGGCTTGTTGATTGGTCAGTGTTTCCAGGAGTGGGCGGGGTTTCTTGGAAGAGGCAGAGGTCCATGCAGCCAAGCATTTTCAGGCCTCAGAACAACCGTGCCAGAGAATAGAGGATTACTTAAAGATACATGACTGAAACAAAACACAACACAACTCCAGGTATGTTTTTTTTTTTTTATGAGGCAACATTAGAACAAGGGCGTAGGCGTACTCGTTTCAACGGGCTGCTGTCAGTCAGGCCTACAGCTATAGGTTGGGGAAAGTAATATTTCTTTGCTGAGCTGAGCTTTTCACCATAGCACACCAGCTGCTCACTGTAATTGTAGGCTCGCTGGAAAAAATACAAGTTACAATGTATTTTTACATTTGTTACATACAAATTTGAAACAGGGGGGGTCTGGAGGTCTCCCCCAGAAAATTTTTACCATAACAGATGTTGTTTCCTGTATCTTGGAGTATTTTAGAGCAGGATTCAGCAACTAAAATTGCTCGGGGTCCACAGAATTGACGTTCTACCCTGCTGAAGTTCAAACATAACATGTAAAAAAAACAAACAAACTAGTAAATAGGCTATATTACAGTGTTATTTATGTATTTAATCTGGGCTACTAAAACATGTACAATGCTTATTTCTGTCAGAGAAACATTTATTATTTCAACTTTAACAACAGCTTACGTTTGAACTGTGTCAGACTCACATCATATTAGAGACAGATGGATTTATAAAGACTGCCACTGTCCTCCAGGCTACAGTATTTGGATAACACAGTTTTAAATATATTAATTATGAATGCGAACGATGCAGGGGACTGCAGCAATAATACTGGATAAATGCATATTAGCGGCTAATTAATGTGCACGAAAACTCGGTCTATTCACGCCTTGTTCGCGCTTTGTTCAACCGGGGTAAAGTGAGGCCAGAAATCGTGACATTACAGACTTCTGCTGTGTAAAGTCCATATTAATTCAGAGAACAGTGTTTGTGGGCTGTAGCCTGATGAAGCTGACAGATGCTAAAAGCCAAAGCTAGAAAAGTAGCGCCAGGACAGACAAACGTTTCCAAAACTCACCACAGACGTCTTCACGCAGATTCTTTTCATCTTGATATAAAAGGAACAGTCCATATTTGATAACTGTTATAGTCCATAGTCCTGGCTTGTTGAAAACTTCAGCCCAGTTTAAAGAGGCTCTAAAGTCAGGACATTGACAGAGCTGTACAGATAAAAGCAGCTGCCTCTCTGTACTCTCGCGGTGTAAATTTCTGCTGGAGTTCGCTTTTTTGAGCAGTTTTCAATTCTTTCTAGAGCATTTAAATCTGCCGCTGTGTCGGTCAGATCACTGTACTCTGTAACTTTAGTAACCCACAAAGACCCCTCGCGTCTTAGTCGCGCCTGTTTAAAAACAAAATGCAGTAATATTTAGTTATTTCAACTTGTGATTGGTAGGGACAATTTGGTCGGTCTGAAATTTTGGTAGGGACATGTCCCTATGGTCCATACGCAAACCTACGCCCATGCATTAGAAGATAGTAGAAAGCTTCCAAAAGTTGATTTTATATATTACTATAGACAACTACAGTGTCCCTGCAGGGCTCCCGTAAATGTTTACAGACAAGTTACCATTTCTCTTGTTACTATAGACAACTATTACATATTTCTTTTGTCCTTGAGCATGACACTTCATCCACCCTTTTTGAGTGAATAGGGAGGGCTACATGCAGGCAGTTGGGACGAATGAGACAGAAATCCTTCCTAATCCAGTCCTTTTTTGCTTTTTGCTTTTTCTTGTAAATAATTTATCTTGCACCTTTTTGTTTGCATGCCAACTTTATTTTCTTGTTTTCTGCACTTTATTCTGTATTAAGAGCTGCCTGAAAAAGTGAACTTCTCCACTGAGATTAATGAATCTAATCTAACATATTCAGTAATATAGTATGATCAAAACATGCACTTTCCTGTTTAATTTGTGCTAGGCAAGGTCATTTAGAAAAGCATAATCACTAATTCAAAATGATGCCAAGTTATGGCTTGAATAAACATGGTTATCACATAACTATGCCGGAGTGTACACAGGGCATAATCTCACTGCAACATCACAGTTGCTTGACTTAGACTCTCATTCTAATTAATCCAAAGCCCCACTTTAATTGCCTTAATATATGGGCTCTTTGTCTTTCTTATCTTGATTTCCTCATGACGTCTATTTCCTCTTAATTGATTCAAAAGTAGATCTAATCGCGCAGCTGAGTGTGGGCCATGTATTGATAGCTTTAGTTTAAACCGGTGACAGTTTTGCGGTTCTCATTGTCTGCACTAATTACAGCCGAGTTGATCTATTGTCTTGGCCGACCACATTGAACCTCCATTGCCGGAGAGAGGAGGACTCACTATTCTTGTCTTGTTTGGTTTTTGACAGGAAAACCCAATAAAGGCAGCCAAATGGTGGCTGGCGTCAATTTTGCTGTTGGCGCTGGCCATGCTATGGAATCCACCGAGGACTCCAACAAGTCTTAGGAGTTTAGGACAAAAGTGGAGTGTTAGATAGATTGTCCCAGCCTATGTCTTATTTGTTTATAAAAGCACAGTTGAATCAGACGTTTTGCAGGCAGAAAAAGCTTGCTGTAGTATGTAGGATGATGTGTTGTTTATCTAGTGCAGAATGCTCTATTTTTTTTTTTTTTTTTTTTTTTTCAGGTTTGGTTTGCAGGTTAGCAGGCATCTATGCTGGCTTGTTGGTGACCATTCATAGACAAGAACTAACACTTACAGAACTAACACAGAACTTGCACATTATGACGATGTGCTTTAGATGTCAGTCAGTTTAAGTAATTGCAATGTTATAGGCTGTTATTATTACACTGTTGACCAGTGTTTCTCAAACTGTGATAAGGGTGCCACTGGTGGTAAGCAGGCTGCTTCTGATGCTATGCAGGTGTCTTTTGCCCTTAGTTTAATTTAAAGCTTGATTCATTTATGAAAAGTTGACTGTTTAATTCTTGGTTTAGATTTGGTTTAGACATGATTTAGGCCTGGTTTATGCCTTTTTTATTTAGTAATGCATTTTAATCTGTTTTTCTCTACTTTATTTCTTGGTTTAGACCTGGGTTAGTCCTGATTGCTCATTTTATTCTATTAAAGATGATACTTGGAGAGCCAAATATTTTTCCCGAGGTGGTACTTTGCATAAAAAGTTTGAAAACCACTGCTCCAGGCTCTGATTTCTTTCTCAACACTCACTTGTAGGTTAATGTCTAGACAAGATGAAATGGTAACAAGAAATGCTGAGTGTATTGCATGATCTGAAGTCTGCTCCAGCAAGTATTGGCCTTAGGGTACACCTCACGGGACTGTAGCCAGATTGCCGTCGGGCTGACTGTGAGAGATATACACTGAAAGACACCCATTCATTCTCATGTTAATTTCATGAGGGTCAGTAGCCAGAGTACCCAAAGAGAAGACATGGAAATACAAGACATGCAGAATCCATTCAGAAAAGTTGTAGTCAGCAAGCCCAGGGATGGAACCCACAACATCATGAGAGCTAACCACTCTGCCACTGTTCTTTTCAACAGCTGAATGCAGTGTGACTGAAGCTTAAATTACAGTATATATTGAAGGTCATTAGCCTTGTTTAATCTTTTTTTTGTAAATGTGTTAGGTCACTATAAAAAAGTAGGAACCCTAATATACAAAGATTGCTTATTTGGTGGCACAAAAGTGTTTTTTGCTGTCTCCTCACAACAAGAAAGTCCAAGGTTTAATTCCTTTCTGTGTGGAGTTTGCATATTCTGCCCATTTGGGTTGGTTTTCTTCAGGTGCTTCGGTATCTGCCATCAACCTGAAACATCCACAATACAGGCTAATCCTCCATCTAGGTACTCCTGACTAAGATCCTGGCTCAAGACCTGGAGGAGAGTCCCAGAGCACTGCACAGGGGTCGCTCACCTCTGACTCCTGGCAGGTTGCCCAAGTTGCATTAGGAGGATGGGTCAAATGCAAAGAACAAAATCCCACACGGACAACATAGTCTACTATACCTGAAAATATAATATTATCATGATTAATAAAGTGTCAGTTTAGTGTTTACTAGAGCACATAAATGCAGTAAGTGCTGAGGAAAAATCTCCAGCACAGTTAAAGAGTCTCACTATCCTTGTCTTGTTTGCTTTCTGACAGGAAAAGCCCAATGAAGGCGGCCAGATGGTGGTTGGCGTCCATTTTACTGTTGGCGCTAACCGTGCTGGACTCCGACGGGGCGCCCAACAAGGAGGGGTACGGGTCGCCAGCCTATCGACCGGTCGTCAGATTCCGGCACAAGGTATTGACGGCTTTCTTTTCCCATTTTCTCTGTGTTACTAGAGCCGTGAGCTTTTGCCAAGTATGAAACTAATTACAACGGCGCTTTCTTTCTCGCATCAAATGGCTCTCCTGTGGCTGTTGCTTCTCGGCCCGCTGCAAAAAGACTTGATGAATCATTAGCCCTCTCTCTGAGCCAGGGGACAGACTTTTCAAAGACAATACCAGATGAATTGTAAGGCACTGTGGAGTTTAGATGAAGACGTTTACATGGCATTTTAAAGGAATAGATGTAACTGAACGAGCATCGAGTCAGCCAGACTGAGCAGGCCCCAAGAGCAGCATGTAGGAACAAGTTAATTTTGAGTTGCTTCTAAAAAAGAAGCATGCTTTCAGAAAAAGAAAGAGAGAAACATGTTTGGCAGAAGGAGTTTTAAGAAAGCACAGTATAGAAGAGTTTTGTTTTTTACATGTTTCGCACAATAATTGCAATTTGTTTTATTGAAGTAAAGATACTGGTAATCATGTAAAAAGCATTCTCTGGTATGCTCACATATCAGCAAATGATAAACATTTTAGGGCTGCTAAGGATTCTAAAAAACAAAAATAGATTTAGGGTTGCTTATCATTCTAAAAAAACAAAAAAACAACAACAGAAAAATAGAAATAAAACCAACATTTTAATTAAGTAATGCTGAAATGCAGGTCTTGAGAATTTAAAAATTGTAAAAATTTCAACAAAATGTCTAGCTTCTCTTTAGAAGTCTTTCGTGTCAGTTTGTCTTTATTGGGTTGCAATGTTTTGGAGAAATGCACGTCATCCCAGCAACTATGGGCCTTATGTGGGGTACAGCTCAGGCTCACCCTGATAATTTTGCAAGTATAACACATCAGGTGCTGGCCCAGGTTTCCCCTAATGGTAATCTTGATTGACTGTGCAATGCCATTGTTTTTGTTGAAAGTGCTTTCTGTTTGCAACATAACTCGCACAGTTATCGCGAGATTTTCATACAAAATGTCTATGAGGACGTCCGTTGTCAGTGGATCTAATGGTGCATATATTTCCAAAAGTATTAGCTCAACACCCATATGAACTTAAGTGACATCCAACTCTATGTGATGGTTAAATGAGTTGTGTTTCAAGGGTCCAGCACCCGAAAATGTAAGGGGAACTCTATAGAGGAAAATGAGGCAAAACAGCAAAGAAACAAGAAAAGTTACTGAGTTCTGCTTTATTCTAGAGGCATATTGCAAAATTTTTAGCAAAGTCTTAGTCCTTGTGCCATTGCTTTTAATTTTAGGTTCTGTTATTCTTAGTTAGGGTTTTTCCTGTGGGTCACCAATAAACTGCTAGTCAGGTACTGAAGAATTTCCTGCAAAAGATAAGCTAATAAATCTACATTGCAAAGCAGTAACAATGGTACATTTTTTTCCCAGTATGGTCACAGCAGTATAAAAAGTGTATTTACAGAGCTTGGTGTTTGCAGCAGAAGAACAAAGGGCACTGTCAGGGTGAGCTTGAACGCCACAGAGCTGCGAAGGGAGGCTGCAGGAACAGATGGCTAGAACGTCATTGAACTGTATCAGAGTTGAGTGAGGAGCCCGGAGCCATGCAAAGCTGTTAAAGTGACCCAGCCGGTCAAACGGGGCTGACCTTTTAAACAAGTTTATTCAGAGGAACGACTCTCAGAATGTGCTCCATGAGACTCCTGCCTCTTGCTCTCTCTACTCTCAGCATCTATGTGTGCTAAAGAAGTGAAGAGATTTGAACTTCAGTACTCACAAATCCTGTAATGTGATCTGGGTAAACTGCAGATAGAGCACTTCTGCCTGGCTCTCAAGCTTTACACGGAAGAGACACCGCCGAACAATCCAGCACCTACCTCTGCTGGGAACGTATAGAGTTACATTCAAAAGGACGCATCAACCTTTTAAGCTTTTAGAAGTGCATGTTCAATATAGAAAACATCAGCACTGTACAAAATACTCTCGTAGCAATGGATTTGGTTTCCATTATCTGTAAATGCATGCAACAATTTTTTATTGATGTGGTCTTGTGGTATTCTTCTTCTTATCATCTAAAGAAAGCTAATGACTAATGTTGTAATGGCTTGATACTACAGTTACAAACTATTATATTTCTTCTGGACAAGCGTCAGGCAGCACGTAACTTTAACTTTTGCACATAACTTTCTGTTATGTGCATGCTGTCATTGAAGTGGCTCGATATTTGACAGATTTTTTTATACAAGCTTTTAAAGGAGACATGTTATGCTTTTTCCAGGCTTTTTGAATGTGTTTTCCAACATATTTGCATTAGTATTTCACGTTTTATCATTTAAAATAATGTTTATGTATAGAAAAAGTCTTCTGCTGTGGAGCTTTTACTTTGACTTTGCAGAGAATGCTTGGATTGGTGTCTGTCACCCCCTGGTGGCAATGATGGGGTCTGTACAGGGCATAAAATGGCTATTGAGCAACATGGTGCTAACAGATACTGTAGATAAATGAGCTGACTTTGCCATAAGTGCTAAAATGATCAGAACAAATCTGGTGATGGTGTATGGGTTTCAGAAACAAGCGAGAGCACTTCCTGGTGTTGTGTATCTACGAAGAACGGTGAGAACGAGCTTTTCCAGCTCTTGAGAAGGGCAGTGCCTCAGCATACAGGACTACTCGAACATGCATGAATAAAACAAAATACTTCTTCTGGGTATGTTTTTGAGGTGCAGATAATATTATACCATGGTTAAAGCTCAAAAAAAGACATGTTTGCATAATAGGTGACCTTTAAGCTACACCGACTAAAGGCTACATGCTACATGTCGCTGAATGTTATAGTCGAACAGTAAATTTTTCTGCATGCAAGAAGAGTTTTACATTGTACTCTGACCTGTGCTTCCTTATGAAAGATCTGACCAATACACATCACTAACATCACCAGCACACTGAACTGATAACTGATTATACGATTTGTTCCTAGAGTTTTTGAAGAATTGCATGACATTTGACCCAAGTAAGGCAATCTGTCCAGGATACCAATCTTTATTTTGTGACTTTATTGAGAAAAAAAAAAACACCAATAAAATGCACCTTTCTCCAGTATCATAATACACAAGACTTTCAAACAAGTATATAGACAGCCCATTTCGAAACAACACTTCTCCAACACTGCTCACTCAACTGTGCTGACAAGATGATGACCCTGGGGTCCTTGCAGTGTACAGAACAACAGACAAAAGTCTTCAAACAAAAAAAAAGCCCTATGACATTTGAAAAGAGCTTGAGATATGGCCATTTTTTAGCGTAGGCCTGTACATTTTCAGCAGCATAGTTTGACAGTCGGGATAGATGAGCGCAGTTTACCTCTGTCCTCTCACAAGACAAATGGTAATGCTATGCAGATGCCGTAATGACATTCTGGTGTGGTGTAATCACGTCGGCCGGCCACATTCATTTCATTCAAGTGGAAAAGCACATACATCATTTTTGTAGCTTCTCATCAAAGTTTCACTACAGGCGGACATAGTACATTACTTTAATTATTAAAGTCACTCCAAAGCAGGGTAATAAAAGGAGATAAACCAGAACAAGTTTATTTGCACAAGAATTATAGCTCTCATAATAGGTTTTTTAATCTTCTGCAAAATAAAGTGGAATGCATTGCTTCAGTTTGAACAAGGTAGGGCTTTAAAGCAAAAACTATATTCATATTTAGGGGAGAAGATATAAACCAAACTAAGCTCCCCAATCTTTAAAACAAGAAGCATCAGAAAGCGCAAACATTCGCCAAGGCACTACAGTTCCTCCTTTGATCCAGACATGTGCTGTTTCTCAATATGCGTACTTCTGTGGACCTGTGTTCTTGTGGACTTGTGAAACATCATCTGCTTCAAATCCCCGGATGTGTTCTTGCTCCGCCCGTTTTACTAGGGTTGCATCAGAGGAGACTTGTGCGTACTCTGGCAGGTAGAAATCCCAGAATGCATTTTGCATTGCACTCGAAACACCACTTGGTTCGCTGCAATCTGTGGCATATATATATATATATATTCTTCTGTTTCACTAGATTTTATTATTTATTAAGTACTAAGAAATTTAAATAATAAGGGCAGTGGGTACCATTTTTTATTTATTAAAAATAAACACATTCTTCAGATGTTCATTTTATTTTTGTGCATTAAACAACACAAAAGGAACATTTTATTAATAAAGGAAACATCTGGGGCCAGTGCCACAGGAGAGCCACCTCCTATGAACTCATTGAGTTCACTTTGTCCCAAAATCTGAAAAAAGCAAAGTCCGCCCTCGTGTTCACCTCAATTCCATTCTCCAAGCCTGCTCCCACAAGTCTGTACCTGTGGGTACACAAGTCCGGAGTCTGCATACTAGGAATTGAGAAATGGCCTTGGATTGGGATCCACACCAAAAAGCAATACTTAATTCTTTGTACTGACCCCTTGTGGCTGGAATTAGCATGTTCACGCCAGCTAAGATCTAAATTAAAGTACTAGTTATTAAGTTAAGCTACTGATAAAAGCATAAAACTTGAGTCATTTACAGTTTGAATTAAACTTTGCTATTAATTCTGCATATGAGAACATTTTGGCAATATCGAGTGACAGGTTTGCAGATTGCAATTATGTCTGTTTTCTGACAGGACATGCTATTAGCTATAAGCAAGCCAAGAGGAAATAGGTTTGATGGTGAACTGGCTGTCTGTGAGTGAGTGAGCTGTTCTGAATCTAGTGCTGGGTTATATGGCTAAAATATTATTATTAATATTTTAATTTTCATCTTATTGACGTTTTTTTTTTTTTTATGTTTCTTTCTCTTGTTGGCATAAAAAAGTTTAAATATAGGTTTAATATTTTTGAATGAGATTATTGCATAGTCGTATTTTTTAATAAATGTCTGCACAAAACAACAATTAAATCGCAGCAGTCTGCAATACTGCCATAGTGACATTAGTGAAGACATCAATGTCTTTTAGTTTTAGTGCTCTCTGGTTCTAAAGGCCAGGTCTACTATAATTTATGCAGCAAACAAAGATTTGTTAAAAGCTTTTAAACACATGGCTAATTTGCATGCACAAACATTACACTGTTAATTTTGGCCAAAGTGCTGCTACATCTAAAGAGGACATTACAGAGGTTCCTTTCTATGTGATTATTAGTGTTGTTAGCATCTGAGTCAGTATTTAAGCTGCTCTGGGCACTAGCAGCAGCTTTTGCCACAACACAATGGACAGTGCAGTGTATGGAGGGCGCTAATTTCTGTTAAATTAGTTTTTTTACAATTTGGCTATTTCTGACATTGTCAAAAAATTTGCCCTATCTGAACCTTGTGCCTTCTATGTGTAGATGCTTTACAGACACATCTATGTTTAATGCTGACCACACAAACAGATGTTACAAACAGACAAAACTGATCCAATTTGCAATGGTAAAGAATTCTTAAAAAATGGTCCTATACAGTCCCAAGCCAAGTCGAATCAAGACGGTTGGTTGGTGATGACCCTTGAGAGAAATGGACCTGCCAAAAGGGACTTGTAGTTTTTGACAGACAAACACTGACAAAACAAAAACACTGCCTTTTTGGAGGTGAATATTATTTTTTGCAATCCTTTTCCCTGCGCCTTCAATCCAAACTTTGACAGAACCTAAGACGCAATATTGTTCTGAAGTTTGCAGGTGAAAAACATGACAAATTGAGACTGCCACAAGCAAACCGTGCTGTATTTCGCCTGGATGTGTGAATGCAGATATTATTCGAGCAGATATTCCAAAACAACAACACAGAGAATTACATTAGCTTTACATCACCATACACTTTGCCCGAGGTGATTAGCAAAATCAATCAAATGTTAATGGCCCCCTTCTGGGAGAGCAATAATGTGTTTTTTTGCACATCTGTAGGAGGGTTAGTCAGATTACAAGTAAAAGAAATATACTAAATTTTAAGAAAAAGTTACAATTTATCATAACTACATAAACATAGTATACAAAAAAGCAGGAATAAACGATCTCCTGAACCTCTCGGTCCTGCATCGCAGAGAGAGGAGCCATTCACTGCCACTACTTTTCTGAGCAACCACAGTCTTGTGGAGAGGATGCCTGCTATTGTTGAGGATGGAATGGATCATGCTCCTCATCCTCCTCTCAACAATGGCCCCCACTGAGTCCACTCTCACCCCCATCACAGAAACACATTTTCTGATCAGCTTGTCAAGCCTGCTACTATCCCTTACAGCAAGACTTCTGCCCCAACACACAACTCCAAAGAAAAGAGCACCTGCCACAACTGACTGATAAAAGACTTGTAACATCTCACTGCAGACATTAAAAGATTTCAGTCTTCTAAGAAAGAAGAGTCTGTCTACATAAAGGCAATCTTCTCGCGTCACCACATTTTTCAGTGCGTCAACATCACTTCAATCAGCAGAGCAAAGACACCAAAGTTTAGGCCCTTTTTACCCACACTTGTCGCTGCAAGATATTTCCGACTTCCTTATGTGTTGCCTGATCGTAAAAGGTGAAGTTGCCAGAACACTTCTCATTTTAATCCCACAATGGGACACGGTGACAGACAGCAGTTGCTAAGAGACAGCTCAAATGGGACAGCTCTGACATCAGTGAAAGAATGATGTGTTAGGTATATATTTAGAAGTATATGCACAAAAATATGGATAGCATGTGTTTATTGCACACATTTGTTCCTTCATGCAAACTAGCAATACTTTTTTGTGAATAGCTTTTCTTCTTGGGATCTATAATATAAGTCAGATGAGTCAGTGTAAGTCACACCAGACACTTTTTATGAAACATCAGCATGCACAATACAAACACTTTTAAAGGGTCAACTTAGGACACAAGGCACAGACAAATCAGGAACCTAACCCCAGCTTTATAGTGAATGCATATATGCCACATAATGTGAGCTCAATTTAACACCTCTGTTGTGTTAATACACTCTGAGACACCAAACCTGTCAGAAAATCCAGGCCGATTGTTCTGTCACCTCACATAGCCCCTGGTCGGCACAGCTAGTGCCTCCAGACTCACAGGGTTGACCTAGGCCGGTGACCTGGACCAGCTAACTAGAGCTCGCATAGGTTTAGGCACATTCCTGAGATGTAAAAACTATTTATAACAGTAGTATTTATCAATGAATCATAATGATACATGCTACATTAAACTCATCTTTTTACATTAATGAATGGAGCATGACTTAATTATTGCAGCTGTTTGCCTAAGAGGGAGGCTGTTATATTTTTTCACATACATTTGTAGATGATATTTTTTTAAACATAAGTCCTCTATAATTTCATGTTAATCAGGAGCTGTATGACAGGTTGTAAAAGGAGCACACCACTGATCAGAACACTCCCTCAAGGCTGATGTCTGCCGCCGATTAATTGTCCAAAACTAGATCCGACTGTCTCCCACTACGTCCAACAGTGCAGAACACACCAAACACACTCACATTGCTGTCTGCGCCACACTGTCCAACCATGCCGAACAGCCGATAATCGTCCCTGTGTGTCCCAGCCTCTAACTGCTTTTGTGTAACAACTGAAAACCAGCATTTGCTAGCTTAGCGTAGCTACGTATCTCAATCTTCACTCACCCAGTTGGGGGAAAAACAAAACAACAGCCTGATGAAAGGAATTAGCCCGAAACATCATGTGTGTGTGAAAAATAAAAAAAATCTGGGAGCTTCATTTGTTGTGCATGGTCTTTTGGTTCCAGCACACAAGCTTATTTTTTTGGATGGCGTGTTGCTCCTCTACTCAAAAAGCAAAACAACAATATTAAAAGTGTAAGCAGCTGCTTGAATATATCACACAACAAGGTTGTACTGGTGCACACATGCAGTGAAAGAATTTCTAACCATGGGAAACCTCTAAAAGTGTGCCTGAGCATGATTGTTGGAACTCACATTGTCATACCTGTTGTGGTTTAGGTACAAAATGTGCAGTACAAATACTGTATTTTCTGGACTATAAGTTGCTCCGGAGAATAAGTTGCATCAGTCAAAAAATGCGTCATGAAGAGGAAAAAAACATATATAAGTCACACTGGACTATAAGTTGCATTTATTTAAAAATGTATTTCACAAAATCCAAGACCAAGAACAGACATTTAATCTGGAAAGGCAAGTTATTCAACTACACAACAGCACACAGAACAACAGACTGAACGGTATGTTAACATAACACATTAACATTTATTCAGCTACACAATAGCGTAAAGAAGGTACCTGGGAGGCTAAATAGGCTAAATCAACATAACAAGCCAGTCCAAAGAAAGTTACTGATAAGCAGGTTATTCTACATCACTACTGACAGTAGTTGTCACAAGCCTAGAGCGCCCTCTCGTGGCTGTAGACGGTAATATTTACTCCTTGATTCATGTTAAATTTAACATATAAATCGCCCCTGACAATAAAACGCAGGACCAGCGAATCTATGAAAAAAAGTGCGACTTATAGTCTGGAAAATATGGTATGCCTCATAACTACACATTTTGGTATTATAGAAGAGGCACAGCAGTTTGAATTAGCAGTGAGCATTCTTCTATGATGACTCTTATATCTAGAATTTAAAAGAAGCTCCATACAGTCCACTGAGTGTAAAATGACAACCTTGTGAAAAACTATTTACAGCACATAACTTTAATTAACTGCAACAAGCCATGAATAGAGCTTATTAAAGCTTTATGTTATTTAAGCACCTTTTGTCGCTAAAATTCTGCCCTATGATACACTGCCTGTGCTAATGCTATTGCTCTCCCACTCTGAAGGACGGTTTTTGACATAGCTAACAGGATCGGCTATGACCTTATAAGCCTTCATCACAAAGACTTCAATCAAAAGTCACCCAGCCATAAAGATAAAGCCCTAGTCACATGTTCTACCCATAATTCCTTTAGTTCTGTTTCAGAAATCTACCATAAAAAGCTTCAGATGAGGTCAGGGACGACGGTCGAGTCACCACAATAGCATTGCATTTGAATAAGTGTTTTGTTCTCTGCCTCTACTGTAACAGAACACATTTCCGTGGATGAGTGATAGAGGTGCTTGGTGCGTAATTTACAAAATTTTGCGGAAAAGCAGCCAGACTTAGGACAGAAGCAATTTCGGAGAGTTTGTCATTCTGACATCAAGCTGTTATGGCAGGACAAACAAAATGGAGGAGAGGACAACTGTGTGCAAAGCCCCAGCTATCCAGTGCTAGTCTTGGCCACATGGCAAATCTAGATTAACCAGGGGATAAGCTGGGACAGTGGGGAAGGGGGAGAGGGCGGGGACTGGGCCAAATGAGACACAGATAAACCGAATATAAGAAAGCACAGGAATAGAGCCTTTTGTGGTAAACAACATTCACTGTGCATTTAGGTGAGAGAAGTTAAATAGGTGAAGGGGTATTAGTCACAAAAACTGTAAAATTTTGAACACGAAGGACCACCGAGGTGCCTTATACACAGTTTTAAGATGTGGGCTTCTTCATTAAAAGCTGTTAAAGAGATCTGCCTGGGGAGACAAGCATAGCAAGAGCTGCAAAAGTTGCATTAAGATGATATCTCCAAAGCCATTTAAGGGAAAGAGAATAGAAGTTATGTGTAATCCAACACACAGGGCTTGAAGATTACCCAAAAACATGCAAGTCAGGCGGCATTGTGGCGAAGTGGTTAGCACTGTCCCAGGTGTGAACCTTTTCTTTTTGGGGCCTTTTCTGTGTGGAGTTTGCATTTTTTCCTTGTGTCTGGGAAGGTTTTTCTCTGGGAGATAAATTTTACATCAAAGGTTATAGGTGGTACAGTAATGTAGTTGAAGTTCTCAAACTTTCCACACTAAAAATTAAGTAGTAAAATAGAGATTAATCCAGAAAAAATACATCACTCAAGACTAAACTCTGCCTAAACCAGGTCTAAACCAAAACTAAACCAGGAAGAAAACCAGGATTAAACCATGCAGCACTAAACCAGGAAGAAACCCAAATTAAACCAGGAAAACTTAAACTTTGAAGACCCAACCAAAGCTGGATTAAAGCAGGAATAGAACCCGCTGTAAATTAAGCAAAATCAGCACTTGAACAGTAAAAGACTACTGATTACCACCAAAGTCCACATACCACCACTGGTACCGGTACCACAGTTTGAGAACCACTACGGTGCTTTTCCACTAGGCAGAACGGTATGGGATGTGTCAGTATGGGACGCCTTAAAACAGGTAGCCTCAACACCATGCTTTCATTACTCTGGGTCCAGGAGACCCACGTTTTTACGCGACATCACACAAGTGCAAGTGTGACATCACAAAAGTTTTGTTAATAAATGAGATAAAAATGTTTTTGAAACTCACTTTTAAAACATAAAGGCGGTGGCAACATCAATAAAAAGACGAGAGTAAATCCTGGTGCATGTCTGTGTGAGGCTGGTGCGTGTGTGAGGCTGGTGCGTGTCTGCGTGAGGCTGGTGTGTGTCTGCGTGAGGCTGGTGCGTGTGTGAGGCTGGTGCGTGTCTGCGTGAGGCTGGTGTGTGTCTGTGTGAGGCTGGTGCGTGTGTGAGGCTGGTGCGTGTCTGCGTGAGGCTGGTGCGTGTCTGTGTGAGGCTGGTGTGTGTCTGTGTGAGGCTGGTGCGTGTCTGTGTGAGGCTGGTGCGTGTCTGTGTGAGGCTGGTGCGTGTCTGCTTGAGGCTGGTGTGTGTCTGCGTGAGGCTGGGCCGTGTCTGCGTGAGGCTGGTGCGTGTCTGTGTGAGGCTGGTGCGTGTCTGCGTGAGGCTGGTGTGTGTCTGTGTGAGGCTGGTGCATGTGTGAGACTGGTGCGTGTCTGCGTGAGACTGGTGTGTGTCTGCGTGAGGCTGGTGCGTGTCTGCGTGAAGCTGGTGCGTGTCTGTGTGAGGCTGGTGCGTGTCTGTGTGAGGCTGGTGCGTGTGCTACGTGAGGCTGGTGCGTGTCTGCGTGAGGCTGGTGCGTGTGTGCGTGAGGCTGGTGCGTGTCTGCGTGAGGCTGGTGCGTGTCTGTGTGAGGCTGGTGTGTGTCTGTGTGAGGCTGGTGCGTGTCTGTGTGAGCCTGGTGTGTGTCTGTGTGAGGCTGGTGCGTGTGTGAGGCTGGTGTGTGTCTGTGTGAGGCTGGTGTGTGTCTGTGAGGCTGGTGCGTGGATGCGTGAGGCTGGTGCGTGTCTGCGTGAGGCTGGTGCGTGTCTGCGTGAGGCTGGTGCGTGTCTGTGTGAGGCTGGTGTGTGTCTGTGTGAGGCTGGTGCGTGTCTGCGTGAGGCTGGTGGTAAAGGTGGATTAGCTTCAGTAAAGACTACTTCCAGTTTACCACCAGATTTTGGCACATTAAATTTACTTCTCTGTGCCACTTTAATACATTTTAACCACTGAACATATAATGATATGAGTTTAGTGTTTAATCCAGTCTAAACTAAAAATTAAATGTTTAGATTCTCAACGTTAGAGCCGTACTTTGCTAAACCAGAAACAGCTGTTGCTAATATACACTAGCTTTATTTTTAGAAAAAGTCACCTCAACATTAGCTCATCATCTCTTATTTATCACAAGGACAAATATGTGTTTGATTTAAAAAAAAAAAAACATTTTCACTTTTATTTCTGTTCTTTGGCTTGTTGTTTTTGCCTGAGTGACGATTCTCTCTCGTCCAATCAGCTCGCAGCAGTGTCCATCTCTAACCGTTCCAGACGCTTAACTGAGCTGGACCCCATCAGGGAGTAGTGCCAAAAGTAGAACAGTTTGGACTGCTTTTTGGGAACACTTTGGAAAGCTTTGGGAAGTGGAAACACCCCCAGACCGTCCTGTCTCGGTTCTGACCTAATGGACAAGCACCTCTAGTGTACACTGTATGATGCTGCCATAGCACTAGTGATGGGTGTGGTGCCTCTACAGACAGACACTCCTCCCCAGAGAAGGTTGACTTCTTCTGTAGTGACCAACTTCAATTATGTAGATTAGCCAAGTGCTTATATTTAACTTTGGCCTTTTGCACATTGTAACAAGATTTGACCTAGTGTGTAAAATACAAATTACTCACAGGCATACAGAGAGCATAAATGCATCCAACATAGACTACTTTCTTTTCACTTTGATTGTATTTGCTGCTTCTGGTGGCTATTGTTATTTTGTGTTGAACATAGAAAATAAAAAAAAAACATATTTTTTTTCTATTTACTTATGATATTATATTCAGACCTACAGTCATGGAGCTGGAAATGCAACAGGCATTGTGAAGACACACAACTCCTATCGGCATTATTCCCATCTCGCTCCTCAGCTGGTCAGTGTTAGCCCCAGCCCGTGTCACTCATCCTGATGAGCTGTCTACTTTCAAATGGCAGGCAGCCCACGGCGGAGGTAACCAGCTTCTGTAAAGTCTCCTCTGGGGCCTGGGAAGCACTCGCAGTATGGAGCCAATCTGCTTCAACAATAACAAGACGTCCAGGCACATGCTGGAGCCGGTGGAGCCTGTTTTTTGATAAACCCCATACTCCCGTATGCTGATACCTGCTCATGCCTGCCTTGTTTTTCCATTATATTGTGTGTAATTGCGGTGATGTAGCACAGGGCACCAGCCAAAGCTGTCACCTTACTGCAGTAATGAAGCAGGTTTAAAGGTGGAATGGGGAGAGAATAGAGGTGTGCTGTGGGTTGTACCTTCGGGTGCTCAGTGTCTCTGGAGTGGCAGGGCAGACGGCACAGGACAGCAGCAGCCCCGGGGAAATCACTCTCCTCAGACGAATGGAGTGGGAACACTGGCTGCCTAATGCAAATGAGCTCATTTCATATCATTCTGCAATTCCAAATGTCACGTCCTCCGAACGGGGCAGTGATTTGGTGAATGTCAGAGGGACACAGGTGCGTGCTGGGAATTGTACTTACCCAGTCAACAATGCCTCACAAGTAAATGTTTTACACAGGAACGATGACACCATTAACTCAGTTGTCCTGAACCATAAGTTGGATAAGTATTATATCTTAACCTTTTAAATCATGTTAACGGCTGCAAACTTACTTGCACAGCACACTCTTTAACTTCAAAACATATCATGCACCTCTACTAGTAGTGGAGCTAAAATGGTGCCCGTGTGACCATTGCCCAGAATGCCCTGCACTTGAATTACTAAGGCTTCTGTCTCTATATAGACTGCTCAAAAAAACAAAGGGAGTACTAAAATAACACATCCTAGATCTGAATGAATGAAATATTCTTATTAAATACTTTGTTCTTTACATAGTTGAATGTGCTGACAACAAAATCATACAAAAATTATCAATGGAAATCAAATTTATTAACCCATGGAGGTCTGGATTTGGAGTCACACTCAAAATTAAAGTGGAAAAACACACTACAGGCTGATCCAACTTTGATGTAATGTCCTTAAAACAAGTCAAAATGAGGCTCAGTAGTGTGTGTGGCCTCCACGCCTGTATGACCTCCCTGCAACACCTGGGCATGCTCCTGATGAGGTGGTGGATGGTCTCCTGAGGGATCTCCTCCCAGACCTGGACTAAAGCAGCTGCCAACTCCTGGACAGTCTGTGGTGCAACGTGGCGTTGGTGGATGGAGCGAGACATGATGTCCCAGATGTGCTCACTTGGATTCAGGTCTGGGGAACGGGCGGCCAGTCCATAGCATCAATGCCTTCGTCTTGCAGTAACTGCTGACACACTCCAGCCGCATGAGGTCTAGCATTGTCTTGCATTAAGAGGAACCCAGGGCCAACCGCACCAGCATATGGTCTCACAAGGGGTCTGAGGATCTCATCTCGGTACCTAATGGCAGTCAGGCTACCTCTGGCGAGCACATGGAGGGCTGTGCGGCCCCCCAAAGAAATGCCACCCCACACCATTACTGACCCATTGCCAAACTGGTCATGCTGTTGCAGGCAGCAGAACGTTCTCCATCCTCATGGAGTCTGTTTCTGACCGTTTGAGCAGACACATGCACATTTGTGGCCTGCTGGAGGTAATTTTGCAGGGCCCTGGCAGTGCTCCTCCTGTTCCTCCTTGCACAAAGGAGGAGGTAGCGGTCCTGCTGCTGGGTTGTTGCCCTCCTACGGCCTCCTCCACATCTCCTGATGTACTGGCCTGTCTCCTGGTAGCGCCTCCATGCTCTGGACACTACGCTGACAGACACAGCAAACCTTCTTGCCACAGCTCGCATTGATGTGCCATCCTGGATGAGCTGCACTACCTGAGCCACTTGTGTGGGTTGTAGACTCCGTCTCATGCTACCACTTGAGTGAAAGCACCGCCAGCATTCAAAAGTGACCAAAACATCAGCCAGAAAGCATAGGAACTGAGAAGTGGTCTGTGGTCACCTCCTGCAGAACCACTCCTTTATTGGGGGTGTCTTGCTAATTGCCTATAATTTCCACCTGTTGTCTGTTCCATTTACACAACAGCAGTGAAACTGATGTCAATCAGTGTTGCTTCCTAAGTGGACAGTTTGACTTCACAGAAGTGTGACTGACTTAGAGTTACATTGTGTTGTTTAAGTGTTCCCTTTATTTTTTGAAGCAGTGTATGAATAAGGCCCCCTATTGTAAAAAGGTGTCCTGAATGAGGCCCCATGTTTTTAAATCTAGAAGGGATGCATTCACAATCAAAATAGATTTACTGCCCCAACACTAATGTTTTACAACTAAAGCAATAAACACAAAGAAAGAACCAAAATAGACGGTTGTGGCCAAAGCTGAACAGCAGTATATATCTATATAAATGGCTTGAGAGGTGATTGGATGAGAGGCAGGTGGCATGCTGTGATTGGCTGACAGTATCAGACAGGTGATAGGATGTAGAACGGGGAAAATAAATCACATTCTTCCTGGTTAGATTCATGCATACAGCTTTATTACTGAGACAGGTAAAAATATATAGGAAGAAAAATAAATTTGTATATTATGAGTGCATTTTAGCAAAAAGAATAGACACATTAGAATGGGTAGGCACATTATTTCAGTATGTACATGCCGTCTGTTGTAATACATGCTCATGAGACCACCTGACTCATGCGAGAATGCTGTATAAGACTAAGAAGGATGAGCTATGCAGATTCCACTGTAGGAAATCAAATATTCATGCCTCTCTCGTTTCTATTCACGGTTTGTGGCGAGCAGCTAGTCCTCACTGTACCTCGATTACCCATTCTACAACCGTTAGGCATGCTCTAACTACTGCTGATGCTGAACTTGAATGAAAGAAAGTACATGTTTTTCTCCACCGTGTCTGCAAGTCTGCTACAATAAACCACTTGTTGTTTCAGTCGAACTACCAGTGTTTAAGTGCCAGTCAAGTCATTAGCACTAGAAGCAGGAGTAAGAATCCAAGTCAAATCAAGTTTGAGTCGAGTTGAGTCATTTTGAGTAGACGTGCGGGACACTTGATTAAAAAGAGAGTGATGTCTGAGTCCAGTCCAAATCACTTTGAGTTTAAATAACTGAAGGCTAGTCCAAGTCCGACTTGAGTCACCAAAATGAGTGTACTTCTAAAGGTGAAAGTGTGACATTTTGTATACTGACGTCACAGAACATCGAATTATGTTTTTGCTCAAACTTGGTGCTTTGCTGTCTTTGTTTTCCACGTGAGTCCTATGTATCCAAATCCAAGTCTGATATGTATACTTGATATTGAGTCATCAGTTCACAGGTCTGGGTAGAGTCATGTGTCCTGGAGTCTGTGTAGAAGAGACAAGTCCAAGTCCAAGCCTCAAAACAAAGAATCAAATCCAGCTCGAGTCATTTAAGTCAAGTACACAATCTCTGCCTCTGATTAATTAAAATGCAAAAATGTAGGATAAAAATACTGTGTACCCAGGAAATTAAAGAATAAATTATAATTGCCTATTTATTAAAAATGTGCATAGAGTGGTAACAAAGAGTATTATTAGCCGGTGAAATGGCCACTTTACTTAATGGCACATTATTTCCTGACTTTTCAAGCAAGAAACTCTTCATTGTGTGAGACAAGTTGTTAAAATGCCCTTTTAACATCAGCTCCACTTTGGCACATGGCCATTAGCAGAGAGAGAAGATGGCTGGTGTTAAGTATCACTTCTTCTTGACTCTAAATGCTTTCTTTTGATGACATCTCCTTTTCTCTTGTTCCAACAGGATGGGATTCCTGAGGGGCTGAGGATGAAGGGTGAGTGAGCTTTCTCTTGTTGTTCCGCTGTTGTCTCTTGTTCAAACTGAAAACATTACTATTGACAAAAACAGTGGGTTTCACAGCGAGAAATCAATCCGAACAGTTCTGGCAAGGTTTTAAATGAAATAATTCAGTGCAACAAAGGAATCATTAATCAGACAAGCTGAAGCGAGATCTTAAGGACTGTTTTTAGTGGTTTGAGAGGCGTCTGTATGGTTTGTTTTTTGAGGTGGATGCATTGTCAAATTAAAGTATGTGTACCGCACCTCTTTTGAATATAATTTCAATTTGGACAGTGCACATTCATTAACAAATCAGTGAGCATTACTTACAGACATAACGTCACACATAGACATATTACAGGAAAACAGGAAACAGTCACATAAAAGTTAAAAGTCCTCCATAATCAGGCATCAGATGCAAAAGTAATTTACATATGGCTGCATTACTGGTTTGTTTTGAACCATTGTTTAAGTTTATTTTTTGTTTGTTTGTTTTTAAGTTATTGTAATCCCACCAAAATGACCAAATTGTTCTCAAGTGGAGCTTTTTTGTTTATATTCCACAAAATAATCCTACTTATGTGTCACGGAGAAGTGAAGTGGGTCTTAAACCCCTCCCATTCATATGTGTTCTGCCAACATCTTCTTTACTTTGGGCTTTTACTTTCTGGGGTCGCCACTGAAAATTGTCTGCATGTTAGGATGCAGATGATTTTCAATGGTGACCCCAGGAGGGAAGTTATTTGCACTTTATTTGGCATTGTATTTGACACTGGATGCCCTTCCTGATGTAACCCTCTCTATTTATCTAGGCTTGATACTGACACAAAAGTACACTGGCTTGTGACCGCTTTCCAGCCTAGATCAATTCAGTAAAATAAAGGTGTACTTCTGCTCCTTTTTTTTTTTTTTTTTTTTTGCTCAGATTGGTCTTACATGTGACGTATATTGTCAGTGTAGACCTGACTAAATGGGTGTTTACAAAGCCATCCAGCTGCTATACTGAACTACAGTTGTAGGAGGATTTGCTAGATTGTCAATAATTTCTGACACTTTACAATAATAAGATCGAAGAGGACCATCTTTACTTTACAGTGAGCTTGATTATCCTTCATCCAGTCACACTATGGGTCCTACAACCACTGATTTAAACCCATTACTTTGCCAAAGCTAATTAACTGCTCATGATCAAGGGGTTGGAGGGGCAGAATTAATTTAATGCCAGATATTTAACCAACCAGAAAAAATGGGAGTGGCACAAACATATGCAGAGGAATTTTTATTTATTTGTTTGTTTGATTTTATTTAATTAATTAATGCATTTTATTTAATTTAGTTATTATTTTTTTCCTTTTCTTTGAGAGGTTCCAGACCCACCAAATTTTGAGCAGTTATTCAGCATTCAGTCACACTAAGAGCTTTCTTCATGCACTACTCACAAAGAGTAACATTCTTCTTTATTCTGGTTAATGGGAATAGAAAGCACAATATGCTACTGTGCAATCCTAACCATACCATACAGTAATGCTCAGTAGAAATGTACCTTTAGCGTAAGCAAACATTGATTCACCCTGACCTCACTCCAAAGCAAACAAGCACCATTAAGGGTTCAAGTAGAATAGCACTTCTATTGATAAAATCCCTAAAGTGACTAGAATATTCTGTGCTATGAAAAACGCCACTTTTGTAATACTTTAAGGCTGTTGTGGCATGAATTTGTTGACGCCAGTGAAGACAGGAGCACACAACAGGTTGGTTTCATAAAAGCAAAAAGAAAACTTGAGGTTGTACTTTTCCTTTGTCAGAGTAAAGTGGCGGATGCCAAGCCGGGGTCACAAAAAATGGTTTGAAAAGCTCTGCTGCAGGCTTCTATCATGTTTCTGTTTTCAGTCTGTTCCTGAGAACTATATTTTTTTACCACTCATTTGAAAGCTCAAATGTGTTGTATATGTCTGGTGATATATTGTGTGATCTGAATTCTTGTTTTAGACTGACCAAGGTTACAATCCAATTATATGTTACGCAGAGTATGTTGAGGAGGGTGACAAGGTTAATTGCAGAAGCTCGGAATCAACATTTGACATTTTTACAGTCAGATTTAAAGGCCACATGCTATTTTATCCGCTCTCTACCTGCTTGTTATCATTATCATCGATGTCAAATGCACCACGCATAACCCATGACTTGTGTGCTTACATCCCACACTAAGTCGTTGGTAATTTTTCCATGCAGAATCATACTTTAATATGAATGCAAAACACTGATCGGTTATATGTATTAGGCAGCTAGTGAAGATTTTGTTCTTAAAATGTTAGAAGCAGGGAAAATGGGCAAATGGATGACTGGGTTAGGGCATCTCCAAAACTGCAGCTCTTGGGACATTCCTGGTCTGCAGAGATCCAAGGAAAGAATGGTAATGAACTGGCTAAGGCTGCAAAATATATCGTGGAATGATCTTGTCACAATATCGGCAAACGTAATATCTATATCGCAGTAATCTAAATATATCACAATAATGCTATAGTCTTTCATTTGATAGAGATTTACACTGTCAGAATGATTTTTCTACCAGAGCCTTACATGAAAATGTGTTCTGACTAAATAAAAATGTTTATTCTAGTTGTTAGTGGTAATTTCCTTAATTTAGTCACAATTTAGCCCTGTTTTATTTCTGGTTTGTCTGTTAAGTTTTGATTTTGTCACTGTTTTGACATTTTTGTTTTAAGTGAATTGAAAACTTTGTCAGAAAAGTAGGCCCTACATTTTGCAAATAAACTGAATAGTTATCGAATATTGCATTTTTTTTTTTTTCATTGCGCGCAGCCCTAGAATTGGCAACAGGTGATGCACTTGGTAAGCCAACGCAAACTGTGCTCAGGCAAGCTACTGTACCTTAAATTGCTGAAGTTAATGCTGGTTCTGATAGAAGAGAGGTCCAATATACACTATATTTCCAAAAGTATTCACTCACCCACCATAAAAATTAATTTGGATTATAGTGTGGGGCTGTTTTCAGGAGCTGGGCTTGGCCCCTTAGTTCCAGTGAAAGGAACTCTGAATGATTCAGCACCAAGAGATTTTCAATTTCATGCTCGCAACTTTGTGGGAACAGTTTGGTGAAGGCCACTTCCTGTTCCGACATGACTGCACCAGTGCACAAAGCACGGTCCATAAAGACATGGCTGAGCGAATTTGGTGTGGAAGAACTTGCCTGGGCTGCACAGAGTCCTGACCTTTGGGATGAATTAGAGCGAAGACTGTGAGCCAGGCCTTCTCGTCCAACATCAGTGTCTGACATTGGATAAGAACGTCAGGCGTGTAGATGTCTGATGTAGATAGATGCAAAGGGTGGGCTGACGTTATATTAAACCCTATGGATTAAGAATAGATATACTTTATTTATCCCGAAGAAAATTAAATTGTTCAGCTGCTCCACGATCACACAAACACACAAAAAGCTTGAATTACAACAGCTAATATAAAATAATAAAAAATCAGTAAAAAAAGACAGTAAAAGACAATTTATAATACCAATAAATATGACACTACCATTTACAAATGGAATGAATGGGTTGTCACTTAAGTTCATATATGCATGTAAAGGCAGGTGAGCTAATACTTTTGGAAATATAGTGTACATTGCATGGCAGTTTGTTGCGTAAGGCAGGGATTCTCAAACTTTTTGGGGCCAGGGACCCCTCACAGGAGAGAAAAAATTCCAAGGACCGCTCCCAATCATGACTGGCATGGGGCATCACAATCATCAGGAGTTTAAAACGTCCTAAAACCTAATATTAGTATGCTTTATTCACTCTGAATGTTTATTTTATTGCTCTAGTGGTTCCCATTAACATTTATAAATGTATATATTGATATACCATAACAAAATGTATTATTATACATTATTATCAATTAATTAAAAATGTTTTCCCATACCCTATGGTCAGTTTGAGAATGGTGGGTGTAAAGGGCTGAATATTAGGCAGGTGGTCATAACACATAACATTATGACCACCACAAGACCATAGCCTAGATTTCAATCAAGTAAGCCAATATTGAATTGTGTGGAGTATTCCCATCATAGTCAAATTATTGCTGCTGTAAATGTGCTAATGGCAGAACATTTTTCCCCCAATATTTTTACTACAGTTGCCAATAGCTGGGTAATATCTTTGGAACTAAAAATCAACTTGATTTTATACCTGAGGCAAGCAGCAGCTGTAATGTAAGACACAATTATATGGTCCTTTTCAGTCATCACAGTTAAAAATGTTGTCTGAAATGAGAGGGTCTGAAAGCAAGTGAGAAGAAATTCTCCAGCAAAGAAAAATGTCATTCTCATATAATATTGTGAGTGATAAACAGAAGGAATTCCAAGGTTGTAGGTAAACTTTATCCCATAGTGGTGGTCAAGAAATCCAATTGTAGAGCGAAGTAACCACCCTCACCATAAACTTACTTAGAGTCCTGATTGTTTTTTCTTACAAGCCCACACACATTCATACCCTGGTGTACACAGACACTTAGAGCAAGGGTTGTTAATTGTGAAGCCCAAAGACCCAATGACAGTATGCAACAGTGGGAGCAGGCTTTGAACCACCAGCCATCTGCTTACTGGACAAATAACTCTGCTTTGTTTTATTTCAGCCCATTATTCACACAAGCATCCATTTTCTTCAGTTTATTCCTGTTAAAAATTGCTTGTGGCAGGAGCCTAACCCAAGCCCTAACCCTAACCCTCAACTGGTCTGGCTTCAGGACCCACTATCACCCATAACGACGAGCCACAACCCAAATAAAAGACATATTGAAGAAAATCAGTACAGTGGCCCTGAGGTGCAACATCAAAACTGTATTTGTCCCTTGGAAAAATAAAAGAAAAGAAGAAAAGAAAATATTTTCCTGCATTTTAAATTTGCAACATGGCTTTATTTTTATAGAATCTTTTGAATTTTTAGAGTTTTTATTTATTTGTTTATTTTCATTTTGAGGCAGTGCATTTAAAAATCATCTGCTTTTATTTTTCCAGTGGACAAAAACTTGATTTTGATGATGCTCGTTTTTTAATATAGACATGTATTTTAATTTTTTGTGTATTCCTTTTTACCTTTAAGGGATGGGTTTCTTTTTAACGCTAGATAAAAATAAAAAAAAATACTATTATTTTTCTAGTGGACAAAAATTCCTATACTCCTAATGTCCCCTATTGCCACCTACTGTTAAGGAGTATAAATTGATCCTTTTTTTTTTTTTTTTATTAAACTTTTTTTGCCCTGACAAAGGCCCACAACCCACTTAAAACTGTTCTGCGACTCACTTTTGGGTTCTATCCCCACTAGTTGAGAACCACTGCACTAGACGGTGTAAACCCTTGGACAATGGCCAGTTAGTTGCAAGGCTTTCACATCCATTCTCTCCCTAGGGGTCATTTAAATTTACAATTTCACCAACCATGTCTTTGGAAGCTGCAGAGAACCCTCAGGACCTCCTTGCTGAGACACAGGACTGCTTACCACTCTGCCATCGTGCCCCCCTAAAGCTCTTTATTATGTTTGTAGCTTATTAATAGGAGTGGATGTAAAGGATCTAGTCATTAGAAAACATTATATATATATAAAAAAAAAAAAAAAACACAAGTGGATACCAGATGTACAGATAATCAGGTTGTCCAAAATGAGAGAAAACAGATTGAAATGCAAGGTCTAAAGGGAACCAAAGTGTCCAAATCACTGTAAATTATGTTAATTGCTAACATAACCATCAACAGTTATGCAGAGTCCATACAGCACAGATCATACTGTCATTATTGATACCATTACCCCCACCTAGCTCTATGTGTTAGAGAGCACCGTGGACTCATTAAAGGGCCACGGTCCTCCTAATGTTTGACAGATGCTTGTAATCCGTCAGTGTCTCTAATGTCTGCCCTGTCCCCTTCCAAACAAGAGTCAATGTCAGGTAAAAAGGTGGCCCTATGCCGTGCCACACGCCTGCCCGCTAAGTGTCGGACAGGCGCTGCTAAATGGACGCCTCTCCATTCTTCCCGAGCGGAGAAGGTCGAAGCCGTAATTGTGGAGGGTGCATTACCATAAAGGGCGGCCCCAGCTGTCTGCCGTGATTCACTTTAATGCACACGGTTCTGTAAGCCGAGAGGGCCCCATCTCTCGCTTTGGCTACTTTTCAGCTAACTCGCTTCTCGCCCTGGTAACGAGTCAGGGGGCCGACTGTGTGGAGAGAAAAATCATAAATAATTCAAGCGTGGCCCCGTACATGCATGTCTTGTATTATGACACATTTGAGGTCAATGTAGTGGCTTTTGAAGCTGGTGCTACGGTGGTCCTGAAGGGTAAAAATATCACAGCAAATGGTAAAGGTCAATAGGAAAAAGTAAAACACAAAAAACACATAGTCAGCATTTGAGAATTTGAAAAGCGTGAAAACAAATTGGGAAATGTGAAGCAAAAAATAAACTGCATAGTATCCAAAGAATCTCAGTCATGAAATACAGAAAAGAATTTTAAGTGCAAAAATAAACTAATGAACTCAACAAAAAATCATGAAATGCGAACAAACTGCAGAATATGGAAACAAAAATACATAACATGTATAATACATGTTAAAAATGCAAAAATAATTCTCAAAAAAAAAAAAAAAAACAGAAAAAAAAACTAAAAAACTTGTACTCAGAAATACAAAAAATGCTAAACTATAAACAAAACATAACAAAAACTGCAAGGTGCAAAAAACAAGTGAACAAATAAAAAAATGACCAAATTAATTCAAAATCGCAGAAGGCAAAAACAAGGAAAAACAAAAAATAACAAAAAAATAATAATAAAACGCCTGAGAAACACAAATTGCATAAACGATTTGGGAGACAGTGGCTCAGGAGGTGGAGCAGTCATGCTATAACCAGAAGGTTGGTGGTTGGAATCCTGCTGTCCCTAGTACATCTGTTGTTGTGTCCTTGGGCAAGACACTTCACCGTGCCTTTGTATGAAAGTGTTAGAGTGATTGTGTATTTGTGATGGTCGGAAAGGCCATATGCACAAACTGGCCACCACATCTTCATCAGTCTGCCCCATGGCAGCTGTGGCTACAGAAGTTGCTCCCCACCACAGAGTGTAACTGAGGAGTGAATGAATAATAGGCTAATTGTGAAGTGACTTTGAGTGTCCAGAAAAAAACATTATTATTATTATTATTATTATTATTATTATTATTATTAATAATATTATTAGAATGTTGGACAGAAACACTAAGTTTAAATCGCCAGAGAGGACCTCTCTAAATTGGGCAGATTTTTTTTTTCAAGAAATTACTTCACTGTAAGAAAGGGCAAAAGTGAAAATAAATAATAAATAGCATGAAGGAATATAAGTACAAGCCAAAAATAAATAAACAAATTTGAAATAATTCTATGTAATTTTGTACTCTACTTGTTTTATTTAGCATTTTACTATTTGTTGTGGGGCTTACTGATGTCCAGTGATTTGCACATAGACCCAGTATGTGTCGTTTGTCATGATTAAATTTGTCAGGCCTGCAATTTTCCCGGCTGTTTGACAGACTGGAGACACGATGAACCCTGTCCATTTTAATTTTTTGCTAGACGCCAGAATTCAACATGCCTTAACAAGATGCTCAGTTTGAAAAACAGTGATGGATGAATTTTATATTGTAATATTAAGCATGAATGTGGAAACCCAAAAATAATTAGAGACTGGGGAAATGCGTCTTGTCTGAATGTCAGCTTGTACAAGACAAAGACAGACAAATGCCAGCCATTTTCAGAGATGCACTGTAATTGGGGTCCCAGATCCAGAGTGGGCCACAATAACCGGCCTTGTTATGGCAGCAGCAACACTGTGGGCTCAAAATGAAATACAGAACATAGTGCAAAAAAAACAAAACAAAAAAAAACTGAAGTACTGGGAATACCTTAGGGAACTTTTTCCGTATGTATCCACATTGCATGTAAAATGTCAGCGGTGGTGAAATTTTTATGCAGGAAAAGTTGTTAGTAGTGTTTGAGAAACAACAGAGAGGCAGCTACTTGAAAAAATGCTCAATAAAAGCCTTGGTGGCTTACCTGGTAGTACCATATAAACAGAGTGACCTGGGTTTGATGTCCTGTTTGCCAAATTGTATCTATCTAATAAAAGCAAATACATACAGATTTATTTTTATTTTTTTCTGATGTGATATTGTTTAGAACCACTTTTCATGCAGCAGATGCATGGACCTTTGGTATAAACCAAAGGTCCAGATTTCAAATCTCATCGATGTCTAAGGTCTTAACTTGTTTTTAATTGCAGCTTATAGAACATATCATTACATTTGTTCAAGAAATTTACTATGTTGCATTAAAATGCATTGTGGACAAATGCAAAACTAGCAAGTCATCAGGTTAAAACATGTTCTTATAAACGAATAAATGATTTACAATAAAGCCAACTGCCTTTAGGAGCTACAGGCGATAAAAGTAAAAACAGACCTGAAGCATGTCCTAGTACACTGTATACTCTCTGTATCAGTACACTGTATACTCTCTCTGTATCAGTACACTGTATACTCTCTGTATCAGTACACTGTATACTCTCTGTATCAGTACACTGTATACTCTCTGTATCAGTACACTGTATACTCTCTCTGTATCAGTACACTGTATACTCTCTGTATCAGTACACTGTATACTCTCTGTATCAGTACACTGTATACTCTCTCTGGATCAGTACACTGTATACTCTCTGGATCAGTACACTGTATACTCTCTGTATCAGTACACTGTATACTCTCTCTGGATCAGTACACTGTATACTCTCTGTATCAGTACACTGTATACTCTCTCTGGATCAGTACACTGTATACTCTCTGGATCAGTACACTGTATACTCTCTGTATCAGTACACTGTATACTCTCTCTGTATCAGTACACTGTATACTCTCTGTATCAGTACACTGTATACTCTCTGGATCAGTACACTGTATACTCTCTCTGGATCAGTACACTGTATACTCTCTCTGTATCAGTACACTGTATACTCTCTGTATCAGTACACTGTATACTCTCTGTATCAGTACACTGTATACTCTCTCTGTATCAGTACACTGTATACTCTCTCTGTATCAGTAGACTGTATACTCTCTCTGTATCAGTACACTGTATACTCTCTCTGTATCAGTACACTGTATACTCTCTCTGTATCAGTACACTGTGCTCTGCTGGCCTTTGTCAGATGCTCAGGCTTCAACGTAATTCTATTAGGTAAATCACATTAGAACATTTGCATTAGAGGAGATATACATCACAGACCTGTTTATTGCATGTTGCGTGTTGTACTAATATTAGGCCTATTCCTTTTATTATTTGTTTATTTGACTAAAATCATCCCCCTGAAGCTGTCCTGTGTCTGTGAGGCGCTGATCTCTTCAAGCTGCCTCCCCCCTTTCTCTCTCTCTACCGCTCTCCCTTTCTCTGTTCCCCGCAACAGCTCCTCTCCTCTTCTCTCCCTTCTCATACTTCTGGCCATAAAAACTAAGTTTTGGCAAGTAAAGATCTCTTTTCTGACAGTTTTTTTTTTTGGAGTAAAACATCAGGGACCCGATTTGAAATCACCACGGAGACTTTCCACGATAAAGTGTTAATTAGACACTGTATGCGTGAAGTGTGTTCAGAGCAATGTTTTTTAATCACATGGGAGTGATCATGGACTTCTATGGGTTAAATTTGGAAATAGCAAAGTTGTTTGTGTGATCATTTTAGAGCAGGAATACTTTGTTTAACAGATGAACTCAAAACAACAGCATGTATTTAATTAATCACATAATAGCACTTTTTAAACACAATGTAGGGGCGGGCCATGGGTTCTGGATCAAAGTTCCTTGGGGTTTGGATCCAGACCAGAGCCCTGCTTTATACTGAAGATAGTCGTGAGTTTTACTGAAGGGAGCATGGTATGACCAAGGATGTATTTTTAGACTTGGATGCCAAGTAAATCATAATTGCCATTTTTAATAAGAGTTGCTCATAGGCTTTTTTTTCTTTTGTACTTTGTACATATTCCAGCTGATTGGAACTTACAAGCCCAACAAAATAAAAAATAAATAAATAAAAATTAACAAATTAAACTGGGGAACATCTGTGCTCCTCACCAACATGTTGAGCAAAAAGAAAAAAAGAAAATAAAATAACACAAAAACAAATCACAAAACTAAATTGGAAAGAAGGCATCATAATAAGTTTTTCTTTGTTTGCTGACCCATTGCGAGTGTGTGTGCAGATGTAGTACTGACTAGAGTTTTGTTGCTAAGAGACTAAATTGACCCCATCTCACAACGTTACAGACTCATTTTGAACACACCTGGATCCAGATGGTGAGTCTGATCCACACCAAAAATACAATCACTATGGCTCAAAATTCTGTTATTTTTGGTAATATACTAGACACTTTTATTGGAACATGTGCACAACAAATGCTAAAAAAAAAAGATGATTGCAGGACATCTGTGCTCCTCACCAGCATCTTCCTCTTCATGTGCCCTGCTGCCTTTTCTATCTTTTATTGGTAAAATATGGTGTTCTGGACATGCTTGATTTTTTTTGTGATCTGTTATCAGATTTTGTCTTATCACAACAAAAAGGTTTAAAAAGAAGTCATCTGGAGGACCTTTAGCATGGATAAACAACCGCTCCACTCACTCCAGCAGAGGACACATGACAGCTAACGACTCAACACCAGTCTAAGGGTTTCATCCACGCTAGACCAATAAAATTTTGTTTCAAGTAAAAAAAAAAGAAAAAAGAAAAAGCTCGATTCTCCAAGGAGCATGAATCAAATCTGGGGCAAGCAATGCAGATCAAGCGTTGTAGTTCTGAGTTGAACTAAGCCTAAACTCAGGGTAAAAAAACTCAGGTCAAAACACAGACTTAGAACTTTTGTACTGTTGCATTTACAGATCATTTTAAAGACACACACATCTTATTATGCACACACAAATCTTATTATGCACGCACAGACCATATTACGCACACACAAATTGTATTACACACACACAAATTGTATTTTGCACACACAAATCTTGATAGACACACAAATCTTGATACACACACGGATCTTGTTATGCACACACAAATTGTATTACGCACACACAAATCGTAATATGCACGCTCAAAATTAATTACACACACACAAATCTTAACACACACACACACAAAACTTAATAAGCACACACAAAACTTCATCGACCCACATCTTAATACAGACAAATCTATTTACACACGCACAAATCGTTTTGCTATAATAATAGCCACATAAACTGAAGTCAACTTTATGCCTCACTGGCCACCAATCATGGAACACAATTTGATAGATACTCAAGAGGAATAGGTCCAGGCACAAAAGTCGCGCCTTAAACTGCCACGGCACAAATATAGCATGAAAAGGGCTAAGTGTCAGATTCAGAGAGAGGCTCATATGGGAATACAATTGCAGTCTTCAGTGACATCTCTCTTTTCAGTGCCATTATTACATTACACTTCTATGCCACAATGACATTGACCATGAAACAGTATTGCTGTAATTGCAAGTGCACTTGGGAAGGGGCATCCTCTAAGAATAAAGGCTCAGTCTGGACTATTTCAAATATAAAGACATCCCACAAGATCAATGTTAGGATCCAGAAGGGCAAGGGCCATGAGGCATTTATAATCACTTTTTTTTTTTCCAGAGATGTACTATACATTCTGTGAGTTATACTTAGACATACCTGCAGAGTAGGGATGTAACAATATCTAAATCTCATGGTACGGTATTATAAGGATATTAATTTTGTGCTATGATATTCATTGCAATATTGTGAGGAGGCTCACATTATTGTAGAAATGCTCACGATAACAAGACCTATTCTTTGAAAATGCCCTGTTGTGATATTTTCAAAGATTAAAATTAAATAACAATCATTTTGTCACATTGGATGCACTGAAATGGCGCTAGGGATCATGGTCTATGTAGTTCCTGTGTTTTTTTACCATTTCACTGCAAAGAAACAATGCATTATAACCCTGGGAGCTTAACATTCAATATTGTAAAAGTCAGTGACAATATTGTGAGACTTTTAATATTGCGACATCATTATATTGTCAATATTGTTATATCCCTACTGATAAAGCCAACATTCAGACTATAGTGTATGTATTACTCACATTTTTCTGTACAACTATGTCAAAAACAAAACAAAACAAAACAAAAAAAAGTTTCTATAGTCCTCCAAAGCTCTCTAGAAATATCGTTGTGTCCCTGTGTATTTTCAATGGCATCAATTATTGACAAATGCTATTCAAAGACAAACAGTACGCTCCTGTTCTGAAATTGAAAAAGCCGTCTGCTCTCACCAGAGCAAAGCAATAAGCACCAATTTTTAATAATTCATGGAGCATTTTTTTGAATAAACAATGCACTCCAGTAGGGGAGAGGTTGAACAAGTTAGAACATGAAAAGTGACACGTTCTGCACCGCAATTATCTGCTTTTGGATGTTTATCAGCCCACACCTGCTTGGCTGTCAATATCACCTTTATTTTATTTTATTTTTTACACAAAGCATGCATATTGTAGTGTTTTTAGCTTGAATAATGTCTTCTATCTGCCTTCACTGGATTAGTAATTATAATGCCACCACATCTGTTTTACACTCCCAAGCAGCTCTTCTTTAGAGAATGTTTTTCCGATGCTTGTGCGTTACCTTAAATGACACGTTCTTCTCTAGATGGTAATGGTAAAACATAATGAGTTTCTGAATATCTATAAAATGGGTCGATAGAGGCTCTACATATTGAATAACCAGTTACAGGTGGGATTGCTTTAAGGTTAAAGTCTCCTTACAGCTAATGCATATCTTTTCCATTAAGGCTGTTTTCTTTCAGGGGTTGCCAGCAAATCCTCTGCCTCCACATAACCCTGTCCTCTGCATCTTCTTCTCTCGCACCAACTAACCTCTTGTCCTCACTTCATACATCAATCTCCTCTTTGGTCTTTTTTACTTTTTTGCTTTATTTTCACCTCTGACTTTATCTTCAAAGTTCTGTCATTCCTTGTCATTTCAGAAGAGAACCTCAACATCTTTTTCAAATAAATATGGACACTTTTGCATTAGTATTTTACATTTTATTGCTAAAAATAATGTATTGACAACATCCTCTTTTGGGAAGCTGTTACTTTCTTTGCTGAAAATGCTTGGATTAAGTGCCTGTCTCTTTAAGGCCGTCTCTTCCTCTGCTGGCCCCACCCACTTCACTCTGTCAGTCCAAACCAGCGCAGCAAACACTGGAAAATAGTAGCAAGTTAAAGTAGCAGGTGTCTGCCTCTAATTAAAGCGTTCTACTAAAACGCTCTAGGTCCGAGTGCTAAAATGTGTGCGCTGGCTAATGAGCATGGCTATTAGCAACTTGAAGCTAAAAGATAGGTAAATGAGTTGACTCCTTTGCAGTGATGACAGTTTAAGTGCTGAAATCATTGGTACGTGTATTTGAAAGTTTAGTTAGGGTTGGGGTTAGGTGTATGTGCTGAAAATTATTTTTGGGAGCGAATTGGTAGAGTTGACTCCTGTAGATGACAGCCGAATTTTCGGCTGCTCTGTTAAAAATGGGCACAAGCAAAACAGAAGTTTGATGGGCACACCATGCAGCCAATTACATGTTTTTCCTTGAGGAAAATAAATAAGTAAATAAATTTGATAGACAGCAAAGATAACTACAGAATTTGTACCTGTATTTTGTGCTTGCAAACTGCATAAAAATGAGGGGTTTATGAAAACACAGATTAAACAATGCTGACCAACACACACAGCATTCATAATTGCTAAATTGGACCTAAATAAAGTAATAGTATAAATGAGTAATAGTAAATGAAGAGCCATTTGGGAGCAATAAGAGCCAAATCTTTGAAAAGTCTTTGCCCATCTCTACTGAATTTTCTTCTTTCCTGAATCCTTCGGGAATTCCTGAATTCCTTCGGGATCAGTAAAGTATATATCTAATCTAATTGGCCTGATCTGTGTCTACATAGAGCTGTGAAGCCGAGCGTTTTCAGCTCTTGATAAGAGCAGCACCTCAGCATACAGGATTACTCAAAAATGCGTCAGTGAAACAAAATACTACTTGTTGAGGATGAAGCAACATTATAAGTATTTACCCCACTGTTTCCAAACGTTATAACATTACTGGCTCTCTTTTCCATTCTAATGGTTTGTTTAAACATTAGCAGGTTTTGAGCTTAATTTAGCTACTATGTGATTTGTTGACATTGACTTTTCAAATCATGGACGCTATCCACTAACAAATGTAACAGCTTAGCATATTTCCATCAGCCCTTTAGCTAACTATCTTGTTTTCTCACCTCCTACCAATATTTATGTCTGGCTAAACTATGATGGCTGCCATTCTTCCATATACAGGCATAATAAATGAATTTGTATGCAAAGCAGCTCACGGTAGAAGCTATATTTAAATAATTCAGCAGCTGCAAACACCACGCTCTAAATTGTATATTAATTCTAAAATTACGCCGCACCCCCCGGGCCTGGGCTTCCACTTTTAATAACTCGTCACAGCTGTACGAAGGAGAAATGCTGCCACGCTCGGCACTTTCCTAACACAGAATTATTGAAAAGCTCCCCGTCGCTGGGTGTAGCCTCGTTTTTCATTGTAGCTTTCATAAGTCTTAATCAAGTTACTCCATGCAGTTATATGGAGAAAGTAAGTATTGCTGCTTGCTTATAATCGTGCCTGTGAGGAGTATTTTAGTTTATAAAAGGCTTTTATTTAGAATTCTCCCAGGACTATCACTGACTTTATAGGGGAACTGGTGCTCCTTGACCTATTAAGCCATAAAAGGACAGTGGTGTCTGGCCTAAATTCTTACAAGTACAAGTCTGTCAGATCCTCAGGGGGACTCTTCTAAGGCTAAACATTTCAGGGTCATGGTGCACTTCCAAGAGCTTTAAACTGTGGTATATTTGTGTTCCAGGTTCTCATGTGCAGCTTTGAGAATTTATTTGTTGGATATTTGGCATTGCTCATACTGACCATACACTTGCTTCAGCACTAAAAGTAGTTTTTAAATTTATTCTGATGATTATTGGAGGTGATCCAAAGAAATGCTTGAAATAGACTTAAGTATTATTTTCACTGGAGTGATGTCGCCCCCCAAAAAAAGACACAGACTCTTGTTGGGACACAGATCAACCATGATACAAATAAGTATTGGCTCAGGCAGAGAGCTGTCCACTCTGAGGTCTGAGATTAAAGTCAGAATTCTGAGATTAAAGTCAGATTAAAGTCAGAATTCTGAGATTAAAGTCTGAGATTAAAGTCAGAATTCTGAGATTAAAGTCTGAGATTAAAGTCAGAATTCTGAGATTAAAGTCGGAAATTAAAGTCAGAATTCTGAGATTAAAGTCAGAATTCTGAGATTAAAGTCTGAGATTAAAGTCAGAATTCTGAGATTAAAGTCAGAATTCTGAGATTAAAGTCAGAATTCTGAGATTAAAGTCGGAAATTAAAGTCAGAATTCTGAGATTAAAGTCAGAATTCTGAGATTAAAGTCAGAGTTTAAAGTCAGAATTCTGAGATTAAAGTCTGAGATTAAAGTCAGAATTCTGAGATTAAAGTCAGAGATTAAAGTCAGAATTCTGAGATTAAAGTCAGAGAGATTAAAGTCAGAATTCTGAGATTAAAGTCAGAATTCTGAGATTAAAGTCAAAATTCTGAGATTACAGTCAGTAAGATTAAAGTCAGAATTCTGAGATTAAAGTCAGAATTATGAACTCAACCGTCAAAAAACTGTTTTATCTTAGAATAACCATCAATCTTAGAAGAACCATCAAAAAAATATGATTTGTTGACTAAAATATTTTTAGTTGCTTAATTCAGACTTTCAAATCTGGATTCTTTTGTCAGTGTCACATTTCTGATTTTATTTTCACAATTTTGACTTTATTTTCAGAATTCAACCCTTTAAAAAAAAAAAAAAACATGACAGTGGCCCTAATCCTCTTCTTTCTTTGACTTGGTATCTTATTTACCTGTTGTTGTTTTTTTTTTTAAATGTTGCATTATGTATGTGTTTACATTTTAGCAGAGCTTGTGAGATTAAAGAGCAAGTCCCTAAAATGCGTGCAATGTTTAGAAATAAATAACTCCTGAAATAGAATTTCACCCATCTCTACAGTCCTGTAACTGCTGCTTCACATTGCTTCAAATAGGATTTCTCCTATAGACGCACAACTTGTGGCTCACTATGACATTAAATGTAGCAGATGTTTATGTATCAGACACCATTTTACTGCAGACTTTTAGTGAAACACCCTTGTCAAATTGTGCCTTAAGAGTCCCATACCACTCAGTGAATGCATGTTTAGAGTAAGCTACAATATGTACTAAAATATTCCTATACCAAAACATAAAGTAATACTACAAATATAGACATCTGACTATAATCCACGTATGCAGTTTTTAACAAGAACAGAAAAGGGAAAGTAAGTATCTGACAAGAACAGCCATTTTTATAGATTAGGTAGCACATTCATTTAAGTATACCATTGACCTGGGTACAATTAGAACATTCAGATACACTGACATTGACCATAATCACCATTTTGAGCATTTAAAGGTCAAGCGGTTATCATTATAATTATCTCATTGGCATATATATATTATGATACAAATGAACATGATGTCCTTGAATGTGAAAAATGTGGTTAAAGCAACACGTTCAACAAGTGTACTCTCTGCATGTACTGCTGCTAACTCACAGAGACTGATATGTATCTGTGATATTTGAGAAATGCTTCCATAGGTGTTAGCACTCAGTGTGCCAAAACCAATTGTATAGCCCATATTAATAGTTCTTCAATGCTGTAGATGTACTGTATGCATGCCAACCACACAGTGACCATATGGCATCAGATTATAGAAGTGTTTAGGTTTTAGAGCTGACACTTTTCCAGAGTTCACTTTGTGCAGACAGACACAAAAAGAAACTGAACTTTATTCAGCTCGGAATACTTTATGTATCTACTGAATGCTGATAAAAGGGTGCACTCATTATCTTAACCATTTTAGAGAAATGTCTTTGAATAAATTCTGTTGGATGCAAAGTGGAAGTGGCAGCAGAAACTGTCACGATTTTGCATGTGTGATTACCCATGATAGGTCCATCTAAAGTGTAAACAAACAGTCTATAAAAAAGGCGACGCTCTACTTTCAGGACAGGGAGTCAACAAAATGATTGACTGAAGCTACACATGCAATGATTCGGCAGCTAGGTAAAATATGGAGAATGTATGGTTGTTTTGTCCCTTATTAAATTTGACAAAGGCAAACAATTTAAGCTGCAGTGGAACCAGACGCAGGTTCAAGTCTGATCAAAGATTCTAGTGGTTTTGACGAGGCAGACAAAAGGTCAGAAAGGGCCCGCTCACCAAACTAACAGCTATCCAGACCTCTGCTCCCTGTCTCCAGTCGTTCAACTTCTGACCTACCAAAAGTTGTGCGAGGAAGGAAACATTTGCGAACTGCTGACAGGGCATCTGTGGGAAAACAAGTCTAATCCATGGGGGATTTACCGGGCTGCTTCCAAAAACTTAAATGATCTCCTGCTAGATTTCTGCTTTAAAATTCAACAGCACATTTTCAGAGGTGTCAAAAACAGACCTTGACAAAGCAACTGGGTTTTTATAAGCTCACAGAAATACATTTGGTCTTTTTTCTGAGCAAAAACCATTGATTTAAATCAGTGGTGTGGCTATAAAGGCAGTTGTAGATTTTGGGTTTGATGAAGAAGCAACAGTTCGGCAGTTACCTAAAATTGTAACTTAAAAATTGCTTTGATTAAATACAACTACCTTTTTCTGTGTATTATTATTATTTATTTTTGATTATTCATTTGCATTTAGGTAATTGTAAGCAGTTTACTTATTTTTATTAGATGCTACAGGACAAATATCTATCTGTGATCTTATGACTTATGAAAGGAATGGCTTAGATTTTTCTTCCATGACCCACTTTTGGTTACTGACCCAAATTGCAGCTACAGTGATAGAGTAACATGGTGAAATATATGGTCAATAAACTAAAACTCAACCTTTAACTGCTTGTTTTTAGCCGATAAGCTGTATAAATGGATTTTTAGTGATACATCATATTGGCTATGGTCTTATCTTTGACTGCTTATTATAAAATATTTAAATTCAGATTATGTGGTGAAAAAAATGGAAAACCACCCTGAGTGATGCCCTACAAAGTTTGAACAGTGACTACTTCTGCACTATACTGTTGCTAATAGAAAGTGTGACGTAGTAGTTCACCTCTTTACCACACCTTTTCCTTAATCTGTCGGCTACAAAATTAAAGTATTAAGTGTTGAGTTACTCTCTAACTCTCTAACTAAAATGACATGGATGTTCTTCTGTGTCATTTTTACATTAGGGAACCAACAAACACATTTTAAAGCTAGTTGCACAATATCTTTCAAAGGCCAGATGATACTTTTGCTCTCTAAAATGGGAGCTATAGATGATTTTCTAATTTGAAGCTAGAATTTACAATGTTTTCTCAAGTCCTTTCTATGAGGGCTTACAACCTGTGATCCCAGGTTTCTGAGACACGATGAAGAAAACAATGTAGAGTTTGACCTTGATGATAACAGTCTGAAAGCAGTTCCTTCTATTGACTGAAGTTGTTTTGTCATCTGCATTCAGAGCAAGCCATTCCTTCCAAAATACATTATTGGATATTGACTGATGAAATCACCTGACTGGCGTAACAAAATCGACAGAACCATACAAAACCACCAAGATGCGCCAAATAGTGCGAAAAAAAACAACAACAACCATGAATCAAACCCGACCAGGCCCTCGTAACAAGTGACCCATGACATTTAAAACGCCAGCCTTCTTCATTACATTTACGAGCTCCATGTTTAATAACTCTAAGAGACTGAGAGGTGTCCGGGGTGATGTGCCAAAGGAAGCGTATCACCCGGCCCACTTAGCAAGATCAACAATATTCCCATCAACACTTATCTTCTTGCACAAAAATGACTCCCAGGGTGTTGGAAACCCGTCATTTTGGCAAACCATATTCGGGTAAATGTATTAAATGGAGCGAGGCTGATCTAATTGAGATTCATTGATAATTCCCAGTGATCTACAGGAACCTGAAGTACTTCCAGTGCGTAATGATGAAGGCCTTGGCAGTAACAGGGGCTTTTTTTTTTTTTTTCTTCCATCTGAAGGTCAACACAGTAATCAGAGGATGCAGCATTATCTTGACAGACGGTTTCCTCTTTGGACTTAGATTAGCTATAATGTGTTTGAATGGCTATTGCAGCGCTGTCAGAACATCAATTGCATCACAAAACGCTAGATTTAATTTAGTTTCCACTGCAGCAGGCATTAGTCGGGATAGTGCAGATTATTACCAAAAAGGGGTCCAAATTCTACAGTAAAATTTTGGCCAACTGGGGGCCTCAGGCAGGGTACATCCTGGAAAATGACCAGTTCTTCTCCAGATTTTGAGTACCTACCTGGAGGATTAGCCTATTGTATATGTTTTGGAGTTGATGTAGCACCGAGAGAAAACCCACTCAGACATGGGGAGAAACATGCAAACTCCACACATAAACCTAGCAGGTGTAGGAAATATATCTAGGACTTTGTCACTGTGAGACGACACCATGCCGCCAATAGACCTATACACCTACACATGTCCTAGGACCGTAGGAGGAAGCAGTAGCCAGAAACCTGAGGAATACAGAGAGCATATGCAGAGATTGCGAGTCAAGAGCTAATCTAAAATGTCCATGCTGAGAGACAAGAGCTAGCCATCATAAATCCCATGCAATAATTAGATTACAGTATAATATAATACATTTCAAATATGCTCTTGTTAGTCATTTTCCAAGCGAGAATGGGAAAAATATTTAATGAAAAAATAATTCTCATCCTCTTAGTAACAATAAAAAAAGACAAGCCTTTTTTTTTTTTTTTTTTTTTTTTCATATGGACCAATATTACGGCAGTGAAAGTGACCTAATACTGAGTCTAGATAGATTGGGATTTCTGTTGCGAAATTGTTCTATCAAAATATAATGTGTCGTCATCAAAAACATGCCTGGAATTGTGCTTTGTTTCATTCACGCTTGTTTAAGTAATTCTGTATTTTCTGGCATGGCCATTCTGTGGTTTCAAAACAAACCCTCTCCCACTCCAGGAAGCACTGACCAATCAACAAGTCCTCTACATCCAGTCTGCTCTCATTCATTTATCCAAAAAAACAGTGTACAGCTCTGTTTCCATTGATTCCTCACAGCTATTTTCATGTTGTAGTAAAATGGCATCATACAAAAAGTTTAAGGAAGGAAGTGCTTTTTTTCTTTGATTATATTTAAAAGACCACAATAGAACTGCACTGCTGGACTCTTCTTGTCTCTTCATCTGTTACTTTATGGCACCAGTAGAGTTAGATACTATTTTTAAACATTGTAAAATGCTATTGCAATGCTGTTCTAGAGCTGACCAAGGTTGGTTTAAAATATGAATAAAAACATAATATATCTTCTTTAACTGGTTTTAAAATTTGTATAAGTAGTCTCCCTTGGAATGCCTCTGCCAACTGTGTCTAGCCGTGCCTTCAGACTGTTACATCACTAAATTTTTTTGCACTTTTTTGACTACGCTTATTTACACAGCAGATGGTAATTTCCTGAACACAACGTAGTAGAAATGCATGCATTATTAGTGCACTGGCTGGACTCATACTGCAACTATTCAGCAGAAACATTTCTTTTGGTCACAGAGTGAAAAGATCAGAAGTGAAAGGATTTAGTATTCTGTCTCCACACAGACTTCATATGATCTCAAATACAATCTCTTGTTGACTGACTGCGTTCTTATGTCTTGTTCCTCCCAGCAGGGGTTTTTGGACCATCACTACAGCTCCGGGAAACAACACTATTTTAGCTAGCTTTCTTCTGTTCCAAAGCACAAAATATTGGATCATATCTTATGCTTTTCATCATTTTTGAAAAAAAAAAAAAGTGTCTGTAGTGCTTTGATGGTTTCACCACTACTTTCATGTCCTATTTTCTGTTTGTTTCCTATGTGACACTAGAAACACTTTGTGCACTTTGAAAAGGCCCCTGTTGAGTTTAAACAGAATAACCCCCTGAGGCTCAAGCACAAGCCTTCATTTATCTTCTTTGGTTCAGTAACTAACAGTAAAGATCAAAAAAACTATAGTAGATATTTTAAACGTATGTGAAGCAAAACAAAGTTGTGGATATATATAATTAATACACAGTGCATATATAGATGGGCAGTTTCACTATTATAAATATAACTAGCATTATGATCCACATGAGAGAACAGAACTGGTGCATTTCTCGATATACTGCATGCTATTGTGTTATGACCAAAAAAAAAAAAAAAATCTTAACTTGTGCTCATTAGTAATTTTGCTATGCTAATATTTTGGTTCAAGTACCAATTAGATTAGATTAGATAGATACTTTATTTATTTTGAAGGAAATTCAAGTTCCAGCAGCAACTTCACAAAGTAACAAAACATAAGACACAAAGCATGCAATATTATATAATAGTATAATAATATAATAGCAATAAAAATATAAAAATAACTGACTGAAGGTGGCTAAAAACTACTATTAATCCTTCATTGCTAATGGGGCAACCTGTCAGGAGCAGTGGGCGACTTTTAAGGAGTGCCCAGAGACCCTTTTCTATTGTGCATGTTTTAGGTTGATGGGGAAAACTGGAGAATTAGGAAACCCACCCAGATACAGGGAGAACAAACTCCACACAGAAATGCCCCACCCGGTCTGGGACCACTTTGCCACTTAGGTTGCCAATCCATGCCTCCTCACACTACTCACTCCAACTTAAAATAGGTCTGAAATCCCTACTCTTAACCACAATTTCTATTCATTGTCCTAAGGTGACCTACCAACTGTAAATCCATGAGGTTTAATGCAATTCTTTACTTCTCTGTGTAGCTGTATGCATCAGTTTGCAACTAGAGAATCCTTACAAAAAGACAAAGCCAACTAAAACCTTCTCCCCAAACCGGGCAGATTTAGCGTTGCTTTTGACAAGGGTCTGAAATGTGGACTTGAATGCAAAACACAAGAGGCAAAAGATGTTCCAGGAACTTTCAGAGGCAAAAACTTCTAAGAAAACAAGTTCAAAAACAGACTCCGAAAGGCACGTCCAAAAACAGGCTATGGTCAAAGTACACAGGCACAAAGGCAGGGGCCCAAAAACAAGAGTGCGGCGGCAGGAAAATCCTACAAAGGGAAACTGGAGAGGGTGAAGAGACGAAATGTGGAAGACTGGATTCTTAAAGGGACATGACACCTCCTTTAAAAAAAATCATCTTCCTCTTAAAGCCCTTTTAGTTCACTGGGTCACATTTAAAAACATAAAACATGAAGAAATAGTTTTTTTGTTGTTGTTTTTTGATCCTTAACCACTGCCCTCATCACACATAGCAAAAGTGAATTATTATTATTATTATTAACCCTCTAAAAGCTAGTTTGTTTACATAATTTCGACATATTTGTAAATAAAACATCCATTATTTACTATTTAAAGACGCAAAGTATTTTTTTTTAGTATTTTGTGTACGTGTGTACGTGTGTGCGTGTGTGTGTGTGTGTGTGTGCATGCGTGCGCGTGTGTGTGTGCAGGGATTACCGGCCCCATATAGGTCACTGATTAGTCCTAAAACTGATTTTGATACATTTTTACTTTTTGTGCCATTACAAAAAAAGAGCAGAAAATCACACAGACAAAATGCTGAAACTCATGGTCTTTCTCTTAAAGCCCTAATAGAGCTGGTTTACAGTCAGTGTTTTCTAATGGGAAGGGAATTAGTTCCCACAATGCAATGAGAAAATGGTGGATCTGGTAGTGATTTTTGTTGTTTGTGTATTTTTTGGCCTCTGACTGACAGGGTTAACATGTCTGTATTGCAAAGGCAGTAGAGTGAAAATAAGTAATTTTAATATAAGTCAATGTGACCAAAAAGAGCTTTGAGAGGAAGAGTGGGAGTTTTTCGCCCAGACGGTTGAAAATTTAGTTTTGTTGTTTTTCAGTTCTGATGCTGAAATTCTAAAATTATATTATTAACAAACATCTTTGTGAAATATCATCACCCTAACATAAGAAATGCCAAAAAGAGAGCAAAAACACATTTAAAAAGCCCTAAAAGGGAGCCAGGAGTTAATACTGTATACTGCTCTACAACAAGACTGGCAGCTAGCACACTGCAGTGTGTACCACAGTAGCTGATCGACAGTGAAGGGGTTATCACATATACACAGTGCCCTGGGTCTGAACCTTCTAAGGCCTGTTTGATCTATATCCCCTGTGTCTCTTGAACGTTTATCTCATAACTCCAGTTTGTCCATTCAATCACCTTCTAAAATAGATACAAAGAGTGTAGCAACACCGAGAAATGTCACAGAACAGAGCTGTGGAACATAGTAACATGATAATTGGATATTATGAATTATTTAAAAGCAACACTCAAATGAACATGTTTGGGTAGAAATAATTAGCTGAATAATAATTCATTCAACGGTGTGAGCAATAATTATAGATTTGTAGTTATTATTTTTAATTAGAAATGCTAAATGCCTAAATACCACTAACATAAAAAAATTAAAATATGAAATTACAATTTTTACTTCCTTTTCAAAATAAAGTGAAGTGAATAAATATGACATGAGCTTGTCTGTTCATTGGCTGTCAGTGGTGGATGAAGTACTTAATTTCAAAGTAAAAGTACAGATAAAGGAGCAAAAATTTACTCAAGTAAAAGTAAAGTATCATCTTAAAATTTCTACTTAATAAAAGTAAAAAAGTACTCACTTTTACATGTACTTGTGAGTAAAAAAGTAAAAGTACTTCACACAGACTCAACAACTCATGAATGTGTTAAATGTGAGGGATTTTGCTGGAAAATTGTGCTGATTCCAGATGAAATGAACAAACTGGTGCAGTAGAAAAGACTGAATCTGTCGCTAAAGTCTTCTCTCTTTATTATTCTGATGTTTCTAATGAGTACTCCTTTACTGCATCTTTTATATTTAAGTACTCTGTGTCTACAATGAGGGCACAAGAAAAACACACGATACTCAAACTCAAAATACTTTGTACTTCAAATCAACTCATAAATGTAGTGGAGTAAAAAGTACAGATACTTTCTCTAAAATGTAGTGAAGCAAAAGTACCCCTTGTAAAATTCATTCAAGTAAAGTACAAATATATTAAAAATGGGTTTAAGTAAAGTAACTAAGTACTTATACAAACCCTGATTATGACCCAGGTGCAACAGAAACCAAAGGACTGTCAGTGTCTTTGGTCATCCGCTCTTTAGCAGCCAGCTCACTGTAACGCATGGCGGTAATGGAAACCGCACGGTGCTCACAATTAGTGGGCAATCTCTGATAAATGGGGGTTGCTGCTGCCGGAGGTGGAAGCGGTCCATGCTGCATCCTGATGTGGACCCGAATGGGGAGAAGAGGAGAGCGGCCCACGTCCAGTCATTAGGCACGGGGAATGAAATGGGACAGAAAGTTGCCAAGTGGCTGCCAGGTGCTCTCATAGCACTTAGCCAGGCAGCACACATACCATTAGAGGAGGGGGGGAGGGGGGGGGCTCATTACTGGCAGCGTCTGCTCTAATAGGTCATTGTTGTGAAATGGCAGCTTTTGAAAACGCATTGAAATCTGTCTTAGTTTGTAAATGCCGGTGTTGTTTTGTACTTTGAAAGAAAGCGAGGGGGAAAAAAATGTTTGTAAATATGGACACCTGTGCTTATTGTGAGTGATGAATGATAAAAAAAAAAAAAAAAAAACATGCATTCCAAAAACAAAGCCTTGCACAAACTCCTGTGTCTATTCTATTGTGATTTGGTTTTGAAAGAGCACCTTTTGAAAATGCTTTGAATGCTGTTTTAATTAATAAACACATTGCTTGCTGAAGTGTGGACAGAAAACAACAGAGATGTTTGTAAACACACATGGCACTTGCGTTTGTTGCCTGATCATTTTCTGTGATGAAAAATGGATTTTGCTGCAGTGGAACCAATGAGCACAGGCTAGTGTAGCAACCAATAATGTAATAATGGCCAGTAATGTAATAAGTATGGAAATTTCAAATGTAATAAAGCCGCTAATGTAATAACTTACCAATAATGTCATAAAATGTTTTAAAATAGCATAATAGCATTTTGCCAATTATGTAATGAATTATTATGCTATTGGCTGGTTATTACTTTATTGGGCAAGCATTTAAAAAAATCCTTTGAAAATGTTATAATTGCAGTCTATAATGTTACATCAAGAGGACTGCATTTCTTGGAAAATAAGTTTCTTTTTGTTTTAATTTTTTTAGTTTTATGCAGTTTTGTGCAGTTTCCTCATCAGAAATCAGGGATGGCAGAGTTAATTCTGATTGTAAGAGCTAATATGAGATTTTTTTCTTGTACAAAATGTTTGATTTGAAATATTAATTTGCTTGAGTATATTTGTGAAGACTTTTAGTCATCCAAGCTGTCTACTCTAAGTCACAAACAAAAAAATGTTTTAAATAAATCAGCTAGACTTGGTTTTTAGAGTTTTAGATGTTTTGTCTCTTATCCAAGACACCTTTTATGTTTTGTCTGTGTCTCTGTTGGATGTTGCATAGTCAGCGTTTTTGGCTAAAAAATTTTATTACATTATTGGCAAGTTAATACATTATTAGCTTTATTATATTTAAAACTGCCAAAATTCTTTATTATTGGCTGGTATTACATTATTGGCCATTAATACATTGCTTGCTTGCTTTGGAAAGAATTGTACAACCAATCAGAGAACTATGCAGTGTTAATATAGTCAGAACTAGAAGCACTCGGAGAGCACAGACCTCCGCCAAGCCATATGTTATTTGTTTGTTTGTTATTTTCAACGTCAACCAGTGCACATGAAGCCCTCAACACCAGCGTTAATTAAGCTGTGCTATCATCAGTGATGCGAGGCCTGGGCTACAGCCTCCTTCTACCATCAGTCGCTTCAGATCAATGTCAAAGTGAAGCGTTGTCAGCTGTAACTTTCAGTATGAAAACTGGGAGAGCGAAACCGTTTAAGCCGTGTCCCCGTGTCCATTTGCTGAAATTTTCATCCAAATCCGTCCATAACTTTTTTGACTGATGTTGCTAACAAACAAACAGACAGACAGACAAACAAACGCTGAAAATATCTTGGCGAAGGGAATAAAGTGTTTCTTGTGTGACATAAAATGAAGCAAAAAAAAAAACAAACTTGATCAGCTATTTTAGTTTGTAAACTGGGATGACTGTAGTGTGGAGATATTTTAAATAATGACGCCTGACACCTGTGTTTATTGCCTTTTAGAAAATAGGGTGCAAAGATACAGCGAACAAACTGCCTCTTAAGTGTTTTGAAACAGAAACATGAAAACGCTTTTGAATAGTCTTTCAGCGTGTAAATTCTAGGGTTGCAATGATTTTGGCAAATTGAAACACCTGACACTTGTGTTTGCCAATTTTCTCAGATGATTTTCATCGTAGAGAAGCTTTTTAGACATCCAGATAATTTGCAAACACGTTCTTGGAATTCTGATAATGTGAATCTAAATTGAGATGGTTGTTTTAGCTATGTTAGAAAAAACTGATAGCATGTCTCTCACTATGTTAGTATTTTAAAACAAAAGCTAGCGCAGCATACCAGGTGTAATTACATGTGATGTTTTCGGAGAAATTCAAACACTTATCACTTCCTGAAATAATAGATATGTGTAATTGTTCTGTTGATATTGAAGTGGTTTATAAAACAAGATAACCTGTCAAGATTTACATAATTACCTTCAGATGAGTGAAAATAAAAGAAATCATCTTGTTTTGCTTTATGACAGGCTGTAAATACATTTCTTTTTCTTATTTTTTTTTATATCTTCCTTTTACTTTATTTAACCTTATTCCTGACACTTACAGTCCTGCATTTTAATGTGTATAATTCCACAAGGGTTGTATGTTGCTAAAGTACAGACATCAAATAACCTTCACCACATATGTAGCTGTATTGTGTTTAAAATATAAACAAACATTCACAATATTTCAAAGCACCAAATTAAAGTCTATAAAACAAAAACCACTCTTGGGAGATTTAATATTAAATTGTGTTTTGTCCCACTCATTGAAAACCTTTTGGGATGCAGAAAATCTCTGTTTTTCCTCTTTTGAACAGTATTAGCAAAGATCAAAGATTATGAAAATGGGAAGAAAAAATATACTGAGTGTGGCAAAGCATGATGTCAGTTTGCTTCTTGCATATATTCAACAGTAGAATCAAAGAGATGGGAACCAAGATATGTTTATAAATCTTAAATCACAAAATTAATTCACAAAGCTAATCTTATTAATTTTTTGGTAATATATTAATGACGCCTAAAAGAAGAAAGTTATATCATATACTCCATTTTTCTTCTAATCAAATTTCATACAGCCAAATTTATTGTTGGATGCCGGATCCTGCTGGAACAAGGTTGGAAAACTCTTTTATTTTGACAGAATGCGATCCGGTAACTGTTTGCTTGGATCTGGTAACTTGGGCACAACTCAGAACAACAGTTGACTACATTTGACTCTTTTGAGCTCCTAAGCCTGTGCTAAAAGTCAGATGTGTAAACAGTTACATAAAAAAAATCATATTTTTATAAATACGAGTAATGCTACTTACGTCTCTGTCACACTAAAAGCTTAATTTCTGCTTCAACCCTTCACAATAAAAGCTCCTCACCCTCCACGGCCGCTAAACTCATGGGCAATTAATAAACACTAAAATATATGAAAAATACAACAACTAAATCAGTTGTACAATCATTGAATCCATATCTTTAATATAAATTAGATTATCATTATTTATAGACATTCTGATAAGGAGAGAAATGCTTGATGGGTAATTTACATAAGTCACAGACACAGACCAAAGGCGCCGATTCAAGAAAAATAAAAGTAACTGCGGAGCTCAAAAAGTCAAAAAGATAGTCACATTTCTCAGATGAAGCTGATTTGCAGCCTAAACCAAGCCTCTCTGCACACTTCCAAACGTTGTTGGACCACCCCTTGTCCAAATTCAATCTGGTCCCTTATGTGAGGTCATGGGTGGCCAAAGGACACAGGACTGCCCCGGACACATGGAGAAAAGTGCGCTGCAAGGAGAAGGAGGAGTCCAGGACATGTCTGTGGTGTGGGATGTAGTAAACAGCTATGATGTATAATAATGTTAACAAATATGTTAAAATATAAGCTCAAATTTTGTATAAATTAGTAGGTGAATGGTATTTTGGTATTTGTGTGCGCCTAGGCATTGTGTTGTGTGTACGTTCCAGTATCAGTGTTGGCCTTATGGACTCCAGTGTCAAAGCACAATTTTCAATCCGGCATCGTTTGGTTTACAAATGAAGCACTGAATGTAACTACTATGTAACATTGTAACAAACTGTAATATCAGGCAACTATGGACATTGAATTTTACTTACAGTTTCTACGTACAAAAGTAATAAAACAGTACAATGACTACTTTACTAGGTAGTAATAGGCACTTTAGTTAAGTAGTGTAAGAAGTATGTTTTATTACATTTGTACCTTAAAACTGTAAGTACACAAAATTCCATTAAATACTACATGAGTACAGGTTATTACAGATTGTTACACTGTGCGTTACATTATAATTACACCTTATCAAGTGTAGTGTAAAACAAAGGGTTCTTCTCCTCAGCGGTTCCCAAAGTGGGGTCCAGGGCCCCCTGGTGGGCCATGAAGGTACGGTAGGGGGGTGCCAGAGGTTGTCTACATTAAGTACATAAAAAGAAATTGAGTTTGAAATTATATACAGTTAGATATGTCTTTAAAAATGTTACTTTGAGGCAATTTTAGCCAACAGGCTGCGTTTTTGTAATGTAATGGAATGTAATGGACTTCTGTTTTTTAAGGGAGATGCAACACTCTTGACTTTTGGGAATGGCTGTTCTACCTAAAACAGCATTTGTGTTTGAACTATTTGAAATTAATGCCACGTGCCACTTGTAGAATATACAAGTATGAGTATACAGTATGCATTGTATTACTGTATTATTTTTGGTTTCAGAAAAGGATGATGTAGTGAATCTCGTGTGTTGGGTATAGCTCTGTTGGTAGAGCTGCAGAGCATATGCATGGCAACTACAGCCTGGGTTCGAGTCTGTACTCCCACACTTTGCCAAATGTCTCTCTCCCCCATGATTTCCTGACACTACTCTGCTGCATAATGTCCAAAAAAGCTTAAAAACAGACAAAAAAAACATAAAAATGTGTAAATCTCATATTATGCAAACACAGTACATATGCAATCCTTGTCTTTCTTACTAACATCATGAACAGCAGTGCACATTGCCTATGGAATTCCAATATGGCTGACCAAAGCAAGAAAGAACAAATATAAGATGCCTACACAAAACTACTAAAAATTGTATTGCATTGTATTGTATTGCTGTATTTTTTATTTTTTTCTCTTGGCTGTTTAAAGTTACAGCTGCAGCCTTGATTGCACATGCACTTTATTTACATTTTGGCAGTTGATAAAAAATTACCTTCACCTTTTCTTTGCCATTTTCAACATTCTTTCTATATATAATAAAAAGTGACTGCATGTTTGTCCACACAATGACATTCCTCCCCCACTTTTTTTGCTTCTTCTCTTTCTAAATAATGCACAGTGGACCCTGGCCCATCGAGGTGGAAGGAAAGGCATCAATGTTTAAACATTGGTGGCTCCACTGGGCTGAAAAGGCTCTTATGCCGTAAATAGCACATGATAAAATGTTCACGAGTTGTTTATGCCGACAGGAGTGCGAGTGTTGTCACAGTGTTGCAATTAGCATACAGTGGCGGAGGGAGACGAGACACGGTTCAGTGGGTGAGAAGGCAAACAGCCCCACCAACTGCCTGTCTGCTGCTTCAACCACAAACTGCTTTTATACACTCGGATTACCTTCTGCAACAATATCATAATTATAATATATATTCTTTAGATAAACAGGTGAGCGTGTGAATTGCGGTTCTCAGATCCAAAATCATGAATCCATATTGTTAGGTTCGGTGGCGTAAATTGGTAATGAGAGGCCTCAGTGCATGTTTGAAGAATGGGCCCTAAATATTTAAGCTCATGGATTAGGCGTCTAATTTATAATATCATAGTTAACATGTGTTTTTATAGTATTTTTATTTGTTGCTAAAAAAAAATAAAAATAAAAAAATAAAAAATGCTGCAGGTGGTATAGATTTGTTCAACTAAAATTCATATGTATTAAGGGACAATTTTATATATATATATATATTTTTTTTTCATTATATTGTATTCAATTGGTAAAACGGTTAAAAAACAAAACAAACCCTGATTCTATAACAAATTCATGTGCTGCTGTTATGTGCTCATGCGCTGTTTATTATGAATATTTTAAACCTATACATTACAAGAGCTCTTATGGGCCCCTAAACCTCCAGGGCCCCAATGCAGTTGCACTGGCTTCACAGTCTGATGTTAAGCCCCTGGTTAGTTCCAGTTATGTGCATCATAAACATTTTAAGGCTTCTGTTTGAACAATATTTAAACTTCTTATTGAATTTATTGTAGACACGTGGCCCTACAGCAGAGTGTGGACATACTTTGTAAATATTGCATATACTGTATATTGCACAGGCTTGGCTCATCATCCTATTTCCCTTTCAATTATATGCAAAAAAAATCTGGATCTTGCTCGCCCCATTTTAGAGAAATGGTTACCATTAGCCAAAAGGTAACCTATGAACCAGAAATTTAGACAATTAGAAGGATTACAGATGGATTTAATTGTGCCTGGCCTTACCTGATATGACTCGGGGCTATTTAATGGGGATAAATTCTTCTTTTTTGCATCTTTTTAAACTAATCTTTGGCATTTCTAGAACAGCATTGCACATTTTACAACCTTTAAAAACATAATCTGACGATTCCAGAAGCAAGTAAAGAGACCAGTACAGGGTACCAGAGCAAAAATGACACTTGCAAGTATGAGCGTTGCAGACCTCATGTTACAGAAGTCTCGCAGTTGACAAAACTACATGCTAGCAATGGCTTTATTTGCCAGTTTTTGTTGTGGCTGGGCAGCCAGATGGCAGAAATATACTCTGTACAGTTATGCAGAGGAGAAAACAAAAGTAAAGCCAAGCCAAGCGAAGGATCACAATAGGGGTCAACTGGGCTTGTGAGTATTTTCAATGGTGCTTTAATCCAAAATGTAGGGGGCACTCTATAGAGGAAAATGAAGCAAAAACAGCAAAGAAACAAGCAAAGTTACTGAGTTTCACTTTAAACTTTTTCTATGAGACCATTTTACTACAAAATGAAAATTTCTTTGAGGAATCAGTGGGAGCAGAGCTGTACACAGATAAATGAATGAGAGCAGACTGAATGTAGAGGGCTTGTTGATTGGTCAGTGCTTCTTTTGCGGAACCAATTATTCTGAGGCCTCCGAAACTCAGCACCAGAGAATCCATGATTACTCAAACATGCATGAATGATACAAAACACAACTCCAGGTGTGTTTTTGATGAGGGAAACATTATAACATGGTAGAAATGTTGCATAATACTGTATATTCTTTTTAAAGTTGATAATATTTTGGTCCTATAATGTTCCTTGGATACATAAAAAAAATGTGTGAATTTTTAAAGGAAAAAAAACAGTATTACTTTCTCATATCAGTGCTATACATATTTAACACTGCACTTTAGAAAGACGTGTCATTTTCCAGGTTGATAAAATATGCAATGTACCCACTATAAATACAAAAATACTACATTGCACACTAGCTACAACAGCCAGGCCATCTTGAACTTTTAATCTTGCTCTGTTCACTAAATTTTCTTTTTTTTTTTTTTTTTTTTTTTTTGTCCCAATTAATTTATTGTCAACAAATCTGTGACATTTAGCTCCCTGCCGTTCTGGAGACACTGCTAATGGTCACTGTTTAATTCAGCTGCTGTGGAGGGATAGGTAAAACACAGCAGATTGAATCACATCAGACCTTTAACCATGAATACATTACCCAAATTATGCTATTATCCCAATTTTTTATGTATTTTGTCCCTCAGCAGTTTTTACGCAGCACAAAAATACAATTTGGTTCCTAATGCTTATAAATGTGGCCTGTGTATTGCTCATAATAAGGGTATTAGGTGAAAAAAAAAGCATAAAAAAGGATTAAGAAATAAAGCATGTTTTTCAGACAGACAGTGAGGAGACAGATGACTTAGTGGATTCAGGCGACTTGTAAAATGTAATAAGATCCCATTATAATGTATTATATTCATCACTAAATGGTCTTTTGTATAGATAAAATGGTATGCAATAAGGCTTTATGGAACATTGTATTAGATAGTGACAAAGGATAGTGAATTATTAATATTTCTGTCCCTTAATGGTTACCTGGCTTTTTACATGCTTAGGTATATTTTTTGTAGTTTATTTCGCTCTGGCTAATTGTATTACTAATAATTGAAGAGTTTGTGATGTCACAGATGACATAACCAGCCATAACCAGTGCTTCATTCATTCATGTCTGTAAAGAATCAGGCAATAAGAAACCATCTTGGACAGTTGGGTTACTTGTAAGGACTGCATTATACATTATACTGTACAATGTTGTATAAAAGTTTAACCAGTGTCTATAATGGTGTGTAGTACAGCCTAAACCTAATCCAGCCGGAAGGAAGGTCACAGCCCAGCGTGCTCTTTGTGCTCGTCCCAAGTCCAGATAAATGGAGAGGGTCAGCCAGTACAGGTAGGGCCAATTATAAAATATGCCAATTACTGTACACTAGAAGGTACATGATTTACCGTGGTGAGTTTCTAAAGCCCATACACTGTCACTGGACTCACTCTGATGTTTTCAGAGCTTCAATTGCTGTCACTACGAAGCAGTCAGCTCATTTAGCATGATCTGTTAGCATCATGTTGCTAATAGCCATGCTAAATGGCCATTTTATGCTCTGTCCATTCCCCACTGTTTCCAGCAGGGGCTCTCTGTAAAGTCAAAGTAACAACTCCCCAAAAGAAGACGTTTTTATATATATATACATTATTTTAAGTTATAAAACATGAAACATGAAGCCTGAAAAAACATAATATGGCCTCTGTAGGGTCTATATTGGCAAAAGTGAAAGTGCATTTTGTTGAAACATACCTGCAATACATACTACTGATGTGCATCTTCAGAATTAACAATGTGTACAGAATTTTGGTTCATCAAGTCCATTGTGTAAAGTCTTTACACAATGGAACAAAAGTAAAATAAACAATGTTGAAACAGCAATACCAGAAATCCAAGACTAACAACACATTGCTAATTTGCACAAACCTATTCAAATATAGCATAATAAACACATGGTGTTAAAGCAATAGTCACTATGAAGTCACAGGCCTAAAAATCTGTGATTTTAGATCTTATAGAGCAATATAGTCTTACAATCAAGATTTTAAGACTAGTTACATAACACATTTTCTCTACTCTGCCTGTCTTTCTTTTCAAGACAAAAGGTGATGACCATACATGCTCGAATAAGCTTTTTATAGTTGTAGGTGGGCTGACAGAATCACAGAAATATGCCTCAATAATAAGAGACTCTAAAAGGTCACAATGTTTTGCTCATTATTTGAGATTTTGAATCATTGCTCACAACAGTCTATCAAAATAATACAGTTCACCTGCCATGTCATGTTTTACCATTGTTTGAGCCCTTGTTATACTGATTTGCATGTCCTTGTACCTGCTCAGAGCTGGTGCACCTAGTGAGCTCAGAGCCTCTGCCTGTTGTTTACCACACTCCTGTCAGTCCCTCAGGACACACTGCTCCCCTAATGGAAAATATCAGAGGAGAACCAAACAAACTTAGCTTCTGAAGGGAGAAGTAAGGCACGCCTGAAATAGAAAATGCATTATGACTTGTTAAAGTGTTCTTAAAAGTCTGTGTGCGTCAAAACACTGGGGCATATTCCTTAAGTTAATGTAAGCATTTGAATACAGGATGAGCCCCCGGAGATCTTAGAAAGCATCTCAGAAGGCTTTAGGCTGGTACACATTAAGATTTGTTTTTTAAGGCTTGATACATTGAGCAATAGTCAGTTTGTTTATACACAGATTTAAAAAAAAAAGTTTTAAAATGCATCTAAATGAATATACAGTATTACACTAACTGAGGGTTGGCAGTAAGTTCTCCAAATAACACTCCTGCATAATGCCTACTGTGGTATGTGCAGTTTACAGCACAAAACACTCTGAGTATGCTCTAAAGTCAACAGAGATGCACAGTAACACATGTAAACAAATGAGGAAAAACAACAAGACTCACATTTTTGGTGTTGCATATGTTCAGCACAGCTCACTGTTGTTGACTGCTAAAGCTGTTTATCCATCTCTATAGCGCAATTTTTTTGTGTTTTTATTTGTTTGTTTTTTGCACACTATTAAGTTGTGTTCACATGATGTCATAACATTCTAAAGGGCCCATAGTTTAAAACTGAAGTGGAGGCAGGTGAGAATTCTATGGTAGAATCAAAATGCGGATGTCTTGGTGTGGTTTATGGCTAATATCACTGCAATAACTGAGCCTATCAACATGAAACAAAAAGTCCTATCTGTCAGTATGAATGACCTAAACTTGCTTCTTCACTCTAGCATCAAAAAGCAGTGATAGTATTCAAAAACACAGGTGTAATTGTTATTTGTTGCTTTCAGATTCTAGAATGTGATGATATCACACTCTCAGATGGGAGGCAGGAGCCATTATTATATAAGTTATAAGCTATTTTCTTAAGAAATATCCAAAAATAACATTCATAAATGTTGAACCTGATCATTTATATTAGTGATAGGTCCATGATCTCGCTATGTATCCAACCACACCCCAAAATCTGCATTTGATAATGGTTATTTTGCCAGACCCCCATCTCAAGTAAACACTACAGGCCTATAGAATGTTGTAATGTTATCTGAAACTTTCATAGTTTCAATTCATAGTTTTCAGTCACGTGATTTTTTCGTTCCATGGAGGGCAAAACAAATATGGCTACATGCAGAAGGTATGAGAAATGCATCAAAATAAGTATTAAGGTATTTTGTCCTGACAACTAAGGACAAAATACATTATTGACTAAAACTACAAATATTATGGACTTGTGACGCATGTGAGACTGCTGCCCTGTTTCAGGTGCTGACAACAGACAGGTCTATATTTAATTCTACAAATACAGTAATATAAATGTAACGCAACTCACCAAAGTAGAATCAGTGGGACCCCTGGGTTAGCAAGACCCCTGCAACTTTGCTTCACTGAAAATTATGAACGGCAGATAAAAACAAACAAAAAAGATAGATACTGTGTAGGCCTGTAAGTTAAATCCCATGTTCTAAATTGTCTCGGACTGATCAACCATGCATATACCTGCAGTTCCAGTCAAACTCTATGAGTCTCTTTGGCCTCATCCTCACTAAAGGAAAAAGTGACATTTAGCTGATTTTAACCTTTTTGCAACGATTTAAAAGCACAACAACATATTGAGAATCATGTTGAATATAAATCCAACATTTGCAACATTGCTAGTATATTGTCTGCACAACCAGTTTATTTTGTGCAACTAACTGAAAAAGTTGGTAGCACCAGTCGTACCAGTGAAAAAGCCAGTCTAGAGCAACCCTGATGGGAATGTCTCTACCTGCCTGTAAACACAGTGACTGACTGATCCGTCTGCAGCGACAATGAGAGAATGCCAGCCGTATCTGAGTCTGTTATTATGTTATGCATCGCTCACCTGATTATGTATTCATGGGAGTCTGATGCCCTTCAGATGATGCACCGTGGACTCGAATATGTCAGGACCTTCGCTGTAGTACACACTGTGACTAAAGGTTAACACTTAGCCACACAGCACATCCTCTCTGCCTTGTTTTAATGAGACCATTCTCTTTGTACAATCCTCTCTACAAGATAAACATTGCTATGGTATTGGTGGTAATAATGCGTCATAATAATTCCATTTGATATTGATGTACCTTAGTTATGTGAACCTTTTTGAACTCAATATCCACTCAATTTTATCAAAGGACAAGATCTACATAATGGAACAAATTGTGAAGAAAACAGACAACTCGAGTTCAAGGCCTTGTATTTAAAAGTTAACTCTGGAAATAAGTCTTTCAAAATGTCACATAATGCCAGTCAGGATAATGGATAATGTTAGTGCTAATCTATTGCTGTATGTATAGTATGTGGCTTAATCATGCAAGTGTTCTGAGCCTGCTCCAAAGCCAGATAGTGGCACAGAGTAACACATGTAAACAAATGACAAAACCACCATCTTGTTTGGCGGTTGTTTTGCTCACAGAAAATGTTTAAAAAGTTCCGTCTGGAATGCATCTTTCAGACTGTTTTGCTGTTTAAATTGGTGATATTATGCTTTTTTCAAGTTTTTGTGAAATAGTTCTGGACACCTTAGCATTAGTATTTTACATTTTATAACTAAAATAATGTATATGTATGAAAAACGTCTTCCTTGAGTTGGTTGGTTTGCCTTTTAACAAGATAACTCAAATAGTAGTGGTCAGAATTGGACATATAAAAGGTCAGCTTAGGACAAAGGAATCCAATATCTGGATCCACTATTTTTACGGACTGTACAATTGTAAGATAGGGCCAAATTTTCTAACTCTATCAACAAAGGTATAGGAACAAGTGAATAGTTTCAATGTATTAACTACAATTCTGAGACAGAGGGGTATTGTGCCTCAATCGATAGAGCAGTTATCCTTGAACTAGAAGCTTGCCGGTTCAAGTCTAGGTCTGAGTGCTATGTCTTTACCATTGTGAGATAGGGACAATGAGTTCTGAGCTCTCAGAGTCCTTCTGGTTTGTCATATTTCACATTAAACAGTCTATTTATGGAAACACATCTGTAACTCCAATCATGCATATCATTTTCTCTCCCTCCAAGTTGTCTCCATATACGTATGCATTTCCATCTTCCCATATCACACTAAGTGGTTAGCATCTCTTATATGTATTCCCGTCCACGTCCTGACATATAATAGGTCATCACTGAACGAATGGTGGCGCATATTGCTCATTTGTCAGTGGTGTCAGTTGATGACTGGACCGTCGGACGTGCATGCAGATAACAAATGAGCGTGCCCTTCCCTGACCCTGCCGGTGGCCGAGGATGCCAGGCCCGTGTGACACATTTTCACTGAATAATCATTATGCCAGCCCACTGCGGGGAATTAATAAACTGGCAAATTGACTAGCTCCAATCAGGTCACAGTGTACGCGTCGAAATCCCGGGTGATGGATACAGGGTAGTGCTACGGATGGAGATGCTGGGGATGGGAATGAAGCGGAGTACATTATAAGTGATTTAATTTAGTAAAATGTCCCACTGCTAACTGAGGTGTATTAGTACAACTTAGATTGGCAGAAATTATTAGTCTATTGTGAAAAGAGGTACATAGCTGTTTAACATTGGGGAAAGTGGTGATTACATATTTTGAAAAAGCAAACATTTTAAGGACAGGGATCTGCGCTATGGTCATCCTATAAACCAGAAGGTTGGCAGTTCGAATCCTACTCTCCCCAGTTCATACTGCCGTTATGTGCTAAGGGCAAGACACTTGACCCACCTTGCCAGTATGAATGTGTTTGTGTGATTGTGTGTTCAGTGGTGGTCGGCGAGGAACTCTATATAGTCCTGATGCATATTTTATTTTATTTTATTGCTTTGATTTTTTTTTTTTTTTTTTTTTTTTTACATTTCAAAACATAATTCATGCAAAGTCCTTGATTTAAAAGCTTTGACTGTTATGAGTAATGTCTTTTTTGTTTAGCTAATCCAGTTTTTGTTTTGTGCCAGTCCCAAGCTCAGATAAGGAATCCAATATCTGGATCCAGGTACAGTAGTTGCATCAGGAAGAGCATACGGAGTTAAACCTTTGCCAAATCAATATGCAAATCACTGCATGCTAGGAGGCAGATGATTAACTGTGGTGACCTCAAAGGTAAAAGTCAAAAGAAGAGAACTTGGTAGTGTGTAGCTTTACTTTCATAGTAGGATCTTGTTATCAAAAGATTTTTATGCTTTAAATGTCACAAAACAATTAGAAGAAAAAATTCAATCATTAGAGTGGACTCTCACCAAAAGCAACAAAATAGTTTTCCTAAGCTCAGTTCGCTCTATTCTCAATGCCAGAAGAAATCATTTAAATGTTCCTAATTTTATGTAAACACACAACAACTCTCAAATGTTTAACACAGATTGGCGAAACACAAGGCTCCTCAGGGATTACCAGTCATAAACTGCTGCCTTCTGAGCTGTCCTCAAAAAAAAGTCTTCACTATGGCCGCAAGTTTTGAAAGCCCAACTTGTTTATGGGTTGTGCAACTGTACAAGTCTTTAGCAGAGTGTCAGTTTGCTGTCATTTTGCTTTCTCTGTGAATAATAGCTTCATTCCTCAAGGCAGTGGGAATCTGTCATTGGGATTCTTCCTACACAACTGTTTTGTGTGATATTTGCCGCTTGAATTCTGAATGACTCTGCTCTATAGAATGGATTGAAGCACAGCTGAACTCATACATTCATCAAAAATTCAAGATCAGAATTTCTTTTCACAGCTTGGATTAAATCTGGAGAGCATGTTTTTATCTCTCTGATGAACTAAATATAACACAGTATTGAGACAGTGCCATAGTCATCCATGCACTGCTACAGGGTCCCTTTTGTCCCAGACTTTATTCATCAGGAAGGAGCCAGAAGAGCTGCTAGAAAGCCTATGATTGTGGCTATTGCAAGTGCTACACTTATCTGAAAAACACAGTGATACAATGTTTTACGTTTGTTATTTTCAAAGGATATTACTGTAATCATTTTTAACACATGGACCTGCGCATGTACTGAATCATAACGGTTTGTGTGTACACTACAGTGATCACCAGCAGCAATTCTTATTCATTTACTGTCTAAGAGTGAAGCCATGAGAGATTTCTTAGACATTCTATAGTGGTGTTTAGGATGTCTGTGGAGATTGTATATACATTGCACTATGCAATACATTCATTTTACTACAAAATTAAAATAACTGTGAGGAATCAGTGGAAACAGTGCTGTAGACGATGTGGTGAAATATTTTATATTGTAAAGCAAATAAGAAATATTACAGAAAATAATGTTTTAGAGGTTATGAATTGCAGACAGCCCAACCTTATCTACATTTTTTTTATGAGGGTAAGTACCTTTGGCTCTCATTTAAAAATGGGCTGAATACTTTTGCACACTCAAGTCTTCTGTTTTTTTTTTATTTTTTATTTTTATATTTCTTATTTGCTTCACAGTTGAAAAAAATAAAAAATAGGATCTTCACAGTTGACAGCATGTGGTGTAGAGTGACTGACATAAACCCCCCAATGATCCATTTAAATTCTTGTTTGTCAGGCAACAAGAAAGAAAAAAAATGCTCAGGGGGGTGAATTCTTTTGCAAGGTATTACTTTAACAGGCATGAATGAAACAAAACACAACTTCAGGTATGTTTTTTTGATGAAGGAACAACATTATAACATGGCAGAAATTTGATTTAGCATAATACAGCCCTTCAAACTTCAGCAAGTGTAATTATCTGCAAGAATATTAAATATCCACTTTTATATTTGCAGTTTTTCTCACAATTTAATGAAAGTTTGCACAGTCACTGGTAGAGGATACCTAATGGTGTTGCCCTCAGACTATGGCTTTTGAGTTAAAAGCCTTGCCCAGGGACACTACAGCCAGGTTCCATTTGTTTGTCATCTCAGCCCAGAATCCCTCTGTCTGATAGAATGACCACTTCACAGTCGATTTCAGAGTGAGGGTTACTTTTTGTGAGGGTTGGATCTCAAACACAGCTCCCATCTGTTTTCTCATTCATCTCAGTCTCTAGATTCGAGGGGTGCATTATTTTATTTTGCCAGAGTTTTTGGGCTGGTTTTTGGAAAGTGGCCAGTGGAAAAATTGGTAAAAGTTGGCAGTGCAAGTTGGCAAAATTTGTAATTGATATTGACTGAATGGGCCGAGTGCAATGGTGTTTGGAATTAGCAGCTTCAACGTGCAGAAGAGATCACAGGATTAAATTGGAAAAGTAAAACTTTAAAAGCCCCATTCTGTGTTTTACCATTGTACTATTAAAGATGACTAAAATGGAGCTGATGCTAAAGCAGGGCTATTTGCATTTTAAGGGGCTTCAGGCAAGCTAGAGGTCACAAATAGAAAAAATAACAATGATTTGCATTCAATCTGGAATTGATTTTACACCAAACATAACACACTGTATTTATCCAGGCTTGGGACTGGCACAAAAGGTACACTGGCTTGTGATTCTGTGTGGCTGGGTTTGCTTCCTAGCATAGAAATGAAGACACGCAAATACAGAGTAAAAATCCAAGTGTTAATTAGCACTGTCAGTATACATGTCGCTTATCTGAGTATATAGTGTTACATTTACGCTCTAAAGTTGATATATCAGTGTAAATTTAACACAGTAGCATGGCCCTGGAGAACAGTGTCACACCTAATGTTAAGGGAAGAAAGGATAGAACTTTAATGCACTCACTCCCATTTTTGAATGTGCAGTGGTTTAAATGGTAAATGTCACTTTAAGCAAACATTGCATTTCTGGGTTAATACTTAAAGGTGCAATAAGCAATATATATATTTTTATATTTAATAAAAAATACCCATGTGTGCCAAGATATGAGGTAAACATGTTTAAATCAAATATTAGTTTTATTGATAACAATGGTACAGTTGATTTATTCACAATTATAAATATATTTTACATAATGGCCAAGTTGTTTTTGTTTACAATTTTTGTTTTGGTTCTAAACCCTGCATTGCCAATTGTCCAATCAGGAAAGTGCAAAGCCTGGCAACCTACAGACCATTGATTTGATTTAGACTGCAGAACTTTTCAGAACCAGTATGAGGACATGCTGCTTACAGTACCTTTAGGATTCATTAGTGATTAAATTTTTTTTTTAAATTTAAACATTTTGTTCTTTGAAGAAAATGATTTAACTAAAAACCTTCAGCTGTACTAGAATTCAATATATAACATGACATACAGCATGAGTCATGGTGCAGCCGTGACTCAGAGTACCACACACGACTCCTGTATTAACTGGAAATATATTTATATTTTATATATACTCTTTTTTTCTGTTAAAAGTCATGTTTGTCAGTTTTCATGGTTGGACCATGATTGATGTGGATATGTTATACAGGTTGTCTATTGACTTCGAGTACAGCTGGGTTTTTTTTTAGGGCCGGGAATCGATAAAAAAAAATTAACTAATTAATCGCAGATCTGAAAAAAATTTATTGCGATTAATAACTACCAGTTAATCGATTAATTGAATAATTGTATTATGAATTCACGTACAAACACAAAATTGTAAATTTAGAACGTTTATTTTGAATTAACCTTCACATACGTTACTGTAAACTTGTGCAATGCAAACAAAACTTGCAAAGAAAATAAATTAATAGTCTCTTTGAGACCTGTAACTCAGACAAAGTTTGCCTAAATAAGGTACAACCAACAAATACACAAAACTTACCTAAAAAAGCATGTGTAATCTCTTTTAGAACTTTAACAAAAATAAGTTTAATTCTTCAATTAATAACAATTGTTGTGGTTGACAACAGTGTAAATACAATGAACTGTGTTACTCCAGTGGTAATTGAACTCATCCTTGCATAGACTGCACATTTTGTTTTGTCTATATTGCTGTCTGGTGACGATTTGAAGCAGAATTGTCCATTTAGCAATGTGTCTTTTTGGTCACTCATGTTGCTTTAGCTCGTTCACTTGTTGCATTAGGCTCGTTCCAGATGAACTGCGCCTCGCCTGGATTGTGAACGAGAGTGCACGGCTGCAATGAGAGGAGGGGAAATACACCTGTACTGAAGTTGGACAGTTTGTGGCTCAGTTCACACACCATCATGCCCGAAATCCACTTCTCGCGTGTGTTGGTTTATCCAGGTCAAAACTGTAACTTTAGTCTGTATTTAAAAAAAAGAGGTGGAGGAAGAAGGAGAGGAGGGCAGTGAAGTGTCGTTTTCCCATCATGGACGGAGCCGTGCAGCCTCCGCAGTTGCGCCTGATGAACTGGGGCGGCTCAGGCGCTGGTCTCGTTTGGATCTCACAGTGACCGTCGCACTTGTGGCATCAGAGCAAGTCGGGAACAAGTCGGAGACAAATCTAACCGGCGTGCACTGCACACAGACCAACATTGATCAGAACTGCGCAAGTCTGGCTCATCTCGAAATGCGCCTGATGGAAACGGAAATGTGTCGCCTTCTACTGCTCGCGCGGTGCATTTCTGTCCCGCTGGAAGACCCGTGGCGTGTTGCTGCCTCTGTCAGTGTCGTCGTAATATTTTTGTTGTGATCAAATTAATCGATGCGTCAATTGAAATTAACGCGATTAAATCAATAAATTAACGCACTGCGTTAACGCGATAATTTTCCCAGCCCTAGTTTTTTTATTTAAACATTTCCTCCCAAGAACATACAATTTGATACTATTTTTAATCACTGAAAAAGTATTTGATATTACACCAACAATGCAATGTCTGTGAAAGTGACATTCAAAAAAATAAGGATTTCATAAGTAAAGAGTACTTTAAACACTATATATGCAGATTGTGTGTGCATACATTCTTCTGCTTCTGTGCTAATCCTGAAATGACAAACGCTATGAAAGAACTGCATTTCTTTGTAAGACCATTATTATTTGCACCTAGCCAGTGACTGATGGATGACATTGGGTGTTTTAGTCATGTTAGACACTTCTACTTATAGGTCTTTGTAAAGAACCTCAAATCCACTATCCTTATGCGTGTGATGTTGCTTGTTGATGTGATGTTGTCCAAGGTGTTAAACGACTACTTTTTGACAACTACACAGAACAGACACACCAACTTGATGTGTCTTTTTTTCTGTATTTTTGCAGGTTTGATGGGACACAATGGCTTTCCCAAACCGTGCGAGCACAAGTACTGCGGCCTGGGACGTCACTGCGTGGTCGACCGTGAGACCTGGCCTCGGGGAGTGCAAATGCCTGGATCAGTGTAAACCGCACTACAAGCCTGTGTGTGGCTCTGACGGGAAGCTCTACCAGAACCACTGTGAGCTGCACCGGGCCTCCTGCCTCCGGGGACACAAGATCACCATCATGCACAGCGAGGAGTGCTTCTACAAAGGTATGGCGCAGTGTGAAAATCCAGCATGGCTTCATGTATATACAACCTCAGGAAATGTGTGTTTTTTTTTTTTTTTTTTTTTTTAATCCATATCCATAATAGAAATGACATTACCCAGGTAGAGAACATTAGCATTAGCATTGATACAGTATTAAGTTTTCATTTAGGTAGCAATTTTGCATTAGACACCAAGAATTGCAACAACCAACCTTTGTATGCAGTATGTGTCAATTTGTCAGTGTCTGTATGCATGTGTAATGTCAGTGCCTGGGTAGAGAACATTAGCAGTTAGCAAGCAGTTGATATTTAATCAACGTATTGAAGCAATTAGCACAACATTTGCAACTGCTACATGCTAAATTCAATGATTATGACCAGCGAGTTACAACCAGTATGGCACACCACAATGGTTAGGTTTTCCAGCTTGGGGTTTATCCGTTAAGGCCATGCAAATTTTACTTTTCTAAGTGAACTTTGGCTAATGGAAATAGCTGCCAGATCTGGGATGCTAAATGAACGATTATTTTAAGTGTCATATACTAGTGTGCCCAACCCATACAGGCTTACAAGACAGTATCAACATCAAAGAGAAATATGAAAGAACACTTTAACTTATGGGATACAGAGCTCTTGTCTAAGAGTCCATGCCTTTATTAGAAATTTTGCCAAAATTAAAGTCTCAGTTTTAAACAGCCAACTCAACATATCACCCTCAGACAACCAAAATAAGTCAAGATTTCTACACTGGATTGTTTCAAACTGAAATATTCTCAAATCATTATACAATAGACAATAAAACACATAGGCCAGTGAGATCCAAAGAGCCAACTGGTCCCAAAAATACAAAAACTGAATATGTAAAGAGCCACAACCAATTTTAATTAATGCACACAAGTGGCTTGCCTATAACTGAACTATAGCCTATAGGTGGATTATTATTTTTTGAAAACTAACAAAGAACTGTGTTAAATACTGCACTGATTATCTCACCTAGAGAACAAGAGTTATATCCTGTAACTATTTTTTGGTGCTTGTGTGTGGCACTTCTAGCCATCTGCTTATTACTTTATTGCATAAACAGATGTCACATGCCAAAAACAGCCACACGTGGAGGGCTAAAGAGCCGCACGAGGCTCTAAAACCATTGGTTACAGACTCCTGACACATGCTACTCTTTCCTCTCCTGGAACTCATTTGTTCTAACCCACCTCCACTGCCATAGTCAGGATTCCTGCTCTCAACTGGGCACAGAGAAACCTTTAACATAAGGCTCTGTTGAAAAATCTTTAACTGAACATAACTTCTTATTTTTGTTTATTGTATACCTCTAGTTTCCACTGCTCTTTTTAAATAAAAATCAATGTCTTCCTGATGGTAGTGATTTTACGCTGTAGATTACTGAAAAACAACGGTTATGCATTTACTGATGAAGATGTCAAAAAAATGATTTACTGGTTTTAGTATACTCCTCCTAAAAACAAACATGGAAGACTGATGCCTTTGTATTCAAAATGTAGGTTAACAACTCATTGGAAAAGATATTTGTTGCAGATGACAATATAGTGGGATACAGCATAATCATAAGACATAAATATTCTCCCTTCTGCAGATTTGTTGTTGCGTTTTACTGCACATTTACACTAGTACTATATAAATGTCGCATAAAGTGAAATATAAGTCATGGCTGGTTTAATCTATTGCAAGATAGCCTATTACATATAAAAGCTGTTGGTTCCTTATGGCTGCACCCATGGGTGACAAACGTCAGGCTGTGGGCAGTTTAATGCTATGCTTGACCCGTTGAGTCACTCTAGACTGCATGTAGGTTAGTTATGACCGGAAGGAATGAGGAGTGAAAGTGAACCAAAGACAGGATGAGGAATAGCTGCAAATGTGCGTTTTTTTGCAGAGAGGAGCATTTACCACGAGCCCAGCGCCGCCTGCATGTTTATCTCAGTGTTTGGCAGATAACCAACTGCCATTCCAGAGATCTCCTTTAATTTTCTGCTACATGCACATTCATTTTGAGCTTTAGGGATACAGTTTTGATGTACACCACCCAAGACTAAACTTGATTGGTGTACTGTCAAGAAAAGTATTAACCAGTTCAATTCTGAAGATAATAGAACAGAACAGCAAATGTGTAGCTCTGCACTTCACAAAAAAAAAAAAAGTGTCCAAGTTACAGTACAGTAACTTATCATGGCCTCTTGTCAATAATTGCCTTTGTGTAGCATACGTTATGTGTTGGTGTTGCTATAAATTGCACATTTTTGTAATGGAAAAAAAAAAGTACCGCTATACATTTTTTTATTAAATTATTATTAGCCATGGATTGCAATTTGTCCATTTACCTTATACTTGGGCAAATGTAAATCAACTGGTGGTTTGATATTTAGCAGTTAGGGCTATATATACAGGTACACTCATACACCATATAGTGCTGTAATTTATTTTTATTTATTAACCATTCTTTAACCAGGAAAGTCCCATTGAGATTCAAAGATCTCTTTTTCAAGGGAGCCCTGGCCAAGAGGCATCAACAACACAAGCCACAGTGCATACAAAATACAATAAAAGAGAAATAAGAATTAAAAACAATGAGATAAAAAGACACATTTAAAAGCAGTGGCAGGTTAGTGATTGCATCTCCAGGTCTTTCAAAATAGACTCAAAATGATCCAAAGGGACAAGATTTTGTAGTTCTCAGTCACGTGACTTGGTTTGTTGACGCCGCCATTTTGGATGGCAAAAAGCCGGTGTAGCTGGCTAGCGATTAGTGATCGTGCATAGAAATTGAGTTCATATTTACCACTTTCTACACCGTTTCAATACTTAACGTTAAGTGTTCAGGTCAGACAGCGATATTTACAGAAATGTTCACTTGTCGATGCTTAAGACCCTATATGATGTCAAAATTACGGGTTACCAGCCTTCAACACACAATCCGCTTTGGAATACCACAACGTTTACAATTATTTAGTCAATCAATCGACAATCTCCCTTTAGAGGGGCACAATTAAAAGCTTACAAGAGGCAGAGAGCTCCTTAGAGACATAAAAATATTTAGTGGCAGGATGGGTGACAGACCTTTAGTATGGAAAGTGCCCTAAACAACTGTTGTCCATGTGAGTAGGCAGATGAGAGACGCAGATTAGTGAAAAGGCAATATAAATACTTCAATAAAGTAGACTTTCCGTGGAGGTTTACAAGTCTAAAATTACAAATTAAAATTTAAGGCCTTAAAAAGTGGCAAATTTGCTGAGATATGGAGAATTAGGATTTATATGTTTACCTCATTCAAGCTAGCGGCGACCAGATTCAGAAAGAAACTCCGCGAAAACATAATTTGCACGGTTATTATTTTGTCAATACAGACATGATATACATTGTTAGAAAGCTTATGTTCTGTACAAAATGGGAATTAAGTTAACTTTATGCTTAAAATAGGACATATGTGTAATTAATGACAATTCCTCAGTATGCCCAAACCAAAAAAACAGACTTTTTACCTTTGAACACTGGTTCTGTCCAAAACCAGTCCAATCCAGGATTAGTAATGCTCAATCAGTAAATACCGAGATGTATTTCCATCAAAGTATTCCATGTTGTGAAAATAATCCTGTAATCGCCATATCCTCACGCAGAAATGAACAAATACCAAGCTGTCCTGAACATTGTATTTTCTTTTTCTCTCCAGTTTGCTAAATGTCCGTGAAAACGTGTTTACCCTGCTAATAAACCTGAGCAGACAGTAAGAACTGACTTCAGATCAGTTTTTACTTTATTTGACGATTACAGCAGGAGCGATCTTTTATGTGACTTTTTTAAAGAATAAACTTTGTCAAACAGTGCAACATTAACTTTTTTACTTCAAAAGACAGCTGGCAGATGCTATCACAGATATAGGACACATTAAACTATTTTTGATGAGTAAAACAAATTTAATTTGTTAGGCTAACAAACAGCAGGACTGATCCAAATTGGGCCGTGACAACCGGCTTTTGCCATCCAACATGGCGGCTCCGTGGAAATCACGTGATCAGATGACGCTGTGTGAGAAGGGTCTATAGCACCAACTTATTTAAAACACCCTTGAAGCTCAAATAATAATAATCATCATTTTGAGCTAAAGTACACTACAGTATAGGGGAAAGAGCTACATTTTCAAGAGCTACATTTTCTTCAAAATAGAAATTTATGGTTGGAATGTTTTTTAACCTTTGGAGCTGAACTTATTTTTCCAATTTGAAAGTCTCTCCTCCTGTGGCTCTCATGTGTCTGTCCTGCTGCTGAGTTTGCCCCTGTCTGCTCACTTCTCTATGCCATATGACTATTAAGCCCTTTTTTTTTTCTTTTTTTTTTTTCTGGGGCTGCCACAATATGAACCATCTGCTTCCTAGTGTACAGAGTGTAGTGCTTTGCATACAATTTAGCAAATCAGTTGCCTTTCCTGAAGCAAACCCTATACTGTATATCCAGGCTTAGGACCAACCCAAAATCGGTTTGTGACCCCATGTGGTTGGATCACTTGCTGTATACTGTCTAGTAACTGCAATATAGCTTGATTATACCTCTGTAGCTTGGAAATGTTGTTGAGTAAGTTGCATTTGGACCCTTTCCAACAAGCTGCACTTATTCACAGCCACAACTGTCACCTGCAAAATGAAGTGGGCTCATTTTATAACACGACAGCACTGGAGGCATTACACCGTAGTATTATTTGTATTCAGATAATAAAATGTTTATTTTAGAGAACTGACTCTTAGGAATATATTTTAGGTGATGAAACATAGCCATTAATAAAATATCATTGTTAGTGCACCCACTTGGGGATAACACACTAAACAAAAAGCAGAAATAACACTAGGCCATCACTAATGTGTCAGCATAACAATTACCGCTGCCATTACTGGAAACATTACACCCGGCTGTGCATTATGTCCATGTACAATAGCATACAAATATTCAACATCTTGTACCTACACGTGATCCATTACTGCTGGGATCTAAAGTATTGACCGCAACCTTACATTATTCAGCATGAAGAGCAAAAGGCCTAGAATCCAGTCCAGCAGCTTTTAGTAAAAAATACACTGGGTTCTGGAGGAGCGGGAGCAGCTGGTAGTGCTGGTTATTTCCCCTGAGAGGTTGCACTGCTTTCTAGCATTGATTATATAAACACACCAATTATTCTTAGTCCCAGGAAACAGGGATATAGGATCCATTTTGGTAAAGCTAGCCGTCACCGGAGTAAGGGCTCATGACACGCTGTACCTTTGTAGCACTCAAGGCCAAAAAGGGAAAAAATGGAAAGACTAGCAGGATTATATGTATGAGTGATTGACTTGCATTGATTCTGCGGTGTTGCTTTTTGCACTTGTTAGCTTTGAAACTTGTTTCATAGGAGGCTTTGGGGGGTGTAGTGTTGCGCATAGAGGTCTCTGTGGCCCTCCTTACAGAGTTTGGAGGGCAAAGATTCATTGATTGTTACACCAGATATAAGACGAAAACAAGCACTTTTCTTTTGCAGACTCTAAAAAGTTCAATATAGAGATGAAAAGATAGACTATAGGGAGGTTAAAAAAAAAGGCTGCGCAAGCTTTTTGCTACAGTATAGATCAATGTTTTCCAAAACAATAGCTCGGGACCTGAAGGTGAGTTGCAGAAGATTTGTACAAAGTGTGTAAATCCATCATGGAATATGTATACAGTAATGTGGGACATAGCGGTATAATGTACCTGCTTAGTTAGAAGCATTATAGAATGGGGCAAAAATGGCAAGCAGGTTGGTGCATTGTGGTGAAGGTAAAGTTATATGGCCACCAGCTATGGGGCAACAAAGGGCAAGATCTCATATGAAAACAGCATATTTTGCGCTGTGCAGTTGGTACAGCATTGGCGTCATGGTTTCAAGTCTGGACTCCAAACATTTGCCGAATGTCTCTTCCTGCTCTCTCCCCAACTATTTCCTATCACTTCTCCAATGCATTTAATAAAGACAGGGTTTGAGACCAGCCTTGAGACCATTTTTGTTACAGTCTTGGTCTCGGTCTCGGCTGCAGTTTTACTCAGTCTTGGTCTTGGTCTCAAATCCAATTTTACTTGCTCTTGTCTCAGTCTCTGTGGCAGTCTCAGATATTTTATTTACCAAACATTATAAGAAAATGATATTATTCATCATTTTGGAGGTAATTAGTTTTCTGCATTAGAAGAACCAGGACAATGATCTGTCTCTGTTTGTTCGTGGAGTCTGTTGCATTCGATCATTAAAATAATCATTTATGTATTTGAACCACTTTTTGAAACTTTTCCCCTTTATTCAATGTTAGTTTACAGGGTTTGCTCTCGCCCCGGTCTCGTTTGCATTGGTCTTGGTCTTGACTCGTTCTCAGTCCTTAAAGATCTCGGTCTCAAACCCTGTAAGTCTCGGCCTTGGTCTTTGTCTCGATTAATACGGTCTTACAACATTAGGCAGGGGTGTTCAAATTATGGTCTGGGGGCCAAATGCTTCAGGCTTAATCCCTTGAAAATAAAAAGGTAAAAGGATTCATATTAAATCAAATAAAATTAGTATTTTCTGATTGATTGTGGAGATCCATGAAAGAAAGAGAACAGCAACATTGGACTTTATGGTGAGGTGAAATATGTCACCTACAGTGAGTGGCCCTCCTCAGAATGTATTTTTTGGTATGTGGCCCTCAATGAAAAAATGTCTGGGGGTGTTCTGGGCATGTGCATGTGAAGGCATATCCTAAGGTCGACCAAGGATATGGTGAAAAGATGCAAACCAAATTTCAAGACAGTTCACCCCCTATTACTTATTTTTTACCATTACATCTCTCAACTGGTTTTGGAATACTTCAGAAACTCTAGAACAGGCAGAGGAAGTGTCTGGGGAGTTGGAAGTGTAGATATTTCTGTGTTGAATTACTTTGCAGACCGTCATTATTATAATCATTAAATAATTGTACAAATAGTCCAGATAGTGGTGTGATATTGCTATGGGGCTGAACAACGAAAAATCCAAGTCTAAGTTGTCCCCATGACGTCAGTGACTTTAATGCCAGTACCACACTCATGGGAACTGGAGTTGGAAGCTGACATGTGTGGACTTGTTGTGTTGTTTTTCTTGATAGTGGTGGATGACATTGCCTCTGCAATTTGTTGTTCAGCAAGGGGCCCGGAAGGAGCACAAATAAAAAGGAAAAGTATAAACACAACAAATAAAAAGTCTCTAAGTGCCTCACCCAAAGTAAGGCTCTATTTAAAGAAGCAGCAGCTGTCTTTCAGGCTAAAACAAAGTGAAGACATTAGACTCCCTGTGACTTGGCAGTGTATTAAGAAAACCACATCACTTCTACTGTGAATCATCACACCCCTGCGTACGTGCTAATGCCCTTTCATTTTAAACTAGTAATAAGCCCCCAGTCACACTAAGCATTTTTAGAGTTGTTTAAGATTATTTGGCGCATGAATTGCTATGGCAACCCACGAAGGGCAGTGGGGGTGGTTAAGGATGATTCCAAGGGCCCATGACTGACGACATTAATAAATATTAGCTTCATGGTGTTTAAGATAGGAATTGAGTTAGAGCAAACTTGCATAATTACATTTTTTATTAGGAAAGACACTATGCTATGGTTACCTATGCCCATCATTCTCAAACTGGGGTCTCTGCACCATAGGTTAGGGGTCCACGAAGAAAAAAAAATGTAATTAATAGATGATAATATATAATAATTAATTTTGTCATAATATATATCTTTAAACATTAATAAATGTTTATGGGAACACTACATAAATAGAAAAATAGTTTGAGAGAATAACCCTCATTTAGCCTACATTTGGATTTAGGACGTTTAAAACTTAAATGATTGTCACGATGATCAGGAGTGGAAGCGCTATCAGGGGGTCCTTGGTATTTTGCATGGCTACGTCATCTACGGCAAAAACTCCAGCATAAAATTGGACATATTGGATTGTGTTCTTTAAGTTGTGTTCTTTTAAAGTAGTTAGCAGCTATATGGACATATGTAGCTTTAAACCTAGCCCTTCTGTCCTCTATAATACATACAGTATAATCATTGCACTTAGCATCTCTGCTCTTGGCCATAATATGTATCCACCCTGTGTTAAGTATTGGTAATCAGTATGTGTTGACATTTTTCATATTGTGCATGATGGAAGTATTGCTTCCAAACAGCTCAGCATTGACAGCTGTGAAAACATTAAGACCTCCAATAATTATCCCCCAGTAAATATTTTACTCAGATCAATTGTCAGTGATTCAACTAATGAGCGTGCCCTGTCCCATCACATGACCCTCTCTAACTGCCCCCTGGCCCCCGAGCGTATCAATGTGTGCAAAACATGGTGGGATATTTGACCAGTGTTAGCCGATCAATATTAGATCAACAGCAGCCAGGGGGAAAGAATAAAACACAAGCCCTTTCTTTTTTTCTCTCATTTTCATTCCTTTTCTGTCCAGACACTTTTTCTTCCACTGTGACTGATATGTAATCAATTTCTCATTGGAGGAGAGTTCACGACAGAGGACACGGCAGCCCGTCGGTCTGATTAATTATCTCAGCCCCTGAGCTTTGTTTTCTTACACCACTTTTAACAGATACTTCAGAAATACTCCTTGCAGTTTTAAATATTTACTTCTGATCAGACAGACTCCATTAGCACATTGCTTCAAGGAATTATTAGTTCTTTGTTTTCGACTCAAGCAAAAGGAGCGGTTGCAATCGGTGGGACTGGATAATTGCAAGAAGATCTAGTTGTTATTATGGTTCAGGGGGTTATTAATGGGTAAAAGGGAGAGCGCCCTTGATGGCATGTTAAATGCATTGCTGATTACTTGTCCTCAAGCTAATGCTTCCAATCAAACACCGATATGGAGGTATGTGCGCGACATAATAATGAATTTCCAGCGGGGCAGCTCCAGGTGAAACTGTCACGCATGTCGAGTTTCAGGCTCATTAAACTGTGTCTGATCGATTGTTAGCCACAGGACAACAACAAAGCTGTTTCAAACAACAGTTATAGCTTTTAATTATCTACATGGTGCCTTTAAGAATAGAATAAAAAGATATAAGCAACCATGTGTACAATAAGCTATTTTTGCTGTTAGGGTCAAGCAATTCATTTGTTTTGGTAAAGCTTGGTAAAGTAGTTCCTCTTAATCAGTGTTTGCACAATAGGCATCAATTGTCATAAATGTTTGGCTAAATATTATTAATGATAAAAACTTATATTCTTCTTCTTTGGGTGTTTTTGAAATCATGTGGGGCACCTTTGCATTAGTGTTTCACATTTTTTAACTTAGAATAATGTATATGTATAGAAAACATCTTAATTTGGGGAGCTGTTACTTTGACTTTGCTTGTTTTGAAATAGTGTTGGATAACTTTGCATTACTATTTTTTATAACTTCAAATCATGTATATGTATGGAAAACGTCTTTTGCTTGGATTAGATGTCTGCTGCCCCCTGCTGACAACAGTGCAGTATGGACAGATCATAAAATGGCAAATTAGCACATCTATTAGCAACATGATGCTAACAGATAGATAAATGAGCTTACTGCTTCGTAGTGACAGGAATTTAAATGCTGGAATTATCAGAATCCAAGAGTCCAGCAACAGTGTATGGGCTTTAGAAACATCCAAGGATATTACTCAGGATTACTCTGTTGCTACTCTGGCAGTTTTTGAGGTGGTAACAAGATAACTTGCTTGAAAGAGCTTTACAGGACTAGATATAAACAAACTGGAAACTGGCCCTGTAACGCCCCCTTGTGGCATCTGTCAGTAGCTTGGTTGCAGCTTGTAGGTTGTTTTGGTTACTGATTGGCCTGCCTGCGCACCTGTAGGCGCCCAGGTGCTGGGCAGCCTTCTTATGGTACGTTCACACCGGACACGAATCAGGCAGTCAAATTCGCGTCATTCGCGTCTAGTTGGACATGTGACCATTTTGAATTCACTCGCGTCATTCGCACGTGAAATTCGTTCTATTCGCGTGTGAAATTCCCGCGAATGAGGCGAATTGGACGCTTCATTCACGTCAAATGAGAGGCATGGCCGCTAGGGCTACTCCTGAGCCTGTCTGGGTTTGGTCACCTGTGTCCCGTGTGGCTGCAGGACCACTCCCCAGGACACTACTGCTGTACAGCATTAACCCCAGAGACAGAGCTGAGACAACCTGGGGTAATTTCTTGTACATTAGCTCTCTCTAGTGGTTTTGGGGTCTGCTCTAGTCCCAGGCTCTGTATTTTCTGTTGTTCTGGAGAGTGCATTAACTGCTAATATAATGAGCACATCTCAATAGGCTATTTTGGTAAAGTTAACCCCCCTTTATATTTACTTGTATTTATTTGTGTGTTCTTGATGTCACGATGATCAGAGTGAGCCTCTGTCACAGGCTTGTATCACAGATAACAGCTATAACCACAGTCACACAAAGCCTAAACAGCCATTTTTATTTTATTTATAGTGTTTTCTATCAGGGCTGTTTTTGTTTCCTGTCTTCATAAAAGTAGAAGAGCTGCTGTAGGCTGCAGCTTTTATCTCTGGGTTCACTCTGACAGCCTCGATGATTGTTTTGCTGGATCTCCGAGGCAGGGATCTCCTCCTGTTACGTTGTAGGTAACCATGTCACTGCTACAGCAGGTCCCTGATTGGTTAACGCGGCGCGAATGTTCGCAGAAGTTCAAATTTTTCAACTTCCGCGACCAGAGCGTTGGACGCGAATCTGCGTTGTTCGCGTCTTCCGCCGATTCGCGTCTCCGCCTATTTGCGGGACTCGCGCATCAAATGCTCAATTCACGTCATTCGCGCCACGCTATTCGCGCGATTCGCTTGATTCACGTCGCGCCATTTGCACCATTCGTGCCGCAGGACGCTTGTTCGCGCCTGAACGCGGCTCTCCATAGACTTAATATGGTAATCACTCGCGCCTGACTGCCTGATTCGCGTCCGGTGTGAACGTACCATTAAAGAGTGTTTCCCCTGCTTCCTCTGGCTGCTGCTGGCCTGAAGCACTGCCACCATGCCGCCCGTCTTTTGTTTGGTTTGTCTTGGTTCAATTTAGCTTTGGTATTTGGTTCTGGTTTAGCTTGGTTTTTGGTTCTCTCTTGAGTTTAGTTATGTTTGGTTAGACCTTTTGCTTAGTTCTGCACCTCTAACAACACTGCACACTCACACTGTTCAGTCACATTCAACACCACCACATTACTGATAATACTTCACATCTCATATTGTACAATACTTTCTTTATAATTTGACTTTCTACTCCTAATTTTCCACATGTAGGAGGGATCCACTTCCAGGATGAACCGGCTGTAGATGTGTCCACAGAACTCTATGTGTAATTTTTGCTCTTTTGACCATCAAGCTTTCCTAATCAGTCAATTTTGGGCATTTTTACAAGTATCACAGGGATCCGAGTCATACATGCTTGTAGTAATCTTATTTGATTTTCAAAAATTGCACATTGCGACTCACAGGAAGACCAAAGCAAACTTCACCAAAGGAAAGGCAAGGTAAAGCAAATGCATATTACTACTAAATGTCCAAAGGTGTAACATTACAACAAGCATGGCTATAATAGAATCCCCTATGTTAAAAATATCATCAAATGAATTAGCACAGAACAATGCGACAATAGCAAGGGTTTAGAAACTAATCAATGGGGCTGACTTCGGTCTTTACTTGACCAAACTTGGGCACCCTCAGTAGAAGTTATGCGACTGAGAATTGCCCACGAAGAGGCAAAATCTCTTCTTTTTGCTTGTTGTCTCCAATCCTGCTTATTAGTCTTACTGTCACCAGAAGTAAGGTGTTGTTGCTATGCTTGATCCGAACCAACTAACTAGGCTGCCAAAGTGCCAGTTCTCCCATGGCAAGTAATTAAGATTGTATAGTATTCATGGTGCATCAATAGTCTAGCTTGGAAGTAAGCTACTTTAAGTTTTATAAATGTTTCGTGAATCCATTAGGCCCTGACACCTGTTTTTAATTCGATGCTACCTGCAGAATGTTCTACATGACTTGTTTTTCAATAAAGTTGGGGCTAATGAAGTTGAGGTTGTGGATTGTCTGCTTCTATCATTAATCATCCACTGCGGGGCCATCCTAATTGCACTGCTTAGCAAGTATTTTTAAACTCAGCACATTACCAATTGGGTCCAACTTAAAATAAAAAAAATAATTAAAAAAAACTTGCCCAAAAGCCACACTGATGCTAAAGATTTTGAATCATTAGCAGAATTTTGAAAATCTTCTGAGCTACTTTTGGTGTTGGTCCCAGCCAAATCTGTGTTAAAATAGGCTTTTTTTTTCTTTTTTTTTTTTCTTTTTTTTTTTTTTGTCGGTCAGCCTTTCTTATCTCCTGGAAGCAGACAGGATTTAAAAAAAAAAAAATAGATGGCATGTGTTGATTGAAGCTTCTCATTAGCGCGTGGTAGGAGCATATGACCCTCCCCCAATTTCACTGTGCAACAAACTTAGCCAGGGATGGGATCTGATTGAAAATTAAGTGGTGCACAAAAGCCTGTCCAATCTGCAGCGGGAAGGGGTGTGTGCGCGGAGACGAGCGATTGCCACGAGCGGAGACAATTACGCCGAAAGGTTGGGGCACATCAAGAAAGTGGTTTCGATGCATACAGCTCATCCAATTATGTGGCAGATCATACGTTTAGAAAATATGCAGAACTTTGGCCCTCAATAAACTGCCATCTTTTGAGCATCCGTTATGATCTTCTATTCTTGGATCGCACAAATCTGAGAGTTGACATTTTTTTAATGAAATTTTGTAGTGTTGTTTTTCATCTAAATTGGACCAAATTAAAATGTAATAAAATAAAAATTCTAATAAATATAATTTGTATCAACAATTATGCAACCAGAGCCATAAACTTTTTATCCAACAGAGAATGCAGACATCATAATTAGATTCAGTATCCATTTGTTCCTTTACTGACTCTTTATGCATAAAGTTGGAAAATAAAAAATAAAAAAAAATCATGGATTGAACGCAGTGGTTCTCAAACTTTTTAAACAAGGACTAAAAAAAAAAAAATAATAATAACTAATGAAGGACTAAATCAGGACTACACCAGGACTAAATTGAGTCTAAACCAGGACTAAACCAAGACTAAAGCCAGGTCTAAACTAGGACTAAACCAGCCCTAAATCAGGACTCAATTGAGTGTAAACTGAGACTAAACCAACACTAAGCCACATCTAAACCGGGATTAAACCAGCCCTATATCAGGACTAAATTGAGTGTAAACTGAGACTAAACCAACACTAAGCCACATCTAAACCGGGACTAAACCGGGATTAAACCAGGACTAAACCAGGACTAAACCAGGACTAAACCAGGCCTAAACCAGGTCTAAATCAGGACTAAATCGAGTGTAAACCAGATCTAAACCAAAACTAAGCCAGGTCTAAACCAGGACTAAGCCAGGACTAAATCAGGACTAAATCGAGTGTAAACCAGATCTAAACCAAGACTAAGCCAGGTCTAAACCAAGACTAAACCAGCCCTAAATCAGGACTAAATTGAGTGTAAACTGAGACTAAACCAACACTAAGCCACATCTAAACCGGGACTAAACCAGGACTAAACCAGGCCTAAACCAGGCCTAAACCAGGCCTAAATCAGGACTAAATCGAGTGTAAACCAGGTCTAAACCAAGACTAAGCCAGGACTAAATCAGGACTAAATCGAGTGTAAACCAGATCTAAACCAAGACTAAACCAGGTCTAAACCAGGACTAAACCAGGACTACATCAGGCCTATATGAGGACTAAATTGAGTCCAAACCAAGACTAAACCATGACTAATCTGAATAAACCACAAGATTTAAATTAAACTAAATAAGAATTATTATTATTATTATTATTATTATTATTATTATTATTATTATTATTATTAATTTCTTTTATCTGCTCAAAATCTGTCGACTCTTAACCTGCATGTAGTCAGTTCGTTAGTTGAACTGGCCCTATTTCTTTCATAGTGGTTTGAGTTCCTTTAGAATATCTAGACAAAAAAACATCAGGGGGCCGTGGGAGGAGAGACAAAACTCCTGCCCGACTAGCCGCACTTAGACTGACCTCAGTCTTCTGTCTGGTTCTAAGGAGATGAAAGGCTGAGGAATTATGTCTGGTATACAAGTGGCTTTATAACAGCTTCCAGAGCATATCAGGAATCTTTCTTTTCAGCTTTTTTCTTCTGGGGTCGCCACAGCAAATAATCTGCCTCCTCGCATATAGAGATTTACATATTGATTTTGACATGTTTACACTGAGTGCCCATCCGGATGTAGCCTTCTCTATTTATCTGGACATGGGACTGGGAATAGAAGTACAGTTGCTTGTGACCCTTTGTGGGTGGATTTTAAATCATATGAAAGCTTATAATTCAAGTTTGTATTCTGTACTAGATATCTCACAAGATATTAACTGCAGCCATCACTGCATTACAGGAACAAATGATATATTTTATACCTCTCATTGTGAGGCCTTTGTGGCTTAATGGATAGAGCATTTACTCCTGGACTAGAAAATCCTTAGTTTGGGTACTTGGTTTGTGACCAGGTCTGGATGCTATGAGTTCCCTGTGTTGTGAGATAAGGACAATGCCTTGGCAGGATTCTGCACTCTCCAAGTACTTCTAAATGGCAGTGGTGTATGAAGTTTGTGTAGAAAGCTACCTCATTAGTAAAGTCCAAATAAAAAAATAAAAAAAATAAAAAAATTTAATTATGTGACTTTAGAAGATATGAATACATGACCTCAGGCATGTCAAGTGTCTCTGCTGATTGCCTGATTTTAATTTCAATTACTTTTTTTTTTTTTTTTTTCTTATTGTAGTTGTAATATGTGTTTGCTTTTTGTCTTTTATTACCTTTTATTGAATTTTATGTTCCAAGGGTCTTTTTTGGGGGGTTTCATGTGTTTTTGCACTGTAAAGCAACTGTGCTATAGAAATAGAGCTTATTTTATTATTATTATTATTATTATTATTATTATTATTATTATTATTATTATTGTTGTTGTTGTTGTTGTTGTTTTTATTATTACAATGATGATGGAACATCTGAGGGCCACATAATCATACTTATTCTTAATACTTTCTGTTAAAAAGTCTGTATTTTCTGGTGCACATAACCTTAGTTACATAACCTCAAATTATCATTGTGATATAACAGATTATATAAACATGTAGGAAGTTTGTTGCATTGTTAAAGGAGCATTGTTTTAGTTGACTTTGTAGAGATTGTTATTTCAAAAACATATTGTGAAGTGACCTTAGACGCCTTAAACATAAATATGCATCTTCTTCTTTCCATACAATCGCTAAGACAGTGCTAAAAAAACTCCATATTTTTGCAAACACTACCTTCTGCATAACAAAAACGAACATGTGTAATTAGACAAACCTGGTTGAACTGTTTGTTGTTGCTGCTCCCCTGACATCTTCGCAACTTTCCTTTTTTTTTTCCTGGCACTCTCCCTCGGGTTTGACTTGGAAAAACACACTTGTGAAGCATCATAGCTACGGGGCCCTGTGCCTTAACGACATGGTGCACCCATGGGAGACACCTCCTCTGAAGCTCTCCCCTGTGTTCCTGCTGCTCTTAATGACTTTGGGGTGGCCATTAAGGCTTCGACCTCTGTGCGAGACCCGGCGACGTGTTCCAGCGCCGTGCCAAAGAACATGCCCCTCGTTAAGGCCTGGAAAATCGGATCATTAAGTTTGGAAAGGACGGCCAAACCATTGTCGGAGCGAAGATCTTTGTGCCACCTCTGGTTCTGTGTTGTGCATCTTAAGTTGATTTATTGTTGAAATGATGCATCATATTGGGTTATTACAGAGTCTTGCCGGGACTAATAAAAAATGCAGAAATATGACCACCAAAAATACTTAAAACTAATTCTTTTGCACAAATAGATGGGTTTCCATGACTTGTTTTGCACTGAACTTTTTCCTAGCATAAACTGATCAGACTATAATGTGTTGTTGGTTCTGGTTTGGATGCTTTGAGCGGCTTATTCCCTGAAAAAGAATAGACAACAAACTGTTCAGAAGAACTAAGCAAAGTTTGTGAAAGCTAGAAAGCAATCTCATTAGTAAAGGATGTTTAAGTTAAAAATATGAAGATAATTGAAAGGGTGTTTCATTTATAAGGCTTTTGATTCATTGTAGTTTATAAAGGCTGCTACAGACTATTTAAAACAATGAATTATTTGACTGTCAGAATGAAAAGTGTACAAAAAACTTCTGAAGTTATTTTATTAATCTTTTTTCCCACTTTTGGGGAAGGTTACAGAGATACTCGGCGCAGCAGTAGCTCAGTCAGTAGAGACGTTTGATCACTGCTACCCGCATTGCATAATGTTGTTGTGTTGTTGTATGAATGCGTCAGTGTGACACAGTGTTTGGTAGTGGTCGAAGAGCTGCAGAATGGCATCCACACTGCTGTCAGTCTGCCCCAGGGCAGCTGTGGCTACAGAAGGAGCATACCACCTCCGAGTGTGACTGAGGAGAGAATGAATAATGCAAATGTTAAGTGACTTTGAATGGGGGAAAAAAAAGTGCTATTTAAGACAGATGCATTCTTCTTATTCTTAGTAGTAGTAGTAGTAGTAGTAGTAGTAGTAGTAGTAGTAGTAGTAGTGTTATACTCAGAAAAGAGGTTGTGGGTTCAATTCTTGGGTTGGCCAACACACCTTTCTGAGTGGATTCTGCATGTTTGCTCTGTATACTCTGGCTTCCTCCCACTGTCCTTTCATTCAGTAAGAATAACTGAATCTATCTCAGTGTCTCGTTGTCAGCCTTGTGACTTTATTTTATTTGTTTATGTAACCATTCTTTAACCAGGAAATTCCCATTGAGATTCACAGATCTCTTTTCAATGGGAGTCCTGGCCAAGAGGTGTCAACAACACAACCCATGTTTCATAAAAAAATACAATCAAAAGAGAAATAAGAGTTAAAAACAATGAAATAAAGACACATTTAGAAGCAGTGGCAGGTAAGTGATTGCATCTTTTGATTTAGTAGTTTTAAGGTCCTCTGTAAGCTGTTCCAGTCTGTAGGAGCACGATACTGAAATGACATTTTTCCGCTCTCTGTCCTGACACTGGGGACAGTCAGAGTGTGGAAGTCCTGAGAGCGTAGTGCGTAAGGTCCATCAGACTACTGCTGAGGATACACACTCAGATAAGTCCTTTGTATACAAGTCTGTGCCAGTGTGTCAACCAGAGCAGGCCATCTGACTCAGTAGTACAGGGCGCAGTGATGAGTTTGAGGTCCACAGATTGTTATAAAGCGTAAGGAGGCATGAAAAACTGGAATCCAGCGTATGCAGTGACTGGGCTGGGGCATGCAGATATAAAAGGTCTCCATAGCCCAGCACTGGTAAGAATGTAGCAGCAACATGTTTCTTTCTTGCATAAAAAGAAAAGCATAACTTATTTCTAAAATTAAAACCCAATAGGCTTTAGGCTCAAGGCACCTCCGACCCCTAGTGAGAAAAGATACAAAACAAGATGAATGAACATAATTCCATTGTTTTTGGGTGATCAAGTTTCCTTATTATGCATAACATTAATCACAAATCTTTTTTACATTGCAGTTTGATCTAATAAAGAATTTACCTTCCTCAGGAGTTCACAAACTCAGTGAAATTCATCTTGTCTTGCTCAGGGCAATACATTTGCCTTCGTAACTCGGCTGGTTTGGACCAATGGTGTGACAGTACCGACAGTTATAGGCGTGTTTTAATTGGGACAAAGCCAAGCAAAGACTGACAAAGCAGCCATTTTACTAAGTGGTTCCAATTGGTTGAGAGTGGTTCAGAGTAACAAAAGTACAAAGCATTACATATATACCGGTAATATCATGAGTTTTAGCAGTGACCTTGTAAACCTTTTCTGACTGAATATTATTACAAAGTTTTAGTTCAGCTCAGTCATTTCAGATTAATCCTCTCTAGATTATGTGGGCTCATCTGCTGTAGAATCAGGCTTACTTTTGACCAAGAATGCTCAATAGCACTGCCATTGCCATCACACAACAAGCTGAATATGGAAAATTTATGACTCTAGCCTTATCAAATGAGAAACAGCCTAAACAAGGGCAAACGCTGCTATTAGCTAAATGATAAAGCCACTGGGAAAACCATGAATCCTTCACCTTCCAAATCCCCAGTTTGCATACGCTCAAAGCCATCCTTGTATTAAAATAAGAATCTGTGTTTCACATAATGTCGACAATGGAAAAGAACAAGCTCATGTTCGTGCAATAGTCTTTGAAATGAATACAATGAGATTATTTTTGGAACTGTGTGACTCACTTTGTTGTATTTTAAAAAGAAAAGACATGGAAAATGAGCTCTCGGCGGTGTAGTGTACCAATCAATATTCGAGTGGCAAATTTGATCATCGGCAAAACAGCTGAGGCAGTGCAGCGAACAAAGAGGTGGATTTCAATTGATTTTGTTTTCTAGGTTTTTTTTTGCTATGACTCTAGTATGTGCAAATGATATCCATAGCAGTGGATTCAGTGAGCTGTTAGATCGTTGAATGAAGACAAATGCTGGATAAAAAAGCACTGTAGATGTATGAGGTGGCTATAAAGGAGCTGGAGCTGGGTCGTTTGTTGGGAAGGGGATGGTAAGGGGAAATTTGAGAGCACTGTGAACTCATTGCACTGTGGGTCTAAACTTGTGGAATGGATTTTATCATGCAGAGGTCTGGAAGTATGCCTCACATCACAACCAAGTGGGATAGGAGGTTTACTGTAGGGTCACCCAGAGATCTCCATATTTAAAATACTTTGACATTATAAGCATTGTTATTAATAATATTAGTTATAGGCCGCAGTGTTAATGCAGTATCTCCACCCATCTTCTTCCACTTTATCTGGAGCTGGGTCGCAGTTGCAGCAGTCTAAGGAGAGATGCCCATATCTCCCTCTCCCCAAACATTTCCTCCAGCTCTTCTAGGGGGATCTTAAAGGCCTCGATACACCAAGGCGACTCCCAGACTGCCACCAAAAAGACGGAGCGACAGCTCGTCTCTTCCCGTCTCCTCACGTCGGATGAACTTTTTCCCTCTTCATACACCGAACCGACAACCGACCTAAAGACTGTGTCTTGCGCATGCGCGTGATGTAATTACCCCCCCAAAGCGGCAGATGGCGCTAGCCAGTGAACAAAGATAAATGGAAGTGACGCAATGTTTGCGGAGTACATATGCATGTAGCGCGCCTTGGTCTGCCACTGTTCTCAGCTTGTTTGAACATTTGAGAAATGTGATAATGGCCAGTTTGGACATTGTTTTATGTGGATTAGGTGCCGCTGCTCTGTTACTTGAAGAAGATAACTTTCCGCACGGAATTGCAAAAAATGCAAAAATGGTGACGGTACGCTGCCACAGCATTTGTCGCCTCTCGTCACTCCGTCACTTCCGCTAAAATTCCCATGAGCTGATTGGCGCGGCAGCTGTAGTTCTAGGCCTATCAGAGCGCTTCGTGCCAAAGACCAAAGACGCCGATACAACAAGGCCAATCGGCAGAAAACTGGTCAGATGGCCTCCGTCCTGGAGCGATGGGGGCTGACGGCGCATACATATTAAAAGGACGGAAATGAGCGACGTGGAAGAACTGTTAAGGCGGCTTCAGATGGGCGATCGTCACCTTGGTGTATGGAGGCCTTAAGGTGTTCTCAGGCCAGCCGAGGGACACTCCCTCAAGCTTGTCCAACGTCTCCCCTGGGGCCTCCTCCCAGTGTCTAATAGCCTGGCCAGCCATATAAATTTTCCTATTCTATACCAAGAAGTTAGTCGGGTATCCCTTCGCTTAAATTTTGTTTCTATGGATGTAACAATCACAAGCAGAGTAGCCAATCAGAGAAACAAAGGGTGGGACATAAGTAGTGCACAGCTGACCCAAACCAACATGGCGGTTTTACATTTTTGCAATAAAACACCAGAATACGGCATATTATGAGCAGCTTTGTACTTATTACTGAATGGGGACCGTAGCAGAAGCCAGTTGTACAAAGACTGATGGAAAAAGTGGGTTTGTTTGAAAGTAGGCAGACTTCAGCAAAATCAGCAGGTAACCAAGGAAAGTCATGGATCATTAAGTTTGGAAAGGACAGCCAAACCATTGTGGGAGTGAAGATCTTTGTGCCACCTCTGGTTTAGTGCTGTGCATCTTAAGTTGATTTATTGTTGAAATTATGCATCATATTGGGTCATTAGAGTCTCAAAGGCACTATTAAAAATGCAGAAATATGACAACCACTGCACTAAACGCCGTTAATCAGCTTAGAGAAGTTATAAAATTAGCTTGGTAACTAGTGCCACCTTGGTTAGTGTCTGCATTCGTAAGACACACTGCAGAACAGCTGTGATAGGCCAGTCCCAAATCGACCGGAGCAAAACGCGTCCCTCCAAGTGAGTAACCACTTTCAAAAAGAAGGTAGAGGCTGGCTCACTAGGCTAGGTATCTAATCCAGTATCTATAAAGTATTTATCATCTAAAATATTGGTAATTATTTATTATTGTTTTGTCTTAATAGTGGTGACTTATTCCACAGTGTTACCTATATGTTTTTAGGTTGGATACTCTTCCTGAATGCAGCTGTGGTTTAGAGTGGTAACATTATGTTGGTTTTGAATATGACTGTAACATTTATTCATCTTCTTCCAGTTATAGTATCCCTAGTCACCAGTGGCTTGAGCCTGTACCACCAACTATGGGCTTTAAGCACCATGGACAGTGTTATTTACATAAACACAAACTTAGCTACATTTGGGTAGTTTAGGGCCACCAATTATCGTATACATGGATATTTTTGGGAGGTGGGAGGAAGCCAGCGCAATGGTACGTCATTCGCGTCTAGTTGGAAGCGTGACCATTTTGAATTCACTCGCGTCATTCGCGCATGAAATTCGCGCATTCACTCGCGCGAATGAGGCGAATTGGACGCTTCATTCGCGTTAAATGAGGGGCATGGTCGCTAGGGCTACTCCCAAATGAGCCTGTCTGGGTTTGGTCACCTGTGTCCCGTGTGGCTGCAGGACCTCTCCCCAGGACACTGCTGCTGTACAGCAGCATTAACCCCAGAGACAGAGCTGAGACACCTGGGGTTATTTCTTGTACATTAGCTCTCTCTAGTGGTTTTGGGGTCTAGTCTAGTCACAGGCTCTGTATTTTCTGTTGTTCTGGAGAGTGCAATAACTGCTAATATAACAAACACATCTCAATAGGCTGTTTTGGTTAAGTTAACCCCCCTTTATATTTACTTGTATTTATTTGTGTGTTGATGTCACGATGATCAGAGCGAGCCTCTGTCACAGGCTTGTATCACAGATAACAGCTATAACCACACTCACACAAAGCCTAAACAGCCATATTTATTTTATTTATAGTGTTTTCTATCAGGGCTGTTTTTGTTTCCTGTCTTCATAAAAGTAGAAGAGCTGCTGCAGGCTGCAGCTTTTATCTCCGGGTTCACTCTGACAGCCTCGATGATTGTTTTGCTGGATCTCGAGGCAGGGATCTCCTCCTGTTACGTTGTACGTAACCACGTCATTGCTACAGCAGGTCCCTGATTGGTTAACGCGCCGCGAATGTTTGCAGAAGTTCAAATTTTTCAACTTCCGCGACCAGAGCGTTGGACGCGAATCTGCGTTGTTCGCGTCTTCCGCCGATTCGCGTCTCCGCCTATTTGTGGGACTCGCGCGTCAAACACTCAATTTGCATCATTCACGCCGCGCTATTCGCAGGATTGGCTTGATTCGCGTCGCGCCATTTGCGTCATTTGTGCCATTAGTGCCACAGGACGCTTGTTCGCTTGAACGCGGCTTTCCATAGACTTAACATGGTAATCACTCGCGCCTGACGCCTGATTCGCATCCAGTGTGAACATACCATAACACACAAAATGCAGGCTCCAGTGTAAGTTGGATGGCCTCGTGATTGGACCCACAAACTCCTTGCTGAGAGGATGGAGTGTGAACCACTCTGCTACTCTGCACCCCCATGGCCGTAAAATATTCAGGGTTTTAAAAATAATATGAGGCAAAAAGTCAGTCAGGGACGCAAGGGCAGCTAGTTTGAAGAGAAGGACGTTGCGGGACATTGACAAGGATAGGCCTCTTTGCTGAAGCTTACAGTCCGCAGTCTGTTTACACACAGCCTTGACTCCTGTCGCAGTGACAAAACGCCCTCTAAGAAATAAATTAACTGCTCATTTAGACTTTCATACAGCCGCTCGTGGTCATAACCATGTCTCACCACTTTGATAGCTTAGGCAGTGAATTATGGCTTCCTGTAGCGTTACTGTGCATCAAAAAAGGCTTTTCCTAGTTATAATATATGCTGCCTGCTGTAAAAGTGTTTTATGAAGTTTGCCCTTTTGCTTCATGTTTATGTTTATGCCGATTTCTTCTATATTAAATCTTAACTATATGCAGCTCACTGTAATTGTGTTACAAGAAAGTGTACAGTGTAGAAGTGTATCTTAAGACTGAGAGCTGAGAGTTTTACATTTTGCTGTTTAGATCACTTTAATTTATTTGTTACATTGTAAAATATAGATCAACACTGAATATAATGAGAGTATATTGTCGGAGATGACGGCAACTAGTTAATTATAATTAGCAGATCATTTATTAGCATGTATTAGTGAGTTGGCTTTACTGTCTGTGAACACAGTCCAAGTGAATAATGCATAAAACAAGCCAGTATACTTTTTGTGCCGTTCCCAAGCCTGAATAAACAGAGAGGGTTGCACCATGCCAAATCAATATGTGAGGCACAGCACACAAGGCAGATGATTTGCTTTGCCTATTCTGCAAGGGAAAAGCCGAAGGAAGCAAGATGTGATTAAATGTAATAGTCAAATATTTGATTTGTGTAAGAACTATACATTTCCTAGTATTAAGTAAATTAAGTCACTTATTATAATAGTCTTTATGTTTGAAAAGTTACAAGCAGTTCAGTTTATTTGCCGTTTGTAGTAAAAAAAAAAAAAAAAAAACACATTGGAAAACATTTGCAATAACTCAAGTGCACTGTCAAAGTTAGCAGACAAAACATAAAAATGGGGTTAAACACAGACACAAAACAAGCAAATACTAAAAAACATAAAACACAATGCATGAATAAATACCAATAAATATAGCAATTAAAATATTAAATACAGAAGTTGCATGTCAGTTCAAAGTGCATTGTTCAAAGTCATCAATATCAAATTACAATAAAAAAAATGAATATTTTGTGTACACCTCACCAGAATACATTTACTATGCATAATTGGAGATGCATATATACCTACATATGAACCAAACTGATATATTTTTTGTTGTTGAGGTAATGTTTTTCTTTGTCAAACGCCTCATACCTGCACAGTTGGACATATTCAGCTCGTTAAAGAGAACCATAAATACATTACACAATTTAAATTACTAGACTAAAATATTAACATCCTTGCTTACAAAAGCATCCATACTTCATATAAATAAACCAAATCAAAAGTTTGTCTGTGATTAAAGGAGGTGGAGCTTAGCTATATTACTTTAATGCTTGTTATTTTTAACACTTCATCAGCCCACACAATTATAACATTTAACATATTACTCATTCTTAACCATCTTCTAATTTTAGTAATGCATCTTTTAATACAGTTATACACACATAGTTGTAATTCTTCTTCTCCATCTATGTAAAGTGTGTATTCTAGATTTGTGTAGTTAATGCACAGATTTATAGATCAGTGTAAATGCATAATATGATGACAACGTCAAAGAAATAAAAATTTAGTTTCATTTGATTCTGCTCCAGAACCTCCAGTATGTAGCTCCGTAGCCCGAGGATGTATGCACACACTGTTAGCAGAAATATTATACTGCTGATTACAGTGTCCCAGTGCCCCATCTCAGAGTGGGGCTATAAATAAGTTTGTTCACTATGTTGTTGTTTTTTTTTTTTAGCAAACAAAGATCCCGTGAGTATCTTCTCATACAAAGAATAAGGCTAATTTATTCAGCTCACAGGTGTACAGGACTAGTTTTTTGCTGTGTTTCTCCTCAGGGGTGTACAGTATAAACATCTGGGTCTAGTTATATGAGCAGTTAGCACTTGTCATTTACAGCACAGAAATATGGTTTGTGCAATTGATTTGAATCAATCAGCACAACTGTTGGCAAAAACTGTCACTACCATTCACTCACTCACCACTCACTGTCACAAGCTCACATACAGTATGTTACTTATTATGTGCTATACCTGTTTATAAATACATGACTACAAGCTTGAAATAATTATAAAAGAACGGGTTTATATTGTGCTTTTCTAGATACTCAAGGTAACAAGTAACAAGCTACTTCTGTAACTACTGCTGCCCCGGAACAGACTGACAAAGATGTGACAACCCTACCACCAAATACACCTAACTACCTCCAATGTCTGCATACACTGCTATATGAATGTGTGTGAGTGTTTGTAAGTGTGAATAGGTGAATGCTTTCTTGATGTAAAATACTTAAAGTGCCCACAGAGGTAGAAAAGCGCTAAATAAATGTCACCATTTTATTTACATGATCATATTAAGTTGTAGCCAAGTCAAGTCATACAGCGTGACAGGCAGTAATCATATCAGAAGTGTGAAATAAGATTTCCAGCAATGCCAGCAACTCCAGTGCCAAGATTTTTTTTCTAGAGGTCTAGGGAACTGAATTCAAGTCTCTACTAAAACACAGTCACGAATTATTCAGAAACATTTCTGAACTAAAGCCATTAGTATTGTGAGTCAATTAACTCTAGGGGACAAGCCTCTCTGTGCTATATAGATTCTACTGCAATTACCCCCAAATACATTTCATATGGTTTTCTGAAATCAAAAAGGGAAACATTGATCCCATTTGATCAGTTCATAAGATTATGCGATTTCTGTTTGGGAGGAGCACACCACTGTTTTTTAGTAACGCTTATATTGGCCACCAAGTAAGCACAGCTTTCCTTACAGTTTAAATATACAGTACATAACACAAATTTGCACTTGACTGTCTGATGTTAGTCATTTTAAACTGCCCTTATATAACTGGATGGAAATATCTTAGTTGCCATGGTTGATTAGTGGTTCTCTGTCTTTCTACTCTGAGTACCATCACAGATAATATTTGATTTTCCAAGTTCTATCCCTAACTCACTAAGATGGGCCTAAATCAGGATTAACCCAGGTCTAAACCAAGGGATTAAAACAGGACGAAATACATTACTAAATATGTTGCACATGTATGAGTGTTATGAGTAAATATTTAAAGCGAATTGCAAAAGGTGTTGATGTACATTTGCATACATTACCTATGTCTTTGATAGGTTCTTGGTTGACTAAAAAGTCCCTGCTCCGAAGTACGCGCTTAACAGTCCCTAGTCCCTTTCATGTGCAAACATGCAGCAAATTGGATTAGTTCCTAAAAAGGTTAAAGGAACTGCAAAAAGTTCCTACAGTGTGAAAGGGCCTATAGACATCTTTCCACGGTGTCCCTTGCCTTTCTCCAGAAGCTAGGATAGACTCCAGTGCCCAGTTGTAGAAGATCCATGAACAATTTTGTTAGAGTGACAGCTTGGAATACTGTTTGATGCAATTAAAATAGCTTTAGTTTATGGATATTTTGCTTTTCGCCTTTGTAGTGTCAACACATTTTGCAGCCTTTGTAAAAATGCTTTGCACTGATGGATTGTATTTACCAAATAATATGGCACCAAACCTTTAACTGGGACAGAGGCGGCTCCAATTAAATCCCTTAATAGATTCATCTGAAGCTAACGCTGTGTGGAGAGCACAGGTTAGCCCATCAGTAGTGTCTTTGATCGATGCCTGTGTTTATAGCTGGCCTGCCTTATTTGCATGTTCATCATGGGCAGAAAATGGCACATTATTCCATCAAAGGACCAGGCCGCGGACCCCAACAATCACATGAGAAATTAGCCAATTAAAAATGTTTGATGTCCCTGTCTTCAGTAGTATTAAAATCGCATCTGACTGAGAGTGGAGCCTTTGGTTTACTGAAAGCCATATTTAACCTAGATAAATAAGGTAAATATATAAAAAAGTACAAACATAGTCAGAAATAGCTGTGCAGTTTGGCTTGTAGCAAAAAATTCTATAAGTCTGCAAATGTTCTATATACATATAAACTTGCCTTAGTCACTTCCAAATGAACAGTAGCTGCTTAGACATTTTGGTTATGCATTTTTAATGGTCAGTGGAGTAGTAGTCACTAAATTGCAAATTCTGGTAAACCAAGTGACTACATCTGTGTGGTGTTGGTGAGAAGAAACCTATCCACAAATTGGTTTTGTACCTGTGCTTTCAAAGACTGTTAAACATACATAATATAACTAAAGCTGCAGAACCTACAGTAAAGAATAATTCTTTTTTGCCATAAAATATAAAACCTTAAAGTAAATTGGATCTTAATCTTGGCCACTAGCCTTCAACTCTTAAAACCACATCCAGATGATTTCTTTTTACACTTTTTGTTGCGATTTAATTTGCCTGGATGACTGAAAGTCTCCACAGACAGATACATACCCAGAGTACCGAACATAGTTCTTTAACTAAGGAAATAAGTTGGACTGTCATATTTTCCATTTAGGACCATTAGGACCTATTACAATAATTTTTTTTTTCCATTTTCTATTAAGTTATGAATATTATTGATACATTTCAACAGGACTTAGGTCATTAGGTCATCAGGCAAAATAGATTTTGCAGCACCCCAATATGGGTTGAGGACACTTGGGATCTTTTGGCAAGGGAAGTTACCCAATGTTGCTTACATCAAAAGATAATATGAGAAGAAATCTGGCTAGCAACACACTAGCCTTTCCATTTTCCAAGCCTCAAAACTTGCATTTGGTGGAAATACTTGTTGGCAATATACAAGAATCATATTATGGCCCCATGAGTCCATGAGAATTTACAACAATTGTGTTTTGTTTGTTTACTCTAAATTAGTGAATCCATGCATGCTTGTACAGTTCAGTGAGAAAATGTTGGTGCTTTGTTTGGTGCCACATGGAAGGACATTATTTTGACATCTTCTGAGTATTTCTTCAAGGCATTTATTGTGAAAAGTTGTATAGCTCCCTCGCTTCCTCCTTGGCCCCTTCTTTTCTTTTGTTTCACTTTGTTTTCTCCATCTGGACCTCAAGTCTCAGAGCAATTTGGTAAAATCAGCATCAACAATAGCTGCCAAGTTCGCTTCGAGCAGTGTGCGTCTCTGAGTAAATTACTTAGACACAAAGAAACTAGAGCGCTGAATTTGTCCAACATGGGACTTTTCTAATGTGATAGATTTGACGATAGTTTACACAGTATGGGGACAAATCTGCATCAGAGATGTGGCAAATGTATGGCTTTAGTATAAATAAGTGCATCTACCTAATAAATCTAATGCAACTACCCATCTACTACTATCTACATTTTTTCCATCCAACCCCAAACCCCAGCATTCACACCCAACAGTCAACCTTACGTGCTTTTCCATTAGGTTAAACTTCACAATTCACCAGCTCAAGAGTCAAACCCTGGATCTTTTAGTTCAGGAGTAAATACTATGTCCATTGAGCGACAATGTCCGTATATCTCAAACAAAAACTAAATTATTTATTTTAGTGACCTCTTGTGGATGGAGTTTGGAGTGTCTTTGGAGTTTTTTTTTTTTTTGAAAATGTCACCAAAATCCAATGTAACTTTTGGATATCTTGCAAACAGACAAAAGCCAACACTGGCAAAAACAGAACCTTAGAGTAAGAATTTGATAAAACAACAATACTAAGACATAATTTAGCTTTTAATATGAATGATGTTATTAGACCAGTCTCAAGTTTCCATAAAATAATTAGCACCCATTTAAATAAGCTGCACTCCCATTGGCTAGCTGTTCTCCACAGCTTGTCAATCCATCTGTTTTGGCGCAAGACTATGCATTGTCTAGTTCTCTGCTCTCATGTAGCCAATCAGAAGCAAGAATCTTTTAAATGGACTACCTGTGCTACATTCATTTAAACAACAGAGGAACTTGCATGTTTATAGTATATTAATGTCAGTGTAACACCACAGAAAAGGAAAACAAAAATAGAAAATAGGATTGAGAGAACAGATAAAAGCTGTCAAAGCATTCAGTGTTTAACGAGACAAGGCTAACTGTTTTAATTTTGATTTTTTAATAGGAAGCTAAAATACAATATATGGCTGTGCTGTTGTTGGGAGGGCTGGATAAAGAAAATTGCTTGCACTTTTAGGAGGAAGGAATTTACACTATCCATATAGATTGAACACACATTTTTGAGAAGGCTAATGTCGCCCACAAATACAGACTTTTAAACTGAAAGAAGATATTTTAAATAGTAAGAATGAGTAAGCTGTTGTATAAGGCTTGAGTAATTCAATTAAATGCCCTCTCCATACAGTAAACAGTGTTCAGAACACTTTTGTGTTGTGTTCTGTGGGAAATCCTTGTGGCTCTATCAGTTTGAGTGAAAATCTGTCAAAAGCAGACATGAGTGAGTGCTCTGCCAATACTCCACACTGGGCCATATGTCAGGGACTGTTCTGATTCTGACAAACCATCAGCAAGACAAATTCATGTTCTGGACTCACTATGAAAGCTTTACAATCCAGCTGACCGGGAACGTGTGTGCACCTCCGAGCTGATGGCCACCAGAGAATAGGCTATAGAGCATGGCATGAATGAATAATTTGAAAAAAAAAAAAAAAAAACTAATTTAAATGGCAGAATCAGTGAATAGGACAATTTCTGAATCCTGCTTTTTTGTGCTGTGGCCATTTTAAAATCAAAACCATTTCTTCTCACTTTTGCATTTTTGAACAGAATTTATACCATTGTGTATTCCATGTTGTGGAGGTAGCTAGTGTAGCTCAAGAAAGCCAGCTGCTCTCGAAAGATCTCATTTTTAATTAGCCATCAGAATCGAATAGAGAATCTAGATCAAGTGACACAATAGTTACCTGACACTCAGAAGCAGTGGACAGCGAAGGTCACTAGGAGGTCACTGTGCTTTGTGAATGGGCTAGACATGCAATTCTGACTTTGTCTTGCTAAATTACTATTGAATAAGTCATTATGATGTCAAAGTTCACTTATCTTAGCTTGTACAAATGAATAAACAGGGCAAAAGCTGCAATAATCCAGTCTCTTTTGAAGTGTTTTGATGAGTGAAGCACGATAAGGAATTTATTGAAGGAATAAACTTTGGCTCGTAGACTCCAGGAGGAGAGACGCCAGCGATGCATTAAAGGGAGCGTATGATGGATTTGCTGTTTTCTTAGACACTGGCAGTGGTGAAGAGGAGGAGATTGAGAGGCTGAGGAGGCTGATGGTTCTGCTGCTGAGGTGGAGTTGGGAGCGAAGGAGGTGGCACATTTCTAAACAGTGATATACTGTATATGAATGGCTTGAGAGGCTGAAAGTCAAAGCCGGCACTATGTGATTGGGTGACAGGATTTTATTTTTTTTTTCACATGATTAACAAAGGAGGAAAATGGAGGGTTAGTGTCCAAATCTGGTCCCTAACAGAGTCCACTATAGTGCTGCACTATAGGGGCTATAAGGAGAAGATTTGGAAACAGCCATTGATTTGTTAATCTTTCATTAGCTGAAAGTTGTTGTTTTTTTTCCACAACCTCTACAGCATCTAATTGTATGTCTATAATCTTGTGTGCTCATATAAATAAACTGAAAATCATGTTACTGCCTTCTGTGGACATCGCCTGTAGCAGGATATATTTCTCTGTTGGTTACATGATGTTATAACACTCACACAACTCTATCAGGTGAAAGGGTTACAGCTGCTTGTGTAGCGTTGTGCGCCTTGTCTGTCGGTGAACTTGAAGTCTTTATGACCTAATCGATACTGGCTTTAGCGTATCCTATATGTGTGGCAGTATAGATCTACTGGAATTGTATAGTCTGTATAGTTACTGCCACGTGTCAAGAGGCGAGACAGATGATAATAAAGTCCTTTAACCCAGTGCTGACCCCGCCAGCGAGATGAAAGCACTGCTCTTGGGGGGCTTCATGATAATGAGTTTGCGATGGCCAGGCCGAGGAGCCGCTCCAGTGCTGGCCACTGCATTACATTAGATGGAGTCCTATGGAGCAGAGCAAATAATATGACCGCTGGAAGTGTTATTCATGGAGTGTTCATAATTCTCTTAGAGCTAGCAGCTGCAGGGACAAAAATAAACTCCAAAGTGGATGTATGAAACATTTAGAAGTGGAGGCTGGCGGTGAGAAATGTAAATGTAAGCGGAAGACGTTTTTTCCGCATTATGGTGTTATGTACTGTGCTAACACAAAAGGTTAAAGAGTCGGTTCTCACTGCGCAGGAACAATAGAGTCAAACAGAGCGGTGGTCACTGCTGTGCAGTGAGTCAGTGTTCAGACATCTGCATTTATCCACACTGCTTTATGCAACTGGAATATAAATATGCTCAAAAGAGTAATTAGCATTAAAGTATGATATTTTACATAACCCTTCAAGACCAACAAATTAAAAAAAGAAAACAAAATCTACTAAAAATAGGTGGACTTTAATGCTTAAATCAGTGTTTTTTTTAGTTTTAATTGTCTATGCATTTTTAAAGAAATGTTGTCATATTAATTTATTTTACAACTTAGTGTTTATAAGAGTTCCAATTTATATATATTTTTCTCAACATAAAATGAGACTGGATCAATGCTCTATGTTCCCACAGACCTACGTTCCCACATTTCAGCCAGAGTACCCGGAGAAAACCCACGGTAACACGGGGAGGACATGCAGACTCCAACCAGAGAGTTCATGTGATGGTGTGTTGGTCGGCCCGGGGCTCAAACCCAATACATGCCTATGTTCCTACAGCCTCCTGTTCTCACATTTCAAAGATATTTTTCACAATACAGCCTTATGTTCCTAAAGCTCTATGTTCCTGCATTTCAAAATTTGTTTTTATGTTCCCACAGCCCCATGTTCCTACAGTTCTAAAATATTTTTTTACAATACAGGCCTATGTTTCTACAGGTTAAACATGCACCAGTTTCTGAAAAATAATCTTATAAATGTGAGAATAGGACTGTGGGAACATAAAGTTGTGGGGACATAGAGCTGTGGAAACACAGAGCTGTGGGGATATCAGTCTGTGGCAACATAGGACTGTGGAAGCATAGAGTTGTGGGAACATAGAGCTATGGGGAAATGGGGCTAAGGGAAAATAGAGCTGTGGGAAGATAGGGCTGTGGAAACAAAAAGCTGTGGGAACATAGAGCTGTGAGAACACAGAGTTATTGGGAACATAGAGCTGTGAGAACACAGAGTTATTGGGAACATAGGGCTGTGAGAACATAGAATTATACGATCATAGGGCTGTGAGAACATAGAATTATACGATCATAGGGCTGTGAGAACATAGCGTTATGGTAAAATAGGACTGTGGGAACATAGAGCTGTGGGAAGCACCATAGTATCAAAGACGCCATGAAAATACTCAGTTCACATTATTATTCTGAATAAAAAGTTGAATTAAATATAATATTAGCTTTCAATTATGGTGCATAAAAGAGAGTAGTGATTCATTTTCCCAGGGACTATCCACATATTCTTCCACTCACTTCTCTCCCATTATTAAGTTATTAAATCAACTAGTGACATTAGCAGAAATATGACATTATTCCTACATTGTAAACCCAAATAGACTCCTCCTGTGTGCTCTAATCCTAATGTCTTTGTGTTCAGCCAATAGGTCACTGTCCTCCCTAGTATCAACACTTGCCAAGAAAAGAATGTAATCATGTCTTCTGGGATTAAATTTAGACAAAGTCTCTGTGTCCTTTACCTTATCTGTCTCTTTACTCCTGTCCCCTGCCCTTGTCTAATTCAACTTATGGCACAGTGGTTAAGTCGTTGTGGTGAATGTGTGTGAATGCTACAGCAAGCTGCCTCTGTTGCTTGACTTTCCTCAGCCTTTGTGCAATTTTACCCCATAATCCTGCCACAACGGTGTAATCCCAAGCCCGGATAAATAGAGAGGGTTGCCTCAGGAAGGACACTATGGAAAACCCATGCCAGATTTATCAAAAGAGGAAACTAGTCCAGAAAAGAAATGGCAAAGGGAATGAAAAAAGAAAATTCTAAGCACTAAGATGTTAGTGCTTAGAGAACACTGTACACTTGTGTTTTGGGCACACTGGATAATAAACGTCTTTTCTTTCACCTTTTTCCTTCTGGAGTCGCAGTCATTTGCACATTATTAGGTTGCAGTCATGTTCTAGAATTTGATGATGGCAAAACCTCAGATGAAGAGCAGGGGCCAAACAAATTTTTTTTTTAAATATCCAAATAGAAAATCCACAAATATTGAACCTGATAATTTTTTGTTAGCCATTGGGCCCAAAATCACACCATAATAATCTTGTGGCTTAATGCAGAGTCTACTGACATCAATCATACCTGTGTGTTTGAATAATAACACAATTTTTTGATGATAAAGTGAAGAAATAACTTCACTTTAGGTCATTTGTCCTGGCAGATAAGACTTTGAATTGTGTGCCATTTTTTGTTTAATGTTGATAGACCCAGTAATTGCACAGATATTAGCCATAAACCACACCAGGACATCTGCATTTGGAATCTTCAGCAGCAGAATCATAGAATTCTTACCTGCCTCCCGCTCAGTTTTAAAATATAGACCCTCAGAATTCTATGACATCATGTGAACGCAGATTTATGCCTAAGGCCCTCAACCCTCTCCATTTATCCATGCTTGGGACTGGCACAAAAAGCACTCTGATGTATGACCCTCTGTGGCTAGATTTTGCAAACTTGCTTGTATAAATGCATAAACGTGGAAGATTTGCATATGTTTATATAGCACCAAGAGATACGTGCGTTTGTGTCTTGAGCTCTCTTTTAGATACTCAAACATTAAGTACACCCTTGCTTTATATATCTGAGACTATAGGTTTGTGATTGCCATTAAGGCAACCCAACTTCCAGTGCAAGTCAGGACGCCGCAGCAGGGAAAGTTTGTATCGTGATCTGAGCTGGCAGAGGTCCAAAAGGCTTAGCATCATGTTGGGCTGTGCATACAGAAGGCCCACTTCAATCACAACACTGTCAATAAGGAAATGACTATGGTTTACAAAGGATATGGCACACCATAACACCCAAGGCCCAATGGATCATTACCAGAAAGGAAGATCACATTACTTAACCTTTAGCAATATATCAGATTAGTTAATACTTGTCAGCAGTAATATGTTTGATAAGGTAGGTATGTTGTGATGGAGTTACTGTTACAAATAGAAATTAAAATCTTATTGCTATACATTTTAATGATTCATCTGTTCCCTCAATTTGAGTTAAATTTCACAGATTAAACTACTTTTGAGTGCAACTGGATAGACATACAACCAGTCAAAATTAAATACTTCTGAACCAGTGCTGTAACCCATCAAAGAAGCACATTACTGCAAAAAGCCCGCCCCATTTTAGAAAAACTGTTTTCATTCGTTCAATAGCAATAATTGCAGGTTTTTAAAAAAGTGTTGAAGAAAAGGGTTCTGGACCCGCTTCCCTTTTGAAATTGAATGGGTCTGATTTGCAAGGGCTAGTTCTCTTTGTCGTTTTCGTTGCTGCTTTAGCATAACCTTTACAATTTCTTGAAAAGGTTACATTGCAAAACAACTGAATCAACAAATAATGCAACTGTAAGCAAAGAAATGTACTGTTTGTATTTGCACTTGGTTTGGATGATCTTGGCATACAAAATACATTGTATTTGCATTTTTAAAATAATGAATTTGACCCATATCACACAGAACAGACAACCACCTCCAAGAAAAAAATATTTCCAAAAAAGTACTGGGCAAAAGACAAAGAAAGATGCATCAATGTACAAGAATACAAATTAAAGAAGAAAAATCAAAATTAGAAGCACCCAGAAAAGCACCTAGACCTGGACTCAAACTCAAGGATCTTCAAGTTCAGGGGTAAATGCTTTTCCCATTGACCCACAAAACCCTTTTATCCTGGATTGTCTTTGGCTTATTACTGGCTTTTGCTAAAATTTCCATAATAAAAATAAATAATAATACAATTCTGTATTTAAAGCACTCTTATTTAACAGCATTTTTTCTATACTTGCCTCAAACTTTGGCGCAGTATAGTGGCAGACGTATAACAAAAGGCAGTCAAGTGGAAGCTGACTGTTCTGGGGGGGGTACCGTACCTTATAGCAGCAGATGGCACTGGGGCTGAGGTGCTTTAATGAGGAGATTTGGAGGCTCCAAACACCTCAGATGACTGCGATCAGATCAGCGTATGGCGGTGGGAGGGGGACGATAATGGCCCCCTTCAAGGTGAGAGAGGAGGGGGCTGAGTGGGTAATACATCAGGGAGCGGGACGTGAGGTAGAGCGGCAATCCCAATGAAGGATGGAGATGGGAGTCAGAGAAGTATGCGCCAACAACCAGGAGGGGAAGACAAGTGTGCGGGGAAATCTGTCTCCAACTGATGCTACACAAGCAGAAAGTTCATCACCAATAAAACCAGTGACAGAAAGGATAGTTTTCTACCTTAATGTGTGTGGTCACCTTGTGGTTTAGAAGTGACAGAGCTAAAGCAAGTGGTACTGTTGCACTCTGTATGTGGACTAATGTGTTTTCCATGTACACAATGCATAGCTAGACAAAGGCTTTTCCTATTCTATATATAAAGGAATAGAGCTGAACATAAGCAGTGCACCCAGGGTTTCTGCAGGCTTCAGTAAGATTAAACTGTTTAAGGCCTTTAATTCAAACAATTTAAGACAATATTAGACTTTTTAAGACCCTGCAGAAACCCTGTGCACAGCTGACCCAAATAAACATGGTGTTTTTATCCAGGACAGCAGAAGAAGCCAGTTGTACAAAGACTGGGTTTGTTTGAATGTAGTTGTTACGCCATACGTCAACGGGACTTTACTGTTGTTAAAATGGAAACGCTTTGCTGTGAGTGAGGAACCTAGATTGCAAGACTAAGGTTGGCTCACTAGGCTACAAGATGCATACATAGACAAAACTGTTACAACTAAATGAACTGAGGATAAGCCAATTTGCCCACTACTATTTTAGCAGTTTATTCACAGTCAGAAACTAAAATGCTAGCTACTGACATTTAAACAATCACCCATGAGCAAATAGTGTATTTGTATAGCACAATTCACATACAAGTCAATGTAAGTTTTTATAGACAATAATTACAAATAAAACAGTAAATTTGCACGGCAATTTTGGAAGTTTTTTTTTTACTCCTGATGCTGTTGCTGTCACAACCAGCCACATACTGTCACTGGATGGGCCATGTGGCTGAAGTGTCTTTTCCAAGAAGACCACATCAGTTTGCACTTGGACAACCCACCTCCTGCGTCACTGTAGCCCCACAGAAATAAACATTTACTCCATTAATCAAAATGTTTTTTTTTATTATTAGAAGAGCCTCCTATTATGTGACTTCAATCGATTAATTGGTTTCAAAATTGCATTTGTACCGTTCCATCAAGATAAAAATATGTTGTTTGCCTTGATGAAGGACTGAGGCACTAAGGACCAAAGCACACTGCAATAACATCACAAGGGTTTTTAATACTGTCCACCATTTTGAGTGCAGTAATGTTCTGAAGACTCAGATCCTAAGTGCTTTCTTTTGAACCAGCCCATGTGCACAGGGCTTTAAGCAGAACCATGGTTACACAGCCATATGTTACCAAGGCACTGGACTGAACAATGCACAATGGATGCAAACAACAGCTGGTGGCATGGTCTAGTACACTGATTTGTATTTTATTTATTTATTAAGCTTTCGTACTCAGACCTGGACTCAAAGATCTCACAAAAATATAGCACATTTAGTGTAATGTCAGTTTTAAAGTTTATTGTAGAAGCCCAATGACTAGGAAGGGTATGCCTGCAGGTCTTATTTAAAATTGAGGTCCTCAGTTGATTGAAAGAAGGACAGGCACAATACTCTCTGCAACTTTCGCTATTCTCAGTTGACCACTAGGCGAGAGGCGCTGGGTTACTCTGCCCAAGCTCTAGGCCATACATGTCCCGGACACCATATATACTTCAGATGCAACAGCTTTGGAACTGTCCCTCAAACAAGCACATTCTGCACCCTACTGATCATCTTTTTAGAGTATGTGAACAGTTACAGTGGCCTGTAGCTGTGCCGGTTGGTCGCCCCATTATCATTATTATTTTACATATTTTTTATTGTTTAAATAAATTTAGACCCTGGAAAACAAAATGCAATGTTGAAGAATAAGTAATACAAAAAATATGATGTTCCAAAATGGTGACCAGCTTCTGACCTGCTTTGAGAAGTTTAATTTTCAAGTCCTTATTTCCACTCGTATCAACACAAGCTCTTCATTTTTGACTCTGTAAGAAACTCCCCATAGCAGATCTCCGCACCACATCTCAGGGCCGGGAGCCTGTACTGTCACGGAGTTTTGCATTTTATCGCTCTGGCCCGACTGGCTCTGAGCTCTCCTCTGCCCTTTACTGGCCAGATATCCATTTCACATTCAGTCAGGTGTTGAGGCTCTGACACCTCCAGTTGCTCTTAAAGATTGCAATCAGTGACCTCTGATTTGGCTAACCCACTTGCCACACTGTGCTGCCTTGATGTATTGTGATCAGAGGCAGCGGCCGGGCCCAGGAGAGGGAGATGGAAGGAAAAAGTGTGGAGGAGATCAGGGGAGGTAAAGATGGGACAGTTTTAGCCGTGCTGACTTTGGTGTTTCTGCTGAGCTAACCTTTTTCCTTTAAATAAATAAAACAGTGGTGCTTTTAAAGGGCAGCCAGAGTGGAAGGGGGCTTTGGCCTGAAATCAGTCTTAGGGCTGGGCTTTTTCTGTGTTTGAGCCTTAGGTTTCAAGCTACAAAATGACCTCGAATATCAATTAATGCTGAGGAGTGCAAGTGCGTAGTGTGTTCAGATTCCACAGTGCGGACTTGACTGCACACTGTGAAATCAGAGCAGAGTTTGCAGAATTATATTACCCACAGCGCATTTTGCTGTGACGTTTTTATTTGTTTCAAAGCAATCAAGCAAGTGGTAAATGGCAAAAATTGAAAGATTTAAAAATGCATAAACAGCTAAACAGGTAACAAGGCTGTTTAAACGTTAGAGACCTGTCTTTACTTTTTGGAACTAAAATGCTAAACCATCTGCTGTTGCTGACTTTCTGATAAATCTAGCAGCAGTTTAGCAAGCATTTGTTATAGACAGCACTGAGTTTGCTCTTTTGAATGTTTTACCTTATGGTAAAAAAAAAAATATATATATATATAAGTGCGGAGCCCCAGTTCTCTTTTAACTCTCTCTTGGACCCATTTGCACTCATGCACTTTATGCAAATAAAAAAAAAAAAAAAAAGTGCACAAAGAGCATATAGCGCAGGTATTAGGACAGGGCCTCAGTTTTCAAGCCACAAAATATATGTTTTTTTTTTTTTTAAATGCCTCGCATTTCATAATGTGCATAAACATTTGTATTTATTTGTTTATTTGAATGGGACAGTGCACATTAATGAAAGGGCAACAGGTACTGTAAATACGCCGGATTTAGCACAATGCTAATTTCCATCCGTAGTCCATAATAACTTCATATAACTGGGGAACACCAGGAAGCCGGTGTGAATGTGAGTGAGTGACTGGGGACTACGGATGGAAATTAGCTCTGAGCTATAATCCGGTGTATTTATGGCACTAGCTGCTGTTCATTAATACATGCTGTCCCATATAAATAAATTAATAAAATAAATAAACTTTGACGACAACGGCTGTTATGAATCAGATTTGGCTGTATAAAGACTAATTATTTAAATGTGAAACTGTTTCCCTCAGCTTGTCAATGTTATGTTATCTTATCTGATCTACTCATATCTCCAATAGTCCAATATCTACTTTTAAATAGTGTGAGCATTTATTATGAAAGTGCCTCAATAGTAGACATGTAGAACATGGCTATATTGTTGTATGTTGGTCATGGCAACATTCTTTTGTTCTGGCCTTAGCTGAAATCTATGCACAATTACCTTCCCTCTTTTAGACACTCTATACATGTGTGTATCTTTTACTATATGCAAAGTAATTACAACTCCAGGAACACAAGTGTAAGCTAACAACGACCTGCTGCTGGCTGTCAATTCTGATATCAGCTACTGTAAAATTTAGCAAATACTGTTGTTGACCTAAATGCAGCGCCAGGCCATACCTGAGTAGAGTACATATTTGTGGTGACAGGAAAAGTAAAAGCCATATGTTCTTTGTTTATTTAGCACCATGTGATTGACACTGTGTAATTACGAAATAATTATGGTGGCCCAGAAGGCTCAAGGAAATATAAAAGAAAGATGTTTTGAAAGATGCACAATTATATATTCATTTGCAGTATGTAGGGCTCAGTAAGGAGTGTTTGTTGGTAGCAGATGGTGACACTATTATTATCTAGCTGTATAACTGGTGTATTCGAGTGTGGAAAGAGGTGAAGATGCATGCACAAGCAGGGATGGATGGAGGAAAGTGTCAGGTGTGATGTGTGAAGAGTTTCAGAAAGAATGAAAGGAAAGGCGTACAAGGCTGTGGTGGGGTCAGCGATGTTTTATGGTTTAGAAATCAGGAGGCAGAGCTGGAGGGTGCAGAGCTTAAGGTGCTTTTGACACAATATAATAGATAGCCAGAAATGTTATACCATTTTTTTTTACTCCATGAATTCCATACAACATATTAAAAAATCATAGTATTAGAAGTTTTTGCACAGTCTCGCTAAAGGTTCTTTGTGGTGCTGTTATTAGTTGGACGTGCACATTAACTGAAGTAGTAATAATTTGTTCTTTTGTCCTGTTTGTCTTGCTGGAACAGTTCAATCTGGTATGATGGGTACACACTGAACTTCATTTTCATAACTAATAAATGCAGCTAACACAGAGCAGCCCCACACTTGTCACGCAGCTGTATGATGATAATCAAAGTTTATTCAGATGTTAAAAATGTGTTAGTAGCATTATCAGAAAGAGAAAGATAAAAGATACAAACTTATTTTTCTTTTTCTTTTCAAGTTTCAGTTTTTCACATTTTGATCAAAATGAAATGTGTTTTTGTGAAGAGTTAGCCCATAGCTAATTAGCCTCTATGAGGCCTTTAAACTCTTGATAAATGGATTTTTCAAAAAGTTAGTGGAGAAAATGAATGGGAATTTTACTTCTGGAAAAAAAAAAGGCTATATTATGCTTTTCTTCATATTTTTATCCAAATCTTGGAACAGCATTGCATGTTTTACAACCGTTAAAAACATTATCTGACTAAAAGAAAATGTTTTAAATAAGTACTCTACTGGTGCCATGAAAAAACAAGGGAAGAGACCAGCAGACACCAGCTGTTGCATTCTTTTGAGCAAAATTTTAAAAAGAAAAAAAACATTTTAGTTCCTTAAACTTTTAGTATGATGCCATTTTGCTACTAAAGAAAAAATGTCTGTGAGAAATCAGTGTTTTACATAAATGAGAGCAGACTGGCTGTAGGGGCTTGTTGATTGGTCAGTGCTTCCTGGGGTTGGTGGAGGTTTGTGGGAGAGGTGGAGGTCCATGGAATCTAGCATTTTGAGGCCTCAGAACATCTGTGCTAGAGAATACAGAATAGGTTAAATTGGCGTGAATGAAATAAAACACAACTCCGGGTATGTTTTTGATGAGGGAATCGACATTATAACATGGTAAAAAGCTCAAAAAAGTCCCCTTTAAAATGTTTTTTTCTCATATACATGTTCTTTTCAAAGTAGAGGAACAAATCACTTACCATGTTTTTTTGTTTGTTTTGTTTTTTAAACAGCTGCTGACATAAGTAAAAATAGTGATAGGAATAATAAAAATTCTAGATTTTAGCATTCAAGAGATTAGCATAATGGGTTGCCAAAGTTAGCAACATCAGTTTTACAAGGTGAGAAACTTTTTTTAGAACTTACAATTTTTACTGCTCCGTCTTGTTAGGTTATCTGGTTAGTAGCAAAAGCTAATTCTTAAGTGACCACGGTTCCCCCCAGTTCTGTGCTGTGTGTGCAGAGAAATACTAAACGTTCATAAAGTTTCATTGATAAATATGGTCATACAAATGTTATTGTGGCCAAAACAATTGTCTATCAAATAATCAGCTTCTAAACATTGCTAACTCTTTGGAAAACCTGACACTCAAACCAAAATTTGTCATAACCTGTGTTGCATAATGACAAACTCATTAGTTCATATCCCGCACAGGCGCTTTTAACTCCGACACACATCCCCATCACTGTACGGACTTGACCTCCACGTAACATGATCGTTTGGGGCCGATTAATAAGCGACAATGGCTTCCTTGTGGCCACGGTCCAGCCCGAGTCCACAGATGGAGCCCCGAGAGCTGATCCATCCGTCACATTCGGAACAAGGTCATGGAACAGGCAACGGCAAACAATCCAGCCAACTGTCACAAGTATGAGACCTTGCAGTATCCGTAATGAACCCTTCCCACAGGGTAAATGGCAGCACATTATACCAAAAACACTCAGAAAAGGCATAGTGAAATTTGTTGTAAAAAGCTAAGCGGGTGGATGAAAAGGTTGATGGTATGACTCCACAAAGCCAGTGTAGTTGCACCAGCTGTTAGCAACACAATCCGCTGGCCTCCGTCGGTGAAGGATGTTAAAAGCTTTTTTACCGAGTCGTCCCTGGGGAAGGAAAGATGATGGTTCTGTGAGTGTTTAAGCTGCTCCAGAATATTTTTTTTTACACCAAAAACACAGCTTACAGCTTTTATCATACCAGAAATGTTCTCAGTTTTTGATATTGTAAATGTCTGCAGTTTAAATGGGTTTGCAATAGCTTGAAGAGCCATCAAGGTGGAGAAGTACTTTTCATCTGCTCCTTTCATTTCAGGATTCACTAAAGTGAGTTATTTGCATGAGTGCATAGGTTTTTACACTAGATGCCCTTCCTCATGCAACCCTCCTCATTTATCTGGGCTTGGAAACTGCACATGATGTGATTAGAGGTTTTGGTGTCTCATGGGGGAAATTACACACCTGACCTCAAACAACAAAGGCAGGGAAACCGAGAAACACTTAAAATTAAAATTAAATAATTAAAGAAAAACATAATTACATAAAAGCTTAAAAATATTTTAAAGAAAATGTATTTTGTTGACCTTCTTTAGGGGTTATATTTGTGGATCAAATGCATGTTCCTTTGAGGCTTCTGTAGGTGCAGAAGTAAGAGTGGTTAGCACTCCTGCCTCATAGCAAGAAGGTCCCAGGTTTGATTACTGAACCATGTGGGACCTTTCTGTGTGGAGTTTACATGTTCTCGCTGTGTCTGCGTAAGTTTTCTCCAGGCGCTCCGGTTTCCCCAACCACCAAAAACATGTGGGTCAGGTTGGGCCATAGTTGCGGTGTGCACAGTTGCAGCAGCTCAGGACTAACCCTCCATCTGATCTACACAATTTTGTTGTAAACCATGCGTGTATAATTACAAATAAAGCACTTTTAAGAGTTTTAAGTTGTGACATACCAATCAGCAATTTTGTCACCAATAGTATTTTGTTATTTCTAATTCTATTGCCATTAGTAGGTTTACACAAGCCAAAACAGGGAGGCAATAAACAATGTAAGAAAAATAAAATGCAACTACATAACTTTGAAATATTTCAGGAGAAAGTTCAGAATATAACAGAATTTTAATTTAATTTGTTATTTGTAAAAATAGGTTAATATATGAGTATATATGATTACATTTGTTACACTCATGCTAATAACATTTTTCAAGCATTTAAAGATATGTGCGTATGTTCAAATATTTTGACATGCTGAGAATACATTAAAGTTAACACTGCATTATATGTATATACATTTGTGATAATGCGCTGCCCTTGTATTGGTATATAACACAAAACTTTTTTTATGATTTGAAATTGCATCATTCAAAGTATAAATTGCAATATTTTAGAAGCTAGTGTAAAACTTATAATTCCAAGTATTTGTGACATTAAGGATTTGCAATTCTGCCTTCTGCATTAATAAGTTGCTACAAATATAACCTCCTGTCCCGTTAAAATATCACTGTGAACAGTCTGAGTTTGAGGTCACTGTGTGCACCGAACCCCCCTTCCCCTGTCTCTTCTGGTGAAAAGACAGTCTGCATGTTGAAGTGTGTGACTTACTTCTCAAAGCCTCTCAGAACACACCTACACAGTGTCAGCCTCTGTTTGCAAGACCCAAGAAGACTCCAGAGTCTACACTAGACATCCTCGTCACACCATAGATTTCTGCTGAGATATTGCATTACCTTGAACTGTGTCCATCCAATACAGTGACATAATGCTTTCTTTATTAAATATGCAGTTTGCACAGTATGGATGGTGCATGTATTTGTATGCGTGTACATTGTGTATATGCGTGGGTATATTCCCAGAGTGTGTGTGTGTGTGTGCATGCTCTTTTGACGTGGTGACCTTCATATCCCTCGGGTTTGCCAGCAGCTATTTATCTTTTATTCATACTGCCATTTGTGACCACGGCAGCTTCTCTGGCACTGACACTTGTCAAAACAGACTGTGTCCCATGATAGGCACCGGCTCCACCACTGCTCATGTGGCTTCAGCGGCAAGTCCTACATTTGCTGGCGGTTTTATGAGAATAGACTGAGTTAGAGCTGTGATGTACATGGTATATTTGTTTTTCAATGTTTCTAGCCCTTACTTGCCATGAGAACATCAGACAGCAAATTGGATTTTTTCTAGGGAAACTTTAATTTTATGAGTTATAGGTAATAGTCTTTAAAAATGCTATTTTAATGCATCATTGTAGGCTTTATTATCAAGCTCCTATGACTCGTCTACGCTGTTTATTTACATTAAGATAAAAGTGAAAGGATGGCTATTTCAGCACTGTCTGCTTGCGCAAAGAAACAGCATCAACACAACACAAAAAAAATAATAATAAATATAATAATAAATAAAATTAGACAAATGAAAAGGGAAAAAGAAAAATAGTAAAAAATAAAATAATAATAATAAAAAAAAATAATATAAATTAATAGTAAGATATTGGGAAGGAAATTTTGTGTAACCAACCAACCAATGACATATTTTCAGTATATTTTGGCCACCACTGATTTAAAGGTGCTGTATTGTGCTTTTTTCAGCCTCTTTGGAATATTTTGGACACATTTGCTTTAGTATTTCACCTTTTATAAGTTAAGTTATGGAAAACGTCTTCTTTTAGGGAGTATATAATGGCTTTTTAGAATGGCTGTTAGCAACATGATGCTAACAGATGTCAAATGAGCTGACTGCTTTGTAGTGATGGCAATGTAAGTGCCGAAATTAGTATGAATGAAACAAAATACTACTCCAGGTATGTTTTTGAAGTGGAGACAACATTATAGCATAGTTAAAAGGTCAAAAAAGTTGATTTAGCATAATAGGAGAGCTTATTTATAATCCAAGTATAGAAAAAACAGCCAGCTTGTCTTATTCTAATGTGAAAGCTAACAAGCAAATGAAGCATGCATTCAAACGTGATTATCCATAGTCTGCTAGAACAGGCTGAAAGTTTTCGTCTATTAAAAGCCTTGATAAAAATTACAGTATAATATCAGCATGTCTTATTTTTTTTATCAAATGCAAGACAAAATTCTATAGTGTTTCTGTCTGTGATCTAAGCCTGTATAAGATCCATTAAAATAATCAGCTTTGTTTGAGGACAGCTCACTCTGAATACGCAGCTCAGCATCTGTCGAACAAGTCTTTGAGTCTGCTGATGACAGGTGGGGAGAGCTAAACAAACATGGCGCCACAGCTTCCTGCTCCACCTGCTGTGTGTCCTTCTATTCAAGCACTACTCAAGTAGCACGCACTGATAAATGGCATTACAAAGAACTAAAGACGAGAGTGAATTTGAAAACTTTTTTATGTACAGAGCGACTACAGCTCCCCTCAGCGTTGTGGGTGCGAGTCTTGACTCTGGCCGTTTACCAAATGTCTCTTCCTGCTCTCTACCCCATGATTTCCTGTCAATACTCCTCTGTCCTATCTAATAAAGCCAAAAAATAGACTTTTCACTGTCAGTAGTCAGTGAAAGAAAATGCTTTGTAGAGTATTCTGTTTGTGACTGGCAGCCAACAGCGTGTTTGAGGCTGTTGCTAGCCTTTAGATCATGCTTGTGCAAGAAAATTATTCTGTTAATTAATTGTTAAATGCTTTTATTTATTTATTTTTTAAATACATAATTTAGTTATAAAACATGAAATGCTAGTGTAAATGTGTCCAATTTTATTTTTTCAAAAAGCCTGAAAAATCTTAATTTTGTCCCTTAAAATCAACAACAATCAACAAAGTTTTTTTAGGCCTTAAATTAGGATTTTTAAATATAATAATTTTTTTAGACTTAAGACTCTGCAGAAACCCTAACATAAGAACACATGCAAAAAAAATAAATAAACCACCAAACCACCTACTACTGCCATCTGTTGGTGTGTTGGCCGGTACACAGCCTGTAAGTCTAAACTCAGGGAAAAAACACAGACACAGATCTGACACAGCAGGACTGTGAGACTTAGAACTTTTAGCACTTTTGCATTTACAGATTGATTATTTTACACACAGAAACCTTATTACGAATGCACAAATTGCAATACAGACACACAAATCGTATTACGCATGCACAAATCATTTTACGCACACACAAATCTTAATACGCAAGCACAAATTGTTTTACGCATGCACAAATCATTTTACGCACACACAAATCTTAATACGCATGCACAAATCATATTACGCGCGCACAAATTGTCATACACACACACAAATCTTATTGCACATGCACAAATTGTATTACACGCACACACAAATCATAATATGCACACACAAATCACTTTACACACACACAAATTGCTTTACACATACACATATCTTATTACAAATTGTCATATGCACACACAAATCGTATTACACGCACACAAATCGTAATATGCATGCACAAATCACATTACACGTGCACAAATTTTAATATCCACACAAATCTTATTAGGCACACATGAACTTTATTATGCACACACTAATTGTAATACGCCAGCACAAATTGTATTACACATGCACAAATCGTATTACGCACACAAATTGTAATACGCCAGCACAAATTGTATTACACATGCACAAATCGTATTACGCACACACAAATTGTAATATGCATGCACAAATCACAGTACACGTGCACAAATCTTTATATACACAAAATGTTATTAGGCACACACAAATGTTATTACGCACACACAAATCGTAATACGCAAGCACAAATTGTTTTACGCATGCACAAATTGTTTTATGCGCGCAAATTGTCATATGTACACACAAATTGCTTTACGCATGCACAAATTGTATTATGCATGCAAAAATCATTATGCACACAAATTGTAATACGTGCATACGAATCATATTACACACACACAAATCTTATTACGCACACACAAAATTTGATTCACATATATTTACACATGCACAAATCTTTTTGCTACAATAATAGTCCCATAAAAAACAATATGTATATATAATACTGTATGTCTTGCTATAAAAAGCTGATACAAGCTTGCAGCAAAGAGCAATTTCAGGTCAACCGCATAACATTCCTGAAAAGTTTTATAAATTATTTAACTAAACCAAAACCAAACCTTTCTATGTTCATTCACCTTTTGCAAATATGTGAAGCACATCTATATTCCTTTTATTATGTTCAAAAACGTTTCAGAATTACCTTTATTTTATATTTTATGAAAAGGCAGTGAATATTAACACAGTAGTATCAGAAACTCAAGAATTCAACTGAAGGACGCTAATAAAATGCCAGCTCCTTTGTGGATATCTCCAGGTCACCCAGAGGGGAAAAGAGAGACGGAGATGAAAATGACTTCTTAGCCTCGGTGAATGCGCTCTGATTTCACTGACCCCTCAGTCCTCTAGTGTTCAAATGATAGAGTTCTGACTCTCCAAGTATCAGATGGAAATGCTCTCTGATTACTCAAGCTGTTTGGCTAGAACTTGTGATAAAAATTGAGACCCTACATCAGTGGAGTTAAAGTGAAATTACTGCAATGCCAAACATGACAGAATCAGGATTATATCAGGGACCAGAGATGTTCAGCAATCACTTGATGTTACTGACTTCAGTGTCTGTGTTGTCTGTTGTCTATGACACTAGAAAGCAATGTAGATATGGGGCTAAAATTGCAAGATTGCCGTTTCCTTTGGTTTGGTTTTCTGCGATGTTGCAAAACTTTAGAGCAGTGTATCAATATTACAATAAAGCTACAGTAGATGAAGAAATCACAATTAAGTTAAAAGCTTACCTTCAGCTTCTAGCTAGGAGTGCTATTATAAATGAATGCAACGTCAGAATTCTTTCTATGTAGACAATACGGAGGCTTTATTTGTCATTGCGTTGTATTTTAGCCAGCTTTTCTGTATGTCACTTTAAAGCCCTGTTGGCCCTGCCCACTTCTCTCTGTCAGTAGTTTATAGCAGTTGTGCAACAGTCAAGGACCACAGGGCTGAGGCCTTTCTCTGACAAAAACTCTCTACAGACACTACTGCCTCTTGTTCAACTTATTATTTAATGCAACTGAAAAAAATGCTGTTTCTAATGCAATTCTATGGCATTTCTCTGTCTGTGACCAATATGACAGATTCATCACTCAACGGTTGTTTTATGATGTAGGTTCAAAAATATAAGAGTCTAAAAGTAAGTAATCATAAAGACAATACACCTCTTATCCAGGAGCTTTGTTAATATGTTATTATTTTTAACTCTTATGTTTTAGATCAGGTGGACAGTCTTTAGGTTCTAGTAGCACTGCACCATTAAAAGAACTACTTTGTCCATTACAGTAGGTGGAGAATAAGTAGCATAAGCTTAGTTATGTCTATTTCTGTCAGCTTGCAACAGCATTATGCGTCAAAGCTTTACAGTAGCATCACAATAGCTATGTAAGGCAGCAGCACTACAGGTCTTATATGCATAGCTCTCTTGAAAAACCTGATACTTTGATAAACGGTTGATATCTTGTGTCCGCAGTAAGCCTATGGTCTATGGTTTAAAGCCAAAGAAACATCTCAACCTATCAACAGTTGCAAATGATTGGATTTTATGTATTAAAGAATTGACATTGCTTTCTGAAGTGACTTCTTCTCCAGCTTCTTGTGAGCACAGACCTTATTACCATACTGCATTTTGCCTGATCAACATCTTTTTGGAATTTTGTGACACCATTTCCTTCTTTCTTTCGCTTTAAACAGGTGATCACACTGTAGCATACAGAACACTGCTCTCCCCCGAGACTCCAAAAAGCATCTCTACACCAAGCTTTTTTTTTTTTCTATGTGCTGTGCTTGTCATCATCTAATATAAGCATTATTATAGCGAGAACACTTCCAGATCTAACAATAGGAAGTTGACATGTGTCAGCCTCCAGTTCATTATTCACACTTTGCCTCGACTTCACTCTCTCAGACCTTTCATGTAGTTGAGTCTCTGATCTCAAGCCTATGTTTTGGGTGGCTGTCATACTCGGTTTTGACACCGGCGTGATGGATTTGTTTTTTTATTTGTTGACACTCAAATTCTAGCTCTATGACTGGCACTGCTTAGGAAAATAATCTCTTGCATTGTGAAGCTGTGGCAGACAAATACAGATCTTGCAAAAGCTAAACATAAGGCTTTTGTTCTTACAGCGACTAATTGGCTGAGATCTGAATCGCTGCATCTAGCTTTTAAAATCTTAAGTGTCAAAGTTGGAATCATGTTGTTTTAAACCAGCTGGGTATCATTTTCAATTCGTTGGCAGGTGGTCGTAATGTTATGCCTGATCAGAGTATATTGTATTATATGCAAAAAAATGAAAAGAAAAAAAAACCCTCTCTGGTAATTTTTACAAGAATGTCAGTTGTCTCATTGTGTTTCCTTCTGTCATTTTTTTCCGTTTCAGATGACAACTGCAGACTGAGCGATTACCGGCGGCTGAAAAACAAGGTTCTGGATCTCCATGACAAACGGTACATGGGTTACGGTATCCACGGCAGCCACCGAGACAACATGGCAGTCAGGAAGCAGCTGGTGGATCTGATGTTCAAGCGCTTTGATGCAGATAATGGAGGAAGGATAGATGCCAGCGAGATCTCACAGGTAAGAGAATACATGTCGTAAACAAGATATGAAAAGACAGTCGTAATCAGTTTGACATCTGTTTATTAACACACATTTTAAAATAACATGATAATAATTTTATTATTACTACTATCATAAGTCGGTGCACGGTGGCAGAGCGGTTAGCGTTCTCGTCTCCCAGCGGTGGAGTCTGCATGTTCTCCCCGTGTTACCATGGGTTCTTTCCGGGTACTCTGGCTTCCTCCCACCATCCAAAGACATGCATGTGTTAGTTGAATTGGTGACTCTAAATTGCCCCTAGTGAATGAATGTGAGAGTGAGTGGTTGTCTGTCTGTGTTTGTCTCTGTGTCAGCCCTGAGACTAGCTGGCCCCTGTCCAGGGTGTACCCCGCTTACGGCCCAAAGTTACTGGGATAGGCTCCAGTCACCCGCGACCCCTAATGGGAATAAGCGGTAGAAAGTGAATGAATGAATGGATGTTTGACTGATGATCAGATCTGTTTACTAACACACATTTTGTAATAACATATTATTATTATTATTATTATTATTATTATTATTATTATATATAGTAGTAGCAGTAGTAGTAGTAGTAGTAGTAGTAGTAGTAGTAGTAGTAGTAGTAGTAGTAGTAGTAGTAGTAGTAGTAGCAGTAGTAGCAGTAGTAGTAGTAATAATAATAACAGCGATGGTAAAAATGTATCACATTTTCATGTTATGTAAAAATGTTATATTTTTTAACTTTTTTATGTAATAAGCACACATTTTGTAATAATTTCACGCATTTTGTAATAAAGTGCCTGAATACAATATAATAATAATACTATGCAGTGAATTTATATAGTGTCTTTCTAGATAGTCAAAGCACTTTACATTGCATTATTCATTCACTCCTTAGACACACTTTGCAGTGGTGAGCTACTTCTGTAGTCACAGCTGCCCCGGGGCAGACTGACAGAAGTCTGGCTGCCAATCTGCGCCTACGGCCTCTCCGACTAACACAAACACACAATCACATAGGCAAGGTGGATGAAGTGTTTTGCCCAAGGACACAACAACAGTACGCAATGCAAGTAGGGTTCGAACCGACCAACCTTCGGGATGGTGGGCAAACATCTCAACCAACTGAGCTACTGCCGCCCAATATGTAAAACATTCTTAATTAAATATGAGATGTGCCAATTTATTTGTACATAATGTAGTAATATTCTGCATTATGTAATACCAATCTTGCATTATGTAATACCAATCGTGTTGCTGTCTTCTACTTACACTTGTATCATTTTAGCAGTTGAACATCAACCTGACAAATCTTTTGCAGAGGTGCCTTAAATGCCTTAGTTCACACACCAGTAGGTGGCGCTATAATACAGATGCTATATCGTATAATAAACTAAACTAATTCTTAACCTCTTTGTTTGTTGGTACATTATGCTTGACATTATTACATAAAACAGTAGCGCAGTGGGTTATGCGTTTGCTCACCAACCCGAGGGTCAGTGGTTTGAACCTCATCCAAACAGCATACTGTTGTTGTGTCCCTGTGCAAGACACTTCATTCACAGGCCAAATCCCCATGTGAGTGGTTTGCTGTGGCATCCCCTCCTGGATATAGCGTTCAGGCAGTTTAATACAAAATGTGGCAAATTATTACAAAACAGAGATTATTACATAATAAATGTCATTATATTTTGTGTGGTTGTTAGATAATGCGGTGGTGTTACATAATGTGGATCTACATCTGTTTACAAATAGATTTTCTGTTCAGGTACTAGTAGGAGTGGAGATGATAAAACCTACAATGCACTACAATACACCGCTCATGATGTATAAATATAAGGACAAATTCAAAACACAGCGCCTGTACTGTGTCAAAAACTACTCTAATAAAGTGTGATGGCCAACACCTGATGCTTTACATCTATGTTAGAGGACGCTAGTTTTGTAGTCAAGACCATTTTAATTTGAGACCAAGACCAGCAAGTCCAGGGTGAACTGAGACCAAGACAAGGCCAAAGCTTCCAGGGTTCGAGACTGTGTCAAGACAGAGACTTTTAAGGACTTGAGACCGAGTCGAGATCAAGACTGAGACCAAGGAAAACCGAAACCAAAATCATGCTTAGACCTGGAGCAAAAGGCGATTCCTGAATAATGCTCTTTAACTGTCAATGCTATATTTATGTTTTTTTTCTCTCTTTTTTGCACTCTTTCTCTGAGCAATCACACATAGCCTATCCTACATAATGCTCCTTTACAATAAGAATTATGTACAGACCAATGCCCTTTACTAAATTTAGTAAAGGTCCAAGTACTTTTATTTGTTTGTAGAAAAATTACATAGAAAACTAGCTGCTCTACTTGCTTGTGTTGATTCTAAAGTTTACTATAGGCATTAGTATTGGACATAGTGAAACTAAATAACAGTTCCAATGCATTGTTGAAGGTTATATGGCTCACTTTAATGCTCCAAGGAGCTGCAAAGAAGTGATATTCAAATATCCATCTTAAAGTAGACTTAAAAGCAGCTCTGAAGTTTCAAATGGCCTCTTTGATATGTCTCAAATATTGTCCGTTCTGGCCCCGTAGCCCTGTGTGTGGTAGAGCAGTGTGTGGCTGTAATCGTCAGTAAAAAGATGTGGGTCAGAGGAGAGCAGAGCTCAGAGCAGCCTGGAGTCTTTGACCAGAGCTGCCAGAGGAGACTGTGCATAATAAATACTGTGTACCTCAGGACTGGCTTAATATAGAACCTATATGAATAAATGAACAGATAAGCAATGTGTGATAGTCATAGTGCTGCTGGCCTTGCTTGGAAGCTTACAGTATTTTCAATATCTCCTGTTTTAGCTCATATGTTTGGTGTTTTAGATGTAGTCATATGCAATGTGTATTACTTTTTAAATGGGTCAGCATATCAAACATTTGATTTAAATGAACTAACCCTATATCTGCCTGCCTATAAAGTTAGCAGCAGTCAATTAAAGCAAGTCAGGCAGCATTAAATGATGTGAGTAATGGCACGACTATGAAGACAGTGGTATGACAAATTCTGCATTTGAGTCATTCTCAATAAATGTCAGATTTTCAGTTTGTCCTCAGTCCATCATCATAGTGGTACATGCACAATAGTGCAATAGTACAACACAGTACAATAATTACAAGTTTATGGTGAAAAAAATACTTTTTTGTGTTGACTTTTGCCAGAGAATTATCTGTGTGGCCACTCATACTGTAAATAAGATTATTCCCATGGGCCCAAATTTCTGTTTAGACACTCGGTACTAAGCAAAGTTCTTAGGTAGGATATTAAGAAAGGTTATGCACAAAAATGATGTATCAATGTACAAAAGTAAAATTGCAAAAATAAACAAACTACAGAAGATCAAAACTTGTGTAGACCTCTGCCAAGGCACTGGTCCTATCTTGCAATGGTAAAGCTATAATGTCTAGAAATAGCCTGGCCAGCCAGAGAAATTCTTTTTCTTTTCTATACAAATAATTAGTCTGGTTTTGCTTGGTATAAGTTTGTTTTTCAGGGGGCGGACCTAACAGAGGCAGAGTAATCAATCAGAAAAACAAAGGGCGTAAGCAGCGCGCTGATTAGTATCAACAACAAACATGGCGGCGCGGTAGAGACGTGTATGAATTACTGTTGCTGTTTTTGCCAGAATATGCTGTATTATGAGCAACTCTTAGCACTTACTTTATTACAACAGCCTGTTGTTGAAAGACCTGAGGGAAAACGTTGTCTGTTTGAATGTTAGCACCGCACCAAACAGATAAACATCATTGCTGGAAATGACTCCCTGTGGCTGGAGATCCAGATCCTCCTTCTTTTGCAAAGAAAGCTAGTCCCGCCATGGACTCAAACTCAAAGATTGTCTAATTCCGGAGTAAATGCTCTTTGCATTAAGTGACAAAACCCTTATTTTGCAGTGGTTCTAGAATCTACTAAAACTTTTTGTTTTTGTAATGATTGAAGTTTTTGTTTCTTTAGTCCATAAAATTTTGCAGAATTCCTTAAAACTGTCTTGGGACCATACAGAAATCTGGGCCCATGCCAAAATTAATCATTATGTCCTTGGCTTATGACTAATCTTTCCTGAATATTTTAAAATGTGTCATTTGTTTATTAAAGCATGTTTAGTTATTTATTTAATTTCATTTTTTGACATTTTGTCTAATTGAACAATAATTATTAGTAAAAAGTGTGAACTTAGCATCCATCCACACTGCCAACTAAGCACTGGCCATGTTCTCTGTGGAATCAATGGAAAGTTAATGTTATACAACAGTCACATTGGTTTAACTCAGTCAGGCCTGGCTAGCTTTTGTTTTTGTTTTTGTTGTTGTTGTTGAAAGAACCAACATTCACATACTATTAACATACTTTTGCATGTTTTTTTGTTTTTTTTTTACATTCCTACACATCTCATGCCAGTCTGAAATCTCCATCCTCAGTCAACAAACCATACTGTTGTTTTTGTTTTCTGTCAAATAACAGTCTCAGGACGCCCCATGTGGATTTGAATATGCCCTTTAAACATGAAGAAAAAAAAAACATGGCAACACTTCTCAAAGCTCTCCAGTGATCCTCGTTCATCTGTTCTCACCACTCACTTCTCCCAGCGCATTTGAAGGAGACGTGGAGTCTGTAATAATTAACATCCAGATGGAAACGCTGCTTTCAGGTGTTTCTCAAGGGCTGTTTTTTTTTTTTTTTTTTTAAAGCCCACCTTTGCCTTTTTATCTGCCAGACATATGGAAATGTCTTGGCGCGCTTAATACAGCGTCAGCAAGACAAACTCCAAACAAAGGGACAGTTTGGGAGAGAGGCCTGTGAATGAATAAGATCTGAGCTGACCGGGTGGTTTCACTATTCTAAAGATTTGTTTCAGTGCACACGCATTTCACTGTCTTCAGAGATGTGCCTTTGAGGGGAAGACAGAAAGAACTGACAGTGCATTCTTGCTGTGTTGGCAGAGATCTCCAAGAATAACAAAAAATGGGATTATGAATAATGTATTAGGGCTGTTTTGCAGCAATGACCCATAACACTACATTATAAACAAAATATGTAAAGAAAAATAGGACATTAGATCTTTGTCACCTCAGAGCAAGAAGGTCCTGGGTTATATTCCTGGAGTTTGCCTGTTCTCATTGTGTCTGGGTGGGTTTTCTCCAAGTACTCTGGTTTCCCCCATGACGCTCAATGTTTGCTCCAGCGACACTGAAGGATGGGTCAAATGCAGAGGACTTACTTCCCTATGAGGACAAAAAAGTATATTCTGAATGACCCCTTGTGACTGGAGTTAGTGCAGCTCTGGAAAAAAATAAGAGACCACCACAATTTTTTTCTCAGCCTTTTTCTAATTTTGATAACCATTCCAGGCCAGCGTATGTTAAATTGATTGCACGCCTTAGTCTTCTTTATGAGCTTATCAAGCAAAGCTGAGAAAGTGATATAAAGTTACCCAACAGTGATCTGAAAAACTATTGGAGAGCAAAAAGCAGGAAAGCTGTGATTATGAATCAAGGTTATTCCATCAAATACATATTTCTTACTGTTTCTGAGTCAAAACCTTATTATTACCTTGTTTAAATATGAATCTTTCAGTTATTCAAGTTCTGCAAACACTGCACCATTTCTGTTATTTTAATGTACTGTAATTTCATTTAAAGTTATGCTGTAAAGAACAACAGTTTTATTTGGAAATTCTATACTGTCAGCAAATCACAAAAAACTAAGGCAAGTATTCAGTTCACCATATTGCTTTGGGATAGACAACTTACATACAACCATTACCATTTAAGTTTTATTGCAAGCAGACTAACAAACAAACACTGGCATGTCAAAAACTCTTGTTAAATCACTTTAAACTCCCCTTTTTTAAATAAGAAATGAGTATCTTCCTAATATTCCTTCCAACATAATGGGGTCATGAAGTGGTTCCACACTTTTATAAAACTACTATTACATGAGTACATTGTTGAACGTTTCAAATCATTTAGATGAGTAACTTCTCTAAAACATCTTTAAACTAATACCATTGCTTTGTCATCAAACTTTGTAAGAGCTCTTATTCATACTCTCCATAAAAAAAAAAAAAGTCACTTTGAGAGTGAGTGTAAACAAATGTTTTCTTTCCTATCGAGACTCTCTTCACCCTAAGTAAGATGGTCTCTCCACTCAGACATCCTGGGCTATAACGTAATCAGCCGATCCTGGACAGTTGAGAATCTCCGCAGACTTTGTTCAAAAATTGGACTTTAGCACCACACTGGCTGCAATCAGTATGAATATGCTTTTGACTTATTACTTATGTAAACGCATGCATACTTTTCGACAGGTGTATTGCAGCATAATGGCCCTGTGTGGAGAATTAGTTGCAGGGCTGACACAGAGACATACAACAGACAACCAATTAATTTAAAGTCACCAATTTTCCTAACAATGTGGTTCCCAACCTTGTTTGTCTTGTGTACCCCCTGGCTTTTTGTCATACCCTGATTACTCGCTCACTCAGATGTGTGGCTGATTCTTCAAAAAAATAGTACATAAATAAACATCACAAGTAAATACACATTTTCCTGCATTTTTTTTTTAAGATAAAAAAAAAAAAAAAAATAATCTGTCTACCTTTAACATAAATATATAAGCTCTGTTTTACTGTATATTTTATGCTTAAAATACATTTAAAAAATGAAAATAATCAGCAGTAATAATAATAATCTGAAACCCACAATAAATTTAATACAAAGAAAAAAAAAAAATTTGAATAACTCTTCTTTGAAGCAAGCTATTAAACTTTAAAATATGTTACAAATATAATTTAATTAACTAATGGTTTAACAGTTTTGCTTTTTATTAGTCACTTAGACACTTAGGGTTGTTTTTCATATATATTTCTAATTTTCTTTTAAATAGATTATGAAATAATTCCAAGTACCACCTGCAATATACTCACGTACCCCTAGAGGTCCCTGTACTGCTGTTTGGGAAACGCTGTCCTAACACCCTTGTCTGTGGACAGTGGGAAGAAGCCAGAATACTCGAAAAGAACCCACAATAACACAGGAAGGACATGCAGACTCCACCCACAGAGGTCATGTGACGGCCGACCTGAAGATCCATCTGATGACCTCCTTGCTGTATATAAATTATTGATGGCATAGAGTTAAATGAATGAGATGCACACTCCTATGGAACCACATCATATGATATCCCTGGATAATAGATAGAGCTGCATAAACAGCCAGACACTTAACAGGTGTGTGTTCAGAGGCACGTCCATATAGTGATGGAAGGTAATTGATGCTGCTGTTTATAAGTCACACCGCGCTCCCGCATCTGCAATCTGCTCCAGGAAATATCCACAAGTCCCATCTACCATCGCAGACTGTATCAGCATATAACTGACAAGACATAAACGGCCATTTAGACACCACATCAGCCTCCAAATGGCAGCGCCTATCAAAAACCAAGTGAAAATAAGCTATTAGTCATGTTCCAGACTGCACGCCATTATAATGGAATGATTCAATGCACAAGGCAGCGGCCATGCACACTGCGTTCACAGCTCGGGAAATGTCAGAGTCACTAAATGTAAGTTTAAGTGGCCAGTTTAATATTGACAGTTTGGTTCCATTTGGAATAAAAGTGTGATATCTGCGGGTCCTAAAGCAGCCTGTGTAATTGGAGGCTCTTCTGATCTCAGTTAAAAGTCTGCCGATGAGATGGGACTTGTTAGACTTCAACACAAAGGCCAATGGGAGCAGTTGTCGCTGCCATTTTTGATTTGGAGTTCTTTTAAAACTGCAAATGAATATCTCAATTTTTATCTCAAAATTCTTTAAATCAAAAATAAAAGAGACTTGATTTATTAGAAGCAGTACAAAGCCAAAATAAGGATTTGAGCAAATTTGACAAGGGTCTGATTATGATAGCTATACGGCTGGGTCAGAGCATCTCCAAAATTGCAGCTCCTATGGGGTGCATCCAGGGATAAAAGTTGGCGGGCATGGTCAGGAGTGGTCAGGAACTGCATTCCTGCACTGAGCAGGGCCGCTGCCCAACGCTGCACCATGCAGTCAGTGTAGCTGCAGACATGAGCCTGGCAAATCACAAGCAAATGAAAAAATAGCAAAGACCATGGACACCAGGGACCCTTTATGAGCCCATTAAAGGCCTTCTACAGTTCTCAAGCTTCAAATCAATCTTTGTTTGATGACAATCGAACTCATATTCGCAGAGCTATGATCATAAATAGCTCATTGAAATAAATCTTAAGTTTCACGTACAAAGAAACTTAGCTTATTCATATAACTAAAACAGTTAATACATATATTTAAAATATAGGGGTTTTGTTAGAAAAAAATATTTGTCTTGAATTTTGAAGAGAAGTAAAACCATAAATTTTGCCCATATTTTTACTACAACCTGGTAGGCTGCTGATTTATTATATTTATGTATTTTATCATCTAAAATGTTTTGTTGGGTTAGGGTGCCTTTAATTTTCCCACATAAAAAAACAGTCTGCTGCACCAGGATCTGCATTTCAGTTCCCGCCCAGGGGACCAAAAGAGCCAGAGCTGGCTCTAGTATTTGTACCCATATTTTTACTTGTTATATTTGTAGCCATCTATAATATTATATTCTCTAAAATGCATATTCTCTAAAATTCATCAAAAAGAAATTGCATGTGTCAAATGTACCTGTCATATAGTCCCACACACTTTCAAATCACTCTCTACTTGAAAACCTGTCACAGACATTGCAGATAGTAGACAGTATAAGCTCCGAGAGGTGGTGCATTAAACCCAATATAGTATACAGTTTATATATATATATATATATATATATATATATATATATATATATATATATATATATATATATATATATATATATATATATATATATATATATAACTACTGTATACACTGATTCTATGTTGAGTTCCCCCACTTCCCAAATTCCAATTTAACCTTTGGGTGCATCTATCCAAATTGGTCCAAGGAAGGAATAGTGGTTGAACCAGTGACAGGTGATGCACATGTGGAGCGAAGGCTGGTCCATGTGTTCCAGTCAAGCTACTGTAGCTCAACCAATTTAATGCTGATTCTGATAGAAAGGTGTCAGAATACTCAGTTACGGTTAAGGTAAACTCTCTGTAGGGAAATTTGTTCTTTGTATTTGACCCATCCTTCAATGCCGCTGAGGTGACCTGTCCGGAGCAATTCAGTGCAATGCATGGGGACCCTTCTCCAGATCTTGAACCAGGATCTTGGACAGGAGTACCTAGTTGGAGCCTTTTTTCCATGTTTTAGGTTAATGAAGGAAAACATAGCACCCAGAAGAAACCTATCAAGACACAGGAAGAACATGTAAACTTCACTCCTAAAGTCTCCGCATGGTCTGGGATTCAAACACAGGACCTTCTTGCCCGCCCACTTTCACAACCATTCAGAAGACTTTATAGACTTACTGAACTGTAATACTCAAGGGGTTCAACCAACATGAGTAAGCATCAGTCTGTCCTGTTGCCGCCCATGAAGGGAGAGCGTCATAAGCCAGTGTCTCTGTCCACACTGCTGCCTTACACCCGCCAACCCACACATCCCTCCCCTCTTTACATTTTGCCCTGCCAGTGATCTCGAGGCCCACCCACGATCGCAATCCTGCCCTTGCCTCTGGTCAATGACATATTGCACCCTTTTAGTGACAAAAAACTCTTTACAGCTCCAAGAAATACTGCATAAGCATGGCAAGACAGCACTATATTGTAGACTAAATTTTTAAAAGCGATAAGTTACAGAGTACAACATATACATTATTAATATTGTACAGTGTGGAAGTTGTTTGACTATATATGGCCTGTAGTTTAATAGCCTGTTGTACATTTCTCCTTTCATCAGAAAACAGTTCATACAGTAGATGCTGTATCTGAGCAGCCAGGCAATGTTCCATGGGTTCTCGAAATGAGGCCTGGCTTTAAATCAACCACAGATTATATTCTTAATGAACATTACAGCTAGTTATCTCAACAGGACATTTACATCGCTGCTGTAGCCGTCTTCACAATCTGTCAGTACTGACTCTTAAGATCTACTGGAAATATCAGACCCAGAAATGTAAAGCAAATGTGGTGGTGACTAAAATGTGCATCCATCTATGGACCTGACTCATCTAGAACCAGAGAAATACTTTTATTTTTGTGACAGATTTGACAGGCCAAGTGCTTAGAAGTGCACTGCTGCCTTCTACAGTCTTGGCAGAATTCTTTTGGCCAAGTTTGACTGTGAAAGCAGCAGCATCACTATAGCACCATTATCTTAAATGACATCACAAAAATGTTGACAGCATCAATATCGCTATCACATCACATTCCCAGATGCTAGCAGATGGCTAACTGTAAGATGACAGTTTGTGTCAGTTTGTGTATATACCTTTTTTGTTACCTTTGCCTCCTCTGACAAAAGCCTCTTTATGTGGGTTGGCTTATAGAGTGACCAAACTGCTCCCCCGACTGACAATGTGATAGAGGATGAGAATGAGGCAATTGGTTGGGGCAGTTGGTGATCTAGTGCTAAAATAGTTTTCAAAAAAATGTTTCAAGGCAGTGCTGCTTTGGGTCATGTGCAACTTCAGCCACCTATAGCTGTAAAAATGCAGTTATAGTAGGTTACATAAGGTCACATCCACCAACATCAAATATGCCACATGTAATTAAAATTAAGTCAAAGCTATTGTATTATGAATTACAGCACTTCAGAAAAATCATCGCATTTACCTTGACAGAACTATCAGCTTATTGTACTGAGATAAGTTGAAGTTTTCTTTCCGTAACAGATATTTGCCACTCAAAGTCGAAGCGCAGAGTAAAGATATGATTACGGATGACTTCTAAATTTCGGGGAAGTCAAGTGGGATGGAAGTGCACTGATCCGGCGGATGAACCGTGATGTATAAAGACGTCCCGTGTGATCAGCGTCCTGACAGATGATGTGGTGTGATGGATGTGGTGTGTGCCGTGAGGGCCGTGTATGGAGGACTGTGATGAGAAAACCTGCTCACTGTTCAGGACTCCAGAATATGGTCGGCAGTGACAAAAAGTCTGGATTTGTGCGGCGTAAAACTGACAGCTAATACTGCTGTGTGTCATTAACAGTGACATTCAGCACAGGGCGACACTCCGGCAGACACCGCAATGCAAATGTTTTATGATGGATGGAGAAAGTAATGGCAAATGTAGTTTATTAAGCACTACAAGTGTCCTGTCCTACTCAAAATACTTTTATAAGGACTTGAATTTGATTGAGAACCTCTGCATTGTGTTACCAAACTTGAATGAAATATTTTTACTATCCAGCACTGTCTTTGGATCTTATTTGAATTGTTAGACAGCAATCACATTTGGAGATTCTTTTATTGATAGAATATGACAGATTTGAAAAATGCATTCCTGCAAGTTTTTTAAGCCCATACACCATCACCAGACACCAGACTCTAATAATAATATACTCATAATTATTACCTAATAATTCTCAAAGATAATTTCAGGGCTTAAATTTTATTTTATTTTTTATTTCATTTTATGCTCAGTTCACTCCTCACCATTGCCAGACAAACACCTAATCTAAGCGTTTTATGCAATGTGCCAGCTCCCCATATGTATATATTATTTTAAGTTATAAAATGTGAAATACTAATACAAAGGTATCCAAAATTATTTAAAAAGCATGAAAAAAAAGCATTTTTTTTACCAAGTCATCTAGCGAATTGTTCTGCAATTGTTTTTCACTGAATTGGTAAAAGGCTTTTTCAATAACAGATTGGTAAAAATCAGATCACTAATTAGTGAGTCACATTTGACTCTGTGGGCCACTTCCTTTAACTAAAACTTTTTACAAAAAAGTACAGTTTTCTTAATTTGATGGATAAACCCTCAGCATTACTTTTTACATATACATTTTAGCTTATGTGCCATTACCAATTGCTTAAAAAAAAAAAAAAACACAGCAAAATTCCGACTCACTTGACAATTTTGGAGTTTGAAAAGTATAGTGTGTCGCTCAGTAGTTAGAGTCATTCGCCCACTAACTAAAAGGTTGGCAGCTCGATCCCCACTACCAGCATTGCATATTGTCATTCTTGGGTCAGACACTTTCCCCACCTTGCCCATGTATATGTATGAGTGTATGATGGTGTGTTGGATGTTGGTCAGAGACTTCTTAAGCGTCTCCATCAGTCTGCCTCAGAGCACCTGTGGCTTTGAAAGTACATTATCACCAATGTACCTAATTGTAAAGCGTCTTGAGCACTCTAGAAAAGTGCTATGCAAAACCAATGCATTATTCTTATTAATACAGAAAGCCCACTTGAACAGCCGGCTGAACCTGAAGGACATTAATGATGTTGTGTACAAGAGGGTCATGAGCAGACTCAGCCAGACATCTTCTGTAGTGGCTATGGTTACAATTGTCATCTACTTTGCATCAGAATGAGGGACATTAATAGGACTGACGTACTTGGTGGTAACATAGAGACATTTGAGTTAGTGCGGGACAGGGGGGCACTGGATAAATTGCTCTCCATCATGGACAATCCTTCACACCACTTCAACAGGCTACAGAGGGGCATCAGAATGTATATATGTAGTTTATATTTACACGTATTGCAATTGTACATATCTCAATATGCTCAGAGGCTCCTCAGCAACCTACTGGTTAAGAGACATGATGATGTATTACTAAAAATGTCTATGTGCAGTGGTGTACATGGAATGTGGTAAATGTATTGGTAAAACACAGTTCTGCATTGTCAAGTACCTTGTGTTCTGTTGGCGTCAGCATGTACAGGATCCAGCAATACCACATTTTCTTAAAATGATACTTGCTCATACCGAGTACAGATACAAGTATTTATATAGTGATTACCTTTATACAATTACTGTTCATTCTCTGTCTCATTCTCTTAAGCTGCAGTATGTTGCATCTTACTGTTCAACTGAGAGATAAATGTCATGTGACTATGGTGTAAAGTGGTATTGGTTGCTGATATTGGCTCATTTTTAAAAAAATACATGTACAAGTTCAAGCCCATATCAGTACCAATACCCTATACTGGTATTGGTACATCCCTACTTACAGGGCCAATTTTGGCATGCGGGACCCCCTTTGGGCACTCCTGATGTATACTATTTACTGCCAAACACTGAATTGAATATTGTTTTTTTTTTTGTTTTTTTGTTTTGTTTTTTTGTTTTGTTTTGTAAAGGAAATAACTGGTGCCAAAGTTTGTGAAAACTGAATACAGTACACTGGGGTAAAAATGTTTTTCCTTTAATAGTGCCATGTTTTGATTGATGAAATTACAGTAGCAGTCATCACTAAATGAAATCCACATTTACTCATAAATCTCTGATGCAGTGTCAATAGAGATGAAGTGCTGCTGAATCTTGTTGTAAACTCTACATAACAAAAACCACAAAAAAACTTGATCAAGCTAGACATATTCAGGCAGAGACATGCAAACATACTTGATGCTTTCTGTTATAAAATTAAGCCTTGTATGTCATTCAAAACCAGACAAGTATACAGAAATGATAAACACTTGTGTTCTTTCTCTTGAAGGTCATCAAACAGGAGGGTCTGTCCAAGGACAACAGCGACTGCACTTTGTTCGACCTGCTCAAGTACAACGACATGAACGATGACGAGCACCTCACTAGGGATGAGTTCTACACAGCTTTCGGTCAGTGTTCTATGCTTTTCTTTTTTCTCTTTAATATTTGCTTAGCTTTAAGGTCTCCAGCTATGTGAATGTAGTGCTTAAGGTTTGCATTTTGTTTTTACTTTTAATTGAAAGAGGTTCCTCTGTGCATCGTAAACAGCAGGGTAAGGTACACAAAGGATTGGTAAAGCTTGCTTTCTACTGTGAAGGATTACTATTTCAGCTCTATATTTTAGCTCTGTGCAATATGTGTGTTTCCATTTGATAAGTAAATTTCATTTAAAGCAAAACCACTTTTCTCCATTAACTAAAATAAAGAGCCCAGGCTGGAGATAGAGCCAAGAGAAAATGCATCATGAAAGTTGTAAGCAACAGTAAGAAAAGGCACATTTCCACAGTACAGCACAGGTCATTTCCATACAGGATGGTTTGGTGCAGCTAACCCTAAAACCTGCTCATGTTTCCATTATTCTGAAACCAGGAGACCGGTGTCTGTTATGTAAACACTGACGTCACACAAGAGAAAAAATGAAGAAGAAAAAAAAAACATGTTTAAAGCAGACACTCTGTTGGAATATGGCTGTTTATCACAAAGACAAGACTTGTTTGATTAAAAATAACATTTTCCTTTTACTTCTGTGCTTTGGCTTGATGTTTTTGCCTGGATTATGGAAGTCTGGATTATTTCTCATCCAATCAACTCACAGCAGTGTGTAGCTCCAGCTTTTTCCAAAGTGATCCAAAGTGATCCCAGAGCTGGGCCCCCTTGTTGAGGGGTGCCAAAACTCGGACGGTTTAGTATGCTTTCTGTGGCTGCTTCGGACTGCTTTGGGAAGTGGAAAAACCCCCTAAACTGATCCGACCTATGCCCTATAGTCACACATGCTTTTTTGGTTCATCTTAGACTGATATAAACAAAAACAGCAGCCAGTTAGTAAGCATTAACCAAGGCCTAACGTATCCTTGGTGAATTAGCCACATGTTAGCCAAACAGAGGACACCTGCCTTGGAAGGAAATGAACACTGGAACATGCCTTAAGTGGACAATGATGGCATAGATGCCTTCCAGTGATGTAATCAAGGCAAGGCAAGGTACCTGAGCTTTCAGAAACACCCTAAATTTTCGGGATTTGCCTCCTCAAAGACTCAACCCCACAATTCCTCAGCTGCTAGCCCCACCCCACAGAGGAAAGAGACCAAATGCCAAACCAAAATGCTTTTGTATTCTTATTATGGGACACCCTGTATTCCTTTTGACAGTTAAAGAGGAAACATTATTCTTTTTTAAGTTTGGAGACTTTTGCACCAACATTTCATGTTTTATATCTTCAAATACATTTGTTTTTTTTTTTTTTGTTTTTTTTTTTTTTTTGGGAAACATCTTTTGGGGAGCTGTTACTTGTTGTTACTTTGCAGAAAAGGCTTGGCTTAGGTGCATGTTGCTTTAAGGTCCTGTTACCCCAAAATTCCACTGCAAGCGGAAGCACCGCGCCGTGGCTCTTTAACTGTTGTACAAACTGAATCACTTGTGACCTGAACTGTCGGCCTCTGGTGCAACAGGAAGGGTCGCAAGTGCGACAGGATGTGACTTGATTTAAGAACATGTGCATGTGTATATATAACAGATTTCATTAACAATAAATTTACATGTATTGTACATTTTTACAACCACATAAGCATATTTATTATTACTGTAATTAAAAGTTATGTACTCCGTGTACGGCGTATTTTTTATTTATTTTTTTTTTTTTACATTTATTGTGAAAATCCGGAAGTTACACTCGTTCAGTATCCGGTTTGGTGCGATCTGAGCTGTGTAGATTGACGTGGACTGGGAGTGCTGTCGCAGGAAAAGAGAACTGGAGCATATCTCCAGCGAAGCGCCGTGCACTCTCGCGCCAGAGCCACGGCGCGGCGCGGGCAGTGGAAACACTCTCATTCACTAGAAAGGAAGTGTATTTGAAGCACAGTGCGTGGCGCTGCGCTCACGCTTGCAGTGGAATTTGGGGGTTAGCCCCTGCCCACTTCTCTGTCAGCTCTGAGTCCATCGTAAACATTGTCATTTATGGCAAAGGTTGCAGAGCAACAGGCCCCGGTGGGATCCCGGGTCTGATCCTTAAAGACCACACCAGCTCACAGAGGTCATAATGGACATATTTAACATGTCACTGTCCCAGACCAGGACATCTACCATTGTTCTTGTGCCTAAGGTCCAGACACCATCATGCCTTAATGACTATCAGCTAGTAGTCCTCACACTGGTAGTCATGAAGTGTTTTGAGAGCATGGTCATGGCTCGCATGAAGGAGGACATTGACATTCCATTTGACCCCCACCAATATGCTTGTAGGTGGAACCGCTCGACAGATGCCATTACTGCTGTGATCCACCAGGCCCTGACACATCTGGAGAACAAAGACTCCTTTGTGAGGGTGCTCTTTTTGGATTTTAGTTCCGCCTTTAATACCATAATTCCACAGACCATGGTGAACAAACTCTCAGGACTGGGACTTACTCCATCTCTCTGTAATTGGATTCTGGACTTTTTAACCAACAGGCCACATAGTGTCAGGATTAACATCACATCTTCACCCATGCTCCTCAGCACTGGCTCGCCCCAGGACTGTGTCCCTAGCCCACTTCTTTACACGTTGCTGACATATGACTGCAGAGCTCACTATGAATCTAACCTCACAGTGAAGTTTGCAGATTACACAGCTGTTCTGGGGCTTATCAACAATAAGGATGAAAGAGCATACAGGCAGGAGGTGAAGGAACTGTCTGTGGTGTAAGGAAAATAATTTATTTCTAAACATCACCAAAACCAAAGAGATGGTGGTAGACTTCCAGAGAGCTGCTACAGTCTCTTCTCCTCTTTATATCGACAGAGCAGAAGTTGAGACAGTCTCTTGCTTCAAATACCTCGGAATATATCTGACTAACACCTTCAGCTGGCGCATAAACACCACAAGCATTGTAAAAAAAAGCTCACCAGCAGCTGTATTTTTTGAGAAAACTGAATAAAGCTGGTGTTAAAAGAGACATTCTCATAGCTTTCTACCGGTGTGTGGTGAAGAGCACACAGACTCCCTGTATTACTGTGTGGTATGGGAGTTGCATGGTGGCAAAGAAATAGGCGTTGCAGCGGGTGGTAAAGTCTGCTCAAAGGACCATCGGATGCAGCTTACCACCCCTCCCCGACATTTACATAAACAGATGCAGAGACAAAGCTTCCTGCATCATGAGGGACTCCACCCACCCTGGTCACCATCTATTCAAGCCCCTTCCATCAGGCAGAAGGCTGAGCAGCATCTGGACGAGGACCACCAGGCTAAGAAACAGTTTCTACCTGGACACGGTCAGACTACTGAACTCTGGTGCACTGCCCCTCATATAACCTAGACTGCACTTTATCTCCAGCTGCTGCACTCCATGAAGTCATTGACATGATTTGTATGTGTGTGTGTGTGCGTATGTGTATGTGTATGTATATGTATGGGTACACATATCAACATTGTTTTTATATAGCTTTTTATTGTATTTCTATATAGGTACACATATAAATATATTTCATTTAGATCTTCTGTGAGTTCACAAGTGAGTTCTTGTACTAAAGTGTGGGGTGTAGACATAGCATGCTATAATGCTATTAGCAACATGACGCTACTGGATAGTAGTCGCCACAGTTTGAATACTTAAATGATCAGAATAATGTGGACACATGATAAAAAAGCTCAAAACAGTTGATTTATCATAATAGGAGACCTTTTAAAAGACTGCTCTAACCCGACCTGTATTGCACTGCTTTTGTGGAAATGTGCCTTTGCGGTACTCTTTGATTGCCATCCAAGTTTACTCTTTCCAGATTGTTGACGGTGGGTTTGTTGATCTTGAATGTTTGATGCCGTGGTGTAAACAGAAAATCAGTTCACAGTGGAGTCTCTGCCAAAAGAAGAAGGTCACAGCTTTGATTTTGGAGTCATACAAACACTTTTCAGTCTCATTATTCGACATAACAAAAGTTGGGTCTTGTCTGGGTAATATCAACATGCATGTTTTGTGTTTTACTTCTACTCCTGATGAGTTTTTTTTTTTTTTTTTTTTTTACTAGTCGTCCCTGTCTGACATTTCCACTCTGCTCAATATCTCTGACAGAAGATCTTCTGACATTTGGCTGGCTCGGCACGTTCAGCAGAGGGAGAGAATTCATAATCAACCTTCATCTCTACAGACTTTTGTATTTAAGGCAGTTCTTAGAAGAAGGGAGAGATCAGAAGAGCAAATAGTAACGTCAAGGAGTCTGGATGTGTAGGAGCAAAAGCAAGATGGTCTAGCCAAATGGGAAAAGTACTTCTTATTGAAGAGTCGGAGTTGCTCGTCAGCTTTGAAGTGCAAGCTTTCTCTACACTAAAGTTCTTGAATTTGCCAAATTTGACTTCTAAGGTCTGACAGTTAAGAGTCATAGTGCTAGTACTGTATTGTTAAAAAAAAAAGTTTAGCATTTGCACATTTGGCTTGAAAAATATAGTCAGCTGTGTTTGTGCTGTCCAAGTGGAGAGCCAGACTAACCATGTGAACTAAGGCCCTATGAAACAATCAGCCTTCAGATAAATTGGTTTATGCTGTGAAAAATGACAGGATACAACATTGACTTGGCAGTTGAGAGAATTTTGAAAATTTGTACCAGAGAAGGAAAAAAGCTAAATTAGCCCATTGTTATGAGTGATGAGGTTTATTATTATTATTTTTATTATTATTTGCAAAACTGATGAAGATAATTTTGCTAATAAGCCTGAGCCAACCTTTTGCCACTGTACTGATGTTTGCAGTATAACATTGTGCAGTTTTGTGCATTGATTCAGTTACACACAAAGTAAAGAAGGCTGTCCCAAGGAGGTTAATTTTGAACCAGCTTAATCTAAGCTGTCAATATACATGATCTAGTTTTACTCACAATAAGCTCTTTACATGAAACAGAAATCACACTTAATGTGAAACTCAGAAACTTTTGTCATTCCTTGGTTGTTTGTGGCTCATTTTCCTCTACAAAGCTCCCCCTACATTTGGGAGTATAGCACTATCGTAAACACTCAAGTCCAATTGACTCCTATATGACCTCTCTCTCAGCTTTCCTTTAGCTTTCCCCTCCGCAAATCCGTACAAAGTTTTCTCTGCCATTTGGCCGCTCTGCCATGACGGAAATCGAGAAATAAAGCCATCACTAGTTTGTTGCTTTGCTAACTGCAGTGTGCCGCTTTATCATGAGGGTTAGGGTCTCATGAAACTTCTGTTACAATTGGTCATTGGTGCTTATACTTGCAGTAGTGTAAGTGTAGTTTTTGGTCCAGAGACAGCAGGGGGAGAAGGAGGGCTCTTTTTTTACCCCAACTCATTTAACCAACACACAGACTCAGAAACAGTTAATTTAAGGTAAAAAGGTTACTGAGATCCGCTTTAAAAGACCCAGACCCATCAACATATGTCAAGCTTTTTGGGTTAGCATACTTCATGGAATACACCACCAGTGTGAGAAAACATACTATTAAGACTTCTAAGTTGAACTTTCCCAAAAATTCCTAGCTATAATAAATCTTCTTTTATAACATTATTATAGTAACTATGGAAGATACTGCAACCTCCAAAAAAGCAGAGGAAAACGTTCCATATGTTAACCCATAATAGGCTAAAAACAAAGTTCCTATTAGCTGCATCTATTTTTCAAGGACAACAACAGTGAATCTAATTGCATGGCTATGTTTGGCAGGTTTTTACACCAAATGCTCTTCCCACACCGGGCCGATTATGGTCCAGCTGGCATGGTCAGACAGTTTGACGCAGTTGGTGACATGAGTTTGTTTCGTGTTCTGCACTGTCGGACGTAAGACAGTTGGACCTAGTTGTGGCTGATTGAACATGTTGAATCAGCATCAGGCGTTGTCATCGAAGGAGTGCTCTGATTCCAGTCCCTTTTATTTATTACCAGGATGACAATTTGTTAAAAAAACAGAGGGGGGAGGGGTGTTTTGTGAATTTTTTTAAAAAGAGCAGACCACATTTTCTGCTTTCTGGGGCATTCCGATGTGTTTTTTTTCAGCTGTCTATGGTTTAAGCAAGATTATTACTGTATTTTCTGATGAATTTAACAGTGAAAAGAATAATTAGGCTAATAACTTCTGTGTAAAAACAATCAAACCGTTACTTGCATACCTGCATAAAACTTAGCGCCTCATTAAATATGCATGCAGTTAAAGGAAGGATAAATGCTGTGCCTGTGCTATTAGCATTTGTTTTGCTCATTTCATCCTAAAATTACCAAATATGTAGAAAGTAGAGGAGAAAAATTGGGGGGGGGGGGTTCTGTACTCATTTTCATGGAAACAGAGAGTAAAGAATTAGACATCAGAGTTTGAGACTTCTACCTTGTCCCATCACTCAAATGTGAATCTGCGAGTGTGGGGCAGGCTTTAGGCGAAGCGAATATCCAATCACAAAAGAGGTTGTCTGTGAGAGTGCAGTGCTATTGGCTGTCGCAGCATGCTCCGCAGAGGAAGGAGAGGGGACGGAACAGAAGCTACAGAGCAATCCTCAGACAGAAGAGGAGTAAAATGCGGGACACAGGAAACCCTAATTTGCTGAACGTATCATTCGGATTCATGCACAAACTTATTTTATCTCCCCTGTAGCAAATCGCACCCTGTTTATTACTGTAATAAAATGTTTTAATTGCACCACGTAAGGTTATAAGTTTAGTGATTAGCGCCGCCTGCTGTTGTACATAGTTATTGGGTTTGAGTTGGTCCGGGGGTCTCTGTAGCCACTTTTTGAGCTGTCCAGTAGAGACAGGAACTGACAAAGCAGTCGCCCTGCCTCATCTGACAGCAGTCAGGTGTTAGATTGGTGTGTCCCAGCCTTAACACAGCCCTTTCCATTTATATGGGCTTGGGACCAGCGCATTTTGTGGCTGGAATTTTTGTCTGCACTTCTAGGAACTGATTTCCCATAAAAAAGGTGTGTGAACTAACCCCTTTACTAACCTAGCTAAGAAGGCATGTTCCGAATATAAAACAGAAGCATAATCACCAAATAAATGTTTGTTATTAATTTTATGCCTTTGAAATGTAAATATAACTAAAGGGAATCAAGATGCCATTGTAGCTAAAAGATAAATTTTCTGGAGTAACATAATATCATTCATTCACTGCATTCACCATAGGAATACTAACAATGGATAATGACCTTTATTACTATGGAGTAAAAAACAGCATTGTGATGGATTTAGAATGGAAAACTCCATTGCTTTTTATGACATGTATATCCATTATTGTATTATGAAGCCATTATGTACATGTGGAATAATGCTCCCATAGTTGTCTTTGTATTAATTTCCCTATAGACTCTTGGGCATCATCACAAAGTTATAGTTCCTCAGTTGGTTGGTGACATAATCTGTGAGTGGCAGCGTTAACAATCTATGCAAATATCTTAAGCGCCGCTGTAAACCGAGTGCTGTCGTAAAATAAATCTGTTGATACCGTACATCCAGATTGATGGGGCAGCTTATAAACGCCGGTCGGTAAATGCAGGCTGGCAACCCACCTGTGCACACCGCTAATAAGGACCCTCACTCACCTCTGTGGAATATTCAAAGCATGGCAACATTGTTTGTCAGGACAGCAGATAAGACTCCCATGTCAATGCATTATTCATATCTCATATGCATAGGCTCCGGCTCGGGCTCCGAATCAATTTGCCTCAGCCGACAAAGCAAAGAGGGAAGCGTCTGGCAGGAGTGATGTCTTTTAATTAGATGCTGTTATAGATATGAGTGATGCCTGCCACACTGCTGATAGCCGGCCCCTTGTCATCACTGGAATATTTGTTGAATGATGATGGCTCGGCGCGTTTTTGGTAAACAGATAAAGTGTCATCTATCATAATGTGTCATTAACTTATGGTACAGAAGCGTCAGAAATTATTGGGATATAAGTTGTCACAGTCCTGAATCAAGACTGGAATATGAATTACGGATTTGTTGGCATATTTTAAGTGGCACTTGCATTTTTGTGCCAAAGGTTAAGTATGACCACAGTGTATTTTCAATGGATAAAATAGCCATTAAAAAAATCTAAAATTATTCTGAAAATTGATTTTGGCAAATACTACATACAATGTTAGTGCCTGATTAGAGAACATTAGCACATTTAGCGCTACATAAGCTAAATGCTACATGCTAAAAGTCACTGAAATTACATAAAATCACACTCTGATTTACATAGATTAAAGAAAAAACAAAAAACTGCAATACACGAGCCATGAGGATTTCAAACTAGTGTACTATTTGTGCAGCTCCTAAGCCTAGATAATTGGAGAGGGCATACGGCATAAAACCTGTGGCAAATAAACGTGCATATATGCAGGTTTTCAAGTATCTACCTTAAACTTAAGTTGTAGGCAGCATGAAAAGTCATATGTTTTATTCTCATGTAGTCATCAAATATACAACATAAGTAGCACTCACATTTCTGTATGACCACAATGTATTTTCAATGGATAAAATAGCCAAAAGTTATGCTTAGAATTAAATTTGGCCAATGGCTGCCAGCTAACTGTATGTAATGTCAGTGCCTGGTTAGAGAACATTAGCACATTTAGCGCTACATCAGCTAAATGCTACATGCTATAGGTCACTGAAATTATAAGAAATCCCACCCTGATTTACACAGAAATCACACATTTTACTCTAATGCATTCTTCGTTCTTGTATTGTTGCATTTCACACATTTCATCTATCAAATATTCAACAACCAACAATTTCTGTCGTCTAAAAACATCTTAGCTAAAATGAATGGGAAAGAGCTCTCCTATCTTTATCAAAATGTGCATGCAGTACATAAGGTATTACAAGTATAGTAAGAACAAAACATTCAATTGGCTTATGTAACTGCATTCTTCTGCCAATGATCTTAAAAGCCCAGAAGTTGGCAGAACATTCATAGTGGCTTTGTCTGTGTAGCCTAAATGGTATTGGTTTTGTACACCTGCAAAAAGCATTCTTGTCTAGATATTGTACTGCAGTCGCAGCAATGAAAAGAATTATTGTGCTTTTAGAGAATTCTGTATCAATGTTCACATTCATTGTTTGTTCAGTTGCTTCTTCCTCCTCCGTAGACTGCTTTTGTCTCAGTTTACAAAAATATGCATGCTGTTTGCTCTAAAAGGAATGGCAATACACATAATTTCTCTTAAAGGATTAATTAAATTTAAAGTTGAGGTAATGCTACACAGACAATATGGACCTGATTTATGAAAAGTTTGCATGCATGCTAAATGAAAAAGATTTGATTCCTGGACCGGGCAGTTGGGGCCTTTCTGTGTGGAGTTTGCATGTTCTAGTCGTGTCTAGGAGGGGTTTTCTCCAGGTTTGCCCCATCAACCTGAAATTTGCACAATAGGCTAATCCTCCTTCAAGGTACTCCTGACCAGAATCCTGGCTCAAGATCTGGAGAAGGGTCCCCAATCACTGCACTGCAGTCACCCACTGCTCCTGTCAGGTTTCCCCATTGGCACTGAAGAATGGGCCAAATGCACAGAAAAAATGTCCTTACAGGGCCAATAAAATATTCCATACCTTACCATCCGTGTATCCATTTGCTGCAGCTGAGTGTCTGGCTAGACCATGGATGTATTATAGAACTGGTTAGTTAATGACACCATGGCCATCATTGTTTTCAATGGCCAAAAAAGTTTTTGATTTCTGCATTGTGTGGCCCATAGAGGAAGCGCTCGGTCCTCGAGCATTCCAGATTTTCAGTTCTGACCAATGGGCATAATGGTGGGCCAAAGCGGTGATGTCACAAACAATATTTTTTTCATTTTTTTATTTTTTAGCCAAATTAAGGATTTTTAACCAACCATTTAATTTGACCATTTTGGAAGCTGTTAAACACCAGGCGTCTCCTTTTACATTGCGCTCTATGGGAAAAATCCTTTTTCAGGTGTGCATGGGTTTTTTCTCATGCAGTAACATGGAGCAGCCACTAATCAAATTGGCCTCAGGGGAGAGAGCGTGGTGCCCCATCCAGGTGTTATTTTCTATCCATGGGCTAGACTGGGTCAAGGCACTGCGGTTGCTTTCTGACACAAGCTAAATTCTCCTTTACGTACCAGTATAAGTGTATGTGAGCAAAAAGTACATATGTCTCAAAGGTTACTAAAGGCAAATTATAATTGTTTTAGTATTGTTCCAGCATTCTCTCCATTCCCTCTATTATATTAGTTTTTATATGAGAAAAGTGGAAGTTCTTGTACCTGAGCATCCAGTGAAATGATAAAGAGTCTTGTGCAGACTGTGCTGTACGGGCCATATCTCTCCCTGTTTGTTGTTCCTTGGGCGTGAAGATATCGATCTGACCTCTGACCTCTCCTGACAGCACACAGCCAGCAGACACCGCACTGTGATTTGTGGTAAGGCCGAGAGTCTACAGTGCTGCCTGGACACTCACAAAGGCTATTATATTATCTTATAGGCTTGTTGAGTGTGTGGGGGTATTTATATTCAGTTTGGGTGAGAAACTCCGTACATAGATATACATTTAGTAATTGGTAATCTGTCTTTTTTATGCTGCTCTATAACTTATGGCTGTAGTATGACTGTGTATTCCTTGTGTTAGAGTGTTGCGACAGAAAGGGCATCCAGCGTGCAATTAATGCTACATTAATATGCAAATCGCTGCACAGAGGCTCGTGATTTGCTGTGGCAACTCTCGAAAGGAGGTGGGCGAAGTGTCTTGCCCAAGGACATTATGACCGTATGTACCACTTTCCCCAGCGAGCAGTAATCCAGCTACAAGGGGTCACATTCGGATTCGATTCAAACTGCCAACCTTCCAGTTATAGGTCAACCTAAGCCACTGTCCCCATTGGCATAAATTAGTATATTACTAATTTAGAGTGGTCACATGGTCTTATAGACTTTAGACTATAGATGATAAATATATCAAGGGTTGAGAATCTAATGGGGGTATATGACATTTTGAGATGCAGGCTTATTATGAGTGTTCTTCACTGGCAAAATGTCACAAAAATATGCCCAATAAATTTAGAGTTATTTATTTAAAAAAATTGTAAAAACCCCTCTCTCTTAACATAGGATCCTGTCAGCACCAAAAGCGTATATTGCATATAACTGCTGTAGAATTCTATAAAGAAATGGCCTGAAATAATAGAGCCAAAAAGGTGTATGTGACTTTCTTTACAAATAAAAAAAAATAAAAATCAACAATTATATATTTTATTAACGGGTAAGAAACTATTGTAGACGTCTTTCATTTGTGTCTATGGATATTTGAACTTTTAGGACTACATTTTTTCCAGAAAAGCCATCCTGCTGCTCCTGTAAAGTTCTTGCATGGGTACTTTTTCACTTATCATTTGTAAAAAAGCTTTTCATTTATCCAGGCTTGGGACTGACAATATATTGGCTGAAGTTTGGGCTCCAAGTGAGGGAATTGACCCCCTTACCTCCTGCAACAAAGGCTCAAATGCATGGATCTTTCTTAGTACCTCAAATGAGATATTGGCTGAAGTCTGTATAGCTTTATAATTACAAATCATGACCATTAATGTTACATACAGTATGATATAATGTAAGTACTCCAATATGCCAAGTGCACAGAAGGTGACAGCCCTGGTATGGCAGCTCTTTCTGACCTCTTAAGCATATTACAAGAACGTATTTCACATTTTATAGAAGCCCAATAAAAAGTTGTGCTGAAGGCCTCCTACCTTTGCATGCAGCAGAAGGAATGCCAGCGCTCTCATAACAACAACAATAATAATAATCGCAATAAAAACAGCCCTTACAAATTATTTCGGTGTCAACATTTATTCAGGATGTAATACTTGAACTACAACTCCTGGAGCTTCACAAGAGGCACTTGACAGTTGTTGTAAGCAAACTCATAACAGATGGCTTTATTTGGCATGCGCTTTTTTTGGGAAAATGTGTAAAAGATTTAGGTTAACACACTACAAACTGTTTAGCACACTATCAAACTAAATACAAGTCTATAGGTAGAGCAGCTGTCCTATATTTCCATCTCTCCATTTTCATCCGCTCTTCCCATTTCATGCTGTATTTGTATTTATTTATTCATTGAAGGAACAATGGATATGAATGAGCATACTGTAAAAAAAAAAAAAAGAGATGCTGCAAAAACTCAAGGCAAAAGGAACCTTTAAGATTTTTTTGTTTTGGGGCCAACTCAAAATCTCAAAATATTTTTTTGTTCACCTAATTTGATGTTCATATGTCTAAAAACTTTAAACTTTAGGTTTTACTCTTTATCATAATTTTTTTAACTCATCTTACAGCCAATTACTGACTATCCATTGTTCAGAAAAGGTATTATTATTGTTAATAATAAAAACTAAATATACAAAATTTAACAAAAGAATAATACTTTTTCTGAACGATGTGGGCTGTGCGTTGTCTGTAAGATGAGTAAAAAAAAGTAATGATAGTGAGAAAAACCTAAAATTGAAAGTTTTTAAACAGATGAACGTCAAATTACCATATTTTTCGCACTATAAGGCACATCGGATTATAAGGCGCACCTTCAATGAATGGCCTATTTTAAAACTGTTTTCATATATAGGGCGCACCGCATTATAAGGCGCATAGAATAAAAGCTGTAAAAAACTGTGAAAAGCTGTAAAAACTGTAGTGGCTGGGGTTGCGTTATGCATCCACTAGATGGAGCTGCGCTAAAGGGAATGTCAATAAAACAGTCAGATAAGTCAGTCAGTCAAACTTTATTAATAGAATACAAACCAGCGTTCTTACAACTCCGTTCACTCCCAAAACAAGTTAATGCATTCACAATACGGTACCGTATGTGCTGGTAACTCTTATTTGCGCCGCCCTCGTTGAAAACAATGTATTTCCAACTCCATTTGTCACAGTTCAAAGCTACATGAACAGCGTTCGAGCGCTCAGTTTTCTGTCCCCTCAATGTCACAACACTTCTACTGAGATGGAGCAAAGGCCGCGCCTCCTTGTTCTTTTGCGGCAGGATCCATAAACACGCCTATGGCACACATGAACAGCTGGGACTGCAATTCCCATTTACATGTTTTACCGCTGTCACTTTGGCGACGCCCCCTGAATACGGTAGCCATAATTAACCAACATTGATCCACATATAAGGCGCATCGGATTATAAGGCACACTGTCAGTTTTTGAGAAAATTAAAGGCTTTTAGGTGCGCCTTATAGTGCGGAAAATACGGTAAGTGAACAAAAATCATTAGCTGATTTTGAGTTGGCCCCAAAACTCAAAAATCTTGAGGGATCTTGTTGCCTTGAGTCTTTACTTTTTTTTTTACAGTGTACATGAAAATACACAGGACTGACTTTTTTTATTAATACTACTCACCTGAACTGGAAAGACAAAACCAAATTTCCATAAACCAGTATCTTCTTCTTCTTCTTCTTCTCCTCCTCCTCCTCCTCCTCCTCCTCCTCCTCCTCCTCCTCCTCCTCCTCCTCCTCCTCCTCCTCCTCCTCCTCCTCCTCCTCCTCCTCCTCCTCCTCCTCCTCCTTCTTCTTCTTCTTCTTCTTCTTCTTCTTCTTCTTCTTCTTCTTCTTCTTCTTCTTCTTCTTCTTCTTCTTCTTCTTCTTCTTCTTCTTCTTCTTTTCTTCTTCTTCTTCTTCTTCTTCTTCTTCTTCTTCTTCTTCTTCTTCTTCTTCTTCTTCTTCCTTTTCTTCTTCTTCTTCCTTTTCTTCTTCTTCTTCTTCTTCTCCTTCTCCTCCTCCTCCTCACCTTCAGTGTCTCTCATCATTCAAACTTGGAAAAGTTAATACAAACATTGTATTACAATAACACATGATCCTCCCCTTTCTGCGCTCTTTTTTTCTTTTTGAAAGAAAACATAGTATAGCCACATAATGCACACATGCTGTCATTGTGTCCTTGAGCAATACACTTCACCCACTTTGCCTATATGAATGTGTTTGCTGGTGTTTGGAGAGGCTATAGGTGCAGTATGGCTTCCACGTCTCCCTCAGTCTACAGACGTTTTTTACCGCTATATATTCTTTAATTAAATATGTATTAGCTAGTTTAAAGTTGAAGTATCAGACATAACATTATAACCAGCTGTTTTATGTGTTATGACCACCTGCCTAATATGCAACATGCAATACATGGTGTATTCTGGATGTGTGCATTAAAATTCCATTAGTGTGTATGAGTCTGCTGACCTTGTTTCAACTTGGTTCGTCCAATCACAGAGCTGGACAGCTCTATGCAGACAAAGTGCTAGAAAAGGAGTGTTTTATATTGTCATATTAAAAAGAAAAGTAGCCTAGCACAGTGTTTCCAAACCAGGGGTATGTGAGAACCTTGCAGGGAATACTTAGATTTTTTTTTATATATATATAATTTATGTACAACATCAAAACAAAATATCTGCAATCTTTTTTATTTATGTGTCTCTGATATAAAAGAGATGAACTTATAGAATACTATTTAAATATGTTTTGTTACTTTTTGGGGTTTTGGTTTTTGATTGAGCTGGTTTCAGGAGTTATTCAAATCTGTGTTTTTTGTAGTTAATATATTATGAGTTAAATTATTTTTTAACTTTACTTTGGAGATGATAGTAATGAATAAATGTAATAGGGGTTTATATTGTAATGTTTTTATTTTATGTTTTTATGTTTTATTTTTTTAAGGCAGTCAAATGTGTATTTTATTTTTTATTATAACTTGAATTTTGCTTTAAAATAAAAAAAAGTAAGAGAATTAGTATTTCCAACAAAAGTAAACACACATTTTTATGAGACCATTTTTTGAAAAATCAGCAACAAGCAGTGGTGGACAGTAACTAAATACTTTTACTCAAGCAGTTTACTTAAGTACATTTTTGAAGAAGTACTTAAGTAATTTGGATGATGTTTTTGTCCTCCTGGTAAGACAAAAAGCTCAGAGGACAAAAAAGGTTGGGAACCAGCTGGTATAGCATACAGAGAAATCTAGCCCTTTCGATATGTTTATGAGAATACTGTGGTCCTGAACTATCTTTTATTGAAACAGTAACATTTAGAGGCCTAATCTTTCCTAGTCTTTACTGCTACTTACTGTTACCACTCCCTGGTCTGTTTTGGTTGCCATGCCCACGCAGTGCCCGCCACGTTCTGTGTGAAACATCAACTTTGACAAGAAAATGTGCACCTGTTCCCATTCACTCACTAACAGGTGCCATGATGAAGAGATAATCTGTGTTATTCACTTCACCTGTCAGTTGCCATAATGTTATGGCTGATCTGTGTCTTGGTTTGTCTACTGCATTTCCATTGGCAAATCTAAGGATATGAAACTGAATGCAAAAAGTCATGAACAATAGGCAAAAATGAGAATACTTATAGGATAAAAAGATATGGAAATGCTATGAAAATGTGAAAATTTTGTGTAACTCTGTGTTCTATTATAGTCCTGGCACACTGCTTCCTCCACCTCCTCATTTGGCAACACTTCTACACTTACCTGCTAACAGGATCCAAACTGGATTTATTTGTTGATTTCAAACAGCGCATTTGAAATCGCTGCTGCTGCTGGCAATTGTAATAGGCCTCTTGTGGCTCCACAGCAATCTACACATTTATTTTATGAGTTAAAACACTCCAAACTGAGTGTTTTAATATAACAACTGTGCTGTCTATGAGCTGAAAATGAACACATCTGTCATACACCAGAAACATGCAGCTGTGATTTTTTTAAACCACAGTGTGAAGCCAAAAGGAAAGTTGATCACAGTGGAACAATATGAAGCTGCGTCTTAATCAGAGGTCATAAATACATTAATCAGTGTAACTTAACCTAAGTTAATTATGATAATTTTGTTAACTATTTATTTACACAGCTACATAACTGACATTCATATAGTAACCACTAAAAGGTCTGTGAAGACTCTCACTCATCCAGGGTAATTGCATCACAACAAAAGGTTTAAAAAGCAGTCATCTGGACTTGTTTTTTTATTTTTTTTAATTGAAGACGTTTCACCTCTTATCCAAGAAGCTTTCCAACTCCAGTGGACCAGAATCTGCAGTACACCTACACTTGAAGGCCACAAACCACTCCTTTGAGGACAGTGATGTCTGAATCTTAGCCAGAGAGAAAGGATCTTTGAGCAAGGAGTCAAAGAAGCAATCTTTGTCAAAAAAGATAAACCTTCTCTTAACAGAAATAGGTGGTCTCAGATACAACCTTCCTTCTGTCTACAACAGTCTCCTGAAACCCAAACAAAACAGTTTCACTCAGGTCATTAACAACGCCCAGGAGGGTGAACCACTGTCCCTCACTCCAGCTGAGAACAAAGGACTCCTAACGACCCGAAACCACTCAGGCTCTTTCATAGTCTATTTAGTCTCCTGAACCAATAGAATTTAGTTTCAGGTCTGAAACTCCGCCTTCCTAGGAGCATATAAACCAGCTCTCGATTCAATTTCAGGATTGAGAAAGCCTCTTAGATAAGAGGTGACACGTCTTCAACTTTAAAAACAAAGTCCAGATGTTGTTGTTGTAACCACTAAAAGGTTGCAGAGTTTCAAATGTCTGGACCTATAATAACAAGATCTGTATTGTACATGAGCATCAGAAAAAAAAAATGCACGCTGTCAACACATACAGAACTTGCCAAGGCCATCTTAAAGAAATTCCACCTAAAGCAGAAAATACAAGAGGAAGTCTGCAAAAGGCTGTCTGCGAATTAAGTCCAACTCCAGCTGTTTTGATTAGGAGGAAAATGCCATTGACTGAATTATGTCATTGACTAGAGTGTATAAGTGTGGTCATAGAAATGCGCAGACATGCTTGTGTAGGTCTTCACTCTATAATTCTTGTCAAGTAGCCCCTTCATGAACAAAGCTGCTGGTATAAGCACCCTGTGACCCTTCAAACATTATATATAGCTGCACTAGAAACTAAATACACTAATAAATAGACAACAGTACTGTTTTTTTTTTTATTTATGCATACCATTAAACCTAAACAAAACCATTACACAAATGAGTGCACAGTACATGGCATGAAGGATTCAGAGTACTAAGAAACTGCTTTCTAGAATATCGTTCAGGAATTTAAGGTTTAAATCAGCCTTTAAAACTAAACTTAAAAGCAAGTTAGCTCCCAGTAGTGTTTATCTCATGCTCTCTGAGTATACTCACATCAGCTTTTATATTGCTTTTCTTTATTGTTTGTTTCCATTTGATATAATTTCTACTTCAGCACAAACTTGACCGAGCAGTAAAATGACTTGACTTTTCATTTTCCATTTGTGTGAGAATTAAAATTAGACATCCAAATCAGCGGCCGGCCTCCTCCCGGGACTGCTGCTTCCATTAGAGCCGCTCCGCCGTTACTCAGCACCCATGGCACAGCGACAATTAATGGATCGTCAGGCTTTTACTTGTCAAAACCCCTGCTGAGCATTCCATTCACACACAGCGAGCAGTGCTATTAAATGCTTTTGTAATAAGGCTCATTTTCAAACGCGTCTTTCTTATATCTTCCAAATGTATTAGAGGGATTTGAAAGAGGTTGAATTGCCTTTTTGTTTCCAAGTAATCTCGAAGTACAAGGGCCAATTTCCTGATAATACATGGGCAAAGATTGGAATTCTTAGTTCAGAGGAATAAACTGGATGTTTTTGTTCTGCAAGGTAAGGTTATGTTTGTAGTATTGAGTATGTTTGACCTTGCACGGCAAAATGGGAAAAAGAAAAAGTGGAATTGTGAAGTGGCATTAGATGTTGGCTTAAGGTTGTAACTGGCTCTTTCAGTGAGAATGTATTTTGTGTCTCTAGAAATATATTTTTTACTGTACTTTTATTGAAATTGTTTGGTTTATTTGGCATGCATTTGGACATAGTTTGGAATGAATTTTTACTTTTCACTTTCTTTTCACACTAGAATGATGGGGCTATAACACGTTTTTCAGAATACGCAGTGACACAGTTGTCATTTGGCCTTTTATCTATGCAAAAACGTTTTCTGAATATGCAATTTTTTTTTTAAACGCTGGAAGAAGTGTTTTTGTCTCACAGTGGGGAGCCAAAGATGTTTTCTCAGTCTACACGAGTGCAGAGTACTCGTGTAGACTGAGAAAACGTCTTCAGTCCTTGATGAAAACAATGACGTAACAGTCCAAGAGCAACTGGTCTCACAATCGCAAAATACAGTTTTTTTTATGCTTCATGCCTTTATATTTTGTTACTTTCCAGCTAGTAATTCATTTACAAATGTAAAAGTTTAGTGAATGTAAGCTATAGCGTCCTCTGCAGCTGTAACTTTGTCAACAGGGTGAACAGCGCCATTTGCTGGCCTCACAGGCTTACTACAGATTTTCACACCTACTTTTTTTTCACACCTTGTAGAAAATGGAAACGTTTTCCTGACCAGCGTTGTCATGCAAAAGGAAGCTTAGAGCAGCACTTCACAACATGAAACAAGCAAGTATTAGAATATATGTGCATTATATGGAAGCAGACAAGAGTTAAGTATGTAAAATTTGTAAGGAGAGGATGCAAAGGCCTGAAGACTTAGTTTAGCTTCTAACAGTTTGGTAAATGTAAAACAAGTGACTTTTGTTCATAGTTTCTAAGTAAACAAGTGAACAGTGTTTTGGTTTACTTTACAAAAGAAAAGAAAATATGATTTTCACAACATAAGTGACCTATTTGGATGCTTTGTTAAGATTGACTGGCATGCGGGGTGAAGAGATTAGACTCGAAAAAAAAAAAAAACAGCCTCTCTGAAGAACATTAATCAGGTCTTGATTGTGGGAAAAGTAAACAAACAAAAGCAAATCTTATTCATTAACTTAAAGTCACTTTTCATTGTGAACTGCGATGCTCTGTTCCTTGTAAAAAGTAGAAGCCAATCCACCATGCATCACTGACTTAACGATATCCCTTCACTATAACATACATTTTCTGTAAATGTTCAATATATTTATACATTTTAGAGATACTTAAGTCATGTAGTTACTTCTTATTTCTTATTTGTTCCGATGGGAAATTTACCTTCACGGACTGTGTAGACTGTGTAGGTGAACTGCACTACCAGAGTGCCATTAGGAAACTCACTACGGATTTGGGAAACAAATTCAAACTCTAACTGCATCCACCAACCTTCTAGCTGAGAGGCAGGAATCACTCTGCCACGGTGCACCCAAGTTGTCAAGTAAATCTTTGGAAAAATCCATAAGAAGTTTGGAACTTTCAGCCTGGAGAAACTTGGAAAGCAAGTAGGAAAAGTTAAGTTGAAATGGTTGTATCCAATATGACATATATTGTTACTGTACAGTTTATACCAATCAGGCATAAAATTATGACCAAGTTAACTGCACAGATTTTCTTTTCATCATGGCACCTGATAGTGGGCGGGATATATTAGGCAGCAAGTCAAATTAAGTTTGGGCTGTTTTTCACAACATTTGGCAGGTTTTTAGAAACTATTCTGGAGAAAATACCACCAAAATAGTTGTCATCTTATGGCAAAAAAATACAAAAAGTAAAGTAGAAATACACATTTCAATAAACTGCTGGGTCCCCCCGCTCACATATCAGTTCATATCTTTCAAAATTAGTGATTCATGTTTGGTTGCATTTCATGTTGGTATTTTATACTTTTTTTTTGTGATTTCTATGATGTCCTGACCAGGAAGGGTCTGGTTGTCTAATTGCACTCCTTGTGGGAGCCTATTTGTGTTCATTTTTTAGTGCTGATGTTAAATTTTGTGTTCTTTCTTATGTATAATGGTTTTAACATTTACAGTGGTTGTAAGTTTTGTTCTGTTTGGGCTGGAAACTCTCAGTGAGCTCTGGCAACCCTGATGATGGTTTGCTTACTGGGTCAGAGCATCTCTCAAAAGTGATCCAAGGAGGGAACAATGGTGAAGCAGCGACAGGTGATGGAGAGCAATGGCTGGCCCCTGTGGTCCGATCCAACAGATGAACTACTGTAGCTCCAATTACTGAAGAGGTTAATGCTGGTTCTGACAGAAAGGTGTCAGAATACACAGTGCATCATAGTTTGTTGTGTATGGGGGGACTGCAATGGACCCTGGAGACTTTCCTCCTCTGACTGCTCATCCTCACCTTCCTGATCTGTAACCGGGCTCTACGTCGCCGCCACTAACCTACTTCCAGAGCCATGACAGGCGTTGTTTGTCGGCAGGTGGATAAAATGACTCCACTTGGTGTGAGGCTTGTTGAATACAAATGGCAGTCATCCCTCAGGATCTTTCAAGCAGCTGCTATTAGACCTGAAGCAGATAAGCCGAACGTAATGCTATCACTTGGGCCTTTCGTTGATTATGTATACAGATGGAGTTAGTTTGCATTCCTGACACGTTACTGCAATGAAGGCGATTATTTTTTCTGTTTTGGAATATGAAGGCAGGTAGAGAAATTCTGTAGCAGAATTAAAGATCGTCCACTGGAACTAATCCAAAGGTATGATTTTGTACTATGAGAAGACTCTTGAGTGGACAAAACACGGATCAACGTCAAAGCTGGTTTGCCATTTGAAATGAATCTCAAGTACTTTGACCTAAGTCTTTTGGCAGTTGGAGAAGATGCTCTGATTACCTGGAAAGAGCTTTTTCAGTAGGTACTTTATTGAAATTGACTCATATTGAATGTCGTAGTATAAAGTTTAACAAAAAGCAGAAGACTGGTTCATTGGGGTCTCAGCCAGTTTTATGTAACATTCTCAAAATTTTGTTCAACTTTTTTGGTGGTCAGTTAAAAAAAACAAAAAACATTTAAAGCCTTATAGTGGAAGTTTCTGCTGCTGAACTGAGCACAGAGTTAACAAACTGAGCAAGGAATTAAAGCACATTGTTGTTTCTTTTGGGACATGGAACCTTTAATATCTGGACCTTTATGAACTTAGAACATTTCCTTGTCTTAAATGAAAAATTATCAGACCTACATCCACCAATTTTTCTCACATGTACCGTGACTGTCAAGATAGTTTGTGAGAGACTCCATTGAAGCCATTTGCAAAGAGCAACGTCATGTTGTATAGATAGTGATAGCAACAATGTCATTAGTCAGTACCAACAAGAGAATGTCCCTTCAGATTTACCATAGGTGTTCATGTGGAGAGCATGAGGTATGGGTTTGAAATCTGCATAATCTTCATCCAGAATATGAAGTATGTATCTTTATTAAACAGGCTATATTATGCAAAATCGACTTTTTAAAGTTTTTTTTCAAGTTATAAGTTTCTTCCCTCACCAAAAACATACCTGGAGTTGTGTTTTACTTCATTCACGCCTGTTTGAGTAATCCTGTATACTCATTTGTATTCTGACAAACAAGAATCAACAAGCCTCTACATCCAGTCTGCTCTCATTCATTTATCCAAAAAAGAGTGTACAGCTCTGTTTCCACTAATTCCTCACAGACATTTTTTAATTTTAAAATAGCATGATACAAAAGGTTTAAAGAAATAGAAAGCTCCTTTTTGCTGGTTCTGCTTAAAAAAAGCATAACAAAGCTGCCCTTTGCTGGTCTCCTCAGCTGTTTCTTTATGGTAAAGTAATTGTTAGAAACACTTTTGTTTAGTCACTTAATGTTTTTAAAGGTTGTAAAATGTGCATTGCTGTTCTAGAGGTGTCCAAGATTGGCTTAGAAATATAAATACAAGCATAATATAACCCCTATTGAATCTCTCTGCAAAGTTTGTTATTCCACAAATCTTCAGTCCTTCGCCATATTTGACTGACTTGAGGATTTGGTAGATCGTGAATGTTCATGTTGCACACTTATTTAGAACTGGCCTTAAGCCTCAACCTGATGATGTGTCCCAACTTGGCCGAAGTCTGCACAAACTGTCCGGCTTTTTCCATCCAACTTTTTGTGAAACAGCCCTTTGAAGTTTTAGCAAAAGATAATTACATAGAAGTTGATTTGATTCATACTTTTGCTGATGAGTTCCTTCACATAGCATAAGTCAGATTTGTATAACTCCACTTAGACGTTTGACTGTTAGGAGCTGAAAGAAAATGGAATGGATCGGTTCAAAGCTTTGATCTCTCACTATAGTGCTTGTTATGTCCTTAGGCGTCCTCCTCCAATAGACGAACGGCACGTCTCTTATCATGGGGCCCCCAACTTGTTGTCATCTTGTTGACTCGTAGCAGTGGATCCACATTAAAGCGGAAGATTGTTTTCCCTCGAAAAATGCACAGTTTGTTGTGTGTTTGGTTCTCTGTCAATTATTCAGGTCCACTGAGTCATTTATCAAAAAAAATAAAACAGAAACTCAGTTCTCTCTTTGAAAAGGAGTTTTGACAAATCAACCAAGATCAGAGATGTTTGCAGCGATGCATATTCTGGCTCCTTTTTTTTTTTTTTTTTTTTTTTTTTTTTTTTTTTGGCCTTAGAAAATCTTGGCATCAGGGAAAATACTTTTATCTCCGCTTCAAAATGTCAAAGCAATTGGGAGTACACAATTGTTCAGGCTTGGAAAGCAGTGAACATAAATGAGCTGGGAGTGTGTTAGAAAGAAATAAGGGTGTAGTTAGTTGGAAATGTTGAAGAACGCAATAGACCGTGATCGAGAAGCAAGCAGAGTCGGGGAAGGGAGGGGGGGTTGTGGCTAAGTAACCGGAGTGCAATTTGTCTTGATGCGACGGGCCTTTGCGGCATCTCGCGCGGGCCGTTCTCTCTGACAAGTGGAGCCTCTGGTGCAATGGGGTGATTTAGCCTCTCGCCCGTGTGCGCTCACCAACATTCCAGTTCGGGAGTAAATCAGAAGTCTGGACTTTGCAGTTAATCACTAATTACAGGCTGGACACTGAAGGTTGATCTATCCCAGGAGGCTAAGTCCCGATGGTCCCAAATCAGAGCAAAAAAAAGAAAGAAAGAGAGAAGCCAAGGCCACTTCCTGAGCTGATAAATGTGTGAGGGGAGAGGAGCTGGAATCAGAAGTGTGTGAGAGTGAGCCAACAGCACAGGTACTCAAACTCTCTCTCTGTGGAGCATCAGTCAGGTCGGTTACACTGCCTTCATCACAAAATGACTCCGTGTCCTCAGTTATCAGGGTGCCTGCAATTGCTGAGGCCAAAAATCTTAATTCTGTTGTGTAAAAGTGAACACAGTTATTGGAGTTTGACTGGCAAGATAAGTTTGGCATTTGGCTGATTTCAAGAATAGGGTTATCCCATTAACTATAGGCAGGGTACACAGGGAGGACATGCATACCCCCCCAGCCCCCCCTCCCAAGCATTACCTGAATACATACAGTACCAAAATGCAGTCATCCATAAAGTTCTTTTGTCGCAGTTTCCTATTCAAATTCTTCTCTAACTTTACATAATTCCATCAGTCAAGATTCAGTGACAAATAGAGGTAGTTGCTTTACTGAGCCTTTAAAATGCATTAAGATACAGGGAGTGTACTTTAATGTTGAGGGAGGACATTATGGATGGAAGTTATTGTCAGCTTTTACAGCCAGCCCACATCAACACTGTGAGGAGTGTTAGCGGCTGCGTGGTGCCTGGTATAAAATATCAGTGTCTGGGGAGGACAAGTGTGTGCACTGCTGTAGTGAGACTGATTCAGGATCCACAGATCAGTATTCTGGACAGGAGGGAGGCAGTTTTTTTTTTTTTTTTTTTTTTTAACTTTGCTCTTTTAACTACTTTTTTTTTGTTTGCATCACATCTTGAAAAATGCATCATTGTGACACCTGACAGAATAGCAGTTTCAAAATCTAAGATCTCCAGTAGTCAAAATATCTGGGTGATGGGTTTTAGTTGATAAAAATCTAACTTTGAGGACTAATACTGGACTAAAACGGGACTAAACAATAGGGCTGTGCAATTGATCAAATTTAAATTTCAATTATTACAACCAGCGATTACACAAATTATATAACTGACAAAAAATAATTACACTAACTTTGAAGTATGTTTTGAATGCTCACGCTCACTCTGCCCCTCCCCTCTCAAAGCTTGTGCTCTGATAGCTATAAGCTACATGTGGACAGAGAGAACTGGAGAAACCCTTGTTTAGCAGAAAAGGCAAGAAAACTTCTGTTGTTTGGGAGCACTTTAGGTTTGAAGAGGAAGATGTCAAGCAAACAACAGTTTATGATGAAGTAATAAATAATAGTGAATAATTGTGATTTTGATTATGACAAATTAATTAAATTAAATGATTAATTGAGATTAATTGAGATTATTATTTTTTCTATAATCGAGCCGCTCTACTAAACAGTGGTCTACACAAATTTAATTTCCAGAGCCAAACTCAAACAGGAATGAAGCTAGATCTAAATTAAACTAATCAGCTTGAACTGCAAAAGACTCAAAGTTGGGGCAGCAGTATCTCAGTTGGGGCGGCAGTAGCTTTGTTGGTAGAGACGCTCGCCCACTAACCTAAAGGTTGGCAGTTTGAGCCCCGCCACAGACACTGTGTCCTTGGCCAAGACACTTCACCCACCTTGCTTATGTATGAATGTGTCAGTGAGACAGTGTTTGGTGGTGGTCCGAGGGGCTGTAGGCGCAGACTGGCAGCCACGCTTCCATCAGTCTGCCCCAGGGCAGCTGTGGCTACAGAAGTAGCTCACCACCACTGAGTGTGACTGAGGAGTGAATGAATAATGGACCGAAATTATAAGGCACATTGAGAAGTTTGTAAAGCACAATTTAAATCCAATAATTATTATTAAGTTCCTACTGGAAGAAGTCTGCATAGCACCAGTGGTACTTGTACCACAGTTTGAGAACTACTGTCAGGAAGATGTGTCCAAACATTTGACAGGTACTGTTTTTTGATTGACTGCTGGTTGTTAAAATTCAAAGAAAATTTGTAAGGTTAGATGATGGGCCATTGTTCACTGCAACAAACTACATAATTTATATTGCTACTAAAAATTACATGAAAACAACAAGCTTGGATAACATGCAAATTCTGCCATTCTAAGCCAATGGAGGCATTTTTCAGACCCTTTTTGTATCTTTTTTCCATGTTAGCCATCATTATCTCTTCCCTTGTCATATCCCATTACCCGCACAGCTTTTAATGATCAAACAGTTTCAAGTTATCCTCCCTTTATAATATCTGCATCTCCTCCAGTGACGTTCACTTTACACTCATCCTTTTATTTTTAGATCAATACAAATGACAAAGCCGTGTTCCTAGCAAAAGTCATTTCCATCATCTTCCACCAGGCGCTTATATGAGAGAGACTGAGTAATGACCGGATAAATCCCATGTTTGTGTTTGGACAATGAAAGGCTGATTTGCTCATTTAATGGATGCTTGAACCTGCCTCTGATCTTTTTATTAGAAGTGAGTGCATGCATATGAATATTAACAATCACATCTGTGCGTCCTGCCCACAATGTTCTCGAATTAATAAATGTTTTGTCTGATAAAATTAATATTGCCGAAAGCATAGGAGCAAAAACACCTGTAAAGCAAGGGGCCTGATGCAAGAAGACGGCAATAGGCACAAGCGTCTCAGAGCTGATAGTGTCCAATCTTTGTCAAATTCAGACTGTTCTGTCACAAAGCGGTTGGTTCAATTCCATTCTAAGGTCTGACATAAATATTTAAATTATGCCCGTCCCATTGCATTCATACATTCTAATAAAAAGCCGTGTTAGTGGACAAGATACTTGTTTTGTTACTTATTGGAAAAGATACTAGGCAGGAAACACACAAGGTTGCATCATCCATTTCACGTTTCCATTTACAGTATGTTCATCCACACTACAAAACACTGAAGTTCAAATTGCAGCATGTGGTTGGCATACATACTGTAGTAAAAGTTCTATGCTTCAAAATAAAAAGTCTGGCCAAACTTGTAGAAGAACTTTAACTCCAATCATAATTAATAACGTAGATGCTACAAGCAAAAAAAAACACATTTGAGCTACTGAACTGTGTAGGAATCTGACTCAACAACACAATCTTTCCTCTTTTAGCCATACACCACACTATGATACCTGCATTTTCCATCTTTAGGAGCAAATACTAGCATACAATTGGTTGCCCTCCAGCTTAATTTTGAACTATAGGCCCTTCAGAGTTCTATGACATCATGTGAACGTATCTTCTCAGACCTGCAAGCCATCTCCAGAATTTAAGACACTAAGTTGAGACTAGAAGTGTATAATGTGTAGCTTCGAGTCTGAGGAGATGTGAACAGTTTATGGGTTGGGTAAAAGAAGTCCTGCATGATGGAAGTAGCTCTGACGTTTGATTGATGTAAATAGTAGTGGTGGGCTGATCTATACAGATATTCATACTATCGATACCATACATTGGATTGATATTAGCATGATGAGATTGATTCTTTTGTTCTCCTGTATGTCTGTACTCCAAATTCATTGGGGACTAGACTGGTCTGTCTAAAGCACAGCTCACTTCGCCTGCTCATTCTGCTGCTCCTCCTCCTCTCCCATGCAAAACCTCTGTGAAGTGTGAAGGAACAATTTTGTTTTTCTTGTCTATAGATTTTAATTTAGATTTCTTTTTTTTTCTTTTTCTTTTTTTTGCCCAGCTAACTAAAATCTGTTCTTGATTTTAACATGCATTTAACAGTGAAGAGCAGGAATCACAAACTCTTTACCCATTTAGTGGTCAGAAAATATACTGCTTATCCCTATATGAAAAATGAGAAAGCCTGTATACGTACAGTATACAAACTTTCAGTATCAGTATCGATACTGGTGATATTGGCCTGGTAAAAAATTCAGTGTTGCACACCCCTAGTAAATCAGGACACATCTGGATTCTCAATTGGTGGGTTGGAAACCAAAGTGGGTGTGTTCCTGCAAAGTTGTGAAGAAAAGTGTGGCAAATATCGTTGTTATCATATTGAGATACAATATTGCATGAGACTTTCATTAGGTTAGAGTGAGGTGTAATTAATCATCTACTGAATACAATACAATACAATCTTTCCTACTCAGTCAAATTTAATTATAAATAAGATACATGTTTGACATGTTTGTTCATCAAAACAGTCAAATGGATAAAGCTATTGAAACTGCAGTATCATACACCCCTAGTAAATAGTGACACATCAAAGTTATAAAGCTTTTCTTCAAATTATTTTGTAGCACTATGACATCACTGTTTATGAATTAGACCCTACTGTTCTTTACACACTCCAGTTGAATGCAAGCCTCTTTATTGTTACATTCCCCAAACACTGTTGTGTTGACCTGGCCCATGGAATGACTATGGTCATGGTACTGGCTATAAAATAGGCTAGGAATACATGTTTTTCTATTCTTCAGGCACAGACAGAACCTTTACTCCACACAAATGAGCCATGTTTTGCAAAATACAAGGACATTAACTTGTTTTAATATGCTAAAAATTCCACCAAATGTTGCCCTTAGATCATGCTTTAAATTGGCTGTCACAAATCTTCCTGAAACCACCAACCTGCAGGGCATGCACAAACCCCTCCTCACTGTCCCCTTTACAAAATCTGAAACTCTTACACTCTCCTCCAGAAGAATCCAATGTTATGAAGCAGCTAATTTTAAAGTAATCCTGCTAGTGATTTAGCCAGGCTTACGCAGGGTTTTCTCCAGGCTAAAGGGAGATTAGACTTATCCACTCTTAGGCTCCCCATTCAAAAGCATTGAGCCAAATGGAGACCCCGTCTGGCTTTGTGAACCCAACGGAGAGTTCAAAGACACAACAAGTGCCCCCCCTGCTCAAAACAGAAGCACTTGGGAAGGTTAAAAAGCACTCATCCACCACTGGTGCAAGGGGCCACAGACTCGGGCGGTAATTGAAGGTGCTGCAGTCTTTATATATCTATTGGAACAAGTCAACAGTGCCTTGCTGGACTTGCTTTTTCATTAGCTTTGTATTTCATGCCCTCAGGAGCAGAACAAATTGAGTCTGTGTTTCCCTTTTGCTCGGTTGCTCATTACCCGTGAGAAAGATTAAAAATAGCGTCTTGCATAATGCCGTCGGCAAATGGACGAGTGTACATTGCGTTCATTGTCTGATTAAATGCAGGACACAAAGCTGTTAAACCGACTGTGCCCCGTTCTGAAACCCCTCAGCAGCTCAACGTTATTCTAGTATTTGTTTTCATTACCACAAAGAAATAAAAGTGGAGGAACAATGTTGAGTCACCAGGCTCTTAAAACACTTTTACAATGGAGAAATGAGTCAGTAGTTCTATCTAGTATATAGGCCTTTGCATGCTCCCTTTTTTTAAGAATTAGCTAGTTTCTGTTAAACTGAACTGGATTTAAGAAAAACAAAACTGGGCCAGATTCATTCACATTTTTCTTTCTGAAGCAGGTCTGGAACCTCTCCCCTTCAAGCTTTTATTCCACCGCGATTAACCCTTCTGAACGCTGCTAATTGTTTGTTTGTTTGTTTGTTTTACTTTGGCCTTCTAGGTTTTATTTATAATAACCAGTCTTATTGTGTTGTGACTTGCTCAATAAATAAAATAAAATAAAAAATTAATGAAGCAATGCATTCCAAGTGCCTCCAAAGTAGAGCTTGACTGATACGGATTTTTTGAGAGTGATGCCGATACCAATATTAGATAATTAAAAAAATACCAAGATCCAATACATCGGCTAACACAGTTTTAAATTGAGCAATTAAGCATTTTTCTGTGCAAGTAGAGCATGGGAAGAAAATTAATTTTGAATTTTTGTTCTGTGAGGTTCTATGACAGAGAAATGAGCAAAATATCTGTATTACCGTTTTGAGCTTTTCAGGCCATGAGAAGGTGATTTGGGTAGTTTCCTATGAACTGCAGAGTAAGAGCCAAACTGCTTGGAAACACTGAGTTGGCACCAGCGTGCCCTCTGCTGGACAAATAGCAGAAGGCCATCATTTGCAAGTAAACAGGTCCTTCCAGCTTAACAGCTTATTCCAGCACACAGTAAAAATGGTACTGTTTATATCAGCGGATATTGACCAGATTTTCGCCGATAGTTGATCATTTTCTAATAGGCTGTATCGGCCAATAATATTGGCTGACCAATATATTTGTGGGCTCTATTCCAAAGTACGTGGGTAGATACTGTGTATACTGTACTTTGTAGTCAGGTTGGTGGGTGAATGATTTGCAGACCTCGTAAAATCATATTTACCCACAGTGGAACATCAATATCATATCAGGTTTTGAAATTCAGGCATTTTACCATTTCTTGCTCATAGCTCATTAAGAATGTGATTGCAGCAACACATCTTTAAAAAAGTTGGGACAGTGTCAAGTTTGCCATTGCATCCACTAGTAAAAGTCTCTCTGTATGTTGGTCCATTTCCTCAGAGTTTGCAGATACGGGTGAACAGAGCAGTACATGCATTGATCGTTGGGGGAGTGCTAGTGAACACAGCTCAACAGTTTACTCAACACAGCAGAAGAAACAGCTGAAATGAGAGATGTAGTTACTGTATATTCAAAGACTGAACAGTCCCTCTACTATTTTTGCCTATTTTTTTCATTTTTTTTTTTTCAATAAATGTAGTCTAAAAACCTCCATCAGCACTGCCATGTTTGTTATTGTTGCTCTTTTTCTTCTGTCTTGGTAAAATCTTCTGGCCATTTAACATGGTGAGATAGAAAACAGTTAGAAGGATCCATTTACGTATGAAATGGAAGAATAAATGAGTCTTTACTGTGAGGCAAGAGTGCGAACCTCTTTGCCACTGTTTCTTAAAATTATACAGTACATTTCGTAGTTCTTTATGACATTAGATGTGCAAATTGTGGTGGCAAGTGCATGTTTTAAATAACCTGACAAACTAAATAGGACAACTCAGTAGGTGTTACTATTTTTACAGTGTAATGTAATATAGACAACAAAGTGGTTTGTATTCAGAAAGCAAGAACCCACTGGACCACTGGCCATAAAATGCCCCAAAAGCTCTAAAAGAGGACCATCGGCTGGTGTTTATTCAGACATTTTTCTTTTTTCAATGTGCATTTTTGCTTATTACTTTTGCTTTTTTTTAGAAACATTCTCAATGCACTTTTCTCTTTGGGCTGCACTCCTGACAGGGCAGCCTTTTCCTTGTTACTCCACATCAGAAAGTGAGCACTCTTGGGCTTTTGCAGCTCTATTGAAAGCCTCTCTTGTATAAACTCTTAGAACAGTAGGCATGTTTTAAGCAAAGAAACAGCAGTTTTCTCCAGCAGTCAGCAGACCAGCCTCCCTAAAGTGTCTGTTCTATTGTGTTAGCTAAAGTACAGCTTTATAGTAGTGGACATGGGGCCCTGGGAGACATTGATAGAGAAAGTCAGTTCCGTTTGAGTGTTATCGCATTAATTATGCAACGTATTTACCGAGCATTAAACTTAATTTCAGTCCATTACTTTGCAAATCGCAGTAATTGTGCTGCCTCAGTGAATTTCAAGCTAAAACAACATCTGCCTGTTTGGCACAGTGCTGATTGAGACGCTCTAGTAATGTTTGCATGCAGCCTTAGTTAAGACAAAATGGGGCTAAAACATGCATTCGTCTGCATTAAGGAGGATTATTTGGAGATAAAGTCAGATGAGCCAGACTGAGATTTGGACATGTACAGAGGAGGGACAGTGAAGACAGTCAGCAATATAATAATGAACACGTCAATATATTTCTGCCTTGGCTACTAACAGTACATTTTCATCAGATGTCAGGAACAACCCAGGTAAATAAATATAAATAAAAATACATAAATAAATACAAATATTTAAATAATAAAATTAATAAAAAATAGATATAGAAATAAAATAAAAATAAATAAATAGCCTAAATACAAATAAAATAGAATAATAAATGAAATGTGATAAATTAATAAAGATTAATAAATAAGCAAGAATAGGTAAATAAATAACTAAATAAAAATAGATAAACGAGTATAAATACAAATGGATAAAAAATAAATAAAAATACTAAAATAAAACAAAATATATTAAAACTGATAAATAAGAAAAAAATACATGCATAAATAAAATAAAAAATACCTAAATAAATACAAATAAAAATACCTAAATAAATACAATCTTATAAATAAATAAAGATCAATAAATAAGTAAAGTGACATTGGGCTAAATAATTAAATAAACAAAAAATAAAAAAATAAATATAAATAAAAAATAAATTGAAAAAATATAGATAAAATGGCAAAAGTATATAAATAACTAAATAAAAATAAAATTTGATAAATAAAAGTAAATAAAATAAAAATGGGAAAAAACATAAATAAACAAATAAACTTTCAAACATACAGACATTTGTTGAGAAAAAAAAATTCTCATATTTCCTGCTGTATTTGGGTAGAAGGCAGGAGGCCTCGGAGAAGAGCTAAGAGGAGACTGATGGATGTAATGAAAGAAGATGAAGAGGAGGTTTGCTGTGGTGATCCCTGAAAGGGAACAGCTGAAAGGAAAAGGAATTCATTCTATCTCATAGATATAGTATAGTTTTCTTTGCTTAAATTGAAGTTTGTTAAAAACTAGACATATGGCCAACTTGACTTTTCAACAGTTCAGTCTTATCAAATTTAAAATTATTGTTTTGCTTTAGTTTTAGCTCAAAAGCTTTGCTTTTGTCTTGTAATATCAACTTTGTTTGCACCAATTTACATTTGTTTTGTATATTGTCTTGTATTGTGACATTGATATAATGTAGAACTTCTCAAACTGTGGTACCGGTACCTCTGGTGGTACACAGCCTTCCTCCGGTGGTACTCAGGAGTCAGTTCTGATTTTGTTGCATTTGCAGTCAGTTTATTCCTGTTTAGTCCTGCTCTCCTTGTTCACTCCTTAGGCACAGTTTAGTCCTGGTTTAGTCCAAGATAAGTCCTGGTTTGGACCTGGTTTAGTCTTCGTTTAATTCCAGTCTAATTATGGTTTAGCCCTGGTTTACTCTTTGATAAATCCTCGTTTGAACCTGGTTTAGTCCTTCAGGCATCCTGGTTCAGTCCTAGTTTCATTCTACTTTAATCCAGTTTTTGTCCTGGCTTAGTCCTGATTTAGTCTTGATTTAGTCCTGCTTTAGTCCTGCTGTAGACCTCGGTAAGTCTTATTTTAGTCCTGGTTGAACCGTGTTTTTTTTCCTGGTTCAGCCCTTGTTTAGTCCTAATTTAGTCCAGGTTTTGCCCTCATTTAGTCTTCTTGTCCTTATTTAACACTCATTTAAGTCTAATATAAGTCAAATATTTTCTGAGGTGATACTTGGCGTGAAAAGTTTGAAAATCACTAAAAAGATATACCGTAGTTCTGTAAAGCTGTTGTTATTAAACATAATTGATTCTCACGCTGTTAATTTAAATCAAGGTAAATAATAAAAAGAGACAAGAAAGAAAAACAAACAACTTTTTCAATTTATATTTAACAATGTCGATATTACACAGATTGGCTATTGGCTGCTGTGCTGTTTAGCATTATATTAAAAGTTTTGCAGAACCCTTAAGACATATGTGTGCTACTTTACTTTTGCATTTGTATAAAAAGTGCCTCAATGTACTTCTTTATGCAAAATGCACAGACAGATTTTTTTTTTTGCATTGTAGCATACCTGCCCACATAGAGTCATGTCTATCCAACCATCTTGATGTACCATCGAAAAGACTTTCAAACTATTTATAACAAAATAAGCAGATGTATTCTGATATATACTGTTGCTGTTTTCATCTTTCCTCACAGATCTCAGTTTCTTTTATGAAGACGTAAAGAAACATATCCTAAAGCGGAAATAATCAGCTTTTTTTTTTAGTCCAGCATAATATATTTCAGTATACTTTTAAACATCAGTGACTTTAGCTTGTAGCATTTAGTTGGTGTGGCCTTAATATTCAATAAATAGAACAAGTAAATAAACACTTGCTGGCAGTAAAATTTCAACAGTAAATTTGACTGTCAGAGTGTATTTAGTACTTATCTAAATAGTGTATAATTTACTCTCTTTTCTGTCAAAATTTTAGTTGAGTGACATGAGCATTTTATTTATTTATTTATTTATTTATTTTTTTATTTATTTATTTATTTATTTGTATTTTTTTGTAGCCTAACCCATGACACTTGCAGCAAATGTACATTCCCATCTGTGACTGGAGGAACAAATAATAATTTTAGTTTTAAAAGCAAGCAGGCGTCATGTGTCACTTTCCCTCATAGTTGAACCTTGACCAATCTGAACTGGGCTATGTTTATAGAGAATTTTATTACAGCAGAATGTTGATCAAAATTTAATTTCAGGAACAATGTTTGGAACTTTTTTTATTTAATTTAGCTTGATAATTAAATAAACAATTTCTTACCAAATAATATTATGCCAGGAACAAAGCAATGTTCACTAGAGTGACATTCAAGAACTAAAGTTTTCACCTACTGCCTGTTCAATAATGGGAGTGAGTGAGTTAAAATGCACCCCTTTGCACTTTTTAAGATATCATGTGTAGCATTGTTCACCAGTGTCATGGTGCTGTGTTCATTTTATACTGAAATTTCATACTAAACAGAGAGTACATTTTACCAAAAGTATTATGTTTTGGTAGAACTCATGCTTTTCTCCAGCAAATGTCCTTTTGTCCATTAAAAACTACACAGGTCTAAAGGTTTCTTACCATCTCATATTGTGCTAACATGCTTTTACCTCCTCTCTTGCTATTGAAGCGTCAAGCAAACTGCAAAAACCTTGAAGGTAGATGAGTAAAAATTGTGTTTCTCCGTTCTGCAGATGTGTACCAGCTGAACCTCCCTGAAGAACAGAAGGTGAGCATCACCACGGCCACAGTGGGACAGAGCGTGGTCCTGACCTGTGCCATCACCGGAGAGCACAGACCTCCGATTCTGTGGAAGAGGAACCAGCAGTATCTGAATGCACTCAACCTGGAGGACATCAGTGTAAGTGCAAAACACAAAAATCAGTATTTCATTAAACAAAAACAAAAAAAAAAAACAAAAAAAAAGAACCAAAGATTAATATAACACTTGAATAGTACAATGGTAAATGATGTTGTTTAAGAGAATGTGCTGCATTGACTTGGGTCAGTGCCTGTTGCATGGCTTGCTTAATACCAGCCTAATAATACTTTAATGGTTATTCATCAGAGACACACTAGATGACCAAATTTGTAAAAAGAAAAAGAAAAAAAAAAAAAAAAAAGAATCAAATATATGTTAATGCACAAAAAGAAAAAAATGTCCTGATAAGAAAATACACAAGAATACATACTGTACATCAGGGGTGTAAAGACTTTTTTTTTTTAAGGGGCATATATTGACAAATATATGAGGACAGCCACTGCACTGAAAAAAAAAAAAAAAAAAAAAAGTTGTAAAAACTCAGGGCAACAAGATCCCTCAATGTTTTTGAATTTTGGGGCCAACTCAAAATCTTAAGTTTTTAACAACTAATATTTTTTGTTCACCTAATGCCTTAAACTTTCAATTTTAGATTTTACTCACTATTTTATAACTTATTTTGTTCATTGTTCAAAAAAAAAAGTTAAAATTGTAAAACTGTCTTGTTGAATTCAGTATATTAAGTTTTTATTATTATCAATAATAATACTTTTTTGAACAATGGATAGTAAGTTGGCTGTAAGATGAGTAAAAAAATAATGATAGTGAGTAAAACTTAAAATTGAAAGTTTTTAGACATATGAATCTTAAAAAAAATGTTGAAAACTTTTTTTTTTTGTTTTACAGTGTAGAGGTGACAGATTTTACCTTACCATAAAAGACCTGGCACTTTTCCTCCAGTAGTCACAGTGAATCATTCACATGGATACTTTGGCACAGGATTTGCTAAAGATGCCCTTCTCTTTGAGACTGGCACATAGTACGGCTGAAATGTTTTGGCCCCAAAAACCACAAATTTAAATTTTACTTCCTTAATGCCAGTCCTATATGACACAAATGTGAATTATTTTAACTTGTAGTGAAAAACTACTACTGTGGCAAGTTCGGACCAGTTAAGAATAATGTCCCAAAACCTAGAAAACATACATTGTTTACTCTTTAGGCACAGTTTAGTCCTGGTTTATTCCTGGTTTAGTACAAGATAAGTCCTGGTTTGGCCATGGTTTAGTCCTAGTTTAATTCCAGTCTAATCTTGGTTTAGTCCTGGCTTAGTCCTGGTTTACTCCTTGATAAATCCTTGCTTGAATCTGATTTAGTCTTAGTTTCATTCTACTTTAATTCAGGTTTCATCCTGGATTAACCCTGGTTTAGCCCTGATTTAGTCCCTTTTTGTCTATAAAAGATGGTATTCTGAAGCCAAATATTTTCTATTTGATGTAAAAAGTTCACTGAAAATCACGCTGTCCATTTAAATCAAGGTAAATAATAAAAACAGGTATTTCAGACAAATAGCCCAATAGAAACACAGGAAAAAGTTTTTGGGAAATGTGTGTATGTGCATGGGCTGATTTGCTTTTTTGGTTCTTCCTGAAGTTCCTCCACACAGTGCACTGGTTAAAGTTAGAGCTAAAACCGTCTTTTTATTCCCCATCATGTTTTTTTTTTTTTTTTTTTTTTCTCTCTTTTTTTTGGGGGGGGGGGGGTGACTCAGGATGTTGTTAGTAGGTCTGACGGTAATCCGGGATGTCAGTTTGTGTTCCTGTGTTCTGTGTTTGGAGGCTGCAGGGCGGGACAGGCACAAAACAGAAGATGAAGGGCTGTACCAAAGGGGTTCAGCCCAAGAGAAAGGACCTACTTTTCAACCTGTGGTAAAAAAAATAAAAAATGTGTGTGTAAAAAGAGCTTTACGCGAGGCCCCAGCAGCTTTCGTGTCACTTTTATCCACATCAAAACCTATTCTTTTGAGGCGTGTTGCTAAAATGGCCGACCTTTGTCACCTGCTCTCTCCTCCCCGTGCGTGTGTCAGCGCCGGCCGGATGAGTCGGACACCACTGTGCATAATTAAGTCAACACTGTCACAGCAGATAAAGGGAGCCCCAGCGAAGCCACTAATGTTACATTAAATGTTGATGACCCTTAAAATGAGGAAGAGGCGGCCAGCTGTCGCCAGTCAGCCTTGGCAGCATCAACTGGCTCCGGACTAGAGCTCACTTCTGCTTCTGCCTGATGCCGTGCACATAAAGAGACACTGTTTGGCTGAGCGTGGAAAGGCTTTACTGCAATGCCATTTTTTACTTTCAGAATACCCTTCCAAAACCAGAGACCCTGTGATGCATAGAAAAATAAAAAAGAAAAAGAAAAAAAGTTATGTTGAAAAAACTAACTACTCACTTGCATACTTTATTTAAATTTATTTGAACCAGTTACTTCTTGTTTTAATAATACTGTGTTATAGATGGGACTCATTATTTTCAAATATTTGTTTAAAAGACTGGCTCATTTTTTAATTTTTTTATTATTATTTTTATTTTTGTTTTTGTTTTAAGAAGCCAGCTCAGGGGAAATTTAAAAGGAAAATAATCACACGTTGGAATGATGGGGCAAGGTTTTGACCAGAATTATTCAAACTAATATCTATTCAGTTGGTGGAAAATTTGATTTTCAATTATTCTAAAATATTGATTATCATTTTATTTCCACATGTGAACAGGTGTTGCCATATCCCTCAGACAGATAACTATTTTGGATTTACTCTAAAGCTAACTTGTTACTTATGTTATTCATGCAACACCTAAAAAACTCTGTGGCCCAATAAAAACCCTAAGCAGGCTACAGTGACCTTCCATGCCAAAAAAAATTACAATAACATTTTTAATAATACAGAAAAACTCTTCTCTTCTTGTTTTAAAGAGCCAGTTAGGTTGGTTGTAACACAAAGCTTTTGAAATATGGTAAAAAGGAAAAAAGTACCATATTTATATTAGGTTATTATTATCTTTAAGGTTGATTTTCCTCCTTAAGCTTATTGGCAACATCGATGCAAGTTGACAACTACTGGTGTTTACAAACTTTATAAAAAAACTGCTCTTCTTGGCTTTGTTTTCTGTAACTTCATCTTATTTTGTCTATAGACTTTAGTTATGATGCTTTTATCTACATTTTTATTTTGTTTATTTACTATGTTGTTTTGTTTCACTTTATTTTGGAGCTTTTATCTTGTCACACAACAATATGTCACATTGTTGTAACTTTTAATATTTTCAGTGTTCCAGAGTTTAGATTTTTGCACAAAATATAGCACCATCAACTCATTTTAAGGGGCTTATTTTATTTAAACTACCAAGAAATGTCAGTGCTGGGCTACCATCTAATACAAAACACATTAACTCTGCTTTGAGATTGACAAAACAAACTGAGTCTGTCAGCAGGCCGATGATTCCTGTATTTTCTCTGATTAAAGTAAATATATAGTCCTTTGTGCATCCAACAGCACTACGTCAAACCACATTATCTCTCCAGCTCAGTGGTTTTCAGGAGGATTTATGAGATAACGACAGAAAAGTACAGGGTCTTACCAGGTCAATCCTTTCAATCAGTTTTGATGTAACTGCTGTATATTTTCCAACCAGTGTTTCTCTCTTCTTTTTAACAGACTCTGGTTTTTACACACTGCTCTCTTTCCAGGCTGAATAGAGGTAGCAGTTATTTTATGTGCCGATACTGCCTGCAGACACATTGTGGAGTTCAGTGTCCCGAACCCGAGGAGGTCTCTGTAGTGGCTTCATGCACACATCACTCATCTGTTTCCATAGCGACACGTGTCAGATGTTGCAAAGGTGTATTTAGCATTTAAATAAGCTTTGACAAGGAAATGTCTTTTAAGTACTGTAGAGAAGAGGTAGAGTCACCAAGGACATCAGTACATCAGTCATAGGTATTCAACAGTTTTACTATAGACCAAGATGTTTTATAAATGGAAGAAACTGGGCTAATACATGTAATAAACTAAATTCAGTCCAGTCTAAAAAGGTACTAAAACTCATCCCTAAACCCTGATTTGTGCAGAGGGAAAGTTTTACTTGCGTCTTTAAATTTTAAACAACATTGCATAACTTTTTATGTAATGAAATATATACCGTAGCTTCAAAATCCTTTGGAAGGTTTCATGAAATAGAGCTAAAATTAGAACCTGGTTTTGCTGCTGGAAAACAGAATTATGCACTTATGCACTCATAATAAAGATTATTATTATTATTACATTTAAAAATGACTGTTGAGTGATGAATCTGCCATGTTAGTGGTCACAGACAGAGAAATGCCATAGAGTTGCAGTAGAAACAGCGGCATACAAAAGTAAATTCTTTTAACTGCTTTGTCACTGTTGATGAATATTTATCACACACTAAACAGTCACAATACTTTTGTGTTAACGCTAACTTGAGTAATTTACATCTTAAACTGCTCTATTGTTTTGCTATTGAAAATATCTTGTGTGATCACCGACGTCACAATCCCGATCTATACAGGGGGGAAATAATGGGAAAAAGGACCCAAAACGCAGGACTGCAAAATGAAAACTTAAAATAAAAGAAGACAACTAAAAAAGTTCCCAAAACTTCCAACTCAAAAATCCAACAAAAACAGAGGAATCACAAAAAATACTAAATCCAAAAAGGAACAACAAATGGAAAATGCTAATTTACAGAGAACACTGGTGACAGGAAGGACACAAGAGCACATGACAAGACAATGAACCAACAAGGAACAGGGGAGAACACAGGGATTACATACACAAGGGCAATGAGGCACGTGTGAGGGGCAAGCAATCACAAGAGGAAGTAAAACACAAAAACACAAGAGGGTACCAAGCCTACAAAATAAAACACAAGAGAAATAAAACACAGGACACAGACAGGATCATGGCAATACTGTAAGGTGAGAGAACTAAGGTGCATTTCCACCAGGGCACCAGCTGTAAAAGTACTAAAAGTGGGACAAGATGTGCCATTTGGTGGGACAAGGGGGGGTGGACTTGAGAAATAAAAACATTGCTATTTGACATTATGAGAAAATGAGAAGCCAGAGACCAGACATAAAAGGGAAAATGTCAAACATGTCCTCATGATAAACAGTTGTATTCAGTGAGAGGACATGAAAATATATTGTTGCCCTTGTGTGACGGGGTAACCAGTAGCAAATCGTCCTATACTGACACAAGCCGTACTGTACCCCCCAAGTGGATATGCGCCACTAGAGACAACTTGATAGCTTAACTTTGCACAGCTGCATTAAAATCTAGGCAGTGCAAATCCATAAAACTTATGCAGTGTTGCCTTAAGTTCAAACCACTTCCAAGGGCTCAGAAATTGACTGGAAAAATGCCCCCAAAAATTAAAGCAATAACTGAAATAATAATATACTTATGCATGCCAACAAAACTGCAAAATTAGAGCTTACCTTTAACTTTTGGGTTTAAGTTCAGAGAATATGCCATAATGTATCCATGTTCTAGTTTTGCTCTGTTTTCCTCTGTGTAAGCAAATACAATTCCCATTACTTCAAAACAAAACCTTCTTAATTGTCACATTTTCAAGTCATGGTATCGTAGCTGTAAACTAATTGACAATTCTACTCTTAAGCACGTCCATTCTAAGCTCTTATTTACATTCTCGCTCTCATGTTGCCGGAAAAGCATCAAAATGTAGTTAGCGTCCATGGCCCGTAGCCTTGGTGATACATCACGGATGGAAATGAGCAGGAAATGGCTGCGGCTCGCTCTTTGCATTTTAATGGACTTTGGTCTCCTCCTGGATTCTCGTCTGCTTATATTTTAAGACTGTCGTTTTAAATTACAGCGGTGATATCTAAAGTTACACGCGGCATGTTTGGGTGAAAGTGAGTTAAGTCACCCCTGGGACTAATCCGGCCTCTTTTGTGAAGGTGCTGCTGTGACCCTCTCGGAGTCTGCATTTGTCACATTTGATTTTTTATGGAAACTTAACAAAGTCTGAGCTGGTAAAGTCTGCTGGTGCACAGATTACTGCTCACAACAAACAGCAGCCAGGGAGGACTGCAAAACTATAAATGCAAGTTGAAATACTTAGAAAAAGCTATTTTATTAACTTTATACTATGAATTATTTAAATGCAATGTCTAACTGTAGCCTACTAATTAAAATGACATAGATAGTCAGGTAGAAATTGTGAAAAAAATGAAATAGTACTATGATGCTGATGTGTATGTGCCGGTAGAGTCAAAACACTTTGTTAACCTTCTGATTGGCTACTGTCTGAGCAATCACACAGTCCCAGGACACCTAGTGACACGTGGGGTGTTTCCCAATTGCCAGGATCCTCCACGGCTGGACCACGTCATCAGTGCCCGCCAAGTGGTGTTCCAAAATGGTTCAATTCCCCACCTCCTCAAAAGTTTTCACATGCTCACAGGATCAGGCAGTTGGTAAACACCCACAGTAACTGACGTCTTCACCCCATGAGTAAACAAACCTGCAGTTTATAGAAATATTTTAGGGCCAAAAGCTTTCAAACTCCCACATTTAAATAAAAGTGATACCTTTACAGAGAATACCTGTTATACTTACTCTTAAGTATGGAAGTTTGGGATTTTTGTATTTCCTTTTTCATGAACATTGTTTTCTCGTAATCATGACTTAGTATCTTTTTTTTTTTTTTTTTTTTCCTAGTGGCGGAAATAGGCTTACATACATAAGAACTATATTTGATATTGTTAAATATAAACACAGATTCTTCGAAACTCAGAGGAACGTCAACGCTTGCATCTAATTTATCTAAAAAGAAATGTAAATATGAAAGTACACAGAATCATGTTTTCTAACTTAGAAACTAAACAATCCAAGGACCACATTATTGTAGCTTTATGCTGCTTTCACACCGGACACGTTTGAGACGTCTGTGGCATCTGATTTTCATGTTACGTCTATGTAAACGCGCATCTAGACATCCTGCGGCGCGAATCAAGCGTCCAGTGCGGCGCGAATCGGGTTTTGACGCGCGAATTGAGCGTCGACGCGTCTGACGCGCGAATCGAGCGTCTGACGCGTCGACACCAGAGTTGAAAAATCTGAACTTTGCCCGTTAACCAATCAGGATCTAGCTCCTGCAGTGACGTGGGAGGACGTAGGAAGCGGAGATCCATCAAAACAATCACAGTGGACTTATTGAGGCTGTCACTGTGAAACTGGAGCTATAAGCTACAGCCTACTGCAGCTCTGCTACTTTTATAAAGACAACAGTCAAAAAGATAGTAACAAGACATAGAGGGGACCTTAACTTTAGCGTGTGCTGAGCTGAGCTCGTTGGATTAGCAATTACTTCACTCCCCAAAACAACAGCAAAAACAGTCTGTGTACTGAGTGCTAGCCTAACCTATAACCCGCTAAAACCTCTAGAGACCGCTATTAAACAAGAAAAAACTCTTCCATATCTCCACTCTGCTGCTGGTGTTGAGTGCCTAAAACAGCAGTAGTGTCCTGGGGACATGTCCTCGCACCGACCGGGGACACAGGTGAGCAAACCGGTCTGGCCTCAGTTGGAATTATCCCTGAATGAGCGGCCATTACCCTGGCACAACAGACTCCTGACTGACTTCAAAATGTTCAAGCGTCCAACTAGACGCGTCGGACGCGAATTTGACACCTCAAACGCGTCCGGTGTGAACGTAGCATTAGGCTACCAGCTAGCAACTACTTTGTGTTAGCGTGATAGTTTTTTAAGCCCTGTCTGAGTATACATTTGGAAAGACACAGGTTCCTCTGGTTTTACACACACAGGTTTTATTTTTACTTATTATTCTTTATATATTTTCAGCACGGCTACATAATTCTGTTTGATACTTGTTAAAATGTAACCATCAAGATGCCATTAGCATTTAGTCATATGTTTTTGTTATTGCTATTTTATTTTATTTGATATATGGTTGACATAACATTAAACATTAGGCAAACATATCTGGTTATTCAATCATTAATTTCATTCTTTTTTTTTTTTTACACCAGATGCCCTTCCTGTTGTAACCAGCCACATACTGTGACTGGAGTAGGCAGTGTGGGTGAAGTGTATTGCCCAGGGACACAACAACAGTACAGGCTTTAGGCGAGATTTGAACCCCTGACCCTTCTGGTTAGTGTTACTGTGCAAAATTTGCCAAAATAAAGCTCTGCATGAGGCGGAGCTACATGTTACTATTGACAAGAAGCCCTTTGATTGGACGCAGACAAACCAATCAGAAACCCACATAAGCATTTCTTTTAAAACTTTCTGGGCATGACCTTCTAGAGTTTGTTCTTGTCATTTCTTTTTTTATATAAACACTTAACAAAGTCCAAGTTTACAACTGCTGCTGCTAGTCCGTGGATTAGCCCCTGAGCCGCTTTGCTAACAACAACAACCACCAGCAGCAGAGAGTGAATCAGCATGAGAGCTGGCCTGTGCCTTGTCAGAATAAAAAAAAAAAAAAGTGTTTTCAGACCATGCTGTGCTCGGGAACCCACCACCGCACCATCGCAGCACACCAACATCGCACTAATCCACATTTATTTTTGGCTCCTAGGCTTCTAGTCAATCACTGTTGTTATCCCTGAGAGCAGAATGGATTTTGGCATTCACCTGGCATTCAAAACTCATTTCCAGCCATTTCGGTATAATTGTGGGCTGCTAATATTGTGCCAGCCTTAATTAGAGACATCACATCGCTTCTCTTGCCACTGCCCACTTTAAAACTCAGATTTTTTTTTTGAAATGTTTGTGGTGACTTAGCGAGTCGTGCATTAATCCCGCTTGGCAAGTTGAATAGAGCCTCTCTAAATTTTTGACAAAGCGGCTTACTGTAATTCCATGAAGTTGCCAGTTGCGGGCTGTTGCATCATCTTCATGTGCAGGATGTCAGGTCTTCAATCCGCCCTGAGTGGACCAGCCAAAGACAGAGATGAGTGCTGCCAAACGCCTGTGTGGAGGAACTATGACAGGAAGGGAGCTGGGGTTGAAAAAGAGTTTGGTTTTAGTAGATGTGCTTTTGCTAGAGTTGAGAAATGAGTTATAATCATTTTTTTTTCTTTTTTTTGTAATAGCTGTGTTGGAGAACCATTACCTTGTTCAGCAAGTTGAGCTCATGTGTTGGATTGGTCCACACAAGCCAGCATTTTTCTGCTTCTAAGAAATGAACTTTGATGATGAAATGTTCACTTGCATATGTAAGCTATCACGTAATGTACAATAACTCAATGAGGACATTATTAAAGGTCCCAAGACAATGTTGTGCAAGTCAAATGGTTGTAAATTTTGGTGTTATGAAATTACCTAACTCGCTCATAGAAGCTCTGGTCTGTCCCAATGTCTCTGTCTAAATAATAATAATTATACAATGTATTTTTATATATATATATATATATATATATATATATATATATATATATATATATATATATATATATATATATATATATATATATATATATATTATTTTGTTTCCCTCTTTGGACCAGGTGCTCTGTGTCCTTAATACAGTTTAAATCAGTCATGTCCAAAGTGCGGCCCAGGGGCCATTTGTGGCACAGGTCAAGGTTTCATATGGCCCTCAGCCTCCATGAGAAAATGTCTTACTTATGGCCCTCAGCCCTTTAATACATACAGTGTGTCCATGGCTTTATCTGTACATTTGTGCATCTCATCTCCTACTCTCTGCTTTGTGTTTTCTAAGTTTTGTATGTATTTTAAATTTTGATTACAAAATATTACAAATTCTGGCATTCCTCATAGTAAGCATTAAAATCAGCCTGAGCTAAAACATAGATTATGAGAAGGATGTTTTTTTTATGTTCAAGGATGTTATTTTGTTGGGACTTCATTTTGTTGTCAAAGAAAAAAAAAAGTATTTTCTTTTAAAACAAAATACTTATAAAACAGTGTACATTTAAGTAATAGTTTATGTGCTTTCAGTTCCAGTTTTCTGTTGCACATCTTCAAATCCGGCCCTCATTGGAAAAAAGTCTGGACACCCCTGGTTTAAATGAATGAAATAATTAACTAATATCCCGCCCACTAGGTGTCACTAAGAGGAGATAATCTGTGTTATTCACTTGTCGTTGGTCATAATGTTATGGCTTATCTGTCTATCTCCAATCACCAAGTTTATGTACAATCACTGGATGCTTTTCAGAGACGATTATAAACCACAATATAATCCAATAACCAATAATCACAGTATTATTTATAAAAACATCACAATTACTGTATTGTCATTGGCTATAGATATGGGGCTTAAAAGCACTTTAAAATGAACATTTGTATATAGAGTTTTTCAGACATAAGTAAATCAGTGGAATTCTTCTCTGCTTTCAATATGTCTGTAAAAACTCACTACAATATCAAAAATCGAAATCCACAATGATTAAACTAAGGTTCAACCAAAACCAGACAAAAAGAAAAGCAGACAAGCAGTTCCCCTGAAGGATTTTGTCTCATCATTATTTATTTGTGCTGGGTTTGTTCATAGAAAACAGTATGTCCCTTTAAGGTTACCGTAGCTTTTGTTGCCAGCTGTTGATGCCAAAGGGCCACGCACTGCATGTTTAAAAACGCTTGTATGCAGTGTGACTGAACTGTCAGCAGCACATTCGAAATAGAAACACATTTACCACTGCAGTAGTTTCAGATTTATTTATATTTTGAAATCTTCTGGAACAGGTGTTATCTCCCACAATGCGTCGTGCCTCATTTTGGCATTGTGTTCCATATGTGAGCACAGAATCTAATTAATATTCTCTGTTGATTAGTGTGAGCAATGCAATGATTTAACAGACTTATTAACATTGTGTCAAACAACTTTTTTTTTCAATGAGTGGATTAATAACCTAAATGCAAATGTCTAATTGTATGACTTTTGTTACTTTTGTTCTCTCCCTGCAGATCCCATCACAGGTAAGTTTTTCTCTAAATGAAATGCTTGCTTAACTATTTTTTGTGTTTACATCATCCATAAACATCCACAAAGCTAGTGATGGTCCTGCAAGAGATTCTGGGTGCTGGAGGTTAACTGTAAATGTAGCTTCTAACTTGATTTCTAACTTTTTAAACTTTCTAAACTCATCAAAGTTTAAATTTAATCTTGTTCAGTGCAACCGGGCCTTCAAATAGACAGCTTATGAAAATTCACATAATGCACAAAGAAGAAAAAGGTGTAATAAAGGTATGATTAGTTTTTTATATTTGGACATATCTTATATCTATATAGAGTTTTAGAAGTTGCTGATTAGCTGTTAATGACTTGCCTGCCCAGCCATCTAAACCCTTTCTATACAAAGAGTTAGTCTTAATTATCGCTTTTATAAGAACCTTGATATGAGCGGGAGAAGGAGGAGATGGTTTGGTCATGGATTCAAAGTTGCTCTACAGTTTGGTGCATTATTTAGCCACCAAGTTGGGGCAGACTGACAGAAGCGTGGCTGCCAATCTGTGCCTATGCCCCCTCCAACCATCACCAAAGACAGTCATACTGATACTTTCATAGGTCAAGTGTCTTGCCCAAGGACACAACAAACGTATGCAATGCCAGCACCAACTACTAATCTTTGGGTTAGTTGAGCAAGCGTCTCTACCGACTGTCACTCCAGTATGGATGAAGGATGCTGAGGTTAGAGCCTAGAGCAATGGTTCTCAACTGGTGGGTCGGGAACCAAAGATGGGTCGCAAAAGCATTTTCAGTGGCCAAAAAGTTATGTTACTGTTACATCTACAGTTGAAATGCCCCAAAGCATTTCTTTCAATATTTACCACTGAAAAGGGCATCGGAATAAACGTAAATTTTGTATACTTGAATCCTTTTGAATTACACTTTTTTATTTCTTGTATTTTAATTTTAAATCAAAAGTCATTTTAAGGTGATGGTGGGATCCCGAAGCTAGACCAGTTGACCACCACTGGCCTAGAGCAATGGTTCACAAACTTTTTTTTTTTTTTTTTTTTTTTTTGTATAACCCCTGGGCTTTTTATGACAGCATAAGTACCCCCTCCAGTACACAGTACTGGAGGGGGTACAATGTTAATTTAAAAAAGTCGTAATTTAAAATGTATTCCAACAAATTATTAAATTCAAATCATTTTAATGCTTGTCTTTATTAGTACAAAGATATTTTAGGCATTTATTGAAGTGGTTCCCAAAGTGGGGTATGGGGGCCTCTGGGGGTCCACGAAGGGGGGCCCCCAGAGGCTGTCTATATTAAGGACATAAGAAAAAATAAAGTTTGAAGTGAATTACAGTTATGTACTTGTTTAAAAATATTACTTTAAAACATTTTTTAGCCAACAGTCAGTGTTTTATAGAAAAAAACTCTTTTTGAATAGAGCAATGTATTATTGTTGGGGGTCTACGTGGGATCTTCAGAAATTCAGAAAAAGGGCTATGACTCAAGATATTCAAAGTCAAGATAAAAATACATTCAATACAATAAAACACAATCTGCATTGCTTTAAATCAAACACAACATAAACTTCTGTTACATTCCGGGTGGCAGTAGCTCAGTTGGAAGAGACATTTGCCCACTAACCCGAAGATTGGCAGTTTGAGCCCCGCTGCAGGCTGTGTCCTTGGGCAAGACACTTCACCCATCTTACCCTACTTGCCCTAGTACCCCTGGTTGGGAAACACTGATCTGGAGGAAGACCAAAGAGGAGATTTATTGATGTAGTGAAAGAAGACAAGGAAATGAATATAATTTTGTTGTAAAAATTCTATATTTCATACTGCTTGGAAAGTCTGTGTTTTAACAATGCCATTCATAGGCTTGTTTAGTATCATTAAATGCCTTAGGTGAGGTTTCATTTGCTTGTCATGTCTTTTTAACAAAGACTGAATACTATTAAATTCCAGTGCCACATGAATGCACCATTTGCCTGAACACTTAACAACAATAACGTCTGATTCTCTATTGTGCATATAAACTCAGAATTGATAAAGCTATGATCACTGTTTAACAAAGCTACTGGGAACTTTTTTATGTAATGCACATTTAAAAGCACTGTTTAATAAGAACTAGCCTGTTATATTTTTTGTTAAAAGGTCTAGCTCCAAGTAGTTTATTTTTAACCATATAACTTTAATTTTAATAATCACTAGATATTACAGTGATTTGACAGGTTTTTACACCAGATGCCCTTCCTGTCACAACCAGCTACTGTGACTGGAGAGGGCTATGGTCACATGTTTTACCAAGGAACACAACGACATGTGCTTTGGGCGAAGTTTGCATCGCCGATTTTCCAGTTGGTGGGCAAACGCTTAACACACTGCTTCAATCAACTCATAAAACAGTAAAAATATTACAAATACAAAAAAATTTAAATTAGAATATGAAGCAGACAAAATACAGCCCATGACAGAAAAAAAGAGGAAAGCAAAGGGAGGAATCAAGACAAATTTAAACCACCGCAATTCAGTCAAATGTCTTTTTTTTAAACCCACTGCTTTTGAAATCTTGAGGACACTGCAAACTAGAACTGCAACCATAGATAAAATAAGTCATGATGGCTTTTTAAGTGAAAATGACGTCAACCCAAAACCAATTATGAGAAATGCTACAAGAATCTTCTGTATTATATTATTTACATTAAAATGTCACCCAAATGCTTCTCCAGTATTTTGGTTTCCAACTAACTATGTTGAAACGACCAATTTTTCCACCCCAACCCACCATTTGGAAAGCACTGAGCTGATATAATGTAGTCTCTGTCATAAATTCTGACTAAAAATGTATTTCAGGCAATCAAATACTGTATCTAACTTATGGGTACTGATGAGAAGGTATGTCTGGCTTTGAAGCGTTAGCCGTGATAATACAAAATAAATGAGCCCCATTCATGAACTCTTCTTACACAAAGCTTTGCTGGAATTCACCAATGTTTTCTTAAAAACTGTAAAAATATTCTTCTGAAAGGACAAATCCCAATAGAGTCACTGAAATTCTGCTGTTTTATAATATTATATGACTTATATTGCAACAAAACATTTGAATTCCACTCTGATACATATTTTTACAAAGGATTCCTTTAAAAATAATACTTTTTAATAGAATAACAGTTTGTGCATGTGTAGTTTTTGTGGGCAGTTCGTGAAAGTGAGATTTAGGTAACTTTCTTAGGTAAACACTTGTGAATTAGGCCCAATGCTAGGAAAATACTGGCCCTTAGACATACATTTTATCACTAAACCCAAGGGCAAATGGAATCTTGTTCCCGCTTGGACTTTAGACATGTCTCTTAGATAATCCATGTCTTTGCCGATGTTTTTCTCATCTTCTGTGCAAAGTCCACTAGATCTTGCCACCTACTCCTGCCACTAACTTCCTAAAGCCACATTGAAAAGTTCCTCTAAATTGCCTGGTCATCTTTTCAGAGGTGCCACAGCTCTTTAACGTCCTCCAGAGGTGACCCGCACTGACAGCTTTATTAATTATAGTTCCTTGAAAGCCGCGGCCTGTTGGTAAGCCCACCTCCAACTGCCCTTGCCCCCCTCCCCACACACGCTGGGCCCTCATATCCAGGGTGAGAGTGGCTGAGGTGAGGTGCACGAATCATGTCGACAGCCCTGGTTCCAGCCTCCTGAGTTTCCATCTCTAGCCCCATTCATTTTTCATAGAAGAAGGTGACACAATATGCTGTGAGCCAGAGGGGCCAAGACGCGCCATCGATTTCTGCTCATACTGTGTGGAGCTCTGATGCTTCACTCAGAATGGGCCGGGACAAGGCTAGGTTAGATCACAGCACTGTACTGATAACACACAGGACACTTGTAAACAACATGGATGGATAAGTCTTACTGGGCATGTTAGGGCAGACTGAATACTGTTAAAAACAGAAAAAATGTTATATATTTATGTTTTGTTTGGAGCTGTTTTGGTATGAGACAAAGTGCACCCAGCACACACATTTTTAATATTAAATATATTTGGTCTATTGCTTGCTCCTCAAAAACTAGCAAAAAATATTTGTACAGAGTTAGAGGAACAGCTGCTCAAGTGTGAAAAAGAACTCTAAAACTTGGGTTAAAATGTATTGCACAACTTTGTGACTTGACATCATATGTATCATAGATGCAGGCAAGAAAAGTACTTTTTCAATGTGCTAATATATATTATTTATTGTAAAGCAAATTTACATTTTGTACATTAACCTCTTTAGACATTGTGTTGCTTACCATTAGCACAGTATTTAAGCCTCAACAGCTAAGTTTGTTCACTAAAGCTACCTACAGTATATTTTAGGAAAAGTAATCTGTATTCACCAAGGAGCCCAAGAATGCTGCTCTATTAAGACATCTAACTGGACTTCTACCCAAGTTTACATGCTCAGTTATGCACAACTTTAAACTAGAGTTCATTCTACTGGACTAAGTTTTACTTCTAAGACATTTTGGTGTTCATCCGAGCACCAACATCAGTTTTACATTTACAGGAAACAGGAAGTCTCTGGCATTAAATACACAGCTGAAGGTCACATGATCAATCAGTGTGTGACATGACATGTTTCTCAAAGCCCAGGTACCTTGCCTTGCCTTCAAAGTGATTTCCTAAAAAGTCACCTCCTTCTAATCAAAGGCAAGCCCTCTGAACAAGTAAACAGCTATGGAACAGATATCAGAGCAGCATCTGAAAATACATTAGTATAATTCTCTAAATACTGTTTACTGTGATGTGTTTACATGTTTGACACATCATGGTCTGACTGAAAAGAGCTTGATCCAACATTTGCTCAAATCCATAAAACCAGTATGCAGAGCGAGCGGTAGCACAGGCCTAAAGACCAAACAAAAGGCTATTGCTGTCTGCCTTAGGAATCAAACTCGCAACCCTATCATTGTTAGAAAGAAGTGTCTTTGCCAACATCCACCACAAGACATTTTAAAACAATATATAAAAAGTGACTTCATTATTATTCAAAAGAGACCTTTAAGTGTTGCTGATGTCCTCATTAGAAAAAGAGACATAGGGTCAGCCTCATTTAAAGTGTAAAGTTCAGTCTGGTGCTATAGGATTTTATGCACAGACTGAAAAGACCGAGAACTTTTTGGCACTTTGCTTTTAGCGACCTCTGAGGCACACTAATGAAGGCACAGTGTCTGACAGCCCTGTTCATTTATTAAGAACACTGTGAAAGCCATTGTAAAGAAAAAAAAAAAACACACTGCCATTGTTTTCTAAAGAACAGGCTGATCACTTGCTATTTGTACTAAACTAACTATTTTTATTGTATATTTACCAGAGACCTGGGGGCTGCAGGAACAGCTTGACATAAACAACATTTTAGCAGTGACAATCATTATATTATATCAAGCAGACTTTAAAGATATTAGGGAGGATTTTTTTGGACTGCTGAGAAACCAGCGACTGTTTGTCCTTTTTTGAATAACGTGCATGCATCAGGCCCGCCCCCACCCTTCACTGTTCCTTTCCAAGGAACTCCTCCACAGCGACGTGCACGAGCGTTGAAACACACGTGTTTGTTTACAGCCAGCATCAGCAGAGATTCGCCTAAACCTAGACCAGCTGTCTGCACAACCTTTGACCTAGTTCCCCACACAGACCCAATCACATGCACAGCAGAAATATCTGTCCTCCTGCTATTGGTAGCATTAGCAAACTGACAGTTGCTGTACAGTTGAAATGGTTCAACAGATAAAGAAAAAAGGCATTTTTTTTCAAGATAAGATAAATGTACCTGTCCAGCAGAAACTTGACGACCAGTGCATCGGTCTGAAGCCCTTTCTGTTCCTTCAGCGCACGCCATCGTTTGAAAGAATCGCCAAGAACCACACAGGTTTTATTCTGCTCTTCTACAGTTATTCTCCTCCTCCTCTGGTACACTTCAAAAACAGTTTTCCTTTTGTGATCGCCCAGTTCACGGTTTTCCTGAGCCATTGTGCTCTTCAAAGTCAGGTTGTCCGCGCTACGATGAGGCTCGGCTAACGCTGGGCTACATAAACATACTGCGTACTCATGCGCAGGCACAAGAACGTGCACGTATCGCCGAAACCAGGAAGTCAGAAGGACTGGCGAGTCTGTGGACCAATGGCTACCGTACTCATGACGAAAACGATTGGTTGAGGTTTTGTCCCACAGAGTCCACAGTTTAATAATATTATTATTATATTTTCTAATACACCAATTTATAAGCCTTATACAGGGCAATGAAGGTAGTTTTAATAAATATTGCAAAAAATGAATTTATAAAGATCCTCCCTAATATCTTTAAGGCTTTTGTGTTAAACCTAAAACTGGAAAATATCAAAGACAAACTAATGATTATGATTACTAAATGAGTAAACATATATCAAAATAACTAGAATAGAAAATAGACAGAAATAGAACAGGACCAGGCCAGAATAAATCATTATTAAATTATTTTTAAAATAAGTCCCAGTCAGTTTACATCAAAATGTCTCATGTACCCCTTTGCAAAAAGGCTGGCCCCAGTGTGGCCCCCCAGTTAAAAGTGATCTAGAACCACCTCTGTTAATAATAAAATAACGTCACTCCAAATTCCAATCTCTGTTTACAACTGGAACGCAGCATTAGGTTTGACAACTAAAGAACTGTTTTGTTGTTACTGATGTAAAGACCTCTTTTCTCTGACTGGATGCATAGATCCAGCATTTGCTTTCTATGGGCCATTCAGGTTACCAGCTAGGAAACCCTAGAAATGGCACATGGCTCCACCAACTAATCAATAACTAAAAGCACAACCTTCATGTTGGATAATTAGTGCAGAATTTTAATTAAAAAAAAAAAATCCTTAATTACTTTGCAAAAAAGACCAAGGCCATCTTTTGCACCAGAAAAACATGTTTGTAAACTGTTTGTTTTGGTTCATTTATTTTTCAGCTAAAACAAACAGAACAATCTGATAAAATTATGTTTTCAAAAATTCTAAATTATGTCAAAATAACACTTTTAGCCTATTATTAAAAAAAAAAAATATATATATATATATCTAATGCCTTTTGCAGCATGATTATTTCTCTCTTAATGCAGACATAGGTCAGACAGAGAGTTTCAGCTGCAGTCATCTCAGCGGGGCAGCCTGACACAAGAAAAACTCTTCTTTCACCTGCCTCTGCCCCTGTGCAGCGTCCATGCTTTAACACATGTAATAACACTAACACAATACTGTGCACTGAGTCATTTGATTTCACTACATTCAGGCTAAAATTGTTGTTGTTGTTGTGCTTGTTAGCACCCAGTACCAGACCCAGTAATTGCAGAGCTATTCACCATAAACCACGACAAAATCTGCATTTTCAATTTTTTGCAGAACATTCTACATTAGAATTCTTACCTGCCCTCCATCTCAATACAACACAGAATGTTAGAATGTTATGACATCACATGAACCTGACTGAGCGCTGCTGGTTGGAGTCACACAATATCTTACTTAATTCTAACACAAGGCTTCATGCATTCAGTTCATCAGCTCCATGGATTCCTAAATTCCAAATGCAAATCTGACTTATTTCTGTCCGTTTTTTACATAGACAAGAGCATGTCCCTCCAGGGCTTCCATAGGTGTTCAACCAGAGCAATGAGGTCATGCATTTTTACACTTAATCCTTAAAACAATAATAGAAAGTTCTACCTCGGCATCCAAATTCTTAACCCACCCACTTATTCAATACAACTAGAACATTTGTAGTAACAATAAGCCAGGCTGACAGTTTCAAACTAATATTATCTCCTTTGCAACATCTCTCTGTCTCATTTGAAATGGCGCTGTCTTAACAAGATGGCTGACCTCTTCACTACTTTTGCAGATGGATTCCTTGCACTACACAATCATTAGCTTTTTAGGAAGCTCCACCTGTGATGCAGCTGAATAATTCATATTTCATTTTTTCCATTTGGTCTGCCGCCGCTTTGTCCACCAACATTTATTGTGTATTTACTCGACTAATAATCATAGCACGGCATGAATTAATCATATTTTTCTTGGCTCTACAGGAAGCTTTTTTTTTTTTTTAATTGTTGCTTTTGTGATGCCCGATATCACGTCATTGGAATGCAACATGGGAAATGCATTTGTATGGCTTGCGTCTGAAGCGCTCAATAATGATTGCTCATTGTGACATTCAACATGAGAAGTTGTGTTATGTTCAGCAGCCTCACACATGCTGTTTTTGTTTGGCATGCATCCAGCACATTGTAATTTGTCTGTAATAATAATAGGTCTTTTCCAGCAATTTTTTCGCAGTTCTGATTCCAACCACTTCTATCATTGTTTGTTTTGGCGGTAAATAATTTAGCTCGAGATCAATGGACATCTGCTCACATTTTTGTTATGCTTTGAAAACACCTTGCTGTCTGGCCATTTGCACGCTGCAACACAGTTTCACTCTCGGCAGGCTTCAGATATGTTTACTAAAGGGAATTGTGTCTCTCTGTGTAGGACTTTGGCGATGACGGCTCACTGTACATCACCAAAGTGACCACCAGCCACATGGGGAACTACACGTGTCATGCTGATGGATATGACAGGCTGTTCCAGGTCCACACTCTTCAAGTGAACGGTAAGGTTTACACACATACAGCAGTGGTAAACCCATAAGTACTAGAGGTCGACAGATATGGGTTTATCTTTAGCCAATGCAACGGTGGCCCTGAGGTGTAACATCAAAATAGTTTTCTGTTCTGTTTAAAAAAAATAATCATAATAATTTTAAAAATCCATCTCTAAAAATTAAAATGAAGCCATGTTTAAAAAATGTTAAAAGCTTGTTTAAAAAATAAACTTTCACATCAAAATAAAAATAAACCTCTAAATGTCTAAAAAATAAAAAGTTCTCTTCAAAATAAAAAAGCATGTCACAAAATCTTTATCTTCTATACAAAAAATAAGACATTACACTTTTTAAATACAATAAAAAATAAAAACACACAGGCTTAAATTAAAAGAGGGTGCTGTTTCCCCAAAATGTCTCCCCTTTTAAATTAAGGCATAAAAAAAAAAAAGATTTTAAGGTCAAATTTTGAAAGCGATCAGCGAATGCAGACCTTTTTTTTTCATAGAAGAATGTTTACACACATTACACACATATTACACACATGTTTACAAACATTTAAAAATCTTTCTTATTATTTAAATTGTTTAATTTAATTATTTTAAAAAAGATGTACCACTGCTTTTATTTTTCTAGTGGACAAAAACTATTTTGATGTTGCACCTCAGGGCCACAGTACAATGCCGATAACAATTTTTAAAATCCAGAGCATTGACCTGTAAGCACTACTGATTTATTTGGAGCCAATACGTTGAGCTGATTTTGCTGTATGATAAAAGACTATTATTCCCTGTAACATCCCATTTAATTTTCCCGTATACTGTGCATCCATGACTTTTCACTACTGTCACTACGATGCACCACATCTATAAAACATAACAAGGAAATGGGCCGCTATAGCCCTGTTTACTAAATGGCTCTATAAGACAACAGTTTAACCACATCCAGCAGAAATGAAGTTTCAGTACAGCACCTTCCTACTCATTTACTGAAGCCAATGCTGCAGACTTGCATCCCAAGGCCTTCAAACAAAGCCTCCCATATCTGGTCCTTTGGTCAAGTGGTTGTCCGAATGAGTGCTTGACCAGAAATCAGCACTAAAGCTAAAGTGTTGGCCGATTATCTAAAAAAATGCAAAAAATGGCCCAAGTCTATCGTCTAACTAATGATAATGTTGGTGATTCTTCAAAAAGTGATCATAAAATACATCTGTTGCTAGAATTACAATGACTAATAATCTGCCTTTAAAATAAAATATAAAAAATACATTAAAAATCTATTACATTTACTTATTTTACTATATGAAGGTAATCTTTTTATCTTTCGACTGCTTGCTTTCTTATTCAGAGCCGCCACAGTGAGCGAGTTGCACTGTGATTTGGCAGGTTTTTACACCAGATGCCCTTCTTGTTACAACCAGCCCCGTACTGTGACTGAAGTAGCAATGAACAATACAACAGTATGCGCTTTGGGAGAGATTTGGTGGTGTGTAAACCCTTAACCCACAACTTTTTGTGCCAGTCCCAAGCCTGATTAGATAGAAAGGGTTGTGAAGGGAAGGGCACCAGGAGTAAAATCTATGCCAAATTTAAATTCAAATCACTGCATGCTAAGAGGCAGATTGCTGTGGCGATCCTGGAAGGGAAAAGCCAAAAGAAAATAAGAAGTACTATCATTAAAAGTTAACTTGATTATTATTGTACTTTTTCATGTGTATGCTATTACAATGAGTGTACTGGCACCAAGACAAGACTCACTATAAGTTAACATAACACATTTATTTGGACGTAAACCAATTTCCAATTTCCAGTAACTTGAAATAGTTCCTGTGAGCTATCATTTTTACCAAACCAAGGCCTCCACCCTGCGCAGTAGGAGCAGGGGTTACCAGTATCAAATTGTGACAAACCAATCGGCCATCCACCACAACACTCAGTGGAAAGCCGGTTTTCCGTTGAAAGCCTATTTCTAACCGGAGATGTGTCCTTGGTGAGTGACATTGGCTGTTGTCGCCAAGCGCTGGGCAGATGGAGCCTTGTGATTGTTAATCTGCCTGGAGTCACACTCTTGTTTTGTACCAATTGACACCAGTCTCTGTCAATAGTGACGGAGATTTGTTTAAGCAGCCTTTGAGATAAAGAGGCAGTTTAAAGCATTGTTCGAACATCTGCGGCTTTTAGCTTCTTCACTTTTCCTGATACAGCTTGTTTGGAAGAGATATTTTATAGCCGGCGGGATTATATATTATTTTGATATTCAGTAGCATTCCAGGCGACACCAGCAGGGGGAGTAGAGAGTAAGTATATGGAAAGTACTGCCAAAACATGAGCAGAACATTGATTCATTCCATTATTTATCCTGTTATGGATCGCAGATCACTTACTATCTACTTTGGGCCTGGGGCCTGGGCACACTCTGGACTGGCATTGACAATTCATCCTGACTTTCACATGGGCAATTTAGACAATTTAGGTTTAATTTTTTGACACTGGATCGAAGTCAAAAATGCTCAGAGGAAACCCACAGTGAAGACATGCAGAGTCAATCCATAATCACCATTTTTAGTTCATGAATCAATCTCACAACCTTTTTGCCGTGACGCAGGAGTGCCAACCACTTTTTTTTCAAAGACTTACTGTGCTGTTTTAATAAATATATCATAGGGAATGGTCAGACTCATCAAAACAGAGTCCAGCTGGAAAGATGGCAAATCCAGCACTGGCTTTATCTGCTCACATCACAAAACAGCAGGAAAAAAAGAAAAGAATTAGACAGGAAAAAAAGAAGCAAAGCATAAATCTGGCATTAAGCAAAATAAACCATGAATATATATGAGGAGAGGAGGAGAGCTCTTTTTATTATTAAGTATTCACATTCTCAAAAACTTTACTAGGTTACTATTTGTCTATATAGGCTTGAATTCTTGAATACTTTCACCATCATATTGTGAATGGCAATATGTATGCTTTTTTTTTTTTTTTTTTTTTACAAACAATGCTTTAGGTAACAGAATTTTAGTTTTAATATATATTTTGTCACATAGAAACATTTTGAGACAAAAAAAAAGAACATGTGTGGGCATAACCATAGAATGTTAATGCTTACCCTTTAGTTGTACTAGCTGGTAAATTTATTTTACTTGCACGGTTATTTCAGTGATATGCATGCAGTATACATTGTTCAGTGGTAAGTTGATGTCTAGTTATAGATCTATTTTCTAAGTTAATTTTTTATATATACTTGTACTTGATTAAGTTTTGGAGAAAAGAAGTACTTTAAAGTATTTTATTTGAAAATCATGTAACCTTGGAATCATTTGGAAATCTAGTGCTTATAACTTGCTTGTACTGGCAACGTGCATTTACTTTACTTGCATGGATGAATCCACTTACATGTATAGAGCTGTATGTGGAATTATACCTGAAAAGAACATATGCATTGTTTCTGTGAAAAGGTTTATCCGAGAATGGTCCTCTCTAGCACCACTTCAAAGCATCGCATCCCGTAAATAGCAGAGGAGGACGTGGAGGGTGCTCCTCACTGAATGACATGCTACAAATAAATGTTGTGTACGATCCGGGGGCGCTATCAGGGCGTACCATCAGGAAAGCAAAAAAACATCACTTCTTCTACAAGCTAACCTTGGGAAACACATTACACTATAGTACCCTGTTTCCATTTGACGAGGGCTGTTTAAACCTTGAGAGGATGCACTTGATGTTGTGGTTTTCTGTTTGGCTGGTCAGGGGTCATATTGTTCTCCAAACCAGCTAACTAACAGTGATGTGTTTATGTATCCAGTGTCGAGGTTTAAAAATATTTATTCAAGCTGTGTGTAAAACCTTGTTTATACAGTTCAGGAGTGCAGCAAACCATTCTGTATTGTCTAATATCACATCTATTATTTTAAAAAAGAACTTGGTAAGATAAACTGCACACATGTTGACCCATTTATACAAATAGAAATGCATTTTATGAATATGATATACTTGATATTTTTATGATATCCTGTATGAAGAACTGAATCTGCATTTTTGGGTTTAGATTACCCATGTTAGTACCAGTACATTTTCTAAAAACATACTTTTATTTTAACTTTCAGAAGGGAAAAGTACTTTTATCCAAGTACATTTTTAAAATCTGAGTGAAAGTATTTTTTGATCTTGCTGGCCAAGTGGGTGGTAATAGAAACAGTATTAGTTGTAGAAGTGATAATAATAGTAGTAGCTGTGGTTGTAGTAGTTGTAGTAATAATAGTAGTGCTGGGTAATGAATATTTTAATATTTGAACAATTTTAATTGTTGCCCAGCACATAATTTGGTACACATTACTGTCACCTCAAATTTTGTCAACATCATCTGGAGAGGCATCTGAGTGAAAGTTGCTTGTAGAATATTAAATGGTGTTGCCAGAGCGCAGCCACAAATGTCATGTTTATGAATGCAACAAGTTCCATAAATTAGAACTTGACCCTTTTAATACATGTATAGCCATACTGTTGGCTTATTATTATAGATGTTCATATTTGAAACAATTATCACTGGTTGTTTAGTCTGATGAATGCACTGTTTGAATATCGCAGTAATTGCATGAAGGGCCAAAGGTATGGACACTGGGTTTGTCTCAAGGTTGAAACAATTACTCAGTTTTTAATGAGCTGAATGTATCAACTCCATTCCTTTCCACTGTCAGTCACTTCATTAGCATTCCTGGACAAGCTTACACCGAGGTTAATTACAATCATATAGACTACATGATGGGCCTTTTTTTTTTTGTGTGTGTGTGCTAAACCCACCAGTCCTTTTAAACCGCATATTCTGTTTATGGAAATAGTGAACCTCATGGGCCCAGGGTCTGCTGGTAATTGATATAGAAACTTCCTCATGACCTTTTGACGACAGAATATGAATTTTCCATTAAAGTCTGGGTGACGTCTCAAAGGACCAGCTATCACTCTGGCATAGTAAGACTTAAAACTCAATTAGGAGCTGCTGGAAGTAAGGATATTTCAGGAAATGTGGAATGTAGTCATGAGAATGTGCTGCTCTTGTGTTATCAATATACAAAGCCAATACAGAAAAAGTTCTTACAGAAGGTTTTCTTCACAATAGGAAACTAAAATCATAACAGGTGTTGAAACTGAGATCACAAAGAAATGTACAGAAAAAATAGCCTGGTAGTAGTAGTAGCAGTAGTTATAATAGTGTTATTAGTATTATTATCCTATACTACAATTCAGAATGTTTCTTCATCCTTTTATTGCCTCTATCCTAACTTTAATGTGTTGCTGCCATTAAATTTAAAGTGAGATTTCTTCATGCAATACATTTTTACATACTGTATGCAGTTTATGTTGTGTTTATCTATTATTATTATTATTATTAAACATGTTATGGCGGGTATTATGTCATTATGGTGTTATAAGGTAGCGTCCTGTTGCCACCCAGTTTGACTAAAATTAATACATTCATTTAAAAAGCTGAGGTTGGACTAAGCAATAATTTAGATGTCTAAATCCAGTGTGGTGTCCCACAAGGCTCAATGTTTGGGCCAAAACCTTTTTATTGTGGTAATTGGTTTACAATATGCAGAGGGAGGAAATAACTAGACACTTTTGGAGAATAAAAAACAACTTTCACAGTACATCTTTTAAAACATATTTTCTTTTTACCTAAGTGCATTTAAAAGAAAAACATACTTTTACTTATGCTAAATTTGATTCTTGTTTGGGAGTAGCATTGTTGCAGCAGTAGTAGTAGTAGTAGCATCAGTAGCAGTGGTTGTAGTCAAAGCAAAAGCCAACATTACTAATTACTTTTACTCAAGTATAAGTCATTTGAGGTTTTTTTAATTTTTTTTATTGCTGTACATTCTTTTTAATAACAAAAATAGTACGATAGTAAAAATACTTCTTCAACCACTGAAAGTTACGGTGTATGGCTTGACAATGTAATCTAGTCTTTTTGTATTATCACTGTAGACTATTATCTTTAACAAGTTATGCTGGGTATTTATTAGCTCATTGTTTGCATTTGTATTTGTAGACATGACTGTGCTGCGCTGGTGTAGCCACGGAAATCAATAGCATCCAATTTGCAATGTGGTTGCAGAGTTGGTCCACTCCACTAACCACTTCAGCACTAAACAAATTGTTGTCTGGGCTAAATTAATGGAAGCCCCGGTTTAATCATCAAATAACATGAAGCTATTCCGTATCTGGGAAACATATTTGGTTTTCCACACTGGTAAAGCTCTGTTCATTTAGAAAATCTAATTTGAATTACAAGTGATTCTAATTCTAATTCTAATGGCTGAAACAATACTGGGGCTAATCTTGTGTTTAGGATGTTCAGGCAGCTGCAGCTTTTTAGACAAAACTAATACGAGGAAAATAACATTAACAACTGAATTTCCTATCTCTTTTGGTTTTATTGGATGTCATTGTGTCTGAGTGCATTGTTCAGTCAAGCTTTGATGATAGTTTGATTAGGTAATTTAACTGGGTTGTTTTCTTCAGGTGGAGCTTTTTTCTTTTAAACAACCGGCCGACTCCTTAATGCTTAAGTTAGCCAGTGCTGTCCTGTTTGTTTTGTCATTCATGTTTCTTCAATGGGGGGCACGGCGGCAGAGTGGTTAGTGCTCTCGCCTCCCAGCAAGGAGATTGTGGGTTTGATCTCCGGGTCGGCCAACTCACAATCACTGTGGTTGGAGGCTACATGTCCTCCCTGTGTTACCATGGGTTCTTTCCGGGTACTCCGGCTTCCTCCCACAGTCCAATGACATGCATGTGTTAAGTGAATTGGTGACTCTAAATTGCCCCTAGTGAATGAATGTGAGAGTGAATGGTTGTCTGTATATGTCTCTGTGTCAGCCCTGTGACAAGCTGGCCCCTGCCTAAGGACCAAAGTTACTGTGATAGGCTCCAATCAGACTCTAAATGGGAATAAGCGAAAGAAGATGAATGAATCAATGAATGAATTCACTATACTGTATGTATATTAGCATAGCCTGCACATGCCATAAAAGTGCCTATATGATAGATGCATTTTAGGCAATATGAATTTGAATTTTTCTATGGGTGCCTAGCTTCAGCTAAGTAGATGTATGGAATAAATAACTTTATGCACTCAATTGTGTTGTGTAATGATCTGAATTGCACTGTAACCAGTAAGTAAGAGTTAGACAGGGTAACAGTGGCACAGGAGGTTAAGTGAGTTGCCCACAAACCAGAGGAATGGCAGGCTGCTTTCTGCTCAACCCAGTGCATACTGTTTTCATGTCCTTGGGCAAGACACTTCATCCACATTAGCTAGTCCATTTATAGTGTGGCTGGTTGCGACAGAGGGGGCATCCATTCTACACTTCCTAAAAGCAGCCCAAGGTTTGTACCAGTCTTAAGCCTGAATACATGAAGAGTATTGCATCAGGAAGAGCACTGCTGGTAAAAAGATTACGACTAAGTGTGAGAACCACTAGATGTCACTCAGTCTTCTGTTTACAAGCTACAGACACCAAACATTTGTGCAGATTTCGCCCATGATTTTCATGTGCAGTAGTGAAAGAAACGTTAATTTAAACTATGACCTTTGCCCATGGCCTCGCTTTCTTCTACTTTTTCTGGCACTGCCCAAAGATGGTGCACATTCTTAAAAAGTCAAGTACCAAGATCTCTTATGCCTCTATAGTGTACACCAAATTTTGGAAACCTTTGCCACTGTGCACTAGGACTAATACATGTGCAGGTTTCTCACTATAAATACTGATGGGCTGCCCCCTACAGGCGAGGGGTGTTATTACTAATATTCAGTTAAGTTTGTTTGACAGAGCTCAGTGTGAATTTGAACCAGGCCAATTAGATCAACTACATAGGTGCAAACTTTTGTCGCAAAGCACATCATGTTCTGCACACCAGCTAGTGTAAACACACCCTTACACTACTACTATTTAACATCATATAACAATGTTGGCATCCTATCCTCCAATGAACTAAACTGCAAGAGAGTTATGAATTAATTATTGACTTTACTTTTTCTTATGCAAACTAAAAGGAATTTAAAAAAAAACACGCACACCACATAAAGTCTCTTTTACATAATGTAGAAAGATAAAGGAAATTAAGAGCTTACTGTCTAAGGCAAGGCAGTTTTCTCAGGAGATCTCTTAAGTTTTTCATTTCAATAACAGGTCTTAGTTGCTTTATTGGTTTGCTTTAGCTTTATCCTTGGGTGTTTTTACTGTGAGCGTTTGGAAAGGGAATGCATGTGATTAAGATGGACGATAAACATGGATTTTGTTTTAATTTAGCCTCTTTAGTGACTCCTAGTCAATACAGCATTTCTAATTTGTGCAAATGTAAGGAGTTTAAATCCCAGTTGATACTAACTACAGCCAAAAAAGGGTCACAGGTTAGCCTGTATTCTCTGTGCTGGTCTTAAGCCTGGGTAAATAGAGGCGGTAGTGGCAGGAAGGTCATCTGGTGTTCCTCTTTTGCTGAAATATATGTGGAGATGGGTGGAGGTTGATTACTTGCTGTAGCGACCCCTAAAAGAAAAAGGAGGATGCTAATCATGGTGCTATGTCTTATTTTTGCATCACAGTTCTAAGCATCAAGTGACTTTTAGCTACATTGCTCATATTTCTCAGCAAAAATAGGAAGACACTTAAAAATATTTTCTACCCACTCACAGACAGCACACATAGTGAGTTAATGTCCACTTGCCATTTACTGTGCATCTTCAAAATCTGCAAATGTTATTAAAAGCAAAAAAAATTAGTATGTGTATGAGTTAAAAAAAAAAAAAAGTATCCTCAGTATCTAGAACAACAGCAAATGGAAGCTTGTGATTGGCCAAAGTTTGTCATCATGCGTGAGCATTCTTGTTTATTGAAATCATCACCTAAATTAGGTGTGTGAGCAACAGTATTAATCTCTTGTTTTTTCACAGCCCATTTTAATTACAACATGCCTTGAGGTGATGCACATTTATTTGCTTTTCAAAGGGGAACAATTTTTACCTTGAAAAAAACATTTTGGAGTCTGTGTGTTAGCTAAATTAATTGTTTCATGGTAACTTCAGCCCCATGCATTCTCCCCAAGTGTATCTTGTCAAAAAACAGCCTTATGAGAATGGGAGAAGCAACCTGGTATCACTGAATGTTTCCAAGTCTTCCAAGAAAGTGGCATGTCCTGGTTAGCCAAAGAACAAACCAGCAATGGCTTTATTTCTTAGATTTTTTCATGGCACAGTCTCTAAAAGGCAAGGGAAACCTTTGTATGGATATGAGGGAGAGAACAAAAGAGTCAAGCCAACCTGAACCTGTGTTTTTACAATAATGCTTTACTCCAAAATGAGGGGCTCCGTAGAGAAAAAAAATAGACCAACACAACAACAGAACAAGCAATGTTCCACTGTAATTGCACAAAAAAAATAAATGCTTAAATGCTTGTATTGAGATAAAAATGTTAAGAAACTGAAAAGTATTTTTGCAGTGTGTCACTGAGGTGTATTTGCTGTAATTCTGTGGATGGTAACCAGATAGAGTTATTGGTCATGCAGTAAATTGTTTAACTTTTGGAACAATACATATTTTTTTGTTTTCGAAGAGCATTTGGGAAAATTCTGGAGCCTAGTCCCTTGGTAGCCATCTTGGTGGTGACAATTACAGTTTCAGCAACAAAATGGAGAGAATGGCTATTGGATTTGGCATGTTAATTGCAAAAAGGTTGATTATTAGAATGTAGAAATTAGAATCTGTCCCCACTTTCGATATGTGACTATCAGATCTTTTATACTAATCTACAAATATGAGATATGAAAATGAAACTTAGTGCCTTTGAAAAAATATTGGAAACCTGTGCTAAGGCACCTCCATTGAAGCATCCATGTAGGTAGATGTCCCATGTGATTTTTTTATTTTAAAATTTTGGCTGTGGTTTTGCTTGTTTGTTTGTTTTTTTAAGGGAAGGGATTGATGGCACGGAGCCCCTGAAGGGACATGAGAGAATAAAACAAAGTTAAAAGACTTTCTTGTGCTCCTCAGAAAGTAACTCGCACTCTCAAGAAAGAAATTATTATTTTTTTCCCACTCATGTTCCTTTAGGGGCTCCATAGAATGAGGGGCTGTCTCATTGTTTTATTTTATCTGTCCTTTATTTGTCGGTGTTGTCCTCTGACATGCACGTGTAATATATTGAATAAGAATAAAAAAGATTATAATTTAAAAAAAAAATGGCACTAAGCCCAATTTATGAGGAGTTTGGATGAGGTGTGGGGTGGCACGTTATCAAACTTACTTGTTATCGTTCAGTCGTCCAAAGATAGAATAAGATTGAATAAGATCATAGGATAAATGCTGTAGGCTGTCAGTACTGAATGAGGCGGCCTAGTCATCTTGCATTGTGAATGACAATGTGCTCATATCTCCCCCTGGTACATGTATTTGCGAGCATGTCAGAGCCCACACATGTTCTATTTGAGTCATTTCCACTTGGCTCCCTGCTCCCTGCTCAGGTTTACAAGCCAATCATTGTGGGACCCAACTCTTTTCCACCCTGAGTCCAATTTGATTGAAGAGTTGTAACCAGTGCACCTCGGCTTAGTCCTAAATCTCCCCATCCGGTGCACGCGTGGAGGTGGTGCATGGTGTGTGCTGGCCGAGTCGTGTTGATGTGTTTTAGGTGGATGCATGTGTGCCCCCGCTCATCTTTTCCACGCTCGAAGGGAGCCGTGCTGAGTGATTGACGACGGTGGAGGGGAGCTGTATGATAGAGCTGTCAGGCCTGCTGTGTGGCTCTCTCCTGTCACCCGGCCCGCCACAGAACAGCGCGCCTCTCACATCTCGTCTGAAATGAGTTTTTTGGAGAGGAGGTAGTGCTCGGCGACAGCCCACGCTCCCTTTCATTTTCACTGTCCGGGGCCGAAAGGAAATGGTGATTTTTATTTTTTTTTTAACACAGGAATTGAGTTTGCACATGCACATTGGTGGAGTATGTAAGTGTGGCGGTTTCAGAGAGGAATAATATGCTCTTCTCTGCTCAGTGGGAGGAAAAGAAGCTTGAGGGAAAGTGCAGTAAGAAGTATACAGGTTTTGGTAAAGGCAGATTTTCTGTGGGGATTGATATATTCCTATTTAGGCCTTGGTAAAGATCAATAAATCAGTTCCCAATCCCAACTTCCAAAACTGCTGCAATATGTAACCCTTGTCAAATAATAATTACAGCCTGATTTACAGAACTAAAGTGCACTTTTAAGAGGAGAGTGCATGCAAAAACTGTAAGATTAGGGTCTAGTTCGTACTTATTAACTATACTGTACAACTATGCCTATAGAAAAAAAGACTGTTAACTTTGTGATTGTTAACTTGCGTAGGTTTTGTGCTTTACAAAGATATGATTCTCCTTTTTTTTTGGCTGTTATCTTCCGGGGTCAAACCTTCATTTACACTGAGGGTGGCAGTAGCTAGTTGGCAGTTCCATCCCCACTACCGGCATTGCATACTGTCGTTGTGTCCTTGGCCAAGACACTTCATCCACCTTGCCTGTATTACTGTGTCAGTGTGACAGTGTTTGGTGGTGTTCGGAGAGGTTGGCAGCCATGCTTCCGTCAGTAGCTCACCACCACTGAGTGTGACTGACGAGTGAATTAATAATGTCTAGAAAAGCACTAGGCCTATGTAAGACTAATACATTGTTATTATTAGAAGTAGAAGTAATGTGCTGCAAGTCCATGCTGGAAGTTATGAGTAACAGCTATGTATACAGAAAGCTACAGGTAAACAAAAGCCACATTTGCCTGTTTGACCACCATCTGACTTTCGTGCTTCTACCATGGGTAAGCATGCTACATTTATAAGTAGACTACTTTCTTTTTTTTCAGGTTTAATTGTATCCAACCTCATTTGTGACCCCTGTGTCACTGGTTAAGACTCACACATTGAGTAGAATCTATTTGGTACAGAAGTCACAATAGAGACAGACTGCACGTGCAATGCATTGGTAACACTCTATTTTAAGGTCCACCTATTAACCATTAATTAAGTGCTAATTAGCATGCTAGTTAGTGGTTAATTAGCCCATAATTGGTAATTATAAAGCATTTATTAATCCCTTATTCTGTGCAACTAAATTGTACAACTAATTAGCAACTAACTAACATTTTCCCCTTAATAAACTCAAAATTACTACTCATTAGTAGAAAGTAAGGAAGTTGTTGGATATGAATTATGATCTTAATAATATTTTTGTGGTACTATTCCCTAATAATGCTCCAATACTCCAAAAAGCTTAAGTGTTACCAATGCGTTCATGTGCAGAGATGTGTATATTGATTTGGCATAAATGGTTATGTCGGATGGTCTTCCTGATGCAACCATATCCATTTATCCAGGCTTTGGACTGGTGCAATGAGTAAATTGGATTGTGACCCCTTCTGGCTGGATTCTTTTTACTGAAGGTAAAAAGGTTATACAGTTTAATAATTCATATTACACTGCTTTAAGTAGATATTATGGTGAACAGTATTAGTCTTCTGTGGCTGTTCTTTTTGCTACTTTTTTAAGAAATCCATTGGTGCCAAATGAATGTCTAAACTAACACTTGTGGGTATTGGGCATACTTACTCATACTTAACATCTACTGGGGAATGAAACTCTCTTATTCATCCTCTCCTTTCCTCTGCAAAAACCTGTCAACCATGCCTGTCTCAATAAACTCAACATATGTTTACACAATATTGCAACATTTACAAAATAGTAACTTCTGCATTAATTATTTTGTATTTCCACTGAGTGAGAAATGTTTTTCGAAGCACACAATATCGAGCATTTCAGCCCATACTGATTTGGCTTTTAATTAATTCTGTCTCATGGGAAATGTGATAACCACTTATATTAAAAATGAATCTTCCTTTAATCTGGAGGTTATGCAACCCAAGAGAATGGAAAGGCTAAAACTGAGAGATTAAAATAGATTTGAGTTGCCCTGCTCGAACTATGGCTGCGCAAACGGACGCAGTGGCCCTTGGCTCTGAAAAACTTTTTTTCCCGTGGGCTATCAGAACTGCTAGTATGAAGTAACTTTTTATCTTATTGATATGTATACTATGGAGGACTGTGAGCGCCATACGCAAAGGAATAAAGCTTTTAATAAAAACGTTTTTATAAGAGCATTTAAGAAATGGATTACTAAATGCATTTATTAAAAGAAGAATTAATAGCGTTATTCTTTAATTTGTTTAGGAAACCATTTTCTAAATGTATTTACCAACCATTTAAGGAAAAGCATTTGCAAAACATGTTAGCTCCTCCGGTTAGCTTCTCCTTTTACCTTCTCCGTGGTGTTCCTGGTGCTCCTGGCTAAAGTTAAGTCAAATAAAAAGCAGAGCAATGTAACGAGCTCTGTGATTGGTCAGAGTTAGCTGACAGCTCAGTGACTCACAGAAGGTGAAAAAAGCAGAGTTATGAGCTCTATGTGTGGGGAAAGAGTGGAAACGGCAGCTCACGCTCTCCCAAAACACTTCTGGCAACTTTATAAAGTCATTAAGGTTTGCCCAAAATGTCGCTAGATTTGTCGATAGTCGCGTTTTCAGAAAATAATTACTAAGACAGCCTGAAAAGTCACTAAGGCTAGCTGTTAGCGGTGTTACCGGCTGCGTGTTGATGCGCATGTATTTGACCAATCACAGAGCTCATTACATCGCTTTGCTTTTTATTTGACTTTACTTTAGCCAGGAGGACCAGGAACACCACAGAAAAGCTAAAAGCAGAGGCTCATCAGAGAAGCTAAAATGTTTTGCAAATGCTTTTCCGAAAAGGGTTTGTAAATACATTTAGAAAACAATTTTCTAAACAGATTAATGAATAACAGTATTAATTCATCTTATAATAAAAGCATTTAGTAATCCGTTTATTAAATGCTCTTTTAAAAACTCAATAAATCCTTTACAAATGGCGTTCATGGTTCTCCATAGTATACTGTGTGTGTATGTTGTATGTTTATGAATGTAAATTGAATGCCTAGGCACTTTACAGTCAGCACTTTTATTTTGTTGTATTGTTTTTGTCTGTACAATGACAACAAATCTATTCTATTTTATTCTATTCTATAAAAGCAAACACCAAGCCCTCTTTTTAATTAATGTGCTTTTACTTTGTGTACATGTTCTGTAGCATTCAATTCTACAAACTAAATCCTGATGACTTTTTTCTAACCTCAATTTGAAAAGTCCCTTTGAAGGCTTTTATGTTAGATAACCTTTAGCAATATGACTGATAATAGGTCTGCAATCTGTGGCCATTTAGCAATACCATTTGATAGTTTTGTGTTGTGCACTGACAACCTAACTGCAGCTCTAGAGTTGTGTAAAGCATTTGGTTCGTTGACACTTAAGCGTCTTTGTCTAATCTAAGCTCCTTGAGTTCTTTGATGTTATTTTTAAGGTTTTTTTTTCTCTACCAACTGAGCTACACCACTGCACAAAAGTGTTTTTCCTTTAACTTGTCACACTTCAAACAACTGATCTTTGCAATTAAGATTACTGTAGACAACCCTGTTTTTACCCAGACTTCTATCTGAGATGTTTTCAAAATAAAGGCACAATGATCACACAGGTCATAACCTCCTGACTCTACACAGAATTAGTTTGACTTGAACTTAGAGACCGCCAGATGTATACATGCACTTCAGGATCCCAGCTATGATCTGTTTTTTAAGTATCCCGGTTATCCAGAATCCAGTATCCTTGTAAGCCCAGTGCCCCAGTTATGAGATCACTCTACCTGAAAAACTCTGACAGAAACAGGGATACTGTAGCATTTTTTCGCAGTATGCTGGTTTCTGACTGCTGCTGACATACTGAGCATGTGCGAACTTGAGAGACATAGCAACAACAAACATGATGGAAGCAGCAATTTTCCCACAGCGTCCGTAACCTGTACTTGTGCTTTCAAAACTTCTCATGCTGTAATATTCAACAAAGGGGCTCATTACTTAACATTATTGCCAGCTTTACTGTATGCTCAGCGCTGGTTATAGTGGCCGTGTCTCCGCTGCTCTCAGGCTTAACCACTGTATGGCCATGCTACAACCGCTGTGGGACACCGCCGTCATCTTCCCCCTATTTTTTCTCTCTCTTTCTCTTGTCTTGTACTGCAGCTGTGACAGTTCACAGTTTTGAGTCAAAAATGTGTTAAAGAAGGTTTGAGTGTTAGAAGCTTTTCCACAAAGCTCCATGTGTTGCTGAATGTATGTAGCAATGTAACAATTGTTTTGCATTTCATGAGGAAAGGTAAAGCTATTTTTATTCCAACTTTGTGTGCAACACTACATGAGTGCAACCCACAAAAAATAGTTCATTATTTAATTCAATTAGTTTATTATTAGCTTATTTTATTCTATAACAAGTAGCCAATAAAGTTGTAATTTTATTTATTTTCATTACATTTTTCAAAATCAACTTGCTTTTCTTTCTCAATGACAATGCCAATGTTTTATATCATTCATTAAGAAAATAATTCCTACTCTAAGCAAACATGTTATTTATCTGATGAAAGCTAACATGTTTTGAACTCATTTACACATTTTACATAAACACAACTAATTGCAGGACAATTTAATCTCCTCTTTCTTCTGTTTATTATGATAGCTTTTCATAATTATCTCGCCTACCTTGGGACAACATAAAAACAACACCCATTTAATTGACGATTGCCACTGACCACTGCAAACAACAGCATTTAACACAATAGCGGCTCCCCATTTACAACATTTACTGTCGTGCTGGGAATAGAATGCAATGAGCTGGTTTCTCCAATAAATGCCCTTAACTAAGTAATGACCTTTATTGAGCTTAATGGGCGACCAATGGGATTAGCAGCAGCATTATTGGTACAAGATCCTCCATAAGACAAGTCCTCCTTGAACTCCCGCTGGTCTGAAAAGAAGAAAAAAAAAGAAAACAGACGTGGGTGGCAATTGACAGGCAGCAGTCCAATTGGCACTCAGGAGATAGGTGGGTATTTAAAACTGACAGAAAAATCCATGCGAGATAATGCTATGCAAATGGATGTGATGGTGTATTTATGTTGAAAGAATAAGATAAGTGGTCCCCATCTGCGTCATTGTGTGGGGCGGCAGGTATAAGGAGGAAATGTCAGGGTTATTTAAGAGATGTTTAAATCGGACTTAAAGTTGTTAGGGAAAAGTTCTAACTTTGCTGTAAATGCAAAGATTTAGGTTTTGGTATAGCACGGCATCTCCTGTCCTGTATGGAAGCAAATTGGGCCCATTCGTATAATTTACTACAGTATGTGCAGAATTATTAGGTACCCCATGTCATGTGCTCTTACCTTGCTGTAGCCACCTATTTAAATTGGTGAGATAGTCTAGTTTGTTCACAGATGTAACATGACTGTTCTGGCTGATCGACCTCTTTGTTAACCTACTAGCAAGTGTGATAACTCAAAGTTGTCACTTGTACCTGTGCAGAATTATTAGGTACTGGTGACTGAACACTAATATGGGTCGGGGAAAAAGACTTAACTTCTACTGAAAAGGATAAAATAGTGAAACTCCTGGCTGAAGGACTCAGTATAAGAGAAATTGCAAAAGATCTGAACAGAAACTGGAGGACTGTAAGGTGCTTTGTTAACAGTTCACAGAAGGGACGGAAGAAAAGAGCTGAGAAGAAAAGATGGAAGCTGAGTGAGAAGGAGCTATGCAGAATAAGGCGAGAAGTCAAGAGAAAACCTCTACAGATCAGTTCTGCCATTTTTACCAATTGTGGCTTACCAGATGTAGCTCGTAATACAAGATGCAGTGTACTTTGTGATGTTTCTAAGGTGAAAAAAGCACAAACCCGGCCCCCTCTGAAAAAGGAACACAAAGCAAAACGTCTGCAATGGGCCCAAAAATACATGAAGACGGATTTTAGCACAGTATTGTGGACGGACGAGATGAGAGTAACATTAGATGGTCCAGATGGGTGGGCTCGAGGTTGGATAGTTCAAGGACAGGATGCCCCAAGCAGGTTCAGAAGGCAGCAAGGTGGTGGAGGAATCATGGTATGGGCAGGGATCATCAACAGTGAGGTTGTTGGCCCCTTTAGAGTAGAGCAGGATGTGAAAATCAACTCAGAGAATTACTGCAAGTTCCTTGAGAGCACCCTATTCAAGCAGTGGTACAAGAAGAAACCTGCAGCTTTCAAGAAAAAGATGATCTTCATGCAGGACAGCGCTCCTTCACATGCCTCTCACTACACCACTGCATGGTTGGCACAAAAAGGCGTTAAAGATGACCGCCTAATGTGTTGGCCACCAAACTCTCCCGATTTAAACCCCATCGAAAATCTTTGGGCTATACTCAAACATGTTGTGTATTCTGAAGGAAAACAGTACACCATTTGGATACTGTCTGGGATGTAGTCGTCGCAGCAGCAAAGTCGGTTGATCCTCAGCAGGTGAAAAGGCTAACCAATTCAGTAGATCGAAAAGAAGGGAGGATATGTGAAAAAGTGAAGTGGATCGGACTGAACTTTAAGTTGTTATCTTGTTATTAAAACTTAAACTGGATGTTTATTTTCAATTCTTATGTCATTGTATTGTTTTGATTTGGTTTTGAATAAAATGAAGTTGACATAGTTGTGTTTCAAGCTTAATACCTAATAATTCTGCACAGCCAATAGTGACAACTTGTGATTATTACTCCTGTAAGTTGTCCAATGAGGTCTTGCAGCCAAATATGTTTAATCATATCCACAGGCACATTAGGAGATCCAGAAGGTTTAAGTAAGTGATCACCCTAAGGTAAAAGCTAAGACATGGGTGTACCTAATAATTCTGCACACACTGTATGCATCTTTTGTCCTACCGGATCAAATTGGTCTAATTTGACTGATTAGTTCAACCAGAAGAAACTCAAAACAAACACAAGATAAATGAATGAAGTGTTACGGATGATTTATTGTAGGAATAAACTTTGGTGCTGGTAGAGATGTCAGTGATGTGATGAAGGGAGAGGTTAATAGATCAGACATTGATGGTGGTGTAGAGGAGGAGATGGAGAGGCTGAGGAGGCTGGTGGTTCTGCTGCTGAGGTGCAGTTGCGGGCAGGGGAGAGTTGTGGCACGTAGCTGGAATGGTAAGATATCTGAAATGAGAGATCATATATATGTTAATGGCTTGAGAGGTGATTGGATGAGAGGCAGGTGACATGCTGTGATTGGCTGACAGTAACAGACAGGTGATAGGATGTAGAACAGGGGAAAGGAATCACAGGCTGTGTCCGAACGTCCTCCCTAAACCCTATATAGTGCACTATGTAGTGGTCATAGTGAGTGGTCAGTGACATTTTTGTAGTGGTGTCCGAATGTCTAGTGGATAAAAAATAGTGCACTCAAAATTTCCCACAATCCACTTTGAAAAGTAGGGGACATCGATGGTCACTAGACGCTCAATATAGACCAAAATGCTTTGCGAGTTTCAGAGGAGAACAGCAGGACCACGGCAGGACTTTAAACTGAACACAACATGTCTGTTTGAAACTGGTCAGATATATTGTTTTTACTTCTTTCAGGTTGTATTTATGAATAAATAGCTCTTAAAATGCTATTGTTAGCTTGCCTCAGCCTGTACAGGTGACAGCTTCCCCTCGTAAGGCATAGAGCTGCAATAATCCAGTCTGTTTTTTTAATTAAAGTGATAATTCATGTTAAATATCACATGCATGATTATTATTTATCTATAAATGCCTAAAAATTGCTAAAGTCTGGTTGGGCTGTATCACAGAAGACCATTGTCAGCGGAGCTTGCCAAACTTTTTTTTAAACAGACGCCAGAGTTACGTGATCAACGCCGAGTTAAAAATAGTGAGCAAGTGTCCGAACCGTTCACAAAATGAGTGCACTATATAGTCCGCTATATAGTGCTGGACTATACAGTTCCTGAGGGGTTTGGAATTTGAGCAGACAGCTTCATAAAGCATGAGGTATAAAATGATTACCACTTTTTTTTTCACCTTTTAAATTTTTTTTCCAACACATTAACATAGTATAATATTTAACACATATTTTTTTGTAATGTATGGTATGATAGGCCTTATTTACATAAAACATACCTCCTCGTCAGTTGGAACAAATTGCATTGTAATCAGGTTTACACATCTGTAGCTCTGAAGTTGTGTGTGTGTGTGTGTGTGTGTGTGTGTGTGTGTGTGTGTGTGTGTGTGTGTGTGTGTGTGTGTGTGTGTGTGTGTGTGTGTGTGTGTGTGTGTGTGTGTGTGTAGCCCCATGAAGTAGATCAAATGTTGTGATGATATCAGGTCTACACACTTGTAGCTTTGAAGTTGTTTGTGTGTGTGTATATGTTCATTGCACTAATAAGTATAGGAGTGTGACCCATTGCACCAATAAATGTGTCTGGCTCAAACTGACCCAGGAAGACCACAAGTTAAAATAGTAGTAATTAATTCTACTTGCAAACAGCAGTATGGAACCATCCATGTCATCTTCAGGCAGGAAAATCAAAGTTATGACATATTAACCCGAAAGCAACAGTAACATACAGGAATATCACATGTAAGTATGCCAATAAGGCATAACATTATGACTACTGACAGGTCCTGTCAATAACACAGATTGTCTCCTCATCATAGCACCTGTTAGTGGGTGGGATGCACTGTATTAGGCAGCAAGTGAACATTGTGTGTTAGAAGCAGGAAAAAATTGGCAAGTGTAATGACCTGAACGAGTTTGACAAGAGCCAGACTGCAATGGCTGCACGTCTGACTCAGAGCATTTCTAAAACTGCAGCTCTTGTGAGATGTTCTTTTATAAAAAGTGACAAGCTACAATGTGTATTTGTGGTTAATCAATTAATCTGCATTATGGCCATAATCAATTGAAAAAATACCAACAATTAATGGTTATGCTGTACAATTGGAGAGTTAGAGCAAATTAAACATAACATTTAAAACATGGTTTTAAAAAATCCACTTTTTATTATAGTTCATGACTTTGAACTTAATAAAGAGCCTTTTTTATATAAAACATAATGGTGATGTGAAGCTGGAGGTTAATGGTTAATCAATAATTGTTTGTTAAGACTACCAATTAATTGATTAAAGAAAATTAACCAAATGCCCTACAAGCTACTCAGTTTGTTACCAAAATGAACAACAGAGTTCCTTTGGATGTTTGAAAAAATACATTTGTTTAAATTACACAAAAAGCAAAGAACATTTCTTCATGATAAACTACATTTCAAATTCCACAGATACCATTGTGAATGTTCTAATCCTTATTCCACAATTCAGCAGACATTTACAGAGGAAAACTCAAACATAGTGTGTAGGATTATGGCAGTTTATTTGCATATGCATTGCTAATATGCCTATTTTATGAATGCTGGAGAACCCAGTATTTCCTCTAAAATACATTTTCCAGTCAACTATTACACAAAACAAGAAAGACATCTACCGCATCTCCTACCTTTTTCTGATTAGCAAACATATCTAGGCTTTCTGAGTTTGACATCAGTATACCCTTCTCCTAAATACGACGCTTATGGATCCGTTTAGTTTTAATTATAACGCGCTAATTAACAGCTTTTTGTGCCATTGCCTGAGAGGGTTTAGTAATGAGGCACACTTCGATTTACGCTGCTGTTATATGACTGTTGATTAATAGGCCTTGTAGTTGTGGGACAGAGATAAAGCAGAATAATTCGGCTTTAACCCCAAATCTGACAGAGATTACACACTGAGAAGTATGGAATATGGCACTTAGACCCCAGAGGGATCACGGAGCAGATCTAGTCATTTATCAAAGCTTCAATATGTTAATTAGAGGTGGGTAGAATAGTCAGAAATTGTACTCAAATGATATTATTCAAGGAGAAGTAAAAAGTATTCATTGGGCAGCAGTAGCTCAAGGAGGTAGGCAGTTCAAGCCCCACCACCAAGACAAATCCTTGGGCAAGAATAACCTCCTTGCCTGTATAAATGTGTTAGTCTGGTTACTATTATCCAAATAATTACTACTGTCAAAGTAAACAAAGTATTTGGTGAAAAAACTACTCCTGTACTGAGGAACTGTTTGGACCTAATATCTGATGGATGTTTTAGTTTTCACATAATCAGACACAAGCATAATGTGTACAATAATATGCAAATTCTGGTATTTTAAAACAATAAAAATGTATAAAGTAAAGATAATTTGCATTTTTTTTTTAATAACTTTAACTTTAAATATATTTTTTCCACAACATAAAGGTTTTGAGACCAATATGCAACAGAATGTCATCAAGATCTAAGTAAATAATTTTGTAACCATAGTGCATCCCCTAAGCAGTCCTTGGGGGATTTATTTGACAATACAAACAACATTGTCCTGCAGTGTGTCTTTTGAATCTATAGGCCTTTGGAGGTCAGTAGGTATGAGTTAGATTTTACTGGATGTGTCTGAGTAAATAAGGAATTTCTATTTAATAGTTCTTTAATCCACAGCAAAATGTCAGGCAATTGGTAAGAATGACTTCATGTATTATGTATTATGTGCAATGTTGCATGCACAGACACATTAAAAGAGTAACGGCACATCCTACTAATCAGTAAAATTTAGTTGGGCCAATCTTTAAAAAATTCTGAATACTGGTCTGATAGTGTATAGCTTTATATGGTATTATTAGTTCAGTTCCCTAAACAAGCCATGACAGTAATTTTTTATCAGATGCCCACACATCCAAGTATGCTTTCTTTTTGCAATTTAGTTGGTTTCTACAAAAAACGCCATTGGTCTTTTGACTGTAACTCAAGTCGAACCTCGCTTGCGATGCCTGTATTTGACAAGACTTGAATCAATTCAATATCCAATCTGGCCTTTTCTAATTATATGCCATCATACACCAAGAATTTGCAATGACAAGTATTTATAATTAATGCTTTAAAAAATGCTATGTGACAGTGGTTGAGGTCAGTATTGGATATTCTGATTTTAGTGCAGACTTGATCATTTTCTGATGTTGCAAAAAAGTAACTTCTTCAGCCAGTATCTTTGTTGCTGAGAGGCCCACTTCTGTAACTCTTGTAAAGTACCTGAGCTCAGAGTCCCATCGCAGAGGGCATGTCGGCATGTCACACCAACCCGTGTCCAAAGCCCGGGAGGCAGTTAGCAGACAGCTGTGGCAAGAATCTCCAGTCCTCAAATCACCTTCATTCACCTCCCTTCACCTGGCTGAGCACAGACTTCCACATACACTGAGTCTCTACTGAAGTGTGCCAAGAAGCTGCTCCTGTCTCTCCAGTGACTACAAGGCAATAAAGAGGACACTGATGTGGGCCACAGAGCCAAGAAGGAGTCTCACATATGGATGGATACAGATGTTTGAATTTCTGCCGGATTTGTGTTTAGTATTCTTACTGCAATACAATTTCCAAATGCCAAATGCCACCTCAAAAACATACCTGGACTACTTTTACTTTGTTTTTGCATGTTTTAGTGCTCCTGTATGCTGATACCGTCCCCTTCTCAAGAGCTGAAATCGGTCGAACAATCCGTCTTATCGCTCTTCGCAGACACGTGAAACCAGGAAGTGGTCCTGTGCATTTCTCAAGCCTACACAGTCCTGGGACTCGTTCTGATCATTTCAGTGCTCAAATTGCTACGAAGCAGTCAGCTCATTTATCTTTCTGTTGTGCCATATTGCTAATGGCTGTGCTAAATAGCCATTTCAGTCCTCCGTCTATTCGCCACCATTGCCAGCAGGGGTGACAGACAACTACTCCATGTGTCAGTCAAAGTAACAGCTCCTAAAAAAAAAGTAAATTTCCATATATACACACAATATTATAGGTTACAAAATGTGAAATGCTAGTACTAAGGTGTCCAAAACTATTTCAAAAAGCCTGCAAAAGCATAATATGGCCTCTTAAAGCCAAATCATTCAGCTTTGCTTTAACTCACAACTACAACATAACCGCCCATGTTATTTGTGGTATTTGAAAACTACTAACACTGCCACATACCATATTTATTATGAGCTGAGGGAGAGAAAACATTCATTAAAATTACAACTACATTTGAAATCTGTCTACAGCAAGAAGAACTGTTGTCTCTCTGTTTTTCTTGCTTTCCCAAAAGTTACTATGGTTGGCTGACACACTAAGTTTTTGTTCTAAATATTTTGACAGCCCCAGTGGTAGAAGAGTTATTTCATGTATTTGATCATTTTTGGTCTCTCAGCACATAATAAAGACGGTATGTCACTGTAGAATTGGTTTTCATCTCAAATGTTACGGGAAAGTTTGGTTCTTTTTTTGTATTTTTTTATTTATTTTTTTTCCCAAATGATGCCACAGTGAATCATCTGCCTCCATCAAACTTAAAGGTCCCCTGTTATGGTAAATTGATTATTCTGAGCTTTTTACCTTGTTATAATGTTGTTTGAACCTTAAAAACATACCTGGAGTTGTGTTTTGTATCATTCACACGCTTGAGTAAATCTGTATGCTGAGGCGCTGCCCTTCTCAGTAGCTGAAAACGCTCGGCTTCACAGCTCTAGGTAAAAACACTGCCTTCTCCAGGAAGCACTGGCTAATCAACAAGCCAGTCTGCTCTCAATAATTTATCCAAAAACATCTTTCTTTCCACAGCTATTTCTAATTTTGTAGTAAGATGGCATCATACCAAAAGTTTAAGGAAGTGAAAAGCTTTTTTTTCTCTGTTTCTCTTCAAAAGAATGCAACAGAACTGCACTCTGCTGGTCTCTTCACCTGTTTCTCTATGACACCAGTAAAACGTATGTTAAAAACATTTTCTTTTAGTCACGTTTTTAAAGGTTGTAAAATGTGCAATGCTGTTCTAGAGGTGACCAAGAAACTACAGGTCAATAAAACACTGTGAAGAAATGCACTACCCTTATCTACCCCTAGGGACAAAAACATCCACTAAATTGTACTGCTGTAAAAGAAATAGCAGCTGAATATCCTTTCCAGCTTTTTGTTTGCTCAAATCTATTAATCTACCTCAGTAATGTTAAAAAATATAAATTTGAAAAAAACAAAACAAGCTTTTTAACTTTTTAATTGCCAATATAATATACAAAGTCAGACAAAAAAAAAAAAAAAAACAAAAAAAAAAAACACAAAATGGCCTATTTTGTCAAAGATTAATAACAACATTGATTTTTTTGTTTTTGTGTAGCATCAGATTTTTATCTTTTCTTCTTTGTATAATCCTGGGGACATTTTTGCCCTCGTCAATGGTCAAAATCTTCCATAAAAATTTTTACTACAATGCTACACAAAAACTAAAAATCCATCAAAAAAGTCATCAGTGTTTTTACTGATCTTCGACATGTCCAAGACTGTGATATAAGGTTAAAAAAATCCATCTCTTTAAAACAGTGATGATCAATTTTAATCAAACATTTTGGATATTTTTTTATTTTATTTTATTTTTCAAATTTAGTAGTTTTGTTTAGAACTAAGATAGAATAACAGAAAAAATATTGCACTATAGTATTTTTACAACAGTTGGATTTAGGTAATGAAAGTAGTGGTAGTTTTTCTAAGGGCATGCAAGGGTGAAACAATCTATTATAATGAGTAGTTCAGACACATGGAGCACACTTCTTTACCCAGTTACACCTCTTAGATTGCTTCGAATGCTCCTCCAAACCATGTCATATACTGTAGATCTTAATAACTTAAAGAGAATGTGGCTTTTGTTCACTTCAGTAAACATCCTAAGTTTTACTTTGTCTCGTCTGTTCACTTTTTTAATCTTGGTTCTGCTCTGAAGAAAAGCATTCTTCTTCCAACTGGATTATTCAAATTCATTCTTTTGATATTTTTCACATTTGGTGGAGCAGGACTCTAACAAGTTCGCCCCTGGCTCTAAAGTGATACTTGAATACTGGAATATTTCTGAACAGACGCATAAATGCATATTATAATTGTATTTGCTTTATTGATTTATTCTGGCGTTGGGATCTTGGAAGTACGGCGAGGTTTGTTTTGTTTGTTTTTGCTCGAGGGTAGACTGAAGAAGTGGGGCTCCCGGGTGACACTGACGCTCAGTCTAGGCACATTTTTGGATTCTTTACAAAAGCAAAATGACATTTTACTTTATTTTTTTCCACATGTTTTGCTTTCTATGGCTTATCTCTTCATCTGTGGCCCGACAAAAGGTTACATAAAATCAATGCATAACCAAGAAAAATCAATATTGTCCAAGCGGAGGTTCTGGCCTATATTTATCTGTGGTTTGACATGCAGCGTTAACCTTACCCAAAGCATTCAAAACTCAAAATACACTGCTCGCTTATTGACTATGAATGCAAATGCTAAGGTCTGAAAATCTGTATTCAAGTAAAGGGATAAAAGTCGTGAGTAAAACGGTTACATCAAAGTGTTTTGTTTTTTCTTTTGTAATATAGTGAGCTACCCTACTAACACTACTGCTGTTGTTACTACTGCTATAATACAGCTCCTAGCACTACTTCTAATCCTACTATTGAAACCTGGGGTTGAACTCAGGAGTTTTGATTGCCAAGCAAGCATGCTACCAAGGTCATAACATCTTTAAAAGCCCATATTATGAATTTTTCAAACTTTCTGAAACATATATGGACATATTTCCATCAACATTTCACATTTTATAAAATAAAATAGTGTATATGTATTAGAACATTTTCTTTTGGGGAACCGTTATTTTCACTTTGCAGAAAATGTTATAAACTCAGACATGAGGGGGTAATCTCCGATTGAACGAAGGGAGATAGACAGAGCATGGTATAATGACAAAGTTGCACGCCTATTAGCAATATGAAGCTATCATTGATCAAAATCGATTTTTGATAGGAGACCTTTAAGAAAAAAATATTTTATTTCAGCAAAAGTAAATTATTATTTTGGCAAATGTACAATTTCTTTTAAAATGTCGGGCTACAGTGGTGCAGTGAGTTAAGCATTCACCCACCAACCAGAGGGTCTGTGGGTTCCTGGGCAAGAGACTTCACCCACATTGCCCACTCCAGTCACTGTATGTGGCTGGTTGTGACAGAAAGGGCACCTGATGTAAAAACTTACCAAATCACTGTGCGACTAGTTTGGTGTCATGACTCCAATGCCACAGAAAGAAGAAAGAAAGCAGCTGAAATATAAATGAAAAAAAAAAAAAAATCTTTTAAAATGTTCTTTTATCTATCTAGTTACTTCCACTGCTGGTAATTTCTAATGTTAAACTTAGTAGTAAAAAACCTGACCTCTTTTCTTCTTATTATTTTTTGTTTTTCCAGTTCCCCCTGTGATCCGGGTGTACCCAGAGAGCCAGGCCAGAGAGCCGGGGGTCACGGCCAGTCTGCGGTGCCACGCTGAGGGCATCCCCAGTCCACAGCTCTCCTGGCTCAAGAACGGCATGGACATCGCCAGTAAGCTCTCCAAACAACTCACCCTGCAAGGTACATCCTGGCTAAGTTGCACTAGCATGGTGTATTGTACATTATAGTGTTGATTGTTTTAGCATAGCATTAGAGTTCTTTGCATAATATGGTAAAATATAGCATACAGTTGCATAGACATAAGCATTCATTGGGAACTTGTCCTATTAGTGTCAAAGGGCAGTATTGTTTCTGATGTTTTTATGCAGCTTCTTAAGATTTAAGCACTTTTCAAGGACTTTCCAGGTCTGCATCAACCACCACGCCATTGTGCAATCCAATAAGTAATAGCGACAAGCATTACAGTCCCACCTGGAACCAGACAGTCACACCAAAAACTATTCCTGACAGACAAAAGTGTGTATCCTTTGAAAATTGGGAAAAATCCTGAAAAAGTAGTTCCAGACAGTGTTTTGGATCCACAGCAAAAACTTCGATTTCTTCCTTAACCCATTACTGACCTTTAGCATAGGATAGCAAAGCATATAATAGCTGCCACAAGAGGTTATAAGCCAGTGTGCTCTTTGCGTCAGTTCCAAGCCTGGATAAATGGATAGGGTCAGGAAGGAATCATTTTTTAGCATTTAATCTCTGGAAATAGTGGAGATGTACAGCCAAAAAAAAAAAAAAAAAAAATCAAACCTGGGTTGCTCAAGTCCATGGTATACGCTCTACCAGGTGAACCACTGAGGTGCTCCATATCGTGATGATGAACACAGGCTGATGGTAAGCAGGCTCTTGAGTTTCCAAGGTCTTATTCACAACTGTGAATAATGTTTCCTGAGAACCACATAAATGCAGCGATAATACTAGCCATAATCTGAAGAGGCCCTTGACTAGACACCTGACTAACCTTTGAATATGAACAGCCTATGTGTGCGCTTCTATATTTATATCCAAAGTATTACTGCTTAAACACTTGTAATAAAGTTGCCAGAAGCTCTTCTATTTAAAATGGCTCTAACAACAGCTAATTGCTACTTACAGGCTTCTGAAATATCCTGCTATCATCAAATCAAATCATCTTTCTCCGTCCTTGCATAGTCTCTTTTTAAAGTTACTTTTCTGCCTTGGAAGCTAGGACATCATCTTTTATCTCTTTTTAAGTCCAATCATTTTGTGTGTTTTTTACAGCTAATGGGAGCGAGGTACACATCATGTAACGTTCACTTTGAGGACACCGGGGCCTACACCTGCATTGCCAAAAACGCAGCCGGTGTGGACGAAGACATCTCTTCTCTATTCGTGGAAGACTCGGCTCGGAAGACTTGTAAGTCATGAAGCCATTTTGTCTTTTTCTATCGGAACAGTAACAGAGCCATGCAAAGTGAAGTCTAAAATTTGATTTGAGAAGTTGTTAATACTTGATGCTGTGTGATGCAATTGAAAAGCCTCTGCAAGGAAAATAATAGAGATACAAGACACTGCAGTTTGTCATGTGCACTTTCGTCTGTTTGACATTTCCATTTTTATTTGATCATACAGTATACTTCTAGCTGTGTATTTATACATCCTTACTGTGACAATGATGTGGTTAGTAAAAGAAAAACTGAGTTGGAGTATCTATGGTAATGGTTTGTAGTCTGAGATAGATAGGATCTTATGCAGTGCAGGTGCTGTGGTGCAGTCCCGAAGTCAATGTTTATAATGAAAACTGATTTGAGTAATTTGAGTTGTTGCTGTTGTCCAGGGAGATATTAAATCTACCTGAATCATGCCAGTGTGATTGAATGACATTATAGTTTTGCACAGTTGTTTCACATCGAGATATGCAGTAAATATGTGCTAAATTCAGAAATTTAGGTGTGAGATTTCTGTTAAAGCTTTAAACACATTTAAGAGGTATTTATAAATGACGTGCATCTAATTAACGGCAGCGTCAGCGATACCTGACCATCTTTTTCAAATAGTATCTCTACTTTACTCAAAAAATGATCAGAAAAGAGATATTTACTTACTTGAAATGAGATGATGGATGTGACGGGAGAACACACCTGAGGGGTTCAGGACCATTAGATTTTTATATGTGTAAAAAAAAAAATCTCCATCATAAAATCAGAATGGTGGTGTTAAACATACACATTTCTAAAAAAGGTAGCCTAACAAACTTGGTAATGTGGGCCCTCAGTGCAGGTTTGCACAGTTAGTTATGAAGTAGTTCAGTACTTCAAATTCAATCCTGCTTGGGGCACCAAGATGGCTAGCAGCTATCCTGCTGCTGTCCAAGTGCAACCATTATGAAGCCAGATTGTAGTGATTTAGTTTGTCCATGTTTGAAAACAGCAAAATATTGCATTTATTGCAATATTTTAAAGGTTTAAATATGTTAATTGAATCTGCAGTGCCCAAAAACCTATTCCATTCTTGCACCCTATCACTGCAACATACTAATCTGCCTGATTTAGCCAAATAACATTTTTGGCCATTTTCAGGCTTTATTAGACAGTATACAGTAGTGACAGGAAATCATGGAGGAGAAACATTCGGCAAAGTGTCAGTGTCAGACTCAAACCCACAACACCCAGGCAAGCCGTAGTTGCCATGGATATGCACCACAGCTCTACCAACTGAGACACACAGCGGCACCCCAAATAACATTTTATCACAATATATACAGTATTAAACTGAAGTTTATTACAAACCTAATGAAGACATTTCCAGTATTTATACTTCTCTTACAAATACTTTGCCTCTCCATTTCTAATTATAAATAAATTTTTTTGCATGATTTCACCTCATAAGCAGACACTGCCAGAATAGCAATTTCTCACTCATCTTTTTCTCTTTTAGTTATTGGTTGTCGCCAAGTTGTATGGTCTAACCAGCAAACAGGAGCTCGACATTGCCATAAAAGTCTTCTGTGAGAGCACATGATTGACCAGAGCTTGCCACTGTGGGCTACATATTTTCTATTTTAAATATCTATTACATTTTTGATAACACAGCCAAGACAATATCATAAGGTCTTGTATAGACCATTCATATTATAATATGCTATTAGGTGATTAAAGGTTTTCCCCAATCACATGAAAACAAAGTTGTACAATGCCATTTTAAGGTTGCAAGCCATTGTAAAGAAAAATGTGATTAAGTCTGGAGTTTGATTTGGCATCCTTTAGAGTTTCGACACAAACAATGCCTGGACCGCATCAACAGAGTGCTAGTAATTAGTGCTGACCTTTTCAGAGATGCCAGAAAGTGTCTTCAGAATCAGCGCCTGCTACTTTTTACCAAGATAATTAAGTCTGGTGTACTGGCAGCAGGAACTTGAAGTTAGGTTGTACACACAGCCCACCTCCGTTGCGGCACCAGGTATGTTCAGATCTCATCCCTGAGTCCGTCTCGCATGGCTGGCTCAAACTTAGCAAGGTCAGGAGTGGCTCTGGTGCTCTGAAGCTTTGAAGCCCTACCACAGGCCAAAATGCTGCGAAGAGTTGAGCCTTTTACCCGTTCCCATCAGGCTTTAGAGTTCAAAAGAGAGTCCGACGCCAGACAGACGGACAGACATGGCTAGACTCCTCCATTACCAAGAGGAAAAAGGCTGAAAATTCACTTTGTCTGGCCGAACTAAATGACTGACTGACTATTTGACCCGGTCTGCTGTCCCGATGAGAATGGCACCTTTTATTCCGAAGCAAATTGGGTGAGGAAATATATAGGCCGGAGAGGGCGGACTGTCTCCAGAAGCCTGGGGGTAATGTGTAGAGTCAGGCCGCTCCAGCTCAGACTTTCGCCGCTCAAAGACTCACCTCTGCCCCAGACGTCCGCACTGACAGCTCACTCACTCCAGCTATAACGTACAGAAATACACAAGAGGTACTATTGTATTTCTAGGGTTGTACAGGTTTAGATTTAAGAAAAATACCTTTGATTTAGTGTAGAATATAGTTTTAATTAGACACACTAAGCTACATACTGTATCACTAAACATAACTGATTCAAACTTTGGAGGTGCAAACAGGAGCAATGAGACTGTCACCTATCCAACCGTCTAGCACTATAACAGCCATTTGAAAAGTGTGGAAGCCTATTTCCAACAATGAGGGAAAAAATACATTTCTCTTTACCACTGCTTTCTCATAATTATGAGAAAATATACTGCATTTCATAATTATAAAATGTTTTCTAATAACATCGCACTCTTTTTTTTTTCTTTTTGATTGGTGGAAATGGGCTTTAATAGAAATATGTGGTACAAAGAAAACATTCTTACAATATACTGTATGGAACGATGAAAATCGAGAAATAAAGCCATCGTTAGCTTGTGGTTTTGCTAACAGGGATGTGCCGCTTGCTCGCGAGACCCGAGACTTCTGTGACTCTAGGTCGATGGCACTCACTGTTGCAAGTGTCACTTTCAGCCCAGAGACACCAGGGGGAGATGCCACACACTTCATTTACCCTACAACAACTTATTTAACCATCACACGGACTCTGAAACAGTTTAAATAAGGTAAAACAACGTTACTGAGTTCTGCTTTAAACATCCAAAAATGTTTTATCTCAGCCTCAAAAGCTCAAAACGGCAATAAAAAGATTTTGTTCATTTCTCTGGCATAATACCTGGAAGAACAAAAATTGAAAAAGCATTTTGTAGCTCTCTCCAAACTCTATTTGCACAGTGGATTGAGATTGCCTTATTGGTTTTCTCAAAAAACTCATCTTTAACTGTTCTCACTCTCCAATTCTAACACATTTGTTTGCATTTTAATAAGTATTATTAAGACAAATGGCTATAAACATACAAAAAAAAAAAAAAAAATCGGCAGGGTTTATCGGCCATCAGCTTTTCTGAATTTTAAAAATCAGCACTGGCTGTAGAAAAATCCATATTGGTCAACCTCTAGTGCATGACAGGTGAAGAAGCATAAGCCCAGCTTATCTTTTTATCTTATTAGATACTTTGTTCTTTACATAGTTGAATGTGCTGACAACAAAATCACACAAAAATTATCAATGGAAATCACATTTATTAACCCATGGAGATCTGGATTTGGAGTCACACTCAAACTTAAAGTGGAAAAACACACTACAGGCTGATCCAACTTTGATGTAATGTCCTTAAAACAAGTCAAAAAGAGGCTCAGTAGTGTGTGTGGCCTCCACGCCTGTATGACCTCCCTACAACGCCTGGGCATGCTCCTGATGAGGTGGCGGATGGTCTCCTGAGGGATCTCCTCCCAGACCTGGACTAAAACATCCACCAACTCCTGGACAGTCTGTGGTGCAACGTGGCGTTGGTGGATAGAGCGAGACATGATGTCCCAGATGTGCTCACTTGGATTTAGGTCTGGGGAAGGGACAGGCCAGTCCATAGCATCAATGCCTTGGTCTTGCAGGAACTGCTGACACACTCCAGCCACATGAGGCCTAGCATTGTCTTGCATTAGGAGAAACCCAGGGCCAACCGCACCAGCATATGGTCTCACAAGGGTCTGAGGATCTCATCTCGGTACCTAATGGCAGTCAGGCTACCTCTGGTGAGCTCATGGAGGGCTGTGCGGCCCCCCAAAGAAATGCCACCCCACACCATTACTGACCCACTGCCAAACCGGTCATGCTGGAGGATGTTGCAGGCAGCAGAAGGTTCTCCACGGCGTCTCCAGACTCTGTCACGTCTGTCACATGTGCTCAGTGTGAACCTGCTTTCATCTGTGAAGAGCACAGGGCGCCAGTGGCAAAACTTGGTGTTCTCTGGCAAATGCCAAATGTCCTGCAAGGTGTTGGGCTGTAAGCACAACCCCCACCTGTGGACGTCGGGCCCTCATACCACCCTCATGGAGTCTGTTTCTGACCGTTTGAGCAGACACATGCACATTTGTGGCCTGCTGGAGGTCATTGTGCAGGGCTCTGGCAGTGTTCCTCCTGTTCCTCCTTGCACAGGAGGTAGTGGTCCTGCTGCTGGGTTGTTGCCCTCCTACGGCCTCCTCCATGTCTCCTGATGTACTGGCCTGTCTCCTGGTAGCGCCTCCATGCTCTGGACACTACCCTGGCAGACACAGCAAACCTTCTTGCCGCAGCTTGCATTGATGTGCCATCCTGGATGAGCTGCACTACCTGAGCCACTTGTGTGGGTTGTAGACTCCGTCTCATGCTACCACTTGAGTGAAAGCACTGCCAGCATTCAAAAGTGACCAAAACATCAGCCAGAAAGCATAGGAACTGAGAAGTGGTCTGTGGTCACCTCCTGCAGAACCACTCCTTTATTGGGGGTGTCTTGCTAATTGCCTATAATTTCTACCTGTTGTCTATTCCATTTGCACAACAGCAGTGAAACTGTATATATATATATATATATATGTATATGCATATGTATATGTATATGTATGTATATATATATATATATATATATATATATATATATATATGTATATGCATATATATATATATATATATATATATATGTATATGCATATGTATATGCATATGTATGTGTATATATATATATATATATATATATATATATATATATATATATATATATATATGTATATGTATATATATATATGTATATGTATATGCATATGTATATGCATATGTATATGTATGTGTATATATATATATATATATATATATATATATATACATATATATATATATATATATACATATACATATGCATATGCATGTATGTATATATATATATATATATATATATATATATATATATATATATATATATATATACAGTGCACAAACACACTTGTACTTATGCACTCACAGAAAAGTGATTAAGGGGTCGTGAGCAAAAGCCAGAGCTATATTTAAATATGCACGTTGGATATCAATGATTGCGCCATTTGATTGGCTAGCTTGTAATGTCATGTTGCAGAGAAAACATGGCTCATGTGTCAAAAACATATTTGTTGAACACATTAGCTTTGTTCACGGTTCAAAGCCCTAAAACCCACACTAATAAAACAAGTGAGCATAACCAGATTACATTTTATTACATCATTAGCCTGTTTTTCTTGATAGCTATTGTTCCTGGTTGTCTGTTGCTGTGGTTCCTCTATTCTGAACTCATTTTAGTCTGATCACAAGGATTTCTGTGTCTTTGGAGCCGAGGTTGTCTTACATCTTCGTTAGATGTAGCCTCTGATTGCTGTGTTGAAGAAGCTTGCTAATTAGTCTGCGATGATCAAACGGCTGTGGCGCTTTAAGTGGGTTTAAGTGTGACTTCCCCCTGTTACAGCGTGCACAATCTAGACTGTTACCCAACATTATCCTAATTCTGATTATGTTTAGATGCTTGGAATTTCCAGCCACGTCTGCTTTACAATGTGAAATCGAGATTTTTTGATGTAACAGATGATATGATTGCCCTAAGCATGTTTGCAGTTGTTTTGCAGCCTACTGTCCCACATTTATATGCTCATTTGGGATGTTGGCACACTAAAGAACAGCTTTTACAACCCAAAACATATCCACAATGTGTGAACGTGGTACTAGATAGTTTCTCACATTTCTTTTCCCTAACTATTGTATTTAACACATGCTCACATTGCCTAAACATGCACATGTTTAGTAATGAATGTTAATGAATTCACACTTTAAGGCAACCATGAAAACACTTTCTAATACAATGCCATTACAATTATAAATCCATTTTTCCTTTGAAATATGGGAGTGGTTCAAATAATCTGAACAACAACAAAAGAAATAATAGCCAGTAGCAATCAAGAAAAAATAGATTTTAGTTAACTGATTCATGGCTCCAGCTACATTTTCTCCCACCCTCCAAAAACATGCATGTGTAGAAACTTGCCATTTGGCTAAATTGACTGAATGAATGTGAGAGTGAATCTGTGTCTGTCTCTAAGTGTTACCCCAAATTTACACCAAGGAACTTGCAGAGACGTTGCAGAAGTGAGCTTGTTTTATGCACATCTGTTTAAAAGTGTCAGCTTAGACCCAAGGGCTAAGCTGTTCATGTCGATTTCAGACTAATCACTGTGTAAACACAAAGTTGTTGCGACTGAGCCCCATGCTTTTAACTTCGTCATATTGTCCTCGTAACATGGCTGCTTGGTGTTGTATTTAGATAATATTTCTTCCCTTCAAAGAATTAACTTGATGTGTGATGTTTACATTAGCGTTGTATTGGTGAGCATTTATTTTGAAAGTTAATTTGACACTTTTGCCTCTTTTCTGCATTACCCGCTGTAGCTCTGTAGATTGTTATGCAGATGCTTGAAAAATAGGACTCCTGGCTCCCGTTAGGGCTTTTCAATTTTTTTTTTTTGTTCTCATTTTGGCATTTCGTATGTTAGGGTGATGATATTTAACAAAGATATTCATTAATAAATTAATTTTAGGATTTTAGCATCACAACTGAATAAAAAATTAATTTTCTACTGTCTGGGCAACAAAGTCACACTCTTCCTCTCAAAGCTCTTTTTGGTCCCATTGACTTACATTAAAATCACTTATTATCACCTGCCTCCTTCTGTGCAGTGTTTTGCCCATTCATTTGCCCTATAGGTTTTACACCAGATGCCCTTTCTGACACAACCCTCTCCATTTCTTTATAAGCTTGGAAACGAGACAAAGAGTGCACTGGCTTGTGTCCCCTTGCAGCTGGATCATTATCTTTCCACCACTAGAATATTTTAATGTTGAGATTTTTTTTTTTTTTTTTTTGCCATAAGAAATACTGAGCAGATACGCATGGCTGAAGCATGTGATTAAGTGCGTGTTTATTTTCCACTGAGCACCTGACAGCTGAACCACATGGACCACAGCCATACATGAAATTAATTAAAAGGCTCAGATATGTGCCAGTTTCCATTCATTAAAAACACTCACACTGGTGACCACTGAAGACTTCATAAATGTAAAAATAAATTGCAGATCTAATCCAGGACTTGTATTTAGAACATCTGTGTGGCCCATTTAGGCTGCATCCTTCCAAGTGCCGCTCCTTGTCCACAGTCTCAGGACGGTCCAGAGAGGGATGGTGCACCAGCTCCATATGGCAGCATGTAGTGGCCAGAGAGGCTATATCAGTCACCTGCCCAGTTAACTTTATACAGCGTCTTATAAAAATCAGACAACCTTATCATAAGTCCCACCAGTTATCTGTCTTAAATTTAGCTCAGGTCACAGTATGGCGCTAACTGGCAGAATAATATTACACAAGTAGAAGTAAAAAGTAGTCATCTGAATATTTATTTAGATAGAAAAGTATTTGGTGAGAAATTGGAGGTTACATTTGATCTAGGTTTTAATTTTGATGTAGTCAGAAAGGCAAAACATGTATTAAGGTGGCAGTAGTTCAGTTGGTAGATACATTCACCCACTAACCAGAAGGTTTGATCCCCACTATTGGCATTGTGTATTGCCCTTGGGTCCTTGGGCAAGACACTTCACCCGCCTTGCCTGTATGTGTGTCCTGTGTCCTGTGTTGTATGTTAGTGTAACTGTGTGTTTGGTGGTGGTTGGAGAAGCCATAGGCTCAGAATGGCAGCCATGTCTCCATCAGTCTGCCCCAGGTAGCTCACCACCAAGTGTGACTGGGGAACGAGCGAATAATGGATTCAGTTCAGTTCAGTTAATTTGCCATTTGCAGTTAAAAAAAAAAAAACAACAAAAAAGAAAAGAAACACATTTGACAGTTGCAACCGTTGCATGGATCTCTAAGTGCACTGTCAACATTTAAACAAGCAAAATATAAAAACACAAGCCTAAAAAACAACACATGGACACATCCTAAAAATGTAAAAGAAACAATAAAACACAAATAAAACACAAAAACAAATAAATAGCTTATGTAAATCATTTTAAGAAGCTTAGAAAGCACAATACTTATCTAATCCATTATTATTATACTGTATATATTGTTGTATATTTTGTTGTTGTTGTTGTGCAAATGGTCAAATTCTGTTTTTTCTAAACAATAGAAACTAATACAAATAAAATACATCTTTATAAAAAAAAATAATAACATAGTAAAGCACAAAAAATACAAAACACAAATTTTCAAATCTTCTCACTTTTTCACCCCATAAAACTTTTGAAACCAATACATAATACAAACAATTGTACTGCTGTTACTTTAAATTAAAATTACTCAACTAGAAGTAAAAAGTATGTTGTGATAAAACTACGCTTAGAAGTTCAATTTATATAAAAAGTTACTCAAATATATGTACTGTAACTGTAAAGGTAACTCTTTACGTCCCACCTCTGCTAATAAAATTTTATTTTTCATTTTATTTAAGAAAGCATAGATGATTTGAGACAATATATTCTACAGCTATCTTTTCTAAATATTTTATCACCTAATTAATGTAAAATCACTTGTTTGTGTGTGACTCTGGTAAGTCCCCTGACATATCTTTTTGTCAATGTCAGTCGATTAATTGCTGTACTGGGCATAACTTTGGTTGACTACAGCCATACTGAAAAAACAAACAAACAAACAAACAAACCATATCCTTATGTTTACAACACAATGGCAAACATGTTTAGTTTTCACAGTACAATTGATAATATTTAGTAATACTTTCAGTACAATTTCTTCTTGTTGTTAAGCGTTTAGCATATTGCTTTCTCACTTTGCACAAATTGTACACAAAGTTAGTTAAAGTTTGTAAGATCTAAATCATTAACCAACCCCCAACTTACAACGACCTGCAACGTCGCATGAGCCGTATGTGAACTGCTCTCTATTTTATTCAGTCAGACAATTTAACTGGAAACTTTCAGACGCAGCCTAGAATTGCCTTGACACAATTCTCCAGACAGGTTTGAATTATACTTTAAAGCGGCTGCGGCAGATGCCACACAATAAAAGACATTTCGATCTAAATTCTGGGTAAAACAGTAAAGACAAACCATCATAGTACTTTTTATTTATTGTGTCACCTCTACTTACATAGTGCAGTTTCCCAGCGGTTGACACTGACACTGACATGGGAGCTATCAGCACAACTTTGCGTCAAGACACCATCCACATGACTTTGACTCTGTATGTGCAAATGTTAAAAATGTTGCTTTAACAGGTGATGACCTTGCTGCAACTCGACACTTCTTGAGCTTTTGCCTCTAATTTAAACAGACACACATTCAAGCGGCACTTCCTGATTATACTTTCGAGCTGTTTTCTTGCAGTGACTTTGTGGGAAATAATGATCTCTTCTGTGTTTATGACCCGCCTTAGGCTCTTCAAACACACTCCAACGCTGCATCACTAACTAAGCCAGTCTTATTCGGCAGATGATCTGACAAACAGTGCAGCAAGAGGGATCCTTAGACAAAAACTTGAAAGCGTGAAGGTCAAGCCGTTTTCTCACAGCCGTCGTATCGGTTGTGAATTGTTTTTCTCCTAAATTTAGCTAAATCTGAGCTGTCAGTATTGCAACAGGACCCATAAATCTCTGAATAAATACTTAAAAGCAGTTTTTTTTGTTTAGTAATAGTGTAATTAAAGCTGCACAGTTAGTAAATTGACTTGTTCCCCTGCCTTTGGTGCAAAATGTGAGTTCAGTTGCCCCATGTTAAAGTCCATAACTCCAGCCATAATACTGCAGCCTGTCCCAAGCCTGGATAAATCTTGTAAAAAAAAATAATGTAAATGCAGTCACCAGATCGAAAAGAGTTGAGTGTTTATACTAGCCTCTATACTATACCTCAAGTAAAAAAACAGCTGATAACCTTTTGATGTTTTGTGAAATAATGTAATACATTTTCTTTGCACATTTTGTTTTGTTTTAAGCCTTGTTACATTCTAGCCTTGATTTGTTACTTTATATGTTTTTGCACCAGCCAATCATCTGCCTCCTAGTGTGCAGTGATTTGCATTTTGATTTGGCATAAAGGTTTTAAGTCGTATGCCCTTCACGACACAACTCACATTTATCCAGGCTTAGGGCTGGCACACTGAGTACACTGGCTTGTGACCCCTTCACCAGATAGAAAAAGACTCTGTTCAGACGATGTCTAGTACAGTATCTTTGTCTTTTAAGTCATTATTTTGTTTGTTTTCTCTTTTTATGTTGTTGTATGCTTTTTACTCATTTTTTGGACCTTTATAGTTATATTGTTTCTAGTGTTATCCTTTCCTTTGTTTGTTTTGCGTTTGTTGCTTTTTTAGATCCTATTATGTTGCAGTGATGTTTTGGCTCTGTTTCAAAGTGACAGCCCTACCAGTGTTCTTTAAACCAGAAAGTGTCCAAATACTTACTTCTTAACTTTTTAGTTCTCTTTTAATGTTTTTAAATATCCTTAGAGGAAACTTTATTATTGAATTGTGCATTTCTTCACACGTTACACAGGAGACGATCCGACAAATGTGAACAGTAGAGCGGTAAGAGGGATCCGTTGAAAACTTCAGCTTGAAGGTCAAAGCTGTTCCCTCACAGGCGCCGTATTAAAGTGAATTGTTTTTCTCTCAAATTTAGCCAAGCGCCTCTGTGCTTGAGAAAACCTGAGCAGTCAGTATTGTGAGATCTCTTTAACGGAGTCTGTCAGCAGCCGGCACAGCGCCATCCATCTCTGACACTCCGCCGCTAAACTGGCATAAATATCTCCCCTTCACTGTGTGCCAGTTGTTTTTGCATTGTCAGAGGAACCATGAGGGGCTCTGTTTACTGCTTTTGGTTTCTCTGTGGGTTATTTGGCGACACATAATGCTTGAGTTCATGTCCCATATCACAGAGCTCGGAGCACTAACATCTCATACTGGGGCTCCCTTTGGAACAATTGCCCTTGAAGACCGATGCAGAGATTGGTGTTGCTTCTGTTTTTTGGGGGATTCCAGCTCCCAGGCACTTTAAATGTGCTTTGCCTTGTGTTCTAGGATACAATTTGAAGTTCTTTTGCATGCACTGTTGGATTCTAGATTTAGAGTACAAGTGACTTCCCAACAAAAGACACATGTTCAGTACAATTGGAGCCAATCAGGAGCAAAATCCGGGAGAAAAGAAGAAAGTTAGGTACATTTTCTACATGTCTAAAAGCTATAATAGTTGATCAATTCCAAATGCATTAACAGCTCTATAACAAGCATGGACTCAGGTTAGCAGAGAGTCAGGAGCCACTTTTGACATCTTCCACAAACGTGTGAAAAGGCCCCTAGTATTCCAAATTATGTTCAAAATCAGAAGTCAGTGCACTAAAATAAGCAAAATGCAGCCTAGTAAGTAGTGAGCTAATTCTATTCATCTAGAAAGAAGAAGCCAGTAGCTGTGAATAAAAGACACAACACAGAAAATCAGTGGTTTAGTGATGAGTATATTGAATTATTAGGTCAGAGTCTTAATATATATCATAGAAGGATTGAATATTGCATTATTAGGATTGTATTTAGTATTAATAAACAGGTATAAGCAATAAACAAAGAAAAACAAAAGATCAGCAATAAAACAATGGCCAATGCTATTTCAAGGCAGAGTTCAGAGTCCAAATGATTGGTATTTCAGTTCAGGTCATAAATTTAAGTCTGTGTGTGTGTTGAAAAAACAAGTTAGGCTTATGATAGAGTCCACTGATAGGTTGAGATATAGGAAAAGGTGCGATATTTCCTACTGCAGTATACAGTGTCTAGGTGGATTTAGCTCATTATCCATAAAGTGGAGTTGAAAGTTGAATGAAGTAACAACAAAAAACCTGACCATTGAGGGTAAAAACAAAAGTGTCCGTGGAGTTATTTCAGTTAGTCAAGTGGTTTTAATCAAACACTGACCAGAGCACTCCAGCCAAAATGCAAACAATGGCTAGTGGGGCTGCACAATCAGGGCCGGTCCTGTACATTTCAGGGGATAGCAGGATAGATTTGAGGACCAAGCCTCTTATTTTTTGGAGCAGTTAGATTTTACTATATACCTTTTATTTCTTTAAAGCACTGAACAACTATTCTTCTAGAGGATGATTGCTTTGAGACATTTTTGACTTGCAAACTCAGCAAAGGGGCCTCTCAAAAATGGCTGGCATTAACAAGCTGAATATTTGTTAAATAGAGTTGCAAATTAATCATGTTAATTATGTGTCACATTGGTTTTACTAATAAGTATTTTAATTAGTCAGCCATGTCATTGGCTGAAGAAAACAATTTGACACACTTTCAACCTAAAACATACATCAGCAAACACAATGCATACCCCATTTCTCTCAACCCCTTTTATATTATGCATTTGTGTTCGGTGTTATTATACTTAATTTCCATAATATGTCCTTGTAGCTACCCTTGAATTCTTGCAAAAAAGTTTATGAAGTTTACCTAATGATGCCATGCTGTTGTACTGTATATGTGAGCTGATTAGTTATCTATAGGTATGAGGTTTGTTGCTTTAGGAGCTTGTATATGCAGCGTTGTTCGCAGTAACAGTGGGAGCATGCTGCTGCAGACGGAGCTGTTGTGTGAAACAGGACTCAAAAGGTGATTCATTACTGAAAGACTGCTGCGAAACACTGTGTTTGTTTGTCGTTTGTCTGACAAGGACAAGAACCTCTCCCAGAATTAATGAGGCTGGGGGCTGATTGTGTCAGCGGCAAAACACGAGGAAAAGTGATATTAGGTTCTCCACGCTGCGCTCTCCTCTCATTGCGTCCGCCCATTGTCCTGACGTTACTCCCTGCTGCTCAGTTCACTCCAAAGGCTTGTTATGTAACGTATGACCTTTCTGTATTGCAGCAGCTATACCAAGTCCGAAAACCCCAAGTGGGCAGCGGAGTGAGAACGACACCCCCACTCATGACTCATTTACTGCTACTTCAAAGTTTGGTAGATGTTGGACAAGTCTGCGGCTCCTATAGAATGACTTATTGTTCCCACACGTCTTCAAAAATAAGTTTGTTTACATGAAACTCGAAGCACAGCAAATGCAAATTAAAGCTGAATTACTCGATTTTTCAAGTGCTGCAGCATAAACTCTGTTTCCTATAGAGTTTCCCAACCCCACCATTCACCAAATACTAATATGCTTTTCAGTTTGCCAGCTCATGAAGTTAATGTATTGACCTATAAGTTCAGGAGCCATGCTTCAACTGCATCTTTCCATTTTCCAAGGAACCCTATTTAAAAATTCTTCAACACCTCCTTCCCATACCTCCCATCAGGTTTATGTTCTCCTTTTCAGCCTTCTCTCTCCAGCAAATAGACTAGAGGAGGTGAACTGCCTGAGACGGAATCCCCACACTATCTCCTTTGTATCCCGCATCCCTCTTCCTCCATCCCACATCTTTCATCTTGCATCTCTCATCATCCCTCCATCCATCCTCTGTCCAACGCTTATTTAAACTTCTAGCTCAGAGTTTAGCTTCAGATCAATCCAAAATCTCCATTTCAGTAAACATCACATCTTGCATCGTAGATTTGTATCTGCGTTTCACTTCGCAACACTTTTTCACTATATAAACAGCAGCCATTATTCAACAGTTCCTTATTGCGTACAGCCTGTATGATATCATTTAAGTCTAATTTTTTCAAAGATGTTTCCTATGACAATAAGCTAGATGATTACATGGGCTTTCTCCAATTCAAGGAGAAAAAGTTATTAAATCCAAGTAAATTCCATGCTCAAATTCTTTGTTCTAGGTGATTTTGCTGATGCCTATGAAGGAAAAGTCATGTCATCTTTTTTCTTTTAATGCCACCCAGGATTATTATTTTTTTTAGATCTGAACTAGAGAACTAGGAACTTGCTCACTCCTATAAATAGATACAATTTTCAAATTTTGCGTTGGGTCTATAATTTCTAGTGGCTATTCTAAACACATATTCTTTCAAGTAGGAAAATTGTAATAATAGTTATAATAATATTAAATAAATAAATAAAATTGTAATGTTCTGAAAGGTTTAGTGTTTTCCGAAAAGGTTACAATTAGTGCCATTTGTTCCATTGATGTCATCTTTGGAGAGTTCTTAGTCTTGTTTTGTTATGTTGCTTTGTTTGCTTGTTTTGTTTTGTTTTGTGTTGATTGTGTTACTTTGTTTTATCTTTTTGTTGTTGTTTTTAACATTTATTTTGTTACATTTTAATTGATTTACCTTGGCATCATAATAAGCAACCAACCAATCTTTTTTTGTTTGTTTGTTTTCACATAAAGATAAAAGCCTCTATAATGCGTGGCAGCCACTTTATATGCTGGAGTCTTTGCTTAATCTGCTTACTATTTTCTCTCTACCACTTTTTTTTCGGAGTTGAGTGGTGATCAAACGTGCAGACTTGGACAGAAATTGCTAATCAGCCAAATCTGCGCTTGTTGTGATTAATTTGGAGCAGATCCCTGCAATCTCCTGGATGTTTTTGGGGCACACAGCTGAGCCCCGCTGCCCACACCAAAGCCCATCTCAAAGTGCCTGTAATCGCCACATGTCCTCCATACTCTCCGCTCTGTGCACAGAGAACGTGGCCCGGTGCCAAAATAGTGTCATGTTTCCATCAGCTGCATCACTCCCCATCACAGCAGGTCTTGGGAGAGTATTGGACACGCTGTCAGCAGCATGCAGCCAGAGATAGAGTCAGCAGCACACGGTCTGTCCACCGAGTTTCATGCTTAATGCTTCAGGAAATAAGTTCTGCAATGTTTAAATGCCCAAACTCCATTTTATAGGATCTTATAGATATTTCTGTTTACATACTTTCTAAGTCTATTATTAAGGAAGGACTCCTGTTAGACTTTTAATCTCTATTGTCTCAGTCTCATAGGCACGATTTTAAATCAGGAATAGTACAGACCACAACTTTTATTCATCCAGGTAAAAGGCATCACACGCCATTGTACTTTGTAGGCTGATGCCAAGCCAAAATAAATGGAGAACATTAAAACAAATGCCAAATCAAATTAAAATCACTGCATGCTAATAGGCATAAGGATAAGCGTAAAGGAAAGAAAAATGTCTTTAAGGGGCTATATTGTGCTTTTATTCATATTTTTTAACCAATCTTTGTCACCTTTAGAACAACATTGCATCTTTTACAACCTTTAAAAAAACATTATGTGACTAAAAGAAAATATGAAGAGACCAACAGAGGGCAGCAGAGTGCAGTGTTGCGGTCTTTTGAACATATACATGGAAAAAGAGCACTTCCTTCCTCGAGGCCTTAAAGTGGTTGTACCAGAAAAGAGAGGATTACTTAAGCATGTATGAATGAAGCAAAACACAACTCCAGGTATGTTTTTGATGAGGGAACATTATTATACCAAATCTGAAAAGTAAATTTTGCAGAATGTTGCCCTTTTAATCAGAAGGCCTCCAATAAATCATCAGTAATGGTTACTTGAAAACACTATCTTGTCTTGATCTCACTTTGCCTTAGATACTCAGCAATGTTCACCAGGCCAGCAAGGGCAATATGAAGGCTGCTGCTGCAAAAGCCACAGTCATTACACACAAGAAGAAGCCCACTTCCAAAACAAAACTTTTTAAACCTAGCATTCCTGAGGACAGGAAGCCTCCATGTGGATATATACATCTGCTACTAATAATATTTAATCAGAATACTAGTTCAGTTCTTGGATGTCTTGGCACGACTTTTACTCCTAGATACAGTCTTTGCAAGATTAGACAGGAAGACCTCATATTAGCATCTGCTTTTTAGGTGAAGGTGGTGTAAGAAAATAATGGAAGTAGCCCATGAAAAGGGACAATAAAGGGTCCGGCTGAGTCCGCAAACTATCATTCTGTAAAATAACAACAAGCAAACATTAACCTGACCAACAAATTGCATGTTTGTTTGTTGTTGTTTTTTTGTTTTTTGTCTTTGTCTATACTCCTGTGCTTTTGGATAACTCTGAGCTAATCCTTGTATAGATGTGACAAACTGTCAAGGTCTTGCTTTTGCTACAACTATAATTTTTAAGATAAGTCTTCAATCACATTCCAGGAGCTACATATCACCAAGTTAGCTAAGTTAGTCACCACCTTTCTTTCTGTCTGACAGGAGTGTATTTGTCACGCGATGTTACTGTAGTCATGTCTTGTAGGTTGCTTCTGTAGTTTTGTCAGACAGTAGGGATAGCTTTTTTCCCCCTACTGACTAACACTTTTCTCACAATCATGCCCCAGTTGTGGGATAAGGTGTATGCTCCCCCGTCCCGGTTCATGGTCCTCAGTTCACATTTCCAAATCTTGATGGCTTCCTTAATCCAGTGGTGTTTTAACAATATCAAGAAGACAGTATGAACCTTTTATAGTGCCACATTTCAAAAAGCAGGGTCTAGTGTGATATACTGTATAAAAGGCTTTTCTATGTTTATTGTCTATCGTCATCTCCTCAACCCGTTTTTTGTGGATTTCCTATATACAGTTCAATTTAACTTTTTGGTCCCTCTTTGGCCAGATAAGCATGGGACTTCACTTTCCTTTTTACTACAGTACTTTTTAAGTGGAGTGTTAAAATATCTGTCACAAAAGGGGCAGTTTTAGCACATTTTTCAAGGGCATTACATTTAACTGGAATGCACTAGTTATATATTTTCTACTTTAGTTAGCAACTTGTTTGATCTCGCTCTAGTAAAAAAACAGATTTATCCTAGAATTCATGCAGAAGCCCCTTACAATTGATAAAGGACTGAAGCAGCACAGTAGGTGTTCTATTCCACATCCTATATTTATGCAAAGTACAAAGATACAGTGTTATTTATCAACCTCAGATGTTTCAGGTTTGCTTCTTCAGCTAACTTTTTTCCTCAACTCTCAGGGATTTTTTTTTCTCAAGGATTAAGTCTTTTAAATACTTTCCGTCTTAAACAGATGATACAGCCTTCAGTCCTCCTGAGGCATCCAGCGCAGAATCCAGTCACTCACAATGTTATTTTCAAAGTGTCCTTACTCTACCTGACTAGTAATAGTAGCGCTCACGACTTTTCTGTTGCAGTTAGCCTTAAGAGTTTCTCTCAAATGTATGCAGCACGGCATCGTTAAATGAGACCCTGAAATCTAAGGAATCTGAACTTTATGGTAAAAAAACTATAAAGGCCAGGAGAAGTAGAATGTGATCAGTGACGGCGTGTGGTAGCAGCTGGTGGCCTCTTTGAGTTAGACATTGAAATGTTCAACTTTTAAATAGCTCTGCCTCCACAGTGGATCTGACATTTCCATTTTGCAAGTCGTGCACAAAAAAATCAAATATTACTTGTTAAAAGTTCAGTGTGCTTTGGTGTTAAGAAGACAAGTTGTTTCTTAATTGCACATTCCTGCGTACGTTTTGCTTCTAGGGCTGGCAAAATATTAGCCATGTACTAAAGTTAGCCAACGATAATCGAATTCTGATTAGAAAGTGCAAGTGTAGAGGAAGGGAAAGTATTGAAAGAGCTGGACAGCAGTAAGTATTGGGACTAAACTTTGAGGTAGCCACTAGTGCTGCAATACTTTTGTTTACTATAGGATTTATCGCTTAATGTAGGTCATGCCTCATATGAAATTAACGTAACCTGCGCAATGCAACCTGACGTAACAAAATTACCACGCTTCTAAGGCCGGAAAAATGTTAGAAAAGTACAGATGTTGGTCAACTTTGAGTGAATTCTGATTAGAAAGTCCAAGTTTTAGTTGAGAATCGATGGGAAAAGAATGGAAGAGAATGGGAAAGAATGTTGGGGCAGCACATCTGTAATGGAATAAGGGAGCTGTTTAAAGAACTGGACAGCAGTAAGTACTGGGAGCAGACATTAAAATATTTAACGTTTAATGCATCCTTCATCACTTTGCCTTGACAGTTTATGTGACACATCAATTTTGTAATTTGTGCCAAAAAAAAAGAATCAAATATTATAATAATATATACTTTTAGCGTACTTAAGAGTTGAAAAGAAAAGTAGAATCATAATTGTACATTCTTAACAGGATCTCAAGTACGCTTTGCTTTCTAAGGCCAGCAAAATCTTGCAAGTGTTAGTTGAGAATCAATAGAAAGAGAATGGAAGAGAGTGTTTTGGAGGCAGCAGGTCTGTAATAGAGTAGGGGAAGTATTGAAAGAGCTGGACAGCAGTAAGTATTGAGACTAAACTTTTGAACTTTTACTTCCAAGGTGTACCTGAGTTTTTTGTAACTTGTGCAACAAAAAGAAATATGAATATAACTTGTTAAAATCGTGATTTTAGTATCTTAATTGCACATTCTTAAATGAACTTCAAGCAGGTGTGTAAGAGTTGGTTAGCAGTAAGTATTGGGGCTAAGGTAGATAGACACCTTTTGAATACCTATTCCTCACCTTTTCTCCAAGATGAAACTGAGTATTCCATTTTGTAAGTTGTGCAAAAGGGAAAAAATATAAGTATAACTTGTTAAAGGTTCAGTTCTTTGGAGTTGAATAATGTGGTATCTTAATTGCACATTCTTAACAGGACCTCAAGTGTGCTTTGCCGGCAAAATCTCAGCCCTGTACTAAAGTTAGCCAACAATCATCGAATTCTGATTAGAAAGTGCAAGTGTTAGTTGAGAATCAATAGGAAGAGAATGGGAAAGAGTGTTAGAGGCAGCAGGTCTTTAATAGAATAGGGGAAGTATTGAAAGAACTGGACAGCAGTAAGTATTGGGACTACACATTGAAATATTTACCTTTTGAATAGCTATTCCTTATCTTTCTTTCCATTGTGGATCTGACTATTCTATTTTGTAAGTTGTGCAAAAAAAAAAAAAAAAAAAAGAGAGAAATATGAATATAACTTGTTCAGAACTGTGTTTTGGTGTTGAAAAAAATAGTATTTTAATTGCACATTCTTAACAGGATCTCAAGTGTGCTTTGCTTTCTGAGGCCGGCAAAATCTTAGCCGTGTGCAAAAGTTTGCCAGTGATCAGCAGATTCTGATTAGCAAGTGCAAGTGTTAGTTGAGAATCAATAGGAAGAGAATAGGAAAAAAGTGTTGGAGGCAGCAGGTCTGTAATAAAATAGTAAAAGTATTGAAAGAGCTGGACAGCAGTAAGTATTTGAATGTAGTATGTACAAGTATTCACCTTTTGAATAGCTTTTCCTCTCTTTTCCCTCCAAGGTGGAGCTGAGTGTTTCATTTTATAAGTTGTGTAAAAAAAGAGAAATATGAATATAACTTGTTAAAATTGTAATTTTGTGTAAAACCTAGTATCTTAATTATTAAAGAAATCTCAAGTAACCATTGCTCTCTAAGGTGGGGAAAATGTTAGATGTGTACAAAAGTTGGCCAACTATCAGCAAAAGTGCAAGTGTTAGTTGGAATCAATAGGAAGAGAATGGGAAGGAGTGTTGAAAGCAGCAGGTCTGTAATGGGATGGGAGAAGTATTGAAAGAGCTGGACAGCAGTAAGTATTGAGGCTAAGGTAGGTAGTCACTTTTTGAATACCTAGTCCTCACTTTTTCTTCCAAGGTGGAACTGAGTATTCCATTTTGTGAAGATGGAAAAAAAAATATGAATATAACTTGTTAAAGGTTCAGTTCTTTGGAGTTGAAAAAAGTAGTATCTTAATTGCACATTCTTGCACATTCTTAACGGGACCTCAAGCAGACCTCAAGGCCAGCAAAATCTATTAAAGTATTATTATATTTGTGCCAAAAATGGTGAAAAAAGTTCAAAGATGTCTTTTTAAATGTTTAGTGCACTTAAATGTTGAAAAGAAAAGTACATAGAATCTTAATTCCACATTTTTATCAGAACCACAAGTGTACTTTACTTTGCTTCCTAAGACCAGCAAAATAAAATAACTTTGTGATTAGAAAGTGTTAAATGTAAAAGAATATTACTTGGTAAAATTTCAAGCGTGCTTTGGTATTGAAAAGAAAAATCTTAATTGCACATTCTTAAAGGAACCTCAAGTGTGCTTTGCTTACTAAGGTGGGCAAAATGTTCACCATGTGCAAAAGTTCGCCAACTATCAGGGAATTCTGATTAGAAAGTGCAAGTGTTTGAGAATCAATAGGAAGAGAATGGGAAAAGTGTTGGAGGCAGCAGGGCTGTAATGGAATAAGGGAGCTACTGAGAGAGCTGGACAGCAGTAAGTACTGGGAGATTGCATTGATGTGGATGTGCTGATATTTGAGTTTGCAGGTGTTGGTAAAGATCCAAAGAGAGGCTGGAGGAAGGGGGAGCCGAGGCGTCTTCATTCAGGTCCGGATGCGTTTTAAGTGGTTGTTGGCAGGAGTGAATCCTCCTGGCAGGGATACAGCCATGGATGTGCAGCTTACCTGCTTTGCAGCTTAAGATACATTTCCATTCAGTAGTGTGGAAATGGCTGTAGAGGGTCCAGGATGCCTAAATTAATATAGCTTTGAGGTGAAATGTGTATAACATACATTGTTGCCAAACAAAACAGACCACATTCATTCTACAATTTATAATAACAATAATAATGGGTTAGACTTATATTGCTTTCCAAACCTCTCATGCTTCTCAAAATGCTTTACATGAGTCCATTATTCATTTACTCCTCACACTCAGTGGTGCTGAGCTATTCACAGCTGCCCTGAAGCACCACCAAAAACAAAATCACACTAACAAATTCATACAGGCAAGGTGAGTAAAATGTCTTGGCCAAGAACACAACAAGCAGGATTCCGGTTATAGGACAACTGCTCCACCTGAGCAACTGTCACCCCAGCAAAAGGGGTTATATTATGCGTTTCAGGCTTTTAGAAATAATAGGAAAATGCCTTTTGGTGGGTAACTGTTACTTTGACTTTGCAGAGAATGCTTGTATTAGGTGTCTGTCGCCCCCTGCTGGCAATGGTGTGGAATAGACAGAGCTTAAAATGGCTAATTGGCACAGCTATTAGCAACATGGTGCTAACAGATAGAGGGACGAGTCCGGTGACAGTGTAGAAATGTGAGTACTTATTGGTTTCATGTGTCTACGTAGAGCGACGACACTGAACGTTTTCAGCTCTTGAGAAGGGGACAGCCTCAGCATACAGGATTACTCAACAAAATAGTACTCCGGGGATGTTTTGAGATGCAGTAAAGTGGTAAAGTGTTATATTGTATAGTTGTAAAAGGACATGAAAAAAAGTTTAATCCTCATTTGGAGTAATACTGGAAGTACAGGTTTATTCTACACAATAAAGAAGTACGTTCCTACAAAATATCTTGTGCATCTGACATTTTCAGACTATTTGTTTAATGACACAAGTTTTGCTCATGTTTAATCAAATGTAGACAACAATGCATTCTCTATTACCTAGCAAATTTCATAAGATAAAAACCAGAAACATCTGCAGATACAAGACGTTTACTTTGAGCTAATTTGAAAAAAATATACTTTTCTCCTTGTTGAAAAATGTATATTTGTCATAAAAATTGCCAAGAAGAGACATATTTTTAAGTACATTCTTGATTCTTGTCTTTATCTAGGTAGGGATTCTATGTCACCCAATTAGCAGGCACCTTACTATAAACTCATGACTCTCATTTTGGGACTCACACACACTCTACACAATCTGCTGTATTTACCCAACTTATAATTTTGCAATGCAAACATGGCTTTATTCCTTCTAGTGATGAGATTGTTTTGGTTGTTTCTCATTAGATCTAGCTTCATCCCTCAAGAGTCTCCAGACTAGTGCAAACACTTACATTTTATCAATAATAAGCATTTGTTATTTGCATATATCGAAACCTCTCCTTCCATACAATGTGGGCCATGGCTTTCTAAGATAATCCATAGAATAAGCCATAGATTCCTGAAACCTAAGACAGTTCCGCAGTAGCATTTAGCATTCCTCTGCGACCTAATTAAACATGTACGCTATGCAGTGCCATGCCACTATGGCGATCACCACAGGCTGTTTGGCCCGATGTCGCATTGCATGCTCCTGTAAACAAATTTAATTTGTGTAACCTTGCTGACAGGCAGAGAGAACAGGCCAGCTTCTGTGCATGACGTTCCCTACACAGGCTGTAGTTGCTGTGTGTATGTCCCACACCTCAAACAACTTAGCTATACAGCAGCACTGTTCAGTTTATGTTTAACACAGATTTAGTAACATCTTTAAAAACAGCCCTCTAGAAGTTTCATTACTTGTACTTGTTGTTGGTTGCCTTAACACTTGAATCATGGGAGCATTACTTGATTGAGCTCTGGTTTGTCCTCTTCCATCTTTTCATCATGAACGAGAGCCTTGGCTGTTGCAAAATTCATTGATGTCAACATGAATCATGAGCACTCTTTTTAAGTATGCATTGCACGTGCACAGTTGTCTAAAGTAGGTTGAAATGGTGAATAGGACTTGAATAGCCTAGCCAGCCAGACTTATTGACTTTCTTAGCAAAGTTAAATGGGTATAAAAACCCTCCTATCCAAAATTTTTCACCAAAATCAATCCTGTCTGGTGTATCATAACTACTTATCTAGGAAGGAGCTGGATTTTTGCAATGTTCCTTTTCTGATTGGTTGCATGTTTTAATTTGAAGTGTGCCACTGCTTAGACCTGTTTGAGCCCTGATTACATGCTGGTTTAGACCTGGTTTGGTCCTGGTTTAGTCAAGTTGTAGTCCTGGTTTAGACCTTGTTTAGTCCTGGTTTAGACCTTGTTCGGTCCTGGTTTAGTCAAGTTGTAGTCCTGGTTTAGACCTTGTTTAGTCCTGGTTTAGACCTTGTTCGGTCCTGGTTTAGTCAAGTTGTAGTTCTGGTTTAGACCTTGTTTAGTCCTGGTTTAGACCTTGTTCGGTCCTGGTTTAGTCAAGTTGTAGTCCTGGTTTAGACCTTGTTTAGTCCTGGTTTAGACCTTGTTCGGTCCTGGTTTAGTCAAGTTGTAGTCCTGGTTTAGACCTTGTTTAGTCCTGGTTTAGACCTTGTTAGGTCCTGGTTTAGTCAAGTTGTAGTTCTGGTTTAGACCTTGTTTAGAGCTGGTTTAGACCTTGTTTAGGTGCTGGTTTATACCTTGTTTAGAGCTGGTTTAGACCTTGTTTAGTCCTGGTTTAGACCTGCTTTAGTCATTGTTTAGTCTCAGTTTAGTCCCTTTTTTGTCCTTGATTGTTAACTGTCAATGTAGTGCATCGGTCCTAAAGTTGTTTTGCTATTGGTACTGCACCCTCACTTCTGATTGCTTTAGTCTATCCAATTACTTTCTGAGCAATTCAGACCAGACTATTGTTTTGCACAGAATAGAAAAATGATGTGACTGTCTGACCAGGCTATAGATGTCACTTCACCTCTACCTAATATCAAAACTGAATCAAATAACGTCATAACTCTGACCGAGCGTGAACGAACAGGCCATCTTCTGAGCACGCCCGCTGGAAACACAGTTATTACAAGCAGAGAGAGCGAACTCGCAGCCTACGGTGGCAGCCGGCTTGTTTTGCTGGTATAGATGATGAAGTTGATGTATGGGTCTCTTGGAAGCACACAACAGCCACAGTCCTTCTGCCAAGTGATGAATAGCATCAATACTCTGGACTATTGCAAAAGACTGGGGCACACAAGATCTCATCTCTACACCATATTTCAATTTCCCCCCCCCTTTTTTTTATTTTTTTATTTGCCACATCTGAAATAAATTGCATTGTTTTCCCATTTTGTCTTGTCCTTCCTTGTACCTCTATTGAGAGACTTTTGTGGAACTTTTAATGAGGTAAAAAGGTATGCAAGAGTGGCTCGGTAAAAACCCCTCGACAAAGCACTTTTGAAAGATTAAGGCTGACTAATGGCACGACGTTGTCTAGCAGGCTTTGTCTTCTCCCTTGTTCGGGCCGAGCTGAAGCCGAGGGAATGAGCATTGCAATAGGGGCGAGATTAGAATCGGATGTGAATTGGGCGGGAGATTGGTTTGCAGAGGGGGAAAAAAGCTTGGAAATGGTGAAATGGGATGGAAGCAGAAAGGGGAGAGCTGGGGACGGATGAACAATGAAGGGGAAGGTCATGGTCTAAAAAGGCAAAGTGAAAGAGAGGAGATGATGGTGGAATGGAGAATGCTAATTGGGTGGCAGAACACAATTGGACATTTGCAGGTAATAGGACTTTGCCATATTGAGTGATAGCTTGATAATATGAAGATAAGTACTGATAAGATTTATGCATTTTTACTCAATTTGCATGGTCTGGTTTTGTATTTTTAAAGGTGCACTGCATAGAATGTTGTTTTTAACAATATTTTTTAACACTGTCAAAAAGATGTAATGTGTTCAAAGGCAAAAAAGAGTCCTTTCACGTCATTTGGGACCTTTTTATGGCATTTACAAGAAAGACTGACTCGTCAAGTATACTAATGGACTCGGGAGAGAGACTAAAGATGCTTAAAACCTCAAGATTAAGAGGGTAGTTTAACATTAATGAAGTCATGTCTTGGTAGGGCTGGAGTGGCTAGTGTGTCGATTTGTGTGTGCAGGGTATGAGTGTAAGTGAGTGTGTGTGGAGGTTGTGGAGGTGTGGGTTGTTGGATTATATATATATATTGTTCATTTATTTATTAATTTGCATGTGTCTTAAAAATGTTTCTGTTTTTTTGTGTGCCCAATTTCTGCATGTTGTAAGTATAATAAATATTCAATATAATTCAATCAAAAAAAAAAAAAAAGAAATCAGCGTTATTCATGCTAAAGTAACACTCTTTGCATTTGTACATCAGATGCCCACACAGGGCAAACTGAGCCTCTTTTTTAACTCCCTGCTTTGGTGGCCTGGTGGCAAAATAGTTAGCACTGATGCCATACAGCAAGAAGGTCCCATGTGGAGTTTGCATGTTCTCCCCGTGTCTGGGTGGTGTTTTCTCCGAGTACTCTGGTTTCCCCCATCAATCTAAAGCATGCACAATACGCTAGGTACTCTTGACCAGCATCCTGCCTCTAGATTTGGAGAAGGGTCCCTGGGTGCTGCACTGCTCCTGACAGGTTGCCCCAGTGGCTTTGAAGGATGGGTCAAATGCAGAAAACAAATTTCCCTACAGGGACAATAAAGTCTATCTTACCTTACTACATTGTTGCAGAAATAGTGTTTAGAGCATTTCTAAAATTGTTTATCATTTTAGACATATTTCCAATCACTTTGTTCCAAGACAATGGTGTGCCCCTGCAAGGCTACCATACTGTTGGTCACATGTTCCAATAAATATATAACCCATTGTGTTTGTGGTGGCACAAAACCAATATCTAACAGTAGAGTGTCATGTAGCCTTAGTTAAAACATGAATGAAAAATGATTTATGCTCATGGGCAAGAATGTAAACAAGGATGCCAAAACCTGACTAATCAGCTTATCAAACTAAATATAACATGAGCCTATGTACTTATTTCTGGAGGCCAAATTTCAAAAGCCTAGTTGATTTGAATACTTTGTTATTTACGCAGAGTCTCTGTGGTTAAAGTTGGCTTCTACAAAACCCTTCTTTTTTGCCCTAAAAAGAATTATGTCAAGTGAGAACAAGTCAGATCCCCAATTAGACTTATTTATACTGATAGACCAGGAGCCAAGCTAAGAGTAATGGGTGTAGTAAGAGTTCAGATGAAAAGTGTATTCTATTTTTTATATGTACTTTTGCATGTACCCAAAAAAGATTTACTATTATTCCAAACCTTTGTTTTCTAATCCTAATAATGCATTAGATTTATGTTGCACCTTTTTAGATACTCAAAGAGCTTTATATCAGCAATATCACACACATTTTTATAGGCAAGGTGGGTGAAGTGTCTTGCCCAAGGACACAATGGCATGTGAACTGGAGAAAGTAGGATTCTAACCAGCAATTTTCAGGTTATATGACGACTGCACTAGTTCCTAAATCACTATCGAAGATGTTGGTACCGCCCCCTGAATTCTCATGGTTGAATGTCTATCTAGTTGTGGGGCGACTAACTGGAGGGTTGGTAGTTACATTTCCGCCAAAAAAAATAGGATGGCTGACCAGACTTGACGTCACCTCATTTGGACCTAAAAGCAAAATTGAATTAAATAATATCATAACTTTGATTGCGCATGAACGAACAATCCATCTTCCCCCAAAACAGTAGCTTTTTGTATAAAGCTATGAACTATGAGGGCAAAATATGTGGACAAACACTTAAATATCAGCGCTTTGACTAAATCATAATGGCAAGTAGCAAAAAAAACAAAAAAAAAATCAATTTGAAAGTCGATAAAGTTGGATCCTCTATGGAACCTGAGCCAAAGACCGGCCTTACAGAAAGAGCTGAATTCTAAATGCTTCACACACAACAATAAATCTCAGAATGTAAAATATCAACACATTATTTTTGTCCTCCAGAAATTGACATTCACTCTGGAAAAATCTGTAGCTTTTTGATTATTCACTAATGCACCAAGGCCGTACAACTCTTTCATCTTTCTAACTTTAAGTAGAAATTACCAGCTACAACAACCAATGCAATCCTTTCTAATGACTCACAATCATGTTTTCTGAACTCCTTATGAGTGTCTAAGTCCATTTTCTTCACAGCAAGCCATATTGATTGATAGCGTCTGTTCCCCAGTCCCTTTACGCCGTCTTCCTTTTTGCCTCCGCCTCCATAAATTCATCCAGCCTTTTACAGTACTTTGTTGACTGCGTTCCATTTTCCAGTGTTTGGTATCAAATTATTTCCGTGCAGAGGCCTCTATTGATTGTTGGTTGCACTCGGCGTCAGAAAGACACTTTCCATAAAACTTTCGTGCTTTTCTCTTTGCCTGGCTACTGTTTGTTTGTTCACACAATGGGACCTTATTGATTCTTGCATTTATTCTCAACTATGCTTTTCCTCTTTCTCTCTCCTTTCTTCCTCAGTGGCGAACATTCTGTGGCGCGAGGAAGGTACGTCTTGACAGCCTCCACTATGGCATTCATTAAGCAGAGTTAATTGAATTTTTGTAATAGGGTTAGTCAGCTGTGGAGAGAGGGATTAAATGATTTGATGTGTTCAGAGAAGATAGCGTTAGTGTTGTAGGATTATTTCTGTGGCTAATGGTGTTCCATGTGTAAAATGGGTGCTGTGTTGTTCTCTTTTCCCTTCAGGTCTGGGCATCGGGAACATGTTCTATGTGTTCTATGAAGATGGCATTAAGGTCATCCAGCCGGTGGCGTGTGAGATACAGAGGCACATTAAACCCAGTGAGAAGCTGCTGGCTCTGGAGGTGAGTGGATTTTGACCAATAATGTAAAGGAATCTGAGGAGTTTTGTGTGTCATTAACTGTGCAATCCAAGGCCATAGTAGTCATTAAAAACAGTATATAGATGATTTTTAAAAGTTACATATCAAGGTTTATTTCTATAGCATTTTACAACAACACAATATGGAATTTGTTCAAAATGGCGACACAGGACTCCTCACTAACTCTTGTTGCTCTGAATATACACTATCTTGCCAAAAGTATTTGCTCATCTTGACCATTCTTCCGGAAGTGCATTTGTGAGGTCAGACACTGATGTCGGACGAGAAGGCCTGGCTCACAGTCTTCGTTCTAATTCCTCCCAAAGTTTTTCTATCAGGTTGAGGTCAGGACTCTGTTTAGGCCAGTCACGTTCTTCCACACCAAACTCTCTCATCCATGTCTTTATGGACCGTGCTTTACGCACTGGTGCACAGTCATGTTGGAACAGGAGGTGGCCATCCCCAAACTTTTTCACAAAGTTTTCCACAAAGCTGCTTGATTTTCTATACCTGTGGCCGTGGAAGAGATTGCAACATCTGAATTTAGTTATTTGTGTGGATGAGTGAATACCTTTGGCTATATAGTGTACGACTCCTGTCCTGGTTCTTTTACATTTTTCACTACAATTAAACTTTTTGCATGTTTATTTATTCAACCATTCTTTAACCAGGAGAGTCACTATAGCCCTTTATATACATGCACTCTCACCTAGACCCTCTCCTGAAATCTTGAGGGGCACCTGGTTTTCACACCCGGACATGATCTTTGGGCAGCCCTAGTGCTGTAGTAAACAAATGTTTGTATATGTTAGGAGATGATCGGAGGCCAGCCTAAAGCGGTGTTACTAGTTTTGTGTCACTAGCAGCGATGCTAATTAAGCATCATACCGTGCTCCGCTAACCCTCCTGCAGCACACAGACATGCTCCTCTCATGTGTGTACTCAAATCCCACTGACATCATACTGACTTCACCCTCATGTGTGAACACACAGGTCAGAATAGGATTGACGGGCATGTCTCCTGAGATGGTCCAGAGGCACTGTTTATAAAGGGCTATTCACAGATTCTTCAAAGGAGTCCTGGCCAATAGGCAGCACCAACACCACCAAGACATTTCATACATAGCAAACAAAAAAGGCTCATTTTTACTCCCATTGTGTACAGAAATACCTCTAGATTTGTCCATTTCAGGCATTGTTATTGTCACAGCATTTATACTTTCAACCGTTTTCTATGTCAACGCCTGTGTTTTGTTCAATAACCTGTATGGGGCCATAGGTGACAGCCAACAGTCATTTTATCAAGACGGGAAAAAAAAAAAAGCAACAACAACAAAAATGACAGCACTGGCAGCTTTTTTGATGCCACATTTATTAAAAAATGAGTCAAGAAAATGAGACGAAATTAACTGCAGTCTGTTCAGCCTTTGTATTTACTGGGACAAACTTGCTGAGCTGTTTCTTCTGCTGTGACAGTTGAGCTTTGTTCACTAGTGCCCCCAATGGCCAATGCGTGTTCTGCTCTGGCATAATGACCCATCAAACAGATAAAATGCCCGGTCTGTATCCAAAAGCATATTTAATGTAGAGTATAAATGAGCCTTAAAATTATTAAAAATAGAGATGAAGATATCTAGAATCAGTGGCAGGTTATAAGTAATTAAATCTCCTTTAAAAATAGAGTCAAAATGGATTATTTGTAAACTATTCTGATCTAAAGGAGCACTATACATGTTTCAACTCTGTGCCAAGACTGACAGGCCTCTGCTACAGATACATTTCTAGGTATTTAGGGAGAAGACCAAGAAATCCTGAACAAGTGTGTGAGCAGGCCATCTAGCAAGAAAAAAACAGTTCACACTGACGAGCCTGAGGTTTACAGCTTGTTATGAACCATGGGGAGGCATGAAAAACAGGCATGACTATAACGTACGCAGTGCATGGGCAGGGGTATGCATTTCTAAAAGGTCCCCACAGTCCAGCAACAGATCTTCATGCAAAACACAACTTAAGTATTTCTGAAGGATAAACTTATTATAAGGCTTAAAGGTCAAGAATCATAAATTAAAGCTCCCAATGATTTAAAAGAGTTAAAAACTTCAATGACTTGACAATTCAATGACATCAGCGAATATATCTAAACATGGCCTGGCTCCTCTCATTTCAGAACTACTGAAAACATACAGTGCTCACAGACCTCTTATCCACCAATCAGCTTTTATTAAAGAGAAAGCACTCAGTCTGTAAATGTTTCTTTCATTTTGTGAAGCACCTTGTTACTTTACTGATAGTCCCATTTTCGCCCACTAAAAGACTATTTTGAAACACAATTTTATCCCAGTGTAGAGTCAATCTTTCCATTTTTCTAAGGGACCAGTGGATATTCAGAGGCTTATGACAAGGGACGAACCCAAACAAAAACTCACCAAACTGCATAAAAAGAAGAAACCACACTACAGAATAAATGTCATCAAAGTATCTCATTCAAAAATAGTTAAGTATCCCGACAAATCTAAACCTTTTATAATAGCACATTGCAACTAATGGGCTAATAGTTATTGCCAGTATTATTTGACAGTGAGTGCTGAGAGCCAGATTGTCCTTGTATAGAGCCCATTCCACTACTTTGTGCGTAACCTTCAGATTTACTCATTTCTATTGACCCTTTCATGAAAGAGATAATACAGTGGGGCAAAAAAGTATTTAGTCAGCCACCGATTGTGCAAGTTCTCCCACTTAAAACGATGAGAGAGGCCTGTAATTTTCATCATAGGTATACCTCAACTATGAGAGACAAAATGAAAAAAAAAAATCCAGAAAATCACATTGTCTGATTTTTAAAGAATTTATTTACAAATTATGGTGGAAAATAAGTATTTGGTCACCTACAAACAAGCAAGATTTGTGTCTCTCACAGAGCTGTAACTTCCTGTATTATGTTACCTGTATTAATGACACCTGTTTGAACTGGTTATCGATATAAAAGACACCTGTCCACAACCTCAAACAGTCCCACTCCAAACTCCACTATGGCCAAGACCAAAGAGCTGTCAAAGGACACCAGAAACAAAATTGTAGACCTGCACCAGGCTGGGAAGACTGAATCTGCAATAGGTAAGCAGCTTGGTGTGAAGAAATCAACTGTGGGAGCAATTATTAGGAAATGGAAGACATACAAGATAATCAAGATAATCTCCCTCCATCTGGGGCTCCCCACAAGATCTCACTCCGTGGGGTCAAAATGATCACAAGAACGGTGAGCAAAAATCCCAGAACCACACGGGGGACCTAGTGAATGACCTGCAGAGAGCTGGGACCAAAGTAACAAAGGCTACCATCAGTAACACACTACGCCGCCAGGGACTCAAATCCTGCAGTGGCAGACGTGTCCCCTGCTAAAGCCAGTACATGTGCAGGCCGTCTGAAGTTTGCTAGAGAGCAGGATTGGGAGAATGTCACATGGTCAGATGAAACCAAAATAGAACTTTTTGGTAAAAGCTCTACTCGTCGTGTTTGGAGGAGAAAGAATGCTGAGTTGCATCCAAAGAACACCATACCTACTGTAAAGCAACGGGGTGGGAACATCATGCTTTGGGGCTGTTTTTCAGCAAAGGGACCAGGACGACTGATCCGTGTAAAGGAAAGAATGAATGGGGCCATGTATCGTCAGATTTTGAGTGAAAACCTCCTTCCATCAGCAAGAGCATTGAAGATGAAACGTGGCTGGGTCTTTCAGCATGACAATGATCCCAAACACACTGCCCGGGTAACGAAGGAGTGGCTTCGTAAGAAGCATTTCAAGGTCCTGGAGTGGCCTAGCCAGTCTCCAGATCTCAACCTCATAGAAAATCTTTGGAGGGAGTTGAAAGTCCGTGTTGCCCAGCGACAGCCCCAAAACATCACTGCTCTAGAGGAGATCTGCATGGAGGAATGGGTCACAATACCAGCAACAGTTTGTGAAAACCTTGTGAAGACTTACAGAAAACATTTGACCTCTGTCATTGCCAACAAAGGGTATATAACAAAGTATTGAGATGAACTTTTGTTATTGACCAAATACTTATTTTGTACCATAATTTGCAAATAAATTCTTTAAAAATCAGACAATGTGATTTTCTGGATTTTTTTTCTCATTTTGTCTCTCATAGTTGAGGTATACCTATGATGAAACTTACAGGCCTCTCATCTTTTTAAGTGGGAGAACTTGCACAATCGGTGGCTGACTAAATACTTTTTTGCCCCACTGTAGTTGAAACTGCACATGCGTTTTTGTTAGTGCTCTTTCCCATTCCTTTTGATGGGGTAGTAATTTAAAACCGGTGAATAAGATGTTTTTATGGCAAAAATAAAAGTTTTATTCAATTAAATTGGCCCAAGTTTGGTAATTTAAGTAACTTTGATGTGAGATGGTGTTACGACCCTGGCTCAGGGAGTTTCAACAAATGAGGATACACCTGACAGAAAATAAAGTTTAACAAAATAATCTTTATTTAACCAATTAAACCAAATGAAATAAGATCAAACCAAATGGAGCCAAATTAAGTTAGCTATGAAATAAGTATTAAAGTGCCATAATAGGAAATTTTGTATAATACAATATGAAGTGAAAAGGTAGTATTAGTAATGTAGTTGGTGTTGAAGGTGAGTGGTGAGATGTTGTAGAAGCTGCAAAAACTGAGTAGAATGTCTAACTAAGCATAACTGTACTAAGTAGTAAAATAGTTAACCAAGCAATACCATAGATCAATCTAAACCAAACTAAAAACAGAGCAGAGGGTGTGCCAGCAGCCGTGGTGGTCTTCACATGGTCTCTGGTCTACCTCGTACCCCCTGACTACTAGTAGGGGCGTTAATTAAATAGACAAACAACCTGGAAGTCCTGGAGCCCACAGTGCCCACTAGGGGACATCACAAATGGATAAAGTCTGAGCATATACATCAGATCTTTTCCATATGTGTAATGACAGAAGCTGTACACAGTTGACTGATAAAGTAGCAATTTTTTGTCACTATTATTTTTACAGGTGTGCAAATAAAAACAACAAATAAGACATATTTACATCTTTACATATTTACAGACATATTTGTTTTTTTGTTTGTTTGTTTGTTTAAATAATATCACATGCATCTAGGACCTAGTAAGCTCCATTTGCCAAAGTTTTAGTTAAAGTTAAAGTCTTAGTTACTAACTTAAGTAGGATTTGTGGTCCACTACATTTCTGTATCTACTTGTCCAACATAAACCTTTATTATCTACCCTTTAGCTTAGCCTTTAGCTTGAGTGGTTATTGCCACATCAAATAAAAATGGCTAAACATTGTTACACTAAGTTCTTTTCTTTCTTTTTTTTTTTTTTTTTACTCCCAAGAGTTTATTTAGGCAGATAAATATGTATTTTTAGAATACCAACAACAAAAGAATCCCTCATGGAATATTGCCCAAAAGGAGGATAAAGTACAAACTTTAGTAGTAAGAGACCTTGTACTGTAGGAAGGGATACCAAGTGGTATGGCATGATCACTGTATGTTATCTATCCAGGCTTTCACATTATATATAGTTGGTAGGTTGTCAGTTGCTGAAACAATCTTGAGTATTTATTATTTGCATTATTTGGTGGCTAATGCTAATTCCTCCATAGAAAATGTATTGTGTTCTGCATAGCTTATGGTAGCTTTCTTTGTTCACAGCCATGTTGTTCGTACACAGTTCTAAAGAATCTATATACTGAAAAACCACTTCCATGCTTCTCATTAAGAATAGTGACTTTTAGCATGTATCATTAAATTGCTCCAATAAATGAATTGGCTAAACAGCCAGTCGCTAATGTTCTCTATCAAAGCACTGACATAACACAGAGGCAGGTAGTTGGTTGGCTAAGATGTATTGTGGTAAACTTGTGGTCGAAGCTCATTATTTTTTTTACAAACACTATGAGTGTATGTTTTATTATTGTTTCTAACCCATGGCAACATTGCATTCCGTCTACATTTTCACAATCTATGGGCAAAAAGAAAAATCATTTTGTATGTGAATGGCAGACTCCAGTGATGTTTCTGCTTTATGTGTTGCTTATTGATAATTTATCAGCTGTGAAAAGCTGTGCCCTGTTGCCTGACTGCAGCTTGACCCAGTAACAGTCAGTCAAATCCGTCATTAGGAGTCAAAATAGTCTGTGCTGGGATTTGGAGTTGTGTGAAAAAAGCAGGTTTTGCTGTTCTACTTCTCTGCTCGGAGCCACCCGATGAGATCAAAGCTGTGATTTTCAGCCAAATGTACCAGTCACTAAGCTGCTGCTAAACAGACAGTGGAGTGAGTGGCTCCTCCTGGTCATGACACATCTGCCTCTCAATTCAGATTCATTACAAGTGGGTGAAAATGGTCTGTCATCCTCCTGTGACTTTCATAGCTTCTCAATAAGCAACAAAAGACAATTATGTAATGTTTAATGTGAGGTAAAAGGGAAATCTGTAGGGCGTAGTTGAACTGACTATGCTACAAAACAAGTTGAACATACTCCAGAAATGTCTCACCATCCAGGTCGACAGCTGTATCAGGAAGCATTTCAGTTAACCCTCTTCGGAGTTTTGAATGTGTTCATTTGAAACAGGCAGAGCCAGGGCTAAATGACCAAAATGACACTGATAGGACAAAGACAGTTAATGTGAATACTAACTCGAAATGGCACTAAAGTCATGCAAAGTGCACCATACACCACAATAGACCAAATAAACAGTAGTAGTTTAGCAGTCACTATGACAGACTTCATTAATCATCTATTCTTTTCACTATGCACATGTATAAACATGCATTTATTAAAAACATTTTTTAAACTATTTTATAGTTTGGGTCAATGTGCATTAATTGTACTGTCTGCTTTTCATTCAGCTGTATTGCTCTCCTCCCTCACACCGGCAGCTCATTTCTCAGCACTGATTGGTCAAAGCGATGTCTTTTTATTTTTCTGTCTAGTACAGTCATCGTTTGGGTAGGACAATGTAGAGATACATTATTCTCAAAGATAGAGATGTACTGCACTAGATAAATAGCTAAATCAAGAGATTGGTATTGGGCGCCAATCAAGGAATTTTTAAATGATCGGATTGAATCGGATTAAGTCACGTGATTGAGCTGATCTTATGTTTTACATCTGCTGCAAATCAAAACACAAACAACAGCAACGTGACAAAACATGCAAAACAAATTTATTTGATTAATTTGCATTTTTAAAAGATGTTTATATCTTCACTGATGTCAGTGTGAGAGTAATGCACACTACTGCTGCTTTGCTGCTGTTTTGTGCAGGGATTTAGCATAAAAACATAGCTAGGCAATATGTTAGGCATTATTACAAAATGCAAAAAAAATAATAGTAATGAAAAATAGCGGTATCGGGACTCGTCATCAGCTATAATTAAACATTTATTGATCAGTATCGGATTAGGAGCCAAAAAGAGTTGATTGGGGCATCCCTAATCAGAGTGCAGGTATAAAGCCCAATTCACACTGAATCTGTTGCATGTCCGTTACGTGACCCGTACGACTCCAGCAAGAAATAGCAATGCAAGTCAATGCGTCACCGGCTGCGTTGCAGCACGTCTCTCCGTGTCCGGCGCTCCATTAGAAATACGAATCAAGTCTATTTTTGCCAGACGCCGGATCCTTCAGGCATAAAGCTGAACAGAGCAGAACGAGCAAGACAGGAAGTCAGACCCGGGTCCAGTGAAGTGGATCCGGCAAATTTCAAAATAAAATCGCTTGTGCAGCCTCTCGCTCACATCTCTGTAAACATTAGGTCTTAACTGAGGACACGGGGCCACAGACGACACCGACACGTGAGTAAAATTAAAGCATTTATATACGTAGCGTCCTTACCCAGGGCTGAAGTATATATTTCTGTGACTTTTGGGCTTCAGCCTTGCTTAAATCTCTGAATAATTGTCAGAGGCAAACGTGGCTTTTTACCATACTTTTTACATGCAGTTCTCTGTGTACGAGGTTATTATCGCGTGAACTCATAACTTCCAGTTTCACTTTTCTGTATGCATCCTTCACTAACCTGCAGGCCATACACAAAATATTTCACATCAGTACATCATGAGTTATTACAATTCACAAATGACCAAAAAGCAGTGCTACAGTGCAGAAAAAAACATGCAAGTTCAAGACAAAAAAACAGTACAGCATCACAGTCAGTGCTGACAGGTTTGGCCTCCCATCACCACTTTATTAAATCATTAGCAAAGACTCATTTATACTCCCATTTTGTACATAAATAGATCTGTCTGTTCCAAGCGTTGTTGCCATCACACCATTTATACTTCCAACCATTTTCTATCTGTGTGTTATGTTAAAAACCAGTAGGGGGCGATTGGCAACAGTCAAAGATTTTATGAAGACGAAAGAACAATTTGTAAAGAAACATGGCAGCGCTGACAGAGGTTTTTACACCACATTTAATGAAAAAGAGTAAAGACAATGAGGCAAAAATAGCAGTAGGTCTGTTCAGTGTTTGAATACACCATGACTAGCTCTACTACTAAAAAGTTAAGCGTTTCTATTGCTGTGACTGGTGGGCTACTAGCTGTGTTTTGTTTTTTGGGTATGTAAGTAGTAGTTTAGTCGTTTAATGTCTTTGTTTTTTGTGTTACTGCCATGGCATGGAGGTAATAATTGATACAGCATCTGATAAATAAGAGTGCAAACCCAGCACAAGCGCTCTCATATATAATTGCAATATTACCGTGAATTGTCATAATCAATATTGCATTGTTTGTCTGAGTACCAAGAGCAGAGCTTAATCATCCTCGGCTGCTAATTGTTGTCTCGACAGTTGTTTGGTATAAAACGACACTAATGAAGTAATAGATGCTAACGCCACGCACTGAGTGAACTTCAAAGCTCTGCGATAACTCTCTGTAGATTTATCTCATTTTTTTTGGTTGTTTTTTTTTCCATCAAACACATTGATTTGTGCTGCTTGGATGTTTGCTCACAGGGTCAAATCATATCAAATTATGAAGAAACACACTAAAAAGCTCTGTATATAACAACATGTATGGTCATGTAAAATAGAGGCTTGCTATAGAAAGAATAATACAGGTAAATTGTGCGTAAACATATATCATATACCATTAACACACAATTACTAGAGAGAAACAATTCATATTTATTCATAGTTTTTAAAACCAATCTTGATCACCTCTAGAACAGCATTGCATGTTTGACAACCTTTAAAAATTTTTTTTGAATAAGTACTCTACGCGTGCCTTAAAGAAACAGTTGAAGTGACCAGCAGAGGGCATAGCTGTGAACGACTTTTGAACATAATCAAAGAAAAAGAGCACTTCCCTTTCTCAAACTTTTTGTATGATGCATTTTACTACAAAATGAAAACTAGCTGTGAGGAATCAGTGGAAACAGAGCTGTACACTGTTTTGTAGAGGGCTTGTTGATTGGTCAGTGCTTCCTGGAGTGGGTGGGGGTTCGTGGGAGAGGCGGAGGCTTGTGGAACCGGCCTCAGAATGGCCGTGCCAGAGATTAACAAGTGTGAATAAAGCAAAACACAACTCCAGATATGTTTTTGATGCAGGCACAACATTAAAACATGGTAGAAAGCTCAGAAAAGTTGATTTTGCATAATAGGCTTTAAATTTAAAAAAAAAACTTATGGTTTTGATTAGTAATGGGCCAAGTCTTGGTGTTTATCCAGATACAGAAAACTTTTAATTTATTTTTTATCATTGTGAGATAGGACCAAGGACACCAACTCCAGCCACAGCAAGTCAAGAACAGATGCTAGGTCTTAGTGGGTTGGGCTGGCTGGCCCGGCTATTGCGCAATAGTGCCAGTGCCTTGGCGGAGGTCTGCTCTCTCCCAGCTCTTAATATAACACTGATTTGTTAAGCTTGGATGTGCTATCGATCGTCTCACTTGTACAATGTAAATGTGAACACCCCAGACGGCCCTGTAGTCTGTTCAATCTAACCGGCTGACACATTATATATAGTCAGGAGTGTCTAGATGTCCCATAGGAGCATTTATAAGCACACCATCCCATGCTGAAGCGCTGTTTATCCCTGCAGCCCCAAAGCGCTAAAATATTCAAGGCAGGTAGCGCGGTAGATACCTGTTAGATTTACATGTGTTCGCTTTCCTCTGAGCTGCCTTTCATCCCGGGGCTCGCGCTGATTTGATGGCTGTTCTACATAAAGCTGTGCGGTGAATGCACAACAATCAGGGAAGTGTTCCTCAGAGAGCCCTGTTTGTATTAGGATATCAATCACGGACGGCTCTGTGATGTCGCTTTAGTGCCGTCTGGGGGTTTTGCAGCGTTGATATTCCTGCATGGCATTCACGTTTCCCCAATGCATGGGAGCTGTGATTGATTAGTTTATGGTAATCACACAACCATTCCATTATCTTTAGTCAGAATATGGAGTGTTTACTGCTATATGCACTATATATGAGAAGAGGTTGTAAATTTAGTCCACTCAAGACGGGTTTGTCTTAAGTGGTAAAAAATACTGGTCTAGTGGTTCTCAAACTTTTTACACCAAGTACCAAACACAGAAAATGTTTGGCTTTTTGGAAGAACTCAAAACCAGGATGAATTGAGGAAGAAAATAATGAATAACCCTGATTCATTACAAAATAAGAACAAAATTGGTAGAAAACAGGACCAGAACTAAACCAGGTCTAAACTAAATCTAATCCTGGATAAAACCAAGTCTAAATCAGAAATTAATTAGAACTAAAACAGGACTACCCAAGGTCTAAACCAGGACTAAACCATGACTGAACTATTCTAGGTCTAAACCAGGACTAAAATGGGACTGGCTTAATGAGAACTTAACCTCTAAAAGACTCCTGAGTACCACCAAAAGAAGCCCTGTACCATAGTTTGAGAACCACTGTACCAGTCTATTCATTGGAACTCAAGAGAAATATATATATATATATATAAATACTTTACAAACTCATCCTTTGGGTGCTGCTGTAGGATATACAAGGTGTACTCAGAAAGTAATGTGAAAGATACAGAAAAAAATATATTTTTTTTTTGTTGAAAAGTTGTTTCATGCATTGTCCCTTGCAGCTGCACTATAGCCTGTGCCAGTGGTTTTCAAAGTTGTGTTCAGGGTCCCCTGTGGAGCTATGAAGGTACTGCGGGGTGGGGGGGTGGGGGTGGGGGGGGGCAGAGGTTGTTTCTTTTAAGTACACAAAAAGAAATTGAGTTTTAAATAAAGTACAGTTATATACTTGTTAAAAACAAAAAAAATATTTAATTTTAGCTTAATTTTAACAAGCTTTTTTTTTTTTTTTTTGTAAAGATTTATTTAGATCTATGGAGAAGAACATGTCTTTTGAATTGAGAGTGAAATTTTATTGTTGAGGGTCTGCGTGGGATTTTTTGGGAATTTAAGTGGACTGCGATACTCTTGATTTTGGGAATGGCTAGTCTGTGCAATGATCTGAAAAAGAGGAGTGTGATGTGAGAAATGAAAAGTGTCCAATTAGACTCATTCACTTTTTTAGGCCAGTGAAGTTCCATTTAAATGTTTTTTTTCCACTGAAATCATCTGCCTCCTGGTGTGCATTGATTCACTTTGATTTGGCTTGGCTTTTGTACTGGATCCCCTGCCTAACACAAGCCTCTCCATTTATCTGGACTTTGAATTGGCTTCCTTTCATTCCAGAGACCACCACCAAAAAACGCCACATTGTTTACCCAAAACTGATATGTGAAATTGTTTCTACGCAAATATATTTTTCATATTTTATCATATTTCTATGCCTGAACTATTGCATGTTCACATTATCTGCAAAAATGATATAATAGGAGGCATTTCATAAAGCTGAGGTGTGGTTTGGGATAGAACATTGGTTAAATGGATGGTACATCATTAGCTCTTGATACTTCCCATCAGTTTTATGGCCTCTTCCTCCCTTAAGAACAATCACATAATCTCAAATTTATATTAGCACCACACATCATGTCTTTGCCATGTCATGACACTCCTATTAGTTTCACTACAAGACATTTAGTGGAATATTGTCTTTGGCACAGCTCCCCTGCTTCGAAATGTAGTGCAGCAATAATTTTAGTGAATATAAATATAATGGCATTAAAGGCATTTCTATAAGAAACGTGAAGAAATTCTGTAGGAGCTGCTCTCCCACTCAAAACAACACAAAAAACAACTCAATACAGACATATGCAGGCCACAAACACCGACAATTCCAGGACTCGCGCCGCCTCCGTTCCTCAGGCTCAGCTGGTGATCAGATGTTTCGATTTGCCACTTCTTTAAGGTGCAACAAGTGCAGTACTTCTAGCCATGTAGTGTGAAATGACCACAGCATGGGTCTGCAGGGGCCTCACGCGGTTCAATGCACATGACTCAACCATGAGTAAGTGGAGATGCAGTTTTAGCAAGCTTCTCAGGATACAAATACACTGATGCAGACTGGTGGACGATAAACTAGAAGGGACTGGACTATTAAAGTGTAAAGATCCGGCAGAGTTCAGTTGCGGTGTGAGTATTTGGAATAAGGTATGAAGTTGGCGAGCTTGAAGCATGACAGACCTAGATGTTTAAGCTGGCTATGCTAACAATCTTTGTCAGTGTGAAATGGAAGAATCTACACAATGACCTCTACAAAAAAGTGTTCCAAGTCTATTGCAAGAAGAAATTTGTATTGGATTCATAAAGGGTATAAAATATCAGGGACCCAAAGATAGCTATTTAGGTCCAAAAGTAGCTCAGATGGTGATCAAGTGCTGTATGGGTGAATCAGGAAAGAAAAGAGGTGCATGCTTCCATTGGGCTGTGTTCAGGAGAGCAAAGTGTGCTACAGAAACACTGATGTCATAAACAGAAATGCAACCAGAAATGCTTACCCAACAAAATGACAAAAAATATTATTTTGACAGCAGAAGCTGGCTTAACTTTAAGTTTAAATGAAAAATATGAGTTATTTACCACAGGCCCGTGGGCAATATTATTCAGCCTTTAGCTTTAGTGCTTTATGGAGCATCCTTTAACTTCTAACAAACACTTTGGGTCACCTCTAACAAGCTTCCTTCACCTTTTGACTGGAAAGTCCATTTTTCACATGCAAAAGCCTCTTGCTCAATGATGTCAATCATTTGATGGCCTCTGTGGCAGAGGCACCAATTTTTGTTTTTCACCGCGGGTGCTTCATAATAAATATAATAGTAAATAATATAATTGGTCGTAAATAATAACAGGAAGCTAAAAGTATAAAAGCTTGTGGCACACCAGGCTGTTAAAGCAAATCACAGATTGCTATAACGTAAAGAGCAGCACCTCCCCCAGTGCCACTGTCCACCTTTCTCCCCTCAGCCCTAACTCTGCTCCGGTCTCTCCTGAAGAAGCCTCTTCATTCTGTCTTTGTAAAATCTGTGGATCATTCACAATGCCATCCTAACACTGTGCTATCAGACTTTCTTGTCACTTATCCTCTCTGTTGTCCACCGCTTTTTGTTTTGAGCCCCAAAATGCAGTCTTGCCGTATTAGTGAGAAAGTTCAGTCAAGTTTATCTTCTGATCTCACGCTTTGCATGGGTATTTTCACAGACAGGGGACAACAAAGCTCTTTACAAACAGACTGCACAGCTGCCCCAGATCAGGCCTGCACTGATGATTGAAGTGATCAACAGAGAGAGGGGCTGAGAGATGCAATGTCTCAATCAAGTTTAGGCTATTGAGCCATGTGCGATAAGAACATTTTCCCCCGGGTGCTCAAACATTCCAGTGGGTGCTCTGGCCTTTCAGCACCCACAGGATCACGTCTGTGCTCTGTGCTGCAACTGCCTTCTTTACCCACCAAAGATTCTCAGTCAGATTTAAATCTGGTGACTGAGAAGGCCACTCCAGGACATTCCAAGAGCTTTAAAACTTTTAGAGTGTTGATTATATCTTATTGCAATGGTTAATATATAAAGTGCTATTTCGTATGCTTTCTAGTTGTACTTTGTATCTGGAGGTTATAAATAATACAACAATTATTTATAGTCTAAATAGTCTACAGACTCTAATTCCTTCAAGCTCAACCTGGACAGTGCTTCCAAATATGTTCTTCTACACATTATGATAAGCTTAGGTGCCATTTTTGCAAAAGTTCTAAAGTGATCTGACATGCATACTAATATTACACAACACTAATATTTACTGTTAAGTACAAAGGTGTGATTAAAAACAATGAACGGCTCTGCTCAATTTAAAACACTTTCCTTCCTCTATATCATTTATCCACTACTGAGGTCAGTCCAGATTATAAGAGAGGCTGGCCTTTTGAAAGTCCCTCAGAGCTCTCCGTAGAGCTGTAAATTAGGTAAAAGAGTTCTGTCTACAGCCAGCCCTTGAACATCCTTGCCAGCAGCTCTCTAAATCTTCAGCGGGGAGGAGGCAGTGAGGAGCAGACGACTGGGCACCGCCTGGAGCTTTGGAGGAAGAGGAGATGGGCAGGACAGCTCCAGGCAGACAGACTGTTGAAGTTCCCATTGGCCAGGGGAAAAAAATGACCTGCCAGAACTTGATTATGGGCTCTCAACCACCAGCTATAGATTGAGGATTCAATGTGGAAAAAATGGGCAATGAAAAACCTCACTGAAGTCAATGGCTTCAGAGGCATAAGTTGGTTTGCACACTTGTGGGGAAGTTTACAGTATTTCAAAGTGAATGTAGTGACTTAGTAAGTTATTTTTTAAGATCTTAAACCCAGTAAAATATACATAAACACACAACTTGTTTGTGCTTCATCTGTCAAGAACTTTATCACTGAGAGATGCACATCATATGCGTCGCATCAGCTGCTCATGTCTTTTCACAGCTTCATGGGGGCTGCTGAGGTGTGAGAGACTGCTCCTGACTTATACTTGGGTCCCTTTAGTACAGGGGTCTGCAACCTTCTGGAACCAAAGAGCCAGTCATTCCCAAAAATGCTAAACTTCATTGCGAAAAAGTTGCTTAGTATATAACTGAAATATAGCACATGTGGTCATTAATTATTGCATACTAACTGCAATGCACTGATTATCTTTAATAGGCCACTAAACAGCAGTGTAATACAGGAGCCACACACACAGAAGTGGAGCTACATCCAATAACTATTTCTTGGTACTGTTTATTTAACTTATGTGTGTTGCGCTTCAAATCAGCTCATGCACTGTATGGCCAACAGAAGGCTAAAAACAGTAGTAACCTAAGTTCATAGAATATTCTGGAAAACAGGGAGAAATTAAATTTAAATTGACAAGATGATGCAGATGCAGGTTGTTTAAAAGTTGTCTACATATTAATTTACTGTGCATGAGGCAGAGCCACTGATTTCCAACTGGTAGGTTGGGACCAAAAGCAAAAGTGGGCCACAAGGAGGTTAAATATACTATAGTGTCCCACACACAACAGTGCAATTACGTCTTAAGGCATTACCAATACCAAACTTTGGGACTGTTGTCTCACAGCAAAAAGTTTTGAGTCCTGGACCAGGTGGGGCCTATCTGTGTGGAGTTTGCATGTTGTCCCCGTGTCTGGGTGGGTTTTCTCCAGGTGCTCCAGTTTCCTCTATCAACCTAAAACATGCATAGCAGGCTAATCCTCCAGCCAGATACTCCTGCTCAGCGGTCACTCACTGCTTATCAGTGGGCGACCGCTGATAAGCAGTGGGTCACCCAAAATTGGGAAATTTTGTTGTAAATTTCCCAATTAACAACAAAAAATACCATAACCCTACAAAAATGCCTTAATTCACCAAGATAAAATTCACATGAGTGATAAGGCTGAGCAGTGAATAACTCTGAAGCAGATAATGGCATTTTAATGAGGCGTTTAATGTCCCTGTGCAGTGTGGTCATATTTAGAGTCACCCATGTGTGTGTGCTGTGTTTGTGTCCAGGAGGAGGTGTGTCCCAGCGAGATGGACGAGCCCAGTCAGAGATGTGTGTGGTCCTCAGCGGTCAACGTCAAGGACAAGTTTATTTACGCCACACAGCCCACCCTGGACCGAGTACTCATCGTGGACATCCAGACCCAGAAGGCTGTCCAGGTACTTCCCAAACACCACAGATAGAAAGTTCACATCAAAACAAAGTGTCCAATATGAGGTGGTTTTGGTACTTATTTTATTTTGGTGCATGTTTTGAAGAAAATGTATGTTTGGAGTATGTCCTCGTCTCCAAAAAATGTGTAAGATTATGAAGACAAAAGTATCAAAAAAGCATTTATGAGTACTATTGACTGATGACAAGGCAGTGGTAGTATTATTAGTTGTTTCAGTAGTAAATGGAGTCATAGAAGTACTTCAAATAGTAATATCTGCAAAATTTGTAGTAGTTCAAATAGTTGGGGTGTAGTAGTAGAAGCATATTAGCAGTGGTAGTAGTGGAGGCATATGTCGTGGCAGTGTCAGTAGTATTAGTAGCATTGGTACACTGTAAACCCGAATACGTTCACAGAACTCAAAAGTTTTGACGTAACCGATTACCCAATAAAAATTAAGTACATCTTTTATCATTTTTTAGTAAAGTTGAAGTTAAACTTTATACTTTCAGGTGACTCATCAATGTATTTTTTTTTATTTTTTTTTTATATTTTTTTATAACTTATATTTTATAAATACAGAATATAATACTTTTATCTTTCACAACAAAACTAATTTAGTTTTATTTCACTTAAATTCTGGAAGAAAAAAAAACTCTGTTTGACTAATAACTTATTAAAAACAAAAACACCATGGCCCAGTTAGAACTTTTATTTAAAATTCACTGCCTTTTTTAACATTAACAGCCATTATAGTGTAAAACCATCCCAACTTTAAAGCATTTACAATAATCTATTGCTCATATTCACAGTTAAGTGTTTAGCAACAAGCTGCAGAGATATAAAAGACAATATAGACACTGAACAGGACCTGCCCATTATGCAGCAAACTGATGCACTGTGTATGGACCGCAACACTGACAAGCCCCGCCCGGTTCCATAAGTAAAATTCCCATTCATTTTTCCCATAGACTCTTTTAAAAATGTGTATATTAAGAGTTTAAAAGCTCAGCGGAGGCTGATCAGCTCTGTGGTAACTCATGATGATAAAACGATTAATTTCTATCAAAAAGATTACAAAAAGAATACATTACTACATTGAAGACCACGTGATCGGTATCGGCCATGATCGGTATCGGCCGATCACAGCAGAGGCTGATCGGTGATCGGCCTCAAAAACCCTGATCGGAGCACCCTTAGCCGATACCGATCACGTGGTCTTCAATGTAGTAATGTATTGTATGCAGGCTATTATTAGTTCCATTTGAAAAATACTGTAGCCTTTGTAAATATAAAAGAACAACAAAATTCTACTTATTTTTGTTTTAGAAGAGGTTTTGTTGCATTATTGGTCTTTAATGTGTGCCCAGTGTCTGTGGCTTTGTTTGAATGCTCCGCTGGTGTAAAAATCAGCTGTTCTTAATTGGTTCCTTTAATGCGAGTCTGCGGGTGCAGCGCCTGTGTCCGCGTAAGGCGCAGCCAAACCAGGTTGAAACACAGTGGACTAAAGAGCAGACAGCTCCTGCTGCCAGTTTTGACAATGAATGAAGAAAACGTGCAAAGAGAGCAGAGAAGACAACGATGAAAGGTGCTCCTCTCAGACACACGGACACATGGGCTGCCTTTTTACTTTCTCTTTCCATTAGCAGCCATTTGGTGCAGTTTAAGCCACAAAACGCAGTTTTCTCCGCGCAACAAGACACAGGCAGACTGAACTTTCTTAATCCTTTAACGTAACTGTTAGCGGGTTAGCTGTAGCTCTATTTACGTTGGTGTTTGCAAATACACGCACTGCTGCGCCTCGGTTCTGTCCCGTGCGCTCCTAAAGCAGGCGGGGAGACAGCGGGGACACAAAGCAGCGCCTCCAGGGCAGGTTTGTGTTTGTTATAACCAGGGCTTAACTTAAAAACACTGCTAAAATAACGCTACTGCTGTTTAATCAAACCGGAGTTGCAGGACAGTAAATGTGAGAGCCTCGCGTGTTTATTGTAATTTGATCGGCCCTTCTGATCGGCCCATTTTACCGATCACCGATCACTCTATTTTTAGCCATGATCGGCCGATCATGATCTGCGCCCGATCGATCGGAGCACCCTTAGTATCGGCCATGATCGGTATCGGCCGATCACAGCAGAGGCTGATCGGTGATCGGTGATCGGCCTCAAAAACCCTGATCGGAGCACCCTTAATTTACAGTACAATAAAAACATAATTTTGAACATACCTGAATATCATAATCCTTGAGAATCTTCTGCAGGGCCTCCGATATCTTGCCTGTGCATGACGCTTTCCGCCTGAACAATCCAATCTTGATGTATGACGGTCAAGCTCTGCATAGTATGTGTTGCATAGGTTCACAATGGTAATGCAATGAAACTCAGCAAACACCTGCAAACACATGGAAAGATACAGGCATACAATTTGTACACATCTCAATCTCCAGACATAAAAAAAACCAGCACGTTAACACTACATAGCACAACACCAATATTTAACAAACATCTTACCTGTTGTGGATCTTCACCAAGGTAGGCAAAGTTGAGCTGCAGCCAGAAGTTCAAATCAAAACCTTAAAAATAAAAGAACCAGAAAAACAGATATAGTATTCTTTAAAATCACATTTTTACTATGTCAGATTAAGCATGCCACTTACTGCAGTCAGTACACAGGTAACCTCAATTGCCACCAAAGGCAGGGGGTTCTTCAAATTTATGCCCATGCACCTTCCACTTTAACCTGCAATTTATGTAAAACAATAAATGTCGAAACACTGTTAACAAATGCTATTTTTATTAAGGAAAACATTAAGGGAAAAAAACAGTAATATTGCAGCAGGTTATTTTAATCTTTCATGCACGTATTTGTTTAGAATAAATAAAGAATTTCCCTAAATTTTTCCATAACGTTAAACAATTTTGTTATATTTGCTATGTTGACCAAAATAACAATCTTTTGCTGTTAATATTAATTCTGGGGATAGAGCAGTTCAAGCTTACACCGACTGTTCTGGTACAAATACATAAAACGGGAGTGTTCTATTGTGTGGCATACAATAACAAATACATTTGTCTTACACGCTGAACTTTTCTGTGCTTCCACAAGATCTGGTTGGTTTTAGCGTCTGGGAGCACCTACGTTTGTTCCAATGTCTGATTCTACAGAGCTAAAAAGGGTCTTTACGGAAAGATGGGGGCCGGATCCGACAAGCCAAGCGTGGGGTGTAGGCGCTCGCATACCGCTCTCAGTCCCTGGGTCTTAACGGAGAGATAGAAACCAGACCCGAGAAGCCAAGCGCGGGGGGTGGTCGCTCCCACACCGCTCTCTGACCCTGGGTCTTTACGGAGCGACTGGGGCCGGACCAAGTGGCAAAGCGCGGTGGCGGGGACCTGGTTGGCAGTGCGGTTCAGATCCACTTGGTACTACGGATAACATGCAGCGTAGTGCAGGACACTAGACTTGCAGCGTGCACGGAGCAAACACGTGAAGCTGCGGAAAACACGGAGACTCAACTGCCCCTCACGAATGTGTCGTAAAATGTGAAATTAAACGTTAATATTTACTTATCAAATTATACCACTTATGATGAGCACGGATGCCACACTTATTAAAATAAGGACTATCGGAGACTGACTTGTACTTCTTTGCATGAAGGTTGGCTAGCTAACCTAGGTAACATGTGACCTTAAACTTAGCTTAGTTCATTGCTAGCAGTGCGCCCGCCTTAACAGCTTCGGCAGACTATTTTAGATAACTTCTATTCTTGTACTTTGGCCAACAAAAACGTCTCCCTGTGTCCCCTTTGAAATAAAAGACAGAAACATTTGTCTAAACAGTCTAAATTAATACCTTAACACCGTCTTGCTCCGCAACGTCTTCCCCGCTTCGCGTAGCCATCTTGATTTTTCAAACTTCGTGCGTCAAGCAGTCAATAGCACCAATGACATCATGACGTCAGCACAAACTCAAAATTTATGAAAAAATGCCATTTTAATTCATAAACATTATACCTGTTGGAACTAAATCACAACCAATCGTGTATAGCACTCAAAATGTTTGTATTTGATTAACCAAAATTCTGTTTATGACTGTGATGTGTAAAAAAAATATAAGTTGGTAACACTGTTCGGGTTTACAGTGTAGAAGTAGTAGCAGTAATTCTAGCAGTGGTAGTATTCAAAGCAGTAATAGTGGTAAGAGTAGTAGTAGCAGTAGTTCTAGCTGTGAGGTTACATAAAACTTTTCAAAAATTGTGCTTAAAACAAGTAAAATTCACATTCAGCACTACTTTCTTTTGCATTAACAGTTTATTGGATTACTTTTTCTACTTGAATACCATTATTTTTAAGTACCTTGACATGAGATTTTGAGTACTTCAAACAGTTTGATCCTAGTTGAGAAAAGTTCAGCCTCTATACGCATGAAGTCCTTTCAAAAAATACATCCAACATATACTGTGCAAGGTTGAACGAGTTTCATCAATCAATATGTCATTATTATAAAGCAGTATTTTTGATTTTCCAAACAAAGGACCTAGACCTTTTATGAAATTATGTTCTGTTTGTCTGTTTGGAATAATGCATTGGCCTTCATCTAAAAGCTCTTTTATTTGAGAGAGATGGACTTTGTGAACTTTTGTACTCAACTTAGTTCAAATGAAATAGACAGTATATTAAAGATGTTTATGTGGGCAACAGTATATCATCAGTCTATTAATACATAAGAGTTTCATGCTGTTTGTGAAGCCTGGGGTGGACCCATAGGCCTCAGTGTCAGAAGGGTCCAGAAACAGTCCCATTCCCCAGCAAGATTGTCAACGGGCTGCGTATGATCACAAAAGATGAATTAAACTATCTTTTAGGTACCAACCAAGTATTGTTTAGGTACTGATATTGAAAAAAAAATTAACAGTACCCAGTTCTAAACACTCCATGGGTCAGGTCCCAAAATTAGGTCATGGGAGTGTTCTTAGCTTGTCAGGAAGAGGTAAATATACAGCACTTTTCTAACTCTTCGCCATTCACGAACCATTCGCCCATTCACGCTCACAAGCACTCACACATTTATACATCGGTGTACACAGGCACTGAAGGCCAGGTGTGTTAAGTGTCTTGCCCAAGGACACAACAGCAGCATGTACTGGGAATGAAAACACCAACTTTATGGATAGTGGCCAAATGGGTCTACTTCCTGAGCTACTGGGGGTGAATAATTTTAGTATTACTGTAAATATCTAAATTAACTATAGCATGTAGACCTTTATAATATCAGTTTAAATGTAAGTTTTCAACAAGATTGCATTTTGAATTGTCTACAGATAATTATTTTAAAAAGATGTATTTTTAATTAATTAATTTATCTATGAAAAGCAACTTGGTTTGATTATAACTTAGATTTTCAAGATAAGACGGCGTTCACATACAGGAGGAGAAGTTTGAAATAATTGACTTTATAGACCATTTTAACCATTTGTAAATGTCTTAGCCCAACTGGGCAGGTCAGCAATTCAAATTCCTTTTAATCACACTAACACACATGGATCATTTGGTTAATCGTTGGACTATTCCTGCATGTATACAGCTTACGGTCTGAGAGGCGTTCAGCAGCACTCAGTAAACAAACAGAATACCCACTAGGTAGACCAGCACTAGACATTTAGTACTACAAACATTTAGCTCTACTGGTAAATACCCAGACCACATGACTGCACCTTTAGCACTTTTGGAGACAATGGTTCAGTTCTCTTCAGCATGTTCACTTGTACAAAGTGAGAACCCCCAGCGGTGAGGCTTAATCGAGCTTTAAGCATTGACAAGGTGTGATGTGCATGTGAACATACCAATGAGTGTAAGTGTTACAGACCATGTGCTCAGTGTGCATTACTGGTATACTGTATACTGACAGTTGAGAAAAGATTCCGCTTTGCTCCATACAATCAATTGGTCATGCCATACACACAAAAGACATAGAACATGATCAAAAGAATGGCTTCAAGGCTAAGGTCTGAACAAAAGTGGGGCAATTTTAGACACACCAGTGCACCTAACACATGCATATCTTTGGATGATGAGAGAAAGCTGGACCTAGACAACCCACAGAAACTCAACTACCAATTTTTTGACTTCTTCTTCTTCTTGAGTTTGTTTTAAGTTACTGTACTTTATCTGCTACCTACCTCTGCCCACAAACACACTTACATACAACTCTAATCAACAAAAGCGATGTCCCTTAACAAGTGGCTACTTTTAAACGAACAGCTTGTGTTCTTTTTCCCTCATAACCCACAAATTTCCGCTCATACATGACTATTCATTATGAGACCAAACTGTTCTCAATTTCCAACAGATGCACTCAACTTTTAAGAACATATTGGCTTCCAATATTACTAATCTTCTTCGGAATCAAGTTGTTTTTGGAGAGAAAAAAAGGACCACAGTAACACCTGTTCTCTCTGCTGAAGAAGCACTGTCTGTTAAAAGAGTTTGAATGGAAGTTGGAATAAAAATGTTCCAGAGAGGTTAAATTATTCTCTATATTCAAAGTGTCTAGTTACATATAGAGAAATAAACAGGAATCCAGCATCTTCATCTGCTCCTTAATGCAGCAGTAGTTTCTATGCCTAAGGGATATAGCAGGGCTCACAAAGTAACCCATCGTCCTGGGGCACTACTTTTTTTACTTCGGCAACTAAAATTTGATAGCCCCTGTCTGATGAGCTATCATAAAGCTAGCATGTTCACAGGGGACAGGCCACTACAGCAGACACAGAGGGACAGTGGTGAATGTGTGAAGTATAAGGTTAGAGTTGATTATAAGTTTGGAGCTGTTTTTATTTGATATGGACAAGTGACAGTGTACCAGCTGCAGATGGAGGATGGTTACTGCCCACTTGTTGGAGCATGAGCCAGCAAGAACAAGAGTGGATTTTAGAGGAATACTCATCTTAAAAGGTACTACCCATTTTAATACAAAAAAAAAAAAAAAAAAAAATCTCAGATTTCAACTTGGAATTATGGCATATGTAGCATACATTTATTAATTATGCTTTTAGGACACAGATGTTTAGCTTAACGAACAATACCTGATAGGTGACAATTAATCAGGTCTGGAGTTTAACCACAACAGCGTATGTCCCTGAGGGAAAAGAGGTTAACCAGCAGTGACTTTGATAACAGATAAAGACCACCAAACTCAACGTAAAGTGAATTAAGTATGGGTTTATGATTAGAATGAGCAAACAATATAATGAAAACGGGACCTAGGGCTAGATAACTTTATGAAACGTTGTAAATGGATTATTGCAGAATATCTAATTAATTGTAGTGGAGTATTATGGCAATGGGATTTACGTGAGATTATGGGGACACAGAAAGATAAACGCTAGAATTAGGGCACTTAAGGAGTTTGACGCCGAACTCAATAGATGTCATATACACTGCGCTTACTGTGGAGGATCGAGCGGAGGTCAGGATGACGAGGACCACGGGCTCAGCAGGCCACCGGCTGTCGGGCTGGGGTCCGCTGTGCTGGGTTGCAGGTTCATGAAGTGTCGCTGGCTGGCCGGTCCAGTTACTACTCCGTCCTGGTTTCGTCCTCTGAAGCTCGTCCGGATATCAGCGTCAGTGATGTACACAGCGGTCGTGGATGCCGCTTTGAGTTATTGCCGTGGCTCGGCAGAGAGGCAGCGTCAAGCCTTAAGCACAGCAGCAGTCCATATAGGTGAAAGCTTGAAACCAGCTTTCACTGCGGCTTATAAAAACTTAAAGATGGACTTCTGAGAAAACCGCTATGGTCAATTCAGCGGTTATATTGAAGACTGGGACAAAGTTTGCCGTGCGAAGTTTCAAAGTACGCTATAAACGCGACTACTTGCAAAACGAAAGTTAACTAGTGTCTTGCAGGACACTAATACAAAAACGAAAGTATAAGTAGCAAAAGAGAAAATAAAAATTCGTCGACGAAAAGAAAAGCGTAAGAACACACGAGAGCGTGTAAAAGGTTTTGCGTTTTAGCACGTAAGAGCGTGAACAAAGAGAAAGCGAGGGTTTTACTTTCGCCGTCTCTGGGGAAATCTTTCGCGTTAAGGCGTCAGATATCACTTTACCCAACCGAACGCCTTACATGGCTAATCATTTTAACACTCCACTTCAATTACACCAGATATTTAAGTAACTTTACGTTTATGCTAAATAAGACTATCATGATGATACCACACAGACTGATGACATGACATGAAATAAACACATGTTCAACCAATATTAAACATGATAAATTCAACAGTTTGCACAGAGGATCATAATGTTAATGTGTATTATGTGTATTATGTGTGTAATATGCATGAAGTCAGTCTCCTGAACAGATGGCTGTTGCATGAGAACCTTAATATACATACTTTTATTGGAGTGAATAATGAGTAGTGACCACAGTCCGTCTTGAACACTAGATGGCAGAGTGTCTGTACGTTTCTCCTCAAACGTACACAGTTTCGATTTAAACAAAAGGGAGTGATTTATCTGGGCCCTAAACCGATAGTACCATCCCGTACCAGGTTTCTGGTCCATATCAGAGAAGAGCGGGGACCCCCTTCTGGCATATTTATTGCAGTAAGTCAGTAAAGTCCAGTCATGCAGTTCGTATGGATAGATATATGTCTTTGCTTAAGTCCTTCGGTGTGATAAGAGTCAGACTCCTGACTCCGAGCAGGAACACTTGTGGAGTTCCATTAGAGGTCAACAAGGGTTCAGCGTGAAGTCTTCCTACACATATTTTAATTCATTATCATTATTCTCTTACACTTGGTGTAGTGGTCCTCTGTTCTAACACCTTTACAAATATAAACATGCAGTAGATCTGGATAAAAGTACACATCATTGCAATAATCATAATGTTAATATTATTTTTAGTATTTCAGTGAAAAACAGAGTGATAGAGACTGCCAGACTTATTATATATCACTGTTTCCAACATTTATTTTTTGAAGTTATGTCATTGTTTTTACATTACTTACCATTAGAATTAGCCTACAGTCACAAGATGGCCGCCGGATTTGTCACTGAAGCTGTTGCTATGGCCGCTCTAGTGTTCTATTTAGCTCTAACATTAGCATTTGCTGTGCTGTACAAAAAGCCACAGTTCCCAGAACCATTTTTGGCTGCAGACCTCTTCTTATCTGAGCATTTTTCACAGAAGGGGAACTGTAGCATGGACATTTATTTATTTATTTTTTTTTTTTTTGACCAATTACATGACCAGAACATAGGAGATGGGTCCCATTTGGGTCAGTAACACTTTCACTTGTTGAGGCCAAGCTTGTGTATGTCATTATACACTGGAGTAATAGCATCAGTGAGTCCAACTGAAAAGATACCAATTCCAGAGCTGGCTCCAACTGCTTACACCACAAAACAGCAGGGAAAAAAAAAAAAAAAAAAACAGACAGAGACAGAAGCTAAAATCAGAAGCAATTTTCGAAAACTTTTTTCAAAAACTCATGTAGTGAACTTTGAAGTCATGTAGTTCCTCAGCCTTGACATTACTCCTACACTGCCTTTATGAAGACATCACTTCACCACCACCGGGTGCGTTACCGGGTAACCTCTCCTCCTCACCTCGCCATGGAGACGGTAACCTGGCAACCGCTCACACATCCCCTCGTACTTGACTTTCCACACAATAAAAGAGGCACCCCTTGAAGACTCTCCCAACTCCCTGCAACTATGTCCTTTGGGGTTTTTCTTCTTCTTCTTCTCTTTCCAGATAGTAGCACGATCTGAATTCCTCCCAGGTGTTTGTTTAAACAGAGTGAGTGGATTTTTTGGGGGGGTGTGTTAGGTTAATCTAGTGATGTTTTCGATGACTGTTTGTAGCTCTGAGCCTCTCTGGGACATGCTGGTGCATACGTGCTGGTGTCCCAAAGACTGTCACCAGCCAATTACTCAGTCGCCCGGAGCCTGGGATTCGTTGCATTATATTAGCAGCTGTTAATTAACCACCCGAACCTGCTGTGAATACCAAGAGGTGCAGCTTTGGTTTGCACATGGGTAGCTCTATTGCACCCCAGTAGTGGTAGTAGTAGGGGGTAGCTTACTTTACTTTACCATGCCTCCAACACTGGTGCATGAATGTGTGTGTTTGTAAGTGTGAATGGGTGAATAATTCCTTGATGTGAAGCGCTCTGAGTGCCCATGGAGTTAGAGGTGGCTGTATACTGTAATTATGGCCATTTGACCTTTAACGATAGTACAAAATAGAGGGAAGAATATAGCAATTATTTATTATCAATACTTGTGAGTTGAGTGCATAGTGTAGGGAAGTGTTTCCCAACCAGGGGTCAGGGACCCTTAAGGCTCTGCAAGAACTTTAAAGAGGTATATGGAAATGTTTAAGATTTATTTCAGAAATTTTAAGAAAATATTTGCAATATTTTCATGTTGAACTAATGGAAGCTAATGGACGACCTGCAAACTAAAGTATCTTTATGATTGGAGGTGAAATAGGATTATCATTTGAATATTATATTTTGTTGCATATTTTTTAGGTGGAGTTAATTCAATTGTATTTATTTATGTATTAGTTTAAGATTATTAAAATGTTTTAGGTTGGCATTTTAAAGTTAAATATATTTGTCCAAACAAAGACTGAGTTTTTTTTTTTTTTATCTATATTTTTATTATAAGTTTTTAAGGTATTATAAGGTTGGGAACCACTAGGGCATAGGGAAGAAGCTGTATCTCACCCTCTTTGTTTTGGCTTAGAGGCTATGTGCTGGGTGTGATGGGTTCTTCATGACAAAGGTGGCTGATGTAAATGTCCTCCAGGTAATGGAGGTTGCTCCTGGCGATCTCTTTAGCAAATTTTGCCATTGTAATTATTTTATTTGACCTTTATTTAGGAAAATCCCACTGAGATCTCTTTTGCAGGGGAGACCTGACCCCATGGGGGACCTATTGTTTATGTTTTTGGAAACTTAGACAGGCACAGGGAGAACATGCAAACTCCACACAGAAAGGCCCGACCTGGTTTTGAAATCAAACTCGGGACCTTGCTGTGAGACAGACTAACCACTGTGCCAACAATGCCAATGGTATACTCTTCACACACATCAATAAAATTTGGATTTGAGAGCTAACTGCAGACCACTTCATCTTCCATAAAAAGATAAAGGTGCTGGTTACCCTTTTTGAATTATGCTGGCTGTGTTGGCAGTCCATGGGAAGTCAACTGAGACAATGCAATAAATCAAAATAATTATTCAGTAATTCAAAATATTTTCACATTAGTTAATGCCATAGTTGCTGGGATAGGCTCTTAATTATCATCCCATACAATAGGAATGGCATAATAATTAACCCCCAAACCAGTTGTGGGGGGACCTATCCCAGCAACCCCTGGACAACATACAAAACCCTTAATAATTATAACTTGACTAACTTTTTAGTTGACTACTTTTTGAGCATATTTTGCCTCCTACCCATTTCTGCACGCAAACTTGATTGACATATAACTGTAACATTCCATTAATGAGTGACTACCTTTAAATGAACAGCTTGTGTCTTCCTTATAACCCATTAATTTCCACATATACATGACTAAACACTATGACTCTGCACTGCTCTCAAATTTCTGACAGATTCACTCAACTTCTAAGAACATATTGCCTTTGGATCTGGCTAATCTTCCTCAGAATCAAATTGTTAGTCTGAAGGAAAAAAAAAAAAGAACAACAGTAACACCTGTTCTCTCCAATGACTACATGCTCGGAGATTAGTTAGGATTCATGAGATATTCACATCTTATTTGCTATAAGCCTCTCCGGAGCTGTTCCTTGTCAGTTCATACTATATTTGCCAGGGTAAACAATACTATTAGGCTTTCAAAACGGTATAGAAACAAGATATAGTCCGAGGGGGATTTGTAGAATGCAAGAAAAATGATTGCTTTTTGGAGCCAGTGCATGCGTGGTGCTCCCAAATGCCTTTTTCTTTTTCCCCAGGAGCCTACTGTGTTTCTGCACTCAGGTGGACGTAATGCATATTGGAATATAGTTGCGGTGTGTCAAAAGAACGGATAAAGACTGAAGGCAATTACTCAAGTGTGGTAAAGCAATTGTATCTGCCACCGCATTGATTTGAAATTCAGCTCAAACGGTAAAAACACCTTCGACATCAGAAATGGAGAGCCTTGTTAAAGAGGACTCGTTCCTGTCAGGCATTAGACATTCCTCCTCCCAAGAGTTAGACCCAGACATCAAAGTGAGATGGCTTCAAAAGAGAGATGTAGATTGGTCCGAATTGGAATTCCATGGACGTCTCCCAAAAGGTGATTTTGGTTTTGTGTGTTCCCCTCTCATTCCAGACTGTCAGCACGGACCCGTATCCTGTCAAGCTGCACTACGACAAGTCTCATGACCAGGTGTGGCTGCTGAGCTGGGGCGATATGGAGAGGAACTTCCCAACTCTCCAGGTAAGGAACATTTGTTCGTGCTCTAATAGTAGTCTTGTTTGTGTTGTAATACTGTGTTTAACCAATTTAATCTACAACCATGTGGTTTATAGGTCTGTGCAAAAGTTACTAATCCCCTATATCCCTTCCACAACTGAAACAGCATACAGATTACAAAAGTCACTACTGTGGTCTGTGATGGTTCTGCAGTATAACATTTCAACAGTATAACTTATATTTCTTTCTTATTTTGCATAAATCAGAAAATAGCCAATAGCCTTAAAACTTTATTTCTGCCATGTGTATAAGAGTTAAATGCCAAATAAATCAGGCTAGAAATAAAATATCAAGAAATCACTCTGTAAAAACCTTTAAAATATAGTCAAGTATAAGGCTGGAAAGTTTGGTGCTTGTAGGTGTAACTGAAGTGGAGATACTGTGTCTGACTTGAGAAAAAAAAACTTTCAGAAAGAAATCTATAGACACAAGTTGACAAAATGTATTGATTGCAAAAGTCACTTCTGTGGTCTGTGATGGTGCTGCTGTATAACAACAATTCGGGACAGTTTTATTTAGCCTTTAGCTTGTAGAGTGCTAATTGCTCCAACAAACATTAAGCAGACACTTGGTTGCAAGTTGCCCAGATTATCTTGTTTATACACAGTTTGCCATTTTTTGTGGTTAATGCTAATTGTCAATTAAAAATGTATTGCAGCCTGCTTATCTTACAGCATTACGCTGCACATGCAGGCATAGTTGTTTATAGGGTTTAAGGGGCTTATGATTAGCAGCACTTACCCCCTAAAATCTAAGATGTAAGAGGTACTTTGTAGCTTGTCATGACAGTGTGTTTTTTAGAGAATAAAAATACTGGATTGCATTCCAGAAACTGAGCCTCATTCTCCCTTTGAATACTGCCAAAGAAATTGTCAGCTTGTTGTGTCCTCATAGACAAGAAACGGAGAACTCAAAGTGCATTTGCATCCAAAATATTGTAAATGACTATAATAATCAAATGCTACTTAAAAAACTTAAAAACTAAGTAACAGTTTTTTAAATTCACTATTGTTTAAATGTTTACCTTCATATTCAAACAAACCAGTATTTTAGCCACACCAATGAAATGGGTCTGAAACCATTTGAAATCCCACCAACCAATCATAAATGTCTAACTAAAATAGAGCAATGCTTTGCTTTTTAGATTGGTTGTATACTTTTTTAAATTGCAATGGTTTTGCATATACGTATGGACATTTGTGTCTCATTTGTTACACCAAATAGAAATTGACACAGATCAGACTAATTCTTTGTAGAGAGCAAAAAAGAATTGTTTCCAGGCCAATGTTTTCATTAAATATTAAGAAAAATTCAAGCAAAACTGACATATGCCAAAAAAAAAAAGAAAAAGAAATGCTAATTGGGCCCATGAATTGCTATGAATAAATAAATATAATGATTGATAGTTGATGTGTAAAGTGGAACACTGACATTGGCATTTTAAACATTTGTAATGCCACTTGGCAGCAAAGACAATAACAATAACATCCTCAGATAACCTCCACACTTGAACATCATCCATTTTCTTTTGTTTGTTTTGAGATCGATATTTTCTTATTCTCTCCTATTGACAGTGCATCTAACTAATTCATCCTGAATCCTGTATTCCTCCCACCTTCTCGGTGATATATGAACATGTTATGAATGATGATGCTCTACTGTTTAATTGCTGATTCATTTGTTTAGGTTCAGTTTTTTTTTTTTTTTTTTTACAATTATTAATCATTTGGTGACACTTTTACTTTAGAGAAATAGCTTCAATGATTTTTGCTAGACCACTGAAGCTCCATGCATAAGAAATCATAACTCACTTTGAGGACAAAAGCTGCAGTGGACTATAAAATATACTCTCTCTCTCTCTCTCTCGCATATCCATATAGGTGTAACTATATTTGAAGCTTAGGGACTTACCTGGAGCAATGATAAAAGATTATGTCACTGCAAAAGCATGCTCTCTATGAGCAACTAGAAAAACAATGATTGCCCTCACAGTGAGTATCTACGGTAGCCCTGCAGGGACATGATGTTGTTTATGAACAATGGATTTTATTCCATACATATGACAACTGTTTTAAATCTATGACATGGAATTTTTACTATAAGCAATGGTCGCTCACTAGCAACGGCACAGATTCAATGGCCCAACAAGATGCTTGGAAGAAACAATGGAAGTAATGGTGTTTTATGGCAGATGTTAATTTGATAATGTTCAGTATTGGGCAATGGATTTGTTAGTTGCTATTTCTCAAGGATAAACCTAGTTTTACTTAACTTTTTTTGGTGTTTCTAAAATTAGGACACTTCAGGTAAATGGGATAAAATTTCAACTGATATTATATTATCCAACAGATTGCTGGAATCAATGTCTAATTTATTGGTTTAATGTATTATATTTGATTAAATAATAAATTAAAACAAATACTAAATATAAATATTGGATGGATCAAGGTTCTTTTATGTTATTTTACAGAGGGGCTTATGGATATCTCATTTTGCGTTTCAGTTAATCAGAGAATAGCAAAAACCTTCAAAATATAGTCTAGGCTGGAAAAGTTTGGTGTTTGTAGGTGCAACTGAAATAGAGATATCTGACTCAGATTTTGAGAAAAACTTTGAGCAAATGAATTAAATAAGCACCTTAATGTGTAACTTGGACATTTTACTTTATTTTAGTGTGAAAATGTTATTAGTGTTTTATAGCGTTTTATTTGTTATCAGTTTTCATGGATACAACATAATCTTCAATCTCCACTTTTTTTATTCCATTTTTCGAGGGCATCACTTCAAGCCCAGTCAAAAAATTTAAAAAAAGTTATTTTTACCTGTAGTGTCTTGCCTTAATGACCTTAATCCTATGAATATGTTTAAGTTCTTGCTACTCCTTGCTGTTAGCCATGTGAGCACCTTGGCTGTATAAAAAATGTAGGAACTTTTGTGTGCTCATGTTTAACAAGGAAAGCAAGCCTACTTACAAATGCGTGTTTACCGTCTACCCATACTGCATAGCATTATTCATATTCTCTTGCTTCTGCTAATACTCATTTGAATACTGGCTGAGTATTGCACTTATTCATCATCTGCTCCATGGAAATAAATAATGCTGGTACGATCTGCTGCAATTTCCTCGCGCATTGTGGCACAATCAAAGCAGGTGCTGCCTACACAACAACACATGTGCAGGCCTCCATGTATGTAAGATCATTATTCAGACAGCCATGACAATAGCGTACACTGCCTCCCACTGTGACTGAGCAACATTGTTTGGAATAATTCTGCTGCCATTTTACACAAACATACTTATACATAAATATATCTAACATGGACAAATTAAATATTTTCTTCTGACACTGAAAAATACACAGTTGGAGAATAATTGTGCTGTGCTCCGGTGTTGTAGAAGGTTGTGTAAAGTAAATTCATGACTTCCCTTCCCCTCTGTGTTCCCAGGTGATCAATCAGGCCAGCGGACGAGTGGCCCACCACACGCTGCACACTCAGCCGGTGGGAAGGCGCTTTGACAGGGTCGACGATTTCTTTATCCCTCCCTCCAGCCTCATCATTAACCACATCAGGTACGGTTAGCGTTAGCCCTAGCCATTTGCAAGTTTAGTTAACTCTATTGGTATCTAATTATGCCAGAATCTTGAATATAATGCATTCTGTAGCACTTTTTATACTTACTCTTTTTGCAGTTTCATTTTCTTCAGCTTTTTTTCTGCAACTTCTTTTACTTCTGCCATTTAAAACCTCAGCAAAATGTATTGTTCCACGCATAATTTTTCAACAGAAACCAATTGGAAAAAGATTTTTTGAGGCTTTCTTTCCAACCAAAGTCGGTATGTTTCAGTTGCTCTAATGGCAGCCAGCTTTATAAAGTTATACTTATAAGTGACATTAACTTCTCTAAATCCACCCCTTTTCCACATTTTAGCTGTACTGTGCTAATTCCATCTTTACCTTGCAAAAATTTAGCTCAGTGGATTAGTTGAGTCACCAGTTTTCAAGTTCATGGTTTGTGTCTGAGTCCAAATCCAAGTCTGACTGTGTATTATTTTTCTAGTAAAACATAAAACAGAGCAGTAATATGTATTGTCTTATAGGACTGTGAGATGTTTATGGGACAATCACATCACAGTGTTAACTGCACTTCAAGAAAAACCTTGAAGCACTGTGCATTGAGCAGTTAAAAGTGTGTAGGGAACACATTCATATTGATTAACCTACATGTTCCATGCTACCAAGCACATTTTGTACAAAATCCACAAGAAAAAACATTACAAGCATTAGCTTAAGCAAAATACATCTATAGTCTATAGAGTCTATAGGAGCCTAAAAGTTTTTATTTATTTATTTATTTCCAGTTTGATTTCCTGTGGGTTCAACATGGAATCAATGGCCAGTGGTCCAAGTAAAGTGTTGGCAGGTCATAGGACTTGAAGTGCGAGTCACAAAAAAAAAAAAAACATTCCAAGTAGTAGTACTATATTTCCAAAAGCATTAGTTCTCCTGCCTTTACACGCAGAAGAACATCCCATTCTTAATCCATAGGGTTTAATATGACATTGGTCCATCCTTTGCATCTATCTACATCAGACACTGATGTTGAACGAGAAGACCTGGCTTGCAGCCTTTGCTCTAATTCATCCGAGAGGTGTTCTCTCAGGTTGAGGTCAGGACTCTGTGCAGGCCAGCCAACTTCTTCCACACCAAACTTGTTCATCCATATCTTTATGGACCATGCTTTGTTTTCTGCTGCAGTCATGTTGGAACTGGAAGGGGCAATCCCCAAACTGTTCCTACAAAGTTGGGAGCATGGAATTGTCTCTTGGTATGCTGAAGCATTCAGAGTTCCTTTCACTGGAACTAAGGGGCCAAACCCAGCCCCTTAAAAACAACCCCATACCATAATCCCAAGTCAGTTATTTGGGTGGGTGAGCAAATACTTTTGGAAATATAGTATATCTTCAGTTGCGGTATGAGTCCAGACCAAATCTATTCAGTTTGAGTCCAAGTCAAGTCCAAACCAATGTTGAGTCATGAGTCTCAAAAAATAGCCCAATGAGTTGAGTTCTGATTCAGCCATCTAAACATTTTGAAAAATGACTAAAATGTGCTTCTACCATTTTTTTCCCAAAATTTTTCACACAAAATACAATAATAATACAAAATATGACATTATTAAATGTCCCCTTGTCTGTTTTTTGCACCAGTGGTCAGTGTTTTTTATGGCTCAAGATAATTATATTGCTGAGCATTCATAATGGTAAGTAAATGCTCAGGGAACTCAATAACCCCACTTAAGATGACATGCGGCGTCTCGGACTGTGAATATGCACATGAACTTTAAAATCTAAATTGCCTCTAATATGTATAGCCGCTGACATTTCCCTTTGACAACAGCGGAGACAAATCTGATTTCAATGAAGTCTGTAAATGCACCACTGTGAAGAAATTGCTGGGCAACGCTTTAGGAGCTGTAAAATTAGTTGATAAGTGCAATATCTATGTATAGCTGAATAGAACTACATGCACCAGTGTGAAATTTGCAGGATTAATATTTCCATACATCCCTTGATAAGCAGTTCATAATTGTACTGCATCATGGCTTCATGAAAAACACAAGCCACAGTGACACAGTAAAGAAATTCCTGCAAAGTATGTTGAGCTTATTCATCACTTTTTCCTGTACACTCTGCCCATAATGCTGTTGGAGAGACTACAACTTGTGAATGGTACATAATATAGGGACATGATAGTCATCTTAATTCTATAGAAAGTCTGTCTGATTTGAGTTGGTTTTCCAGTGAGCATAATAAACAGCTGAATGCAATTGGCTAAACACAACCAATAAGAACTGCTTCAGGGTCAGTCCATTAAAAAATTGACCAATCTGAGAAACAAAGCCTTACATAAATCCTTCCCCAACTGTTAGGTTCCCCAACTGATTGGTCGGAAGAGCTTTAAAGATGAACTATGTAACTTCTTTACCTTAAATAAACAGCTTCGGGGTGATGGCTAAATGAGTTGTTGCAAGGTAAATAAAGTGTCCCGCACCTCTCTCTCTGGCGTAACTTGGCAGCAAAAAGAACAGCCTTGCAAGATTTGGGAGAACCTAGTGTCCCCGAAGATCTGGGTCTCGTGAAAAAAAGGCACAGCCCGACAAACTGGATATGGATACAATGGATACAATATGGATACAAGGAGGAGAAAACGAGAGTCATGCCATGCGAGGAGTCACTCAGGAGTTAACCATCAGACTCATGAGTTTTCAGTGGTGGTCAAAGTACTCAATTTCTTTACTTAATGAAGAGTATAGATAAAGGAACAAATATTTAATCAAGTAAAGTAAAAGTATCACCTTAAAGTTTCTAAGCAAAACTATAGAAGTTCTTACTTTTTTACTTGTAAGTGCATTTAAAAGTAAATATTTCACACAGACTCAACAACTCATGAATGTGTTAAATGTGAGTGATTTTCCTGAAAAATTGTGCTGATTCCAGAAGAGGTCTCCTGTCTTTATTATTCTGATATTTCTAAAAGAGTACTACATTACTGCATCTTTTATATTTAAGTACTGTGAGTCTACAATGAGGCCATGACAAAAACATGTGATTTTTAACAAAAACTCTATACTTTGTACTTCAAACCAACTCAGAAATGTAGTGGAGTAAAAAGTACAGATACTTGCTCTAAAATGTAAAAGTAAAATTAGCTCTTGTAAAATTTACTCAAGTAAAGTCAAGTAAGTTTTTATGATAGTGTTTTACTCAGGAATGTAGGGTGACCTGCATAGAGAAAAATGCAACCAAAACAGCAAAGAAAGAAGCAAAATTGTATAATTCTGCTAATGCTAATGGTCGGTTTGAATAAGTAACTTCGATCAGGCTGGCTAGCATGTTTTAGCATCAAGTCAACAAGTAAAGTCAAAAAGGGACCCTCCAGTTAGTTGTTATATCCACACTCTAATGGCAGCATACCATTTTTTCGCATGACCACCCTTCACTTAAAGCCCAATGTGGCCAGAGAATATCCTCCCATAATGCTTGGCAAATGTCACATAGCGGCCAGCAGCAAACGAGAAGCCTGGAGGATTTCACCATGTTACACTAGAGACCCAGCACCAATAGTCCTCAAACACTGGTATTGGTGGGGGGTGGAGAGGGGGTTGGTATAGCATGGCTGGCACCGCTGTAATTAGATCCTCTGAGACCGCGGCGGGGGGAAGATCGCAGCAAAGAATGGCTGCCTTTTTGCCATGTTGTGCAGGGAAATTGCTGTGTTTACCAGCTTGCTTCTCATCACTTTTGATGGTCTTCAACAAGTACGCACTGGATATGACAGGATCGTTTCATTACACAAAGTCTAGTTCACACAGTGATGCCCTGGAAACTCAACGTGTCAGAATCAATCGAGAGTGAGTGTTCTTTCAGCACTTACAAACGATTGCATGCTCGTTTCGCAGCAGCTGAGGAGCGCTGAAAGTTGCATCTTATTCATGTCAACATTAGATTGTCTTCCTACGTTATACTTAAGCCGTGTGCGCACAACAGTCCAGCGCTGACAGACAACAGACGTGCATAATCTGAAGTGATGGTGACAAAACCAAAAAATAGCAGTGTCCATGTTGTACTAGGGCTGTGCGAGGTATAAGGTTGAATGGATCACATTAGAGTGTTAATTGCACTTCAAGAAGTACCTTCCTTAAGCACTCTTCATTGAGCAATTAAAAGCGTGTAGGGCACACATCCGTATTGATTAACCTGGATATCCCATGGTCCTTTGCCAACAAAATTTATTGGGCGAGCACAATTCATTCAAAGCCCAACAGAAAAAGCATTGCAAGCATCAGCTCAGTGTTGACCCCCTGGAAAATCAAAATGCATTGAGCCAATGGAAGCCCAAAGCATACATTTTTTTAATGTAGATAAATGACAGTTGACACATACAGGTCTATTATTATTATTATTATTATTATTATTATTAATTTTTCAAGTGCAAGGAGGAGGGGTTCCATTACCTGTAGGTTTACCACAAAATCAGTAGCGGTAGAAAATCCTACTAGCAAAGTCTACTTAGTGGTAGCTCGTCTGTTGGAATCGGACCACACATGTAGGCCAGCCCACGGTCCCCACGTGCATCACCTGTTGCTGGTTCACCACTGTTCCTTCCTTGGACCACGTTGATACTGACCACTGCAGACCAGGAACACCCCACAAGAGCTGCAGTTGTGGAGATGCTCTGACCCAGTCTTCCAGCCATCACAATTTAGCCCTTGGAATATATCCCATCCACTCACAGGTGTATTGATGAAGAGATAATCTTTTATTCACTTGGCCTGTCAGTGGTCGTAATGTTATGCCTAATCAGTGTATTAAAAAAGGTACAGTCAGACCAGAAATTGGCCAAGCGCATTGTGGCCAGAGTATATCCAAAATAAACACTTTTTTATATAGATTTTGTATTTATTGCAGTTATTCAGAAAGATTAAACTAAGTGCTGCCCTGTAGAACTGACTTGTCATTTGTCAACTTAGAAACATGAGCTGTGTCTGAACCCCCAACATACATTCAACAGCTTGTGTGGCTTGTTTAACAACAGAGGATTCCCTCAGCAGCTCATACAGTGCCGTCGGGCCCTCTGAACGGCCTATCATTTATTTAAACGATCGACTTACACTCCGCTAACTCCACGCGTCAGCAAAAAACGACTGCCATTTCTTATTTTACACTCACCAATACTGTGCCCTGTAGCGCTGGCAGTCCTTACCTATTCTTCACAAATTTCTAATCACTGCACACGCTGCCTTTTGGCAAAACAAGTCGAAGAGATCTGGACTGGATGCGGGAGGAAAAGTGCTGCGTTATCAATATCTCTTAGCAGCACTTTGTGGGACATACTTTCAGATCTTTAGAGAACAGTAGACATAAGCTAGTGGATAGTACAGATTGTATTCTTTTAAAATGGAATAATTGAATCTGACTAGCAGAGGTGCATGATGTGACTTTATGAATATGTGATCAGTTAGAAAATCTCGGTGGTCTAAGAATGGGTTTGACCTGCGCAAGCCAATTTTTTTTTTTTTTTTTTTCCCTAAATCTTGGTTTAATGTTAAATTAAAAATGCATTAGCTAATTTTCAGTGGTGGCTGCTTTTCTTTGACACAGGGGAAGCTGAAAACATTTAATCCTGGGCTAACAAGTGGCTAGTCTCTCTACAATGATATTGAATGAACGCGTGAACAAAACTAAAATAAGATGCAAAGTCAACAGCGCTATAACTGTTGTTTATTTATTGTGTAGTCTGTACAAATGGTGAAAATTAAGTAAATCACTTCACTTTAAACTCCGCACGGCTCCTTCAGCACACATCTGTCTCCTCTGTTGCTCCAATTCATCTCATGCTGTGAAGTCGGTGAGCAGCAGGCCGCTATTGGCGCTCACTGCTGTCTGTCAAAATTTTCCGCCAGTTACGCCAATCATCAGCGTCGCGGCACACCCACTGCTCCATTCACTCCCAGAGACATTGAGTGTCCACAGGCGGGACGATTTTGGAGCATTTATAATTCCATTTGGATCAAGGACACTTCCGTTGGTCAAGTCCAAGCTTGTGCACGTCTTTATACACTGGAGGCGTCAAGTTCAACTGGAAAGGTACTCATAGATCTTTTACATAGAAAAATGAAGTGTTTTTAAACAAGCTTACCAGTTTTCACATTTGCCGATATAATGACAGTTACAGAGGCAAAAACACCCACCAACAGCTAGACAAAAGGTACAAATTATTTCATGATTATCAAGGAAAGATAAAGAGAAAGCTTAAATGCTATCAACAATTAGCATTAGCGCACTACTGATGACATCAGATAAACAATGTAGTATTTAAGTTTGTTAGACTGAAAATGTCTAAAATTAAAATATAATATAGCAAAGGCCTGTAGTTTATATATTTACTGACAGTTTTGACTCACAGTGAGATTGATGGTGTTATTTTGTTAATGAAACTTTGAGTAAATATACATAACCTATTATAAGTATTATTAAGTAATAAACTGTATCTTATGTCTTTGCATCTGTATAGTATCAAATGTAGACGAGGGGCCGATAGTTGTCACAGTAAAAAACTTTTTTATTTAGGAGCTCGACTACTTTATAACACTTGCAACCGCTACCGGAAATATCGCAACGTCTTTCACACAACGCAGAAGTGTGAAAAAAGTCTATTTCAGCGCTAGTTTCAACTCATTACACCACAAAACAGCAGGGAAAAAAAGACAGACAAAAGCAAAGTAAAGTGCAAATTTGACATTAGCTTTTAAACTTGAACTTTTTTTTCATAACTCAGGTAGAGGGCCTTAAAACCTGGCTTAAGAGATGGTTTATTCTTGGGTTTTATGTTTTTGCAGGCATTGGTAATTTAATCTATTAGCTTTCTGTAAAATAACTTGAGAGAAGGAATGGTCAGTAATGGGTCAATGTGCTTAATGCGTCTCGGAATAAGGAAAGTGCCAGTGCTGCAAAATTAATGGTTAGTTAAAAGGAAACGAGACAAAAAAAAAAAAGACATCCACAAAAACTTTTATTGTGTGCTGGATCAAAAATTAGTACATTAAAAAGTAACAAAGCGTAGGATCAGCACATAGGGTGACCACCTGTCCCACTTTTAGTTGTACTGCACAGCCATTTAGTCCTCTGTCCCTCCGTCCCACTTATTAAGATAATGTCCCTCTTTTTCATTGGTGCTCAGTGGATTTCATAAAAAGAATTTCACATTCTCAAAAAGGTAAGGTCATTATTCCTGGCGTAAAATGTAGAATAAATATTTGTGGGGGTCCCACCTTAATAGGTTGGAATATATGGTTGGTGTGTTGCTCCCCCTGTGTTTTAGGAAAAGCCTCTTTGTGGAGCTGTGAGCTCGTGTTGGTGCTGGATTGTTTTGAGAAAAAGCAGCCTGAGAGTTTTAATTTTTTTTTCTGCTCCATCTTTTTTTATGCCAATGAATAAAAAGTGTCAGTACAAAGTCTCAGTAAAGACATTACTTTGCAAAATGTGTATTTTTTGGGATAAAAACAGCACATTATATGTTTTATAAGCACTAAACTATAGCAGCTTGTATCTCACTAAGTTGATAAGTTAGTCCATCCCACCTTGTCCCACCAAATCGCACAACTTGTCCCACTTTTTGTACTTTTTGAGGTGGTCACTTTATCTGCACAACAATACTTTTTAGCTCAGATTTTCAATAAATGTTTCAAGCACCCGAAATGTGGCTTGTGGTGAAACAGACTATTTAATATTGGTACCATTATCAACAGATCCTGGCTTGTATGTGTTATAATTAACACAAGGAACCATTGACCTAAAAACTGACCAAGATCTACCTTTTCTGGTGGAGTTCTTTCATTTGCACCAGATAGTTTTTACACCTGCTAAAACTACACTTGTCTTTGGATGCTACTACAATGCAATTACACTATCCAGGGTGTGCTGCATGAAACTTAATGACAATTTAATATTTACTAAAAAAAATAAATAAATACTCACAGAAAACCCTTTCAAATCCTTTGGCATGTGTATTGGGAGCAGCAGATGATTTACGAACCGAATGCCTTTGAGCTGTAACTGCTCTGCTATTGTTTTGAACCCGAGCCTGTTGTGACAGATCAATGGCCGCTGTAATTATAGTGTGATTTATTGGTAACACGGCTGGAAAGTGATGGTTAAAAGAGCATTTAGCCTGCAATGAAAATCATATTTGCACCAGCAGCTTTTCATGTATGATAAATCAATACTCACACATTGTTGGTGGTGACTGCGATGTGAACACAGCTGGTTGCTTTTTTCTGGCAGACGTCGAATGCTCAGAGCCAATCTGACAGCTGCTGTTTGTCGTATGAACCACCGAATAATGCACTGACAACTCTGTCCGCCTCTGAACAAAAGGGTTAGGAGTAACTACAACCTCCATATGCCACCATATACAACTGCTACTTCTAATGCAGTGACTATATATACTCAGAGCAGACCAAACGTCCACATGGAGTTGAAAATGTGGGTTTCAGACCACTTCCAGCAGAACTCCTGTGCTCTTTGATTAAACACATACAGTGTATATGATTAAAAAAAAAAAATGGAATATTGTAAGCATATGCAACACTAAACTCCTGTGTAGCTTTTAAATCTCCTGGTATACAACTAAACGGGTTTGTGTCCTTTTTAAATAAAATGTCAGTCCGGTAAAATAGAGCCCTTTTTTTAACTGTGTTGCTCTTATCATTGAGGTGACGCTAACACCTGTGCTGACTTCTTTGTAACAATCACCTGTTCTGCTGTTGTTGTTGTTGTTGTTGATGTTGTTTCAACCTCAAAAACATTAGCCTGGCCAGCCAGACTCTACTAACAGCTGTTTGCAAGCAGGACAGTCTGGTTCCCCTCTGGCTTCAGTCTTGTCCTGGGATGGCTTGGATTTTATTGTAATAACCTTGACCTTGGCTTTAGTACCTCTGAGGAAATTATGTTTTTAACTCAAAAAACAATGGTCAAGCTTCTTTAAAATGTTCAGCAAAATTCAGTAAAGAAGTGAAGATTTTTTTGGTATAGATTCAGAAAATCATCTAGATCCAGCACTATTTTTATACAATAGTTACTGACCAATAAAGCTCAGTAAGTGTTGCTAGTGTACTTCTAGTTGCGGTATTATTCTGCTACACTGTAAAGCTGATTTGTTTAGTGATTTCATCCTGAGTTTATTTTAGCCTGGCGAGGCAGACTGTGTTGCCCTTTTGGAGTGAAGCATTTCCCAGGTTCAATTTGGAACTGTCCAATCACAGACGTTTATCTGCAGCACAAATTACGAAAGCAGAAGAGCTAACCCAGGTAGAGTTAGGTACCGAGCTAATTTAATAACTTCTCTGAGCTGATTAACAACGTTTAGTTCTTTTCTTCGTAACCTGTTGGTTCTGCTGAAGTCCTTGTCCAGTCCTCTGTAGGATTTTTTTTTCTTTGTCTTGTTGCCATTTTATCAACAGTAACAGCAACTTTGTCCACAAGTCTTTGTACAAATGGCTTCTGCTGCTGTCTGAACAGAGCTGCTCATAATATCGCATGTTCAGAAAAAAAGCTTGTCTGTCAGGCCAGGCTAGGTTAAGATTTAGTATTTATCTTTTCTTTCTTAACTCTCAGAAAGCCATGGATCTCTAAAGCACCCAACAGTGGGCATTTCAAAATGGCTGCAATCTACAGTGAGCTAACAAGACGACTTTTCTCCACTGAACTGGGTCAAAACAAAAGGCCAGGTCTCGTCTTGTGCCCGATCTCAGAAAACACCAGCTCTATGGATCAATGCCTCTCTCCACTGAGATGATGGCGCTCTGTATGGCCCCTTTCACAATCTTTTTCTGTCCACACGAATGCAGGGCCAAGTGTTGAAATGGTCTAAAAGATGATGAATGGCAGTGAGACTGAAGTGTCTGTCAGCATCGATTTGCTGATTTGCACATTTAATTGAGCCGCGAATATTCCCCACACGCCCTGTTCGGCTCCTAATGCACCATTAATAGATACTTTGCTTTTTCTAATGAGTAACATTTCCACTCATCCATAGCCACATGAGAGACTGTTGTAATTTTATTAAGAGGGCTTCACATGATCTCACACTGTCATAAAAATTACTGAGTTGGAAACCCGGGAAGTGATACGAAATTTCTAATCTTTTTTTTTTTTTTTTTTTTTAATCAGCATAATTTAGTTGATGGTAAAATAAGTGATTCAGTTGTTCTGGTTAATCTTCTGTCAGTTTTATGCAGTTTGCGTTGCACTTCTCTAAAAAACAAAATCTTAATGCAAGCAATATATTTTTATCCATGTGTTGACAAAGAAAAAAAAACTCTAATTAGTATTGTTCATGTAGTTAACAGGGCAGCAATAGCTCAGTTGGTAGAGATGTTTATCCACTAACCCAAAGGTTGGTGGCTTGATCCCCACTACAGGCATTGGATACTGTTCCTGGGTCCTTGGGCAAGACACTCACCTTGCCTGTATGAATGTGTCAGTATGTGTTTGGTGGTGGTCGTAGGGCAGTAGGTGCACTATATAATGTATTATTATTATTATTATTATTATTATTAGGAGGAGGAGGAGGAGGAGGAGGAGGAGGAGGAGGAGGAGGAGGAGGGTGTACCAGGTGTACCAGGTGTACCAGGTGTACCAGAATTGCAAAAGCCAACTGAACATCTTTCTATCAAACTGTAATATAGTTCATTCCAAATGTGAACCCCATAAGGCTTACAAATATTTAATTTGACAAAACAATATATCAATAGTAGGGCTGGACTTTAATGCTTTAATTATGATGAATGCATTGCCGGAAATAAGGCCACCCCGCATAATGCATAGCTTCTAACTGCTTTTCTTTCACTTCATAACAATGAATTAATTAATTTCAAGGCTGCACTCATTGCATAGCTCAGACCGCTGTCACAGCTGACTGATTCACTCATAGCTCGCACACACTCCGTGCACGGGGGTCAGGCACGTTCCTGTGCCACACACAATTAGGCTAGATGTACAATTGCTGAATATTGCCCTTGACCACGATGTTGGTTTGAAATTAAATTAAAATATGGAAGAATTATAACAGAATACAAACAAGCTCCAATGTTGTATTTATGACAATAAAATAGTTTGATAAAAATGTGATTTAATTGCAATGAATTAATAAAAAATTATAATATAATTATAATATATATATATATATATATATATATATATATATATATATATATATATATATATATATAATATATTATTTTTATTGTCTCCCACCACTAATCAATATATAGCATACAGATTTAGACTATAGCCTGCCCGTTTTACCCCGTCAACAATTCTATCAGAGGCAATCACTGCATTCACTGACATCATTCTTTAAACTGGTACCTGGTGTATGGCTGGATATTGTGTTCAATATTTTGTACAATTTTTACAAGATATTGTGACCTTTATCTTTGTTAAAAAAAATCTTAATAAATAATAATAAATTAATAATTCATAAATAAATAAAAAAATGTATGTCAATAAATAAAGTAAAGGGTGTAATCCAATGATCAACGGGCCAATTACAGAACCGCAGAACTTTCAATAAAAAAATGTCAGGGACCATAACTGAGTGACAATGTAATAATAATATATGCATGCCATTTAGCCCCCCCCCCCCCCTTTTTGCAACAATTACTTGCACACCTTTTGCTTGTCTGAAATTCGCACATCGAGTTGCATTCTTGAAAGATGTTCTAGAGTAGGTCATAACAGTTGCTGTGTCATTGATATACTCTTGTTTTTCCTTGTTACTTTGTTGACAGGTTCGGCCTCATCCTTCATCGAAATGAGCCTGTCCTCCACAAAATCGACCTCGAGACGACGTCCTACGTGAAAAACATCAGCTTGCAGGAGTACAACTGCATCCCCAAGTCCATGGCCTACACCCACCTCGGAGGATACTACTTTGTCAACTGCAAAGCTGATTCGACCGGGGCCACCCAACCTCAGATCATCCTGGACAGTGTGACGGACAGCGTGATCGGATACAACCGCGATGTCACCGGCACGCCTTATGTGTCTCCAGATGGGCACTACTTGGTTACCGTTGACGACACTGATGGTCTCATGAGAATCCAGACCATTTCGGAACGCGGGGAAATCCGGGATCCTTTCGACATCCACACCAACTTGCATCTGTCGGATGTAGCCTTCCAGCGATCCTTCACCGAACTCCACCAGTACAATCTTTTTGGCAGTTCTGGACGCCAGACCGACGTTCTATTCGTGGAACTCAGCAGCGGCAAAGTCAAAATGATCAAGAGTTTGAAAGAGGCTACCAAGTCATTCGAATGGCCGTGGAATGCTAAGAACAGGATTATGGTGAGCAGCGGACTTTTCGGACAGTACCTCATGACCCCATCCAGAGAATCCCTGTTCATCTTGGACGGACGACTTAACAAGCTCAACTGTGAGATCACGGATGTGTTGAAAGGGAACGTAGTGGTGTGGGTTGGGGAGTCCTAGGTCCTTCTACGATTGTTTTTTCTGTTCGTACTCTTGCACTGGTTCTGTTAAGTTTTATCAGCGCAAGATATTGTATGTCCAAGAACCAAATTGAAGAAGTCCATTTGAAAGACTGACTAAAGTTAAAAAGGGATCAAGAAAAGCAACATTACGTAACTTTCAGTCTTGCAACAGTAGCCTCCTTTCAGGTCAGCACCAGGTTGCCTGCGTTCTGTAGGCTGTGTGGTGCATCTCTCTTATGTTCATGTTAAAACTACATTAGGCCTACAGTTTTACAAACTCTTCTCTCACTTAGCATGTGGCACATGCCTTCTCCAATGTAAAGTGAGGAACTACTTTTTGGATAGTCTGCAAGTGCATCCTTTATGTACAAAAAAATTCAAAAAATCTGGACCTTAAATAAAATAAATTTGGCAAATTGTTTGACTGAGGAGATCGAGAAATTATTGGTGTTCTATATTCATACATTACCATGTAAGCATTTGACCTAATAATAATAATGCATCAGTCTTGTATGTCTCTTTATGAATTCACTCCTCTGTCACGCTTGGTGCTGATAAGCTACTTCTATAGACACAGATGCCCTGGGGCAGACTGACAGAGACATGGCTGCCATTCTGCGTCTATGGCCTCTCCGCACACCACCAAACACACAGTCACACTGACACATTCATACAGGCAAGGTAGTCTTGCCCAAGGACATGGCGACAATATCACCTGGGGAGAGTGGTGTCCAATTATAGGATGGCCGCTCTACATCCTGAGCCACTGTCACCCCAGATAATATTTGGCCAGTTTTGGGATAAGAAACTAAAACCTAAGACTTCAATAACCTCTTATAATAAGCTTAAAGTTGATTTTAAAGTGACTTTTTCCACATACAACATTTAAAAAAGAATTAAAGCTGTACTAGCCGGACAAAATAGGTGCACTAATAGCAAAATCTTAGTTCATATACTCTATGCTGAAGTCGTAAACAAAAGCACGTTGTTAGTGAGAGGCATCCATGTCGTAACAACCCAATGTTGGCACATCAAAAGTTACGCAATGTTGCTGGCCTAATATAATAAAGTTGACAGAAAAAAAGCTAACTCAATGGCAAGACTTTGAAATGTGACACTTTGCATACATTGACCTGATTGCATTAGTGTCTGGGAATGCTGTAGATAATCTTTAAACTACCCGATATTTAGCAAATTGGCAAGGTACCTATATATGCTGTACATCTCCTGTAGTTTTAATTTCACCCATCCCCGAGTTTTTTCCCGTGCCTTGAAGGAAAATTCCGCTCCATCTGAGGAATTAGCGTAATTATTCCCAGCGTGACTGCAGACTACACCTCTTTTCTTTGACCCCCGTTCATTTGCGGCGAGCACGGTTCCTCGCCAATCTCCCACACTCCTCTATCAGCCTGTCCGACGCTGCCGACTTTATCTAATTAAAATGGGCCCTTGCTGTGATCCCATCCCGTTTGAAGTGGAGACTGAGAGACAGAGCGGTTCATTATGGCTGCGCGTGCTGTAACCTCTGCCCTGAAATTATAACCAGCCCTGATAGGTCCAGGATGATGTATACAGTTTTTTTCCTCTTTTCTTTACAGTCCGAAGCAGAATGGTTGGAGGACAGTTAGGTAGACACACCAGCTTTAGACACTGCACGTTGTAAAACTTAGGACACTCAAACTTAGAGATCAGTTGATAGAGCACTTGTATTTAAACAAAACTCGATGAAAATGTAAAGTATGGACCAAAAAACAAAGCGTTTTAATAGTGTATAATGGTGTGAAGTTAAAATGCATTATCTGATATGTTGGAATGTGTGGTTTTTTGATAAGGGGTGACCATATTTCCAAATTGGGATGCCATATTTTTTGCAGAATTGTACTGACAATCCTTTGGCACATGAAAATTCATGTTCTGAAATTGTGTAGCATAAGACAAGAATTACCTTGGTGCATCTGGACTAAGTAACATCTGAAAATTGATTAAATTTGACATTTTTGCATTGGATAAAATAGGTCTCTGGGGATGCAATATATTCTTAATATGTTTATAGTGACATGCGACTTCCTCCATCATATAGGGACATATGGTCACCCTATAAAATTGATGTTTAGTGTTTTAGGGCTACACAATATTAGCATTAGCACCAATACATGCTATATGTAAAGTCTTTATTGAAATTTGTGATTTTGATTTGCAAAATTAGTGTTATTAGTGTTTTGCTTTTGAATTTGTATTTATGCAAAAAATGCTAATTGCTTTTTTCACTGGCGCTATTAGCTTCTAGCTGCTTCATGTTGGTGGTATTTAAAGCTCTTTAAAGCCCACTTCACAATTTTTGCAATCTTTAAAAAATATTAAATTTCAATGCAACTTGAATTGGCTATCAGCACTCTGATGCTCATATCATTGTGCATTTAGAATGAATTATAGGCTAATCAAATTGTGGTCTACAGCAGGTACCATTAAACACTGCTACTGGCCATGTACAAAAAACAAAACAAAAAAAGGAAATGTCAAAAATATAGTTAAAATGTCTGATTTGTAATGGGGGGGGTAAGTAAGCATACATTTGTTTCCATAGCCATAAGCTAATTTCAGTCAAATAATACGAATATTATGTTTATTACTTACCAGGAACAGCTTTCTTTACACTGAATTTTTGTCTATACAGCTTTGACATTAGTCATCTGTCTATCTTTCTTGACAACTTTTTTCCACCAAATGATTCCAAGTTGTAAATGGCAAAAAATGCAGTGTCCTAAAAGCTTAAGACTCAGATTAGCCAACTATTTTTTTTTGCAAAGTTATAAGACATGTTATAAGTTAATGTTTGCAATTTGAATTGTTATTGCAACCACAATACAATTTCTTGTGTACTATATTGTGTAGCCCTAGTTTTAATGTAAAGGTAATGGCTAGTTGCGATGTTTTGTGTAGAAGGTGGTTTGAGGATGAGCTGCGAGAACTCTTTCTGAATGTTGCTGCAGTAGAATTGTAGCTGTGAGAAACCTAACATAGCTGGTTTGATTGAACATGTTTAGCTGGACACATTTCTATGCATTTCCACCCTAGCACTCGACGGATCTGTGAATCACATTGGGCAAATGTAACTCCAAGTTAGTATGGACTCTTCTGATGTACAGACACCACCACCACGTCACCCTCCCTCTCACCTTCTTACTGCTAATGTATGCATTTTAGTGAATGACTGGACTCTTTTCTCCTCTGTCCATTGTTGTTTTTTCTAAGTGGCTGTACCGATACACCTTTTTCTCTCTACGTTCTGTACATAGCGGCCGACTGTGAATCCATTTGGTTACCATTGGAAATTTCTGTTGATTCTCCAAAGACGCTCCTTTTTAAAAAATTATTTGTACACGAGCGCATTGTGATCACATCATCTAGCCACGTCCTGTATGTTCCTTCATGTGGTTGTACTTTATAGAGAACACGTTTGTCATTTTAACCCACAATAAAACCTATACCATAAAAAACACAGCTAATGTCGACTTCTTCTTTCCTCATTAAAATTTGCCTTAGACGATGTTGGTACACTATCATACGTTGACTAGTTTGCTTCAGGAGCCAAGGCACGCTGATGCCAATTATTATGCTACAAAATATGTTACGGGAACAAGGTCAGGGCTTCATATTCCCTCAGGTGTATTTATCTCGCGGAGAGGCTGGCAATTTAATGCAGGATTTAATAAGCAAAGAAATAAATATGGTATTTTTAGACCTATAGATCCAGAATGGAAAGAAGGGAGGACAGTAAATGGCATATAATCAATGATAGACTTTCCTGTGTTTACTTGATGATCATAAATCCAAGCAAGTCAAGTGGTGTTATTTCACTCACTGAATTTGGGCATTTTGTTCCACCTAAAGCTTCAAAACCCAAAACATGCACGATATTGATAGGTTCTCCAGCTAGGTTCTCCTGACCAGGGTTCAGGTGCTCTGAAAAAGGGTCCCCACAGCTCTTGACATGTTGCGCCGGCAGCAGTGGAAGGATGGGTACAAAGAATTTCCCTGTGGTAAAATGAAGTCAATCTTACCTTCATTCATGATTCTTAAATCTAAACAAAGGTCCTACACTTCTATACCTTTTCAGAGAAGAAGTGTCAATACTTCCACTAACCACTTCGGCCAGTTGAATTTATGGATACCTAGGCCAATGCCCTGCTCGGGTGTATTTATTATATAATAATTCATTATGATTAAAGAAAGAAAACAGGTAATTTAAAATATATTATATTACATGTTTTAAAAGATGTGATGCCACATGCACAGAGATACACTTTTTTTCTGTCTGTAGCTAAACCTATTTTTTTTATACTCCTTCCTCTCCATGCATAAAACCTCATTTTACATTTCTTTAAGCTTATTGTATACTACAAAATATACACAAACAATCCACTAATTAAACTGTGCCTAGTAAAAACACTAAATGGCTAGTAACTTTTGACAAAATATATATATATATATATATATATAAATGTCAAGCCCTTTTATTGGCAATCGGACATCAGACAAAAACATTTTTTTTATTTAAGATTAGGTTAACTGAAATAGAAGAAATGATATGAGAATGGGGTGTGACTGTCTGTAATGTGTAGTGTAGGTGCATGTATGAGTGAGTGGTCATAATGTGTAATCTGTTTTATAATGTGACCAACAAAAAGACAAGGTGGTCCAGTACAGGTGACGGTCTGAGATAGAGAAGCCGACAGTTTAAATAGGTGTGGTGTGTCAGGCCAAGACACTCCACACACATCCAGATGTGCCCTCAGCCCCACCCGCAGACAGGACACAACCAGACAGACACAGGCAGCACACAGGGAGGAAGGGGTCGTAACAGAATCAAAGAAATGGGTCATCCATTAAGCTCTCCCAGCCATTCAAAACCTTTTCTCTAAAGATATTATGGTCAAGTTTACCTTGCCTCCTATGCTTGCACTTTTGCCGCTCCACTGTGTAATCACACTAAAGGTGCATGACTTGATTCTTTATTTACACACTTTATTCAACCTTTTAGCAAGTGTGCATTAGACCAGACTTAATGGAAAAAAATGCACATTGTCTGAACTTTTATTAATTTAGTAAGTCATTACTGTTTCAATTTATAAAATTGTACTTCTCAAACTCTTTCTGAGCAAAAAGGCCAGTGAAAATAAATGAATTATACACAAAAGGTCAATAGGTTTATAAGAAAATGTAACGGCCAAACTAAAAAGTAAAATGAAGAAATCAACCTGCTACCTGGACTACAACTCTAGTCATAGTTTTCAGTCACTTGGCTTTTGTGTTCCACTGGAGGGCAAAACAAACACTGTGACATGCAGCAGGCATGAGGACATACAGTCAAATGAGTATTTATAGATGGCCCGACAACTCAGGACAAAATACAATATGGACTAAAACTACAAATGCTGGGGACCTGTGACCCATATGAGGCACCCGCTGCCTGTGTTTGAGCCACTTGCAACAGCCGGGTTGCTGCCAGAGGAAGACTTCAGAAACCTTTCTCCCTATCCCCAAGAAAACTGATAAGGCACCAAAAGTTATTTTTTCAGATAGGATGGGTCATCAACCCAGCATATGGGAGGGGCATTCATGTTCATTTTTTAACATAAAAGATGAGTACGACTAATGGAAAGACACAACCTGTTGTTAGCTAGCGCTAGCTTAAGACAATTTCATTTAAATACTGTATGTTTGGGGGTAACTTGAATAACTTGAATAAAGCGTGGCTTCAGCTGGCAGTCAGTGGAGTCACGGTAACCAACGTGCTTGCCCTCCAAGGAAGCGTTGTCCTCCAGGTCTTATGTCATTGTGAATACTATAAATAAGTTAGGTCTCTGTCAATTTCCAACTGAGCTTTGGCGTTGGACTTCAAACACACCTTTATAGCATTCCCTATTTTCACCTGCATTTCCCATACACCATAATCACACATTCATCAAATCTCACATGGATTGTTTTAAACACAAGCCACAGCCTACAACAAAGAAGCTGAGACTGCACATAAGCTATGTTCAACACGCTGGTTTTACAGGTAAATCTTTGCAGTTGCTTTAGGTCCTATTTATTGCTCAAATGCACATACCTCCAGGTTATACGAGTGTTTGGGATAAAAGGATGCTCTGGATGACATAAGGCCTCGCACTTATCTGTGGAAACCTTGTGGAGAGGTACTTCCACCTGAGCAACCCCACATCAGATAAGACTCTACAAACCAGAAGTGAAAACATACACATTCAGCCATGGCACTAAAAGCTCTTCTATTTACAGTAGGACGGACCTGCAAGCACTGGACCACATTCACTACATATCTGCTGTTTATTTACTAACATGTGGCATTATTCAGTTTATATGTGAAGGAAATTGGCAATTTGCAGTTGAATGTACCATAAATGACAATAGACACATTGTTCTTGAGCCTAATCATATGAAGAGCTGGAAGTAAATGAAGTTTAATGGATATTTCCAGTGTTCAGTTCTACTTGAAATCGGAAATTTGTTCATCATGAAGCAAGCACTTAATGTACGACACTGCTGGGATTGTAAGCATAATATCAGCTAGTATCACTTCTAAAGGTCAAATGTAAAACATGCCACAAGTGATAACAGTAGTTAGCATTTAAGTGACCGTTTGGTAAGGCTGTAGTGATATAAAGAGAAGGGATGTACTACTGTTCTAGCACAGGAACATACGAGTAAGAAGACAAAGAACCTGAAATCATCACTATGTTATATTCAAACAAACATGCAGCTTAACTACAAAGAAAAACATTGAAGCACAAACAGGTTGCTGTATCTTCTCACAGCTTTGCAGGGGGTGCTCAGGACATGACTCTAGGGGCGCTGCTAGTAGAGTGTCCAGATAAGAAAAGTGGGGAGGGATTGTGTTCAAACAAACTTATATTATGCAAAATTTACTTCTGAGGTTCCTACTATGTTATAATGCTGTTCCCTCATCAAAAACATACCTCAAATTTCTGGCATGGCCATTCTGGGGGCTCAAAACGCTTGGTTGTAAAAAACCTCCACCTTTCCCACAAGGCCCTGCCCACTCTGGTAAGCACTGACCATTCAACAAGCCCTCTACATCCAGCTATATTTCATTTTGTCAAAAAATGAAATCATAAAACATGTTTAAGGAAGTGAAGTGCTCTTTTTCTTTTATTATATGTTCAAAAGCCCTCAACAGTATGACAATGACACAACTGACACTAGTGTCAGGGTCAAATCCTTCCTCTGACTATTGTCATGCTCTCTCATGCTGTTCTTCTTCAAAATGCAAAGGATTCTGGATCAAAACCATCCCTCTCCCATCCTCCAAGCATTCTGGAAAACAAATTTGGTGTATACCATGTGAGGGACTTGACACCATTTCAGATTGCTATAAAACTGCTAGACTTTCATGTCATGTTCAGTTACAGTCCACATTTGAGACAGTCCAAGATAGGCAAGAGGTAACAACACTAAGCACAATATATATATTTAAGACAAGAACTGACTTCACTCAGTGAGCTAACACCTACACTATATTAACAAAAGTATTCACTCACCCACCCAAATAAATAAATGCAGGTGTTCCATTCACTTCCATGGTCACAGGTGAATAAAATCAAGCACCTAGGCTGCAGCTTTGTGTTAAACTTTGTGGAAAGTTTGGAGATTGCCCCTTCCTGTTCCAACATGACTGCACCAGTGCACAAAGCAAGGTCCATATAAACACTTACGAGTGAATTTGGTGTGGAAGAAGTTGACTGGGCTGCACAGAGTCCTGACCTCAACCCAACAGAACACCTTTGGGATGAATTAGAACGAAGACTGTGAGCCAGGCCTTCTCCTCCAACTTCAGTGTCTGACCTCACAAATGCACTTCTGGAAGAATGGTCAAAAATTCCCATAAACACTCCTAAACCTTGGGGAAAGCCTTCCCAGAAGAGTTAAAGCTGCAAAGGGTGGCCCTACATTATATTAAACCCTTTGGATTAAGAATAAGTTCATATGCGTGTAAAGGCAGGTGAGCATTTTTTTTTTTTTTTTTTTTTTTTTTGAAATATAGTGTATTTCTGCACTCCAATGGAACGATGCATTCAAAAAAGCAATGGCTTCTCTTATGTCACCTTGTCCTTGAGATCCAAACAGCACAATAAACACAGGTCTACCTTTGCATATAATACACTGAAAAAAGTCATTGACCAAACTTGCTATGCCTCTGCTCTGTCCCCTACAGCAAAGTAAACACCAGACTACCACTGTCGTCAAAGACCTCCCAGCTACAGCTCCGGGGGAAAAGTGTTCAGCCCATTTCCATGATCACCGCGGCCCCATGCGCTCCTGATAAACGCTCCCTAATGCATTCCTCCCCCGACCGTCTCCATTTATATTCATCTCCTCCAGTCAGCCTGCCTGCTAGCTCATATTAATATTCTGCCTTGCTGAAGCCCCTTTAATAAAACAGCCCTGCGAATAGAAAAAGAGGTGCTGCCACTTCCTTAATTACCCATTGTCAGGGCTTTATCTTGTCCTGGTCACATGGGAGGACTCTGGCCCCTCCCACCGGCTTCCAACTTTTGGCGCAGCCTGTAGCCCATCTCCGCATTAGCTTCTGCTTTCGGAAAGGCAGAGGCTGGGTAATCACGCGGCGGGCTGCTTAATCATGTTCTCGGGGCCCTCTCACTCCACGCGGGCCCCTGATGACTGATTGAGGCCACTGCTCCCGACGCACCTCCTGCCACTCCTCGGGCCTCATCACACATTCTCCTGCTGCTCGCTGTTCATGGCTTTGCTACAATCTGTGGAGCAGTGTGACAGTGAGGTAGGCATTTCTACAGCCGCTAAAGAGAGTTGTCAGGGAGGCACAGTGAGCAAAATGCTAATTGGGTTTAATTATGCTAAGACAACATGCAATTTAACAATTAAGCTTGCATTTAATTGCACTCAGTCAGGACTACTTTGGCAGAAATAATGTTCAAAAGCTGGAAAACACTAGAAATACAAACATACTAATACCTAAAATGACTAATGGATCATTTGTAACCAATGTTTCAACAAGTCAGCATTTTGAATTTGCACCATTGCTACAGAAATTTGCTACTAAAATAGAGTAAGCAGGGCTTTTTCTAGCTATATTAGGACAATGCACATGCAGGTCGCACAACTCAAATGTTCAGCCTGTTTGTTGCTGTACAGATCTTGTTGTGTCTTACCACCGATTTCGTGATGTGATGGCGCTGACCCTCGCTTACAGGAAGCGTTTTGTAATGTCAGCGCAGCGCCACAGAGCTCTGAACAGCTGGGGGAGGCATGTGGAGAAATGGCAAAATTTCGTGATAATAGCCATTGATAAAGACAGGAGCGACCCCAAAACAATCTTTAATCACAGGAGGAACAACAGAAAACAACAGTTTAACAGCGACCATGTTGTTGTTGTCATTGGCATCACTTCACGGACTTTTCCTCTACAACTGGTGAGTTTGAACAACCATTTTTTTCTTTTTCAGGATTTTTGCTATTGCCAGATAGGACTAATTCTGTTCAGTCAGCTCATCTGTTAGCATCATGTTGCTAATAGCCATGCTAACTAGCCATTTTATGCTTTGTCCAGTCCCCACTGTTGCCAGCAAAGGGGGGGGGGGGCTATATGTTGTCTACAAAGTCAGAGTAACAGCTCCCCAACATTTTCCATACATACACATTATTTTAAGTTATAAAGTGTGAAAAATATTAATGCAAATGTGTCCAAAACTATTTTTAAAAAGGCTGAAAAAGGATAATATAGGACCTTTAAATGATAAGCTTGATTTATTTTGTCTTGTGTCGTTGTTACTCTTATTCATATTATTGCTTTTCATTAATATTGTTGATTTGTTTGTTTTGATTGTTTTTTTGGTCTACACTTGGGATATAATGGGCAAAAATGCAAAAAAATAAATAAAATGTTCTTGTACAGCATGTACTAATGCCTTTGTTCTAATGTCTATGCAGTGAATATCTGATCACAAAAAAACAAAACAAATGGGGAAACAAACAAACAAGCAATTGTTTTGTTGTTGTGTATCCAAATCACTGCCTTGGCAGAGGTCTGAACTCACCAAGTGCTTATTGCTAATCATGAAAATGCTTTACTTGGTTTATCACTTCCTAGTACACTTCCTAGTTTGTTTATTTATTATTAGGAACCCTATTAGCTGCAGAACATTAAAAAAAAAAAAAAAATTACATCAGCAAGTACATAATTCAAGCTTGACAATTCATTATAACAAGTTGATTTGCAATATCCAGTACAGTACATTTTCAATAACACTATAGTCAGTATACAAACAATTAGATTAGTTGCTTATTTTCTACTTCCACTAATTCATCATATCTCTATCTATTAATAGTGCAATACAGTAATAAAACCAACAATGACTTGTAGATGCACATTCATAACGCACTGATTTGTCTAGTCACATACAATAAAAGTAATGAATGCATTGAAATGTCATTAAAAGTAACTATCTATTACTACAATATATTTTTAAATAAATTTAAAATGACAAAATGATGTCTGTAATATTATACATGTTATTACTACCATAGATTATGACTATATATTACTCATATTGTTTAAATTTTTAGTAATAAATAATGAATCATCATTACCACATATTACTTTTTAATTCATATGGTACATAATGTGCAAACGTGCATTTTCCCCCTCTTAAATACTTACACAACATACATATACACATTACACACACAGTATTACTCTATAAAACAATATTTATCTCTAATTCCCTATAACTCAGTTCAATTAGGAGCAGTACTATTACTTCTAAGGTATTATTTTAAAGATAATTTAAATATTACTTTACTGTTTGTGAGATTTGTCTCAAAAGCAGATTCCATTCATACATAGCTCTATATATTACTGTTCAATTAATTGCATTTTTTTTTTTCACTTTAGGTAATGTAAAATTTTTCATTTTTCATGTTTCTCCTTATTAAACTTCTTATGCGCTATAGTTCCCTCTCAATACTAATCGTGCTTCTCTATTTTGTATCTTCTTTAGCCTTCCTATCATATCAGCATTTGTGCTCAACCATGACTGTTGGGCAGTAGTCTAAATTTGATAATAACAATGCTTTAGTGACTTGCTTTAATGCATTTTGATTTAAAAACGGTGCACATCTTTTTTTATGGAAGCTATTACTGCACTCATTTTAAAAATCTTATTCACATGCTGTTTCCATGTAAGGTTGCAGGGCGCCAGACTAATGGACGTCAATAGGACGGACAGTTTTGGACACTGAGGTGACCTGAGGCTGGTCTCTGATTGGTTCAGGCCCAAGGCTAAGAGCTGCGCCCCTGTCCAATCAGATCATTTGATTATGTTCATATTATGTCTATGATTGATTCTTTACTCCTGCCAGTCAGATCACATAGGGAGGCTGCCCTGTAACAGTACATGCGAGAAATCACTTCAAGTCAGACAGCGAAGGTATGGAAAAAGGTGTTTTTTCTTCCTTCTTTTTCCATTTTCCCAGGCTGTTACTTGAAAGGAAGTAAATAGGAATGGAATGTGGACTGAGCAGAGCAGAATTCCTCAAGATTAGCAGCAGAAGAAAAGCGAGGAGCAGTCAGTCAGGAGGTAACAGGAAGACTTGCTGCTGGCTCTATGCATTTTATAGTTTTATTGTAGTCAGATGTGTGATATAAACTGATATGGAGGTACTAAAATGTATACATCGCCCATCATTCCAACAGCAAACAGTGATAAAACATTAAATTTGGACATCTGCTGTATTTATACCCAGATGTACTACATTTAAAGTAATGTGGTCTCACCTCACACGCTGTCAGTTTCCAACACGGTTTGCTTTCGTGCGGCGTCAGTGTTCGCTTTCACAGATGATGACAATTACGCAAATCCATGTATTGATCTGAGCGCAGTAAGAGATATGTTCTGAGTGTATTCTGATAATTGGATAAACACCGCAGAACTAAAAGATTTATTTTTTCAGACCAAATGGTGTTTATCTTTAGACAAATATTCTTCAACTGACTTGAGAGTGTTGACAGTAAAATAGACCCACAAACATAAACAGTAGAAGGATTCTGAAAGACTTTTTAATGCAGCAGTATGTCAGGGTGGGATCGTTTTCAACATTCACACTCAGAGTTGTTTTTGGTCCTGATAGTTGGGTTTGGCTCCCTTCAGCAGATGGACACTTAAGTGCTTTTGCTCATTACACTGCAGCACTGCTCTCTTAGAAAGGAGTCTGGGATGGGGACTATTCACTGCATGTACTCAGTTTTCATTGTGTGATTATTTTAAGACAAATATTGAAACAAAGTGATGAGGACTAACAAAGGAGGGTAGTCACTAGTGTCTGCTCAAATACATAATAATATAATAATAATAATAATGTGTTAGCTTTTCTAGACACTAAAAATAAGCTTTACCAGTTTGGTGCATTATTCGTTTACTCCTCAGTCACACTCAGCATTGGTAAGGTTTATTATTTTAAATGTCCGTATTTATTGTTTGCATATTTGAATTATTTTAAATGTTCTGTTTTTATTAATGTGAAGCGCTTTATGACTCCATGTCTGTGAAAGGCGCTATATAAATAAAGTTAACTTTCTTACTTACTTACTTACTTACTTAAGGTAAAAAATATATATATTGCGAAACATGATTCAAAGTGAATTCATCTGCTGTGACGAAGATCTGGACTATTTCAGGATAAAATAGTAAATGAACTAAACAACAATCCTGGCACAACACAGGGCTGCCCTGGTGAGTCTGAAGCATATGTTAGTGTGCTTTACTGACATTACAGATGACAAAAGACAACTTCTGTGGGAGTTACCTCCTTTAAGCTAAGACTAAAACTAAACAATTTTATAATATAAAGTTTTAAAACTTTATAAACATGAATATACTTAATAGAAATAAAAAAAATAAGAATAATAATTTGAATTTTACTTTCACTTTTATTCTAACAAAATCTATATACCAATAGCTTTTTATTTGCACTAAATACTTAGTTAAATAAGTAGATAACACTGATATATTGATCATGGGTCCTTATATCGTATCAGATTGTGATCATATCATGGCGGTCTCTGAGGTATCGCCAGTCCACTCTATCAGCATAATATTGTATTGTGATAAAAGCTGTGATTTACACCCCTAGACAGTAGTAGTGATGGTAGTACTAGCAGTAATAGTAGTGGTATTCCCATTATTAAGAAAAGTGCAATCCTACTACAGATGACACATACACATTAGCTGTAGCAACACTACACAGCAGTTTAAGTAAATTTAATATTCGTAGTTGTTACAGCCCTGGTGCTGTCTGTTTGTTTTATGTTGTTGTTCCTCTGCTCCTGTTGTCTTGCAGTCAGGTGACCACCAGCTGAGATCCACACAGGTTTCAGTCAGCTCCTTAGTTTTACACATTTGTTATTTTTGTTACATTACTTTTATTCAATTACTTTGTTATCATTTTTGGAATATTTTGTAATAATAAATCTTTAATTATTGTTTTTTGCACACACCACCACTTTCCATTGTTTTTCCTCATCTTTACCTTTTGCTACTGTACCAAACTAACCCCTAGACCAGCACGTAACAGTAGTAAAAAAAAAGTACTTGTAGTATTACTAGCAGTCAGCAGTAGAAACAGCACTACTGCAGTAATGGCAGCAGCAGTAATAGTACTATTTGCAAGTCAGGGAATTTTAATCATTTACTTTTTCATTTATGTTAGTTATAGTATTCTAGTTATCTACACATTACAGGTTTGGACCTCACTAATGATTAATGATCTGACCTGTTTTTTGTTACTTTAACCTTTCTCCAGCCTTAAGCACAGTCTCTGTTCTCTGTTGGTTTGTTCACATCCTCTGACAGCTCACACCTCAGCCCTGCAGCGCTCTTATTCTCATTCCACTCTGACCACCGTGACTCCGAGCCCGAGGACAAGTCTGGACACTGAACTCTGACGGGAGACGCAGGCCACAGCGGTGTCATCGGGACACGGCCCGCTGATCCTTCTCTGATCGCACCCAGTTCGCCCATGACAGGAGCCAGCACCTCCGCTTAGCACACACCTCGTCTGTCCTTTCTCTGTTCAGTGTGCTGGGAAAGAGGCAGCTCTGGGAACGCCGCTCAAGGTCGGGCCAAGGACGGAAAACAGAAGGAGAGGTCTCAGAGCTAAGGCAGGGTAAGACCAATGCCAAGTGAGTCACTGCAGTGAATATTTTATGACGAATGGTTTTCATTTCAATACAATCTCCAATATTTAATGAATCAATGTTTTATGTTATGTTAGGAATAAATGTAACATAAATGTAGCAATAAAAACGGTTAAACAAGAAGGTCATATGGGCAAGGTTTGTTTTTAGAATGTTTTAGATGTTTCCTCGCTTTATCCAAAGGACTTAGGGCCCATTTACAACACTGACCAAGAAAACACAACAGTCATGCTGCCTGTGATTCGCTTTTACATGAAAACTGTGAGGTGTGAAGATAACCAGAGTTAGTGCTGCTGAAACCCTAACACATGCCTTCATCACGTCAAGACTCGACTACTGCAATAGCCTCCTCTTTGGTACCCCCTCCAAAACTCTACAAAAACTCCAATACATTCAAAATTCTGCTGCCCGCCTTCTCACCCGCACCCGCTCCCGTGACCACATCACCCCTGTCGTCCAAAATCTCCACTGGCTCCCTATCCCTCAACGCATCCAATTCAAAATCCTCCTCATCACATTCAAAGCCCTCCATAACCTGGCCCCCTCCTACCTCTCTGACCTGCTCCACCGCCACGCCCTGTCCCGCTCCCTCCGATCCTCTGCTGCCAACCTTCTTTCCCTCCCTTAAAGGATCAAGCTCCGAACCTGGGGTGACAGAGCCTTCTCCGTCGCTGCCCCCACCCTCTGGAATTCAAGACCCACCTTTTCAGAACTGCTTTTAAAGTTTAAAGTTTAATATTTGTTTGCTTGTTTTGTTTATTGTTTCTCTTGTTTTACCCTTGTACAGCGTCTTTGAGTGTCATGAAAAGCGCTTTTATAAATAAAATGTATTATTATTATTATTAGTGATCTACACCAAATGCACTACGTCATACAGTGAGTAGAAAGCATAGAAAATCCGGTCTGCAAGTTCCCAACTACTTAAGGATCCTGTGGTTTTCTGGAGCCATTCTCATGAAGTCTTCAGTAAAAGAAAGTACTTATACTACTGATATATATTACTGACAGTTATTGGACTAAATATGAACGTGTGAGATATGAAAAGCCTCATAGTCAGCTGACTTGCGGCCAGCAGACAGCCAATCACTTTTCAGGTTGGGATTGTTATGCAATTGTTTTTCCAGTTTACAAAAGTGTAGAGTAACTCCCTGCTGAGAGACCAAAACACCACTGCCAGCGTTTTCAAAAGATTGCGGATTTGGAAAACGAAAACCCTGTCCTTGTGTAAACAAAAGGACAAACATTGCACTGAGTTGTAGGCCTCCTCCCCTGTTTAGAGAGGGTAAATATAGCAAAAGAGTGTTTGTGTATGCTAAGATATGCATTTAAAAAGGGTTTTGACATTTTACACTACTTTTGGACTGTATAAATCTTTGAAGTATCCCCCATACATTATTATATTATATTATTTATTATGTAGCAAAATGGCATCATACAAAAAGTTTAGGAAGTAAAAAGCTTTGTTTCTGTACAAACGTTGCACTCTGCTGCCCTCTGCTGGTCTCTTCTCCTGTTTATTTATGGCATTAGTAAAATAATTATTGAAAATGTTTTCTTTTAGTCACTTTGTGTTTTTAAAGTTTGTAAAATGTGAATGCTGTTCCAGAGGTGACAGAGATTGGTTTAAAAATGTTTACGTTTTTTTTCAGTAAAAAGTGCTACTACTACGACTATTACTACTACAACTATTACTAATACTATTACTACCCGCTTTGCCACCGATGACAAATCTTACTTGCCATTTCTGCTCATTGATAAATATCCACTGATTGATTTTCCAGTTGGTTTCAAAATGAATCCAAAAAATCATCTTTTATGTTCACTTTGAATCAAAATGGTCTCTCTGAAGAAGCCCTGTAGCCCGGTGGTTTGGTGTGAAATAAATTGGATGCATTCCACTTTCTGTATTATCCCCTTGGCCATAGAATGGAGGTTGGTTTGTAATGGGATCTTTGTACAGACAATGGACAACACAAAGAAAACAGCATCATGACAAAAGCAAAGCCCATTAAGATTCTAGCAGAAAACAGCAAACAGAGAAACTTGGCCTTGGGCTGCAATAGAGCGTCCAACAAGACAATGTTCTGGAACATACAGCGAAGCACGAAGCAGCTTTGATTAATGATCACGGTATAGACAGCTCAGGACACGCATTTTTATGTAGAGAGATGCATTTTTATAGTGCATTTCTATAGAGTCCACTTGATTTTTTGTTCATAAGAATGCTACGAGTATCTCTACAATGGAGGAGCTCTTACAAATGATTACTAAACGCCATGTCAAAGGTCACAGTGTGTTATGGTGAGATTCTAAGTCTCCCGTAACAGTCTCTGACTTTATGAATTAGTGTTGGGAAAATGACCAACTCTACAGTGAACAAAGGAGAGTGACTGGTTTCCCCTAGGTCAGTATGGCCTTCTACAACAGAAACCGTACCAGTACACCTTGTGTTTACTGTACAGTAGATAATTCACTAACTCTGTAGAATAACTCACACTATTCCGCGTTAGCATTAGTTAAGGATTAGTAATCAGTTAATTGAGTTAGTAAACTATTGTTACTTACAAATGTATTCATGCTTTATTACTGCTTAATAGTTGGGGGTTATTCTAAAGGGTTACCATTCTTATTGTGGCTAAAATATAAAATGTGAGACACAAAAAGTTAAATATAAATATAAAATGTTTTGCTTGGTCTTCAGTTTTTTAGGTAAACAGTTATATTCTAAAACAGACATGTCCAAAGTGCGGCTCAGGGGCCATTTGCGGCACTGGTAAAGATTTCATATGGCCCTCAGCTTCTATAAAGAAAGCTTGTCTTGGACACAAGCGGAAGGACATTGTTTTGGACATTGTTCTAAGAGGCAGTGTCCAAAATACTGCACTATAGTTTATTAGCAACAGTTGGTTTCAGAGGGCTCAGACCATGGCTGCTGGTTTGTTAACATAATGGGCCTAACCTGGGGGGAGTGAGCAAACCAATGATGATGTTTTATTCAGCCACACTGGAGAGCATCAACCGTTTTGGAATTACAGCCTGGTATGGAAACCTCACTCTACAGCTGAGAAACAAACTAGCAAAGAAAATAATCAGTCAGAAAGGCTGTGAGCTGTTACAGATTGGATTTGAGAGGAACAAGGAACAACAATCACGAATATCAAGAATTTGAAGGCTTTGAAAAACTGAGAATGTTCAGCATATACCAGCAACAATTTGGCCAATCACATAGTTGCAAAAGAAGGGGGCGTCCCCCATTGGCTGATGTATGTTAGCATGCTGCTATCTCATCTATTTGCTCAAATGTTTTTAGGCTATGGCTTTGAGTCATAGTTAAACGTTTGCCTAAGTGGTGTGTTTTCTCTCCTGAGGTGAGGAGAAGATTGCCATCCATGATAATTATGATGTTTTGAGTTATTTATTTATAAGTTTGTGGGAGAAAATGGGTGTACAACCTATTATGTGTGTTTTGCATCTTTTATTGTTGTGGATGACAGAATACTATGATTTGACCAGGGGGTGTGTGTGAGGAAAACATGCAAAAACAGAAGCCCTGTCATTATCATTTACTCAGTCCAACTTGTCTCACAGTTCCCTTGCTGTGTCACTGTTAAACTGAATTTAGTTGGCTGTTGGTTTTACCCATTCTGCAGATAACATGATACCTCTAAACATAAATGTAGCTGTTGTTTTTTCTAAACAAAGTGGATTTTTTCTTGAATTATCTGAAATCAAACAATATTCATCACATCCATGGAGGTTTGTGCACAGCAACTAAATGTATTGGCAATGGTAACTGTGTGGAAAGCATACTTATACGGATTTAATCAATTTCTACAAAAAAAAATAATGTTAAACACAAGAACAAGTCAGTACAACAGCATGTCAGTATGAACTTCAAATCAAACTGGTCTTTCATGTTTGAGACCATGCTGTGTATTGACATGAGCTCATAGCCTACAATCATGGTTATTATGAACACATCGCATGGTCATGTATTGATCAGAAAGGATTAATATTTAAGGCAACAGCCAACACTGCCTGAAAAAAAAAAAAAGTTACTTCAGAATAAAATAAAATACATACATTTTTGCTAGGCTTCTTTTAAATGAGCAGTAAAGTACTTTCAGCATTAGTCTTGGCTTAGAGAGATGACTTTAATGGTCAGATTTTTGTGAAATTTTCTAGAAAGATCAGTAATGGGCCAAGAAAGTAATTATTATTTTTGTGTCAAAACGGAAGAAGAAATCTTTTGAAAGCATTCTGTACCATTGCGAGATAAGACCAACAATATCACAAGGGACCAGTAAAGAAACAAATGGTTAGTTTTGGATTGTTTACTTTTGTAAAATGTAAGGATTTTGTGGCTCAATTGATTTACCTCTGAAGCATTTACCTCTGAACTAGAAGATCCCCAGCTCAAGTTCCAGTGTGGGCACTAGCTCTATTGCGAGATAGGGTCAATGCTCTTTGTGTGTTTCCATCAATCCATCCATCCATCTTCTCCTGCTTTATCTGGGTCGCGGGGGCAGCAGTCTAAGCAGAGATGCCCAGACTTCCCTCTCCACAGACACGTCCTCCAGCTCTACCGGCGGGACCCCAAGGTGTTCCCAGGCCAGCGTGTCCTAGGTCTTTCCCTCCTCAGGAAGGCATCCGGAACAGATGCCCGAGCCACCTCAGCTGGCTCCTCTTGATGTGGAGGAGCAGCGGCTCTACTTCAAGCTCCTCCCGTGTAACTGAGCTCCTCACCCTATCTCTAAGGGAGCGCCCAGCCACCCTGCGGAGGAAACTCATGTCGGCCACTTGTATTTGGGATCTTGTCCTTTCGGTCATGACCCAAAGCTCATGACCATAGGTGAGAGTAGGAACGTAGATCGACCGGTAAATCGAGAGCTTCGCCTTTCGGCTCAGCTCCTTCTTCACCACAACAGACCGATACAATGACCGCATTACTGCAGACGCTGCACCGATCCATCCGTCAATCTCACCTCCATCCTTCCTTCACTCGTGAACAAGACCCCAAGATACTTGAACTCCTCCATTTGAGGCAGAAGCTCTCCCCCGACCTGGAGAGGGCAAACCACCCTTTTCCAATCAAGAACCATGGCCTCAGACTTAGAGGTGCTGATTCTCATCCCAGCCGCTTCACACTCGGCTGCAAACCGCCCCAGTGCACACTGAAGGTCCTGGTTTGATGAAGCCAACAGGACAACATCATCTGCCAAAAGCAGAGATAAAATCCTGTGGTCCCCAAACCTGACTCCCTCCGGCCCCTTGCTGTGCCTAGAAATTCTGTTCATAAAAATTATGAACAGAACCAGTGAGAGAGGGCAGCCCTGCCGGAGTCCAACATGCACTGGGAACAGGTCTGACTTACTGCCGGCAATGCGGACCAAGCTCCTGCTGTGTTTGTACAGGGACCGGACAGCCCTTAGCAGAGGGCCTCTGACCCCATACTCCCACAGGGCACCACGGGAGACACAGTCGAACGCTTTCTCCAAATCCACAAAGCACATGTGGACAGGTTGGGCGAACTCCCATGAACCCTCAAGCACCCTATGGAGGGTATAGAGCTGGTCCACTGTTCCACGACCGGGGCGAAAACCGCATTGTTCCTCCTGAATCCGAGGTTCGACTATCGGCCGAATTCTCCTCTCCAGTACCCTGGAATAGACTTTCCCGGGGAGGTTGAGAAGTGTGATCCCCCTGTAGTTGGAACACACTCTCCGGTCCCCCTTCTTAAAAAGAGGGACCACCACCCCGGTCTGCCAGTCCAGAGGCACTGTCCCCGACCGCCACGCGATGTTGCAGAGACGTGTCAGCCATGACAGCCCCACAACATCCAGGGACTTGAGGCACTCAGGACGGATCTCATCCACCCCCGGTGCCTTGCCACCGAGGAGCTTTTTAACCACTTCGGTGACTTCAGCTTGGGTGATGAACGAGTCCACCTCTGAGTCCCCAGCCTTTGCTTCCTCAACGGAAGACATGTCGGTTGGATTGAGGAGATCCTCGAATTTTCCTTGACTTTTCCAAAACTTTTGAATTAATTGGAAATTACTTATAAATAGTTTTCAAAATGTCCAGTGTGGTGCATTAGAAACTTTTGCTGCAATTTTATTTGTTAAAATTGGAAAATTTGTCAGTTAAAAAATAAATAAATAACAACTTCCCCCAGAAATGTATTATTCCACTAATTTTACTGATTTATAGCCTCCACACCAGTGATTAAAAGATAATTATGCTTGGTAAGTTGGTTTAGAACACATTTTTAAAAAGTAAATTAAGCTATAAAATAATCATCTAGGCATGTTACGCAATGTTACTCAAACTGTTTCAATTTCCAAAACTTTTCCAAAATTTTACACCAAAATATAAAATTCCAAAACATTTCCTTTTTGCCTTGAAATTGCATTTTAAAATGCCATGACTTTTCCAGGTTTTGCTTGACTGTACGCACCCTGTAACATGGTATCATCCACAGAACTTTATTTCTCCAAGAAAGACAAACGCATTGTGTGTGTTTTTTTTTATTACTGACTCTTGTCTTCAATTTTGTTGAAAGTGTCAACCACAATATTATTCCCAGTAAACCTTCTAATTTAACACTCTGCATAATGCGCAGCTACTAAGACACATTTGTTTAAAGTGGTCATAATGCTTTTGTTTTGAAGAAATTTATTGGTCATTAAAACTAGTTAAATTCATAAAGTAACCATATGCTGGCTCTGTCCAAAGGGCTTAATTAGACACCGAGCACCAATCCTTTTATAAACTGTATTAATAAGTCCTTTCAAGTCAAATAAACCAGGTTAGTATGTTAGCATGTTGGCACGCTGTTCTCTTCTTGGTCTGTTTGTACAAATGTTTTTAGGCGCTGGCTTTGATGCCGGATTTGGCTGGAGTCAAAGTTTACCAAAGTGGTGCTTGTTGTCTGCTAAGACGAGGATGAGATTGCTGTTCATGCTAATTATGAAGCGATTAGTTTATTAGTCATATCCTGTACAAACGAGATGTTGGAGGAGGTAAGGAATATTCATGCAAAACCAGAAGAAAAAGTACGGTGATAATTAATAACACACAACTTTGTGAGTGTTTTAGCATCTATTGTGTCTCTGGATGACAGTGCACTGTTGTGATGTGACCTGAGGGTATGTGTGGGAAAATGTGCAAAAACAAAAGCCTTGTCATTATCATTTACCCAGTCTCACTGTCGAGCTGCTAGGTTACTGTGAAAGTTAATTTGAATTAACATTTTCAAAAGTGTTAAAAAAAAAAAAAATGCAAATTAGGAATTAATTTAACTGCCAAAACATGGAGTCAAAAGGCCACAGTTTTATTTAGGCTACAGTTTATTGTTTTCTTCCGTAAGCAATATGTGACAGCACATAATTACTTCCTTTTGTTGCTTAAATAACATTTTCACAGACAGCAGGTCGTCTAAATAAGTGCAACCCATATGTTTTATCATTGCATGTAGTGTGTATTTTCTTTCAAAAAAAATCTAAGGTTAGATGGATTGTCGGAGTTGCACTGAACTTAAATGACAGTCAGCTCTACTTCTATTCACTGTATACTATCAATAAAGGCTGAAAATGGTCAAAAAAAATCTCAAAAACTAACTTCTCAATGTGTGATGTTTACAGTACTGCAGGTTTCAGTGAGCCTTTATTTTGAAAGTGCAGTGGAAGTTTATTTTGTCACTAATAAACCCTTGAAAAATAGAACTCCAACTTAACTTGAGTGTAGCAGTCGTTCGTGTGACGCACATATGTCGTCCCTAGAGCGACAGCTTGAGTAAAACAGAAAGCAGTTCACACGCAGCTGCTGCTTTGGTGAATATTGGGGGTCAATGCTCAGAGAGGTAGAAAGAAGCACAAGACACAACCAAGCTGTTTTTTTGCAGAGTTTCAGAATTTACTACATATTCTGCTAATTTATCTAGCCTTACTCTTGTAAATAACAGTTGTGGCTTGGTCTTGGCTGCCAAAAATCTCTATCTCATAACTCATAACTTTGGCACCAGCCCTCACTCAGCAGTATATCTAACAGCACAGTTAAAAAAAATGTACTAACAGACGTTTATCCGAGTTAAAACATCAAATTCTCCTCATATAAGGTGAAGTTTGAGTGAATTTACATATTTGATACTACTGAAAATATAGTGTATCTTAACCATGCTCATAATAATATTTGAAATGTTCATTCATTATTCCATGCTATCCCAAATCCACAGGGTTTGCACAGTTTGGGAAACACATCGATGACACTCCTCTCTCTCTGCAGATGTTTCCAGATGTGCCCGGCTGCTCTGTGGGACTCTGTTCTATCGAGAGCTGTGTCCCTGCCAGGAGGAACCATCACAGTTCTCTTCACAGCTCCACAGCGTGCAGCCAGAGAGCCCAGCTGTTAGAGGAGCAGAAGTGTGAGGAGAGTCCTGGTGGTTTCAGTCCGAGAGGAGATTGAAAATGCAGAGCTGCACTCCACAGCGCTGGGGCATTACGGCGGTCTGCGTTTATCTGCATTTAACTCTGCGTCTATTATTAATGAGGAATTACTGTGAGGAGATATTCAGATTTGGTCTCTTTAGAAATGAATACAGTTTTATCTAAAGGAGTAATGAATCACGGCTACTAACACTTACTTATTCTAGGGGAAAAAGGGGATTCAAAAGTAAAAATCAGTGACAGATTTAAGAGTTTGAAAAGTTTGCCCTAAGTCCATCTGCTTTTCTTCTGTGTATTCTGGAGCATATCCCAGCAACTACGGGCATGAGGTGGGGTACACCCTGGACAATAGCCCAACTGTCACAGGGCTGACACGTGCATGCCTTGCCTTGAATGTTAGTTTAGTTTGTTTAGCATCTATTATTCTTCTGGATGATGATACACTGTTGTGATGTGACCTGGGGCTATGTGTGGGAAAACATGCAAAAACCAAAAGCCTTGTCATTATCATTTACCTCCTGGACCTATTCCCAAAAGTTGCATGCTGAAATTGGAGGGCTACAATTTCTCTTCTTTTTTTTCTAGGTATATGTAATTCATTTGTTTTTATCTATGTTTTTTTAGCTGCAGCAGGATCTAGATGCAATGCCATATCTTTATGTACAGCTGGTAATTCATTTATTGATCGCCTTGCTGTATTAAACACTCACACATTTACACACATATATCTATGCATCTACTTCTGTCATGGCAGTGGGAAAACCATGTGGTTGGGACAATATTGAGGTGGGATTAACTATGCAGAGCTGCCAAGGTCTTTGCGTTCACATAATGGCATAGGATTCTAAAGGTCTTATAGTTTAAAATTGAGCTGGAGGAAGAATAAAAATCTGCTGCTAAAGATTGAAAATGCACGTCTTGGTGTGGTTTATGGCTTATATCTCTGGGCTATCTCTGCTACTGGGCTTATCAACATGAAACAAAAACTGACAAACAACTTTACAGAATGCATGAATACATTCTGTGGAAAAAAAATGTGTCCTCCTGAACTGGGTTACAGACAAAGCTCCAGCGTACTTGAATATGTGTCCTTGGCCTGTCTAACAAGCAAGTTGCACAACAGAGACAATGTGTTTCATAAGATATGGGACCCATTTATCTAACCCTTTTTACACTGGGTTAGATATCCCTGCTATTTTTCTAAAAGGCTTTCTATAATGTAAACATATCACAGACTTTTTTATGTCATAGTCTTTTCAAAAAGATAGCCACCAGATTATTATGTTGTGGTTGTGGTCCCAGCCCAGATGCTAACATTAAAAATAATTATGAGCATGTATGTAAAAAAGTGTAAAAAATAAACCTAACCAAATCTAAACTGCATACAACATAACATGACAGTCTTTAATCTACTGGTGCTTTTCTAATGGGTGAAATCACACAGCAGCTACTGGAACACTTCTTCTCCCTAGTTTCACTAATTGCCTATAGGAGTAAATGATTGCTGCTGTATAATACACTTTGCAATCAAGGGGCAATTGTGTGCTCAGTAAGTTAAACAATAGAGCCCTGAATAATCACAGGGTTTAATGCATATACTGTGAATGGAATTTTATATAAATGCTTTTTATAGCCCTGACGTAGACTGGAGTTTAAATAAGGTACTGTGACTTCTTTTAACCAGACATAATGACTTAAGACATTCTATAAAACTAAAAAGTGCACCATTTTGGGTATCATTAATTTACCTTATTTTATTTTATTTTATTCATTCTTGACTCATATCATTTTAAAGTCACAATACTTTTACTTGAAGTTTTAAGCGCTTAATCCCGCCATGGAGGGTGACAAGCCAGTTTTTTCTCTGTGCCAGTCCCAAGCCTGGATAAATGTAGAGGGTTGAATCAGGAAGGGCATTTGGCGTAAAACCTATGTTAAGCTAAATATGCAAATCGCTGAGTGGCACATGATTTGCTGTGGCAACCAGGGAGGGAAAAGCCAAAAGGAAAGAAGGAAAAAGAACAGATTGTAAGCGGCTTCTTCTAACTCTGATCTTCTGGTTCAGGGGTAAATGCTTCAATCCAGTGATCACACCAAAAATTATTTATTTTCCTGTTACTGATTTTTTCTGAAAACATCACCCTTTATAATGTCCTATCATTATTACAGGTGTACCTAATAATATGGCCGGTGAGTGTATATGCATATTGTGGAGGTATTAATATTGTAAAGCTTCTATACAGAGAACATGAGAGCCAATATCTTCACCTTGTGTGTCGGGCTTCTTTTATTCATATCTATTCATGGGTAGCCAACTTGAACCCAGTCATTTTTAATTCACGTTTTCTCATATGAGCTGTCATCACCAGCCTCAGTCAGTCAAATACAATATGGCTGTTGTTATGAAGTTTCACCAATGGACATAAACAGCTTATTCTGGGCAAAAAGCCAGAGGAAATATATCAGTGTTACTGGGCAGGAAGAGCACTAAACCAGAAGGGATTTTTGCCATGATGATAAATGAATGAGACGTTTAATGAAGAGAAAGAGGGTTTTTCTCTGGTACAGAATAAAACATGTTGACGTACTTTGGGTTACTTCTGTATTATGATAAATTACTTAGCGAATAGTACAGTTTGTTTTACACTGAAGGTACAAGGCATTTAGAGCAGTGGTTTCCAACCTTACTGGTCTTGTGTATCCCCAGGATCTGGATTAGTCATGGTTTGATCTGTTTAGACCTGCTTTTTGTGATTTACTCCTGATTTTAGACCTGTTTTTGTTGTTTAGTTCTGGTTTTAGACCTGCTTTTTGTGGTTTAGTCCTGGTTTTAGACCTGTTTTTGTTGTTTAGTTCTGGTTTTGGACCTGCTTTTTGTGGTTTAGTCCTGATTTTAAACCTGCTTTTTGTGGTTTAGTCCTGGTTTTAGACCTGTTTTTGTTGTTTAGTCCTGGTTTTAGACCTGTTTTTGTTGTTTAGTTCTGGTTTTAGACCTGCTTTTTGTGGTTTAGTCCTGGTTTTAGACCTGTTTTTGTTGTTTAGTTCTCGTTTTGGACCTGCTTTTTGTGGTTTAGTCCTGATTTTAAACCTGCTTTTTGTGGTTTAGTCCTGGTTTTAGATCTGTTTTTGTTGTTTAGTTCTGGTTTTAGACCTGTTTTTGTTGTTTAGTCCTGGTTTTAGACCTGCTTTTTGTTGTTTAGTTCTGGTTTTAGACCTGTTTTTTGTTGTTTAGTCCTGGTTTTAGACCTGCTTTTTGCGGTTTAGTCCTGATTTTAGACCTGCATTTTGTGGTTTAGTCCTGGTTTTAGACCTGTTTTTGTTGTTTAGTCCTGGTTTTAGACCTGCTTTTTGTGGTTTAGTCCTGATTTTAGACCTGCTTTTTTGGTTTAGTCCTGATTTTAGACCTGCTTTTTTTGGTTTAGTCCTGATTTTAGACCTGCTTTTTGTTTTTTAGTCCTGATTTTAAACCTGCTTTTTGTGGTTTATTCCTGATTTTAGACCTGCTTTTTGTGGTTTAGTCCTGATTTTAGACCTGCTTTTTGTGGTTTAGTCCTGGTTTTAGACTTGCTTTTTTTGGTTTAGTCCTGGTTTTAGACCTGCTTTTTGTGGTCTAGTCCTGGTTTTAGACCTGCTTTTTTTGGTTTAGTCCTGGTTTTAGACCTGCTTTTTGTGGTTTAGTCCTGATTTTAGACCTGTTTTTGTCCTGGTTTATCTCTGGTTTTACATCTGGTTTAGTCCCGATTTAGTTTATGTTTAACCCCTCTTGTGTCCTTCTTTTGTATTGCATTTTTTTAATCCCTGATTCATCCTTCAGCATAGTCCTGGGTTAGTCCAGGGCTTCACTTTAGTCTTTGGCAGCCAAATATATTTTCTGAAAAGGTCCTATAAAGATTGGGAAACTCTGATTTCGAGGACATTTCAGTAACATTTTTAGACTAATCTTTATTTATCCACAAGGGAGCTTATGTGGACACAGTAGCCCAGTTGCACAGCTTAGCAACTATACAAACACATTTTGTATAAGTCAGAAAATGTGCATCTGTCAAAGCACTAACCCCTATGTCACGATGCCAATGCCACAACTAGTGTTTGTTTTCATTCACATCACCCAGTTTTAAATCACAAAATAAAAAACATGATCACAGACTTTATAAATCAGTAAATTCCAATATAATGCAGGTAAGGTATTCAGGAAAATTTGCAGCAAGATCTACATCAATAGAAAGAAAATGAGCTTTGTGATTCCAGATATCCAAGGTGCCAAGTACTAAAGAAATGGTTGGCAGGAAACAGGATCAGCATCGTAAAGTTGGGCAAGCCATTTTGTGCGAATTTGTGGAAAGAACAGGAAAAAACAGTAACAGGAAAAGGAATAAATTACTTTTTGTATGAAGCGGGATCACTGTCTGGATCTAGAAGAGGTCAAGGAACAAAATTTCCACTGTGAGATATGAGGCTTTTGATGCTTAATGGATTTAGCCTTAAACCAGAAGCCTGGCCGGCCAACTCTTTTCCTATTTTATATAATGAAGTTAGTCTGGTGTTCCTATTGCTTGTGTTTGATTTCCAGGGGCGAGACTTACAGGGGTATAGTATTTTATTTTTATTTTATTTAACCTTTATTTTACCAGGAAGTCCCCTGAAATAAAATCTCTTTTTTGAGGGAGACCTGGCCAAGAGGCACACCGGTAACAGTTTCAAAAAGACAAACAAATACAATTATACAACAGTCAACCTTATAAAATTATTTAAATCCGGCTCAAGAATAACAAGTACACTCTTCAGTTAGACAGTTTTTTAGTGAGGTTTTGAATGGACCCAGGGGGATGAGATGCTGAAGCTGCAATGAATTTTGAATGTTGTTCCATGACCAAAGTGCAGTATAAGAGTTCGCAGTTCTGCCGAGTTCTGTGTTGATTCTGGGAACTTTAAAAAGGAGCTGTTGTTATGAATGAGACTTGTACACAGTATTCGCTGGAGACATGAGGTGACCCAGGTATGGTGGAGGTTTACCCAGGATGGCTTTATAAATAAATATAAGTCAGTGGTGTTGTCTTCTGAGGCTTAGTGAAGGCCATGAGAGCAGAGCATAGAGTTCACAGTGATGGGTCCTGAAAGCAGAATTGGTGATGAAACATAAAGCTTGTGATAAACTGTGTCCAGGCAGTCTGAGGATGGTGCATTCCTGTAGAGGATGTCCCCATAACACAGGACAGGGTGGAAAGTGGCCTGAACAAGCCGTTTCCTCACAGACAGACACAGACAGGTTTTGTGTCTGTAGTAAAAGCTAAGCAGAGCTTTTAGCTTTTTACCAGATATTTTACATGAATTTTAAAGGGCAATTTGTCATCAATCCATAAGCTCAAATATTTATAACAAGATACTTGAAGCTGATGGAAAGCGGTCTGGCGCTCAATTAGGGCATGGTTACCTGAAGAACCGATAGAGTAGATGATTGTGTCATTAGCATAAAGAGGAAACTTAACATTTTGCAGATTACTACCCAGGTTGTTAATAAAAATGGTGAATAGGACAGGCGCCAAAATGGAACCTTGAGGAACTCCCTTGATGATCTCCATAAAGTCAGACTTTTGGTCTTCAACAAAAACACACTGGGTTCTATCTGAAAGATAATTTCTGAACCACTCAATAGCAAAATCACTCACATCAGTGTTCCTGAGTCTGCATAGAAGTAAATGGTGGTTAACAAAATCAAATGCCTTAGAGAGATCCACAAAAAGGACTGCATAATGTTGTTTTGTGTCCAAGGCATTGATTATGTCATCTGTTACAGATACAGCAGCTGTCATAGCACTGTGGGCCGCTCTAAAGCCTGACTGGGTTTCACACAGGAGGTTGTTATCTGGAAGGAACTGTTTTAATAGAAAATTTACATTGGATTCTAGAATTTTAGCAAGTATTGACAGTTTTGATATAGGTCTATAATTGTTCAGGTCTGTTGGCTCCCCGCCTTTCAGTAAAGGCAGGACACAAGCAGCTTTCCTTATTTTGGGAATTATGTTTGTTTGAATGGTTAAGTTGAATATGTGAGCAATTATATCTGCTGCTAACTTTAGGAGATATGGGTCTAAATTGTCTGGAACAGGTGTTTTTTTAGGATCAATAGCCTTTAGTACTTTCTTAGTTTTAGCAATAAAAATAGGTTGCAGGACAAATTCAGGCTGAGGTGTTGAATGAGCTCCAGTATTTGACTGAAGCGATGCAGACTCAGCAGGGAATGTATCAGAAACAGAGGCAGAGCTGGCTGATATAAAATGTTTTAAAATGCCTTGCAATTTCTTCTTTGTCCCGTATAACCATTGAACTAACTATAATTCTTTCTGGCAGGCTTAATTTTGTCTTGGGATTGGATAGTGATTTGATCTGCTTCCAGAATTTTGACGGATTATTAAGGTTTTCTGAAATAGGCTTCAAGTAATCTTCTGATTTTGTTTTTCTAGTCTGAAAGGTGCATTTATTATTCAAGACTCTAAATGTAACCCAGTCTGAGATGGAATTGGATAATCTTGCTTTGGTCTAAGCAACATTTCTTTCTCTGATCTTATTTTAGGAGCTCTTCGGTGACCCAGGGATTGTCCCTTCCAGAGATCCTAAATTTCTTCAGAGGGGCATGTTTGTTGCAATTTATCAAAAAAGAATTTTGAAAATATTTCCAAGCACACTCAACATCATGTATTAAATTGACCTGTCCTATGTCACTGTTGTATAAATCATGGAAAAATCAATCAGATAAACAATGGTTGGGTCGTACACAGAGTGCTGAGTCCTATCACAACAAACATGGCAGCAGTAGAGACATGTATCAAGGATTCTTGCCACTTTTGCCATAACACGCTGTCTTATGAACCACTGTGTATTTATTTCTGTTTAGGGACAGCCACAAAAGCAAAATGACTTGAGAACAATTTGGGTTTGTTTGAATGTGGAAAATGGAAACAGGATGAAGAAAAATTTCCACAATAATGTAAACTTCAGCAGAATCAACAAAGACAAAGGAAAAATGCCAATAAACAGAAGCAAGAGAGGTTTAAAATTTGCGCCATCTTGGTTATTTTCAAAAGGATCTATCTTCTGCTTTTGTATGATGCTCTGCAGATAAACGTCTGTGAAAGATCGGTGCCAAATCAAACAAATGGAAACAGTTCTCTATGGGAGAGGAACCCGAACCTCCTGTTTTGGAAAAGATAGTGGGTGGCAAGGTGGGCACCAAGAGTAATGACAAGGAGGCCTTCTAATGTTAAGAACCTGGAGATTTATGCAAAAGAAAAGTGGTTCAAATGCCATGTGGGAATGTGTAAATATGTAAAATAAAGCAAAATTAAGATGTATTAATGTCAGCCCCTTAAGAACACTTCTCAACCATCAAAATGATTGCCAGTAAGAGACTTTCCCAAACTTTTATCTTATTGTTAACAGTACGAACATCACATAAGCGTAGTAGTGACGTCTTCTCGCTGTAGGGGTGCAATATCCACCTCCAACAACATTTTTGAGCCTGATAAATGTGAACATCTTCAATCTTTTGCAAAAGCCTGTGGTTATTATTATTATTACTCGAGATGATGACTAACCCCTTTCACAAAGGTAGCAGCTCCTTTCCCTAATGCTCAGCTCAAGTCTCCAGTACTCCTAAGTCTCTCTGAGTGGCTAATGTACGTCAGGTTGCTGCCTTTTACAATCTATCCACTGCTGACAGCTGACGCAAAAACTGCTGCTAACAAAACAAGAACATAGCAGGCGGGTATGGTTTTACAAAAAATACATCTCATACTCACTGGGGCTATAGAGGCTGGAGATTGTTCTGGATTTAGCCCATAGCATTATGTTTACCACGGACAGGCAGGCTACATACACATATTCTGTACAGCATGTCTACAGCGCTGACCTTTCACTGTGTCACTGGAAGCAAATCACATCAACACATGGCACCAGAATAGGCTTTTGTGCATGGCTATTGTTGGCAATAGGACACAATGATATTTAACATGAGACAATAAATCTCACTTCCTTGGAGCTTAGCGTTTTGTTTTTGGAATTGGAAGTGAAACTGAACTATGAAATGTACAAAAGGATTTATCTTTACCTCCTGTTGAAGATGTCAAGGTAGTATTCCCACAAGCCCATAGAGCTCAACAGCTCACTTTTTCCATAGACTTTTCAAAAAATGCATCTATTAAACGTTTAACAGCTTGATGGAGGCTAATCAGCTATGGGGTAACTCATGACCATAGCTCAACCAATTTCAATAAAAAAAAAAAAAAAAAAATCTTAAACTAAAAACTTAAAAGGCAAAGCTACAAATATTTCACAGATTTTTCATGCTTAATATGTTTTTAATCAAAAATAATTATGCTATGGTCATGAGTTAACTGATTAGTCTTGAGCAAGCATTTATACTCTTAATATACAAATCTTTCAGAAAGCATATGGGGAAAAAAATATTGGGAAATTTACTTCCAGCATCAGAGGGGGCAGTCACTGTTGAGCTCCATATCTTATCTTTAGGATGTGAGAGATTATGTACAATTTACTTTGTTTTTAAAGGTCCCCTATGAAGCTAAATTGAAATGTTTGGAGCTTTTAACCATGTTATAATGTTGTTTACACCTCAAAAACATACCTGGAGTAGTATTTAGATTCATTCATGTTTGTTTGAATAATGCGTATTGGCTCTAGTTAATAGTGGTAGTAGCAAAAAGCACTTTACACTCAATACTTTCACTCAAGTAACAGTTTTGTTGAGTACTTATAATTTCAATAACAACAGTGCTTTTACTTATGTATAGTCTTTGATACTTCTTCCAATTTACCACTGTTATGTACTGCCCCTGTGGCTAAATGCATAGATCATTTACCCCTGAACTAGAAGCTTGACTGCTCGAAGTGCTTCTTTTATAGTCTGTAATACTTTTCCAGATTGTAACGTAATGCCCAAAATACCAACGGTGCTTCAAAAGTGCTTATCCCTCTACAGATTAAAATATTGGCTGCATTTCAGGTTAATGTTGATGGAATAAAATGCCTTAGTTTTAGAGTTGAACATTAAGCACTAATTCTTAATGTACTGAACAGGTGTTTTTTAACAGAAAAACCTAAACTAAGAGATGAGATTATTTGAGTGGTTCTCTGAGGTTTAGTTTTTGCCTTGTTTTTAAATCATCCAAATATTCAACTTATTACTTTAGTTTAGATTGAAAACGCAAAGTAGACTGTATAAACCTGCACTTTATTTAGGCATTCCCATAGGGTCCACCCTAAAAACAACCACTGTCCAATCCATAACCAGGTGGTACCAGAAAGGTCACTGTTGTTGATGTATGGAATTAATAAAGAAGTTATTATAACCAGTCAATCATATTTGATATTTTGGAATATTGCTGTTTGGGGAATTGCTGCGAATATTGTGTTATGAGCCGAATATTGTGGCCATGTACTTTTAATGACACTCCGCCAGTCTCAGATTTATTACCTTATCAAAACAGACTCCTGTCAATCACTGGCTATCTCAAGCCCACAGCTACAGTTGCTAGGGGACAAATGATAAATATTAGCACAGTCATAACCAGTAGTGCATGAAAATATGTCTAAGATTGTTGGAGGCAAAGTACTTCCCCAGTCTGTGTCACATTGGTCAGCGGTCAACCAATCAGAGAAGAGAAAGTGATCACAGATTAGGACTGCTTGTATTGGATTCTTTTCAGTAAGTAAATATTGGATTCATTTTTCACCCGTCATATATCTCTCCTCAGTCCTGATACTAGAATGGCATTGGGACAGATCTGAAGAGAATTAACTTTGTTCTAAGGCCGTCAGTGGAGCAGACTCAGCAATTCTATACAGAGGAGATAAAGGCAAGAAATATATTGTGGTGACAGTGACAAGCAACAGTCAGTTATGAAGGGATATAATAACAGAAATGGTTTCAATTCATTTCAAAAGCCTTTACAGGAATAGACATAATCAAAAAGGGCGAATAGGCTGCCCCAAGACATCCCCTGACCTTAGTCCTTCCTTTTTGGTATGGAAAAAACAAAAAACAGCTATGGAAAAAAGAGAAACCTCAGGGAGAACCACATGAAGGAGAGCTCTATAGTCCATTTTGCTAATAGAGTTCAAGTCTACCGATGCAGCAGGGGAGGAAGGCTTCATCATCAGACAGGTGAGTGTGGAAGAGGTTAAGGGGTCTGAAGGGTCCATAGGAGGTGAGGTTACGGGGTCATGGGGGTCCACAGGCGGTCGGGACAGAAGCTCTGATGCATAGGGTCAGCTAAGGGTTGTCCCAAAGCATGTTGCACAATACAGGATACAGTGAACTTTTTCCTCACAAGAACATTTTTGACAGATTTAAAGTGGCAAAATGTCTGTAATAAAAAAAATAAAATAAATAAAAACCCTCAAAATCTAAAAACGTCTTGCTGGATCTGAAATGGTCTTAAAAATGTACCCCCATAGACTCAATATAAATAGGTGGAAAACCCAGAGGTAACGCAAGGCAACAAATAGGTTCAATGCTAACTATAATCGTGGTATTTAAAGACAATAAATACATGGTAAAATTTTTGAATGAATCTTTTCTACTGTTAAATATAGAAGTAAGGAATGAAGGCGGTACGTCTGAATACTTTTTGTCTATGATGTGACTTTGGGGAACCATTATAATGACACAAAGTATCCACTAAGAGGTTGACTTCATTATCACCCACGTCACTGAGAAAGTCAAATTTCTCCCTAGTGGTATTCTAAGTACTTCCAGCCTCCACAGGAAAGTCAATGTTCAAATCTGTTGTGGTAACCTGTCTCACCTGTGAATCATGACTGCAAGAAGAAGCTCTCAGATAAAAGCAACTGAAGGGGGGTGGGTGAGTGGGGTGGGGGGCAGTAGAGCTTGGGGATCTGTTTCTCCCTGGGGAGGTGTTCCAGATATGCCCACCCAAGAGACCCTGGGGAAGAGCTAAAATATGCTGAACGGAATATGTCTGTTGTGACATGGGTACGCCTCAGTATTCTCCTGGATTAGCAGGAGGGAGTGTCTGAGGAGCAGTAGGTCGCTGTTACACAGCCATCAAGAAGTGAATGAAAATGGGTGGATATTTACATATTTTTTATGTAATCAGACTTAAATGCTTAGCAAATTGAAGCCCAAGCTTTCCATCAAAAAATGCAACCCTGTAAATCCCTGGTATTTATTGTTTGACTCTTTTCTCTATTGGTTTAGTGAGCGCTGCCAAATCCAGTTCCAGATTCAGTTGCTGCAGTTGGCCAAAAATCTAAATATATATTTTGACTTTACATTACTGATTATTAGGAATGTAAGAAAAAATATTTAAAAAATGAATAAATCATAATATTTTGATATTTCAGTAATTTTCTTTACTGAAAAATATATTGCTGCACTTTCATTTTGTTGCATATTTGGACAATGGCAACTTGTGTGTGAAATCCAGTGGCAGTACTCACTGTTCACTGTTAGGGCTGGGTGATGAATCAAATTAATGCAATTAATTAGCATTTTTAATTTTGGACAATGTCAAAAATAGCCAAATCATAAAATTGAGTTTAGCGGAAATTAGCGTCCTCCAAGCACCACACTGTTTCCTGTGTTATAGCTAATGCTGCTGCTAGCTCCAGAGCAGCTGAAATAGTTACTGTGGAGACTCTGCAGACTCTAAAAACACTAATATTCACAGAGAAAGGAGTCTTTTTACCTCTAATGCCCCGGTTTGGATGTGGCTGCAGTTTGGTCAAAACAAACAGTGTGGTGCTATGTGCAGCAGTAGCAGCAGCAGCAGCAGCAGCAGTGAACTTACATGTTTTTGTTTATGTATGCTAATTAGCCACATGCTCTGCTTGTCTCTGTGGTGTATAATGGTGTATAAATTATAATAACCTGGTCTTTCGAAGCTAACGCTAAAATACATTTATGTCACTGTTAGAGTAATGCACATTGCTGCTGCTTCGCTGTAGCCCAGCTAAAAAAATAATAATAATAGTAAAAAATATGCAATACTTTAATGTAAAAATAATAAACCTACATTTAAATAGCCTTTTTATACCAACAAAAGAAAAAAAATTGATTCAAATCGTAAATCGGCTGAGAAATGAAAAAAAAAAAAAATAAATCAAGATTTTATTTTTTAGCCATATTGCCCAGCCCTAGTTCCGATTATTAAATGAAATGTATTTTATAACATTTTGTACATTCAGTTTTGTACTAGTACTTCCAAAATCATATTGTTAAAAAAAGCTGCAGTATATTGCCTTTGTTACAATACAGCAATATATAGATATATATCATATTTGATGCATATAATGTGATACATATGTTCCATTCTTGCCAATACAAAGCCCTGCAGTCTACCATTGCCACTGATGGTATCCCATGCTGGCCTTGCTTACCTGTGTTTCTGAAAATCCTAAAATAACCAAATGATTTGCCGTCCACCATCTGCCATTTCCACCTGAACATAATAAAAAGTGAACTGCCACATAAAAAGGGGATAATCCTATGGAGCTTTGAGCAATAAAGTCTACAATTGAATATGTTTGTCATTCAGGCCTGTGGGGTGCGTTTGATTTACGTTACATTCACCCAACTGTCAGATGTTCCTCCAATACTTGACAATGTAACAAGCTTTTAATCTTCTCTCCCACTGTCCCCTGACCAGCGTAACCACCAAAGAAAAAAAAAAAAAAAGAAAGAAAAATAGGGTACATTTTCCACGTCGCTCGATATAGATTTGTTTTTGTTATGGCGGGGAACAAAACATCACATATGGCACAGGCATAAACACTTATTCCCACCGGGGGAACAAGGTGAGTTGGAGGCAATTCAGATGCAATGGAGCAAGCAAGCTTATATTTCCCAAAATAATATAGCGCTGAGCCAATATTCGCAGCATTTCTCAACAGCCCGCTGCCTTCGACCCACCACACTTGGGATTTTACACTTTCCTCTGGATTATATTGAACGCAGTAGGACCTGTGTGTTCATTTATTGCTCCTAGAAATTATCTAGTGAGCAGTACAGTTCTGTATATAAGTACACTGGCCATTTCGATGCATATGGTTTTGGTGGTGAAAGGATGTTCTGTGGCTAATAAATGCAAGAGCAATATTTTTTTTTACAGCACGAGTGTGAATGTGTGGGATTGCAAAAAGTCAAGCAGAAATGTGGTCTGTTTATTTGTATGGAGGTTTGCTAAGTTTGGAACCATGCTTATTCAAGTCAGACACAGCTGGGGGAACAGCGAGGAATGCGTATGAATATGAGGATAGTATTGTGCACCTGTGAATACTGACAGACCAGTTGAATAGGAGTGGATATGAAGAATAGTGTGGAACGGGTGTAAAAACAACATGTGGGTTGATAAAACAAACCTCAGCAAATATCCTTATGGCTGGCAGTGTGTGATCCAGCCTTGTTCCATATGAAAAATGCATTTGTATGAGAATAGGTTCTGGTTTTGGAATCTGATCATGTAAAAAGCTTAGATGAAGGACAGGGGGCAGTATTATTCTGAGGCTTAGGCACTATTATCAAAGAAATATTCAAACTTAAAACTCACTGTATTTATCTTATATCTCATGTCTAAATGCCTGTGAAAATAGCAAAAAAAAAAAAAAAAAAAATCTTTCACCTGCCTTGATTTGCGTTGACAGAGGGAACTTTAAACTTTGTGCCAGTTTTGTTTCATGTAGATACACCCTGTAACTGCAGAGATATTAACCCTTAACCTATGCCAAAACATCTGCTGCTGATACAAATTCTACCATAGAATTTTAGCCTGCCCTGAAGTGTCTAGGGTCGTCCAAGATGAGCAAGATTTGCGTTTTGATTGGTGTTGGTCTGTGCGCAGAGCTGATCAGAAATGTGCCCGCCTCTTTTTTTGTTAATTAAAGACTAACACCACAGTTCTGACCTGGACAAACATTTTGCTCCGCTGCCCAGTGTGAAGTACAGTGTTTTTAAAGAGATTGTGCACAATATCTGCTGTTATAGGAGGCTGTTTAACTTATGTAATGTATAAACTTAGACATATGTTTACACCTGGTCATGACATGCATCTATACTGTACAAGGCCGCATCTACAAAAAAATATATAAACATATAAAGATACAAACACTATTTATAATAGACATGAGAGTTATTTTATATCCCTGTTGGTTTCAAAGCACTCTGCTGAAAGTACCAAACAACATTCATGGAAAAAGAGAAATCTCAGGGACAACTGCAGAAGAAGGAACAGGGCAGTAGGTATTGGATAAAAATAATATTCCCATCAAATAAAGCAAATACATAGTTCAGTACTAAACATGGATTTTTCTCAATGTTTTGAATTATAGTAAAAATAAAACTTTCATTATCAGTGCTACAAAATACCAGATAATAAGAAATAGGCAAAAGAACTTGGGAAATGCAACAATAAAAAACTGACTTTTCAGGACAGGGCTGTTGTGTAAACTCATCCCTAAACAGTGTGACTACATGGCTTGTTATCTTTCAAACTGACTTTAACATGTACCGAGAATTAAAAACTGTACTGAATCTGTCATCAAGTGTAAGTTAGAGCACAGCAGACATATTGAGGCCAAGTGTTATTCTGTTTACAGTAGGAAAACACTGGTGTCTCGGCATGTCCACAGGGATCCACTGGAAATGTGTTTGCCGAAGTCATTTGCATTTCTCCACTGCACTACCGCATTAATTATACCACACCAAAGCCCATTTACAGCCATAATGAGAAACAGCCTCAACATTACTGAAAAACTTCCTTTTAGACAATTAACAGATATAGAAAAACGGCTCTGGAGCTACACCCATTCATTTTGGCTTAATGTGTTCTCCTCAAACTGAGATAAAGGCTGCCACTGCCACAATGACCTGATCCTCAGACACAGAGACTCGCTGTAGGGACATGGAATGGCCCTTCACTGAGAGAAAAGGAGTTTGTCAGGCTCGTCTTTATTCACAGTTTGCGGTGTGGAACCTAATTCTTCAAGAGAGACTGGACTCTTTTGCCCTGGAGTGGCCCAGAGTAAGAGGCAGCAGGCTGGTGTCTGCTCAGGTTGCTCCATTGTGCGTTCTGGTCCAGGGATGGGGGGCTAAAAAGTGCTCTGCCTGTGGACACTGCTCTGTTGGAACTTACATTCGCATGCAGTAGAGGTTTCTGATATTGAAAATTAATGACATCGCCTTTAGTCAGCTGTGGTACAAAATGGTTTTACTTAAAGACAGGCACTTAGAGAAGACTTTAAGCTGTATAAAAGTTTTTGTTTCATATTAATAAGCCCAGGTATCACAGAGATATTAACTGTTAGTGGTAAAACCATTCAAGATATTAAATATGATGATGAAAAAGACATCTAATTAATGTTCTATTGGCAGAACATGAAGCGTTTTCAAGGCAATCTTTGGTGTTTTACTCACAAAACGACCAGATGAGATAGAGATATTTTCTCCTCATAATGTAGTTTTGAAGGCCAGAAGGATGAGATGGAAGTGATGAGAGGAGCTATTCCTCTGAACTGAGCACACATGGAGCAGAGGGGAGGCGCTGCTGGGGACGAGGTAGAGAGCAAGAGACAGGGAGATCAGACTTTTAATCAAATCAGTAATCTTAAAATAAACAGCATGCAATAGACAGGTCTGAAGGTGGAGGTCTGCCACATGGGGAATGACAGTGGCACTTTGCGATTGATTGGGTTTAATGCCTGATCTGATCTGATTGTGTCAATTTGACCTTGTAAAGCATAAGGGTGTTAAGAAGTGCATGTGGCACTTGGACGCCCAGGCTGGAGGTTGGTTTTGTGTCTCATGCCCGCTATTTGGGTGCTTCCATCCCGGTGATGAATACCAAAATTAAAGCGGAACTCAGTAAGTGAATGAAACGTCTGACATTTCTGGCCTGGAAATGAAACTTGTAAGTATGAGTGCTGCCAACCCGGTTAGCAACACTGCAAGGTAGCAATTACTTTATTTCTAGATTTACGTTATGGTAGAGAGAGGAAAACAAAACTACAACTGAGAGAGAGATCACACAGGTGTCAATTGGACTTGGAGCATTAACTATACTGCTTTATTCCAAAATGTAAGGGGTGCTTTGTAGAGAAGAAACAAAAAAAGATACTGAGTTCCACTTTCAGTGAATTTGGTGAGACCATGGAAGAGGAATATCATAGTCAGCTACAAAGAAATTCTGGCAAACCTCTTCTGGGGAGAAAGCAATGCTGTCAACACTGTTTAACCTTAATCTGTGACATTGTAGGTACTTGTAGGATCTCCTAAATCCCACCAATATGCCTTCTGTTTGTTGAAGAAACAGTTGAAGAGCGACATGATGAACTCTGTTGGGGCTGTCCTTTTGACACAAGTTCAATATTTTTATGGACATAATCACAGCTAGGGACCAGACAGGGTCTAGTTTAGGGACCCAGGGAATACGTGTCTGATCATCTTCCTTGAATCTTCAGCATGTAAAAGTTGGCAATCAAGCATTGTCCCAGAAGAGCTGGAGGAAGTGTCTGGGGAGCAAGAAGTCTGACGATCCCAGGCAAGTGAAAGGACTGATCTCATATAATGTTTCTGTTTTCTTTTCTTTTTGCTTTTCAGTTGCTGTTTGTTTGGTCTTAAATTGATGTTTTTGTTTGTTGTATTTTTGCCCAAAATTAAAAGGAGTTCTGTTTTCCCATTAGAGACCTTTTTGTTTTGAATGATTTCCAAATCTAAAGTGGTATTCAGAAAACTGCCCACTTTTTCTTTGCCCATGAAAAGCAGCATGGCACAAATTAGCATCTGTAAGCCGGGACAAACTGTTTGGCTGTCTTCTGTGAGTGGGTTTGGGGCTTTTCTAAAAAATCTTCAAAGTGACAGCATCCCATCCCAGACAGTTTTTATGCATGTTTTTTTCTTCCTGCAAATCTGTGAGTATGGAGATGTTTTTTCTACAGCGTGCTTCATGGCAGACAAACAATTTCTCATGATGTGGTAAAAGAACTGGTTGGTTGATTTAACAGTCAGTATAAAGATAGTGCAAGAATTAGACATGCTGGAAATGTTAACAACTTTGCATTGTTTTGTTATTGTTTTACATTTTTTTACAGATGGGGCTGTTGGTGTATGCTGTTTATGTGGTGGCCTACGATTGTCTGGAATTGATAGATTTTTTTTTCTAAGTTTGTAATATGCAGCTTTTTTGCTCCACCGGCCACATAGTAAAAAGTCTGTCTGTCAAATCTTTGTGCTCTCTCTTGTGAGAAATGCTTCTGAGGAAATACTGAAATGTTCCCTGGCCAGCCATTTGGCATAGTCACTCAGGAAGACTTCCCGCCAAGTCCTCCTCCCAGTGGGACAAGCCTTTAGGGAGGTGTCCAAGAAGATTCTGAAGCTGCTCTCCACATGAAGAAGATACAGGTCTTCCTAGGGGCTAAGATCCCTCGAAAGGCTCTCAAGTTTGAATAATCCTACTCCAACTACTGCTACTACTCAAATAGCAGTTTGGTTTAAGTTTATTGAAGCCAAGTTATTTAAGTTGTGAGCACAGACAACTAAGATAACGTCTTGGTCAGAACTCAATCCAGGGGGCCAAATAGTCTACACAGGACAGTGGCAAAGTGGTTTGCGCCTATGGGTTTTCTCTAGGTGCTTCAGTTTCCTCCATCAACTTGAAACCAATCCTCCAACTTGGTACTCCTGATCCTGGCTCAAAATCTGAAGAAGGGTCCCTGGGAATTGCAATGCAGTCCCCCACTGCTCCTGATATTGGCAAAATGCTGACTATCAACAACAGGAGACATGTATGAATGATTGTTTTGTTGTTCAAAGATTTGAGGGGGAAAGTGGGTTTGTTTGAATGTGGTTGTTACGTCAGTCGTCAACAAAACTTTACAAAAAATAAATAAAAACACCGTGGACTTCTGCAAAATTAACAGGTAACAAAGGAAGGTGCAAAATAGTATCAAACAAAGGCAAGATAAGTTGTAAAATTTGCTTTGTATTAGCCACGCCATCTTGTCTTTTTTACATAAGCTGTGTCCCAATTCAACGGCTGCAGCCTTCGAAGGTCGCGGTCCACGGAGGCTACTCCTTCTTGTGGCCTTCGTGGACCACAAAGGCCGAGCCGAAATGGGACGGTCTGGTCCACGGAGCGTACGTCAACAGCTGCTCCTCCTCTCACGTTTGCGCCGCTGTCCCCTAGCAACCAGGACCGCAGCTGCTCGCTAATTCACTTTATTCATTGGTCACATAAGCAGAAATGGAGCCAGAAATTACACTTATTTTATTTTTTTATTTTGTTTAATTTACTCCTGGAGGAGTTTGAGCAGCTCTCTACGCCTCTGCCATCTTCGAACATCAGACAAGCAGCGCGCAGTGAATCATGGGATATGTTGGGCCGCGAAGGATGCACCCAATGCAGCCTTCGTTCAACGGGAAAGGAAGGCCGCATTCGTGGGCTGCATTTGAAGTAGCCTTCGAATTGGGACACCCCTGTCGCGCCGACTGTGACGTAATCAGCCTTCAAATGTAGCCGACGAAGGCTTCAGTCGTTGAATTGGGACACAGCTATAGACATCTTCTGCTTTTGTACAGCGCCTTGCCAACAGCTGTAACGGCTCTGATCGGCATCAAGTCTAACTGGGATGACCGTAAATTCACCCTTTAGCACAAAATATTAAAGGGGCTATATTCTGCTAAATTGATTAAAAAGCAGAGTTTGATGTTGTAGAGTCCACTGTATGGCCTGATGCAGAAATCTTCCTCCAAAAACAATGACCAAATAGCTGTCCATTCTATTAAGCTTATAAGTACTGAAGAAATAAAATGATGAAAAAATGTGTTCTGAAACAATGCCTAAAATGCATAGAGCAAAAAAAGTATTGGTATCTACTAAATGCAGCAACTCTCTTATTTGTAGTATGTAATGTATGCTTATCTTTTCACATGGATTGTAACCTCACACATATCCTCCTGCTCCGAGAAGAAGCAGGTGAAGAGTTCAGCCTGTATCAGTCACTAAACACCCTGCACCACCCGAGCGAAACAAGTGGGTCAGCATCGCCAGGCACACCATCGTTCAGATAATCTTGGAAAGTTATTGCATCACAGCAGCAGTTCTGTGGACTCTGGAGGCCGCCGCTATTGCAAATCGATGGCAGCAGATTCACACGGAGCATGTAGCCACTTCGTTTTCAATGCAAGGAGGGGGAAGGGAGGGGGAAGGGAGGGGAAAGGGGCGTTTAGCTGCACTTGTTCACTTCATTGGACTAATACAGAGTGTCCTTTGGTTCGGATGGCCCCAGAATGGCCCTGAATGTAAAATATTGCTGTCTCCAGTCACTGTGCGGTTTACTGAAGCATGGAATCTGTGGTTATCTTCACCCTTTTACATTTCCTGGTACATTTTTACTTGTGCTGTCATGAAATTTGCATGCAAATAACATATGAAAAACACAGAGCCGACAGCTGTGAGTTGGGACGCTTTAACCTCTGCATCAATAGAACAATAACATGAGGACAAATGATTACAGCACGTTTGTTTTCTCATGCTTTCAAATGGTACGTGAAAAGCATGACAATGTTTGCATTCTGTTACCAACCTCTGGTGCTAGGCTCTCTCCAAGGGATACCCATGCTTGAGAACTGGACACAATGTTTTTTGTTGGCTCACAGCAAGGAGGTTGTGAGATCAATCCTTGGGCCGGTTGTCACACAATCTCTCTGGGTGGATTCTGCAAGTCCTCCATGTGTTACCGTGGGTCCATAGTTACTGGGTTAGGGTCCAGTACCAGCAATCCCTAAAGGGAATAAGCAGAAGATGATGAACAAGTTAAGATGGGATAAGTTAATTTCTCCAACATCTCTGGCTTAAATGGTGACTTGCAAAGACTTTATGGAGATTAGACCATCAACGTGCTCTCATGGTTGAATTTTTGTTTATAATAAGTAATGACTGCTACCTCTCTATCACAAGTAATCGAGGATCTGAGAAGATGTAGGAAGGGCACCAAACATTACAGATAGTGCCTTTAAGATATGAAAGCAGAGCTGGCTGTCCCTTGCAATTGTGTGCTATATGAAATAGTGCAAGAGGTCAGAGGGTCTATTCCCTGGCATGGAAATGAACAGTCCAGCCATACTGCCAGTCCCAAGCCCAAATAAATGAAGAAGGCTGTGTCAGGAAGGGCAATCTGGCATAAAGCTTATGTCAACAGAGCTATGCAAATGATTTGCTGTGGCAACCCCTAAATGAAAGGGAGCAGCCAAAAGTAACATGAAAGTTATGTCTTACTAATGAATTACCCATTTCTATGACTTTGTGTTGGTGTATAAAATACTTCATGGTGTGGCTCCATCTCCTCTACAAGAATACATCCATCTGAGAAATAGTGTGGGTACACGCGCTCAGAGCAGAGGAGACTGTGATGTCCCTTTCAGGAAAAGTAGTTTTGGGCAGTTGGGCTTCTCTGTCAGAGCAGCACACTTCTGGAACACTGTTCCTACCAAACTTAGAGACATCACATCATTAAAAATGTTCTCTAAATCAGTAAAACTCTGTCTCCTGGAAAATCAACCCTGCACTCACATTTTAAACACACAGGGCCATATTTACTAAGACGGGTGCTAAACTGCGAGTGCAGTGAGAAAATATGCAGCCGCTATTAATGGGCGTGTTGCGCGTGAATTACTAAGACAAACTGCGTGGCCGGTGACAGGTGCAAACAGATGGGGCAGAACTATTTAAACGGCATCATCTCGTGTATTGTTTTGCATCATGCAAGGTGCGGAAGTGGAACACAAACGGAAGCAAAAATTTAACCAAGAAGAGCTGAAAGTGCTGGTGAATAATTTTTTCATCCATCATGGCAAATAGATCTGCATGCGTGGCAAACACTCTAACCCTACGTATTTGTTCATTTCTTCTCCTTCGTCTCACATGAATCACAGCAGCCATATCTGTGCAAAAGATTAGCACGTCCTTCTCCAGCGTGCTAAATTTATACGCTATTTTCACACGCAAAGTCATGGTGAGCCTTGATAAATAATATTGCGGGCGGTAAATGAATGAATTTGCATTTTCTCCACCTCTGCTCCTGTAAGACCCGCAAATCCCAACTGCGCCTAGGTTTGCTCCAATTTTAGCGCATATTATTCAGTTAGCGTGCACGCAAACCTTTGATAAATCTGGCCCATAGTGTTTTACTAATATATTTAACTAATGTTGTGTCTTCTGTGTATTATAGATTTCAGTCTTTTTTTCACTGTCTCTGTGCTAAGTTTATGTGCGAGTCTCTGTCTGTCGTTGTTTTTTGTGTAACGTGTTCTGCTGTAGTATTAATTGCGCTTATTACATGATGCTTTTACTAATCCATGTTGCTGTGACTATTTTAACATGTCTCGTGTACTGTTGTGTCTTGTCTATGTTTTGTAACATCAACCTGCCATAGGACAGCAGATGAAAATTAGCCTGTATAGCTAAATCTGGCATATTTACATGATTAATTTTAATGTGGTCATGTTAATGAATGTGCCTTGTCCCATTTCAAAAATAAGTAAATAAAATAAAAAAATAAAATAATCTATAATATCATTGTTAAATCACAACAATGTGAAAATTGATGATACAAAGGTAACCTAGTGTGTGGTAGTGATCCAGTGCTCCAGTGATCCCCAACAACACCGAAAAATGTATAAAGAAGTAGTTAAGGAACTTTGCTAACCTTGGTTTATAGCCTGTCCAAATAGTGCAAATGTGTTGTTAATATCACTTTACTTACTGGAATCTTAGCACAATATAATAGAAAGAAAATTACAATTATTGCCTCATAGTGACCATATAGAAATGTTCATTTACAACCTTTAGTTGCCATGTTTGTAAATATATGTGTGTCCATTTGGCAACACTAGATAATTGAATAGCAATGCATTTTTGGAGCACAAAAGAGCAATAGTAGCCAAAAGTCACTGGCATTGCATAAACAAGATGACAAGAATGTCGGTAATTTTGTGCAAATGACAACTCCTTGCATCAAAAACACTGGTGATTGGCTCCAAATTAAGTTGATCTGGACATGAGCATTCAAGCTACATCAACCAAGTCTTCAAGTCACTATATGCTTCAAACTGTTAGTTCTGCATAGAGTCACACTGCACTGTGGCAATAGAACTATGTTAAATTCCTTCTTATGTATCTTATATAAGAGACTAACTCACTTGTTCATATAGAAAACATGAATAGCTCAGTCATTTTGTTGAAGTGAATGCTATTTAGTAAGCCCTTAGCAAAACAGTATATTGTGTATATAGTTTTTACTTTTCCAGAATCTGAAAAGACAATACTATGAAATGTGTGAGAATAAACGCTAACATCTGCAGCTTATGTGTTTGTGAATAGTGCATTTCGTTCCCTGCTGCGATGATGTGACGCAAAATGGCACATCATTTCCCCCCCAAAGCTGGGAAAGACATTGCAGAATCGTCTTTGTTCTATAATTGTTTTGAATGAATTGAGAGTCAGGCTGTGTTTGCTGAGTCACACTTCATCTGCAAAACGCACTTAATTACACAGGCATCAGAAATCTGCAAAAAAATACTGTTGACTTTAGGATACACTTTAGATTAAGAAAAATATTGTCAAATCCTATAACTGTTACTTAACTGCTTTTCTGCAGATGTAAAGAATGCAACAGGGATTGTAGGACACAAATTACTCTCTTTAATAACTCGTGCTGCAGAAATAAGGAAGAATGTGCAATAAGAGAGAAATTAAACGGAGAATGAACTCAGGGAAGATCTGCAATCTCAGGAACAAAGGTGCAATGGTAATAAAGCGAACGTCGCCATTCAGGTGTGAGAATGCAGACTAGAGGCTCACAAAAGTGGCCTATTACTGATGGGAGATGGAAACTGTTGTGGTGCTATTAGGTAAATTTGAGTTTTGTGAATTGAGGAAGCACCATGTTAATTGTGAGCTGCAATTTAGTGAAATGCGTTCTGCTCTTCTACTTTAACTAGTAATTTTCTGTCTCAAAAGATGTAGGGCAGAAAATAATCCAAAAGGCAAAAAAAAAAAAAAAAAAGAACAGAAGACCCTCTTTAATGATGCAGCACAACTGAGATACAGAGGTGCAGCATTCTCACAGTGAATGCAACTATGCAGAAAATGTATGTTGTCAATTCAGCTCTGCAATTATTACACAGAGGCTTCCCTTTATTGTTTTAAACATAAAACACACTCATATTTCTCATAGGTGCCTTTCATGTCTAAAACATCAAGAACAGTTCCTCCTCCTCCACCTGCACAGCCCAGATATGTGCACCTTCTCTCATGCACTGAGAAGCCACTGTCACCTGAAACATGTTTGGTCTAAATACATGTTTTAAGTAACTTTGTTGGGAAGTAAAAGAAAATGTTTGGATAGTCTTCATAATAATTTGTGACAATCTTATTTTGTCATTTCCCTGTTCAAGGTGACTGGAGCCGATGGTAACTACTTTTGAAGTGAGGCACAATTAGTTAAGGGTGCTCCGATTGATCGGCCACGATTGGTGATTGGCTGATCATGGCTAAAAATAGAGTGATCGGTGATCGGTAAAATGGTCCGATCGAATTACAACAAACAGGTTCTCACATTTACTGTCCATGCAACTCCGGTTTCATTAAACAGCAGTAGTGTTATTCTAGCAGTGTTTTTAAGTTAAGCCCTGGTTATAACTAACACAAACCTGCCCTGGAGCTGCTGCTTTATGTCCCCGATTTGTCCCCGCCTGCTACTGGCATACACGGGACAGAACCGAGGCGCAGCAGTGTGTATTTGCAAACGCCAACGCAAATAGAGCTACAGCTAACCCGCTAACATTTACTGATAAAAGCATCAAGAAAGTTTAGAGTCTGCCTGTGTCTTGTTACGTGGAGAAAACTGCATTTTGTGGCTTAAACTGCACCAAATGGCTGCTAATGGAAAGAGAACCCCTTTCATCGTTGTCTTCTCTTGTGCACGTTTTCTTTGTTCAGGACTGTTGTCAAAACTGGTTGCAGGAGCTGTCTGCTCTTTAGTCCACTGTGTTTCAACCTGGTTTGGCTGCGCGTTACGCTGGACGCAGGCGCTGCACCCGTGGACTCGCACTAAAGGCACCAATTAAGAACAGCTGATTTTTACATCAGCGGAGCATTCAAACAAAGCCACACAGACACTGGGCACACATTAAAGGCCAATAATGCAACAAAACCTCTTCTAAAACAAAAATAAGTAGAATTTTGTTGTACTTTTACATTTACAAAAACTACAGTATTTTTCAAGTGGATATAATAATAGTCTGCATACATTACTACATTGAAGACCATGTGATCGGTATCGGCTGATCACAGCAAAGGTTGATCAGTGATCAGCCTCAAAAATCCTGATCGGAGCACCCTTACAATTATTCATATTGCCTAACACTGTGGGCTCCTCGCCTCTATCCGGACCTACCTCACCCCCACTCACCTGTCTGGATGAGACCCTGCTGCATCCTTACAGACCTAAACTATGATTCTATAGATGAGCTAATGGACTAACAGTCCTAAACTATTTGGCCTGTCCATCCAGGGAGAGGATCTCTCCTTCAATATGGGCTCCATAAGGTTTCTTCTTTTTTTCCCCACAGCTGTTTTTTTTAGGTGTTTTTCCTTACTAAGAAGGAGGGCCTAAGGACAGGAGTGTCCTGGGTCTGTTTGGTTTAGTGTAGTTATTGTTTGTGTTGATTGTGTGTTAAGTCTGTGTGTTTATGTTTGATTAACTTTTTGTGAAGTCCTTTGAGGCGACTTTTGTTGTGATACTGGGCTATAGAAATAAAATTGAATTGAACTGAATAACACCAAGGTAAGTGTATAAATAAAAGTTGTATAAAATAGTGTATAGCGATGCATGTCTGTTCTATTCTTTACTTTACAAGGAAGGAAATTAAATGATGATAACACTTAACACGTAACTTTGGTTCCATATGCAAAAGTTTTACTCTGTATGCTCTAAGGCATTCTGTAACATTGCTGCATTCACAAGTCTCTGTTTATGCCATTCTGTGCCATCTCTGTGCCATTAGAAATGGTTGTAGTCACTTCTTTCTCTATGCCATTCTGACATCATTGCATTAACTTTTTTCATCAATGCCATTCTATGATGTGATTGTATTAACTTGTATCTCTATAGATGAGAGCAGCCATAGGTCACTTCCTTGTCACCAGAACGTTAACACTCCCTTTTGAATGAAAACAAACCAGTCACAAACAGGAGAGAAGTTGGTGGAGTCAGGCCAAGCACTGATACGATTGGTTTGTACTTCCAATAATGAAAGAAAAACACAATTCGAGATTTTCCATTGCTTGCTCACAGACCAAAAGAAACCAAAGGAAGAGATTTGTGGTCTCAGGCGAGCCATAGAGAGAACAGGGAACAATAAAATGGCCAGCTAGACCCCAGTTTACTGTATAATATGAGCCCAAACGTGAGTATTTTCTAGCTAACACTAGCAGGCTAACCATGTTAGGTAATATTACTGTATGTATTGCAGCTGTGTGTAGATTTGTGGGGAGCTGCCTCCATTATGGAGACCAAAACCAGGTCTCCATGAGGTAAATCATTTAATATTTGATCAACAACCTAGTTTACTTATGGTTTCAGTTTGGCTGTCAGTGAAGACAGCAAGGAAAGAAGAGGTGTGCATTGCTTTGGCGCCAACAAACACCACATTTTAGCCTAAATATAGTGACATAAAACACATGACAAACAACTTCGTCCACAGGAGCTCAGTCCTTGTGTTTTTACTGATGTTAAAAAGTATGCATGCTACACAGGGGTAGTGATAAGTGAACTTAAAGGGGAGTTTTTCTTGTGTGGAGCTGCCCAGCTGAACTGAATGGTGGGGAAACTGCTTGAATCTCTGTGTCAAACTTAAAATAATAGTGTGGGTTATAGGGAATAATAAGGATCATTTGCATCTCAGATAATTTGAGGCAGTGATCCAAAAGTAATGTAGCTAAGTTATTTTCAAGAGTTAGTAACTAAGTAAAGTAATATATTACTTTTTAATGCATTTACTTTTTTGGTAACTTGATGATACAGTTGTTAAAAAAATGGAAAAATGAAAACATTTCAAACATGAAATCATTCTTGTGTACACTAAAGTATGATAGAAAATATAGTTCAAATAATATTTTTAAACTTAAAAAAAAGAGGCATTGATTCATTTATAGGTCATTTTTGACCCACTTATGTGAGAGTGTAGGGTCCAGTCACTCATGCACGTTCTAACACCATACCTAAAAACTGGAAATCAGCGCAAATTCTCCCTCTATTTAAAGGTGGGGATCCTGCAGATTTGAAACAATTATCGTCCAATTTCTAAACGTTCAATTCTGGCTAAGATCCTTGAGTCTTGTGTAAACTTACAGATGAAACAATTCTTGGCTGATAAAAATATTTTAAATGATTTTCAGTTGGGTTTTAGAGCTGGTCATAGCAGTGTTACTGCTGCCACAATTGTAATAAATGACATAATTGGAGCCTTAGATAAAAAACAGCACTATGCAGTCTTATTCATAGAGCTCTCTAAGGCGTTTGACTCAGTTGACCATGGATTGCTTCTTGACAAATTAAGATCAATTGGTTTCAGTCATAATACCTTAAAATGGTTTCAAAATTATCTTACAGATCGTTCTCAGTGTGTTTTTGTAGAAGGCCATGAATCAGAATTTCTCAACATAGTAAAAGGTGTTCCACAGGGATCTATTCTGGGGCCTATTTTGTTCACTATTTTCATAAATGACTTGGGTAAAGATATTCATTCAAAAATACATCTGTATGCTGATGATACAGTCATTTACACCCATGCTCCATCCATTGCAGGGGCGGTACAAGATCTACAGGCTACATTTCAGTCATTAGAAATTGCACTTCTGAACTTGAAATTGATTTTAAATGTTCGTAAAACAAAATTTATGGTCTTCTCAAAAGCCTGCTACTTTTCTGTCTGTGATTGATTATGGTGACACCTTGTATATGCATGCAGCCTCATCCATTTTACATAAACTTGATTCAGTGTATCATGCATCTTTACGATTTAAAACAAATGCAAAGTCCCTCACTCACCACTGCACTCTTTATGATCTGGTAGGTTGGACGTCAGTAACCACTTGCAGAAAACAACACTGGTATATTTTCATCAATAAAGCAATATTGGGAAAACGTCCAGGATATCTCTGTAACCTACTCTGTGTTGGCTCCTGGAGTTTCCAGCGCCGCTCCTCCTATTGGTTGCTTTTCAATGTGCCCCGGTCACTCACAGAGTTGGGGAAAACAGCCTTTTCCTACTCTGCACCATGGGAATGGAACAATTTACAAAGAGATATTAAATTGGAATCACTGGTTTCAGTTGATAAATTTAAGGCAATCATAAAGAGGAGACATGTGCTTGTTTTTCTTGAGAGGCTCACTGTTTTTAAATAGTTGTTCTAATTTCTCAATGTGTTTAACTTGCTTAATCTTGCTGTATGTGTTGTCTTGATGACTGTATTGACTGCTACCTTGGTCAGGTCTCTCTTGTAAAAGAGATTCTGAATCTCAATGGGACTTCCTGGTTAAATAAAGGTATAAATAAAAAAAAATGTAAGGGTTAAGTTTCTATGGCTTTCTGATACAGGAGAAACTGGTTCAGTTGTCTGAAATGTTGTTTAGATCTATCTCAACCCTTTATACCAGTGTTTTGGTTGGTTTGTTTGTTTTTTCTGCTGCCCCCTTACAGGATTGCTACAGCAAATCAATCACACACTCATTTGTGTAAAATTCAAAGTCTTTGGCAGTCAGTCACAGATGATGTAGAGGCTGGTTTTGTATCAGCGTCATTAAGGAAACTCACATGTTAACATTTACTGCAGTTTAAGAATCAGAAGCACTGCATAAATGAGAACACCGACACAAATTGTTCGAGCCGGTAATTAAAAATGATAGACTGGACATGTATGGACCATAGATACATATATATATATACAGTATATAATGAATCTTCAGCACAAATATGGTGTAATTTAAGATCAGTAAACTCCGGGTTTATCATGATCGTGCTGAAGCTCCAGAACGCTTAGTGCAGGTCAGAGACTTATTTTATACAGTGTACTGTTTAAAATACTTATCAACTCATTTGTGCAGCCTATAAATATGATTCACCTTAACTATAACATTCAATTCAATAAATGGAATAAATAATGTTGAAAATATAGCACGGTATTTTGTCAAAGGGGGCCTGCGAGGTACTCAGGAATTGGTAACTTCTTCTCAACAGTAAGCATTTGTCAGCACACTCCAAGTTTGGAGAACCAAACAGGAGCAATGACATGGACTTTGTGTTTTGCTATTGCTGCTAATGGGAAAACAGAAATTATTTATTTTTTTACAAGCATGTCCATTCTGACAATTCAAAAAAAAAAAAAAAAAAACAAAAAAAAAAAAAAAAAACAGTGTTCCAATACATGAAATGGTAAAAACGATTTAAAAGGGCTATATAATGCCTTTATTGTCTTGGTCACCTCTAGAACAGCATTGCAGCAATTTACAACCTTTAAAAACATTATCTGACTAAAAGAAATAAGTACTGCCATGCCGGTGCCATAAAAAAACAGGTAAAGAGACCAGCAGAGAGCAGCTCTGTTGCAGACTTTCATAATCAGTGAAAAAAAAAGCACTTGACATCCTCAAACTTTGTGTATGTTGTTTTATTACAAAATGAAAAATAGGAATGGAAACAGAGCTGTACTCCATTTCTTTGGATAAATGAATGAGAGCAGACTGGATGGAGAGGGCTTGCTGATTGGTCAGTGCTTCCTGGAGAGGGTGGGGGTTCGTGAGAGAGGCAGACATTTGTGCAACCAAGCGTTTTGAGGGCTCAGAACAGCCATGCCAGAGAAAAGAGAATTACTTGCGAATGTGAATGAGGCAAAACACAACTCCAGGTAAGTTTTTGATGAGGGAACATCATTATAACATGGTCGAAAACTTGTAGAAAAGTTTTTTTTTATGACCCTATGACCCTTCTTTGGTACAGTTTTTGTTTTGTAGTTTTTCAGTGTTGACATTTTTGGGAGAGGGTTCACTTTCCCTGGCCTTGCTGTGTACAACTGCAGGTAAATTAGCCATTCAAACCTATATATGAGCATCACTTTAACAAAATACTGTATCATCCTTTAACTGTGAATTGAGCTTTAAGTCTAAGTGCAACTACATTTTACACAATATTTTATTCTAAACCACAGTCTTTTTTAAAGTGATTTTCATCTGTTATCATTTAAAGCCTGTATCCATTAGCATAAGCCACATTTAAAAGTGCATATGCCAAAACATCCACAAGCTTTAATAAATCACATTTACATATTCCTCATATTGTAATTCATTTACATTTGTGAGAGTTCACTGGAGTACATTTTGTCAAAGCAGTGCAGCTAGATAGAGTTTTATTATCATCTCACCAAATAAATCAGCCGAGCTGGAAGTTGTTTTGTGTAATGTGCATAAGTCATCATCATCATCGTAAAGAAGAATAATCAAAACAAAATTACTTACATTTTCTCCATCCTTTTGTGTCCTTTCTCTAAACTGTATCCGCGTATTGAAGACAGCTATTTGTCTGATGTTTCTAAAGCATATCCCATTACTGCGCTCAGAGCCAGAGGATGTTATGGAGCCAAATGTAAAACTATTCATTTAGTGATAAAAATGTAATTTTCTGTGAATTTAGTGCACAGGGAGAAATAGAAGGTGGGCAAATTAAAAATTACGAGCCAGGTGCAACAATGTTTTCTCTTCTCAGACTACCTATTAGTTAGAATTTACACCTCATACAGCAACAATAATAATAATAATAATAATAATAATAATTATATATTAATTAATTATATATTAATTATTATTATTATTATTATTATTATTATTATTATTATTATAGTGGCAGGAATGAAGGAGACACAAGCTAGCTGCAACTTTAAATAAAATAAATGGTCATATTTATATAGCACTTCTCTACCTTCATGGGTACTCAAAGCGCTTTACCGCTCACCCGAACCGTTCACATTGATACACCAGTGGCAAGGTGGGTTAAGTGTCTTGCCCAAGGACACAACGACAGTATGCAACGGTGGAAGTTGGGTTTGAACCGCCAACCTTCTGGTTATTGGACAAGCGGCTCTACCAACTGAGCTACTGCCGCCCTTTATTCTTTCAATGCCAAAACCAGAATGCTAGGATACAGTAACATACACCACTGTAGGGGCTCAAACCACGCCCCCAAAACCCTAAAGCCTGCTGGGTAGAGAGGCACCCCTCTAACATATGCACCACATAATAATAATAACAATAATAATAATAATAATAATAATAATAATAATAATAATAATAATAGTACGTTTACATTTTGTGATATTTGTTGTTATTGGCGTATTCTATTGTCCTGTTCAACCATGAATTTAATCTAAAAAAAAAAAAGTTAACTCGGGAAACTCATGTATCCATGACACTGTCTAGCCAAATGGTGGACACTTAATAAACAGGCACGCCACACAAGTATAACTAAAGTTGTGCTTTTATTTACATATTTCTCACAGCAGTAACTCATTCGGTAGAGACGTTCGCCCCCTTAACTAAAAGATTGGTTCAAGCCCCGCTGTCATTGTGCAAGACACTTCACCCACCTTGCCTATGTGTGAATTTGTCCGTGTAATTGTGTTTGGTGGTGGCTGGAGGGGGCTTTGGCTCAAACTGGCAGCCACACTTCCGTCAGTCTGCCACAGGGCTAACTTACCATCACAGAGTGTAACTGAGGAGTAAATGAATAATGGACTAATGCAAAAGCGCTTTGAGAAGCTTGTAAAGCGCAATATAAATCCAATCCAATATTATTATCATCTTATCAAATTCACAATATAAAGGACAGTATAAATGGTTTCTTCGGTAAACATATGTAACTGTCTGAACATTATTTAACAGAGCTGTGTCCATTTGTTAAATTTTAGGGGCTCACCATTTTTACAGGTTTTGCTTGTGTTTAATGCAACATAAACAAATAATACAATTTTTGAAGGGACAAAGCAAGAGCACGTGATTCTTAGGAATGATTTGTCATCCTAGCAAAGTGTAGATTTACCTTTAAAAAGGGGACCAATCTGGTGGAACCAAACACCAAAGGATCCCCATGAATGCATGTATATTGCATATCTACAATAAAAATGCATGGTGGATATGTAGTTGGTCTTCAGTCCTTCGGTGAGTCAAAGCCATTAGCCTGAGTGGAGGAGACGTGAGTGATAAACCTGAGCAGGGTTCATCTATTCTACCTGAATATTCAATTAAAACATTCATCTGTCTGGGACCTTACATAAATGTGTAATGGAAGTGGGATATTCATGAAACAGCTCTGTCTGTGACCTTGTCCTCTGCTCTACAAAGAGACACAGGATCCAAACTTAGCTAATTCCTGCCTACCTTACATGAACAAACAAGACAAGTAGTAAGATGTAAAAGCTCAATTTTATTATTTAGAATTGCTCTTAATCTATTACCTTGCTCAGGTTTCATGTGAGATTTTGGAGTTCACAAAGGCCATGTTATAATGTTCCCTCATCAAAAACATACCTGAAGTTGTATTTTCTTTCATTCACACCTGATTGAGTAATCCTTTATTCTCCCATGCTGTCTTTCTGAGGCCTCTAAACACTCGGTTCCACGAGCCTCCACCTTTGCCACAAACCCCCGCCCACTCCAGGAAGCACTGACCAATCAGCAAGCCCCCTACATCCAGTCGGCTGTCAATCATTTATATAAAAAAAAAAAACAGCTGTTTCCACTGATTGCTGTTTTTTTTTTTTTTTTCATTTTTTTGTCATCCAGAAAATTCAAGGAAATAAAAACCTGCACTCTGCTGCTCTTTTCACGTGTTTCATTATGGCAACAGTAAAGTAATTATTAGGAACATTTTTCTCTTTGTCAGATAATGTTTTTAAAGGTTGTAAAACATGCAATGCTGTTCTAAAGGTGACTAAGATTTTGGTTTAAAAAGGCAAATAAAAGCATAATATGCCATTTAACAGCTGTTGCCTTAACCAAACTAGAGGTCACTAGGTGGTGCTTCATCCAATAACCTACAACTATTTGCTTGAGTGTCTACCCTTTAAAGGAACAGGCCACCGTTTTTCCATACTAAACTATGTTCTTCCCTGATCTTAGACGAGTTGATGCGTACCTCTCTGGTCTTTGTGCGTGCCCTGTGTACCCTTTGTGCACTTTGTGGGACTGGGGAACGACGCTAATTTGTTAGCATTTAGCTTTGCCAAGCATATCCCTATCCCTATGGAACCAAACACGGCTCAAGTTAGAAGCAACCAAGCTCTTCCACGTTTTCCCTATTTAAATAGGGTTACGTGAGTAGTTACATGACCCAAGTACAGTTACACAAAAATGAAAAGTGGCAATTTTCTAATCGGATAAAAATGGGTACTATAATGTAAAGCGTAATAACACTTTAGGAGCACTTCAGTGATATCTTCACTCCTAAAAAATTCTCTCTTCTGCCACTGCAGGTGTGCAGGTCACAGGAAGATATCACTGTTTGGTTCCATAGGGATATGCTTGGCAAAGCTAAATGCTAACAAATTAGTGTCGCTCCCCAGTCCCACAAAGGCACACAGAAAGACCAGAGAGGTACGCATCAACGCGTCTAAGATCAGGGAAGAACATAGTTTAGTATGGAAAAATGGTGGCCTGTTCCTTTAACCAAACTAGAGGCCACTAGGTGGTGCTTCATCCAGTGTCCTACAACTATTCTCTTGTGTGTCTACCCTTTAAAAACATTGTAACTGTTAGCCCTCCCCGATGGTTTGTCTGCTAAAGGGAAAAGCTGAAAGGAAAGAAGAAGAATTCTGAATTGCTGCTATTGGTCAGTGAATTTTCACATTAAAAAGTTATTTGATTCCAACAGTTAGAAACCAAAATAGATTCAATTGAAATAGTAAGAAAATGAAGAGAGAACAGGACTATTACTGTGATTAGCTGTAGTTAAAATGATATGGCTGGTAATGTACAAGGGAAGACATCGAATTATGTGATCCTCTGAAGATGAAAACAACACATTTAATTAAAAATCCATTTGTAAGGACTTCTATAAAGCAGATGGGTATTTTATTAGCTGGTGATTAACAGAAATGGTTTCAACATTTTCTTCAGATTAAAAAAAAAAAGAACAAAGATGAGATAATTAAGTTTTATGAAGATGAGAATAAAAGTTATTACTGTGAAGAATGACAGATCATCAGAGATTGCTTAATTACGAGTTGAGAGAAGGATAAGTTAAGTATAATTTTTCTATTTCTGATGGAAAGTATCGATGTGCGCATTCCTGAGCAATTAACAAACACTAAATGAAAAGTATAACCATGGAGTCAGTGCCAAAAAGCATTATCTGCCGGAGCTGTTTGGTGGAGCCAGGCAGAGTGAGGAAGTGTGTGCTTTTATACCGAGGGGACCCACTGGGGAAGGGGGGCCCTACAGAGTACCCAGGACGCTTCCTACCAAGCACCTCAATACAAACAAGAAACAAATGCAGTATTAGAAAAGTAGGCTATGTAATAATTGGTTGATTTCATTCCCCTATATATTTATAGCTTTTATTTCTTTTTTTATTGTGCAACTATTGTGTTGTTGTTTTTTTGTTGTTGTTTTTTTAGAATTTTATTTGTTATGCTGTCATTTGTTGACACTACTAGTATTTGTACTATTTTTAATTTGATTTTATTTCTGCACAGCACATGTTCCTAAACTGCTCTATCCTGCACATCTGCAGCTTCTCACACTGATAAGCACAAACATTGATTCACTCTTTGTGTTTGAAAAATTGTAGTCAAAAATGTTAACAAAACTTGATTTATGTTGTATGTTGTTACCATTTGTTGCGGCAAAAACAAAAACAAAAAAGATCTAGTGGATCTAGGGTTAGGGCTGATAACATACAATGTCCTAGCATCTGAATTTACTGAATTTGTGGTCATATAGTATGAACTTAACTGTTCTATGACTCTCTAAGTGCTGAAAATGCAGCACTCCCTTAAGTAACTTTTACGTTTTTTTTTTTTTTTCTATTTATAAAAATCTTTTACTTTTTTATAGTTTAAAACAATGTTGTATTTAATAAATTAGAATACAAGTTTCTCTACAGTACAAGCATTTCAAATAACCAGATTTTAACATTACCATGGATACTGGGAAAACATTTGGTATTTTATATTTAAGGTTATAATAACATCAGAATCTCATTCTGTCCCAACCTGCTCCCTTTTCTTTCAAGGCTTGCCACAGTAATATTATGGTGTGGTATATTTTTATGCTAGGTGCTCTTTCAGATACAACACTCTACATTAAAGTGGAACTCAGTAAGTCAGCTCATTTCTTCACTCTTTTTGCCTTTTTTTCCTCTATATGCTCCCCCTACAGTTCGGAGTAAAGCACTATCATAAATACTCACAAGTCCAGTTGACTCCTGTGTGACCCCTCACTCGTCTTTACTTTCGTTTTCCCCTCAGTGGATCTGTACAAAGTTTTTTCTTCCATTAGGCCGCTCTGGAACAATGAAAATTGATAAATAAAGCAGTTGCTAGCTTGTTGTTTTGCTAACCGGGACGTGCCGCTTTCTTGCGAGACCCGAGACTTCTGTGACTCTGGGTCGACAGTGCTCACTGTTGCAAGTGTCAGTTTCAGCCCAGAGACACCCGGGAGAGATATCGCATGCTTCATTTAACCATCACACAGACTACTTTTTTAGCGCTAAAATAATGTAATGCGTTATAATTTCAAATAGAGTAATCGGATTATAGTTACATGCCCAGGTAATATTGCATTACCACTGTGTTAAATTTTGCCAAGAAGTCTTTTAACCATAGGTTTTGCCTCTAGATTGTAAAAATCGCAGATGAGTGACACACAGTTACGTGCAACATCATACAAGCACCTGAGCACTTAGCACCAAGCAAAACAAATGCAGCACAGAGGAAGGAAAATACGCTTTCTATAGCTGGAAAAAAGATCTCTGAGTGCACGTAGCACAGGGCATGTTTGATCCACAAGCAGCTATGTCTCCTCTCGTGCCTGTATCCAAAACTGCTTCTGTCTCTGAGTGTGTGCATGAGTGCGTCAGTCAGCTGTGGGAACAATCAAAGATATGATGATTCGCGCCTTGAAGAAGCATCTTTAAATGTTGTGAGGTGAAAAAAAAAAGGGATGTGCATGGGCGGGCACAAAAGAGTAATCAGTAGTCTACTTACTTTTCCAGAGTAGTCCACCCAACACTGCACACCAAAGCCCCTTTTGAATTTGGGCTGCAGATATACTTGCTGTTTGAGTAAATGTAGAGCAGTTATACACCTATGCCTGAATCACAACTCATTATGAAACAGTGGGACATATATGAAAAATAAGTCAGAAACATTTCTCTGTTACCATCTATATCCTGATGACTTCTTTTTAACCTTACCATGAGCAGTATCAGAAGTACATCAGTTTCCAGAATGACGTCACCCTAAGGCGCAGCAGGACCCGGCAGCAGCTGCAGTCTCCAGTCTCTCTGGTCCCACCGCTTTCCTCCGTAGACAGCACGGCTGGCACACTGCAGCCTCTCCATTCATCATGTGTTGTCAGTGAAAGCTTTTATCATGCACTTTTCTGGTGACAAAGATGCAGCGGTCATAAAGATATGTCGATTTGCCAATTCCATGGTGGGACTGACGATTCAACCTGAGCCTGTCCTGACAAATTGTTTTAATTTTATACTGGTGCAATGAAACCTGACTATAAAGTTGAGGAAAGTGCCATGTAAAATTCTTCACTGGTATGAAAATCCAATAATATCTCAATGAGTACGCTAACCTGCCTCTCCATCATGGCTGTGGCCCGAGCTGGAGATGGGTTTTCAGAGCGGCGCCCGGAACCTCCCACAGTCGGCTCCCGGGGCCCAAATGGGGATCTGGCAGCTTTACAACAGCGCGGCGGCACAGATCCAAACAGCCCTGAGCCTCCCCTGCAGTTCCTCACGGTTTCGCTCCACTTCTCCAGCCCCTACACGCGCTTCTATCCTTCACTCCCCTCCTTCCTCCTCTCTCGTCACTCTTCTTCAACCATTTGTTCTTTTTATTTTTACATTTTATCCCTCAAGTGAGCTGGGTGTATTACCTGATCTCAGCTTCCATCATCAGTAAGCAGCTCTTGTTCTTCACTTGCATTTAAAAGACCCTTGAAGGACAAAGACAAGGTCAACAATTAACCAGATATAACAGGTTTTATAAGGGAGGTGAAATAAACGTTGCCAAAATCGAACGACCTTCACCAACTAGACATGGCAAAACTTGAACTTAACCCATCCTAACCCTTAGCTAAGACCATGGTCAGTTAACAAAGCTTAACCTAGCTCAACTTAAAACTTACCTAAAGCTGGGAACTTACGCTCAGTTGACCTAAAATGACTAATCCCAAGCTAACCTGAATAACCTAAACCTAAGCTAACTTTGCTTTACTCAACTTAACCTAACATTTCCCAATGGAACCAAATTCAACTTGACCCAACTAACCTTGAGCTAACCCTGACTTAAATTCTCGATCTTTTTTGGCTTACCTCATCCTACCTTACCTTAAACTAACCTGCAAAAATAAGCTTAGGAAACCCATTTTAATATAATTTAATTCATCTTAGTTTGAGCTACAATATCTGAACCTAACCTATGCTAAGACACTTCATCAGTATCTAAGGTAACCATATTTATATAATATATAAAATATAATCTTATAAGCAAATCTAACTTTACCTAACCAGAGCTTTGCACACTCACTCTAATCCAAGCTAACCGTAATGAACAACTCAAATGACCTATATTATGCTTTAACTTCCCGTAAAACAAAAATATAAGTTCCTGTATTCACAAGTCAAAACAGTGACAAAATCAAAACTTGACACAGACAAAACCAGAATAAAACAAGGCTAAATTGTGACAAAATTAAAGAAATTACAACTAAAACTAGACTTTTTAAATATTTTTATTTAGTCACAAAACATTTTCTTTTACGCTGTGGTAGAAAAATGATTCTGACAGTGTAAATCTCTGTCAGATAGAAGATCATATTGTATTTAGATTCTTGCAATATGGATGCTTTGTTGATATAATGATAATTTTGCTGTTTATTGTGCAGCCGTACTTTTGAAACAGTTTTGGTCACCTCTGTATTAGTCCTGGTTTCACATGTCTATATGGAGTGGTGAGACCGAGCATCTTCAGCTCTTGAGAAGGGGACGGACTCAGGATTCAGGATTACGTAAACGTGTGTATGAAGCAAAATATTTCTCCACGTATGTTTTTGAGGTAAAAGCTCAAACCCAGCTCAAATCAACTCAAAATGACTGATTCAATCTAAACCTTAACCTATACCTTATTCAAATTAGCCTAATTTAACTCAACTTATTCAAAACTAATAAACTAAACCTGATGCAACTCCACTTAACTCATTTATTGTGTAAGATTTACAACAGCACACGGTGCAGATCTAAACAACCCTGAGCCTCTCCTGTTGTTCCTCATGGTTCCACTCCACTTCTCTGTTCCTGACATTAACATCTATCCACTCCCCTCTTCCTCCTCCTCCTCTTCACTCTTCTTCAGTGATGTGCTCTTTATTTTTATTTTTTTATCCCTGCAGTCATCCGTGAATTACCTGATCTCACCTTTTATCTCCATTGTTTGCACTTGGTCTGTAGCCTTCATTTCCACTCGAGAAACACTCGAAAGACAAAGACAAGTTTGCAATTTAACCAGAGATATACGCTGTTGAAAAGAGAAGTAAAAGAAGCCATCTTTGGAAAAACTGTATAGCTTTCTCTAGCTAGAAAAATACAATTCTTCCAAATCTATATAAAATTGTATGATATGCATAATACCATCAAAATATTCACTTAATGCTTGCAAAGTTATAAACAAAAATGCATATCTTTGTTTGTTTGAATTTTATTTTTTTAACTATTAGCTAACTTTAAGAAATGTCAGTGCACTTTTTACAACTTAAATGATATATGGATGTATAGATTTACTGAATGTGCTTCATAACTTAAGGGCCCATTCTCAAAAAAACCTGCACTGGGGCCCCTATTTACCATCTTATGCCACTGCACATAGGATTACTCAAACATGCGTGAATGAAACAAAATACTACTCGAGGTATGTTTTTGAGGAGCAAATAGCATTATAACATGGTTAAAGGCAAAAAAAAAGTTAGTGACTTAGCATTAATTTAACTTATTGTTAGCTAACCCTAACCCTAAAAAAGCACAACATAACCTAATGAACTTACTTACTAACCCTCTCTTGTCGTTCCTAGTCAGCTCCACTTCAGTTCTGCACTCACATTGATCCTTCACGCCAGCCTTCCCTGTGTTATTGCTCCTCTTCAGCAGTTTCTTCTCATTTTTAACTTTTTTTTTTATCCCTCCAGCCATCTGTGTATTACCTGATCTCAACTTTTGTCGTGCTCAAATCTTTTCTGTAGCCTTGGCTTCCACTGCAGACTGCATTTCAGTGAGTGGTTAAAAAAAATACAGATTTGTCAAAGTTCTTTCAAGTTTCTTTTTTTAGATGAGATAGACCTCATCTTGTAACAAAATGTTTAAACTCACACACTAATTCAGATTAGCCTAACCAAATTTTCTTAATAAGATTCAACCAAACTTAACTTAGCTTCTCACCTTTTTTGGTTGAACCTTTTCAATGCAAACTAGCCTATCATAAACAAAGCTAAATTAGGTTAACTCAGCTTAACCTAGGATAACCTCACTATAATCTAAGCTAAAGCTAACCAACTGAACCAATGCTAACCTAAATCAACTCAGCCTAGCGCTAACATAGCGTCTTATCCTCAGCTAACTTATCCTAAAGGGGGGTATACACCAAGGCGACGATCGCCCGTCTGAAGCCGTCTTAACGGTTCTTCCACGTCGCTCATTTCCGTCCTTTTGATATATGTATGCGCCGTCGCCCCCCATCGCTCCAGGACAGAGGCCGTCTGACTAGTTTCCTGCCGATTAGCCTTGTTGTAATCGGCGTCTTTGGTCTTTGGCACGAAGCACTCTGATAGGCCTAGCACTACAGCTGCCGCGCCAATCAGCTCACGGGAATTTTAGCGGAAGTGACAGAGTGACGAGAGATGAAAACCACTGTGGCAGCGTACTGTCACCATTTTTGCATTCTTCGCAATTCCGTGCGGAAAGTTATCTTCTTCAAGTAACAGAGCAGCAGGCACCTAATCCACACAAAACAATGTCCAAACCGGCCATTAACACGCTTCTCAAATGTTCAAACAAGCTGAGAACAGTGGACAGACCAAGGCGCGCTACATGCATATGTCTTCCGCAAACATTGTGTCACTTCCGTTGATCTTTGTTCACTGGCTAGCGCCATCTGCCGCTTGGGGGGGGGGTAATTACATGGTCTTTAGGACGGTTGTCGCTTCAGTGTATGAAGAGGGAAAAAGGTCATGCGACGTGAGGAAACGGGAGGGAACGAGAGGAGACGAGAAGAGACGAGCTGTCGCTCCGTCTTATCGGTGGCAGTCTGGGAGTCGCCTTGGTGTATCGAGGCCTTAACATGTCACCAGACCAGGGCTTGACATTAACTTTTTCTCTCACTGGCCACTGTGGCTAGTGGTTTTCAGCAGTTACTAGCCACCAATCATTTCCACTAGCCAGAACTGTGTATAATTTTTTTTCTGTTATATAATAATTATCAGCCTATATTACTATGAAAATTTAAATGACCATTATTCTAACCAAAATCACAGTACTGCTTTTAATTAAATTTGCCTAAATATAGCCTAATGCACTTAGAGTATCAGTATTAGCTCTAACAGAGTTCCAACTCTGCTTTTTATTATCCGACAGAAATTAAATAGCCAAGAAGCTTATTTTTATCTCATTACATGTAGCTAGTCTAACATACTGTATTTTAATTCATTAAATGTGTTGGTGTGGGACTCAGACAATCTCCTGCTCAAAGACAAAGACAGAAGTGAAATCTGCTGAACAAACCTCATAATAATCTATTACTTTAAGTTATCCTGGAATTATTAGGCTACTATTTATTTAGAATAATAAAGATTGGGAACCTTTGTCATAAAACGACTGTTAAGTGAATGAATCTGCCATGTTGGTGGTCACAGACAGAGAAATGACATAGGGTTGAATTTGAAACAGCGGCATAAAAAAGTAAACAAGCCTTGAGCCTTGAAACAACACTTTTAACTGCTTTGTCACTGTTGGTGAATATTTATCACACAAGTATCAAAAGACATTTATGTTAATGCTAACTTGATTAATTTACATCCTAAATTGCTCCATTGTTTTGCTGTTGAAAATATCTCTGATCACCGATGTGATATCAAGATCCCGTTCTCTCTAGACTTTAAAGACTGTTGTTTTCAGAGCGAGAGCTGGTTTGTAGCGACTTGTCCGCTCGCCTTATTAATTAAACTAAAGGATAAATATGTCTCCATGACAACCCAAAGCAGATTTTAAACTACAGTGCTGTCAAACGGGACATAGGCTGTTCAGCGTAAGCTTCACTTCAGCATCCTCTCTGTCCTGCTGAGGCGGGTGCAATGCAACACACAAGCTTCCCCGCACACTCTTTTCTTGTATCCCTCCATGCTTCTCGTGCACTCCTTTGTGTCCCTGCGGTCCTTGCATGCTTCTCCCAGCCAGGGCCCATATGAACCCCATGCGCTCCTCCGCTCTGGGTGCTCAGAGTGCATGCATGAATGCGTCAATCAAAGCGGAGAGAGCTGCAACTGATTTGAAGCGCTCTGTAATCAAGAAAACTTTAGTTGTGCCAAAGGGAAAGTAAAAAGGAATGCGTTGCTCAGTGGCGGGGCAGCCTCTGAGAAATCCCCTTAATTTGTGCGTTTGCCAACTGGCCACAGTGGCTAGTTGAGGTTGCTCGATTAATATTGTCAAGCCTTGCACCAGACCGAAGATAACATAACTTAAAATGGCGCTAACCTATCTTAAGCTAATGTAAGATCTAATTAAATTCATCATACGTTTTGCAAAGTTAACCTACTACTAAGCTCATTCATTTTACCATTAGCTAGCCTAACACAAGCTAAATTTATCCCTAAGATAACGTAACTCAACCTAGCCTTAAGCTGACTCCAAACAACTAAACCTCTACTCTATCAAACTTAAAGCTAATTTGAGTCTTGTTAAGCTAAGCTAGCGTGGCTAAACCTAACCCATGCATGTCAGTATTACCATGTAGGCTACCTCCATTTTATTATGAAAATATGCAATGCTGCCTCTACAACAGCATTGCATCTTTTACAATTTTTAAAAACTTTACATTATATTTATTATAATGTTTTAATAAGTACTCTACTGGTTAGGGTTCACCTCTACAGGTTAAGAGACCAGCAGTGTTGTGGTCTTTTGGACAAAATTAAAGAAAAACAACACTTTCTTAAACTTTTTGTATGCTGAAAAATAGCTGTGAGGAATCAGTGGGAACAGAGCTGTAAACTGTTTTTTTGGGTAAAATAATTGACCGCAGACTGGATGTAGAGGGCTTATTGAGTGGTCAGTGGTTACTGGAGGGGGCGGGGGTTTGTGGGAGAGGCGGAGGCTCGTGGAACTGCAATTTCTGAGGCCTCAGAATGGCTGTGCCAGAGAATAAAAAATGTCTCAAACAGGCTGTAGGCATTGAATGAAACAAAACAGCTTCGGGTTTGTTTTTATTAGGCAACAACATTATAACATGGTAGGAAAGTCAGCCAAGGCGATTTGCATAATATAGCCCCTATAGTAAAAATGAAAGAATTATTCTGGACATAGGAAAGCTGTGTCAAGATTTCTTCTTCTTCTTTAAGCAATAATTAATGAACCTAAGTTTTAAAAAATGGGAGTATTTTACATGTAAACACATGTTTGCTAATGTTGTCCTCACTTATTCCTTAAGACTGCTTTAGCTAATTAGCTTTTCCATTTTGATCTAAACTCCAGCATTCATGGTCAGTTGAGGACAAATTCGTCTCTTCCGCTTCTACTTTTACTGGAGACGCCTCCGATCCACCACAGCTTCCTTAATCGAGCCTCTGCAGCCGGATTTATTAATTGTTTTTGCCTTTTATTTCCACCGACTCAAAGAACTCATTGTCAATGCATTAATGAATATATGTATTTTTGTAACTAAACTAATGAAGGCTTGCCTGTGTGGTAATCAACTCCTAATTGCTAAATAAGCACCAACAAAATGTCAACTTATTAGTAGGATTTCTACGCATTCAGGAAATTGATTTTTTTATATAAGGAACTGATTCTGAAGTCGCCGGGAGACTATTTCGCTTTTCTTTTAGCTTTGAAGCGTGTGACAATGTATCTGCCAGTGGATTGCAAAGGAAAAGATGAGGCGAAGGGAAGCAGTGACGGTCTTGCTGCCCCCGAACCCTGCGGCTTTCTCTTTTGTCTCGTGGCAAGTGAGTGTCTAGAAAATGTCTGACTTTTTTTTTTTTTTTTTTTTTTTTTTTACAGTCTTCTTCTGTCTCCCAGTTTGTGTCGAGTTTTGACAAAAGAAAGCTGCCAGACAAATCCAGCGGAGCAGAACAGTGCACTCAGATGTTAGACACTTTAGCGAGAGGCAGTCGGTGGAAGTACGCCGTTCTCTTGCTCTGCTCAATCTAGTGTGGAGTGTCAGTTTAACAGCAGCATCAGGGCAGAGGATAAAGATGTTAAGAAAAGTTATGTGTTTTTTTTTCTTTCTTGCTTCTATATAGAATAGGATGCAGTAAACAGAGATAAGTAAATATGCTTCTGGCTGTTTTTCAAGTTCAAGTTTCAAGTCTAGGGTGGAAAAAGAAGAAACCTTATGAAGACGAGGTTAAAGGAGAGAGCTTCTCCCTGGACTGACAGGCTATAAATGTGTCTTGGACTGTTAAATAACATCCATTAACTCAACACAGAAGTTTTGAATGCTCACTTCCTGCTGTCTTCTGCTGAAGGGTCATGTGATGTTACAACAAGAACCATTGTTAGATTAAGGGGGCCACTGAAATCTGGGAACAAACCCATGGGACAGTGAACCAGGACAAGGGGGGCGTACATGCTGTCTCACACTAAGGACACTGAGAAGAAGTCTGACCGTAAAATGTAGCCAAAAGCTGTATGAAATCAACAGTTTTTATGGGGGGTGGGGGTATTAGAAGAAAGAAATGAACAGAAAAAAATGCATATTGCACGTAATGTATCAATAATGTGCTGTTGAAAAATCGCTAATAAAATGATATTTAAAAAAGAAAAAACTGTGGGACGTCTTAACACAGCTACCCTGCAAACACACTAAGGGCCAGATTTTCTAAGACGGGTGCTAAATTGCGAGTGCAGCTTAAAAAATAGCGTCTGCTATTTGTGGGAGTGTTGTGTGTGATATATGAAGAGAAACTGCGCAAGTAATTGCTGATGCAAATCTGATATGTAAATGAGAATTTTGCCATTTGCACTTAAAGGTATTAGGGAGGATCTTTATAAATTCATTTTTTGCAATATTTATTAAAACTACCTTCATTGCCCTGTATAAGGCTTATAAATTAGTGTATTAGAAAATATAATAATAATATTAATAAACTGTGGACTCTGTGGGACTTAAAAAACCTCAACCAATCGTTTTCGTCATGAGTACATTAACCATTGTTCCACGGACTTCATTCCGACTTCCTAGTTTCGGCGATAGTGCGCGTTCTTGTGGCTGCGCATGCGTATACACTATGTTTATGAAGGAAAGGAAAAGGAAAACTGTTTTTGAAGTGTACCAGAGGAGGAGGAGAAAAACTGTAGAAGAGCAGAATAAAACCCGTGTAGTTATTGGCGATTCCTTCAAAGGACGGCGTGCGCTGTAGGAACAGAAAGGGCTTCAGACCGATGCATTGGTCGCCAGGTTTCTGCTGGACAGGTACGTTTATCTTATTGTTTGAAAAAAATGCCTTTTTTCTTTATCTGTTGAACCGTTTCAACTGTACAGCAACGTCAGTTTGCTAATGCTACCAATAGCAGGAGGACATATATTTTTGCTCACATTTAGGGACTGTGCATGTGACTGGGTCTGTGTGGGGAACTAGGTCAAAGGTCGCGCAAACAAACAATGCAGGTCTAGGTTTAGGCGAATCTCTGCTGATGCCGGCTGTAAACAAACACTCGTGTTCCAACGCTCGTGCATGTCGCTGTGGAGGAGTTCCTTGGAAAGGAACAGTGAAGGGCGGGGCCTGACGCATGCGCAGTATTCAAAAAAGGACAAACAGTCGCTGGTTTCTTAGCAGTCGAAAAAAATCCTCCCTAATATCTTTAAGACACACTGTCACCGCTACCACCACCAACACTGATAAAAAATAATAATAATACACTGCTCTGCTCAGCTCCGACTGGATCTTTCCCCATAGTACTGCAACGCAAAAGTCAATGTGAGAGTCCAGCCTCAGGACTGACTGCAGTAGACTGAACATGTACACTGTCTTTGATGGATTATCATTTCATTGCATTTCACTTTCTTCTTTTAACTTCGCCTTGTCCATCCTTGTTAAATGTCTCATATGATTCTGGCACTGACCAGAGTCACATGACTTTTTCCTGTGTGTGAGACAAGTGGACAGAGAGAAGGTAAAGTCATATTCACTGTCTGTCAGAACCAATAACTCGTCAAACAATTATGCAAAATGTATCAAGTAGCCTCTATGCCGTGCTGATGGTGATCAAATAAATACAACAATCAAAAAAATATTTTTAATGTCCTCTGCTCGTACATCCAGAACCAAATCCACGCAGTGCAGCCTTGAGCCAGGGACCAGCTGTCAATCAAGCGCAGCAGCGAGCATTGTGAGGCAATGGGATAAACACAAGTGAGACTTCATGTTGCCTTTTCGCAGCATTTAAAGACTATTCTGTCACTGTAAGGATTACGTGAAACAGATTGAAAGCCCAGAGACAGGAGCTGTAAAGACGGCAGTTCAGGGAAATACGAGTGAGAATCAATGAGTGTTGCAGGTCAAGTCTGTTTCTTTGTTTCCTCCGACTTCAAATCAACACATGACTGTTGTATCTTTGTAAATTAGCCCTGTTAAAGCATTAGAACTTCTTTTCAACACCCCATCTGTGCACTAAAAGCTGCACTCATTCCTCCGCAAAACATTTGCACCTGCTCCTCCAATGTGCTAAATTTACCTGCAAATTTAGCTCCGGTACTCGTGATAAATCAGTGACCGCAAAGCGATTTCATTTGAATTTTCTCCACCTTGAATTTTGCACGTTCTGGAAGGAATGCCTCATTTTACATATTGATTGAGTCACAGGAGCAAAATCTGCACCGGGCTCATTTAGCTCCTGTGAGGGACGCTAATCTCAGCTGCGCCTGGGTTTGCTCCACTTTTAGCACGTCTTTTTCCTTTAGCGTGCTCGCAAACTTTTGATAAATCTGGCCCTAAATCTAAGAAAAAATAAATAAAACTTTATAAAATCAGCTGCTAAGACACATGACAGTAACGTCACATGACTCTTCTTAGTAAGACTGCTGGCAAGTAAACAGTCAACACATGTCAAGTGTGAAATACAAATACTGCCCTGTTTAAGGCAGATTATGGAGATAATAACTCTGTATTTTTTGTTTTTGTTGTTGTTGACCATAAAAAAATGGAAGAAAAAAAAAACTATTTTGTAAATTAGACTAATCAGCCAGCCCAATTTACTCAGCTATTTCCCATTATGAAGGTACTTGTCCCATGTTCTATTAGCTGCAGCTTTCACCATGTTGTCATATTAATTGCTCCACCTGCTTGGATTTAATTTGTCTGAAAATTTTCCATAACAACACAGATGCATTGGTTATGGCAAGAAATTTATTTTGATAGATTTTTCCACCGAGTAGACCTCTATGACATAAAAATGTATTGGATTGGAAAGTTGAATTTCACTTATCTACACTATATTTACAAGAATATTCACTCACCCACCCAAATAACAGGAATTCAGATTATGGTGTGGGGTTGTTTCAGGAGCTGAGCTTGGCCCCTTAGTTCCAGGGAAAGGAACTCTGAATGCTTCAGCACCAAGAGATTTTGTGCACCAGTGCACAAAGCATAGTCCATAAAGACATGGATGAGTGAGTTTGGTGTGGAAGAACTTGCCTGGCCTGCACCTCAACCTGATAGAACACCTTTGGGATAAATTATAACGAAAATTGCGAGCCAGGCCTTCTTGTCCAACATCAGTGTCTGACGTTGGACGAGAACTGTTGTACATAGATGCAAAGGGTGGGCCGACATCATATTAAACTCTATGGATTAAGAATGGGATGTCACTTAAGTTCATATGCGTGTAAAGGCAGGTGAGATAATACTTTTGGAAATATAGTGTATGTTATTATGTCAGTGCCATTAGTTTTGTTTCATTTTTTACATTATTTTAATAATTTGAAGAAAACCTCTTTGAAGCAAACAAGTGCAGTACAATATAACAGTGCAGTATGCATAATCAGTGCATCTGTGTGGCTATGGAAAATTTTCAGACAAATGAAATGCAAGCAGTTGCACAATTAACCCTCTGGCACCCTTCTAAAATAATCATGTTTATAGTGTTAAGCACATAAAATGTGCACTTCAATTTCTTGCTATAAAAAATGTTGTCAATTGTTTTTATATTCTACTTCCATTGATCAATTTTATCCTCATCTACCTCTGACCTAATTATTAATACCAACTATAGCTACAAAATCAAAAGCGCATAAAATGCACTTAAGGTATCAACGTGAGTATTTGACACTACACCAATAAAAAAGTGCATTAAAATCAATGTTGCTACTAATTGTTGACCTACCCCAGGCTCTAATCCACTTTGCATTTATTATTTTGAAAATAATAAAAATAGAGCAGTATTATCACAAAAACCTTGCATTTGAGGGGTTAAAATTATTTAAAAATAATGAATATTTGGTATCAACAGTTAGCAGAGATGTGGGAGAACAAGAATATATCAATGAAAGTAGAATAAAAGATTTTATAAATTTTTTTGTATCAACAAAATAAACTGTGCATTTTACATTCTTAATATGAACATGAGTGTTTTTTGTGTACAGTTTATTGTTTACTTTCAGTGGAAGCTGTGCAGGAAATAACAAGATCACATAAAAACACACTATCTTACCAAAAACCATGGAATTTGCATGAACAGTGGCAAAATTATCCAAAGACAAATCATGAAAAGCATGTAAAATGTGCCGAATGGTACCAGAGGGTTCATATTATAATATGGTTAAAGAGACCACATTATGATTTTTTTCTCAAGCTTTTTGGACATATTTGCATCAACAAAATACAATAAATTCTTTCTTGCTAAAGGCTGGAAGTATAGTTATATACTGCAGCAATAGCCCATTAACAATGAAGAATTGTTTCCAATTTTTAGACTTAAAATTCAGAAAGTCTCAATAGCTTTCTACATTTTATAGGAGCTTCCTAATTCAAGTTTCTCTCCTGTTTAAAGAATTCTGACTTACATTTACCATAGTTTCTTCTTGGAATAAAACATATTTCATTAAAAAAATTGCCTTTTTGAGCACCAGCTATCAGTATCATTGACACGGTTGAAACTAGTCCCAAGGGAACAACGTGTCCAACTTGTCCATTAAGATTATTGGGACCTTGACAATAGAAAAGCCTTAAAAGCAAGCTGCACATACTAGTCTTGTCCTGTACCTCTTCAGTCAAATGTGTCTCTGGTGACACACATGATTCATCTGTGTTTGAAGCGCTCCTGTCATTGTCCTACAGCCGCTTGTGACCGAGAGAACAATCGTCGCTGGATATTGGTCCCATTCAGGTTGGACACCTAATCACAAACTTGATAGGACTCTGTCAGGTAACGGCGCTTGTAATTTTATGCCTGGACGGTTTCACAAAAGTGCTGTGATATATATGTCCCGGAGCTGAAACCGACAGCTCATCTGATCAGTGGCTGCGTTTTATGATGAATTACATACAAGGTAAGGTCAAAATAATGGGAGCAGCCAAATGTCAACATCAAGTCTCTGGAGTGACGGATGAGAGTTCTGTTCCAACTGGGCTTCATTTCCTGCCCAGATGCCTGCCCTCGGGGAGCCGCATTAATTTTAGTAATACAGCATTTTCAACTCAGTGTGAGGACGTACCTCCTTCAAGAGATGACTACTACCTTAAAGTAATTACCAAGAGTATGGGAGAAGAGGATGTAGAGATTTTCATTTTGTTCAGTTATAAAAAGACGATGTTCAATATGATTTTAAAAGAAGCTTACCTCCACAGTATTAAGATCCAATCTATTACGTGGATTTAGAAAATATTTCCAGTATAGTGTGTTGGTTGATTCTGTTGCTTTCTCTGTGAAAACAAGTAAAGTGTTTTTTAGGTCATGGAAAATGCACATCAATCATCATCAGTCATCAGCTGGAGTTGCTGAAAGTTTGCATAGAGACTGACAAGACTTAGTTGTAAGCTTAGTGATGTTCAAACAAATCTTTTGTCACAGTATGTACCAATCCCAAGCTCGCCTAAATGGAAAGGGTAGTGTCAGCAAATGCATCCCAAGTGAAAACTGAACGTGCCCGTACCAAGCAATGCCACTGCTCCACCACTTTTTGTCATATGGTTATGTTTTGTGTGATTAAAGGTATAGCTAGCTTATACCTATAGTTACAGTTACTGACTTTAAAGGGGATACATTATGCTTTTATTCATATTTTGAAACCAATGAGGGTTGCCATAGAACAGCATTGCACATTTTACAACTTTAAAACCATTATCTGACTAAAAAAAGTACATTCTACTGAAACAGAAACAGATAAAGACAACATTTTTTACTTCCTTAAACGTTTTTAATGATGCCTCATTACTAAGAAACTAAAAATAGCTGTGAGACATTAGTGGGAATAGAACTATACACCATTTTTGGATAAAAGAATGAGAGCACACTGGATGTAGAGGCCTTGTTAATTGAACAGTGCTTTCTGGAGTGGGCAGGGATTTGTGGGTGAGGCGGAGGTTCATGGGATCAAGCAGTTTGAGGACTCAAAACACCCACAAGAATTGCAGATCACTTAAACATGTGTGAATGAAGCAAAACTCAACAACGGGCATGTTTTTTTAATGAGGAAACAACATTATAACATGGTAGAAAGCACAAAAAAGTAGATTTTGCATAATATAACCCATTTAACAACAAACAGTACAGCATAGCATTGAGAATTAAACAGTGATCACAAGATGTATTGAAATAGTAAGTACTGGCATTAGCTTAACTTTTATTTTTAGCATAAGGTCAATAACACAAATCCCTATGGCATACAATCAAAATCTTTGTGAACACAGCTTGATTTTGAGGTTTCAGAAGCTATACATTTTGCAGTCTTTCCTCCACATGTACTCCTGAGTGCTTGGACTTGGGTAGTTCTACAGGTAAAGACTAGAAGTAGATGTGATTCAGTCCACAGTAATGTCATCAACTCCTCTGTCTGCAGCAGAAAAAAATAAAAAATAAAAAATCCTCACCTCAAAAGGGCAGTCGGTGGCACAGGCGACAACTGACTCCATTTGTCGCTGTCCTGGAAGTCCCTAAGCCAGTCTTCCCTCACACTTCCCCTCATCTTTCATGTTGTGGATATTACTGGATTCTTTAGGCCCAGAGGCACTGACAAAGTTTCATTTACATATTAGATGAGTTTAGTAAAATGTTTTGTTTGTTTTTTTTTCTTCTTTTTTTTGTCTACTCCCTTTTTACCAGCCAAATGTGAAGTATCTCACGCTTGGACACAAAAAAAGTTAAATGGAGTTTAATTTCAGGGAATATGTTATAAAAAAATCTGCATTTTTGAGCTTTCTACTATGTTATAATCTTGCTCCCTCATCATAAGCATACCTAGACTTCTGTTCTGTTTCTTTCTTACTTTTTCCTGTATTCCCTGGCACTGAGTTTCTGTGACCTCATGAACTCCCGCCTCTCTTACAAAGCCCCGCCCACTCCAGGTAGCACTGACCAATCAACAAGCCCTCTACATCCAGTCTGCTCTCATTCATTTGTCCAAAAAGCAGTGTACATCTCTATTTCCACTGATTTATCACAGCTATTTTTCATTTTGTAGTAAAATGTCATCATACAAAAAGTTTAGGGGAGTAAAGTGCCTTTTTCTTGTGTTTCTGCACTTTGCTGCCCTCTGCTGGTCTTTTCATCTGTTCTTGTATAGCAGCAGTAAGGTATTTATTGAAAACGTTTACTGTTTTCTGTTCAAGAGATGATCAGAAATACTACAAAGTATAATATAGCACCATGTAAAGTTCAACTTAGATTTTCTTCTGTCCTTTATGGCTTTTCTGCTACAGGGGTTGCCGCACAAATTATCTGGTTGCTAACCAGCACATTTGCATATTTTTTTGGCATAGGTTTTACTTCCTGAAGCAGCACTTTTCATTTTTCCCCATTTGCAATCGGCACAAAGAGTTCACCAACTTGTGTCCCCTTGGGCTGAATTATTTTAGATCATAGTTTTGAATTCTGTTGCAACAGATTTTTTTTTATATGTAAATGGCTGGAAATATGGTGAAAGCGGATGTTTTCAGGCATTGCCAATATTTAATTTCCTAAATGAGAAAATATCATAGCTCGAGTAGACTGTAATCTTCCCAGATTAATGTAATTTGCTGTAATGATAATGTATCTCCCTCCTTCACTATGGTGTAATTAAGCAGTTGAGAAGACACCAAGCAAAGCAGGTTGTCATTTGATGTTTTAGCTCGGAATATTTTGCTGCTTAAAATGCAAAGTCAATCATGCTACAAAATTTTGGTCTAAAATCGTAGACAAGCAAAAGTGAAACATGTCGGCATAAAACCCTTGACTCCTGCATGTCGTCCATTTGAAATCACTGACAAAACATCGCAGTGACCTTACATTGTGTGACAGCGGATCATACTACGCTGCCAAAAACTGCATTTCATTAGCACTAGTCTGACCGATGTGGAGACAGTTATATCAAATGCTAATGTCTCTTGGAGCGGCAGAATCATCAGAGGTCTGGCCTGGCGCTCGCTGCTGCAAATATTTCCCAAGCTAACGCTATCTGCACAGTCAATATGTTTGCATGCAATAAGACTCCATAAGTAGTAACAACATCAAGAGCATTTACATATAATCTGATCAGTTTGCTTGACATTTTGGCTGCTTAAAAAAAAAAAAAAACAGGATAATGCATATAGATACAGTACACGCCAGAGTATGGTAACAGTTTTCTTATTAAGTTCTCCATGTGGTATATACAGGAGATGGTTAAAGCTGAATTATTATAACAATATTATAGCACTGTTGATGTACCTAAATGCAATCTCACTGAGTATGTGAAGGTTTTCCAGTAATCCAGGTTGTCACAATCAAAACAAGGTTAAAGATCTAAAGTCATCCTCTGTCTACAACCCTTTAAGGCTGGGACACACTCGGCCAATAATCGTCCATCTGGTATGGTCGGACAGTTTGACGTGGTTGGCTCACAATTAAGATTAAATTATAAGGTAATGTAGACTTGTGCAGATAAAAATAAAATCTGCAATAATTCAGACCTTTCTATTTATAGCTGTAATAAGATGTATTTAATGTAGCACATATGATTATTATCCATTGATGTATACTTAAGTGAAACACTTAGTTGGCCTCGATGTGTCTTTAGCTCTTTTTGGGCTGACCAGGGAAGCTGTGCGGTGACAACGCCTCTTCTGGCAGCCGCCAAGAGTTTGATTGGTGTTTCCCAGGCTTTACAGACAGAGCTGCCACCTGATCATTTTTCCCTCTGAGTTTACACCTGGATTAAGTTAACAAGGATGGACAGAGCAGGGTATGATGGCTAATCAGCACAGTTGTTAGCAGCATGAAGCTAATGAATAAATGAGCCAACTTCTTTTTTAGTGCTGAAATGATCATTATTTGAAGGTCTGGGTGACGGTGTATTTGTGAAAAGGGCTTTAGAAACTTGCAGAAGCACTTCCTGGAGAAGGCAGAGTTTCTCGCAGTGAAACCGAGCATTTGCAGCCTCTTAGAAGGTCTGCGCCTTGATATACACGATTACTCAAACATGCGTGAATGAAACAAAATTACTACTTTGGGTATGTTTTGAGGAGGAAACAACGTTAAAATACAGTAGAAAACAAAAAAAAAAAAAAATTACTTTTCTTCTAACAGTAGTTTATCTTGTAAATTAAAAGCTAATTGGAAATGTCCTGTTTTCCAGCTTTGTGTGTTTTGGTGCAACACTTGTCCTAAGACTGTTTGACTTGCTATTTGATTGAGCCCTGCTTGTGAACTTACTGAGTAAGTTTGCAGGACCAGCCTGACGCCTTATCTGCCCTCCAGCTCAGCGGAGACTCGGATTGACACGTCCCAGCTGCCTCCTCACACAAACTAACAAACTGCTGTCCGGTGAAGGAGTGTGAGGGCATGCAAACACAGCCCGCCAGGATTTCTACACTCCTCTCTTTGAAGACTGGCTGCAGGCTCTGTAATTGTCTGCCCTTTGTGGACTAATTGCTTGTCTGCTACAGCGTGGCATATTGCAATTGCCAGAATAGCCTCCCGTTAACTTAAAAGGGTGATGTCTCCTAGAGGCGCTTGGTTTAAAATAGAGATTTCCGGGAATCGAGATGTCATCGAGGTACTGTGGCGGAGAGTATAGGAGACATGTGAAGAAAAGGTATAGTGCAGCATTACATCTGAATTAATAGAACATTATGTATTGCTTACTGATGAGCTGACTGAGTGGAGTCTACATGTCTTTCTCATGTTTCTGTGGGTTATCTCCAGGTACTTTGGCTCCCTCTCAATGTCTAAAGTTAAGTGAATTGGTAATTTCCCATTGTGAATGAATGTGAGAGTGAATGGATGTCTGCCTGTGTATGTCTATGTGTCAGCACCGTGAATAACTGGCTATTGTCCAAAGTGTACCCCGTCTAGGGCCCATAGTTGTTGGGATAGGCTTCAGCCACCCATGACCCCTAACTGGAATAAGTGTAATCAGATGAATTATAAATAGGGAGTAATTTTATATATTGATTTGGCAATAATTTTACACTAGATGCCCTCCCAGGTGCAACACATCTCTATTTATTCAGTCTTGGGACCAACACAGAGAGTACTAGATTGTGACCTCCATAAGTATATAGACACAGACAGGAGTTTTTTTTTTTTTTATTCTGCAACCAAAATATATTTAAAATACAGTTATATAATTAAAGTGTGCTTAATTTGCAGACTCTCAGCTGTAATCTGAGAGTATTCACATCCAAATCAGAAAAAGAGTTTAGGAATTACAGCTCTTTAATGTGTAACTGCCTCTTTTTCAGGGGCTCAAAAGTAATTGGACAGATGAACATTACCATGAATAAAATGTTCATTTTTAATACTTTGGGGGAAATCCTTTAAAGACCATGACTGCCTGATGTCTGGAACCCATGAACATTACCAAACACTAAGTTTCCTTATTTATGTTGCTTTGCCAGGCTTTTACTGCAGCTCTCTTCAGTCGTTGCTTGCTTGTGGGCCTTTCTGCCTTAAGTTTAGTCTTAAACAAGTGAAATGCAGCTCCATTTGGGCTGAGACCTGGTGAGTGACATGGCCATTGCAGAATAATTCACTTATTTGCCTTAAAAAACTTCTGGGTTGCTTTTGCTGTGTGTTTTGGGCCATTGTCCATCTGTGCTGTGAAGCGGTGCCCATCAGCTTCGTGGCTTTTGTCTCGATCTGAGCAGAAATTACATCCTGATACACTTCAGAATTCTCCTGTCTTCTGTCACATCATCAGCAAACACCAGTGACCCAGTACCATTGGAAGTTATGGACGGTCATGCATCAGACTGCTCCACCATGTTTTACTGAAGATGTGGTGAGCTTTGGATCATGAGGCACTCCAAGCCTTCTCCAGACTTTTTTCTGCCCATCATTCAAGTACAGGTTGGTTTGAGTCTCATCTGTCCACAGAACGCTGTTCCAGACCTGGGCTGGCTTCTTTAGGTGTTTTTAGCCAAGTCTAATGTGGCCTTTCTGTTGTTGAGGCTGATAAATGGTCTGCAGCTTATGGTGAACCCTCTGTATTTTCTCTCATGAAAATATCTTCTTGTTATGGTGGACCTAGACACTGACAGACCTACTTCCTGGACAGTGTTCTTCACTAAGATGGATGTTGTGAATGGGTTTTTCACCATTTTTTGATCCAGCCTAAGGATGTTCTGTTTCATTTCCACTGAGGTGTATGTTGTGATTTCACAGAAACAGCTTTCAAATGCAAATGTAACACCTGGAATCAAGTCCAGACCTTTTACCTGCTCAGTTTGTGATGGATGAATGAGGGAAATAGCCCATGCAGCTCAAGAAATAACTTTTGAAGCAACTGTCTAAATATACAAAAATTTCACTACTTTTATTCTGAAAGCATTTTGCTTGTTGACCAGTGATACTTTTGAGCTTTGAAAAAGAGGCTGCTACATTTAAAGAGCTGTAACTCCTAAACCCTTCATCCAATTTAGACACAAATACTCTCAAATTACAGCTGAGAGTCTGCACTTTTAGTTAGTTAGTTAGTTAGTTTTAGTTAATTGAATGAGTATAACTGTATTTTGAATAGTTTGGGTAAAAAACCTGAAATAACAAAATGTGTGTCAGTGTCCAAATATTTATGGAGCTAACTATATGTCTCAGTGAGGTAGGAGAGCTAATATATCCAAACCAGAGCAGGAGAAAAAACGATCTCTAAATCAAACAAAATCAGGACTTGGACTGAAAAAGACTCCTGAGAACCTCTAGATTCTAGAAGAAGACTGAATCTCCCACTGGTACCTGTACCACAATTTGAGAACCCCTGTCAACAGCACAACTTTTCTATAGCATCATGAGAACTTATAGGCTGTTGTGCAAATGGAATAGACAACAGGTGGAAATTATAGGCAATTAGCAAGACATCCCCAATAAAGGAGTGGTTCTGCAGGAGGTGACCACAGACCACTTCTCAGTTCCTATGCTTTCTGGCTGATGTTTTGGTCACTTTTGAATGCTGGAGGTGCTTTCACTCTGTGGTAGCATGAGACGGAGTCTACAACCCACACAAGTGGCTCAGGTAGTGCAGCTCATCCAGGATGGCACATCAATGCGAGCTGTGGCAAGAAGGTTCGCTGTGTCTGTCAGCGTAGTGTCCAGAGCATGGAGGCGCTACCAGGAGACAGGCCAGTACATCAGGAGATGTGGAGGAGGCCGTAGGAGGGCAACAACCCAGCAGCAGGACCGCTACCTCCTCCTTTGTCAAGGAGGAACAGGAGGAGCACTGCCAGAGCCCTGCAAAATTACCTCCAGCAGGCCACAAATGTGCATGTGTCTGCTCAAACGGTCAGAAACAGACTCCATGAAGGTGGAGTGAGGGCCCAACGTCCACAGATGGGGGTTGTACTTACAGCCCAACACCGTGCAGGACGTTTGGCATTTGCCAGAGAACACCAAATTCGCTACTGGCGCCCTGTGCTCGTCACAGATGAAAGCAGGTTCACACTGAGCACATGTGACAGACGTGACAGAGTCTGGAGACGCCGTGGAGAACGTTCTGCTGCCTGCAGCATCCTCCAGCATGACCAGTTTGGCAGTGGGTCAGTAATGGTGTGGGGTGGCATTTCTTTGGGGGGCCGCACAGCCCTCCATGAGCTCACCAGAGGTAGCCTGACTGCCATTAGGTACCGAGATGAGATCCTCAGACCCCTTGTGAGACCATATGCTGGTGCGGTTGGCCCTGGGTTCCTCCTAATGCAAGACAATGCTAGGCCTCATGTGGCTGGAGTGTGTCAGCAGTTCCTGCAAGACCAAGGCATTGATGCTATGGACTGGCCGCCCGTTCCCCAGACCTGAATCCAACTGAGCACATCTGGGACATCATGTCTCGCTCCATCCACCAACGCCACGTTGCACCACAGACTGTCCAGGAGTTGGTGGATGTTTTAGTCCAGGTCTGGGAGGAGACCCCTCAGGAGACCATCCACCACCTCATCAGGAGCATGCCCAGGCGTTGTAGGGAGGTCATACAGGCGTGGAGGCCACACACACTACTGAGCCTCATTTTGACTTGTTTTAAGGACATTACATCAAAGTTGGATCAGCCTGTAGTGTGTTTTTCCACTTTAATTTTGAGTATGACTCCAATTCCAGACCTCCATGGGTTAATAAATTTGATTTATATTGATAATTTTTGTGTGATTTTGCTGTCAGCACATTCAACTATGTAAAGAACAAAGTATTTAATAAGAATATTTCATTCATTCAGATCTAGGATGTGTTATTTTAGTGTTCCCTTTATTTTTTTTGTGCAGTGTATAAAGCACATTACTGTTCTGTCCAACTGGCCTTATCCCTTTGCTCCCCACTGATGATGTTCATGTCTAAGAGGTCGATATGCTTCATGTATTCTGAACTGCACAGAGGTCAGAGCTCACAGTACATGAGTTGAAAAGCTTGTTAGTTGCAGGCTGATGTAGCTTCAAAGGGAGCGGCTCAAGCTAACATACAGTAGATGCTTCACCACGCAGCACAGGGAAATGTTGGGTTCAGTGAGTTGTCTTTGAGTTCTCATCATATTAAATATAAGAAAGTGGTGCAGCTTTTGGAATTTAAAGTTTACAATAACAATGTTTTAAAATGCAAAGCAGCTCATGGCGCTATCTCTTGTCTCTATTCTCCATTCTAATTATCAGAAAGGCAATTACAACACAGTTTATGTCTCAAAAAAATACTGTGGAAGTGTTTCTATAGCTCGTCTTAGCTCACCCCATGGAAATGCAAGCCTCTTAATGGGGAACTATGCAACTTTTTACCTCAATAAACAGCTTTGGAGTCAGTGTGATAACTAAAGTTGCAGTTGCAGGGTGAATAAAGCCCCTGGATCTTTCCCCTGGCAAATCTTGGCAAAAAAAACCTGCCTTTTAAGAATGGAGCACTGACATGGTGTCCCTGAAGTCTTGGGGCTTGCAAATAACGACACTTCAGTCTCGGCAGACAGGCCAAAAGGCAGAGGAAACCTTTGTACTGATACAAAGAAGAAAAAACGAGAGACAAGCTGAGCGAGGGGTCACACAAGAGTCAACTGTGGAGAAAAATGCACCCGAAAGAGCGGAGAAATGAGTAAAGTTGCATTATTCAGCTTTAAGGGGATTTTAAGGGGATTCTTTACTGTGCCATACTTAGACTTAGCCTTAGACAGACTTTATTGATCCACAAGGGAAATTACTTGCTAAGCTCTTAGCATATTCCATTGATACCTTCACCAGAACAGAACAAAATTAGTGTTTCGTTTGACCATAATAAAGATGGCATGTGTGAATGCATCCTCAGTATTAAATGGACTTTTAAATTGGTGCGGATCATTTTCTTTTGACCGTTTTATGAGACATTTCAAGTTTATTTTACCTCCTATTCACTTTTTTTATTGACAAAGTGCGCGGCAAATTGCATAAAAACCAAACACATCAACAATCAATGGTCCCTGGCCCACTGACTCCATTAGCGGCTGGAGCTTGTTAGCACTAACTCAGCGAAAATGCCAAGAGCCTGATTGGATCCGTATATGGAACGGACACGTCAAATGATTTCTCAACAGTCTCCGCTCTGTCAGACGCCCACAATAGAGCCTGTGACTTTTGTGATAAGGTTGCCATGACATTTTCCAGATGGCGGCTGAAAAATGCGGGAAAACAAAAGGAGCTTGGTTAAATGAATTCTATCCGTCGCCGCTGTGGGTTTGATGCTTTCTTATCGACAGGTTAATTCCCGGGAGGAATGGGATGTGCCAGGGGACGAGACTAATGGAACAAACAGTGAATTCCCCAGACGCCACACTGGAAGGCTAACTTTCCTTCTATATGTCCAACTAGCTGTCTCCATCTGGCTTTCTTGCCTGGCTATCTTGGGACTCCAGTTGAAAGGTCAAATTCCCATCAGGCTGGTTGCAACGTTTTATGTTCCTGACAAGACGTGGAGGTGGAAGATGAAGGAGCATGTAGAGCCAGACTGGCAATGGTGCATGACAGTGACAACTCTTTTGGTTTGCAGACTTTCTGGAGATAGTGGTTTCGCGCTGACAGTGGAGCGGTATAAATAACTGCAGCAGTGGATTAGATGGGAGAAGCTCATAATGGTCTGTTCGTACAGTTTAGACTGAGGGGAATAGTAATAGGAGGCAGCAGTCACAGATATTGTAGCGTTGAAGTGCAGGAGTTCTCTGACAATCTGCAGAAATCAGCTGGTATTGGTAATGGCATGATGCTCTTATAAAATGGATGGTTATAATGTATTAAGTAGCAAGTGAAGATTTTGTCATTAAAGTTGATGTGTTAGAAGAAGGAAAAATGAACAAGCAAATGAATTTGAGTGAGCTTGACAATGACCTAATCGTGATGGCTAGATGAATGGGTCTGAGCATCTCCAAAACTGCAGCTCTTGTGGGGTGTTCATGGTCTGCTGTGGTCAGTATCGGGGTTGGTCACTCTACAAGCTGCTAGTAAAATGCAAGCAAAATGCTAATGCTAACAAAACACCATAATTCTTTTTGTCATTACTGTAGTTCACATGTGAAAACAAAACCTACAAACTATGGCATACTGTTCCTTTTCTGTGGAAATGATTGTCTAGTCCAGTGGTTTCCAACTTCGTCTGCAGGACCAGAGATTGCTGGGGATCCAATGTTTTGATGTTATTAAAATTACATTTGTGTACATTCAAGAAAATCTACACACCCAGTTGGAAAACAAAGGGAATAGGGACAAACAACTATGACTGTTGCTTATTTTTGTAAATAAATGTTTGCAACGTAGATACAGGGCTAATATTGCCGATATCAATACCAATAAAGATACTTTGCCTTCATACAGGCATTCATACATGCTTTCATTTAAGAACTAGCAGTGTGTCATATGTTAAATCTAAATACATTCATAAATACATCTAAATTTTCTGACCACTAAATAAGTTTGTTGTTGTCGCGGTAAGTGCATGTTAAAATACAGATCTGATTTAGGTGCAAAGTTAGGCAAATAAAAAAATTATTTTAGTAACATAAAAAATACAAAGTTCTTCCATCAGTTCACAGAGGTTTTGCAGGAAGAGGAGGGGGATCAGCAGAATAGATTTCATTGCCTGGGTATTGATCTGATACTGAAAATAACATTGGTAACAATACTATGCTTCAAGGAAAAAATGTTGTGAACCACTGGTCTAGACTGCTGGAGTCTTATCAACCAGACAGGGGCCGAGAGAGAGAGGAAAAGTTACATTGTGCTGCTTTAAATTTTGTGCTGATCTCAACATCTTTTTTCCAAAGTAATTTAAAACTAAATAATAATTATGTATTGTTATCTGCACCAGTAACTACTCTGAAACTTCGCTACAGTCCAGGATTGAAACTGTGTTGGGAGTAAACATTAAGCTCAAATTTATAGTTGTACATCAGCGTGAATCAAAAGTAAGCTTGATTATAGCCGGGGATGATCCCTGTGGCCTTGGTGCGGAGAGCTCTGGGGAAGGCTCTGGTGACAACGTGGCTTGTTTTATGACACGGTCTAGATTAGGTTTTGTTGGCCATCCTTGATTACCACTGCAGTCTCACTCATTTCACAAATGAGCAGTTCTGCGCACTCTACACCAGGCTGTATCATCCTTCAGTGTGGAACCGTCCCAGCTGCTGATGTCTTCTGTATGTTAGAGTGATGTGGATTTGAATATACACAGAGCAAAAGATGGACACGTTCTGGTCAGTCCATACACAGACACATGCCAAACCTTCAACAGTTTAAAGTCTATGGAAACCCAATTTTGTCAGCCTTTTTAACAGAAAAAAACTGTGCATGTTAAAATTCATAATTTTCAGAAATTAACAAAAGTAATGACAAAATGAACTACACTTCACTCCATCAGCTCAAGCCAGCATTGCAAATACAAACAAAATACTACTTCAGGCATGTTTTTGAGTTTTGAGTTTCCAGAGGTCCCCATGAGTACTTAGGCATAAATTTTACGCTTGCCCTTCCTCAACCACACATTTATTTGGTCTTCGGACGGGCCCATGTAGTCGATATTTTCTGACCACCAACCACTAATTAGGAAGGAAGCCTGTGACAACTAAAAAATGATCTGCTGGCCACATTTGGCTCCCGGGGCATAGATTGGACACCTCTGCTTTAAACTGTAGTCACACATTTTTAAAGACATTTTTGAAATGTATGTTGTTGTTGTTGTTGTTTTGTTTTGTTTTGTTTTGTTTTTTTAAGGGTCAACTGTCAGAATACAATTCCGTCACATCAGTGGTCACACAAGATATTTTCAATAGCAAAACAATGGAGTAATTTAGGATGTAAATTACTTAAGTTAGCGTTTGCACAAAAGTATTTTGATATTTTAGTGTGTGATAAATACTGAGAGTGACAAAGCAGTTAAAAGAGTTATTTCAAGGCTCGTTTGTTTACTTTTTATGCCGCTGTTTCTAATGCAACTCTATGACATTTCTCTGTCTGTGACCACCAACATGGCAGATTCATCACTCAACGGTCGTTTTATGATGTAGGTTTCTGATCTCTATAGTTTAAAATTGGTTTGGAGGGCAGGTGAGAATTCTATTGTAGAATTTGCTGCTAATGATTAAAAATGCAGATGTCTTGGTGTGGGTTAAGATCTCTGCAAGTACTGGGCCTATTGACATAAAACAAGTAATTTCTTCACTGTGTGATTGCTGTCAGTAGACTCGGCATTAAACCATAAGATTATTATGGTGTAGTTGTGAACCCAGTTTTGAACAAAAAATTATTAGGTTCAATATTTGTAGATTTTCAGTTTGGATACTTTTTTGTAAAAATAAATACTAAGTGCCTCAGCTCACATTTACACAGGCCCCTGCCCTCCATCTGAGGTTTTGGCAATATCAAATTCTCAAATATGAACACAACCTACCAATGTGTGATCCACAAAGGACTACCAGTGCGAATGAATTATTTTTTTATCAGTTAATTTTTTTTTTCATTTCATTGTTTTTTCATCCAACAACTATTAGCCCAATTACATACTTACTGCCTGCTGTAATCCAAAAAAAGCTGCAGAACTGATGCGTGTCTCTATTTGATAGGATAAAAAGCTGTTGTAATATCAAAGTGTGAACTCGGAGGAGACGACGGGAGTAGAAAGGAGACAAAGATGTCCTGCAGGACGCGGCGCTGTGCGAAGACATCAAAGCACTGAGGAGGCAGCCATTCCAATCGATAGTTCTGCTCACCAAGAAGAGAGGCTGAAAAAATAAAGAGCTTTACAAAGACATTCTGAGGTGAGTTTATGAGTGCACCTAGAATTTGATCAACGACAACAGCCCAGCGGAAACCTGTCGAATCTAAGAGCCTGTTCAAACAACACAATATGATCACTACAGGGGAGACTTTATTAGTCAAACATTAGACAAATATTATTTCAGAAAAGGTCTTCCTTATCTCCGTTAGTTAATTATTTTTTTCCTTGAAATTTTTTAAAGGATTTTATGTGAAGTTAGGATGCTGCATTCAGCCTCAAGGGATGATTATAGGCTACTTTTTGGTGTGGATCCAGGTATTTTTAGTGAAATTTTTACCACTGTGATAGATAGGGGTGCTTCGTTGGTCAATGGGTGCAGCATTTACTCCTGAAGTAGAAGCTTCCAAATTTAGGACCCTATCTGAGCACCATACCTTTACCACTGTGAGATAGGGGGGGTTTGTGTTCAATGGGTATTTACTCCTGAACTAAAATATTCCAGCTTTGGGTCCATGTCTGGGCACTTTATTTTTATCTATGTGAGGTAGAAGTGCTTTGTAGATCTATTGTTAGGGCATTTACCCCTGCATTAAAAGAATCCAGGTTTGAGTACTAGTCTGAACACCATAGCTTTATAATTGGGAGATAGGAGTGCTTTGTGGCTCAATGGGTAGAGCATTTACCCTTGAACTAGAACATTCCAGGTTTGGGTCCAGGTCTTCACACTATAGTGAGGTTCTGAGCCTTTTACCAAGATAACTCAAAAGGTTTTGACTTTTGGATGTGGATCCAGATATTTTCAGGAGTTTTCAAATAATTCTTTACCATTGAGAGGCCAGCTGTGTCTCAAAATATCACTAAATCTTTATGAAATTTTAGGAAAGCTTACAAATGGGGAGAGGAAACAGATGTATTAGTCCCAATCCAGGATACATGAATCATTACCATTTTACAGATATAAAAAGTCTATTGCCTGGAAATTCCAGACTCACTGCTGTACCAGCGGATGAGTCTGGTCGCCTTACAATCAATTCGATTTCTAGGGCGGAGCAAACCCGAATTAACGGACAGCGGAGTTAGCCAATCAGAAAATGGCAGACGTGACGTTAACAAAGTGACAAGAAAGTGAGAAAGTAAACAAACAGAGTAGTGAAGCCATGAGGGAGGAACGAGGGAGTTATTTCAACATTACCGTACCATACCGCTGAATGAAACAAACTCTCGGCTCCTCGGTGCGCCATCTTTATTGTTGTCGGCGAGGAGACGCGTACGAGTGACGCTGCTCGCGAAGAACACGTGACTTAAATAAACCAATCAAAATGCACGGTACGCTTGGGATTTGAGTAAACCACTGCGGACAGCGTGGTGACCAGACTGATATTTCTCTGTAGAATAACACAGAGACATATCAGTCTGGATTTTCCAGGCAAAAAAGTCTATGCCCAGATCATTGTTCTCATTTTCCACTTTAGAAATGGAAGGTGCAGACATGTACAAGTGTTATGAAGCCAGCACAAAACCAAAGTGTGAACAGGCTGTCAGCTGGAGACAGGGTCATATGGCCATATGGCTTTGTAGAACATGCATTTCCATGAATTCTTGTTATCCACCAAAAAGTAGGCTGCTTTGTTCTGGCTGTTCACACCTGATGTATGTCTTGTAGTGTGTCAGATCTCACATACACTTTTTTTAGAGTCTTGCAAAAGTACAAGTGCTGGCACCATTTTCTTTTTTGTATAATGCAGACTCTTGTTAGTGCCATGCCCAATGGCTGCAGGTGTTTGCAGGATCAATAGTATATGCCGTTTACTTGTTTTATTATTTTAGTGTTAGATCAACACATAACAGGATGGAGTGCCCCTCCCCAGGGCAGTGGGTAGGTAACTCTAGAAGCTGCTTGTAAGGTAAGGCCTGAAAGGAAAGGAGCAAACAAATGAAACAGCTTTGGAAATATCCAGCCTTATGTTAGACAATCTGGTGTATACTGTATTATAAATATACACAATAAGGCTTCACAAAAAACAAACATCCATTTCTTCTATTATACACCATTTGCTAGTGTTGTAGTCAAGCCCATATTAAATGAGACTAAGACCAGAGTGAACTGAGACCAAGACAAGGCCAAGAGTTTTGGGGTTCGAGACCAAGATAAGACCGAGACTATTAAGGACTGAGACCAAGGCAAGTCAAGAGCAAACCCTGTGAACTAACATTAAATCAAGTTGAAAAGTAAACAAACAAACAAAACAAAAAAACACTATATTATTGATTACATAAAACATCAAATTTCCTGGTTCTTCTTATATGCTGAAAACTATTGACTTACAAAATTCAATTTTATAATATAGTATATTTTTTTATAATGTTTAGCTAAAAAAAAAAAAATCAGGGACTGCCACATCCAAGGCCAAGACAAGACTGAGATTAACAAAATGGTCTCAAGACCAAGACCAGTCTCGGGCGCTACACTACTCTTTGCAAACAATGTTCTATTGCATGTTGTACTGTTTGTCATTACCCCAATTAATTTCTGAAAACTAAAACTACAGTTAATCCATTTTGAACTGAATCTGTTTGTAGTCTTTATTTAGGTTCTAGAAAGGATCATAATCAGACAAATAAATTAACTCATAATTAAGTCATCACAAATATGAAAGTGGTCCGTTTTTAGGAGTTTTAGTGAGTGCCACTGGTGCTCATCAGTCACTGCAGTGTAATACAGTATCTTGCATTTGTTGATGTGTCTAGTTATGTGGCAGTATACTCATGGGTGTGTTTAAGGTTTGCTGACATCTTGCCATTGCTAATGTAAGAAGTCATCGTCTCTGTACACAGTGTGCATAAATCCAAGTTATAGTTTCATCCAAAGAAAGACACCTGTGTGAACATGATCTCCAAACAATTCTGTCTTCTCTGGACCAGACGTTTCTATGGTCTTTGGATGATAAATCCAAATTTAACCAGCCCACTTGGCCCAGAGAAGACAGCAGTGTTTGTGGATCATGTTCAAGTATAGATTTTCTTTGCACAAAACAGCTAACTGCATGGCCTGTTATGCTCAGAGAGTGTGACTTCTGGAAGTGTTCCTGATCCATGCAGTAATTTCCTGTACAGAATAATGTTTGTTTTCAATCCAGTGCCGCTCGAGTTCCCAAAGATCAGGAGCATCCAATACTAATAACACAGACTCTGAATGTGGGTTGTATTTCTAAATGAACAAGAAATGCCAGGCACACATTTGTAACCCATGTTAAATTCACAATTTCTGAGCAGTATCCCTCACCGTGGCTGTGAATGCCCATGCCGTGCCCGTGCGTGGTCAACAGTATGGATCTGGATTAGTCTTCCCTTAGCTGTGGCGTAATCCTCCATCAGTGCCGCATCATGACGCCTCTCACCTTGGCAGAGTCGGGTCGATGCTCCGGCTATCGAGCTACACATGTAATAAAAGCCTTAATCCGACCCACCAAGCTTCACATGACACGGACTCCCACATCTGTTAGCAGTGAAACTTCTCAGTAAGCTGAGAGTCCAAGTGCGGGCCAAGGACAAATGCATCATTTATAAGACACCAGCCGATCTGTATTTTAACTTGTTTTGATGCAAGAGGTTTTGCCAATATGTATTCAATCTTGGATCAACAACATATTTCATTTATAAAGATGTGTTCCTGACATTTCATGCACAGATAAACTACCACCAAGCCCTTGTGAACTGTATATTATAAAAAATCCTAAGAGTATCATGGGTTTTTGAAACACATGTATGATTATTTAAAAGGGGCCGTGTTATGCTTTTTTTATGCTTTTTTAAACGGTGCTGGACAACTTTGCATTAGTCTTTTATGTTTTATTACTTGAAATAATGTATATGTATGAAAACGTCTTCTTCTGGAGAGCTGTTTTGCTGACTTTGCAGAGGACACTTGGATTAGGTGTCTGACATCCCAGAACCTAAAATGGCTATTTAGTACACTAATGCTGCGTTCACACCGGACGCGTTTGAGGCGTCTGGGGCGTCTGGTTTTCATGTTAAGTCTATGTAAACGCATGTCTAGACATCCTGCGGCGCGAATCAAGCATCCAGCGCGGCGCGAATCGGGTTTTGACGTGCGAATAGCGCTGCGCGAATTGAGCGTCGACGCGTCTGACGCGCGAATCGAGCGTCTGACGCTCTCGACGCCCGAGTTGAAAAATCTGAACTTTGGCGAATATTCGCGGCGCATTAACCAATCAGGATCTAGCTCCTGCAGTGACGTGGGAGGACGTAGGAAGCGGAGATCCATCAAAACAATCACGGCGGACTTATCGAAGCTGTCAATGTGAACGTGGAGCTATAAGCTACAGCCTACAGCAGCTCTGCTACTTTTATAAAGACAGCAGTCAAAAAGACAGTAACAAGACATAGAGGGGACCTTAACTTTAGCGTGTGCTGAGCTGAGCTCGTTGGATTAGCAATTACTGCACTCCCCAAAACAACAGCAAAAACAGTCTGTGCACTGACTGCTAGCCTAGCCTATAACCCGCTAAAACCACTAGAGACCGCTATTAAACAAGAAAAACTCTTCCATGAGCGGCCATTACCCTGGCACAACAGACTCCTCCCATGACGCGAATTTGCGTCTGAACACATTTGTTTTGACGCTCGAACAGAGCAAAATTGGACACGCAAATGAAGCATCTGACTTCAAAATGTTCAAGCATCCAACTAGACGCGTCGGACGTGAATTTGTCACCTCAAACGTGTCCGGTGTGAACGCAGCATAACACTAACAGATAGATAAATGAGCTGACTGCTTCTTAGTGACGGCAATTTAAGTGCTGTAATGATCTGAATAGTGATAGTGTGCGCTTTACAAATGTACAAGAGAACTTCCTGGTTTTATGGTTCTATGTAGAGCTGTGAGACCAAGCGTCTTCAGCTCTTGAGGAAAAGACAGCCCTCAGCATATAAGATTACTGAAACAACCTACTACTCCAGTATTAGTATGTTGTTTTTTGTTTAGTATGTTGTTTTACATTTTTGAGGCAGAAACAAAATTTTAACATGGTTAAACTGCTCAAAAAGTCAACTTAGTGTAATATAGGGAACCTTTAACTTCTTTAGAAATTTGAGCTACAGTAGCTCATCTGTTGGATCAGACAATACGGACCAGCCTTTGATGTGGTTCACTTGTACCTGGTTCACTACTGTCTCTTCCTTGGGTCACTTTTAATAGATACTGATGTTATGCTTGATTTAATTGGCGTATGTTCAGATCCTGCCAACAACGCTAGAATAAGAATATATGTGAGGGCCAAATGCTAGCTTTAAACAAGACTTAAGTCCTCAAATTTAAATGTAGATGGACTGTCTCTCTAGCTCTAATGCATTCATATCACAAGACTGAGATCAATGCAAAACAGATGACAGCAAGGCTTTTAAAAGCTGCTGCAAATATAGTATTTAGATTAACTGAAGGGGGACAGTAGTTGAGCTGCACAATGATCTTTCTGTAGTCAATTTACCTGGCACAAAACAATGACTGCATTTCCCTGTGGCTCTAACCTTTACTGAACAAAGCGTGCCAGGTCCCTGCTGCATTTCTCTGTGGTCACCTGACTCCTCTCACGCTTCTTGAAAAGGCTACGCAAAAATGCAAAACGCTGCTGTGTCAAGGTGGCTGTTTTCACTGCCCTTGGTTGGTTGGTTTAGAGTGATATCTAAAAATAATACTAAAAGATTGGAACACCATCTGGATCTTGGAATGTTTTAAAGGATTCTGTACCCTTGCGAATAGGGCCAAATATACTACACTAATTGCAGCCATAGGGGAAAGAAAATGGTAAGCAAAGGAACAAATTATTAGCTTTAGTGGATTCTTTTCAACTTTGGAAGGGGCTTTACGGCTAAATGGAAGGAGCATTTACCCCTGAACTAGAGCTAGACCCAACTCTTTGCTTCCAACATTCTCCCAATGGAAAACTGCACAAGGACACTATAGGACATTTTTCATACTAATATGCTGTTATAACCCATGTCTGAGCACTTTTCTTCACAACTTCACAAGCAAGCCATTTTATGACTACTAAGACATCTAGGGCAGTGGTTCTCAAACTGTGGTACAGGTACCACTGGTGGTTTGTCCTCCTGTTCTAGATGGGGGTTAAATTTGAGGTGGACCACTGCTTAGTCATGGTTTAGGCCCAGATTAGTTCCTGGTTTAGTCCTTGTTTAGTCCTACATTAGTGCGAGATCAATCCTGGTTATTTATTCATTCATTCATCTTCTTCCACTTATTCCCGATAGGAGTCTCAGGTGACTGGAGCCTATCCCAGTGACTCTGAGCCTTAGGCGGGGTACATCCTGGACAGGGGCCAGCTTGCCGCAGGGCTCAATCCTGGTTATATGCTGATTTAGTCTTGGTTTAGACTGGTTTAGTTCTAGATTAATTCTGACATAGATCTTGTTTTAGTTCTGAAGTACTCCTGACTTAAATCAGGTTTAGTTCTGATTTACCCTTGGTTTAGACTTGGTTTAGTCCTGCTTGAGATTTGTTCTAATTTCAGCCCCTGTTTAATCGTAGGTTAGTCCTAAATTGATGCTGGTTATGTGCTGGGGTAGATATTGATGAGTCCTGGTTTAGTTCGAGATTATTTCTGGCTTAGATCTGGTTTAGTCCTAGTTTAATCCTGGTTTAGATTTTGTTCACTTTCAGTCCTTGTTTAGTCCTAGATTAGTCCTAGATTAATCCTGGTTATGTGCTGGTTTAGACCTGGTTTAGTTGGAGATTAGTTCTGGCTTAGATCTGGTTTAGTCTTGATTTGCTCCTGGCTTAGACCTAGTATAGTCCTGGTTTGGGTTTAGTCCACTTTTAGCCTCTGTTTGGTTTAGTCCTAGATTAGTCCTTGACCAGTCCTATTTATGTGCTGGTTTAGAGCTCATTGAGTTTAAACCTGGTTTAGTTCTGGCTTAGATCAGGTTTAGTCCTGATTTACTCCTGGCTTAGACCTGGTTTAGACCTGGATTAGGTTTAGTCCAGTTTTAACCATTGTTCAGTACTAGTTTAGTCCTACATTAATTCTATTTGAGTCCTGATTATGTGCTGGTTTGGATCTGGTTTTGTCTGAGATTGGTTCTGGCCAGGCCCGTCGACATGGGGATGCAAAGGGGTCTGTTGTCCCAGGCCTCAAGGTCAGAGGGGCCCAGAAATGGTTTCTGTTTGTATACTTTCTATTATAATGGGCCCATATGATGCCTTCTTTCCCCGGGCTCCAGCAAACCTGTCAACAGGCCTGGTTCTGGCTTAGACCTTGCTTAGTCCTCGTTATGTCCTGGCTTAGTCCTTCTTTAGTGCCAATTTAGTCAATGTTTTGTCCTTAAATACTCAGAGGTAGTGCTTAAAAACTTTGAGAACCACTGGTCTAGACCTACTGAATGATGGTCCTCTACTGGACTCCTGGTGTAATACAGACATAGCGTTGCCTCTAAATGGAAGCTAAAAGTACTTGCATAAGGATCTGTTCATAAAGTAAACCTGAATTATCCTCTACATTATGAATACAATAACCATATGTAACAAAAGCTGATGTGCAAACCATTACCTGTGTGCAAAGTGAAAGCTGTGCGTCTAAGAACTGCCTACACCATGGTCCTAATGAGCCACAGCCGCATTAGCATAGGCCGATAAATTACTCAACCACCGGTGACTTCATTACCGGTAAACCATTTCAAGTGGCTGTGCATAACTCAATTGTACACAAGCCTTTCTGTCGCCATGATATTGCCTCCCTGCATAAAGACGCAGTAATACGCGTGAAGGCACTTTGAAATCCATTTAAAGCCATAATGCAATATTGCAATGAGGACTTTCTTTTCCGAGATGTGCCGTGGAGATGAGATTTTTTTGCATCTTGACAAGGTGAGGAAGCAATCGGCTCATAATGATGTGATAATGCTCCAGGTTACTAACTCGCTTAAAGGGGGAGGAGAGAGGAGGAGGTTGGAGGAAATGGGAGGAATTAACATTACAGCCCCGCAATGGGATGGGATTCAGTTTCTTTATGGTGTATCATGAGCCAACATAACAGTATACAGCGCCTATGGTTTGATATTATTTCAAACTTAAAGCTGCATTCCACGATAACCCAATAGCTCTGCCAAGGTTATGTTTCTGCCAGCAAGATGACAAGTTTAGCTCAGGAAGCAGGAAAAACCAAGGCCTTTGTGAAATGCGCTCAGTGAGGTTTTTTTACTAGACAGACATTTGTTCTGACAGAGGGATGGCAGCGCAACATCTGCCAAATAGAGGAAGCTTTCCAAGAGGTTAGCAGTCTAAGACAGTGGTTCTCAACCTTTTTTGTCTTGTGTACCCCATACCGTAGTACCCCCTTACTCATACTCATAGAAAACATCTGTATTTATTAGTACAAAGACATTTTATGTCTACTTTATTGTAAGTGCTCATTTTCCTGCATTTTTTGCTTCAAAAAATCAAATTCAAGACCAGTGTTTCTAAAAAAAAAAACAATAAAATGCATAACAGATAATGTTAAATAAGAAATTTCCAAGAAATTATGAAACAAGCTATCTAGCTATTCAAACAATATTTTTAGTAGTTTCACCTTGTACATTTTTAATGGTGCTATGAGTAGTGCATATATTTTATTTCATAAAAAATACAGGTAAACATGTTTAAATCAAATCTTAGTTTTATTGATAACAATGATACAGTTGATTTATTCACAATTTAAAAAAGTGTTGTTTATGTTGTTTAAAGTTGTTTATGTTTACGTTTTTTGTTTTAGTTCTATAACCGCATTGTCAATCGTCCAATAAGAAAAACAGAAAGACTGGCAACCCACAAACCATTGTTTTTTAATTTAGGCTGCAGTACAGTTTTTAAACCAGTATGAGCGCATATGGTGCTTCCAGTGTCTTTATTCAGTCATCCCTGAGACATGAAAAGATTGCTAATATTTTCTTATCAAATTATGAAATAATTCCAAGTACCCCCTGTACCCTTCGGGGATTCAGAACAAGTAACCAGGGGATGACAAAGTAGACATAAAGTTTTGCAATTTGTGGTTCAAGTTTCAAGTTTAGGAGACAGTACTAGACACATTAAAACCAACACATTTTACAAACTAAATATGGTGATGTTTAAAAGAAGGATTGTAATTACTTAACATACAAGTCAGGAGACATTTAAAATTTATGATATCAATTCTCTAGACTCAGGAATTTATAAAGAAACTCTTCACCATTGCAAGATAGAAACAGAAACAGCTGTGTTTTTCTTGCCTAAGCTGATTTAAAATTGACTGAGGCCAAATGCAAAACTGTTCTTTGGTCAAATGAACAAATACAAACACAAACCTGCGTGACACTCCACCAGGTGAGCCACCAAGGAGCCAGTCATCTTAATGCTGAGGACCTGAAGATTATGAGTGTCCTTTATATCCAAGACTTTGCCTTTCTAAAATGCTCCTTAATATCCAGCAATCTTTCCAAATCCACATTTTTTATTTGTAGTATCACCTGCTTTTTCCTGTCACAACTTTTTGAGACATGCTGCCATTTATTCATTCATTTACTGGGCAATTTAGACTTTCATGACTTCCTCACTGTGAGCCTAGAGGTCTTCTCCTAAAATATGCGGTGGGTAGATTCCATAATGGTAGTTTAGTAACCAGCCCTGCTTTTAATTTTGATAATGCAAGCTACACCAACTGTGATATATTTTCATTATCAAGTGATGACAGCTTAGATAACTTTCATTCATTCCATTTTTTGTCAACAGAAGCTCCATTCTCAGAAAGTCTTGACTTAAAAGTTGCATTTGGTGGAATTCTCTTCTTGAAAACTTCAGTGTTGTTTTTCCTTCTCTGTGATATCAGATGTTTCAGACATTGCTTTTTAAAATGAGGTCAACGAAAGAACATAGTTGTATTGTTGAAACTCACATCTCAAACTCACCAGGACCACAGTAAAAGCATTGCTGCAGTCAGACCAAGGTTATCAGTGTATTTTTAACCAACAAACAAGATTGTAACTCAGAGTGTATGCAATTTTTTGTAGCTTTCCTTGACTCTCTCTGTATTATTTTGAAATGGTTTATATGTTGTGGCAGCATTTGGTGACTGACACCTTTTCTCCTATGGTAGCCCTACTGGGGCATTTTACAATCCAATTAAAATTGAACAAAAGAATGATGAATGTTTTAGAAACAAACTTGACTTTACGTAAATGGACAAAAATGTGCGTTGTCCATCAGTGCTCAGTTTGTCCTCTCTGTGCAGCACTAGGAACACAGTAGGAAATGGAACGAACAGAGATCCATTAGTTGAGCTCTAAACGTACATTTATAGTAGTATGCTAATGTGAAAAGTTAATTTAAGGTCATTACAATACAAACCATGATGTTAAAGTTGAAGTTAATGGCCCCTTATTATGCTAAATCGACTTTTCTGAGCTTTTTACCATGTTAATGTATGCTTCTCAAAAACATACCTGAAATTGTGTTTTGATTAAGTAATCCTTTATGCTGAGGCGCTGCCCTTCTCAAGAGGTGAAAACGCTCAGTCTCACGGCTCTACATAGACACATGAAAGTCCACCTTCTCCAGGAAGTGCTCCTGCTCTGATCATTTCAGTACTTAAACTGCAGCCACTACAAGCACTCTGCTCATTTATCTATCTGTTAGCTTCAGGTTGCTAATAGCCATGCTAATTAGCCATTTTATCATGTTCTGTCTATCTCCCACCTTTCACTACAAGCAGAGATTCTCCTCTCATGTCAGAACTCAAATCCTCCCAACTTTATTCCCATGTGAACTAAAAAGGAGAAGATCAAGAGGCAGTAGTGTGTATACAGTGTTTGCAAAGGGCTTATGGAGCTAATGGACTAAAGTGGGTGGGGCCTGCAGTGCCAGTCAACCAGTCATATTTTATTATCATCATCAAATTATTGATATAATTCATTTTAAATACAGTTTTAAATTGCCATGCTTTCTTTTCTTGCTCTTTGTCTCATTTTTGTCCATTAGCAGAACATAATCAATATACAGCTCTGGAAAATTAGAGACCACTGCAGCCTGTCTCAGAGTTTCAGGCCAGTGTCTGTTAAATTCCCACCCCTTTCTGCTTTATGAGCTTACAGACCATGAAGCAAAGCCCGGAGAGAGGTCTAAAATTACCAAACAGCAAAGTGAAAAACTGGTATAGAACTGGTAAAGAATAAACTGATTATGAAATTTCCTTCAAAGTTATGCTCTGAAGAACAATAGTTTTATTTTGTAATTAGGAGAAATGTTGACAACAGATCACAAAAAATAAGGCAAAGTGCTCAGTTCACCATATTACACACAAAAAAAAGAGAAGAACTGATAATTTTGCAGTAGTCTCTTGTTTTTCATCCAGAGCTGTATATGACTAATACCACAGCCCCTGCTCCAGTTTGACTTCTTAAATCAATCTTTAAAATGCCCATTACTTTAACAATAACCTATACTCCATGTGTGTAGACTCCTGCAGGAGTTCCCATTGGCCCCAGCACACCTTCAGGCTGCCCTCACACTTCCACACTTCTGAAATGGATAGCTGCGGTTCATTTCCCAGAGCTCCACAGTGACCTTACTGTTGTATAGAATTACGGCTTGGTCCCAAACCCCAGCTGCCCCGGACAGGACCAGAAGCTGCTGCTCCAAGGCCTTTTACCCCTGGGCTTCCACCGCCTTCAGCACACAGGCTCCAGGCCAACATTCCTCTGGTCTGAACCGGGCTATTGTCTTTTCACCTGTCAATTCTCGGCCCTTATGCTCCTTGCACTTTTTTATAACTTGGATTGATTTTTTAAAAAGCATGGAATCTCCCACCGCTTTTACACCGATGATTGCCAAACCTACCTCCCTCTCAGAAAACATGACACAGCTACACCCCTGTGTTTAAGAAATGTCAAGGCTCTTGGTTGGCTCACATATTTTTAGATCAACCAGGGCTGCAAGAAATAAATAATGTAATTTTGTTCTTGCAGCCCTGGTTTGGCAGTTCTCACAGCTTGTTATCAATGCATTAGCTGTGCAGAGCTTTTTTTCAGCAGGTGTCCAAGAACTATTGTGTGATTGGTCGAACATGCCACCTACGTGCACTGTACTCCTATTTTATGCCCCCTGAGCAGTCGCAAACATTGTAAACATTGGCTTTGGTCAGGTGGCTAATAGCAGCTCCTAACTGCTGCTACAGGCGATTCACTCACCACAATGCTTTTCTCAGATGAAGCGTCCCTTCTTGGAAACAGGGAACACACCGTTTGGGCTAATTGTGTCCGTTTTCTTTTCATTCTGTCTTACAACAAAAGCATATAGTGTAGGCTACTCCTCTCAGTCCAATAGTTTACAACACAAGCTGTTAATGCAGCATAGCTCCACCAAAGTACTTATTTTAAACATCCTCACTCTTTCTTCTTTTCTTGTTATTTCTTGTTAATCCAGTCTGAAGTTGGTCTTTTCTCAAAAGTCCACCACAATAAAAGACATGCGCTAATAAGCCACTGGCACTGCAACGTTACATTTACCTTGATTCAGGCTTTACTTATTTAGCCCTCAGTTTGACCTTCAGGACTACAGTCTTCTAAAAAAAAGCATGTAAAGTCACTGTACAACGTGTCTGTATAGATATAATACTGTGCAATATTTCTTTATACAGTGGGGCAAAAAAGTATTTAGTCAGCCACCAATTGTGCAAGTTCTCCCACTTAAAAAGATGAGAGAGGCCTGTAATTTTCATCATAGGTATACCTCAACTATGAGAGACAAAATGAGGGGGGAACAAATCCAGAAAATCACATTGTCTGATTTTTAAAGAATTTATTTGCAAATTATGGTGGAAAATAAGTATTTGTCAATAACAAAAGTTCATCTCAATACTTTGTTATATACCCTTTGTTGGCAATGACAGAGGTCAAACGTTTTCTGTAAGTCTTCACAAGGTTTTCACAAACTGTTGCTGGTATTGTGACCCATTCCTCCATGCAGATCTCCTCTAGAGCAGTGATGTTTTGGGGCTGTCGCTGGGCAACACGGACTTTCAACTCCCTCTAAAGATTTTCTATGAGGTTGAGATCTGGAGACTGGCTAGGCCACTCCAGGACCTTGAAATGCTTCTTACGAAGCCACTCCTTCGTTACCCGGGCAGTGTGTTTGGGATCATTGTCATGCTGAAAGACCCAGCCACGTTTCATCTTCAATGCCCTTGCTGATGGAAGGAGGTTTTCACTCAAAATCTGACGATACATGGCCCCATTCATTCTTTCCTTTACATGCATCAGTCGTCCTGGTCCCTTTGCTGAAAAACAGCCCCAAAGCATGATGTTCCCACCCCCATGCTTTACAGTAGGTATGGTGTTCTTTGGATGCAATTCAGCATTCTTCCTCATCCAAACACGACAAGTAGAGTTTTTACCAAAAAGTTCTATTTTGGTTTCATCTGACCATATGACATTCTCCCAATCCTCTTCTGGATCATCCAAATGCTCTCTAGCAAACTTCAGACGGGCCTGCACATGTACTGGCTTTAGCAGGGGGACACGTCTGCCACTGCAGGATTTGAGTCCCTGGCAGCGTAGTGTGTTACTGATGGTAGCCTTTGTTACTTTGGTCCCAGCTCTCTGCAGGTCATTCACTAGGTCCCCCGTGTGGTTCTGGGATTTTTGCTCACCGTTCTTGTGATCATTTTGACCACGGGGTGAGATCTTGCGGGGAGCCCCAGATGGAGGGAGATTATCAGTGGTCTTGTATGGCTTCCATTTCCTAATAATTGCTCCCACAGTTGATTTCTTCACACCAAGCTGCTTACCTATTGCAGATTCAGTCTTCCCAGCCTGGTGCAGGTCTACAATTTTGTTTCTGGTGTCCTTTGACAGCTCTTTGGTCTTGGCCATAGTTGAGTTTGGAGTGGGACTGTTTGAGGTTGTGGACAGGTGTCTTTTATATAGATAACCAGTTCAAACAGGTGTCATTAATACATGTAACGAGTGGAGGACAGAGGAGCCTCTTACAGAAGAAGTTACAGCTCTGTGAGAGACAGAAATCTTGCTTGTTTGTAGGTGACCAAATACTTATTTTCCACCATAATTTGCAAATAAATTCTTTAAAAATCAGACAATGTGATTTTCTGGATTTTTTTTTTCTCATTTTGTCTTTCATAGTTGAGGTATACCTATTACAGGCCTCTCTCATCTTTTTAAGTGGGAGAACTTGCACAACTGGTGGCTGACTAAATACTATACTATTAATAGTACTATAATAATACTATTGCCCCACTGTATTTCTCTGTACTGTGCAATGCCCCCCATTACTGTAAATATCATCATAATCTTCATACTCACTACAGATTTATGTATAGCCTGTGTGGTTGTTGTGCACTGTTAATTTTATATATTTTTTTTATTATAGTTTATATTTATAATGTTACTTATTTTTGCTATACTTTTTCTTGTAAATATTGCACCTTTTTGTTTGTGATGCATGCTCAGTTTATTTTCTTGCTTTCTGCGCTTTATTCTGTATTAAGAGCTGCCAGAACAAGTGAATTTCTTCACTGTGAGATTAATAAAGTCCAATCTAATCTTAATCAAACTCAACATTATTGTCTACAAATATCATAGGCTTGATTTTTGAACTGATTTTTAATTTATCTCTATTTTGAGTAAAAGACTTTTTGCTTTAAAAGCTCCTGTACAGCAGCCACTCCCTTTGGCACCAGCCTGCAGGTAGTACTTCAGTTTCTCGTGAAGTATAAAATGTCTGAGCCAAAACAAACTTTCATCTTGTTCTCAGCACCTTAAGAACAAGAAGAAATTTCTCGCTTCTCGCTGAGTATGTAATGGCCTTAAAGCTGAAATAATGTTGTTTAGTCCCAGTGGTACTCTGATGAACCTGGGTCCTCTCAAAGATTATACAACCTACTGTACACCCATTAACCCTGGCATCACTAAAGGCAATGATTTTAAATTTTACAAAGATCAATGTAGTTGTGAAATCCCATTTTTATCACTGTCTGCTTCAGTCCAAATTCAAACCGTTTTTATGCTTTAAAGACTGTGAAACTTTCCATGTTTATAAAATGTGCTATACACAGGTAAATAAAGTGGATTGGAATCCGCAGACGAATGCATAACCTCTGCCTGCAGTACTGCTTTGTTCTCAGGTATGTTTGTTTTTTCACACCTGTGAGTGGAGGAGTTCTGTTGACACAAACAATGCACTTACCAAGAATATATTCTGCTGGATTTCTGCACAAACTCTGGAAAAACGTAATACTTTTTTGTTCTGGCATGTCCACTTTTCTTCTATTGTGCACGCTTTGTGAACAAATATATATAAAATATATGCAGTACACAATAAAGTGTTTTATCATGCATGAAAGCTGAGTGGTTAGCACTTCCTCTCACCTTTTAAAGACATGCAGGTCAGCAGATAAATGTCCCATTGTAAGTTAATGTTTGGTTTCTTTTACAGTATATCTCAGGCCTAGGATTAAGTGCCCAGAATAAACAGTACCCCACCTTCAGCCTAAAGGAGCCAGGATAAACTCCAGCTGTCCCACAACTCCTAGATCCTCTTGCATTTGTATTAAGTGTCTTCATGCAGTACTTCTCTACGAGTTCTTCATAAATTGCGTTCCATAAAGCCATTAAAGCCGACCACTACTGTGATGATTATGAGTGATTGACAATATTTCTATCAAGTGGAATTTGCTGTGAAGAGAAGGGATCCCACCCCAGTCACAGTAAATGGCCAGGCTGAGTGTAAACATAAACCCAGTTGATCAAAATATACAGCTAGGTTGAAAAATATAGTTATGTTTGTCATTTGTCCTTTCATGTATAAAAATTGACTGAATAAAACAGAAAGGTAATGTCTCATAAACAACAGTATGTTCACATTAATCAGTCCAAAGACACTGTGAACTTCACCGTGGTACGTCTGGTGTTAAACACAGTTCAAAGGCAGCTGTAGACCCAGGCGTTCTGACTTTGGAACTCACCCTATCAAAAGTACAAATGTATTTACAGAAATGGAGGCAGTAAAATTAGTTTGACTTTTTATTCCACGGCAGATGAATCAGAAACGGGGTTCAAAGACAAACTGTGTGCCTCCCGTGAACATCTCTCAGCACGTTTCAGTACAGACAGATGGACTAATGGACCAAACACTGATTAGCCAGACATTAAAAATTAGCTTTATTCAGTTTTTAGGAGATTTGAAATATAGTGACTGTATAGAGCTTCTTTAAAATTTTTCTTTTTTTATTGCCACTACAGTATGCTAGATTTATGTAGGAAGCTGGATTCTTGCAATATTTAGTTCACAAGTCACAAAAATCCATCTTGTCAGGCTCTCACTGATTTGTTCAGGTACGTACCAACTATTAATCACTCAATGAATAGTGTGGCAGTACCATCGCGAGTGGATAGATATTGGTTTGGTGACAGCAACAAGCCTCTTGGTGATACTCGTTAACAACATGGCGATGCCAAAAACACTGGTTTGTTGATTTGTGGAGACCAAATTATTCCTTTTAAACTAATGGATAGAGCTGTATAGTAGCTTTTTACCGGGACTAAAAGTTGCATTGCTAGAATATTATAAAATCTTCATGTTCGTATTTGTGGTAATATTGATCTTTTCTGCTGTACAATGCCATGTATGCTCTTGACAATAAGATTTTCCTGCAAGGAAACATTGGAATGATTAGCATTAAAGACAAAAGACAAAATCAATCAGAAACAAACACGCTAACATACATAGGGAAAACAGGCAGAGCTTTTAATACACAAAGAAAGGAACAGAGAACAGAATAGGAAAACGAAACAGCAAGTGGAAGTCGATAACCAAATAAACCTATGTAGCATGTATGGTCTTGGTCAAGTAGTTTGGGTTTATATAAAATTTATCTTTCAAATTTCCTTTTAATTATTAAATTGTCTTGTCTTGATGCTATGGACAAAGAGTTTGTGGTTGGAGGAATCAAACATTTGAAAAAGTTTAAAATATTATTTTTAGATGGTTATGTACTAGTGACAGAAATGGTCACACAAAAAAAAAAACTTTAAAATTGAAGGTTTAAGAATTCAATCTCAAAAGAATGCAGTTTTAAGCATTGAAATGGTGACTGTAAAATTCCCAGTCAAGGCAAAGTGATAACCTTATCTGACATTAAAAGCAGTCAGTCATAAATTTCAAATGCTTGCAAAAAACATGGTGCATGCAGTAAAAGTGCAAATCCAGCAATCTGAGCTTGTAGTTCACATTAAAGATGTTAGTCATGCTTTACAACATATTCTAAACCTTGTAGTTAGAGTGTTTGGAAAGTTTAAAGGGGAGTCACGGTCTCATGTCCTTCACACATTTGAAGTGTGTGAAAAGTGCAAACACTTGAAACTGCTGCAGAACTATGAACACTCAACCTTCAACACAATTCTATGCTACAGCACAAAAAGGTTAAAGGTCACATTTACTTCTTTCCTTTTTGTTTTTTCTTTCTGGGTTTGCCATAGCAAGTCATCTGCTGGTTAGATTGTTGGGATTCGCATATAGACCGTTCTCAGTCATGTGACTTGGTTTGTTGGCGCTGCCATTTTGGATGGCAAAAAGCCGGTGTAGCTGGCTAGCGATTAGTGATCGTGCATAGAAATTGAGTTCATATTTACCACTTTCTACACCGTTTCAATACTTAACATTAAGTGTTCAGGTCAGACAGCGATATTTAGAGAAATGTTCACTTGTCGATGCTTAAGACCCATATGATGTCAAAATTACGGGTTACCAGCCTTCAACACACAATCTGCTTTGGAATACCACAACAGTTACAATTATTTAGTCAATCAATCGACAATCTCACTTTAGAGGGGCACAATTAAAAGCTTACAAGAGACAGAGAGCTCCTTAGAGGCATAAAAATATTTAGTGGCAGGATGGTGACAGACCTTTAGTATGGAAAGTGTCCTAAACAACTGTTGTCCATGTGAGTAGGCAGATGAGAGACGCAGATTAGTGAAAATGCAATATAAATACTTCAATAAAGTAGGCTTTCTGTGGAGGTTTACAAGTCTAAAATTATAAATCAAAATTTAAGGCCTTAAAAAGTGGCAAATTTGCTGAGATATGGAGAATTAGGATTTATATTTGTTTAACCTCATTCAAGCTAGCGGCGACCAGATTCAGAAAGAAACACAGCGAAAACATAATTTGCACGGTTATTATTTTGTCAATACAGACATGATATACATCGTTAGAAAGCTTATGTTCTGTACAAAATGGGAATTAAGTTAACTTTATGCTTAAAATAGGACATATGTGTAATTAATGATGATTCCTCAGTATGCCCAAACCGAAAAAACAGACTTTTTACCTTTGAACACTGGTTCTGTCCAAAACCAGTCCATTCATTCATTCATTTTCTACCGCTTATTCCTGTTAGGGGTCGCAAGTGACTGGAGCCTATCCCAGTAACTTTGGGCCGTAGGCGGGGTACACCCTGGACAGGGGCCAGCTTGTCGCAGGGCTGACACAGAGACGAACACAGACAGACAACCATTCACTCTCACATTCATTCACTAGGGTCAATTTAGAGTCACCAATTCACCTAACACATGCATGTCTTGGGACGGTGGGAGGAAGCCGGAGAACCCGGAGAGAACCCACGGTAACACGAGGAGGACATGCAGACTCCACCCAGAGAGATCATGTGATGGTGTGTTGGTCAGTCCGGGGCTCGAACCCACGACCTCCTTGCTGGGAGGCGAGAACGCTAACCGTGCACCCCAAAAAAAAAAAAAAAAAAAAACAGTCCAATCCAGGATTAGTAATGCTCAATCAGTAAATACCGAGATGTATTTCCATCAAAGTATTCCATGTTGTGAAAATAATCCTGTAATCGCCATATCCTCATGCAGAAATGAACAAATACCAAGCTGTCCTGAACATTGCATTTTCTTTTTCTCTCCAGTTTGCTAAATGTCCGTGAAAATGTGTTTACCCTGCTAATAAGCCTGAGCAGACAGTAAGAACTGACTTCAGATCAGTTTTTACTTTATTTGACGATTACAGCAGGAGCGATCTTTTATGTGACTTTTTTAAAGAATAAACTTTGTCAAACAATGCAACATTAACTTTTTTACTTCAAAAGACAGCTGGTAGAAGCTATCACAGATATAGGACACATTAAACTATTTTTGATGAGTAAAACGAATTTAATTTGTTAGGCTAACAGACAGCAGGACTGATCCAAATCGGGCGTGACAACCGGCTTTTGCCATCCAACATGGCGGCTCCGTGGAAATCACGTGATCAGATGACGCTGTGTGAGAAGGGTCTATTGATTTGGCAAAGGTTTTGCGCTGGATGCCCTTCCTGAATATACTCAGTGGTTGAATGGGAGTCTTCCCATTCAACCATTTAACTTCCTAAATGAAGTTAATGGATTAACTTAGGTTCGGGAGCAGGGCCACGCCTCAACTTACAGTATATCACTCACGCCTTCACCTCAACTCCACACTTCTAATTCTCCCAGAAGCCCTTCTTATACCCACCTAAAGTCAGTCAACACTGTTTGTCTCTGCTCTCTTGACGCATAGACAGACACGAACCAACATTAACTATTCTTATTGCTGATTCAAATTTACTCACCACTTGGGTGGATTCGGAGCTTGTTCTCGGTCCATCCGAATCCACGTCTGAATTGTTTGGCGGCTCGCGGATGCCCGTTTCCCAGCGGTCTGGTGACCGGCTTTCTCCGCGCTCCTCGGCGCGCTCTGTGCGGGGGACCTCGGCGAGTCCACCGAAGGTGATTTCTCCGGCACCTGCTCCGTCCCCGTCCCGTTTCGGGGCTCGTGGTCGTCGGCGGCACCCCCGCCGAAGCCGCCAGGATTCCCACGCTCTTCGCTCTCCTCGCTCTCCCGAGAGCCGGCTCGCTCAGGTCAGGCTCCCAGCGCGCATCCCCGCGCACATCTCCTCGGGCCAGACTCGACATCAGGGACTGGATGGTGGCCGGCCTGCAGCGTGCCTTGAGGGGGAGGGGCGTTCCCTTCTCTCGATGTGGTGGCGGGTCGGGACTTTTCCACCTGTTTTCTTCCTCCGTCGGCGCTTCGGCGTAGTCCAGCGGAGCTGCAGCGCTTCCTGGTTCCCCATCCGGGGAACGCGCCGGTAGTGATGTCATCGCACCGCCGGTCGTTCCTCCGCTTCAGCCAACCTCTACAGCCCCTCCTGGCGGGGGCCAGGTCGTATCACCCCCTGTGCCTGCTCCCTCATCTCTCATTTCATTCCTGTGTTCGCAGGCTGCACGTAATCCCCATGCACACACATCCTTTCATCCAAACATCCCTTCCTCTACCCTTCCTTCTGCCATTAATAGCCAAATGGCCTCTGCTGGTCTTTCTTCTGCTACAGCAACTCAGGAGGTTCTTCAAGCAAACGTGCCCACTCTGCCTCCTTCTTTTTTTCCTACTGGCCTATCCTTTTTCCCCTCCCTTCCCCAACACCCCAATGTTTTTTCTGGTATCTTGTCTAGTCCATACACTCTGGCGTCTGCAGCATGTGCTCTGTGGTCGCACCCCCTCGTTCTCGCACCACCTCCTCTCGCAGCAACCCCATCTTTAATCGGTTGTCCTCTGCTGCACCACCTCCTTCCTTTATGCCTCAACCCTTCCTAAAGTCAACATCCCCATTCCTAGGGGAGTCGACAAACGAGGGCGACCTATCTTGTACCAGGCAGGCAGAATCACTTAGGTTGCTCCATCTCAGCCTGCAGGCTCCTCGTATACTGATTCTGCTCCTTCGGCAGGCTTCGGTGGTTATTACAGTGGTAGATGGTTCACGTCCACATGGCCCACAGAGTTCTCGTCCCTCCAGTCGGAAAGTCCATCCTCGGCATTGTGCGAGATATACCCCATCATTATCGCTGCCATTCTTTGGGGGCACGAATGTGTAGTAAAATGCATCCTTATCCATTCCGACAATGCAGCAGCAGTCGAGATCATCAATAAAGGTCGATCTCATTCCCCGGCTATCATGCAGTTCCCGCGCAGGTTCACTTTAATCTCTGCACAAAATCAGTTTATCCTACGTGCTGCCCACATTCCCGGGTACAAAAACTCAATCGCTAATTCACTTTCTCGTTCTCGCTTACATCTTTTGTCTTGACTCCTTTCTCAGTCCTTTCGAACCTCAAGCCAAATACCTTGCATTCCGGTATGCTTCTAAAGCTTCTCCTCATGACCCACTTTTCCTCACAGAATCTGACAAAATGGCAACAAGATTTTGATTCAGCAAGCACTTTCACCTCCTATTACAGATGTCCGACATCTCGTCTCAATACTATTCCATCCATTCCTTTCGCATCGGGGCCGCTTCCACTGCAGCTAGAGCCGGCATCCCAAATCAGAAATTCAAGCCCTTGGTCGCTGGTCTTCTCAAGTCTACTGTTTATACATCCGCAGCAACCTTAACGATCTCCGCCATGCTCACTCCATTCTCAGCTCTATATAACTTAACTTTTGGGGGTCCCTATTCGGCTGGGCGTACCGCCTGAGACGGAACCCCCACACTGAGTCTCTTCCCACCCTGCCATCACCTAAAACACTTCATCTAACACACTTTCATTAAACATTTAAATCCACGTCATTGTTGTGGCGTGGTCCTTGCTAGTGAAATAATGTAATAATTAAAAAAAGTTACATCATAGATCTGCATGTGACCTCCATACATGCCAAAAAATATTGCATTTGATCCTTAACCTGCTGATATATTTTTCATTTTGGCCATCTTCTTTCCTTTGCTAAACAGCAATGTGACATGTTAGGAAATTCTGGTAAATGTCATTTTTGCCCCAAAACAAGTCTTGCAATGGAACAACAACTTCAAAAACCTCTTTATACGACTAAGTATTCCAATTCTCCACTGGAGGATTTCCACAGAAACATTAGGTGTGCTGCAGTTTGTTTTTAACCTTACCATAAAAACAGAATATTTCAGCAGAGAACACATCTGATAAAATAGTACAAGCCTCGGAGGCAAGAAGTGTGGAACTTGTAACAGTTTTTATCCAGGGCTCTTACCAGCACACTCACATGTCAGACAGCCGACAGCCTCCTGACAGCTTAGTATCACACATCCAGCCAAATAACAGGCCTCTTCCCCAAATCCCTACAACTCCCCATCAATGTCATACACAACTTGCTCACTTAAACCTACATTTTACTTTCAACACACCTTTTATGTCGTGGTATGGCTTTTAAAATTTGAAGCCAAAAGCCCCCCAAGAGCAGTAACGGACCTCCTAAATTCAGACATAGAACAAAAGCAGTCAAGTGTAAACCTCAGAGGAACAGAAGAAAACACAGAAAGGTGAAAGGAGAGTTTGAGAATTGGAGGAAAAAAAAGTTGTATTGGACTTGTCTGGACGTACAGTGGTACATGAGGGTCTAGACGTTGAGAGAGTGGAGCTTCAAAGGGACGTTAGTGGAAAGCGTGTGCACCAGCATTGCAATGAAAGCAGCCTGAGGAAAAGAATACATCAAACAAAATGGACCACCAATGATGCTCGTAAGACTGCTTTCATAAATGAAAGGGGCGCATGGAAAGTGATTGTGCAATCTAGTGCATTATATATATATATAATATATATATATATATATATATAGGCTGTGCTTAAAAAATTTATACAGTACTTCTAGACAATACACATATCGATATGCATGCTAATACAGCTGTTTAAATGACATTAATATGTTATAAACAGCTGGAATGGCAGTTTTGAAGCCGTTCCTTAAGGTGCTGACGCCTAATTAGCGCGGCTGCTAGCATCACAATGCTAACAATACAAGTGCAGAGTCCTTCGCAGTGACAGCAGTTTAAGCACTGATATTATCCTTACACTTTGATCTAATGCACAACTTAACTATACGGAGAAAAGTGAAGCACAAACAAGTTGAGGAGCGCATATGAGCATTTACGGGCGCATCCACTTACGCAAGCCACTTAGCTTACTTTTTCCACTGTACTATTTTAAAAAAATGTGTGATCTTGTAAACAAACAGTGCATCATGTAGCAGCCTGTTGTCCACTGAGCTGATGACATAGTCAGGCCACAGCACAGAGAGTTTGTGCAGGTGTGAGTGGAGGCCAGTGGACCACAGACCCTTCCCCAATCATGTCTGAGCATGGCGGAGTCCTAAATCACCAGAGTCCGGACTAGACCCATGACAACAAGCTGTAGTCACTCTGCATATGAACTGCATGCTCTACCAACCGAGCTATGCTGCGGCACAGGTTGTACTTGTTTAATACAACAAAAGGAGTTTTTTTGAGAGGTAAGGTTTCAGACTCTTTGAGGGTGATGTTGTTTTGATTTTTTTGAATACAGTAGAAGAGTGAGATTCCATTGAACATGCATGTGTGGTTTATTACTATTACTTTTTGTGAATGAAAATGTAGGCACCCTGTCACAAGTTTTGCCTCAAAGTAAATTTCTGCAAAATGGTAACTTTTTCTAATCTTTTCTAATCTTTCAGCTTATGCCATCAGTTGTTTTTGGTTTCAGAGCCCTAGAATAAGCACCACTGTGGGATAATTAGACAAATATGGAACAGATGTGTAACAGATGTGATCCTCGTGACTTTATTTTCATTTCATTCTGACTACAAACAAAATTCGACAGTTTCAAAAGCCCTTTGCATCTTACCTCTTTGTGCACAAACTCACACCACACTTTCTAGTAGTGTTATGGATGTGATTTGTCAGCCATAAAGAAAACAAGCTCCCTTTAAGTGCTTTAGGCGGTCTATGCGGCTGCTACATAATGTTGCCCTTTCATTTTGGCAAACATGCATAATTTAAAAGGTTAGTTTAGGTAAATATACAAGACTTGAAAACAATCGGGCCGCGGCCACACTCGGGTGGCTCCCTAATTTAAATTTAATGATATTTTGAATGCAAATCATTAAATAATGAAATTGGGGTATTGTGTGCCAGTAAATGATTAATGTCTTATCTCTGAACTGTGCACGTCTTGGAACAACTGCTTTGGAATTACATGGGCCATTAAAAGTGAAGCAAGTGGGAAAGTGTTCATTGGCAAAAACACACTGTCCTGTTAAGTTTTCACCGATGTATAAAAATGGAATATCTGGAATTCTCAACTGGTGGGACAAGATATAATAGTGGGTCATGTGTTTAGCTTGTTTGGCAGCTAAGGATTGTTTGAATAAGATGAAATAGTGAAACAGATTTAAATACAAACAGTATTTAGTACAGACTGTACTAAAAAAAGACAAGTTGAGAACAACAGCTGGACAGTACAAAGCCAAAAAGGAATAGTTCAATACTTTGTAACCAAAAATACTTTAGATGATAGAGATAGAGATGTCATATATCTCACTTAATGTTAGGTGACTTGCTTCCTTTCACTGTGTAAGATGTAGTCAATGCAGTAATAGAAACTTTCTGTAAGTTTTTCAGCCAACTCTGACACACTGTGTGGACAGACCAGGCAATGGGAGTGGCACCAGCAACCAGGCCCGCTGCTAGCCACTAAGCATAATAATTGCTACTATTTTTAGTCATTTCAGGGTGTACTCACACCAGGCCAATCGAACCGTGCCCAAGTCCGGAACGCCCCTAAAGCACGACACGGTTGTCTAATGTGAGTGCTCCGAACCGCGCCCAGGCGCGGTACGCTTCAGGACTTAGGCACGGAGGAGGTGGGCTACAGCACGGCGCGGTTACTCATGCATGCGCGCACGCACGCACACTACGAGCTCTGTCATGTACGCAACTGTTCTTCTCTCAGTAAAAAGTGAATAAACTCCATTATCAACACTCACAGCAACGCCACTCCCTTGAGCTCACCTTTCTGAAGAAGAGAACAGACAGCGGCAGTAGTTTTGGAGCCTCTCTCTTCTGTCTGCAGTGCCTTCGCTGCTCCTCGGATGTGGTTTATTCCAAAACCTGTGACAGAAGACCGCGTCTCACGAACGAGACTCAAAGCAGAATCACAATAGCACAGATACTTCATGCCGCTGGTCTCACGTTTTCCACTACACTGGTTATAAAAGTGTTAGCGGCTCGCTCGACTTGTAAACAAACCGTGCACCACAATGACGTAGCAGTCTGTTGCCCTCAGAGCTGATGACGTAACCGGGCCGCAGCACAGATCGTTTGTGCAGGTGAGAGTGCGGGCCGGCGGGAGACTCGGACCCTCCCCAATCGTACCTGGGCACAGCACGGTTCGAATGGCCCTAGTGTGAGTGCGCCCTCAATGATAATATGTAGACTGAAAGAACATGATTTTGGTATCAAACTCTCATAAAAACAGCCACGTTTTATAAAACAGAAGCCTAATGCAGGAATTTTAACTTCATAACTTTAGGGCCACTGAAAACCTCCTCTGTGGCCCCACATTACTAAGTTACACCACTGTAGACAAGCCTATTACTGACAGACCCTTTTCAAGAAGTGCATGCCTACACTCTCTTCACTGCCGTCTCATCCTTCATCCCATCCCACCATTAAAAGTTATATTCTTAACGCAACAACATAAATTAATGCACCAAGTTCAACTGAAATATTCACTTAATATTCTGTTTACTCTTATAAGCACAACATCATAACACACTAGTTTTCCAAATTTGCAATATGCACATTCCTTAGAGATCCATTTATGCTACTCAAACATACCAGCTCTATTTAACACAGCCCTGATTCTGAGATTAAACCACATTTTCAGAAATATTATAGAAGTTATTTTTAAGTTACAAGAATATCATCAACCTAAGACTCTTAATGGTTGTATGTTATGTTTTATATGCATTATGAAAAAATGTAAATATCCTATATTTTGTCATAGAAAATGTATATTTATTCTAACATTTAATATTTAGCCTCTGTTAGCCATTTAGTTTCTGTTAATTAAAGTATTTCTATGATGTGCAAACAGGAAAAATCAGTAATGTACTTTAAATGAGATTAGTTAGACTTGTTATCTTCAGACTGGATTATTCCTGTTCTTACCTCTGAGCCTCTGCCCTCGCCCTCGCCCTCTCTTCCTCTGGCTGTTTCTGATTTAAAATATATTTGAGCTTTATAAACAAGCAAAACATTTTACTCTGAGAGAGTATTGGTCTCTGCACATTAGCAAACTGACTTACACTTGACTGTAGTTGGTTCTGAATCCCGTTTTTTTATTTTTTATTTTTTATTTTTTTCTCCCTGCTCTAATCCAGGCTGCAGTGTCTCAGAAGTCACACATCTGTGTCTAATGCCTGCTTAATGCATTCATTTATATTACACAGATAAAAACACTGTTTTCTGTTGGAATAAATGGTTGATCACAGGTTGGTCCTACACTAACTAGAACTTTTTCTCCGTTTGCATTTCCCCACATGAATCCAAACCAATCAGAGACTAAAAGGTGGCCTTATAGCAAAAATTCAGAGACGAGGTTTCGTGTCAATGAGTCCTGCAGCGCTGTTGGCTGACAGAGCCTGGCTGTGCCGCTACTGCTCTGAGAGGGAGGGGGAGAGAGAGCAGTGACAGGACAGAGAGGCGACGGAGCCGTCTCTAATCAGTGATGCATCTCAGTTTGGACAAACTAGTTTAACTATCTGTCTCTTAGACTGTTTTAGAAAATGGGTGTTGCATTTCCCAATTCCCAAAAGTGTGGGTGTTACATCCCCCACATCCTCCATGGGTGAGACGCCCATGCCGGCTGCACCAACCTTTGGGTTAGTGGGCAAGCGTCTCTACTAATTGAGCTACTGCTGCCGTTTTAAAGTTTTAACAAATGATATCTCCATGATTCCTGCACTTAGATACCTGAAACAAAACCTGTCAAAAAGCTTCAAATCTTCTCTATCAACACAGCTCATTGTATATTTCTATATGTTTAGAGTTTTGTAAATACAGCTGCGCAAAGACACAATGACACACAACACAAGACACATTACACACACATTAGACCATTCACTCTCAAATTCATTCACTAGGGACAATTTAGATTCAATTATTAAAGCATTTGGACGGTGGACGCTTGAGCACTGAGAGAGAACCCAGTGAGGACGTGCAGTCTCCACTAGCGATAGAATTGATAAAAAATCTTACAATCAGTATTGGTCAATACTAGTGTAATGAGATTGTTTCTGCAGCTACCTTTCCCCTCCCTGCAAAACCTCTGTAAACAGTGAAGAAAGAAATAGATTTATATCTTTTGTGCAGATTTTTTAAATTCTTATTTGCCTAACTGGGTTTTAACATGCACTTTCTGGACATTTAATGCACTTTCAAACAAATAGGTATAACTACTGTGTTTCTTTTATATCCTCCAACAACAGAAAACAACATTTTACATAACCCATGTCCCCAGTTGGCCTGATTACAGTAGAGTAGGTGTTAAACAACTATTGTGTAGCCTCTTTTTTACACATTTAAGCTCTGGGCCACACAAGACCATTATTTACATTTCCGATGAACTGCCCAAGGCTACTGGTGTGTGGTTTACACCAAGCAAACACAGACTTTAATTAAAAAGCCCCCTTCTGTGCAATCTTCCTTCAGAACGGTAAATAAACCACGTCCAAACTATAATTCCTGCCCTCTATTATTCATCACAGTAACATTTTTAAAACGTTGCATTAAATGACCCAATAAATTAAAAGTGCTAAGGTAACTATTCTCTAATGAGAAACAAAGCAATACAAGTTTAGTTGTTGTGCACCTCCAAAGCTCTTGTACAGTAATTAATGACAAAGTTTTTTGTTTGCAGCCCAGCATGAGCAAACACATGCAGATTTTAGAATTGCACAGTCAAATTATTTACAAAGTTTGTTGGCTGAGAAAGTGCAAATAAAAAAAAAAAAACCTGCAAATAAGCACAAGCAAATGTCTACATGATATTCAAAATCACATAATACACATAATTAGTAGTTATTGCACTGGTACTTTCATTCTGGTACTGTATATTATTTATTTAGTTTAAAATTTAAGCTAAAAAAAAATGAAGATTGAGCCCGCTAAATTAAAATGTGTTATGGTAAAGCAGTGAATTTAATTTGTTTATGTAAAATGTGAAACAATTGCCGGTATATAAGGATTAATATTAAATTTAAATACAGCTAGAAACAAATTTTAAAAGCACAAATGTTCTGGAGCTAAAAATTCTTTGGTTAAAATCTACTGGTTAAAATATAGAGGTGATAAAATTTGATTTATAAAAGCTAAGCAGTAAAATTCTATGTGTAAAGCATGGTTAAAAGCCATAGTCGTTGAAAAAGTATTAACAGCTGCATTTGTTCATACAAGCTTTTTCACCTATTGACCACTGAAAACAGAAAATGTCTGAATCTGAGTCAGTTTGTGTTGATTCTTCACAACTGAGACCACATTCCTACCAAGTGCAGGAAGAAGCACAGTATCTTACAAAACACTTGACACTGACAGCTATGGCAAGGCACGGCAAGTTTATTTATATAGCACAATTCATACACGGAGTAATTTAAAGTGCTTTACACAAACAAGGTAGGGTAAAAAAGGTAAAAGTACATAGATAAAAATTAAAATTAAAACAGTTAAAACCATATGTTACAGTAACAGAACTAATGTACCAATGGTGTAGCAATACTAATGATTATAGACCAATGGCGTGGGAGTACTGACAGTTATGGACCAATGGTGTAGTAGCAATGACAGATGTGAACCACGAAAAAAGAGCAATGGTGTGGCACATAGATAGTTACTTTTACCACTTCAAGAGAAAAACACTTACATGACTAAAGGATATACACTTTTTTAAAATATATTTTAACTGACTAAAATTTCTTGTAAAATACATCTATTGGTTATACAGACAGAGAAGCATAGAGTTCAAACAGGCTACCTGCAAGACTTAAACAAATTTCTTTTATCCAGGCCAGCCATGAATCATTTTTTGATGTGGAATAAGAGATTTTTGTTCCTCTCCTTTATTTGCAGTGAGCTCATCTAATAAAAGGCTAATGTGGCTATTTGTTGGGTTTTTCAAAGCACTGGTGAAAAATAGCTTTTAATGAACCAACGTATTATAAGGAAAGCCATTAAGCATTGATTTGTTTTTATTCACGTTTTTGTCAGCCAGGTACTTTGATCTTCCTAGACTACGTTAATGTACGGCGCTAATGTTAAGATCAGCTGCTTTCTTTGCTAAAAGTTCAAAAAAAAAAAAAAAGCTCAAGGGTCTTTCTTAAGCCCTTAGAACAGCAGCAGGTCCTCCAGCAGGAGAAAGTCTTTGAAGCCGAGTAGAGCTTTTGAAGAGTGTCATCTCTAATTACGTCTCGAATCCATCTCCGCGGCTCTGGACACCTGTATGGGCTGCGCGTTAGTCTGTGCAGTCCTGTCCTTGATACAAATGGTTATCTCACGGTGACTGTGGGGAGATTTTTCAGTAATGATGGCAGCCGTTGTGTCGTCTAGCAGCCTTTTGGCAAAAAATGTAGTATTTTGGATCACATAGTTGAAAAATGACTGTGGAAGACAATGGGGAAATTTGTTTGCAGGGATTTGGGATTTTTATATGGTAATTTATTGTTATCTGCGCCAACTTAGTTCCACATGATTGCACTGTATCACATCAGACTAACATAAATTTGCTTGAGTTTTACCAGCAGCTCATAGAGTGACCTACCCTGCTCCCCATTTACATTAGTGGATAATAACAGGAAGCGTTCAGGGGTCAGGGAGGGGCAGGTTGTCCACTTAAGAGTTGATCTACCACAAAAACACTTTCTAAGTTTCCAAGTTCCAAATACTAGATGATTTTGCTTTAAACGTTATTCCTTTTGCTGCCATTTTCTCAGTTGCTATTTTTTGTGTCATTTCTCTGTAGATAGCTAAGGTCTTGGTCACATGGAGACCTTCACTTTTTTTTTTTTTTTTTTTATTACTTATAGCCAGAGGTTAAAGTAGAATTTGGGAAGTGGGGGAACCCAACATAGAGTCACTGTATACATTAGCTAAGGTTTAATTTACTTTTTCTGGAGCTGATACTGTATCTGCAATGTGTGACAGGTTTTCATGAATAGAGTGATTTAAAAGTGTGTGGGACTATTTGGCTAGTGTGAAGTCCTCCACCAGGGAAATTTGAGCAATACATAGTCAATATTCTGTATTTTGGTGAATTTTAGAGAATATTTTTAGAAAATATAATAGTATAGATTGCTACAAACTTGAAGTAAAAATATGGGTACAATTTGTGGTTTTACTTCTCAGTCACTAACTGGGAGATTCAGGGAGCTTACCAGAATCAGCCCTGGCTCCTGTGGTGCTGAAGACAAGTGAAATCCTGGTGTTTTTTTATGTGGGAAAATTAAAGGCAAGGGGGTCTGGAGGTCCCAGGGAATTTGGACCAAACAAATATAATTTCTTGTATTCTGGTGCATCTCAGGTGGTATTACAGCTGCCTTCTAGGTTTGTTCTTTTAATTAATTTAATTGAAAACAATGTTTATAATAAACCCAATTTTACTATATGTATTTACTTTTTTATTTATGTAAATGTTTGGGGAGCTCTGGCCCCTGATACAGCTTTGCTCCGCCCCTGCTGCTCCACACAGTGATTGACCCCAAATTCACACCGAAAGCGTCACGGGGGCGTTGCAGCAGCAGATCATTTTATGTGCGTCTTTTCAAAAGCATCAATTCACACCGAAAGCGTCAGAGCTGCGTTTGGACCGGCGCTGCGTCTGTGGATCTGCTCCCTGTTTTACCAACTTCATTCCTATAATTGGTGGATATTCTTGCTTCTTCAGATGGTTAAGCAGAAATATTACGAACTGATTTATACCAAACTATTTTTGTTTGAATAAAATGTACTTTTTTCTCTAGTACATGACCAATTACGCTTTTTTTTTAAATCGCTTGGTGATCAGACAACAGCACTACTATTGTGCTAGAAGTAGAATTACAATCTTTTTGTGTCTTAAAGTAAGTTCTCCACCTCAAGAATTAACTTCTCGTCGTTCATGGTGCAACATTCACTGAAGTCCTTGGTGCGATGCACGATGTCATACATTTAGAAAACCTTTATTTTGAAAGTGTAGCGGAAGTTTATTTTGACACTTGGTGCCTGTTTCCTGTGTTTCTCCGGCTGTAGCGCTGCCGGGCGACGCGGAGACGCTGGAAAAATAGAACTCCAACCTAATTTGAGCGTAGCGTCGCGGCGAGTCAGTCGTAAGACGTGCGTATGACGTCCCAGGTGTGAGTTATCAGATTGAATAAAACAGAAAGCAATTCACTCGTGTCTGACGTGACGCTGCTGTTACGCGCTGCTGCTGCTTTGGTGTGAATTGGGGGTGAGCGTTCAGTCTCACTTTACTTGGCAGAGGACAGAGGCTCCAGAAAACACTCCAGGCTACAAAAACGTTTGTCAAGATGTCTAAAGTTCTGTTTTATGTTGCTTTTTATAAATCTAATCTAAAGTAGCCATGGTCTTTACCATTTTTCATTTTGCTGTGATTTGCCAGGCTCATGTCTGCAGCTACACTGACTGCATGCTGGGGCAGTGACACTGTTAAGTGCAGGAACACCGTTCCTGACCATCCCCATCCACTTTAACTCCTCCATATACTGTATGCAGGTGTTTTATCGACATGGATCTGAAATTTTAGGAGCACTGGTATGATCATTTTTGAAACCACATCCCTAGTGGAAAGATTTCATGTTTCAGTATTTAAAACCCATATACATCTCAACCTATATATGCCATAGCCCCACCCCTCCCATAACTAGAATATACTCTAAACGAGGGGTAGGCAACCCCTGGCCCGCAAGCCAAAGTTGGCCCTCAGCCAGATAATGTTGGCCCTCGTCAACTTTTTAGCTGCTATCCACTTTTATTAATTGCTATTACTTGATAGCATTTAACCCCATGGAGCTGTCAGTGACTGAGGCCAGTGTAAGACCATATTTGCAAGCATACATCTCTCTGTCATGGTTTCATGTTTTTTTGTTGCCTCCAACCAATAAATAGCAAGCATTATATCATGTGACCTCCTTCTGTTATGGTTAACTTTGCCTCTATGCTGTAAGTATCCAATGTTTATCCAATTTTCTCCGTAAAACTGTAGCAAAATAGGGGGTGGTGCGGTTGGGGTCAAGATTTGTATTTATTTATTTATTTATTTATTTTTAAGGTATTTATTTATTGATCTATATATTTTGTATATGTAATTGAACGTGCTAATATATGTTCATTTAAAGCTGCCAAGGAACCCTGACAGAGAACTGTATGTCCATTCTTGTGGCCCGCCCCCTGGTGGTTCAAAAATTATTTGGCCCGACTGCAATCAAACTTGCCTACCCCTGCTTTAAACAATCAACAATGCCGCCTTATAGAGTTGCATTCGAGCTGCAGACACTTCTGAGCTTTTTTTGCTTTTACAGCAAAACATTCTGCTCTGTGCTTCCTACAGACTAGGGACTCCTTTCTAGCTGGCACTTACATATTCACCACCATGCTCTTATGTTTACATTGTTTCTGTGTTCCTGTCTGTTTTTGATGTGTTTCTGTGGCAGTGGTACAGTGCCATTAACAGGCCTAGATGTACTACAGCATTTTCTGTGATTTTGTATGTTATGTTTGTTTGTTTCAAATTTTTTTTCAATATTTGGGGGGGGGGCATTTTCAGGCTTTATTAGACAGTATACAGAGGAGTAATGACAGAAAAGTGGGGAGAGCAGCAAAGTGTCAAGATCTGGACTCGAACCCACAGCACTGAGGTACCTATTAACATCCTTAATAATACAGCCCATGTGATCTTAAGGGTTCATTCTTTTCACAGTTTTTGCTAGATTAAACGTATAATTGTTGTTTGGACTAATAACATTGCATTATACACTTAACCACAGTCTTTAGTTTGTGAATACAAACTACAAAGCACACAGAGGTGAAACTCCCTGGACCTCATTATGGCTGACTTGCAGACATTTTAATAAAAGTATAATTTCTTCAATTATAAGGAAATATGCTGGAAATGAGAATTAGCCGAGGAAATTAAGCTAATCTATTACTGAGGCTCTTTTCAATCAATCATGTATTACAAAGAATAGATTCTGATGAGTTCCAACAGATGTAAGACAACTAATTAACACTTAATGAAAAGTCTCATCTAAGTCGGAAGCCTTCCTTTATAATGAAATGCAAATCGACAATCCCACCTTCAGCACTCTCAAGATTTACCTTGTGATGCTGTTAAAATTACATCAGAAAATCAACTTCATACTTTTACACGCTTGCAAAATACTAAAGTAAAATACTTTAGGTCTCTACAAATTTAAGGTACAGTTGCAAGAAAAAGTATATGACCCCTTTGAAATTATTTGGATTTCTGCAATATGTCATAAAATGTGATCTGATCTTCATTTAAGTCACAACAGTAGACAAACAAGTAATGCTGCAAAAAAAACAAAGATGTCTTCATGTTTTTATTGAACATTTATGTAAACATTCACTTAACTTTTTTTTTCAATCCTGCATTGTGAATGCTTACATACATATATATATATATATATACATATATTTTGCAGCATTAGTTTAAGCAAACTGTTGTTGTGACTTAGATCAAGATCAGATCACATTTTATGACTGAATAGTGCAAAAATCCAAGTAATTCCAAAAGGTTCACATACTTTTCCTTGCAACTGTGTATGCGAAGGGCAGAGGAAGGTCCTTACCTGTCAGTTGAACTCAATTTAGCGTTAAATGGAGTCAGTGAGTTGCCCTGGCTTAGACCCCACCGGCTCATTGTTCAAGGCTGGTCTAATTATATCTGTCAAATGTTCATTTCCATACCTGCTCTCAGGCTCTCATTTTATAATAAATAGTGTGGAGATTACAATAGATAGAATAGGCTTAGAGATAGATGCCAGTGGTACGCATCTGAACAAACTTGATGTTTTTAAAAATAAGTACATACTTGCAGTAAGTATCACTTTGCATTTGGCCTAGAGGGTAAGATCAGAACTTGACTTTGTCAATATATTATTACAGTTAGTGCAAAGGACGGTTCAGCCATGCTTATGCATGTTCTTTTATACAAGTTTGTATACAAATTGGAAAATGAATAGTTGCCATTTTGACTATCAAGCAAATATCTATATAAGGAAAACAGTTAAATTATATGATAGCATATTGTAATAGGAACATTTGTAAACAATTATAGAAGTTTAAGGTAAGCTCTGAAACTTCAAACTTCACTTTGATGTTACATAATAATAATAATAATAATAATAATAATAATAATAATAATAATCATAATCATCATCATCATCATCATCATCATCATAATGGATTTGATTTATATTGCGCTCTACAAACTTCTCAAGGTTCTCAAAGCCCTTTACATTAGTCCATTATTCATTCACTCCTCAGTCACACTCAGTGGTGGCGAGCTACTTCTGTAGCCACAGCTGCCATGGGGCAGACTGATGGAAGTGTGGCAATCTGCGTCCCTCCGACCAGCACCAAACACAGTCACTCAGACACATGGTGAAGTGTCTTGCCCAAGGACAAAACGGTAGTATGCAGTGCCGGTAGCAGAGATCAAATGGCTGACCTTCGGGGCAAAAGTCTCTACCAACTGAGCTACTGCTGCTGCAACAGTATTTACCAGTGGTTAATTGGTCAAGATTTGGGCTAGCTTTGCTATTTGTACTTGGTTTCCTCCCACTGTCCAAGGACATGCATGTGTTAGGTGAATTAGAGAATCTAAATTGCCCATAAAGAATGAATGTGAGAGTGAATGTCTGTGCCTCTGTGTCAGCCCTGTGACAAACTGGCCACTGTCCAGGGTGTACCCCACCTAAGGCCTATAGTTGCTGGGACAGGCTCCACTACCCGCAACTCCTAACAAGAATAACAACAGGAATATGTGGAAGAAGATGATTAAATTCTTTACAACTTAGAGACAAAAGGCTTTGTGGCTAAATGCATTTATGCCAGAAGTGGAAAACTTTCCAGATTTGAGTCCTGGTCTGAGAACTACATTCAGGATTTACCATTGCAAGATGGCACCAATGTCTTGACAGAAAACAGCGCTTTCTGAGCTTCTAGATTTATATTAGTGTTTATTTTTGCCTTTAAGATCGACCAGTTGTGATCCAGATTTATTCAGTTCCACAATGATCTGACACATAAACAATACAAGATTTGGGACATATTAAATAAATGGTTTGCTCAAGAAAGCTTGTAGAAACAACACTCTATAAAAGCCTAAGGTGGTCCAACAAAATTATTACAGTCTGGTTTTCCTGTCTGCACAGTGCATTTTTCATCTCTCAGACAGAGTGGTTGAGGCTAGATTTGCGGAGTATTTATCATAAACAGCTTTGGCCTTGTGGAGAGGGCAGAGTAACTGTTTATTTGTGGACTTCACACAACAGGTATGAGCTTCCACTGTCCACCAGCTAAACATAAATCTCACAGACACAATAAGGTCAGAAGGGGAGATCATTATGTTTGCCTGGGGAAATCTCTCCTCTGAGGTGGCCATTTTAACTGGGCAGGGGTGGATGAAGTACTCAAAACAAGTAAAAGTACTTTTATTAATCAAGTAGAAGCAAATCTCTGTACAATTTCCGGCACCCAGAGCACTTTACATCTGAGTCCATAATTCATTCTCTCTTCAGTCACACTCGACTCAACTGGGACAGACTGACAGAGACCTGGCAGCCATTTTGCTCCAATGACCTCTCTGACCACTACCAAACACACAATCACACTAACACATGCAGACAGGCAAGGTGGCTGAAATGTCTTGCCCAAGGACACAACAGCAGTATGCAATGCCAGTAGCAGGATGCAAACCACCAACCTTCGGGACAGTGGGTGGACTGCTCTACTGACAAATTACTTTACTACTTTCAAAATTGTTAATGCTAGTACTGCTACTGTCACTACTACTTCTACTATTACAACTGCTACTACTACTACTACTACTACTACTGCAGGTGGTGCTACTTATGTTACTATTTCTGCTGCTTCTACTACCACTACTTCAACTGACAATACTGCTACTACTGCGACTACTACTAGTATTTAACAAGACGAAGTGAAAGTGCTGGCTAATTTAAAGACATTTAAAAATACTTCTTGTTTACAGACCTGAAAATTACCTAAAATTAAAAAAAATATATAAACTCAAATAAAAGTAGGTTTTAGAGTACATTTTGTGAGAAGCTGTTGCTGTATTTTTATGATGCATTAGGTGCGCACAGGCAAAGTGCTGCTAAATCCACAATTAGCGGCTAATGCACACTTGCTAATGGGAGACTGGGGACATGGAAATGCAGTAATCAGCTTGAATCTAAAGCCACGCTGTGTGCAAAATGAGGACACTATGTATTGCTAATGGACATTTATGGCAACGGCGCAATTTATTTTCAGTCTATTGTAGCTTTGCTTTGGATGCATTTTATCAGAGGCAGAATCATTGACTATGTAATTACACATTTCCTTTTAAATATATGTGTAAAGTGACAAATTGCAGACATACAGTACGTGTTGTAAATTGATGAGAGCACATGTTAACCTTATGTCATGCTGTGAAATTGTAATATACATCTTGTACAACCTGTATGGGGCCTAGAAACATAGCAACAACACAAACATCTTGCACAAAAAGGAAATACATAAATCCACGACAAAGGCACTGGCCTTATCTCGCAATAGTAAAGATATAGTGCCTGGACTTGAGCTGGAAAGCTAAATCTTGTCTCTATTGAGCTACAAAGCCTTTATATGCCACATCAAAAAGTATTAATTTGTTCCTTTACTGACCCTTGTGGCTGGAGTTAGTATCTTCCCCTGATATCCCCATTTCACAATTGTACAGAATCCTAGAGTGAAAATTGTAATGTTCCACATCAAAAATAATGATTTTTTCCTAGGCCCAATATAGATTTTTAAAAATCAGACCGTGTTTTTTGTTTTGTTTTGTTTTTAATCTTTTGTGAATCTTTTCAAAGTTTGCAAAAGAAGAGAACAAAATAAATGTGAATTTGAAGCGTATCCATCAAGGTGTTTGAGCAAATCAGGGTGGCATTGGTGACCTAGTTAAAGGAGCATCATATCTGCTGTGTGTGTTGCCGTTACACCACTAATCCTGCAGAAGCCATGCCTGCTGTATTGTTAGTTTGGCAAGAAGCAAAGAGTTGCGTGCGTTTTGTTGTTGAGCTGTTCATAACTGCGTGCATAAAGACTGTGATTTGGGCTAATCCATCCATCCATCCATGTTCTTCTGTTTACCTGGGGCCGGTTTGCTGGGGCAGCCGTCTAAGCAAAGATGCTCAGACGTCCCTCCTGGTGCCACATGGACAAACTGTGACTAGCACAGAAGTCCAATAACAGAACACCACTTGGGTTCAGATCAGGGAGAACTGTGGGTGAGGTCGGTGATGACTGGATGTATTAATTAGACCTAGACCTTCTTTTACATTCATGTCATAACTGGGCAAGTTATTAAGTTAGCCTACTGTTAGCTCAGTTTGTGATCGGCAAATGTTAGCCAGGCACTAGCAACAAGAGCGCTACTATGTTGTGCCCCTGTATGTTCACTTCAGTCAACTTAATTTGACAAATTAGTTTCCATCGGGCATATTGCAATGTCTGAAAATTCAACAATGTGTTTCACAAGTTTTCAAATTGGTGAATTTTGATTTGAGCAAAAAAATGTTCATGCAAATAACAGATGGAAATGCCATCCATCCATCCATCTTCTTCCGCTTTATCCGGGACCGGGTCGCAGGGGCAGCAGTCTAAGCAGAGATGCCCAGACTTCCCTCTCCACAGACACTTCCTCCAGCTCTACCGGGGGGGCCCCAAGGCGTTCCCAGGCCAGCCGAGAGACATAGTCCCTCCAGCGTGTCCTAGGTCTTCCCCGGGGCCTCCTCCCAGTGGGACATGCCCGGAACACCTCCCCAGGAAGGCGACCAGGAGGCATACGGAACAGATGCCCGAGCCACCTCAGCTGACTCCTCTCGATGTGGAGGAGCAGCGGCTCTACTCTGAGCTCCTCCCGTGTAACTGAGCTCCTCACCTTATCTCTAAGGGAGCGCCCAGCCACCCTGCGGAGGAAACTCATTTCGGCCGCTTGTATCCGGGATCTTGTCCTTTCGGTCATGACCCAAAGCTCATGACCATAGGTGAGAGTAGGAACGTAGATCGACCGGTAAATCGAGCGCTTTGCCTTTCGGCTCAGCTCCTTCTTCACCACGACAGACCGATACAACGACCGTATTACTGCAGACGCTGCACCGATCCGCCTGTCGATCTCACGCTCCATCCTTCCCTCACTCGTGAACAAGACCCCAAGATACTTGAACTCCTCCACTTGAGGCAGAAACTCCCCTCCAACCTGGAGAGGGCAAACCACTTTTTTCCGGTTGAGAACCATGGCCTCGGACTTGGAGGTGCTGATTCTCATCCCAGCCGCTTCACACTCGGCTGCAAACCGCCCCAGTGCATGCTGAAGGTCTTGGCCTGATGAAGCCAACAGGACAACATCATCCGCAAAAAGCAGAGATGAAATCCTGTGGTTCCTCCAGCCCCTGGTTGCGCCTAGAAATTCTGTCCATAAAAATGATGAATAGAACCGGTGACAAAGGGCAGCCCTGCCGGAGTCCAACATGCACTGGGAACAGGTCCGACTTACAACCGGCAATGCGGACCAAACTCCTGCTCCCGTCATACAGAGACCAGACAGCCCTTAGCAGAGGGCCTCGGACCCCATACTCCCAGAGCACCCCCCACAGGATACCACGAGGGACACTCGCGTTGCCCGCGGTGAGAGGCGGCGGGCTGGTGTGGGCTTGCTCATAGCCCCCCAGCTCAGCCGCCATGTGTTGGATTTCACCCCGGTGAATGAGAGGGTTGCATCCCTGCGCCTCCGGGTGGGGGACAGGTCTCTCACTGTGGTTTTGGCTTACAGGCCGAACAGCAGTGCAGAGTACCCAGCCTTCTTGGAGTCCCTGGGAGGGGTACTGGAAGGTGCTCCGACTGGGGACTCCGTTGTTCTACTGGGGGACTTCAATGCCCACGTGGGCAATGACAGTGATACCTAGAGGGGCGTGATTGGGAGGAACGGCCTCCCCGATCTGAACCCGAGTGGTGCTTTGTTATTGGACTTCTGTGCTAGTCACAGTTTGTTCATAACAAACACCATGTTCGAGCACAGGGGTGTTCATCAGTGCACGTGGCACCAGGACACCCTAGGCCGGAGGTCGATGATCGACTTTGTTGTCGTCTCATCTGACCTTCGGCCGTGTGTCTTGGATACTCGGGTGAAGAGAGGGGCTGAGCTGTCAACTGATCACCACCTGGTGGTGAGTTGGATCCGCTGGCGGAGGAGGAGGCCGGATGGACTTGGCAGACCCAAACGTATTGTGAGGGTCTGTTGGGAACGTCTGGCTGAGCCTCCTGTCAGAGGGGTCTTCAACTCCCACCTCCGGGAGAGCTTCAACCAGATCTCGGGGGAGGTTGGAGACATTGAGTCCGAGTGGACCATGTTCTCCACCTCTATTGTCGATGCGGCTGTTCGGAGCTGTGGCCGTAAGGTCTCTGGTGCTTGTCGTGGCGGCAACCCCCAAACCCAGTGGTGGACACCGGAAGTAAGGGATGCCGTCAAGCTGAAGAAGGAGTGCTATCGAGCCTGGCTGGCTCTTGGGACTCCTGAGGCAGCTGACGGGTACCGGCAGGCCAAGCGTGCCGCTGCCCGGGCGGTTGTGGAGGCAAAAACTCGGATCTGGGAGGAGTTCGGGGAGGCCATGGAGGAGGACTATCAGTTGGCCTCAAGGAAATTCTGGCAAACCGTCCGGCGCCTCAGGAGGGGGAAGCAGTTCTTCACCAACACTGTTTACAGTGAGGGTGGGGAGCTGTTGACCTCGACTGGGGATGTTGTCGGGCGGTGGAAGGAATACTTCGAGGATCTCCTCAATCCCACTGACACGTCTTCCGTTGAGGAGGCAGAGGCTGGGGACTCGGGGATGGACTCATTCATCACCAAAGCTGAAGTCACTGAGGTGGTTAAAAAGCTCCTCGGTGGCAAGGCACCGGGGGTGGATGAGATCCGCCCTGAGTACCTCAAGTCCCTGGATGTTGTGGGGCTGTCGTGGCTGACACGTCTTTGCAACATCGCGTGGCGGTCGGGGACAGTACCTCTGGACTGGCAGACCGGGGTGGTGGTCCCTCTTTTTAACAAGGGGGACCGGAGAGTGTGTTCTAACTACAGGGGGATCACACTTCTCAGCCTCCCCGGGAAAGTCTATTCCAGGGTACTGGAGAGGAGAATTCAGTCAATAGTCGAACCTCGGATTCAGGAGGAACAATGCGGTTTTCGCCCCGGTCGTGGAACATATGGAAATGCATTTGATGATTAATGTCTGACGTTTCCAATATAAAACTCACATGCCGTTGTACATGCGTGTGGACAGATGAGGAAACCAGAATGATGTGTGGATGTGTCGAATTTACTAATTTTTTCCTTGCGCAAACTTTGAGAATATTCACTTCATGTTTGGATAAAAACCCAGCTATAAACTATACTATACTTTTTTCTATATAAAAGTGCTTTCAGAAGATACAGTGATTAATGCATTTGTTGTGAAAGGCACTGGGATGATTTATGAAAATGTGGTAAAATGTCATAAAATCTTGATTCACTGCTGAAAGCATTTGTAAACAAACACTCAGACCCTTTTCAAGGTTCATTTCTGTTTAGTTATTAACTTAAATATATATCTTGGAATCTGAAAAATGTCTCTCCCAAAATCTAATCAATTCTCAATTTGTAAGATCTCCAATTTTCTGACCCGGCCACTTTGCAATTTTGTTCACTTACCAAGCAACAAACCAAGGCCAGGAAAAGCATAAGCAAGAAGGCAAAAAACACTTTACTATAAGGCTGTATAAATAAAAACTCACACTTGGTAGCTGTGAGCGAAGTTGAGATATTTTACCCTGCAACGGCAAAGGTTTACAGGGTTTGCTCTTAAAATAAATTGGAAACACAAGCGCTGCTCAGCATGTGCCAGAATGATTTAATAACATTATCAAGTTATTCATTTACAAACCTTATATGATACTTTTCCAGAACTTATCCAGTTCTACATAACTGTTTAAAAATGTCACTGAAATGTTACTATTAAAAGTAAATAAATATTATAAAACATCTCACTGTATCACTGTACACAAACTATAATAATAATATATGGCATCAAGCGTTTGACTAGTAGAAACTAGCAAATATTATTATTATTATTGTGGATAGTCTTTAATAATAGTATTTATGTAAAAGGCAGTGAAGTGAAAAATTCATAAATATTGCAAATGTATACATTTTTTGCATTAGTTGAGTTATTCATTTTTTGCCTAAATTACAGGGAAATAATTTTAAAGTTTAAAATATACAGTATATTTTACCTATTTCAGGCATAGTTATATAATAGTAGATACAGTAACATGTATTTGATTTTCCAGTACTGTTATTGTTGTTATCTAATACTCTTTCCTCTTTGTGTGTGTGTGACTGACAAATCCTCACATTTATTTTGAAGATAAACTATTCTGCCACTGCCATTAACGGTTATTTACTGTTGCTTCCAGCAGTATTTAACCATAATAATTACCGAACAATTTAACTATGACACCGTAAAAAAAGAACAATCGCCTAAAAAAATGACACCTGTTGTTGCCAGGCTATTAAATTAATGTGAATTGCAAATGTAAAGTTCAGAAAATACTTTTTTGCTTAAATTATTCAATATTTGCAGTATATTTAAGTACATGTAAACACCTTCTAAATCTGTTGTAGGAACAATTAAACCATCACTGGTATTTGATATTACGGTATTTTGCTGTTGTTTTTGCTATCTGACATTTAACCTTAAATGCTATTTTAAACAATACCCAGTAAAAGCACATTTCATTGCAAACAAAATACAACACAATACAGCAGCTAGTGAAAATCAACATACTGTCAATATTTTACATGATATATTTTGCAAACCCATCCAATATTTTCAACAGCTGCAGGATGATACATCTCTCTCTAAATATGACTATGTGGCTAGGTAGTTAAAATCCATCACTGGAATGTAATACTATGATATTTTGCTGTTAATTCTTTAATATACTATTTAACTGTATTCAGCTGTAAATGTTGTTAATTTAAACAGCACTGAATAAAAGCACATTTTATTCCAGGCAATAACAGCACAATACACTAGCTGCTAATGAAAAACCTCATACTGTAAATATATTTCTGCAAATCCCTCAGATATTTTTCACCTCTGTAGGGTTGCACCTCACTCTAAATATGACTTTTCCACCAGTGCAGTGGGTTTAAGGTGGATTGAAGCGATTGAGGAGATTCGGGCCCCGTCCACATCAGATTTGCTAATTTAAGATCAAAGTGATGTCATCATGAAGCGGTCCAGGTTTTGGGCTGCAGCTAGAATCACCAATGTACACGTTGGTTTCATCGGCTAGCTCTGCACTTGCATCATCTGACATTCTCTCCAAAGCCTCGCCAAAGTTTAGGAACTTTAGGGAAAAGATAATTGTATTTCCACTCCGCATCTTAATTCAAAGTGAGTACAGCAAATGCTTAAACTTCTGCTCAAGATACAAACTGAATTTAAAGTAAACAAATGGGTTGCTATTTCTGTCTTATAAAGTAGTGGATCTAAAACTGTGGTGCAAGAACCACTGGTGGTACACAGGCTTCTCCTGGTGGTACTTGGGTTTTTACAGTTTCATTCGTGCTCATTAAATTTAATTTAGATACAGTTTTATCTTTACTTATCCATTCCTAACGGATAAGTAACGTTTTGATTTGACTCCTTAGTCCTGAATTAGGCCTGGTTTAGTCCTGGTTTAGACCTGGTTTATACCTGCTTTAGTCCTGGTTTAGACCTGGTCTAGACTTGGTTGGTTTAGACCTGCTTTATTCCTGGTTTAGTCCTGGTTTAGACCTGGTTTATACCTGCTTTAGTCCTGGTTTAGACCTGGTTTATACCTGCATTAGTCCTGGTTTAGACCTGGTCTAGACTTGGTTGGTTTAGACCTGCTTTATTCCTGGTTTAGTCCTGGTTTAGACCTGGTTTAGACTTGATTTAGACCTGGTTTAAACCCACTTTAGTCCTGGTTTAGACCTGGTTTATACCTACTTTAGTCATGGTTTAGACCTGGTTTAATCCCGCTTTAGTCCTGGTTTAGACCTGGTTCATGCCTGCTTTAGTCCTGGAAGAGACCTGGTTTAAACCCGCTTTAGTCCTGGTTTAGGCCTGGTTTATACCTACTTTAGTCATGGTTTAGACCTGGTTTAATCCCGCTTTAGTCCTGGTTTAGACCTGGTTTATACCCGCTTTGGTCCTAGTTTAGACCTGGTCTAGACTTGGTTGGTTTAGACTTGCTTTGTTCCTGGTTTAGTCCTGGTTTAGACCTGGTTTAGACTTGATTTAGACCTGGTTTATACCTGCTTTAGTCCTGGTTTAGACCTGGTTTAAACCCGCTTTAGTCCTGGTTTAGGCCTGGTTTAAACCCGCTTTAGTCCTGGTTTAGACCTGGTTTAATCCCGCTTTAGTCCTGGTTTAGACCTGGTTTATACCCGCTTTGGTCCTAGTTTAGACCTGGTCTAGACTTGGTTGGTTTAGACCTGCTTTGTTCCTGGTTTAGTCCTGGTTTAGACCTAGTTTAGTCGTGCTTTAGTCCTGGTTTGGACCTGGTTTATACCTGCTTTGGTCCTAGTTTAGACCAGGTTCATACCTGCTTTAGTCCTGGTTTAGACCTGGTTTAGACTTGGTTGGCTTAGACCCGCTTTATTCCTGCTTTAGGTCTGGTTTTGCCCCTTAATCCCCAATACTGGAATTGTATTCTGTCATTCGTCCATGGGCAAGACACTTCATCTGGCTGTAATGACAATAACAAAAATGATAATTTAAAAAAAAAAAAAAAAAAAAAGATTTTCTTCTCTGTTAATCCATATTTTATCCCTAGTTATTGTCCAGTATTTTCTGAGGTGGTACTTGGTGTGAAAAGTTTGAAAATAACTGCTGTAAACCAGTGTGTACTTGGAATTTAATTACAAAATGGCTGCTGTTGTTTACATATTTTGACAGAGAGGAATGGCTCCATTAGCATGTAAGCTTTGTGCTCTGTAGAGTTGCTAATGTTGGCTGACCTGGGAGAGTCGACTGGGTTAAGTGAAGATTTGGAACAGAGAGACACAGTTCAGAGCAGGAGTCAGTGCCTTTGAGATGAGTAATTATAGAGCTTAAATTTATTAGCATTAAAGCCGACGAGCCTGATCCCATAAGGCACTTTTAAAAGACTGCATTAACAATAGAGAGAAGGCGACCAATGCTAATAATAGTTTAGCTAATAACAGTCTAGCTTTCCAATGAGATAGCCTATTATGTTTGATAAAATGTGTATAATAGCTAAATATTATGGATATGAATAATAATACTTCTGCTACATTTAGGATAATGGCAGAAAAAGCACCTTTTTTTCACAATGTCACCATCAGATTAGGAAGAAATGGATAACTGGCTGATGTAGGCAACAAAGTAGGATTTTCAGTTTATTATCATTATGTGCTGCCACTATAAAATCAATTACAAGTGCAGACATGCTAGGCAAGATATAATGCCCAGATCTGGGGATGTTCCAGTTAGGGGGTAAATGCTACTGTGACCTTGAAGGGAAAGTCACACCAATAAAAATTTAAACACGCACACAAATTTAAAACCATGCACGAAATTTTGAAAACACACAAGTTTGGAAACATGCACACTAATTTGGAAACATGCATACTAATTTGGAAACACACACAAATTTGGAAACATGCAAATTTGGAAACATGCACACTAATTTGGAAACATGCACACAAATTTGGAAACTCACAGAAATTCAGAAACCTGCACACTAATTTAGAAACACAAAAATTCAGAAAACATGCACACTAATTTGGAAACATGCACACAAATTTGGAAACTCACAGAAATTCAGAAACCTGCACACTAATTTGGAAACACACAAATTCAGAAACACATACACTAATTTGTAAGCATGCACATAAATTTGGAAACACGCACACTAAGTTTGAAACACATACAAATTTGGAAACACACATTCAGAAACACACACAAATTTGGAAACACACAAATTCAGAAACATGCTCACTAATTTGTAAACACGCACACAAATTTGGAAACACAAATTTGGAAGCATGCACACAAATTTGGAAACACAGTAATTCAGAAACATGCACACTAAGTTTGAAACAAACATAAATTTGGAAACACTAATTCAGAAACACATACAAATTTGGAAATATACGCACAAATTTGGAAACACACACAAATTTCAAAACAGTAGTGTTTTAGAGTTTGTGAGTGTTTCCAAATGTGTGTGCATGTTTTTAAATTTTTGTACGTGTTTTCACATTTGTGTGTGTTTTTGATTTTGTTGGTGTGACTGTCAGGGCCACTGTAACACGCTCTATCCATACAGTGACGAAGCCCTTATACTGTATCTCACCATGAATGCACTACAACAAGAACAAGAACAAAGTAAAACAAATAATTTGCTCCTGCACTGACCTCTAGTGGCTGGAGTTAATCTCCATCTCAACATGATTAAATAGTCTTACAACCAACCAGACAAACAGCATCACATCAGAAAGGCCAGTAAAATGTAAGGAAATGGCTGGCAAGGCTCTTAATTGCCCATGGTCAAAGCTATTTTGCCTATAGTAAATGAATGTGAGAGTGAATGTAGGTCTGTCACTCTCTGTCTCTGCTATGGGTTAGCCATTGTCCAGGATGCAGACTGCCAGAGGGCAGTAGTTGCTGGGATAAGCTCCACACACCTGAGACCTTATAATGAGAACAAGTGGATAAAGATTAATTAAGGAATAAACGTAATTAATGGCAGTGTGTCAAGACCTTAATACTCTTTGACAAACTTGCATTTAGATTTTAAAATAAAAACTAGTTGTACAGCTGCTGCTACACATAAGATGCTTTCCCACCAGTTTAAAATCAAATACTACATTTATTGGTATTGCATTGTATGGAATTATTGCTGTGTGGTAAAACTTACTACTATCATGGAACTTTGAGTAAATTTACGCACTTTACACAAATTTGATGAGCACCACTGTGAGGTATGGCTTGATTCCCGTTCATAATACCAACTTCTCTTGTTTTGCCATACTTATAATCATAGCAATACTATCCTGTTGCAACCTTCCACCTACTGGATTACATGAGATTGTCAAACTGCTATTGTATAATAAAAAAGGAAGTTATAGAAAAGAACTTACCAGGCCACAGTGTTTCTGTTGTCCTAGCTCATTAGCTGTGAAATGTCTAGTGACTGACCGCCTGAGACTGAGACTTGCACTTTCCTCCTCACTCCACTTCCAGAGGTCTGCTGTGTGACATATGGCCTGGAGTAATAAAACTCTGACAGGTAGTTAATGCTGATTGATAAAAGCCTTCAGGAGCTCCCAGCAGCCTCTGTGGGCCACTATACTGCCTGTTTGAGTTCCCAATGACAAGACACTGGCGATATCTGAGGGAGAATGCAAAGCTAAGGCACAGATTTCTCCAACTTAAAGTGAAAGCATGCACGTTTTGGCTTGAAATTCACATTGATTACCTGGACCAGTTATCTTATAGTTGTTTTGTTTGTAATGGATCAGATTGGTCCATCCTGAAATTAAATAAAAGATTCTGTACCAAGGGCTTTGTGGCAAAATTGATAGATTTAGCATTTACCCCTGAACTTGAAGACCCCCGATTTGAGCCTAGGACTTTATGATTGTAATGAGGACCTGCAATCACTGAGGTCTATATGACTTGTCAGCATAAGGTTAATGTGTGTTTTTTCAGCACTTTTCATAAACAAAGATAAACAGAGAAAGGGAAGCAATAAGAAATAGAGGAAAGTATAAACATTGCATGTCTAACGAGGCAGACAAAATTGTGGTCTAATGGTCTACTGCTCTTGTCAGTGCTAGAAGTTTAAGATAAGCTCCAAACTTAATTTTGGTGTCCTGTATTTTTTCTCTCTGCATGCTAATTGGGGCAGTTATTTTCTAATTGCATTTAGTAGCTTTGGGTCATGCTATAGCTTACTTGGGAAAGCATGCAGCAGAAATACAGTCACTGCAGCTCACCTTGGAGATGTGGGTTTGAGTCCAGACTCCGACGATTTACCAAATATTTCTGCCTGCTCTCTCGGCTGTGATTTTTTGTCACCCCCTCCACTGTTTTAACCAGTAAAGCAGTGTTTTCCAACCATGGATACAAGGATCCCTAGGGGTACATGTGCACTTTGAAGGGGGTACTTCCAAGATGATAAATAAAATGTAAAAAAAAATCATATTCAACTATTGAAACTAATGAAGGACAAGATGTGAAACTGATAAAGAATTTTACAAACACATTTCTTCAATTTTTTTAATAGCTTGTTTTTAAAGGAGAGTAAATTAAATTATTTGTGTTTTTGAAGTTTATTTTTAACTATTTATAGTACAATAATTAAAATTGATATGTGTTTATTTTGTTTGTTTGTTTTTATTCAAAATCGGGCGCATTATTGTTTTTTATATCTAAAAAAGTAAAAAATATCTGAAAGTGTAGAAAGTTCTGACCTATTTTATGATGCACATTAGATCAAGCCTTTAGTCAGGGACTTATGAGAATCAAGTCACCAGTTTTGAACATACCCAAAAATGGACATTTATGCCTAATGTTGCTAATTTGGAACATACCAAATAAATTACTATTAGTGCCTGATGTCGTTAATTTGCAACATACCATAAAATTCCCATTCATGCCTAACATTGCTAAATCTCAACATACCAGGATATTTAATATTTACAGTGAAGTCAATACACTATGTATTTGTTCTAATTAAGTAATGGGGTACTGACAAAGGGCTCAAAGGGTTCACAAGACCTAAAGGTTTGGAATCACCGCAACAAAGCATTAAAAGCAAAAAAGAAGAATAAAAAAAAGAATGGAAAGAAAAAAACAAAATGTAGGTAACTGGTTGAAATCGTATTACCTTTTCAGAAAAAGCCAGTAATGGGCTAGATTATGGAAGAGATTATTTGTTCTTTGGACCTTAACACTGTCTAGATCCAGGAATTTTCACTATATCTTAATCAGTACAAGATAGGGCCAATGCCTTGACAGGAATTCTTCATTGAGTGTGTTTCTTTTTAACTTCTCTAGTCTTGCAGTTCAAGCTCAATCCTCATCGACAAGCATAAAAAATATCCCACCATTCAAAAAGTAGTGACGTTTAAGCTGTAATTGAAGTAGCTTAAAGTATTTCAGCTAAACAGTAACAACTCTAATAAAAATCGCCCATAAGTCTTTTGCTGCAGCCTTCCCTAGAGTCCTTGAAGTATCTATTTACAGTATTATTTGGACTGGGATACAAAAGCCAAGGCCAGGGTTGTTGAATACAGCCAAAGGGAAAGACAATGTTACTGTGAAATCAATGGACAGGACTTAACTGCTTTAACATATGGGGATCTGGGAGGTAAATCTCACTTGGTTGCTGATTGAATTTTACAGCCGGAGCCTTCAGGAGAGTGTGAATGGTAATTACCCCAATGTAGAAGCAAGCCGAGTGGAGAGAAGTGCTAAAAAGAATGAATAGCAGTGAGAAAGGCCTCAGGAATAGCCCCATCTGGTCCAGAATGGGCGGTAAGGACAAGGAAAGTTGTAAAAAGGACACAATAGTATCAGTTACAAGAATGGGACTTAAGTTGTTTGGAAAGTTTGTGCAATTTTGTGGTTTAGAGTTGGTTTCAGGGACAATGAGTTCATGTCACTTGCCAAAAGAAAACATGAATAAATCAGTAAAGGCAACTGTTTATAGTGTTTTTACTTTTTACCCAGAGTACCACTAAAAAAAATAGACTGCGCCAGTCTGCAGCCAGTCTATTTTCTTCATGACGGCCTCTGTTTGGATCAACCACAGCAGCTCAGATTGTACCCAGCAGGAAACTGGACGAGTACAACAGTAATATAACTTCGTACATACATTTTTGATTAGAATTTTTAATCATTCTTTCTCTTATTATTTTTTAGATAGTCATAATATATACATTATAAGCTCTTTACTTTAACTTTAGGTTACAGAAACAATAACAGACATGATTAAACATTTATTGTACATTTATTGCACACTTTTTTTCAACTACATCCCCATTGTAGAGGAAAAATCTGTGAAGTGAAAGTGACCATCAACAATGAAGCAATCTGATATTAAATAGTTGTTTTCTGTCCTTCTGCTTCTGAATAAATTGTTGTTTTGGTCTTTGATGGCTTTTGCCTCACAAACTCATGCTTCTTGCGCAGTGCTCTTTCCGAGCTGCTTGAGGCGAGGGTCTGTGCCGTCGTTCGGTGGCACAGTGTCTGAAAAAGCCCTGATTTAACCCTACTCCAGACACTCCTGAGTACCACTTGTAAGAGCCTGCTTAGCACCAGTCTCAAATTTGTTAACAATGGATGATGAGAAATGTGTTAGTTGATAGATCACAAGCTTAAAGATATTATATTATGATTTAATTTATCTTTTTTTGAACCAATTTTGGTCACTTTTAGAACAGCATTGCATGTTTTACAACCTTTTAAAACATTATGTAACTAAAAGAAAGCATTTCCAATAATAACTTTTCTACTGCCAGAAAAAATACAAGTGAAGAGACCAGCAGAGGGGAGCAGAGTGCAGCTCTGTTACACTCCTTTGAACTGAAACATATAAAAAAGCTTGTTTACTTCTTTAACCCTCTGGGCACCCTAGGGTCCAAACGCGTACTTTTTGAGGTTTTTACTTTTTTGATCCTCAATAAATCAGTTTAAAAGCTGTTGGTGTGAAACTTGGCCAGAATCATTTTTTTAAGTTGGTGTTTAAAATGCCACGACCCCCTCTGTTCTAAGGTGTATAAAACAGGAGATATGCACTTTACATACACTCGTAACCTTAAGTACACGTTTGGGCCCTTTGACTTCCATTATAACCACAGATTTTTGACATCCAGCAATCCTAACATATTATAATACTTTTTTCATGAGAACCCAATAAATCTAAGCCTTTACCTTCAAAATAAAGGGAAATTAGGTTTTTGGTCAGATTGACCCCCTAAACCACCAGGGGCAGCAGAGCTTTATTACGGACAGTTTCAATGGAGGGCTGTTTTTCTTCTACCTTGCAAAATGCATGGGAATAAAAACACTGAACACCAATAAATTGGTCTTGGTGTGTTAGGATCGATGTAACAGAGCGGTGGGAGTGTGGCTGATAATATATTTTGTTTGTGTGGTCATGAGGGAGTCTGTGAAACTCAAGTATAAAAAGGCCAAATGAGCTCTGTTTATAAACAAGACCAATTTATTGGTGTTCAGTGTTTTATTCCCATGCATTTTGCAAGGTAGAACAACAGAATTCCATTGAAAATGTATAAAATAAAGCTCTGCTGCCCCTGGTGGTTTAGGGGGTCAATCTGACCAAAAACCTAATTTCCCTTTATTTTGAAGGTAAAGGCTTAGATTTATTAGGTTTTCATGAAAAAACGTATTATAATGTGTCAGGATTACAGTATGTCAAAAATCGGTCATTATAATGGAAGTCAATGGGCCCAAACGCGTACTTAAGGTAACGAGTGTAAGTTTTTACAAAAACCTGTCTTTGCTCCAAAAATAAAAATGCATCAAAACCAATGTTGTTATTAATTATTGACTTAGTCAAAGCTCTAATAACTTTACCCCAAGTGTTGCACTCTGCAACTCATTTTTGGATAATAGGGCATATTTTGTGTTTTTGCCATCTAAAAAAGCTGGGTTTTTGATGACAAAAAGGCCATAAAAACATATAAATTATTAATAAATGAAAATAAACTTCATATCTATGGTTAGGGCTGAAGTAGTAGAAAGGATTTCATACGAAAAAAGTAAAAAAAATATATTAATATTTGACATTTTTATAGCTATTTTATGAGAGGTCCCAAATGGGTCTCTAAGGTAACGAGTGTAAGTTTTTTCAATAATCTGTCCTTGCTCCAAAAATAAAAATGCATCAAAACCAATGTTGTTATTAATTATTGACTTAGTGAAGGCTCTAATAACTTCACCCCAAGTGATCCACTCTGCAACTCATTTTTGGATAATAGGGCATATTTTGTGATTTTGCTATCTAAAAAAATGGGGTTTTGATGACAAAAAGGCCATAAAAACATAGAAAATATAAATAAATGTTAATAAACTTCATATCTATGATTAGAGCTGAAGTAGTAGAAAAGATTTCATGTGAAAAAAGTAAAAAAATATATTAATATTTGACATTTTTATAGCTATTTTATGAGAGGTCCCAAATGGGTCCCTAAGGTAACGAGTGTATGTAAATTTTTAAGGTGCCCAGAGGGTTAAACGTATCCAACCTCACCTATCAAAGTCAGTAGGCGGGCTCTGACACCTGATTTGTTACCTGGAACAGCAAGTCAACACAGATTGAGATGAGATTTACCAAGATCAGCGTTAGCCCAGCATTGTATTGTAAATCGAATTTGAGTCTTCAGTCAGTTGCTTGTTGAAAATTGGGTTTGGCTCGTATTATTTACTTTTAACATCACTGTTGACGTGAATTGCTGTATCACTGCACAAATGAAAAAAAAAAAAAGTTATTGCTAGTTTTTATAGAGGTTGGGTTCATGGCATATTGTTTTTGGCACCAGTAACCCACAATAACAGTGAAGCAGCGGTGTCACAGTGTTATTTGATTCAGATTCCACAAGCCTCACTGTGATCCCAGGCTGTTTGTTACCCAGACTTTAACATTGCAATATAATAACCTCAATCAAAAGCTTTTTTTTTTGCCAAGAACAAAACCACTTAGGATGTCGAACGCATGGATACAGGCCAAGTGGATTTAACTAGGGCTACCACTGTGAGACTCCATTCTGTTTCTGTAAACTCTTTTGTACAACTGCCAGTGCATTTGTAATCTCTTCATAAGAAAACAGAAATATGGCTGGATTTAAGAAGAAAATGCATAACAAAAGACCAGTGCGATGATATGTACGCTGTGTGATGTAGGAACATAACAAGTTACTGTTTTAGGAAGTGGTGGGTTGAAGTGCAAGAAAGAGTATTGTTACTTTTAAACAATTTTACTCAAGCAGACATAAGAAGTCAACCAGTTTCTGCAGAGTACGGCTTTGTTTTTATGTTCATTGCAAACAGGACATTTACAAGAGGGCACAGCAAAAACAAATGATTTCAAATAAAAAAAATCGAAGTAATGTTTTACAATAAAGTGGAGTAAAAAGTAAAAGTACCCATTGTAAAATTTAAGTGAAGTAGGTACAGTAACAAAGTACTTAGTAGTCACGTAGTCACGTTATTCCACCACTGCCCATAACTGTCAGTACTTCAATACTTTATTACAAAAGCTTTTTTTTAGACAATGAATTTATGTAACTGAATTTTTTTTTTTTTTTTTTTTTTTTACTTCAAATTCTGATAAAAATTTTGGTCAATAATAAAATTCAGTGTCCCAAACTCAGAGAACCTACATCTGGGAGGTAGACTAAACAACCAATCCTGTCTCACAGCAAATTAAACCAGCCAATCAGGTTTTAAGTTTACAGTCATGTGACAGCTCTTTCAACTTGCTGGCCATGGTGCATTTCTTTTTAACATTGTATTGTAAGGCAAGGAAGGCAATTGCCTAGGGCCCAGAACTGAATGGTTGCCCCCAAGAATGGTCATTTATCTGTCCAATAGTGAACAAGCTGTTTCAGTGACGGCAAACCACTCAAGTGACACTGCTCCACAATTCTCCTAAAAGGGCCCCATCTAGAGAAAAGTCAAACTATAAATTGTAGCCAGCCTAAAAAATTGTCCATCAAAAAAATGCACCAGAAATCAGGAAACCAGAAATCTTTCTAATGCCTCCTGTTTCCATGTTTTTGGTTTGAGTTGATATTCGCAAAAAAGATAAAGCCTATATAGGGCCTCAGATGTCCCTCTTGCCTAGGGCCCCTAATAGTGTCTAGAAACGGCTTTGTCTAAAACACTTTGTTTGGCTCATGAAATTTTATTCACTGAAATTTTTATCAGAATTTGAAGTAAAAAAAAATGTTCACAAGATTCAGTTGCAAAAAATTCTGTTACATAAACTCATTTTGAAAAAGCTTTTGTGATAAAAACACAAAACAACCTTTATATGGTGCAGTAAAAATAAAAATAAAAAAATCACAAACTTTTGAGAGAAAATGGAGTTTGGAAGTTGGAAGTCTATGTGCTCAAAAATCTCCCAACTGCTGCAAAAGGTAAACATGAAAGTATGTGTCGACTACAGATGACACCGACTACTCTTCACAGAGGAAATAAACTGGATCTTTTGGAAAGAGAGTCCAGAGGATAAAGCGGAGTTACAACAATTCTTTTTTTTTTTTTTTTTTTTTTTTTTTGTGATGCTCAAGGTCTGATCCACCAAGGCCTCCATGCATCACTGCTGTAATCTGCAGACTCTCAAGCACATCCCAGATTCATTTCAAACAACACGCTTAAAAAAAAAAGAAAAAAAAAAAAGCTTATAGCGCATTAGGACTTGACAACACAGCGTATTATGTTCCTCCCCATCACTGGGAATACGGCCGGTCCCCAATCTGCAATTTTCCCATGATCCTTATCTTTATGAGCTCATTATTTTCAGTCGAGCAGTGGCGGCTGATCTGTGGCATTTATCCGGCTGAGCAGAAACAGCCAATTAGTGGGCGCTTATCTCACAGATACGCAGCCACAATAAGAATTAAAACGCAATGGGAAAAATCAGTGCGGGTTTTAATATAGGCATAGGACATGCTTCATCATGCCTCATGCTCATGTGTGCATAAGAGTGAGGAAGGCACATGGATGGCAATATTAACTGGTCCATAGGTTTCAATAGAGTACTTCACACCTGAGCTCAGATATTTGCTGCAAGCTACACAGAAGACAGTAGAGAATCTAGATTGTACCACAAAAAAACATCATAGTGTCCATATTTTTTTCACTTTTTATAGCATGACATGTATTGATTTATTTTTTCATACCTTGTTCACATACACAAATAGCTGTGGAAGAGTTTTGTTGTACTTTGCCAACACAAGAGCAGCAATTCTTGCATCATCGTCATTAACTGTAGTGCATAAAAGCACATGTGACATAATGGTGGCAGGCTTTTTACAAATGTGTTTATAGCTAACTGCCATTACAGATCTAATTTGTCTTTTTGAGTGTGTACAATGGAGTATAAGAAACAAGTGCTTATTCATAGCCATAATCCATATTTAATTGATACAGCAGCAGCAGCCAGCAATTAATGGTTTAAAAGTAGGATGGCTAACTCTATAACACATACTAAAACATAATAGGCTGTGAGTAAGCAAAAGAAACAAAAAAAAAAGGTTAAATGATTTTTTTTTTTCTTTTCTTTTTTTTTTTTTTTTAAGTGTGGGTGAGGTGTCTTGCCCAGGGACACAACAACAGTATGCGTTTTGGGCAAGATTCGACCCGGCTAGGGCGAATGCATAACCCTCTGTCAACCCAAAATGTAAAATAAGTTGCATAGCATATTTTAAAACGAGTTATTAAACCTAAAATTATGTAACAAAATATAATATTCAAATAATTAATAATAATTCTTTTGCAGTTTTAATATGAAAAGATCACAAATATTTACTTATCAACTTTGAAATCAATTATGAAATAAATTAAAGTACCCCCTGCAAAGTGCTTGTGTACTGCTAGGGGTTCCTGTACCCCTGGTTGGGAAACACTGCTGTACTTTACCAGTTTTGAGACTGTTGGCGAGGGAGACCAACTCTGGTTTGGTGGAGACACTGGCTGTTTTGTTTGGGATTAGATTAGATAAGATTATCCTTACTCATGCAAAAACGTGAAACAACAGTTTTAAATAGATTTTTTTTTTTTTTTATAAATCATGATTTTGCGATAAACAGTCGCAAATCTAGAAAAAAATTTGCAAATTATGGTACTTTCTTCATAAAACAAAACTTAATTAGCAAATGGTTTTCAGATGGAGTCAGGATCGTATGGCTTTTGATTTCTGAATTGAAGCATTACCAATTTTCTCTGCATTGCATTAACATAAACCTATGTTCCTACAATTACCCAGAGAGGACAAACTGAGCACTGCTGTGGAGAAGTACACCCATGTTTGTTAACTGGCTCACACAAAGCCCTATCACAATGTAGGAACTATTATCCAGTTTCTACAACTTTTTGGGGAACACATAATAGGACTTGGGACTTCTGAGCAGGTACTATTGAGCCAGCCAAGTTCATAGTCAAGTCCTTCAATGGTTTCTTGTTATTTGCCCTTGTTATTGTTTTTTTAGGAGTTTTTCCATACCGAGAAGGAGGGTCTAAGGGCTGGGGATGTCCTGGGTCTGTTTAGTTTAGGGTAGTTATTGTTTACGTGTGATTGTGTGTTGTGTCTGATTGTGTGTTTATGTTTGATTAACTGTTTGTGAAGCTCTTTGAGGCGACTGTTGTTGTGATACTGGTGCCTATTCTTGCATGAAGGTGTTGGGCATTTACAAAACTATTTATTTATATTAGCATGTCCCATGGGGTTACTCTATCTTTCCATTAGGTATAATTATGTCATTTGTTGGGCCAAAAAGAATAAAAATTATACATCCAACTTAAAGCCCCCTTAACCAACCCTGATGTGAAACCAAAGCATGTGCATTGGGTTAAAGTTGGAATAGTATTGCATCCATTTTACTGAGACGTCCAATGTGATTTTCTTCTATTTACCTGAATGTCTGGAGGAGTGCCATTATCTGGCAGAGACAATTAAACCCTAATGCACATATATTGTCAGTGCGGGACAAAATGAACCAGCACCTTCTGTTACAAAAAGAATAGTACTTACATTTCTTCTATTACCAATCCGCTGGCAAGAACCTGCTCGGTAATCAAGATCATCCAGCATTTAACCTCTTAGAGAACAATGCATCTGGGTAATTCTGCCAGCATGATAATGACCACAACACATTTACTCTGAATGCATTAAAGCAGTAGACTCTGTGTCCCTGTGAGCGTGGCCTGTGATTGGCTGGCACTACTTGGACATGTCTTATTAGTGGCACATCTGGGAGCTGGCAGCAGTGGTACAGAGGAGCACACAGCCAGCAGATGAGCATAAACATGATTCTGAGCCAGAAGTGTGACATAACAACTTCAGCCAGGGACTTACTCTGAGAGGATTTAAGAGAATCAGTCACCACTTTACACATGCCAGGACAGACACACAGTAAAAATTTTATCAATAATAATAATAATTTTTTGTTTTTTAAAGATTTTTTTTTTATTATGTACAGTAATAAATACATTTACCTTTATTCTTTTTATGAAATCTGATTGGCTTCTAAAGTATACCTGTCACCAAAGTCAGTAAAGATGGTTCTTTTGGTGAATATATAATAATAAGCCTAAGATCCTCAAAGCACTTGGAGATTATTCATTCACTCCTCAGCCACAATCTCTGGTGGTACTGTACTTCTGTAGCCATGGATGCCATGGGGCAGTCTGACGGAGATTTGGCACCAATTCTGTGTCTACAGCCTCTCTGAAGATCATCCACAATCATACAAACACATTCATACATGCGAGTAGGTAAAGTGTCTTGACCAAGGACACAACGGCCATATGCAATGCTGGTAGTGGGGATCGAACCACCAACTTTCCTTTTAGTGGGCGAGCAGCTAGCACCTAGTGAACTACTGCCGTCCTGCTTGCTATATTCCTCTAATCTGAGAGTAACCTGAATTAAAAAAATTAAAAGCTTAAAAAGTATTTTGGAATAAAAATTGAGAGCAGTGAGTCTGTCAGTGTTGCTGTGACGGAGATAAGATGAATGATTTAATTTGTTGTTGCTGATATAATGATAGGTGTGCCTAATAAAGTAAAATCTATTGCATGCAATTGCCATGTTTGAGTATGTACTGTCTTAAGCTTTAATGCATTTACTCTAGTAATTCAGTATTTGTAGATTGGAGAACCAAAATGGAGGATGGGGCAGGATCCTGGTCAAAAGAACCTAAATAGAGGATTGGCATTATAGTGAGCATGTTTTAGGTTGATGGGGAAAACATGCTAACTCCACACAGAAGGTCCCATACCATCCAAGAGTCAAACACGGGACTTGTTTTGCAATAAGGCAACAATGCTAAATGTGATAGCAATTTTCCTTCGGCCCAGCTCTGGGCCAAATGTTCAATAAAGTACAATAAGCATCTGGCCAACACACAAAAGCAAATGATGAGTCAATTCTGATCAAGTGTAGGACAGAGAGACTCAGCCATTGCAAAGCCAGAGCTTACCCACGACTAGACCAAATATAAATTCATAATTTGGCTCATATGCATTTCCCTGTGTGGCCTAAATGTAACTTCTGTTATCTGGGCCAAGAGTTTTATTGCCCAAGTGGCCCAAAACAAAATTTACCTCCAATTTTAAACATCTGGCAAACCATAAACACATACTTGATATGGCCCACATCTTATTCGCCATGTCATATCTCAGCCAAAAATGCCACATAAATGCCACATGTGGGACAAATGTTGTGTAAATGGATTTTGACTTAGTCTTGGCTCCACTAATTATAACCACTTACTTAGACAGACCTTTCTGTCTTCCACCGCATCAGATTAAGAAAACATGCAGCTGTTAAAACAGATTATAGTGGCCCAGAGTTCAACACTGTTTTTAATAGAACAACATCATTAACAATTAACAGTCTGAGAACCCAGTGGAAGTGTCATATCATACACTGCTCACCTGCAGCTGTGAACTCAATTATTTCTGTTTACTTTTGCTGACTTTCTGCCATCTCAAGAAAACTTTTACAGCTTTCAAATGCCTGGTGAATGGTGACAATGCTTTCCATTTCATCCTCACTCAACAGTTGCAAACTTTTAAATTTGGCCAAGAAGATGTTTTGTTCTGGCACCTGCCACATTACTGCATAAATTGGTGAATGTGGCTTTGTTGGGAGATGGTAATATTCCAGGCAGGTCTGTTTTTGTGAACGTTTTAATGTACATTTTAGTTTGGAATGCTAATAAAATAAAATGCTAATAAAATCGGTGGTGTCAAGACCTGTTTTTGACCATTTCCCCAGTTGCACAGCATAAAGTTACTACTATCTTAGTACTCTACTTGTGGATGGTGATTCTACAGGAGATTGGGGCAGTCTATAGGGGCTGTGGATGGGCCCCTGGTCATGGATACAGATCTGGCTGTCAGGCACTCCCCTATAAACCTTGCCTCTCAGGCCTGGCACTAGAGTAAGTGACCAGTAGTATCTATCAAGTCTACATTTTGGTTCCTGATATTTTTATAGGGCTCTTTGAAACACCCATGTCCAGCAGAGCTTCAACAAGAGCCTCAAGAAGTTCGGGACACTCAGAGTCAGAGTGGGCACGTTCTCAACCTATGATGTCAACAGAGCTGTTGTATAGAGTCTGTCTGGGCAGAAGTCAGAAACTTAGTCCATGAAAGATTTTGAAAAGGCCATGGAGGAGGACCTTTGCTTGGGATAAAAGAAATTCTGGCCAAGCTTAGGAAGAGAAAGTGGTGGTCCACCAAGCCTGTCCAAAGTGGAGGTAGGGAGTTGTTGACCTCAAATTAGGACATTGTCATACAGTGGATGGAATACTTCAAGGTAGTCATCAAATTGGCTGAAGACTCAAAAGATTTATCACCCAAGAGATGGTCAAAAAGTAGCACTGAGTACCTCAAGTTTCTGAATGCTATGGGGCTGTCCTGTCTGATAGATCTATGCAACGTTGTGTGGGGTTTTTAACAGTACCTGGACTGGCAAACGGGTGATAGTCCATCTTTTTAAGAGCTAGGTGCCAGAGGGTACTCAGCCTCTAATATTGCAAAACAGTGCAACTGTGTAGGCTGTGGTACACTGGACCAGCTCTACACGTACAGTATAGGGTAGTGATGGGATGATGATACCTCAAGGAGTGTATTGACACTGTCTGCAGTAGTTCTAAAATCATTGCAGGTAAACAAAATGAAAATAAGATGGAAAAGCTTACATGCTGCAAATCCAACATCAGCCTGTGAAATAATATTTGATCTTCATTTAATTGCTAGTATTTTACTTAAAATATGATCTCATCATTGTATTTCATTTGCACCATTTGTTTGCTGAGTTAAGTTGTTTATGAGAAGAGTTTAAAATTTGCTTAAAACCTTGTTTGTGTAAATGCTAAACTGAGTTGGTATATAAAATATAGCAAATTTGTCAGTTGAAATGTTTAACTTATGTATGGGATTTTGTTAACTTAAGTGTTTAATCATACAAAATAACACACTAAAAATGGAATCATTCATAGTTTTTATTGAGGAACAAAAGTTTTTGTAGCGTCTTTGCTCCAAGGCGATTTCTCCTCTTAGACTTAGACTCCTCATATTTCTGGCTCACTAAGTCCTTGATGGTCTAAAAATAACCATACAAATACTGTAACACCTTATGAATACATACAGTTCTATCTCTCTATCGACAGTACTCATTAATTACTTCAACCATACATTTCTTAAACTTACCTTCCTGCTTGGTAGAACATATGAGGGTGCAGTAAGCTTCAGGAGCTCCCTGAATCCTTCATTTTCAACAATGCTGAGTGGCTGACGGTCTGTGATGATCATGTTGACCACAGCCTCATCCACTGCTTGCTTGTTAGGAACTGCAAGCCAAAAGGAAATATTTTGTTTAAAGCTTGTTAAAGGACTAATTTTTACAAACAATATTACAGAGTCACACAGAGCCTTTTGTGTGTAATAAACTATTTTTGAAAATTCAAATTTTTTGTGAGAATTTCAACATACCTGGGGTACTCACAGGAGTATCTGCCAATTCTTTATTGCCATGCTGAGCTCTATAATGCCTCAGCATTGATGAAGTGCTCTTATTGATGTAAGATAGCTCTGTGGAGCAGAGCCGACACTTCACCTACAATAAAATAAAAAGTTAATTTATCGGAAAACAATTCAAACCTCTTACCAGAAAAGAGTAGAACATATTTAATAATAAAAAAAAAAACTAACAGTAAACAATGCCCAAAGGAGAAAAAGATTTACCTCATTTGGCATCAAAAGATCAAAATTATTCCAGACTGGGGAAACTTCCTGGAACGATCCATGAAGTCAGAAGTGGAAGCAAAGCAAAAATCCAACAGGCACAGCAACAGCAAACAAACAAATCTGCAACATGTCAACACAGTTTGTTTCATTATAAACACAATTTGGCGTGGCACTTCCAAACGACACACTTCCTGTATCGGTCACATGATTTTTTCTAAAAGCGATACACGCACCAATACAGGGTTTCACTCTTGAGCACTCAGGCACAGTGCTGACGCACCAGTGTTGTTCGTCCCATCACTAAGTATAGGGTGCCAGAAAGTTCACTGGAGAAAGGCATTTGACTTTGGTCCTTGTGGAATCCTCTTGGGTGGGTCTAGGAGTCTAGGGTGGGGTCTGTCCACTGTTGAAACTTAAACATTATTATATCTTAAAGTTTTTTTTTTATTTTTATTTCAGGCAATATTTGTACTGCGGACATGTTCTGATGTGTGGGTGTAAACAGATGTGTCCTCTGCAAACAAAAATCCCATTTGAGGTGTCCAATAGAGGATTTGAAAGATGGGATGACAAAAATAGACTAGAATCCAGGTAAAATAATCTCCACACACAAGCAAAGAGAAGCTTGCTTTGGTTTACATGCTGCCTATTACCATCTTTTTTAACTTTACCTACTTTTCTTAAACCTATCTCTAGCTCGTCTGTTTTTCTGTTTACTTGTGCATGTATCTTTGCTCCACAGAGACACAATGTGTACTGGGACACTTGGAGCCTGCAGCTGTGGACATTCTTAGCATACAAATCCCCTGGACACTGCAGCGCCCTATTCCACTGCCGGAGTGTGCAACATACTTGTGGAGGATTAGGTCGGCGTTATGGAAGTGGCTCCCTCGAGCTGTGGAGAGTCTGCTGCCACTGATTACTTGGGTTAGACAGAGGCTATGGCACAAACCCTACAACGAGCTGTGGACTGTCTTTTTAATACAACTAGCCAACAGCTTTCACCGTGCACACAAACACATGGAGCCCACATCCCATCTCGCCACAGGCTGTTTAGACAGAACCGCGCAGGGAAGGGAGAATCTTATTACCAAAGAGAAGGCCGAGCAGCTGGCAGCCTTTTTTCCAATCCATGAAATCTAAATGCGGGTTTGTCTGTGACACAGGGCAGCAGTCTCTTTGATACTGGATGTAGGTCAATGTTCAAATATAATGCAAAACAGACAAGCGGTATGTTTGGAGAGGAGTGCATGCATTACTATTATTCTAATTATTAGTGGTGTTGCCATGGTGTTGCCAGCAAAAAAGAGTTTTAGTCAGTCTTGTTTTTTTTAGTTTTTTTCCATGTATTTTTGACTCAGTTTGACATGATTTGGAAAGTAGAAGTACTCAAGAGAGTGCATTTTTCAGCAAACAGACTGCAAACAGACCAATGCTGGTGAAAACAAGTGCTGGTCTGGACCATGGATCCACTGTGGACACCAGAAATCTACAGTGGATGAAAACTGTGCAGGAACATTAACATGAGAAGAGAGATATCAGAGCCAGCCCTATATCTGTTGGCGCCCTAGGAAAGATTTTAGATTGTGTCTTTCCAGTCCCCCCAACTACCACTAAGAACAGAATATAGGCTACATTTGATTTAAAAAAACAGTAACATAAGCATCAGACCCTGAGTCTGCTCTGCCTCTAGCCTGGCAAGACAGCCTTTCCTTGCTTTTCACAAGCAGGACAGTCTGGTTCCCTTCTCAGAGCAAAATGTTTCTCCGGTTCAATTGGGAACTGGCATATCACAGGCGTTTATCTGCAGCGCGTCTTACAAAAGCAGAAGAGCTACGCAAGGTAGTGCTAGCTATTGAGCTAATTTAATAATTTGTCTGACCTGAATAACAGTGTTTAGTGCTTTTTTTTTTTTTCACCTGTTGGTTCTGCTGAAGTCTGTGTTATTGCCCAGTCCTCTGTGGAATTTTTTTTCTTCATCCTGTTGCCATTTTAACAACAGAAAAGTCTTGTTAATGTCCAACTTAACGACCACACTGAAAAAAAACCTGACTTTCTCTGAAACTCTTTGTACAACTGGCTTCTGCTGCCTAACTTTAACTCTGTTAAGAAATAAGTACAGCGCTGCTCATAATACTGCATATTTTGGAGTTTCATGAAAAAAAAAACCCAGCAAGAATCCATGTTTGTTTGGGTCAGCAGTGCAGCAGTTATGTCCGCCCTTTGGTTACTCTGCCCGTCACTGTCCACCATAGAAACAAAATGTTACCAAAGAGGTACCAGACAAACTTTTTTGTATAGAATAGGAAAAGAGTTTGTCTGGCAGGCCAGGTTAGTCCGCCTCCACTCCAGCTCTGCCACACACAGTCTATGAGCCTTCAGTCTCATAGCACTGGGCTGTGGACAGATGCTCCAGACAACACTATAAGCTACAAAAACTTTTTGTTAGGACATCTGAACATAGGTTTTATCATCAAACAAAATCTGCCTTAAAACTCATGGGCATGCTGTGAGGGTAAGTAAGGCAAGCAGTGCCTGACCAATTAAATCTAAAAAACACAGATTAAAACTATAACAAAATTAAATCAATATCTCTTCAAACATTTCATTTTGCCGTTCACTTCCATAGTGAATCAGTCTATTACTTGCTTCCAGTCACTGTGTACTTTTCTGTGCCCTGCTGGCCACTCCAGGTACTGTCAAGGCAAACTGGGTTTCCTCTCTGTCATTCATTTCTGTCATTTTCACCTCCATGGAGGCGGAGTCATGGTGCACTGTTTCTGCCAGGGGCTTGTCAAGAAGAGGACCAGCAGCTTGTTTTGGAGGCTCGCGCATGCGTGCTGTGGTCAATCTCAGGCTCAGTGACAGAGAGCTCTGGCTGATAGCAGCGGGCGATAAGCAGCGCACTGTGCAGCTTACGGCCCCATACATTACAGTGCACATGCACCGCGTTAGACAACAAAACTTTCCACAACTATCCGGCGCTAGCCAAAGTGTTTAAGAGCGTTTCTACAGATAAGTCATAGTTTGTAATTTAAACCCTGTTCACATGAGTACATGCTGGTGCATAAAACTGCGTGTCATATAAATGATAGCCTCACGTACATTGTTAAGTGTCAGACATGTTCATAAGAAGTGGAGCTGGAGGAGTGGACAGGAGCCAGCGGCAATGAAAGTGAATATTACAGAACTGTGAATGAACTGGGCTCTGGTTATTCTGGACAAACTCAGCTGTAGGAAATACAGGACGTTTCTTCAAAAAAGTAACATGGACTGGATTTGCAGCTTGAGTAGAGAGGTGAGTGTCAGCGAGGCGGTGTTTTTAAATGGAGGTTTGTGGTGTGATGTGTAAGGCTTCTTTTGAGGTTTTATTTCACTTTTTTTTATTTCACTTTCAACATTATTCTAATTTATTGACATGCAGCTTGTATACCATCTAGTAATATTTGATATTGATAAAAAATTGATAAACCAGTAGCGTGCGGTGACTTTTCCAAGCAGGCAAGCAGACACCTTGACTTCATTAAGTTTACAGTGGGGCAAAAAAGTATTTAGTCAGCCACCAATTGTGCAAGTTCTCCCACTTAAAAAGATGAGAGAGGCCTGTCATTTTCATTATAGGTATACCTCAACTATGAGAGACAAAATGAGAAAAAAAAATCCAGAAAATCACATTGTCTGATTTTTAAAGAATTTATTTGCAAATTATGGTGGAAAATAAGTATTTGGTCACCTACAAACAAGCAAGATTTGTGTCTCTCACAGACTGTAACTTCTTCTGTAAGAGGCTCCTCTGTCCTCCATTCTTTACCTGTATTAATGGCACCTGTTTGAACTGGTTATCTATATAAAGGACACCTGTCCACAACCTCAAACAGTCCCACTCCAAACTCCACTATGGCCAAGACCAAAGAGCTGTCAAAGGACACCAGAAACAAAATTGTAGACCTGCACCAGGAAGGGAAGACTGAATCTGCAATAGGTAAGCAGCTTGGTGTGAAGAAATCAACTGTGGGAGCAATTATTAGGAAATGGAAGGCATACAAGACCACTGATAATCTCCCTCGATCTGGGGCTCCCCGCAAGATCTCACCCCGTGGGGTCAAAATTATCACAAGAACGGTGAGCAAAAATCCCAGAACCACACGGGGGACCTAGTGAATGACCTGCAGAGAGCTGGGACCAAAGTAACAAAGGCTACCATCAGTAACACACTACGCCGCCAGGGACTCAAATCCTGCAGTGCCAGACGTGTCCCCTGCTAAAGCCAGTACATGTGCAGGCCCGTCTGAAGTTTGCTACAGAGCATTTGGATGATCCAGAAGAGGATTGGGAGAATGTCATATGATCAGATGAAACCAAAATAGAATTTTTTGGTAAAAACTCGTCGTGTTTGGAGGAGAAAGAATGCTGAGTTGCATCCAAAGAACACCATACCTACTGTAAAGCATGGGGGTGGGAACATCATGCTTTGAGGCTGTTTTTCAGCAAAGGGACCAGGACGACTGATCCGTGTAAAGGAAAGAATCAATGGGGCCATGTATCGTCAGATTTTGAGTGAAAACCTCCTTCCATCAGCAAGGGCATTGAAGCTGAAACGTGGCTGGGTCTTTCAGCATGACAATGATCCCAAACACACTGCCCGGGTAACGAAGGAGTGGCTTCGTAAGAAGCATTTCAAGGTCCTGGAGTGGCCTAGCCAGTCTCCAGATCTCAACCCCATAGAAAATCTTTGGAGGGAGTTGAAAGTCCGTGTTGCCCAGCGACAGCCCCAAAACATCACTGCTCTAGAGGAGATCTGCATGGAGGAATGGGTCACAATACCAGCAACAGTTTGTGAAAACCTTGTGAAGACTTGCAGAAAACATTTTACCTCTGTCATTGCCAACAAAGGGTATATAACAAAGTACTGAGATGAACTTTTGTTATTGACCAAATAATTATTTTCCACCATAATTTGCAAATAAATTCTTTAAAAATCAGAATGTGATTTTCTGGATTTTCTTCTCTCATAGTTGAGGCATACCTATGATGAAAATTACAGGCCTCTCTCATCTTTTTAAGTGGGAGAACTTGCACAATTGGTGGCTGACTAAATACTTTTTTGCCCCACTGTAAACTTAATGAAGTCAAGGTGTCTGCTTGCCTGCTTGGAAAAGTCACCTCACGCTACTGGTTTATAAATTTTTTTTATCAATATCAAATATTACTAGATGGTATACAAGCTGCATGTCAATAAATTAGAATAATGTTCAAAGTGAAATAAAAAAAGTGAAATCCAAAAACTGAAACAGATTTAGTACATACAGAGAGAAATATTCCAAGAATGTACTTGTTTGAAATGTTATTATTATGATGAATATGTAATATTCTATTTTATATATATATATTTTATTGACTGTAAGCCAAATTCATCCAAATAAAATTATTGCTTAAAATATTGTTGCACTGAATCTATGTAATATGTCTTTGTAATGATAATTTGTGGCTAAGCATACTTTTGTGTTTTTAGCTTGTGTGCTCATAGACCCAATTAGGAAATGCTGTAAATGCATCTTTTTTTGACAGCCTCACTTATAAAAGAGTCTCCGATCTTGTACATCACCTGTAAACAGTTCATTAACCTGTTCAGATTTAAGCTTAAAGTTGTAAACTTTTTTCTTTCCCTATGTCTCCAAACTAACTGATAATAATTTTAATTTAAATAAAAATAAGCCCAGCCTCAACATTTCCAGCAGCTTTGTAATTGAAAGCTGTGTGTTTCATCACAGTGGCCATTAGAGGCACAAACCCATTTTTCAGCTGCAGATTCTGAATGTTGTTTAGAGGAAAGTAGTAAATAGACCTCGGGCTGGACTCAGAATAAATAATTAAAAACACTTTCAATTCAGAGTATTTCTGTCAAAGCACATTACGGCTGATGTGAGGCTGTTGCAGCCTGGGATCTTGTTTCCACTAAAGCAGTTAGTCCAAGAAGAACAGTATTAATTATTTAAAGGCATTTTAAATCAAAACTCAATACGTTTGACCTATTTTGCTTTTGTTGCTTCTTGAAAAAATATTTGACACAGATAAGAAAATTGTTCTGAGTCATATTGGAAGAAATCCAACTAAAGAAAAATTATTATTAAGAAGAAAAAAAAATGCACAGAATAGCTAATAACTGAATTAATAGCTTCTTTGGGTTTTAGAACATTTTGACAGCAGCACACAAAACTGCATTACCCAGTCTTGACTTGACTATCTTATTATGACATGGTCTTTTATTTCAGGAATTACAAATGTATCATTTTTATGTATCATTTATATTTTTCCCCAATTGCCAAGAGAATGACAGCATGTGACAACAACAGGAATGGAAGCATCTCACAATGTTTTTATAGCAAAAAGTATCCAGTCACTAGGAATTTGATATTTTGGTGCATACATAAAAAAGTAATGCGTTTTAAGAAACATGTATAACCATGTAAGAGGGAGTAAAATGAGGTATAAATGGACTAATCTAAATTTCCAAAGTATACAGATATGAATAAAACTGTTTAACTGTGTTTTCTCACTTTTTTGCCATATTAGAAAAAAGGTTAATAAATAATATCCAACTAAAACTGTTGTAGTATGAATTTCAAAGAGATTCTCAAATTTATAACACAAAAATATAAAATATTGTTTTAATTTGAGGCAGCAGCAGCTGATTCAATTTTAGTGAAAATTTGTTTTGGCTCTCCTGGAAAAATCAGTAAAATTAAAAAAAATCTAAATTGGCAAATGCTGCCATTGGATCTTTTTGACAACTTCACCTTTAAAAGAGTGTCCCATCTGAAGCATCACCTGTGAACAGTCCAATAGCATACAGTATAGTGCAGCCTTGCTAGCAATACTGGCCACTTGCTACTGCGTCCCAGCAATACCAACACATCTGTCTGTGGCATAGGTGATATAGGCAAATATTAAGGGGCGCAAAATGACTGGGGGGAACTGACCACTGCCCCATGCTGGAGCACAAAATCAGTAATGTAAGCTGAGCCTGGTCAGTCCCAGTAAATAACAACTGACAAGAAATCATGGACACTAGGAGCAGTTTTGAGCCCATAAATGTGTGCTACACTTCTCAAGTTTTAACAGTAGTGTGCAAGCAGACACCTTTACTTCATTAAGTTTATATGACAACATTTTAATTTAATTTAAATTTAATTAAAAGCCACTTAGGTAACTGCAATCCCTCAGTGTTTGTGTAGCAGGCTGTGTCAAACTCACTCTCTATATAATTACAATTATTAACACTGTTTGTATACAAAACAATGTCATTACAACAATTTTTTTCTACAAAGCTGGCCTTCTCTGTTGCCTTATCGAAGAATGTGCCCTCAGTTTTTGTTTTAATTCCTAATCACTAAAATGAGGATGATAGATGATGAGTGAGGTTCCAGCCTTACAGATGAGGGAGGCCTGCTCATCAGGACTCACACTGAGATCAACACTACACTGGTGCACTGTTAATGCTGCTTCACTATAATAAAACCTCAAAAGAAGTCTTACACATCACACCACAGACCTCCATTTAAAAACACCGCCTCACTGACACTCACCTCTCTACTCAAGCTGCAAATCCAGTCCATGTTACTTTTTTGAAGAAACGTCCTGTATTTCCTACAGCTGAGTTTGTCCAGAATAACCAGAGCCCAGTTCATTCACAGTTCTGTAATATTCACATTCATTGCCGCTGGCTCCTGTCCACTCCTCCAGCTCCACTTCTTATGAACATGTCTGACACTTAACAAAAGTTATAATTTATATGACACGCAGTTTTATGCACCAGCATGTACTCATGTGAACAGGGTTTAAACTACAAATGATGACTTATCTGTAGAAACGCTCTTAAACACTTTGGCTAGCGCCGGATAGTTGTGGAAAGTTTTGTTGTCTAACGCGGTGCATGTGCACTGTAATGTATGGGGCTGCAAGCTGCACAGTGCGCTGCTTATCGCCCGCTGCTATCAGCCAGAGCTCTCTGTCACTGAGCCTGAGATTGACCACAGCACGCATGCGCGAGCCTCCAAAACAAGCTGCTGGTCCTCTGCATGACAAGCCCCAGGCAGAAACAGTACACCATGACTCCGCCTCCACGGAGGTGAAAATGACAGAAATGAATGACAGAGAGGAAACCCAGTTTGCCTTGACAGTACCTGGAGTGGCCAGCAGGGCACAGAAAAGTACACAGTGACTGGAAGCAAGTAATAGACTGCTTCACTATGGAAGTGAACGGCAAAATGAAATGTTTGGAGAGATATCGATTTAATTTCATTATAGTTTTAATCAATGTGTTTTTTAGATTTAATTGGTCAACACTGCTTGCCTTACTTGCCCTCACAGCACGCCCATGGTATAAACATTTTATTCATAAGTTTTAATAAAAATTGTATGGTGATATTACATATTTCTCACCAGAAGTTTTCAAATAGTCTGGTCTGTTTTTTTCCCCAATGGGTTATAAAAGTTGTATTTTTGCCTTGAGTCCTCACCAGTTATTAAAAATGATAGCCTCATTGCTTAAGCAGCATATAACTTTTGATATTTCCTTCATAACAGAACGCTGGCATGCTGGAGGTAGTGCACACCAGAAGTATAACCTCCCTGAGCAGTGATCACAAAACGCCTGAGCTGGTGGGCTTCAGGGACAGATTAAGTCCTGGAGCAGCAGTGGGGCCCTAAGGGACATCCCAATATGAAAGAATTCAGCTCTCACTGTCCCACCATGACCTGAAAAAACTTCAGTCTGAGCCATTACAACAGCAAGTACAACAACTCAGCAATATAAGAACTTTGACCTCAGTAAATCCTACTACAGCCACAAAAGTTTACACATTTATTATAAACCATAATAGATACATAATGCTGACACCAGGGCAAAATCACATACTGCAAAAAGGATGTCCAACGAGAGACATAAGGGCTCCAGGCAGTGGTAGATTGGATTGGGATGTTTTTTTTTTTATTCTCTACAACAAAATAGAAAAGACTATGTTCATTTGCATTCCCAGGCAACAGAGCAAATTCTTCAAGTTTTCAACATCGCAATGCAGTTGGACAGACAAAACCAATCAAAATTCAGGGGACAATGCCATACATATGTACAACTGCTTCATGGCCTACAAAAACAAAAAATGCTTTTGTCCTAACTTTTTTGGATTTAGATTTGTACAACCAATCAGTGAAATAAAGCATCACATTCGGCCTGACCCATGTTAAATGAAGGGTTAAGATTGGAAGCAGGTTTGAAAGGTGAGGAGGAAGGCTGAGAGAAAATTTTAGCATCTACAGTACAACAAATAGGTCCTGAGATCAGCTCTCATTAATTTCTCAGGTAAAGTGTGAGCATTTAAGCTGTAAGATGACCATCAGACTGTTGAGCACCTGAATCATGAGCTGGGGCTTACCCCTATAGTACTTTAATTGCAATTGTGTGAGTTGGGGGTTTATATTGAAACAATATATACCCTTAAGAAAGTGAACAGGCAGACTGGACAGACTAATATAAAAATATAAAGATTTAGTTTGCAAGTAAATCACTTTTAGTTCCATAAATCTGCAAAAAGGTCAATAAGTTACAATGTGTTTGATTATAAAGTTAACTGACTGAAATCCCATCTCATCCTGTTCAGGGCAGTGTGTGGGCATCTGAACAGCTGTGGGTACAAGTAGTCATGTGGCAGTACTGTGTGAGTTTTAGGTTTGATGATGAACCAACTGTTACTGATGGGGAAAAAAAAACATTTTTCATGATTAGCTAAAATGACCAGGTACCTGCCCTTTGCAAATGCTGTCCATGGAATCATCTGGTATGTCAGATTAGAGCAGAGGGTAAGCAAGGTCATTCTAAAATCACACAGCTTAAGAAAGTGAACTGGCAGACTGGACAAGCTAATAAAAAAATATAAAGATTGAATTTGCAAGTTACAATTTGTTTGCTTATGAAGTAATAAAATAAATTTAAGGTGAGGTATGATACACTTTTTGTACCTGTTGGGAATTTTTTCATTAACGCCGCTGGGGCAATTTGTCAGGAGCAGTGGGAGAACCAAGCAGCACTCGGGGATCCCTCTCCAGATCTTGGCACCAGATTTTGGTCCTGTGCCAAAATGAAATGAACTTCTGTACTCAGTGTGTTCTTCTTGCCTGCATGTTTGAACGCATCCCCTCAACTTTTCTCACCAGGACATAATCCTTAAGGGACTGTAGTTTCTGGAGCCTAACCATGTGGGTTTTTACCAAAGACACCTAGCAATTTGTCTGTACATTACTTTTATCTATTTAATTATGTAGTGCACTGTAGTGGCATGTACTGTAAATGTTGCGCCATCATTCTGACTTCAGATCTAGTCAGCCATCTAGAAACACTAGGAAGTTGTCAGGTTTCCCTAACTTTTTGCAGTACCTCTGATGACTAATAGCTGAATATATGGTGCAATCTTATATAATTTTTGCTATTTTCATTCTATTCAAAGAGAGACCCAAAAGCTCATGTATGGATCCCTTAAAGCTAACATAAAATCACATGGGCACAGTCTGTTCTCGTGATGTAACTTGCATACTGAAATTCCAACCAGACAACAGAACAAACCACCACAGCTAAACCCTCTGGCTGGGAGGAAACTCTGCTATTCCAGTATCCAGTATCTTGATATATACACAGGTACTTCAGAAAGAATATTTTAAGTTGCAGAATATCTTAGCTTCTTACTTGTAAACTTAATTTTGCAAATAGTAAACTTGATCAAAAAGCCAGGTAGTAAAAGACATGTGGACCACCCATTGCTCTCCCCGGGCTGTTTGTGAGGAGACAAAAATAATTCAGTCTGAATATTGCCAAAGACACAACTCATATCCTCCAAGAACAGTGTGAGCTGTAGCCTTCAGGCGCAAGGAAGAGGTCAAACTGCAAAAAGTAAAAACAATCTTTAGTTTCTGACGTCAAATGCACTGCTGAACAAGAAGGAATGGCTGTGAATGTTTTAGGGTCTCAAAGGAATAGTGCAATATTCAAGTCTTTTTAACTTCCCTTGTAGAAGAGTTTTAGTATCTGAACACCTATGGTATCATGCAATATGTTTCAGTTGCATGATACAATACAATACAAGTGCATTGATATTTCATAAAGCAATGTCTTTGTTTAAAATGCTGCACTGCAAACCGGTCCTAAATAAAGCAGCAGTAGACAACGGAGGGAATTGAAACTTTGTACAAACATTTTGAAAGGGAAAACTGTTTCATTATTCTATATCCTATCTTGGACTTGTACGCTGAACCAGGGAAGTTGATAAGTGGCTGGATTCTAACCCTATGATTAACTGTTTCCAACTGTTCCAACTGTTACTGAAGGAAGACAAAACATTTTTCATTATTGGCTAAAATGACCAAGTACCTGCCCTTTGCAAATGCTGTCTATGGAAGACAGAATCATCTCATATGTCAGGCTAGAGTAGAGGGTAAGCAAGGACATTCGGGGTTTGATTTTTGGTATCACAGTGTTGTCAGTCCGGCAATATATAGTAAACCTCTTATGTAGGAGAGAAATAATAATAGTGTCAAAAATAACAAGCAAAAAGAACAGGGAGAGAGTAGTTTGCTCAAAAATCAGTAGTGCAGAGGAGTGGTTTTGCTAGAGATGATTACTGTCTGTCATTTTGCCGGACAGGGTCAAAAATCTTCCATTGTGGGTATTTTTGTCCATCATTTAAAAATGTAACAATTCTTTAACCCGTGAACTGTTTGAACTGAATCATCTTTAATACAGAATGCTTTTACAGTTTACTCCACATTCAGAGTCACTTAAGAGCAGCAGAGACAGCCCAGCTCCTCCCCAACCCTGACAGCTCAAAGCCTGGTAAGCAATGAATGAATGGATGCTGTGTATAAACCTCATTTTTAGATTTTGGTTGCAGCCACACATCTCAAAAAAGGGGCAAAAAAAGCTGAAAATCTGTACTTATAAACTCTTGCCTGTTCATATATGGATTGTTCTTTGCCAGCCTTTTTGTTGCCCCTATAAAGGAGTTTGCAACCCAATTTGTAACACTGCCTACTCAGATTGTGAATATTTGCCAAGGTAGAATAGACCTACACTTCATACAGAGCCCTAGCCATAACTTCTGTTACCTTATCTGTAACAGATTATGATCTTGCATTTGTCAGGGCACAGAGGAACAGAGTGGAGCAGATAGGAGCACACCGAGCCTTGTAGTGCGTGGCTCATTTGAAAAAGGTGGCAGCAGGTGGTGAAAAACAGCTGGTTTCCCATGATGCCCCGCTGCAGTCAGGAGTGTCACGATCCACTTCCACCAGCTGCCCCTCCGTCTGTCTGGACAGTAGGCCCGCAATAAGATTTTTTATTCTCTTTTTTTTTTTTTTTTTTTTTTTTTTTTTACCAAATGTTATTCAACCCATTTACCCTATCCTTAAGAGTTCTTTTCAGTCAATCATTGCGTGTCCTTGTTTGGTCCTTTGTGCCAAATTCTCTCCCACGGAGCAGAAGTTTATTTGCCAAGGCCAGAGTGAGTACAACAGATTTTTTGTTGAATGATCAGGTGAATAGTTGCTTAGTTTATTTTCTTAACTCTCCAAGGTCTAACATTTTTTGGGCAACCTTGTTATTTTTAAACACTTCATAGTAATTTGAACTCCCAAAAAGAGTTATACACTACAGTAAGGTTTTAATGAGGCGTGAAAATACTGCTAAATAAAAGTGTTTTCATCAGAACTCTGTTGGCAAGATTTTAGAAGTTGTTGTGTCATGAAGGGAATCTGGCGTTGTCAAATACAAATCACACATGATAATAATAATAATAATAATAATAATAATAATAATAATAATAATAATGGACTGGATATATATGGCACTTTACAAGCTTCCCAAGCTCCCCAATGCACTTCCATTATTGCCTGGAAATTCCAGTGGTCGCCTTAGAATCAATTCGATTTCTAGGGCGGCGCAAACCCGAGTTAACGGACAGCGGAGTTAGCCAATCAGAAAATGGCAGACGTGACGTTAACAAAGCGACAAGAAAGTGAGCAAGTAAACAAACAGAGTAGTGAAGCCACGAGAGAGGAACGAGGGAGTTATTTCAACATTACCGTACCATACCGCTGAATGAAAGAAACTCTCGGCTCCTCGGTGCGCCATCTTGATTGTTGTCGGCGAGGAGACGCGTACGAGTGACGCTGCTCGCGAAGAACACGTGACTTAAATAAACCAATCAAAATGCACAGTACGGTTTGGATTTGAGTAAACCACTGCGGACAGCGTGGTGACCAGACTGATATTTCTCTGTAGAATACACAGAGACATATCAGTCTGGATTTTCCAGGCAACTTCCATTATTCATTTACACTCAGTGGTGTTGAGCTACTTCTGTAGCCACAGCTGCCATGGGGCAGACTGAAGGAAGTGTGGCTGCCATTTTGCTCCTACGGCCCTTTCGACCACCACCAAACACACTCACACTGACACATTCATACATAGGAAAGGTGGGTGAAGTGTCTTTCCCAAGGATGCAATGGCAGTAAGCTGTGGCAAGGCTCAAACCACCAACCTTCAGGTTAGTGGGCGAGCGTCTCTACTGCCGCCCTGTGACTTCCGTGATGCACCCTGCAAACTACTTTTGGAAACAACTACAAAATGCTAACGTAGTATGATATTACTATTGATTTAGGGCTGCTTGAATTATTAACTTAATGTCACAATGCCCCAATATAATTAAAGTCTTGAGGTAATATTTTAATTCTGCAAAATTTAGAACTTTGTGTAAATTAGGGGTGTAACGATACACTAAAATCACAGTTTGGTTCTGTTCTTTTTTTTTTTAGGGGTTCAGTTCAGTTCATTTTCGGTACAAAAGAAAGATAAAAAAAAACGTGCAAAATGTATCTATTATAAAATATATTAAGAAAGCATCTAAAAAAATAAATAAATAAAAGCAATCCATTCAGGTGATCTGTTAAATAAATAATCCTAAAATACACTATTTTAACATTCATTCATTCATTCATTCATTCATGTTAAGTGTTAAAATTCATATTTTAACCCTTAACATAAAAATATATTATTAAGTTATCACAAACTAAAAACCATGAACACTGAGACTCCATAGCTGTAAAAACACTTACTCTGTGTCATTGTTTTGGCTCGATCCTAATTACTTGATAAAGGCTGCTTAAATGCTAAAGTGATCTGTGTTTGCACCACACAGCTTGTTTTCCTTGTAGCCGTGACATTTACAGTTGGGTGATGCCGTTTTAAATGTGTTAACAAATTGTCGCCTGTTGCATGAACAGTCTTGACACACAACTCTTGTCTTATCCACTTATCTTTCCCCTTCATTGATTTTGATGGAGAAGCCAAAATGTTTCAATACAGGAGACCGTAGTGAGGTGGAAGAGGTTCTTTTTGAGCTCTGGTTTTGCATTAAATTAATCAGTAATCATTAAATTTAATTATAGAAATACTCAAGCATGCCATACGGAAATAATACATTTCAACCACCTGTACTGTTACATCCCTAGAGTAAATACACTTCTTGTTGACATACTTCATAGTGCAGTAAATTGAGACCAACCAAACCGAGTTAAAGCCTAACCATGTGAAGTTGTTATTTGTAGTGCTTCAGTGCCTGGCAGACCCAGCACTCTGTCTTTACCCGAGGCTAAATCATAAGTACACCTCTCTTAAAGGCAGTGTCCGAGGCAGTGTGAAGTGCACGTAATTCCCAGCCCATTACTGCTGCAAACCCAATCATCACTAATATGTGCTCCCTGTCCAGCTGCTCTCCTCACTGGACGACCTGTACTAGTATGAGAGCTGTGGAAAAAGTGTCTTCTCTTGACCTAAACACGGATGATCCAGCAAAGATTGTGATGAGCTCAGCTGCAGTGGGCAATAAAAGATGTGAGTTCACACTGCCCTTATGTGTGGAAGACAAGACTGGAAATCAAAAGGCTGCAAAAGGCCACAGTATAGCTCAGTTGGTAGAGCAGCGGTGCATATACAACAACTACAGCCTGCCTCTGCATTGTCAGTTAGAGTCCGGGCTCTGACACCGAATGTCTCTCCCTGCTCTCTTCCTGATGATTTCTTGTCACTTCTCAGCTGCACGGTCCAATAAAGCAAAAAACAAAAGACCTACAAAAAAAAAAAAAAAAAAAAAAGTCTGCAAAAGACAAAATCAAGATAAGAAAGTGAAGCAAATGTTACCCAATGCAGAGGTGATTTTGAGTTTTATAAACAAAATGTCAGTTTCATTGCGGTGTCACAGAAAAAGAGTGCTTCACAATAAACTTTTTGGGGAAAAAAATTGCATTTTTTTGGATTAAGATAATCTAACTCTGTGAATTAAAGTAAACATTCACTACATACAAACTGCTGCACAAAGTGAAAAGCGGTGCAGCTATCTGAATTTTTGCCAGGGTTGGCTTCTAGGTTGTGATGATGATTTACAAAAGTTACTAGGGGTGTAAGAAAATATAAAATGTAAAAAAATATAAATATACATGTAAAATAAATATAAAATAAATATAAAAAAACTGACGCTATTTTGGTGTTTATATCTTGTAATATCTTGTAAACACAGGATACAAGTCTCACAATAGTTTTAAAAAAAAACTGATTCTTGCCAATACACAGTCCCAAAAGTTACCCAAACCAGGCTTCACTTCAGAGATTGATTTATAACTAGATACATTTACCACATCAATTTTATGGCTACTGCATTTATTATAATTTAGAAAGATAAGTATTCATTATGGCTTGTTTTGGGGCACTCCACTGGCCTTCACTGCACAAAACTGTAGCCTGTAGCACAACTTAATTGGAACTTGGAACAGTTAAAGGTTATTTAGCGTCTAGTTATAATTTGTCAAATGTGTGTGTAGCTCATTAAATGTTGCAGGTAGTAGTGAAGGTAATCTTTTCATTTACAAATAGAAGAAATTGACCCAGGTCAGTAATTCATCTTTGGAAAAAAAAAAAACTATAAGACCAAGCAGAAGTCCAATTCATTTCAGCGAGAATGTTTTTACTCTACAGATTTAAAGGTCATGTTGTTTAACCTTGCGCAAACCACTGCTATATTTTCTACAGGGCTCTAAAAAGAATATGCTTCACTCTTGTGTTCCACTGGGCATAAAGGCTGACTTAAATGTCAAAAAAAACAGAAAGGCTGTGTAAAACTTATTACTTCCAGACTTTATTGGAAGTGTCAAACCAAGTGTGACAGCCACTTTCTGCATCTCACTGCTAAAATGTACAGGCCTTCACCTATGGTCACAGACTGTAGAATGTGACTGACTAAGATCTCCAACACATGAAATATTTTTTTCACTGAGCAAGCTGGGTGCTTCTTTAGAGAAAGGATGAAAAGTTTGGTCTGCAAAAGGAGCACTGAGTAGAGTCACCTTTCCATTTTGACAGAAACTCTTGCAGAGATCTTGCAAACAAGTCTAGTGTAGGCTCAGGATATACTTCAGGAATTAGATATTGGGTGGCCAGGGAACTCTTTTGGTAGTAATGGAGGTGTCTGGGGAGATATATGTCTGGACTTGACTTCTACACCTTTCCCTCCACTTTGGTAAGCCTCTTAAACAAGATCTAGAACTTCATTTGAAAACCATCTGATATGTTCCCCAAAAGCAGAAATTGGTTTTAGTTTTCTTCTAGAAAAGTGAAAAGCTTGTGCTTGATAAAGTGATGCACAGACATTTTTTGACAAATAAAATCCAATCAAAGAAGAGAAAATGCTTCTGTGTGCTAACAATTGCTAATCCTAACCATTGTTTATGTTGCTGGATGGAGGCTTTGAGAGTAGTAATAAGAGCATTCATTATGATCCATCCATCTGTCTTCTTCTGCTTTATCTTGGGTCAGGCCGTGGGTACAGCAAGACCCTTCCTCCAGCTCCCCCAGTGGAACCACAAGACGTTCCTGGGCCACCTGAGAGACATAGTCCCTCCAGCGTGTCTAAGGTCTGCTGTGGGGCTTCTTCTTGGTGGGACATGCCTGGAACACCTCCCCAGGGTGGCATCCAGGAGCCACCTCATCTGGCTCCTCTTGATGTGGAGGAGCTGTGGCTTTACTCCAAGCTACTCCCAGGCGACTGAGCTCCTCACCCTATCGCTAAGGGAGCCCCAAACCACCCTGTGGAGGAAAGTTATTTCGGCCACTTGTATTCAGGATCCTATCCTTTCTGTCATGACCCAAAGCTCATGACCAGAGGGGAAGAGTAGAAACGTAGATCGACCGCTTAATCGAGAGCTTTGAGTATAGGCTCATCTCCTTCTTCACCAGAACAGATTGGTACATTGATCACAGTACTGCATTATTGATCCGCCTGTCAATCTCAAGCTCTATCCTTGCCTCACTCGTGAACAAGACGCAGAGAAACTTGAACTCTCCACTAACCTGGAGAGAACAAGCCACCCTTTTCCGGTCAAGAACTATGGCCTCGGACTTGGAGGTGCTCGTTCTCTGTCAGTACAGTTTGCTCGCAGACTAAGTAGTAGAAGTCAGGTGTGTACCTTTGTTCCCCAATACCAGTCAATGGAATGGGGAACATAGGTACGGGAGAACATAGGTACTTGTGCATTTGTGAAAGTACAGGAGAATATAGGTACTGATGTTCTTTCGCTGTAATCCTACCCCTAATCTAAACCTTAATGTTTTCCAGGGAACATAGGTACCGGGGGCCATACAGTATGTACTGTAGAAAATAGGCCTGACCCCAAAAAAGTCTACAGTTACAGACAATACAGTTTCTAACTTTTTTCCAAATCTTACCCCAAAGTTAGAAATATTTATCTTCATCGTCTTCATTCACTTCACCTCTAATAAGAATCACCCTATTCAGTTCTGACAACAGTAGTGGAGACAGACACCATCTAGTGTAATAACCTGTATTTTTGAGAACACTTCCCTTTTTTTTTTTTCATTTGTCATGGCAGTTAGAACATCCACTTGATTTCAACTTGTTTCATCATTCACTCAATGTACTGAGGCCCATTGTACATTATTCATCTAGAGATTTGGAAGAAGCACCACACTCTGTACCCACATCAACCTACTGTTACTTCAGCATAATCTCACTCATGTCAAAGTAATGGTTCTTCTGTAGTAGTTCCTCTTCTTTATCTGAAAAGAATTGCTTAGCTAATAGTGTCAAGTGTACTAGTGTCATGTATTTTCCACCTATCATGAAGGATTTGCTTAAAAATAAATGTATGTGTGTTCATTTTCCAGTTTGACTACAGCTTCTCTATGACGCACAGTTATTTGTTATTTTTGATACCTCTGTCTCGGTGGAGTCTGCATGTCCTTCCATGGTTCTCTCTGGTTACTCAGGCTTCCTTCCACTGTCTGGACGCTGCCTAAGACCCATAGTTGTTGTTATAGGCTTCAGTCTCCATAGAGATTCATGAAAAATTATATTGAGCAATGTACTGTAATTAATATTTACAGTAAACAATATTTATAGCTCTAAAACATTCAGATATCCTTTTTGCAAGAACAACTTCAAACACCAACCACCTGCCTCCTATTCTCCAAAGGGATCCACTCATGGGACTTGGTTGGGTTTGGCACAAAGAGGCTACAAAGAGCAATTCTCCAAAAGCTCCTTCCTTGTGTGGGCCTTTGGAGCCGACCACCAAAGGGTCCACCACACAAGAAAGAAGCTGTACAACATTCCATCATCAATCAGGCGGTGGTCGAAGGTGAGTATTCTTAAACTTCGATTTCTGATGCAAAAACAACAAACTAAAGACCAAACATTGTCTAAAATAATCTATCAAGCTGTCCGGTTTGAACAGCTTCGGAATCCAGATGTGGTCAGCCAGTGTCCGAGGCATCACTCATCGATTATGGAAGGTCACTGAGTAATAAGCGAAGGTCGGCTCCGTCGTCCATCCATCACTGTCGCCCCTGGGCTTCCCCCTCTTCCGCCTCACACTGTTCCATTCTGCTCCTCTTCGGGCCTATTGTCTGAGGTGCAGCGGTATGCAGTGCAAGAGGAGGACACGTCAATGTTATCAGCATGCAACAGATGACAGCTGGGAGGGAGCCTGTGACTTTCAGAGGCTGCCCCGGTGGCTAATTACCCACAGTTATCATCTGGTGGACCCCCGCTCTCCACAAATAAACCAGCGAGAGTTGGACAGCTATTCTGCAAAGGGTTTCTGAATGCAATAATTAGTAAAGAGAAAGCAGGATCAACAGCAGAACTGAGTTGTAATGCTGGATCATTATGGCAATGAACCATGGCCATGTTTATACTACATATCTAGATATAGTTGTTCTGCTTGTCATCCACTGCAATTCAATTATTTTTTTTTCATTTTCTGTGTCAAAATGTACAAAAGGGGCGATAGGTGGAAAATGGTTAGTGCTTTTAGCAAGGTGACCATGGGTTCCATTCCTAGGGGCTTTAGACAACCAAAAATGTACCACCATGTACTTTCAAATACTTTGGACACCCCAGTTAGTAAAGTGAGGTAATCCTTAGGCCACTCCAAGAGTAGATAAACAGCAAGAGTTGCATCTGGAGGGCATGCAATCTAAAATTGTATGCAAATCACTTAAATGATCTACTATGGGGACCAATCAAAAAGGGAGCAAGGAACATAGCAAAGAACATGTGTTTTTTTTTCAAGCTTTTTGAAATAAAATTGGACTTTTTTTTTTATAAATTTTTTTTACTTTTGTAACTTAAAATAACATATTTATTGAGAACATCTTCTTTTGGGGAGCTGTTAATTTCACTTTGCAGAAATGCTTGATTTAGGTGCTTGTCGTTTTAAGGTCCATTCTCTCCCCACCCCCTTTAATCTGTCAGCTTCGAGCCCTTTGCAAAAACCATAGTACTGCGCGGCTGAGGCCTTGCTCTGACTAAACTCTCTGTGCAGCCACTACTGCTTTGTTTTCATCTACATTAAGTTTACACATGAATGAATGTGGGGATATTTAAGTTCAGACATGAGAAGAGAATCTGCGAGTGCTTGTACTGAATGGTTGAGGATAAAATGGCTAATCAGCACGGCTGTTTGCAACATAAAGCTAACAGATAGATAAATGCTGCTTTGTAGTGGCCTGATTAAGCGCAAAAATGATCAGAACGAGTCCAGTGATGGTGTATGTGCTTCAGAAACAAGGAGGCGGGGTTTCAGGTGTTTTGGTAGAACTGTGAGGCCGATTGTTTTTAGCTCTTGAGAACAGCAGCACCTCAGCATACAGAATTATAACTCCAGGTATGTTTTTGAGGCGGAAACAACATTATAACGTGGTTAAAAGCTCAAAAAAGTCAATTTAGCATAATAAGTACTCCTCAAGGTTTAAGGTGGTTGGCACATTCAGTAGATGCCAGTATAAAAAAAAAACCTGTTTTTGCCATTCATTACCCATGACTGTAATAAACATATGTAAGCTCCTTTTAATTGACTGAATGCTATTAAATACTAAGATGACATGAAAGCAACATTAGCCTGAGAACTGTGACATTTAAAGTAGACCAATTAGAACTATGAGCATTTTTGAGCTAAACTTTGCATGCAAGCATAGTGGCTTCTCATTAGTTTGCCTGACAGTTTGCCTTTGCAACACAGTAACTCTTTCAACAGTCACATTTCTCAAGTGCTGCAAATAAATGAATATGATACACCAAGGAGTTTCTAATCAATATAAATTCATTTCAGCAGGTGATTTCACTTTCATTTTCAGTGTTTACAACGTATTAAACTGATGCTTTACAATTAGTGTCAGTTACAGCCTATAGTTATGTGAAGGAGGAAATGGCTTGGGACGCTGTGTCAATACTGCAGTGTTTACAATAACATCCAATAAATGCCTTGCAAACATTGTTGTAGCTGTTTTTGTTTGCAAAGTGAAAAATTACAATTGTATTTAATATATAAAAATAGTCACCGCATAATCTCTATTAAACATTATCTTTCTGTATTTTATGCAGCAACTTCACATCCATCTCGACTGCTTGCGAGGCGTCAATCAAAAAGTAATAAACATAAAAGTTCTGAGTCCCAGCAGATGTCCTGTGATGTTTTGAAGAAGTTGCTTTAAAGTGAAAGATCAATTGCATTTTAATCAATATGGTGACTGACAACCACTGAGTTTGTGCTTGAAGCCATGTAGCTACAAAGGCTCCAGATTCCATATTCCTTAATCCATATTCCTCCTTATGTGCAATGATTGATGTTGATGTGACGCAGCATTTCCATTTATCAAGGCTTGGGACCAGCAAAAAGAGTACACCAGCTTCTGATATCCTGTGGCTTAAATTTAGCCACAGGATGTCAGAAGCTGTTGTACTCTTATATGACAGTCAGACAATTACCTGACAGTCTGTCCATAAACTTTCAATTGGAGCAGGTGGCTGGAGAATAATACACCAACTTTGGATGCGAGGCAGAGTACGAGTGTCCAACCTGTGGTAAATTGTCAATTATTGTGATGGACACTTACAGATACATACTGACAAAACATTCCACATTAGTAGAATGGTCCTTGTAATAGCAGCATGCTGTTATGTTAAAGTTATTCATTATGATAATGGTTATTAATAGATCAAAGTTAGGTAGTTAAGGTATGCACACATGATATCAATTATGAAGCAAAAGGTTTACCACCCAATTCAGACTGGTAAATCTATCAAAATGAGTGCATATTTATACTTTTATATAGTATAACTCTCACAGTTTGTTTAATATCTAAGGATGAAAACAGTCTTAAATGCCCAGTTTTATCCAAAATTGACACTTGAAAGTATAAGTGCCCCCAACCTGGGGTCATGGAAGTCTCAAGTCTCACAAAAAAGTGGTACATCATAGGTAGTGAAACAACATGCTAGCAATGGCTTCATTTCTCGATTTTCATCGTGGCAGAGCGGCCAAATGGCAGAGAAAATGTTGTATAAATACAGAGCAGGGAAAACAAAAGTTAAGCCAAGGAGGGGATCACAATAAATGTCAACTGGGCTTGTGAGTATTTATGATAGTGCTTTAATCCGAAATGTAGGGGGAGCCCTATAGAGGAAAATTAGGCAAAAACAGTGAAGAAACGAGCACAGTTACTGAGTTCCGCTTAAATGACTTCTTGTATTAAGAAGCACTTTCAGCCGATTATGATAGTAAACATTTTACAATGATTCATATAAAATGATTGTTATTTTGGAAACTGTTAGCATTTGCTATGGGTACATACAACAGACATTTTATTTGCAGCTGATTCCCTTTTTCCCATATTTTGTAATTTCTCACAGTGTCACATTAGATGCGTATTTGTTTTGTGTTTTCATGCACACGGTGGCTCAGTTTTGTTCCTAAAACAAACCTTTTGTTTGTGGTCTGTTCAGTATTGCTTTTGCACTTCATTCAAGCCACACCAGGGCTTGGAGGAACCACACTGAGACCTCTGATTTCAGCCAGACAAGAGTTGACTTGTTTGATACGCACCAGAGTTTGATTGATTTGATTACGTCAGATTAAGACAGATACATCAGTCATCCTGAAGGAACATTATTGGGTTGCACATTCACACCACAAACAAACCTGAATTTCCCAGGAAGTTCAATAAAAGCAGTCCAAAACCAGCAAGTGTTTTGGTTGAAGCAAGTTCACTGATATCAGGATGCATTCAAAGCCTGGGAGTGGGTAACCATGACATCACAAAATAAAATAAGTCAAAGTTTAAAAAGAGGTCAGTAACAGTTATTATCAACAACAGTAGTACTTTTTAGTAGTTTTAAGAGAAACTAAACTTGGAGCTTTTGACACTTTGGCATTGCTACTTAAACAATTCTCCTTCTTGTCTGGTAATAGAGCCAGTATTCTTGGAAATATCTCCCATTTGAAAAGTTTATACAAACAAATGTTTTCGATGTGTTGACTTTTACAGACTTCTTCAGCTCTGGCTGTAACTTTGATTGCACTATAAGCTGGTATAGAACCCGCCTGAGAGTTTTCTTGACTTTGTACTAATGAAGCACGAGTGTTTCTCTTTATCCAAAAAACAGCAAGTGGAGAAAAACAAGTGTGCTGTAGGCGGAGAACTGTCAGACTTTCGGACTGAGGTACATGCATTTAAGGGGAGCTAATGGGCTGCTTCACACACTGCGTTTATGTGTGTAATTTACTGCTGTAATGGTCACAGCTGACAGACACAGGGAAGATTAGATATGCTTTTTCCACAGGCCTGCACACCCTGCCAACAAGCTTCTATACATATTATACTCTATTGTCTTTCTGCACTGTTTGGCAAACAGAAGGTATAATTTATTGGAAGGCACAAAGCAATATACATGGTCTAAGATACATTAAATTTAAATAGGTTTAGTTTTATTGTGATTCTAAAATAACAGCTTCAAACATGTCTCATTACTATCAATGTTATCATTTGTTAAGGCAATGGTGCAGTATTACTTCTGTCAATTTAAACCCCCGCTTCATATGGGCCGTTAATATATGCAAGGATGAGTCAAATATGTTGTTCCTTCATGCATGGCATCAGTCATATTTACAGTAATTACCTACAACAAGCTGAATGCACAACCTACTGACTTTGATCCTGCAACATTGTTTAATACTCGATATCTACAAACTTTAATGTTGGTCCAGTGCCCTCAATAGCCTTGGTCATGAGACTGTTCTTAAGACTGTTTGGTGGTTATGGTCTTTACTCAGTGTTGTCCTGGTTCAACCTACTTGCTTCCTCCTTGACCAAACACTAACCATTACCCGTTCCATTTGTTTGGATTTGGTCCCAGACTTGGCTACTACTACACACTGCAGGTCTTAATGCTCAATTCAGATTTTTTGCTGATATCAAATATATTTTTGCCTGATGGTTTATATTGAATTTTAAATGTGACCTCCATCAGTCTTGTGTATGAACCTTTTCCGGCCCTGAAGTGAACCTACATGCACAGAAAAATGCATTATTGAGCCTGGACTGGTGGGACTCTGAGGGCCTTCACTGGCAGTTTATCCATTATTTCAGGATATCGTGGAAGATGTTTGAATACATCTATCAGCGACACTCCTCAATTCTAATTCTAATTTCTTAATATCTCATAATCTCATTTCTCTTCTCATTTCTCCTCAGTACAGTTATGATATGACCCCCCAAGTTTAGCTTCAACAGGATTGTCACTTTAAATACAAATTAAGTATAAAACATCACTTTTTCCCCTGACTTGCTCCATCAGCTCTGTCTGCCATGCTTGTTATCATTTTATCAGGCCAGTTCCCACCTCCTCCAATGCAGAATTGGGCTGTTCACTGTAATGATTTGGGTCACATATGGGCAAAAAAGTCAGATTTGGGTCACTTTTGTTTGCAGTAAAAGAGTCAAAAAGTGTTAGACTTGCAAGGAAACCCCTTGTTGCTAATGCTAGTGGTTCCATGTTACTTCAAGCATGACTGTATGTCATAATTCATTCAATTTCTTCTGCTTATTCTAATTAAGGGTTGCTGGCACTGGAGCCTATCCCAGTAATTATGGGCCTTAGGCAGAGTGCATCCTGGCCAGTGGCCAGTTAGTTGCAAGTCACTAGGGGCAATTTAAAGTCACCAATTCACCTACCACATATATGTCATAGGGCTGGGATGTCTGCCACTTTGCCGCTGTTTACCCCCAGCCTATGCTGACACCAATTATGTTTAATTTGGCTATATTTCGGGATCTAGCAGGATTTTAGGTTGACTAAATGTGTATGCTCCATTTGTGGCTATAGTAAGAATAAAAACATTGTACTGTGCGGCTTTTATATTTTCAAGCTCAATACCAAAATCTTAAGTTCACTACTGGACATGGAACGAGGGATTGTGCCACCTCTTGTACTGATTTTCTAGCTTATACAATTGTACAAAAAATATTAGCCAGGCCAACTTCCTTATTAGAAAATCTTAGAAAGTACATTACTAGCTGCATCTTCATAAGTTGTCTTATCATTTTGTGCAATGTAGAGAATGTGTACAACTTATTAATTCAAGAGCTGACTTCATCAACAGTGCCATCCATGTGTAATAATGTGTTGCTCATTATTCAAAGAGCTGCAGGGTGTACCGTGTGCTGTAGCAGAAGATAATACAAAACACCATTTTGACTGTAATTATTTACCCTAATTTTACTCAGTAGGACTATTAAAAACAAATGTCACTAGGTTTAACTTTTGGCACAAGATAAGTATTATTTTTGGGGAAACATCTTACTCTTTGTTGAATTGAAATACCGCTGCAGTTAGAAGTAATCCATTCTTCACAATAGGATTGTTGTGGATACCAATGAGCCACATGCCTCTGTGTTCCACAATAGATGACTACCTGTTTTGTGAGTGGATGAAACACAATCTCTTTAAGTGGAGTCTGTTCCCCCCCATGTTACCACGAGTTCTCTCCGGGTACTCCAGCTTCCTCCCACCATCCAAAAACATGCGTTAGATGAATTGGTGACAATAAATTAGCCCTAGTAAATCAGTGATAGTTAAGGGTTTTCTGTCTGTGTATGTGTCTACTGTGATTAACTAGCCATTGTTCAGGGTGTAACCCACCTAACCTACCAACCCCTAAGTGGAATAAGTGAGAAAGAAGAATAAGAATGGTCAAAGTACCATGCATGCTCACCAAAGCTCCTGTTCCAAAGATCTTGGCACAAGATCCAGAGAGCCACCAGATGCTGCTCAGCAATCACCCACTGTTGGCCTTGCTTCAGAGAGAGGCAAGGCAAGTTTATATGTATAGCACAGCTCATTCACAGAATAATTCAAAGTGCTTTACAGAAAAAAGATGTAAGAGCAGAAGTAAAGCACATAGACAAGGTTTACAGAAAGTGGAACAGTTGGTCAAATGCAGAGAAGGATGTTCCAGGGACCATGTCATGTTTTTACGTCTGCCTCAGCTGCAAAGAGCTGAATTTCCCTCCCTATGGATGACAAGAGTTGCAAATTAAATGCAAGTCTCTGGATGCAACAATGCTGAGATTATTTTACAAAAGTTTTACTGAGAGCATTTTAACATTTTGTATTCAATGCTGGGGTGGAGCACTGTCTTTACAAAACAAAAACAAACTGGAAAATGTTGTCAAAGTAGGTAGTAAGATTTCAGGCAAACAAATGGACAGCATGTCTTTTTTAGCAAACAAATATACACTGAATCTTGCCCAAAAGATAATTGCTGACACACAACGTTCTCTGTGGTCTGATTATAAACTCCTACCATCTGGGCAAAGGTTCCTGATGCCCCAGATGAGGACCAAGGTCACATAGTCATTACATACTTTGTCCCACGCAGTATTCAGCTGCTCAACAAACTTGGTTAGCACTTCCACGCTGTGCCGGACTTACTGACAGTAGATGTCATGCCGCTACTTTTGTGCTGTTTTATTTTATTTTATTAATATTTCTCTTGGACTACGTCTCTTGGCTCGCCTGGGAATGCCTTGGGGTCCCCCCGGTAGAACTGGAGGAAGTGTCTATGGAGAGGGAAGCCTGAGCATCTTTGCATAGACTGCTGCCTCCGCGACCCGGCCCCAGATAAGCGGAAGAAGATGGATGGATGGATAATATTTATTTATTTATCCATTTTATTTAATTTTTATCTACTGGATCTATAGTTTAATGGTCTCAGGTGTTCTGTCTGTTGTATTGTATTGTACTGTCTGCAATGTTTGTTCCTCAGTTTTTATGCTCTCTATGCAAGACAAATTCCCCTCAGGGGCAATAAAGGTTTCAATAAAAGTTTTTGTTCATTCATTCATTCATTCATTCATGCATGCATGCAACAACATCCAACATGTATATACTTTTTAGCTATAGCAAATAGGAGAGTGACAAGATCTCGCAATCTTGTGACCTCACAAGATCAAAATGTCAAGATTCTGAAGGTAAAAATTGGTCTTGTGATCTCAGGATCAGGTTCTTTTTTTTTTTTTTACAAAGGAGAAGCCAATCAGTTGAGTTTGTGGTAAAACATTTGGCAGTATATACGCATGTTCTACTATTGCATATAATTCAAATAATAGAAGTAGTGTTGGGCAACAAATAAAAATATTCATTTTGATTAATCACGATTAATTGCAGTCATTATAAAATTCAATCAATGCATTCCGGCTCTTACGGCCCTAAATGGCTGTTTATTTGACCGCTTATAGCTGTTTTGACTTGGTTGTCTATAGTGTATATAGCGCCATTTTAAACATCTTTGAAGCTTCCTTGAATAATAAAAATCATATTATTTTGCAGAGAAAGAGCCCTACAGCAGATATAGCTACATTTTCAAGAAATGCTTCTGTTCAAAATAAACATTTGTAATTGAAATGTGTTTTTTTGTTTGTTTGTTTATTTGTTTGTTTGTTTGTTTAACCTTTGAAGCTGGACTTCTTTTTTTTTCTATTCAAAAGTCACTCCTCCTCCTGTAGCTCTCCTGTCCCCTGCCGCTGCTCAGTCTGCCCCTCACTTCTTTCTCCCTTATTACTATCAAAAAAGTTATTCAAGTAAATATCTTGTTTTTGGTCAATTTTCAAGTAAAACATCATTGATACAATCTGAAAACACCACGTGTTGTCGCCCATAGCATTAATTAGTCGCACGCATATTTAACATCATTAACAGTTGTAAGAAGTTGTAAGCAGTTTGTAGCTCTGTGATGCCTGGGCCTATCCACATGAAACAAACACTGAAAGGAAGCTGAAAGTCTTTTCTGTGAGGATTATCAGCTCTCCAATGTCTCTCATTAACGTGCCTAGCCCCGCATAGAAGTAAATACCATTCATTACAAGTTGATTTTAAAAATGCACCTAAATAGTATTAACATTTTATGATTTTCAGGTGAATAAATTACATTTTTCATTTGTCTAAAATATGTATTTCAATAGTGTAAAAATCTCAACTCGTTCTCATCAACCCAGTCTGGTGTCTTGTCTTGTCTCGCTGGATTTGTGTCTTGTCACACCCCTAATAGCTAACAACAATGCATCGGTCTTATACAGCGCTTTTCTGGACACTCAAAGTCACTTTACAATTAGGTGTATTATTTAATCACTCTTAAATCACACTCTGCCCTGGGGCAGGCTGACACAGATCTGGCTGCCATTCTGCACCTACGGCCTCTGTGATCACCACCAAAGACACAATCACACTAACACATTCACTCAGCGAGGGTAAAATGTCTTGCCCAAGGACACAATGGCAGTATGCAGTGCTGGTAGCAGAGATCCAGGTGACAAAGCTGGTAAAAAGTAGTCCTCTGATCTAGTCTTGCTTGACTTGCCTTTGCTGTTGTTGTTATTTATTTATTTATTTATTTATCTTTGTTCCCTTAAGCCTTTGTAACATTCTGATGTAAAATAAAATGGCAACTCTAAGTATGTTTTCTATAGCTTGAGGCATAACTATTTTCTTATCTGCCTTCTGTGATGTTTAGTTCAGTACTTCCTCTGTAGCAGTTATCACTAGTGGCCGACTTTACTCTCCTTTTCAATATTTCACCATCTCACATCAAGAAAAATCTGAAATGAGTAATCTTAATCATGCCACGAATGTGATATTTGCCAAGTCGACTTAATGTTGTGTGAAAGCAGCCGTCGAGCTCGTAATGGCTCAAGATAACTGGAGTGGACACCATTTAAATGCGTGCGTCGGCTCAGATGTGCGGTGGCCAGCTGGTGAAAATAACACCAAGCAGGATACAGGAATACTAATACGTGCGAGCTGATTGGTCGCTCTCTGGAGACACTCGAGTTGGAAATGAGTGGATTCGGTCGTCAACCCTTTCCACTTCTTCCTGCTGTAGGGGAGATCACATGACATCTGTTTAGCAATTAGCGCTAGAGACACATATGGAAGTATGCTAACCCTCGCAGGACCTATAACTGTGTTTACAAGCCGCAGCATGCAGCAACCACTTGTAACTTGGTCGAAATGAAATGTGTGAACTTCAAATAAATGCTGAAGAATTTCCCAGTCTCAAAGTAAAAATGGATTTTTGCTACAAATAAATAATTAAATAAAACATAGATTATCTGTTGACTGACTTTTATGCTTGCCTCAGCCTGTTCCTGTAGCAGCTCGCACTTATTTAGCAGAAGCACATAATTTGCTAGGATGCAAGTCCCTTTAAAGCCCAGTGTCCCGATGGATATCTAAAACAGACAATCAAAAAATAAGACAAAAACACTTTGCACCACCATGTTTGCAACTGAATTTTCTGTAGACTGTCTATATGTCAGTTCTCTTTATTAAGTTACTGGAATAGGCTCCATTACCTGTGATTCTGAATGGGAATAAGTGGAAGACAATGAATGAATGAACTAATGAACATTTCAGCTTGTTTTTCCTGAAGCAGGTAGTCTTACTTCTTTAGCAGAAGCATATGATTTGCTAGTGTGTAAGTCCCTTTTAAAGCGCTAAACCATGTGATGCCTGACTATACAGTTATATTAACCAATTAAATGTTTTCAATGTTTTTGTTTTCTCACCCTTTTTTATCCTAAATATGACAGATGTTCATTTTTGGGAAGTCAAAATTAGCACTGCCCATACATCACTGTGAACGCCATGGTTTTGTTAGCCTAGCTGGCCAGACAAACTCTTTTCCTATTTTATACAAAGAAGTTAGTCTGGTACCTCGCATAAGTTTGCATTTCTATGGGCAGAACAATCACAGGTGGAGTAACCAATCAGAAAAATGAAGGGCAGGACATAGGCAGCACTCCACTGGCACAAACAAATAAGGTGGTTTGACATTTTTGTTATAGAACATCAAAATACGGCATATCATGACCAGCTCTGTCCCTTTTTCTGAATGGGGACAGCAGCAGAAGCCAGTTATAAAGACTTGTGGGAAAAGTGGGTTTGTTTAAATGTGGTCATTATCTTGGATGTCAACAGGACTTTACTGTTGTTAAAATGAAAACAAGATGAAGAAAAAAGTCCAAAAGAGGACTGAACAACAACACAATGACTTCAGCAGAACCAACAAGTGACAAAGGAAAGCATTTAACATTATTAATAGGGTGAGAGAAGTTATTGAATTCGTTCTGCTTTCATAGTCGTAAGATGTGTTGCAGATAAACGGCTGTGACAGGACATTTCCAAATGGACCAGAGAGAAACGATTCGCCTCATGTGAGGAACCAGACTGTCCAGTAGGAGAAACAGGTTTACCAGGCTATGTTTGTCATTCTCTCTGCAAGAACACTCAAAAAGTGCTGGTTAGTTAAAAGGGGTCAAAGAAGGAAGGATTTGTTTTTGGTGTGGTTCAGCAACACTGCCTGCCTGACTTTCTATGTTCAAAAGTGAAGATACACAAACTGCACCTTCCTTTCATTCCACCATCACATATATTTAACTTTTACTAATGCATAGATAGTGCACAAGACCTCTGCCTCAGCCTGTGACACAACTATGCATTTTGGAGACAGATGGTTAATAGAAGAATATGTTTCAGTTTACTTTACATATCTTCAAAACACTTTTAATTTTTTACAGTAGTGTCTCGGAGAGATTTTTCTTTTTTTTATTTAACTTAATGGCTCACCACTGTAGTGCACCAAGGCAAGCTGTGATTCACAGTCCAGTCCTGGAGCCCAGTGTAAAGTTAGAGCTGGGATGACCGCAGATGAATTAGTGGCTTAGTTTATGTACTTGTCCTTACAAATTGTTCTTACAGTTGTTTTGTTTTTGTGAACTGCAAAGCAATCCAGGACACTGCCTGCAGCAGTGTTTCTGTTTTACATAGAAAGTGAAGATACACATATTGCCATTTCATTTCGTCGCACATACTGAACAAAAACATACGAAATTGTAATAAATTCAAGCTCCTGAAAGCACAGAAATAACCTACCCCGCAGCAGAAGCAGTGATCCTCAGGCCTGTGGTCAGCCATTGTATGTGGAGCCCTCTGCGGTCACACTACATGCAGTTCAAGTATTGTCCAAAGTCATCTCCCGCTGCTCGCAATTTATCTGTCTGATATTACACAGGGACAGACCATTGTGAACTCAGTCAGACACATGACAGGCTTCAAATACATGCAGGCTGACATATAATGGAACCATTGTCAATGAAAAAATATGCAGTGAAGTCACTGAAAAAGGAATGGAGAATGAGGAAGTTGCACTAACCTAGAACATAAAATAATTTATAGAGAAATATGCAAATTCAGATGTTATTTAAACAGTAATATTTATAATCAACAAAACATAATGCACCTGGCAAAGGACCAGCAACAGAAAATGAGCTAAGCCACAGCAACAAAAGATTAATACATTAATACGAATGCAAATACACACAGGAAGAATCCAAACAGAAGATGACTGAAGAAAACCTGAACAAAAGACAGACTTAGCCAAAATGTTAGCATTCAATAAACAAAGAAAAAAAGATTATTTACTGTGGATACGTGCATGTGCTTGTCTAACCTCTGTTGAAGGAAGGCCTTGGTCCAACAGTGAAGATAAAAACATGCAAGGGTCTTGTTTAGAGGTAAGTTAGCAAATGGTAACATAAGCTAGACTGTACAGATATGAAAAACAAGCTAGCCTTAGCAAAAAGATAGCCTTGTTTTTAGCACCTGGTTACCTTAGTTCAAAGTCCCTTTCCTATAATTTTGCTACTTTAGCAGCAAAAGTAAAATAAAAAAAAAAATAACTTGACAGTACTATTATAGTTTTTTACCTTTAGAGCTAAAGTAGTTACTGCAGTCCACGTTTAGCACTCATTAGCATTTATTTTGCATAAAAGCAACATACGTAGGCTACAGTAGCTACAATAGCCTATGGCAGGGGTTCTTAATAAAAAATCTATCTAGTAGCCTATAATAATTTTTAAATAAAACATTTAACTGTTTGTTAGAAATAAAGTGCTTAGTTTAGGGGGAAAATGTTCTCTTTACTATTAAAGTTGATTTTATTAACTATAGCTACTGCTGAATTAAGGGGTAGACTGAACAAGTGTTGCGCTCTGTCTCATGGTGATGCTTATTCTGCTGCTTTTAATAATGCCACTGACTCAGAACATGAAACAGACTGGTTTAGAGCTGGTCTCTCAGAGGATGAAGAGATAGTTTCCATTCTGGCTCACCTGGTTCCTTTCTTCATTCATTACTTTGCTCTTTCTCCACTTCTCCTTTCTCCACAAGTGAAGTTGCTCACGTGACTGAACACATAGAGTTAATTGTGTGATTAGCAACGTGTGAACATTGGTGATCTACTTTTACTTTTAGAAGCTGCACTCATTTACATTGAAGTGGCAGGTACCACACCTGTCTCTCAATTCTCCTGTAAATATGAGGCAGGACTCTCCTGTGTGGGACAAACACTCATGAGGGGTGAGCTGAAGCCGGCGCAAAGCTACTCACCCCAGTGTGTCTTCTGAGCTCCGTGAAATCAGTGAAATCACGAAAACTTCAGTCTGTTGTTAATCGAATGGTCTCTTTGCCCAAAATTTTAAGTTACTTCGCTTTTCTTGTTGGATAATAACGAATAAGACACCCCACGCTGTTCACGTAGAGCTGAAGTGTCGAGACATGTTGCATCTGGTGGTAATTGACACTTGTCGCCGCTGCGGTGAGTCTGGGGCCAGGCAGGACAGGTTTGGGTCTGAGGTTTTGGTTCTGTAGGGACGGTGAGTGGGTCTGGATCTGGACCACAGTCTAACTTTTTGTCATCCAGGTACTGAGTGGTAGGAAAGTGTAGCCTATTTTAAGTGGGCGTCTTACGGATAAAGTAGCCTAATATTCAATTAATACCACCTGCAGTCCCGGTTCCACGGCCCTCGTGGCCCAACGATGCAAAAATGAAATTTTTTTGCATCCCTCTGGGTGGCGCTGGTGGCCCAAGGGTTCAGCAGTTCACATATTAATTTGTCTTATGTTTTATACTGGATGCTCTTAATACAACCCTCACAATTTGTCTAGGCTTGGGACCAGCAGAAAACATACTTGATTTGTGACCCCTTGCACTAAATAGCTACAATGCCACATGAAATTCAGTCAGATTGTTCATTTCACCCTCTTTATACCTTTGACCAGATGTTGTTAGGACTTCAATGTTGCAACAAAGTTAATTTAATGTTCATAAATGCCCTACACCCCCAATCAATCTCAGATAAAAACCATGAGTTTGCTTCTTATGCATCAACCCTCAGTTTGTCCATTCCAGGCAGTTTGGAGAAAATAATAATAATAATGCATCAGCTTTATATAGCACTTTTCTAGACAAAGAAGTCGCTTTACAATTAGGTTATTCATTCACTCCTTCAACCTCTCCGCCAATACCAAACACACGATAGCACATCATTCATTCATAGGCAAGGTGGGTGAAGTGTCTTGCCCAAGGACAAAACAACAGTATGAACTGGAAAGAATGGGATTCAAACCATCAACCTTCCAGTTATTGAACAACCACTCTGCCATCTAAGCCACTGTCGCCCCCGAATCATGGTTAAACAAAATCAATTTTTGTTCAACATTTTGCTCAACACTAGTTAGTGTTGTTTTAGTGAAGCCGTGAGTCATCTCTCATCCCTGCATGTGTATTCAGTACGACCCTCCTTCCCGGGACCCTCTGTACTGCTCCAGTCTGCTGCTGTTACACAAGACTACCTTCACTCCTCTGCCCCATGTGATGATGAAGACGATCTGTCGGCCCACCACAGAGGCAGGGGGAGGGAGAGGCTGCCTAAGATGGAGTTTAGCTCGGACTTCATCCTCCGTCTGCTGCTGCCTCCAGGCTGTCCAGAGCCGTTTGTTTATCCTTCTGCCTCCCCCGCTGTGCTGCTGCTTCTTCCACTCCACAACACTGTACAAAGCTCTGCTGGTACACTCCACAAACCGAGGACTGGGCATGTCAGTCAAATTAACAGAGAGAAACTAGTGCTGCAAATATATATTCAAAAATATTCTCAATGGTAAGAACAACATGCACCAAATACATAAAAAGCTGCTGGAACCAGTGTTTTTATATGCAATGTCTACTGCTGTCTGTCTATCTATTTTTGATATGTGCTAATGCAAAGAGTGTACTTTTGACACAATTATACAGTTGTGAAGAAACTACACTTACTGATATAACCTAACATGGTGTTGATGTGATTAGATAAACTTACCCAGTGGAAGGGGGTGATAGGCAGGTGGCTTACCCAATCACCTGCAGGAATTTAACTACAGCAGTGTTTGCCATTTACAAAGATTTTCAATGGAAGCCCCCAGATCAAAATACAACTTTGAATTTTTCCTAATTTTGTTAAGTGATAAACATTTCTAGTGACCTAAGTAAAATTCTTGGTGACCTACTTTGGGTTTCACTTTTGGTTTCAACCCAGTGTTTGGGAACCACTGCTGTGCACTCTTTGGAATAAAAGAAGCTTTCCATTGGGTTGTATGCAACTTTAAAAGTCTATTTCTTTCCAGTTATAAATGGAAAAAGGGTTATTTTGATTTATTGAAATAAATACATACAAACAATAATAATAATTTACACAATACACTGATAACTTTTTATTATCTCCAGCTATTTTTATAATGATAATGCGTCTTATAAACACTCAAAGTTGCTTTACAATTAGGTGCATTATTCCCTCCTCAGTCACAGTTTGACATAAACATGGCAGCAATTCTGTACATATGGCCTCTCTAACCAAACACATAATCACAATAACACATTCATGCATGTGTCTTACCCATGGACACAACGGCAGTATGCTATGCTGATAGTGGGGATAATTCCCCCAACCTTCTGGTTAATGGGCAAACGGCTCTACTTACTGAGCTACTGCCTTTATTGCATATTGTGTGCTTATTTAGCATTGTGCAACTCTACAACAACATGCAGAAGTACATCCTTAATTTATTGCTTGGTTAAGCAAATTTTTCAGGATTAACGGTCTTGCATCTGCTGCCTGTAGCACTGGAGTAAATATTCTGGGAGTTGGGGTGGTCAGACACCATATTTGCAATGGCGCTATCTGGGAGTTTTACCTTTTTGTTTGTTATACTGTATAATGTGTATTGTTTGAGTCACGTGACCCCAGTGACACATTAAATCCAGATAGGTGCAGGAAGTGATAGACGGAGGTTTTAAAATCAAGTTTTTCTGCAAGTTTTCTAAAAGGTTGGCTATTTAAAGGGACTATATTATGCTTTTATTCATATTTTTTAAACCAATCTTTGTCACATTTTTCAATTTTTAAAAACATTACCAGACTAAAAGAAAATGATAAAAGTACTCTACTGGTGCCATAAAGAAACAGGTAAAAAGACCAGTAGAGGAAAGTAAAGAATGTTACTGTCTTTTGAACATAATTTAAAGAATAAAAGGAACTTCACTTTCCTAGACGTTTTGTATGATGCCATTGTACTACAAAATGAGAAATAGCTGTGGGAGGAGTCAGTGGAAACAGAGCTGTACACTGTTTTTCGGATAAATAAATGAGAGCAGAGTAGATGTAGATGGCTTGTTGATTGGTCATTGCTTCCTGGAGTGGGCGGGGGTTCATGAGAGAAGCGGAGGTTTGTGCAACCGACCGTTTTGAGGGCTCAGAACAACAGTGCCAGAGAATACCGGATTACTAAAACATGTGTGAATGAAGCAAAACACAAATCCAGGTATGTTTTTGATAGAGAGGAAAAAGTTGATATTGCATAATATAGCCCCTTTAAGTAACTGTTTTTGGGACGCGAAAAAAGCTTTTATCTTTCTCCTAATTTGATTTGCGATTTTAACACAGGAAAGTCCTGCTGACGTCCAACATAACGACCACATTCATACAAACCCACTTTTTCCACAAGCCTTTGTTCAACTTGCTTTTGTTGCTGTTCCTGTTCAGAAATAAGTACTGAGTCTGGTGTTTTATATTCTCATATTTACTGATGCTTTAGTAAGATACCTCACTATCTTTAGTGTATTAAAATGACAAGTATGAACGGAGTGTATACAAATGTGTTCAGCAGTCAGTCTATTAAATAATAAATAAAGAGCAGAACATTACTCAGGGAAAAGCAAGCCATGTATTATAAACTTGTACGCGTTTTCAACAAAGCTATGGAAGGCAGAAAACGAGTCAACTACAGACTATCATCAGAGCAGAGAACCTCATAAAAAGCTCAACAAGATGCCGGTGAGACTCTAAGTGATGATTTGATCATAGCCATGATGCTTGGCGATTTCCCAGACTCTTTAGCAAAACATATTACTCAAAATGAAGACAGTGTAACATTTTCAGACTTTAAAAGAAGATTGCGAATATATGAAGAGTCAGAGAAAATGAGCACTGCTGAGTCTACAGACAATGTAATGAAAACGTGTGCAAAGCAAGATAGAAATGTCAACAAGAGCTACACCAACTACAATGGAAAAGGTGAAGATACTAACGGGACATGCTTCAAGGAATAAATGAGGACATAAGGCGAGAAAATGTACCCAAAAAGTATGGTGCAACTTTTGTAAAAGCAACACACACCAAGAGTCCTTGTGTAAAAAGAAAGGTAAACAGGATAATGCCAAAAAAGTCTCAGGAGAACAAACTTGTGACTATCTTTTCAAAGCTAAACATGCCAAGGATGAGAGCTCAACACACAAAATGAAAATGAAGGGCATTATGATAGATGCAGGAGCAACATCTCAAATTATAAATGACAAAAAGAAATTTACAAGCTTTGATGATACATTCCATCCAGAAGCTCACTCAGTAGAACTCACTGATGGGACCAGATGCAGTGGAATGGCTCAAGGGAGAGGAACAGTGATGATACATCTACTAGACGACGATGGACGAGAGAACAGAGCACAATTACGAGATGCTCTGTATATGCCTTTATAGCCACATGACATCTTTTCAGTCACAAGAGCTACGATAACTTTTAAGAAAGGAGACAGTCCCATGATCACCAAAGACGGCAACAGATTCAACATTTGTGAATATGAGAAACTGTATTATCTACCAACTTTTGATACAGTTACTGACCAATGTAAAGTATGTCATGCTATGCAAACCTGGCATGAGATTCTTGGACACTGTAATTACAAAGATGTAATCAAGATCCAAAATGTAGTAACAGGTATGGAGATAAAAGGGAGTTCTGTAAAGTCAGATCAGATGTGTGAAATCTGTACTCAAGGCAAATTCACTCAAAGAAGAAGTAGGGAGTCAGACAGTAAAGCAAAGAAACCCCTAGAACTAGTTCATACTGACCTGGCAGGCCCAATGAAAACAGTGACCATAGATGGTTACAAATATGCACAATTTTTTACAGATGACTATTCAGGTGCCATATTAGTGTACTTCCTGAGGTCCAAGAGTGATGAACTTCAGGCTACAGAAAAGTTCTCAGCTGACATCTCACCATACGGAGAAGTGGAGTGCATACGCTCAGATAATGGCACTGAGTTTACAAACAGAGACTTTCAGACATTGTTAATAAAGAATAAAATCAGACATGAGACATCTCCACCTTACTCGCCCCATCAAAGCGGCACAGCAGAAAGAAGCTGGCGAACCTTGTATGATATGGCTAGGTGCTTACTGATTGAAAGCAAGTTACCAGACAATTTGTGGAACTATGCTGTTCAAACAGCTGCCCATGTAAGAAACAGATGTTATAACAGACGAACAAAGAAAACTGCATACGAATTACTCACAGGAAAACTACCAAATGTATTTTGAATCGACATGTTTCAGCTACAAGTATGAAAAAGGCAAATTAGATCCTAGATGTGAACAAGGCATTTTGCAGGCTACAATAAAAACAGCCCAGTCTACCTGGTATACCCTGAAACAGAGAAAATCCAAAAGCACAAGTTGGTGAAATTCACAACCAGGACAAGTAAAGAGAAAGGAAAACAAACTTTTGAGCCACAGATGGGATATGACATACAAAATAATAATAAAGTTTGTGACAGTGATGATAAAGATGAAAACACAGTAGGGCCTAAAGACATTTCAGATAGTGATCCTGAGGTTTTGTGTGAACAAGCTGGAACTGAGCAACCAGAAGAAAATACTGAGACTCTGACCAGGAGGAACCCTCCGAGAATAAAGGAGAAACCAGCTGTCAAGCCTGGCTCGTATAAGGCTCGACAAACAAGACCCGAACAGGATGTATCCCAATTAAATATTAATTTATTAAAGAAACGTGACCAAATTATATTAAACAAGATAAAAGTGTGGCCTATATGGGTCATCTGTAACATCAATAGTGAGTGTAAGTGTTGGATGTGTGAGGGTGTTGTATGTGAAAACTAAAGTGAAACAAACAAAATAAGTGCACCAACAAAGGAAAAGGTGGCTGCAGGTGAGCAGGCTGTGGCGAGCAGAGAGCAGGTGGGCGCAGAAGGCCTGATTTATAAACTGTTTGGCCACGCCCCTGCCAGGTAGCTTAGGCCATCTGGAGCAGCATGCTGGCCACCTGAGAAGAGGAGAGGAAAGAGGCGGAGAAAATGGAGGAGGCAGAGCAGGAGACCACACAGAAACCCCACAGAAACAGACCAGGTAAAGCCTGCTCTGGGGTTGTCACACCCTCCCCCTTAAAACTGTGGACCACTTAAGGTTCACAGTAAAAACCAAACCACTACATCCCCAAATCACTATGACAATATAAAACTACGAAGTTGGCCCTAGATCATTAGAATAAGTACAAGAATCTGCAATATAGCACAAAACCTATGGGAACTGCCATAGTCACCAACCAACTGCCCTCCAGTACTCACCCCTCCGCAACCAGGCGCCTTGGAGCATATTTAAGAGAAGCTGAGGCACACAGAGAGCAAGTTAGTAGCATCAACAACAGACAACCACAGATCATGACAGTGAATATTAGGCCTAATCTAGAGAAGGCAATGGGGCACGAGACAGAGCATCTGCCAGAACATTATCTCGCCCTTTTATATGATGGATATCCAAATCATAGCCCTGTAAAAATAGAGACCGCCTAACCAACCTCTGATTTGGAGATTTTAAACTCCTCAGAAAGGTCAAAGGGTTGTGGTCAGTATACACCACCAGGGGCACTATGCCGCCCACATAGACTTCGAAATGTTGCAACGCCCAGATTAATGCTAGGGCTTCCTTTTCTATAACAGAATAATTACCCTGGTAGCGATTAAACTTTTTAGAAAAGAAACAAACCGGCCTCATTACACCGTCACCTCCCTGGAGCAAGACGGCACCAGCCCCGACCTGGCTGGCGTCCACCTGGAGCTCAAAAGGTCTGTCAAACCGGGGAGCTGCTAAAACAGGACAAGAGCACAGAAGAGATATAACATTCTCAAACACCTGTTGGCAATCTAACGACCAGACAAATTTTGCTCGAGCTTTTAACAGCTCTGTCAGAGGGAACACCACAGTAGACACATTTCTGCAAAAGCTCCTATAATAATCCACAAGGCCTAAAAAACGTTGGAGTTCCTTTTCAGTGGTGGGCTGCGGGAATTCAGACACAGCAACAACCTTGGCGTCAACAGGCGCGACACTACCCTGACCAACCATGCGGCCCAGGTACGTTCGCTCGGGCAAATTCGCACTTTGCCAAATTTATTGTCAACTGCGCTTCGGCCAACCACTCAAACAACGCTCCAATTCTCTGCAGGTGGGAATGCCACGTGTCACTAAATACAACTAGATCATCCAGGTAGACCTAACAACCCTCCAAACCCACTGTGGAGCATTCTTTAAACCAAAAGGCATCACCGTATATGAATACAGGCCAGAGGGAGTGACAAAAGAAGCGATCTCCTGAGCAGGTCAAACTTGGAGATGAATTTAGCTGAGCCAACCAGATCTATACAATCGTCCATTCTAGGCAAAGGGAACGAATCAGATTTTGTGACCAAATTGACCTTTCTCATATCCGTACAAAAACGAGGGGTCTTGTCAGCCTTCGGCACTAGAATGCAGGGGGAGGCCCAACTAGACGATGATGGCACTGCAATATTGTTTTGTAACATGTACTCAACCTCTGCGTTCAAACACTTAAGCTTCACTGGAGCCATGCGATAAAACCTCTGTTTAATGGGCTGCGCCTCTCCCACATCAATGTCATGCACAATCCAAGTGGTGCGGGAGGGCACGTCACCAAAAAGCCCCAGAAACTTTTTAATAAGTTCGACCAATTCACAACGTTCAGACATGGGCAAATGGGACAAGAGCATATCCAGATTTTCAAGTGACTCAGAATTATTCAATCTGCCACACAACACACCGTCATCAGGGTCCGGAACCCCGTCCCCTTCCAGTGCCATAGTGCACGTATCAACAGCCAGGGCCAGACACACTGCATCTTTTACCACGCTGCCACCAGCGGCACGCTGATAATACGGTTTTAAAAGGTTGACGTGACAGAGTTGTGTTGACCTTTTATGACCAGGAGTAGCTATTAAGTAATTTAAGTCCGTGACTTTCTCCTTCACCGTAAAAGGACCTGAAAATTTAGCCTGAAAAGGCAAAAAAATTAGAGGAGTCAAAGCGAGGATTTGGTCCCCAGGACTAAATTCATGACGCTCTGTCCTGCGGTCATATTGCATTTTCATTTTCCTTTGGGCTATTTGTAGCTTCTCCTTAGCCAAACACCCTGCTGTATACAAGCGGTGACGAAAACCATTAACGAAGTCAATCAAGCCCTTGGGTGCCTCAGTAGAACCTAAGTTACTTTTCAAAGCCGCCAAAGGGCCGCGTACTGAGTGACTAAAGATGAGCTCGTTCGGGCTGAAGCCCGGACTGTCCTGTACAGCCTCACGAGCCGCCAGCATCAACCATGGAAGCCCCTCTTCCCAGTCCCTGTGCAGCTCTGTACAGTATGCGTGCAAAAGGGATTTTAAAGACTGGTGAAAGAGCTCCCTGGCTTTGAGCGTGATATGCAGTGGACTGATTGTGCCTAACACCAAGTAATTTCAAAACTTGGGCGAACATGTGTGAAGAAAAATTTGACCCACGGCCGCTTTGTATAATTTTGGGAATGCCAAATATAGAAATAAACTGCGAGAGTGCCTTAACAACAGCTTTTGTGGTGATTGAACGAAGAGAATAAGCAGCAGGATAACGCGTGCTCTGGCACATATCTGTCAATAAATATTTACAACCTGATTTTAAAACAGGCAATGGCCCCATGCAGTCAATAACAAGATATTCAAACGGCTCACCCAACGCTGGAATTGGCTGTAACGGTGCATCTGGAGCAGCATGCTGGCCACCTGAGAAGAGGAGAGAAAGAGGCGGAGAAAATGGAGGAGGCAGAGCAGGAGACAGAACTGGAGGCAAAAGTTATGGCCCCACAGAAACAGACCAGGTAAAGCCTGCTCTGGGGTTGTCACACAGCTTGGTTACAAGACTTTGAGACTGATGACACAATGGACAAGTTACAAACTTGCATGGATTTTTGTTACCAAGCAGTGTGTGACATTCCACAAACTTAACTAGGAGTCCAAGTCAAGAGAATGGAAAAGTGCCATGGACGAGGAGATGCAATCACTGTAGGAAAACAAGACATTCAAACTGACCCAATTACCACCAGGTAAACAAGCTTTAGGAGGAAGATGGGTCTATGCACTTAAAATAGACACAAATGGATCTGACAAATACAAGGCAAGATTTGTAGCCAAAGGATACAATCAGAAAGCAGGAACTGACTATGACGAGACATTCTCACCCATGGCTGACATGACAAGTGTCAGAGTTCTGATGCAGAAGGCAGCACAGGAGGACCTGATCTTGCATCAAATGGATGTAAAAACAGCATACCTGCACGCGCCTATTGACTGAGATTTACGTAGCCCAAAAGCTAATCCTCATAATATGGGTAGATGATCTTATTATAGTTGCCTGCAGTGAGCAAGTAATGATTGATGTAAAAAGCATGCTAACTCAAAGATTCAAAATGAAAAATCTTGGAAAGTTGAAACATTTCTTAGAAATAGACTTTGAACAAACAAAAGGACAAATCAAAATGTCACAGGAAAGATATGTGAACAAGATATTGCAAAGATTTGAAATGCAAAATTGCAAACCTAGAGAAACTCCATGTGAACCCAAACTTGACTATAGAAAAAATGCAGAGAAGTTAAAACAGCCAAGAACGTACAGAGAGGCGGTAGGAAGTTTGATATACTTAGCCACTTGTACCAGACCTGACATCACTTTTGTTGTTAGTAAACCCTCTCAGCATTTTAGTGAACCAACGGTAGAGCACTGGAATACAGTAAAGCATGTATTCAGGCATCTAAAAGGTACAACAGAACACGGACTACATTCAAAGAAAAATGACATGGAAAAACTAGGTCTAAGAATTTATTGTGATGCTAGATGGGCGTCCCATGAAACAGACAGGCGAAGCACATCAGGCTATTGGGTTAGTCACTGATCTCATGGAAAACAAGAAAACAACAGACAGTGGCACTTTCTACCTGCGAAGCAGAATACATATACCTAGCTTCAGCTTTACATGAGTGTATTTACATAGAACAGCTACTAAAAGGTTTAGATAACTACCAATATGCAAAAACAAAAGTGTACGAAGACAATCAAGGTACAATTGCACTTACTAAAAATCCTGTAAACAGTCAGCGATGCAGACACATTGATGTGAAATACCATTTCATAAGAGACATTGTGACCACAGGAAGGGTAATATTGGAGTATTGTCCTACTGAACAGATGATTGCTGATGTGCTGACAAAACCAACCACTAGCCTAAAGTTAAAAGGTTTTGCACAGAAAATGTTTGGCACTTAGAAAATATAAGGTTAATGAGTGATGATTTAATTACTCAGTGAGCTAATAACGAGTGGGGGTGTTAAGTATTATTAATTATAGCATTCTAATTCTTTTGTAGAGACACGCAGTGCTTATACAGGATGTGATGTCATTACATATGAGATCTCTGCTGTTAAAATGTTACAGACAATTGTTGTTGCACCATGTATAAGTTCAATTTATGGAGCGAACTGTTCATAATAAATATGCCCAGCAGAAGCTAAGGAGAAGACCAACTATTTCATCATTTATTTTCCACATCAAGAGTTGTTCTTCTGCTGTAACACCTTAACAATAACATTCTAATTTTAACATTCTAATCAAAACACTTTAACTATAATATTCTAACAGTGGCATACTAATCATAGCATTCTAACCATAACTATCTAGCTCTGACATTCTAATCATAACATTCTAATCCTGATATTCTAATCCTAACATTGTGATTGTGACATTCTAATTATAACATTCTAATTTTAGCATTGTAATCATAACATTTTAACCATAACATTCTAACGTAAAATTCTAATTATAAAATTCTAACCATAACATTCTAATTATAAGATTCTAATTTTGACATTCTATTCATAATAATCCAAATGTAACATGCTAATCATAACAATCTAATCCTAACATTTTGATTGTGACACTATAATCATAACATTCTAAATGTAACATTCTAACCCCAACTTTACACTGGGGGTGTCGCAGAAGCAGATTGATTTGTGGGCGTCTGTTTAAAAGTGTAAAATACAGACTACTCACCATCTAAACACGAAACTGTGGCTAGGCACTCTTCTGCATGTTGTCCTTGTAAAATGGCTGCTTGGTGTCACAGATTACGCTACATTTTTCCCCTTCAAAAATTAACTTCTCAATGCCAGTGAGCCTTTATTTTAAAAGTGTAGCAGAAGTTTGCTTTGACACTGTGCGCCTGTTTCCTGTGTTTCTTCAGCTGTAGCTCTGCAGATCACCGCAGACCCACTCGACAAATAGAACTCAAACCTATCTGTAGCAAAGCATAGTGGTGAGTCGTTCCTGGGATGTCTGTGTGCTGCCACCAAATTGTCAGGCTGAACAAAAAGAAAGCGGTTCAGGTGTGGCTGCCGCAACACTGCCATTCTGCGCTGCTTCTGCTTTTGGTGTAAATTGGGGGTTAGCATAACATTCTAAATGTGACATTTTAATAATACCATTCTAATTGTGACATTCTGATCATAAAATTCTAACCATAACATTTTAATTGTGACATTATAACCATAATGTTCTAATCATGACATTCTTATCATATGGATAGGATTAGTTCATGAGTACATCAGAGGGACAGCTCATGTTTAGCAATGTTACATTTAGAATATTATGATAAGAATGTCAATCACAATGTCAGGATTAGAAAGTTATGCTTAGAATGTAAGATTTAGAATGTTATTATTACAATGCCACAATTAGAATGTTATGATCACAATGTTAGGATTAGAATGTTATGATTAGAATATTATGAGTAGAATGTTAAAATTTGAATGTGACAATCACAATGTTAGTATTAGAATGTTACACTTAGAATGTTACATTTAGAATGTTATGACTAGAATGTCACAAGCAGAATGTTAGAAATAAAATGTCACAATCACAATGTTAAGATTAGAATTTTAGGCTTAGAATACTACATTTAGAATATTATAACTAGAATGTCACAATTAGAATGTTAGAAATAGAATGTCACAATTACAGTGTTAGGATTAGAATGTTATGATTAGAATGTCATGTTTAAAATGTTAGGAATAGAATGTTTAGATTAGAATGTTACGTTTACAATGTTTTTGTTAGAAAGTCACGATTACAATGTTATGGTTAGATTATGATTAGAATGTCACAATTAGAATGTTATGTTAGAATGCTGGCTTTAGAATGTTATGATTAGTCACAATTAGCATGTTATGATTAAAATATCAGAATTATAATCTTATGCTTAGACTGTTACATTTAAAATGTTATGATAAGAATGCCACTATTAGAATGTTATGATTAGAATGTCACAATCACAATGTCAGGATTAGAATGTTGATTAGAATGTTACATTTAGATTGATATGAATAAAATGTCACAATTACAATGTTATGATCAGAATGTCAGATAAAATATTATGCTTAGAATGTTATAATTAGAAAGTCACAATTAGAATGGTATGATTAGAATGTCACAATTAGAATGTTACAGGTAGAATGTTAGGATGAGAATGTCACAAACACAATTACAATTGCCATGATTAGAATGTTAGGCTTCAATTGTCGGGAATAGAATGTTATGCTTAGAACATTACATTTAGAATATTTAGAGTTTAATCTTATGGTTAAAATGTTATGGTTAGAATGTTCTGATAAGAATGTCATAAATAGAATGTCACAATTCTAAGAATGTTAGGAATAGCAAGTCAAAATCTAGAATTTTATGCTTAGAATGTTATAATTAGAATGTCACAATTAGAATCTTATGATTAGAATGTTATGATTAGAATGTCATGTTTAGAATGTTAGTGTTAGAATGTCATGATCACAATGTTAGGATTAAAATGTTAGAATTTTACAGTTAGAATGTTAAGATTAGAATACTATGCTTAGAATGTCATGGTTAGAATATTATGAATACAATGTTAAGATTAAAATGTTATGCTTAAAATGTTGAATTTAGAATGTTATGATGAGCAAGTCAAAATTACCAATGTTGTAATTAGAATGTTATGATTAGAATGTCACATTTAGAATGTTATGAATGTAATGTTAGGATTATAATGTTATGCTGATAATGTTATGATCACAATATAGTGATTAGAATGTCACAATCACAATGTTAAGATTAGAATGTTTTGATAAGAATGTTACATTTAGATTGTTATGATTAAAATGTCACAATTAGAACGTAATGATCAGAATGTCAGTTAGAATATAATGGTTAGAATGTTATCATTAGAATGTCATAATTAGAATGTCTCTATCACATTAGAGTTTTACTTTTAGAATGTTATGATTAGAATGTCACAATTAGAATGTTACAGTTAGAATGATGGGTTTAGAATGTTAGGATTAAAATGTCACAATCATCATGTTATGATTAGTTTAGTTTTAGTTTGTTTTTTTAGTTAAAAAATATTAAAATATTATTAGAATGTCGCAATTAGTGTTACGGTTAGAATGTTTGGTTTAGAATGGTATGATTAGAATGTCATGATCAAAATGTAAGGATTAGAATGTTATGACTACAATGTCACAATTAGAATGCTAGGAATAGATTGTCACATCTACAATGTTAGGATTAGAATGTCACCCAAAGAATGTTAGGAATAGATTGTGACAATCACAATGTTAGGATAAGAATGTTACATTTAGAATGTTTTGATTAGAATGTCTCAATTAGAATGTTATAATTAGAATGTTAGGTATAGAATGTCATAATTAGAATGTTAGGATTAGAATGTTTGGATTAAAATTTTATGTTTTGAATTTTATCATTAGACAATTACAATTTTAAGACTAGAATTATATGATTAGGATGCGACTTTTAGAATGTTTTGATTAGAATGTTACAAAATGGAATATTATTAGAATATCACAATTAAAATGTTAGGATTAGAATGTCACGATCACAATGTTAGGATTAGAATGTTACATTTAGAATGTCATGATTAGAATGACACAATTGGAATGTCAGGATTAGATTGTTACCATTAGAATGTTGGGATTATAATGTTATAATTAGAATGTCAAGATCACAAAGTTAGGATTAGAATGTTATGCTTAGAATGTTACATTTAGAATGTTATGATTAGAATGTTATGTTTAGAAGGTCACAATTAGAATATCATGATCACAATGTTATGATTAAAATGTCACGATTAGAATGTTATGCGTAGAATGTTACTGGATAGTACTTGATGTTATGAGTGTATATATGAGTGTTTGGTGAATGATAAGTGCTTCGTGCTCTGTTTGCAGGCTTCATGCACTTTGTGGCAGTGTGCTGTGTGCTTCTTGCCTATGGCAATGCACCTATATATTTTTAGACAGGGTGTGGGGTCTATTAGTGTGCTTCGTGCATGGCACAGTGCACTTCTTGGGGCATGGGCCTAATAAAACACGATTAAACATGTAAACCTGATTAATACAGTTTACTGACGTCATCAACATGCAGCGTTACTAAACCGAGCAGATTAAGTTTGTTTGGGTCAGTGGTTTACTACTCATGTCCCGCATGATTTCTCTGATTGGTTACTCCACCTGTGATTGTTCCTACCATAAAAATTAAACTAAAATCATGAGATACCAGACTAACTTCTTTGTAAAGAAAACGACAACCCTGGGGCAGACTGATGGAAGCATGGCCGCAAATCTGTGTCTACGGCCCCTCCAACCACCACCAATCTCACAATCACACACACATTCATACAGGTAAGGTGGGTGAAGTGTCTTACCCAAGGCAGAATGTAATGCTGGTAGCAGGGCTCAAACAGCTAACCATCGGGTGGTGGGACGTCATCTGCAAAAGTTATGAAATGAGACACAAAATGCAATTAGTAACAAGACCCCATGCATCTTTACCCTTTATGAACGTATACAAGACTTTTCATTTGTAAGAAAATAATGCAGGAATAGGTATTATTATAGTTATTTCAATAGTGGTGCAGTAGATTATAGACTATAGGCTCTGGTCTTTAGTCTTTCTGCTCAGTGTGCACAAAGCCAGCTGCAGCCCTGACCTTTACAGCGAACTTCAGCTCCGTCGACTGTGCAATGACTCGGCACTTTTCAAATGAGCATGTATTATGTAAATGCAGAGAGTTTATGAAAATTCAGACGTGCTCCATCACCGTGCATCGTTAATGATGAATTATTGACCATCTGTATAAGGGCCTTCTGAAGTATAAAATTGGTGCATAATGAGAGCTTGGGTTCAGAGGCAGTTCCCGTGCCATCTCAGCCGAAGATTATTAAGATTATTACATGTTGCATATTGATTACGCCGGGCCCTTTAAATGGCAGCAGGAGATTAAACAGGCTTTGTAAAAGTCAAGCTTGTGTTGTTCTGGCCATTGACACACATTGATCTGTGTTTAAACTTCTGACAGGTTGTGACAACATAACAGCCACCACATTTGAAATAGCTTCTCATCCATTACAATAATTAATATGTCACAATAACTCTGCTAATAAGATGTCCATGCAATTTACTGCCTGGAACTGTACAAGAATCATTAAATAGTTTTCTGTTTCTCTTTCTGTTGTCTCTTTTTTATTTACTTTAGCACAAATTGATGATGTTACCTTGTTCTAGATAAAAGGATATTATGTGAACTGCCAAAAAAGATTATATTTGAAGAAATGTAGGCGTCTGCTATTAACAAGCAAATAGAAGTAAGTGTGCTTGTCAGTAGTGCTTGGAGAGGAGTTGTAGCTATATACTGTCAGACTCAACAGTACAATTAGACTTCTTCTACTTTATATTTAACTAAAGTGTTAATGTGTTACTCAGGAGCAGGGCCATGCCTCAGCCACATTCAACACTCCTCTGCCACTGCTCAACCACACCTCCCATTTTCCCAGCAGCCCTATTTAACTCTGCAAAATCCATACAACACTGCTTGTCTCTGTTCTCTCAACCCAACCCTCCCTTCCAAAAGACTGGACGGGGGTCCCTACAGTAAGTCTCAACTCACCCAGCAGTCTTCTTCTGCGGGCCATATCCTTCTCATACCACTCCCTACATGTCTCATTCTGCATTCAGCTTCCTGCATTCACCATCCAACATTAGCATCCTGCATTCAGCAGCACACATTCAGCATTCTACATTTAGAGTCCTGCATTCAGCATCCAGCATCCTGTATTCAGCATCCAACATTTAGCATCCTGGATTTAGCATCCCTCATTTAGCATACTCCATTCAGGTTCCTGTATTCTGCATCCTGCATTCAACATCCTACATTTAGCCTTCTGTATTCAGCATCCTGCATTCAGTGTCCTTCATCCAGCATTCTGTGTTCAGCATCCAACATTTTGCATCCTGTATTTAGCATCCTAGAATTAGCCTCGTCCATCTGGCATTCTGCATTCAGTATGTTGCATTTAGCATCCTACATTCAGCATGCTGCATTCAGCATCCTACATTTAGCCTCCTGCATTCAGCATCCTGTATTCAGCATCCAGCATTCAGCATCCTACATTTACCCTCCTGTACTCAGCATCCTGCATTCAGCATCCTACACTGAGCTTCCTCTATAGAACATCCTGCATTCAGCATCCAGCATTTACCATCCTAGATTTAGCAATTAGCATCCTGCATTTAGCATCCTGCATTCAGCATCCTAGATTTACCATTTAGCATCCTGCATTAAACATCCTGTATTCAGCATCCTGCATTTTGCATCCCTCATCATCACTTCATCTTATCTGGTCCATCCTCCAATAAATATTTCAACTCTACACAATTTAAAGATTAAGTTCACAGAGTGGCATGTGGACATGGGTTCAATTCCCAGGTCAGCTTTCTCTTCTAGCTCTTCCTTTATATATCTTCTCGTCTGTTGTGCAAAAGTAAAAAAGCCCCTTTTAAGGGTAAATAGATATAAGTCTTATCCTGCAGAGGCCTTCAATCCCACACCTACACATAAAACAAGGGTACCCAGAAGGCAGTAAACTATGGAGGTATTTTTAATATAATGAATATTAGATCATCTCTTTTATTGTTCATTGTGCCATTAACAAAGGGTTAACCTAATTTCTGCTCCCAACAGAACCATAAGTATCCAGTGAAAATGCCTCTAATGTGGTCCATAGTTATTATGAAGCTGTCCGGGCCTGTAGTATATCTATCATGTGTAAATATTTGATAGGGCCTGATTTATCATTTTCCTCATTAGCCGCTCCATCTCTTTATCCACAGCCTTCCCTGTGTCCCTCTGAGGGCCCCATCATAATAAGCTTGTAATTAAAGCAGGGCTGCATTGGTGTTAGTGTCCGCCGAGACTTGTCGAAATAGAAGCAAAACTAATGGGAGCTTTATGTTGCACAGAGAGAGAGGAAGTAGAGACTGCCAGTATTCAGAAAGGTCTCTCAGAGAAGACTTTCAGTGATTTCCCATAAGTCTCAGTTTCCATTGAGTGTTTCCAAAAAGGGTATTGTACCAGTTTGGCTGTGCTTTGGTCAGGGGTCCTAATTTTGCAGTTTTCTGTAGAAAGGGTGGAGGTAAACACTGCAGTGTGCTGGTTGGGCTTGAAAAAATCTTTACTCAAACAAAAACAAGCAATGACAGATGGAAAAAAAAAAAAAAAAAAAAAAAAAGGAAATGTGTTTTCAGACTAGAAGAAGTCAAGGAGCCCAGATTGTTATCCAAGGCATTACCGTTCCAGTTTTACCTAAAGGTTTTATTCCTTTGGTTGATTAATAGAACACAAAAAAAAAAAAAATAGTCTTAGCAATTTTGTACAAAAATAAATAAATAAATAAAATTGGCAATAGTGGAGAATCCAGTAAAACACTCCTGGACCAAATGTGTTGTTGTTTTTTGTTTGTTTATCACACAGCTCACATTTTAGCATATATGGCTTTAGTTTCTAGTTTTAGACAGTCAGACTTTAAATGATGTCTTAAGGCTGGAACACCCAACCACCAGCCACAATCAGACAACGCAGAGTGACTGTTTTGTCTCCTCACGGCTTCTCTGGTCAGCACAAAAACACACCAGGATGACCAACTACAGAGCAGCGCGTATGTTCTGCACATGTGCGAGATGTGGCAACTATCCATAACAGCAGGATGGTGCTAATGGCTAAACTCTGCTGATAAGGAGCTTTTGTAAACAAACTCACAACACTCACATATTTATCAATGAATAATAATGATAGGCGCTACTTTAAACACGTCCTAAAACAGACTGGATTATTGCAGCTGTTTGCCTAAAAGGGAAGCTTTTATGATTTGGTCTGCACGAGGCTACAAGCTAAGGTAAGCTAGCTGCAGGAATCATGCTGAATGGATTTTCAAACCTAAAATCCCTTAAATTTTAATATTAGCTGTGAGCTGTGTGAGAGATTGTGAATGGAGCATCCAGCCAATCAGAGCGCTCCTTCAGTGCCAATGCCCAGCGCTGATTCAACATCAATCAGCCAACACTAGGTCCAACTGTCTCCTACTACATCCGATGGTGCAGAAAACGTTGCCGGCTGCACCAGCCCAGTGTGTCCCAGCCTTTAAGGATAAGGCTTGTTTTGTTTTTTGTTTTTGTCTTTTTGAATTCATGGCTATTCATTTTTCTCTAGTGAATGTCTGTGTACGTCTCCAAGTATCAGCCTGACTAGCTATCCATTGTCCAGACTATATCCCAAGAGAAAGCAGAAAAATATGAATGAATTAATGTAATTTATTTAATCATAATTACATTCAGATAGTAAATAATACCCTTTCTTGGTGCATTCTTGCAGCTATGAGAAACAGCCGGTCCACTCAAATGTCCCCCAGAGTGGACTAAGTTCTCAGAGAGCTTTTGTGGACATGAAAGCCATGTGTGAAGAGTTTACCGACGGTTCATGTTGGATCTTCCATGTGGGCTTCAGTGACCGTGAAAAGCATACCTCCACCAGCACTTCTCCGCTCTTTGATATCCTGGTTTTGATCTATATTTGTAACATCTCTGTTGAGGCAGTGAGCAAAAAAAAGAGCTTGTTTTTTTGCCAAGCCTTACAAATAAATTAAATTTGACAGGCATGCTCCAACTTCAGAGCTACTTGTATGACTTTACTTTGTGGAAATAGTTTATTCAAACAAAAACAATGAAAAGACCAGAGCCACTCGTACAATGGTAATGATATAGTGCACAGACCTGGAATCAAAGCGGCGAGCTTCAAGTTCTGGGGTATATGCTTGATCCATTGAGCCACAAAGCCCTTACATCTCAGAACAGTAAAAAAATAAAATAAATTGTGTGAAACTAATCTGTTCCTTTGCTGACCCCTTATGACTGGAGTTAGCATCTTTGGCCCTATCTTACAATGGAACAAAATTATTAAAAATATTGTTGCGCTCCACATTTTTTATATTATATTTAAATGGATATTCATTGTTTGATAGGACAACTAATAACAGGAAATTATGGGGGGAAGGAGCAGGGAGAGACATTCAGCACATTGTCAGATCTGGACTCAAACCCACAACACCAAGGCAGGCTGTAGTTGCCCTGTATATGTGCTGCAGCTCTACCAACTGAGCTATAGCACAGCACACAACCATTACTTTTTGAGTTTTCTTGCAGCAGAAATTCCAACAGCTCCAGCACAATTATAAATTTTAGTTTCAAACCTTTAAATCAAATTGTAGCTAGACCCAATTCATCCTGTTCCTATACCCTGCCTGGAACAGACAAACTGAGCACTGCTAAAGGGGAAGCGCAGTCACTTTGTTTAAAAACCCAGTTTAGCAAGAAGTCCTACAACTCAAATTGGATACATTAAAATGAGTGAGATAGTAAGATAACTAGTGCCAAATGCATCAGGGTAACATGCCTGTAGTGTAGTGTACAATACAGTATGATACAAGCTCAACAGTTTAGCAGCCTTACAGCTTGTGGTATGATTCTGAAGCTGTTAAGCTGTCTGCTGGTCATGCTTTTCTTCCAATTTTGAGAGGGGCCCTTTGCAGTGACCTACGTGTGCAGCCATCTCATAGCCTTGTGAACTTAACTGAATTTGGGTCTAAATCTGGGTTTGTTCACATATATGAGCATGTTCCAGCAGGATTACCATAGGTGTTCACAGACTCTAGAAAGAGAGGTGTAAATGGCACTAAAAGCTACAGATTGCACCTTTTAGTCACAGGTCAGTAAGCAGAATGACACGGATGTTGTTTTTGCTGGTTTAGTTTCATAGCAAAATGTGCACTTCTCTAAAAGTATAGTCCATCAGATATCAGCACTAGTGTTCAGTGACTAAAGGAATTCCAGGTCAGGGTCATGTAAGCTCAAACAACATTTTAGCAGCTGACACAGGTTATTAATGGACTTGTCTTTAATTGGCTGCAGTGAGAAAGACAGGTTCTGATTTAGATTCTGCTTTACAACAAAAAAATCGACATCTAACTTTTGTATCTGTCTCCCGTCAGCACTCATAGGTTCAGCTGGCTTTGATAAAGGGACACTGGCTTCTTGGTGCTTGCTGTTTATTGTCCATTAATGGGAGTGAGTAGCTGTTGATACTGTTTGGTGATTTTAAACTGCTTCTAGCCCAGATTGTAATAGCTAAACTTAGAAGCTAATTAGTAGTGGATCATCTTGTGTTTGCATATGCTTGTTTATAAGCGCTTGGTGGGGGCAAGCCTTCAGCAAGGCTTTGGCCCTGTCTCACAATGGTAAAGACAGAAGGTCTGGGCACTGTGTCTCTAGTTTTTAGTAACACACAGTTTTGTGTGTTTAGTCAGGAAGGGTGTATGTCAATTTCCATTTTTATTATCAGCCAATTAAAATATCACATTTTTACCTCTCAGCCAATCCTTGGTCAGGTATCCGTACGACCACTGACAGCTGAAGTCAATAAAACCAATTATCATGCCACCTGTTACTGTGTGGGATATATTATACACCAAGTGATCATCTTGTCCTCAAAGTTGATGTGTTAGAAGCAGGTAAAATGGGCAAGCGTAAGGATTTGAGCAAATTTGACAAGTTGTGATGGCAAGACGACTGGGTCAAGGCATCTCCAAAACTGCAGCTCTTGTGGGGTGTTCCTGGTCTGAAGTGGTCGGTATTTATCAAAAGTGGTCCAGGGTGGGAACAGTGATGAACCGGTGACAGGAGCATGATTAGCCAAGGCTCATTGGTGGGTCAACATGCTGAAAAAATATTGGTTCTGATAGAAAATTTGTTGCATATGGGGGTGGTTTATTAGTCAGGTGGTCATAACGTTTTCATTTTGACCACCAATATTAGGCAGTGGTCATGTTCTACCTGATTGCTGTATATTTAATGTGCCAGAAGCCCACTATGGGTAGGAGAACAACAAGGCCAGTGATGCCGCCTGGCGTGGCAAACCCAGGGCCCACCCTGGAGCCAGGCTTGAACATTACCGGCTGGACATAGCCAGGCTTGCCCCCCACACACAGCCTGAGCTCTGGAACCCAACTCCTTGAGAGAGGCTGGACTGTCCTCTACTCTGGAGTTGCTCACAGTTAGAGGTGGTGGGCTGGTGTGGGCTTGCTTATAGCCTACCAGCTCAGTCGGTGAATGAGAGGATCACGCCCCTGTGCCTTGGGGTCGGGGATAGGTCTCTCACTGTTGTCTCAGTTTATGGGCCAAACAGCAGTGCAGAGTATCCGGCCTTCTTGGAGTCCCTGTGAGGGGTGCTGGAAGGTGCTCCAACTGGGGACTCTGTCAGTAACTGGGGGACTTCAACGGCCACGTGGGCATTGACAGTGATACCTGGAGGGGCGTGATTGGCAGGAATGGCCTCCCTGACCTGAACCCGAGCGGTGTTCTGTTATTGGACTTCTGCACTAGTCACAGTTTGTCCATAACAAACACTATGTTCAAGCACAAGGGTGTCCATCGTTGCACGTGGCACGAATCAGTGCAGCAACTGCAGTAATGCGGTCATTGTATCGGTCTGTTGTGGTAAAGAAGGAGCTGAGCCGAAAGGCAAAGTTTCTGATTTATTGATCGATCTTCATTCCTACTCTCACCTATGGTCATGAGCTCTGGGTCATGACCGAAAGGACAAGATCCTGGATACAAGTGGCTTCCTCCGCAGGGGGGCTGGGCACTCCCTTAGATATAGGGTGAGGGGCTTGGTCACCTGGAAGGAGCTTGGAGTAGAGCCACTGCTCCTCCACATCAAGAAAAGCCAGCTGAGGTGGCTTGGGCATCTGTTCCGGATGCTTCCTGGCCACCTCCCTGGACCTGAGGTGTTACAGGCATGTCCCATCAGGAGGAGGCCCTGGGGAAGACCTAGGACACACTGGACGGACTATGTCTTTCGGCTGGCCTGGGAGCGCCTTGGAGTTCCTCCAGGGAAGCTGCAGGAAGCGTCTGGGGAGAGGGATGTCTAGGTGTCCCTGCTTAGACTGCGACCTGGCCCCGGATAAGCAGAAGAAGATGGATGGATGGATGGATAATGTGCCAGACCCTTCATCCACTGTATCTCCACCTGATAGCACCTCAGCATAACCTTCTTTCCGCTGGAACACCTCTCCCTCAACTTGTAGAGTTTAGTTGATAAAATATCATTTGACTTCTTCCATCTCTGTTTCTTTTTTAAAATACATTTAAATTCTTAAACCCAGAGCCCTCAGTTCAAACATATTTGCACCACAGTGGGTTTTTTATCAATGGTTAACAGTCACAGCAAAAACTATTTCATCTGTTTTTATTTGTTGATGTGGAAAAAAGGTCAACCAACAATAGAGTGATTTTGTGAGACAATCTCCATCTGAGGCAAGTGTTTTGAGTATATTCACGGCCAACTGTGGCCCAATTTGCACAGCAGTGTTGTTCCAGAGCCACTTCAGGCACTCTCATGAATAAACAAGTGGAAATCAAAAACACATGGAGTTTCCACAAGCGAGAGACTTGTTGATATGTCTGATCATTAGTTTCATGACAAATGCTTGTCTATAAACACACCTAGAATAAGTAGGTTAAAGGAAAACCTTAGTGTGCTTCTACTGTGGGTGTGCTCAGTTTGTCCGCCCTGCTAATGACTTCCATTGGGTTTTATTTGGCTTTAAATATCTGATTTTACTGAAATGTAAATCCAGCCATGAGGAGTCACGAGACAGTGTTCTCTTTGTGCCAGTCCCAAGCCTGAATAAACAGAGAGGGTTGCAAGGGTACCTGGCTTAAAACCAAGATCTAATCAATATGTAAATCACTGCATGTTGATTTGTTGTGGCAAACCCAGAAGGGAAAAGCCAAAAGGAAAGAAGACTGGATGGGTAGAATTTTTATTTTATACACCACTGAAAATTTCAATTCAGTTTTATTTTTATAGCCTAGTATCACAACAACAGTCACCTCAAAGGCTTTACAAAAGGTTAATCAAACAACACAATCAGACATAACACACAATCTAACATAAACAATAGCTACACTAAACAGACCCAGGACATACCTGTACTTAGACCCTCCATCTTGGTAAGGAAAAACTCCTAAAAAAAAACAGCTGTGGGGATTACATTGAAGGAAATCCTCCCCCAGGACTGACAGGCTAAGTTGTGCCTAGGACTGTTAAATAAAGTCCATTAGCTCATCTATAGTATCATAAACAGTGTTGAACACAATTCCAATCCACACACACTCTCTGCGTGCGTCAGTTAGAGAGATGCTGGTTCAGTGAGAGAGGGCAGCGAGGGGAGGTCAGGCTTCACCACAGGAGAGCTCCTTCAGACGCAGCGGCAGCGATTCAGGCTAAATACAGCAAAAACTCAGCAATTACTGTATATAAAGCTGAAATCCACCCACATTGGTCTAGTTTTAAAGTAAAGCCCTGAGCACAATTGGTCAAAGTTGTGGAAAAGTTGAGGTGTGAGCATGTTATTGTCAAATATATCAGTCACACACTTTCACTTTTTAATGGGATATATCGCTACTTTATGTACTATAGCTTTCTTAGTGAATGCTACAGGACTTCATTTGTGACTCACCTTTTTGTCACAGATAACCCTGTTGTGTTAATGCTGAGCCATATTATCACGCTGCATTATCCTTGCCTCACCTTTGTATATAGTGTATATTTGCCTAGCTCCCTGACTTCCTGTACATAAACAAGTCTGATTTAATGCATTTTAATGACATTTTAATAACATTTTAACATTTTTAATGCCATAAACATACAATTGCGGCAGCTTAAATTGTCAAAATGTATTTATTTTACAATAATGTTCATAAATAACCAATAATGTTTAAAGCCAAACATCTGATGTTTGGTTAATTTGGTCCCACTGGAAGCAAACCTCTTCCACCTATCACACTAGTGTAGGCTATAAAAATGGTAAAATATAAATAAAAATATATTTATATTCACGTATAAAACTAATTATGTCAGCAATTTTACTTCAAAATTATAAAAAAAATTTAATGCCTGTTGGAATCAAATTTTATGTTTTTAATACCATTTAGGCCTTCTTTTTTGCTAAATCAATTTAATGGCTTTTAATGCTTTTTAATGCCCTGCAGGAACTGTAGATTTGTACATACGCGATTTTTTATTGCTCTTTTATTTATCTGTTCTGTTGTATTTTATTCATATTATGTTATTGCTTATAACTATTCTATACCTATTTTACATTTTACTAGTGATTTGTTTTTTTGTTTTTTGAAGGAGTGCAACTGAGCTACTGTAACCAAGTAATTTCCCTTGCGGATCAATAAAGTTTGTCTAAGTCTAAGTCTGAGTCATTCTGCACAGTGGTTACACTGATACCTTTTATAAGAGTTTTAGTGAAAAGTATGAACCCAAACAAAATCCACCCAAACTTTTCATGCATTCTCTCCTGATTGAAACATTTAACAGTCTAAACTCAGAAAAACATATCAGCCGATCTCATTTAAGTTGATATCTGGGCACAGCGGACAAAAGCGTGGCGGCTCTGACACTTCTGCACAATCTCCACAATTATCCTCAAAACTCCTGCCCCGGATCGCTGACCCGCTGGCTGACCTCTCTTCATGTGGCCACTCTGAGAACATTGACACCGTGCGGAGAGGTGAGCCGACCTAATGGAGACTCCGGGTGATGGGAGATGGAAGCGTCGGCGGCCCTTTACACCCACCAGAGCCTAATAGCCAATTAGTCCAACAGAAGAGAAAAAGAATACCAGCCTATCGCGTTGATGAGTGTCACAGCGGCTGGGTAATGCCGTGTCCTGGCCCGGGGCGAGACTATGGAACGCCAAGTTCTCTGTTATGGCACCAAGGCAGCAGGGTACAGTCAAATGGCTGTAATACAGAAATGACTTGTCAGTTATCACAATTTGGAACAATCAGGGAAGTTAAGGCGCGGGCTCATGCGGTGCTTTTGTGTTAGGATTTCTTTTTAGTTGGCCACATTTGGTAAACTATATCACCAATTAGGCCAGCTCCATTTTTACAAGGGGCCAATTTGCAACAAAAGTCAGTGCTTTGTATCAAGTGTAGTGTTAGACAGTTTGAAGTGGTTTATAATTTGGGTTGTAATTAATGATATGCTGCTGAGGAGGTGATTGCATGAAGGAAACTGAGATGGTTCTGCGGCTGAGTGGGTGATTCAGATGGTTTTACTGCGGAGGTGGTGATGAGGTAGAGGAGAGTGAAATAGTTCTGGTGCTAAAATGTTGTGATGGGGCAGGGGGACACTGGGATGTTATGCTAAGAAGATAGGGAGGAGGAGAGTGAGATGGTTCTGTTGCTAAAGTGGTGATGGGGCAGAGCAGAGTGAGATAGTTCTTGTTCCTGAGGTGGTGATGGTGCAAAGATGAGTGGGATGGTTCTGCTGCTAAAATGTTCTGATGCCGTGGTGGAGACTGGGATGTTATGCTAAGAAGATGGAGATGAGGAGAGTGAGATTGTTTAGCTGATGAGGTGGTGATGGGCCAGTGAATTTTTTTTTTTTTTTTTTTTTTTTTTTTTGTATTATTTTATTTATTTTGAGCAAGTGAGTAGTTAATGGTGTGCAACCAACAACAAAACAAAAGGCTGAGAAAACAAAAACAAAAAAAACATCAAGATAATATATTATTGTGTAATAATATTCATAACATTATATTATATATTATATACATTATATTTAGCAGAACAATAAGTTCTGCTAAATATAATAATAATAAACCATAATAAACCATACAGAAACGATCTGCTCAAAAAGGAGTGGGAAGAAGAAAACTTATTTAATCCCACCCCATGTCCAAAAAAACATCATACACAGACAGCTGTGTCTTTAGACACCACCTTCCCTATGGACCCCAAAACCCAATATTTATTGTATAATACATCAATTTCTAATAAAGATATATATTATTCTTATATAGGCTGTTAGAATAATATTTAGCCATTACATCAAAAATAATTTAGGGTAATTCTAAAGGTAAGATTTTTAACAATTAATAAGTTGTATTCTATTAAGTATACTATATATATATATATATATATATATATATATATATATATATATATATATATATATATATATATATATATAATATAAATGAGTCTGCGTATGTACACTCACAATGTGTTACCACATATGTTACCACATAGGAAACAAAGGAAACAACAATAAGCACATACCAACAATGGTAAGGAAACAACAATAAGCACATACCAACAATGGTAAGACCAGAGTCATGGTTGTAAAATAACATGACCATTAAGTCCCATCCTCTCTGTACTGTGACCAGACCATATTTTTGTAAAGTGACTTGAATCTGTGAATATTTTGACATTGCTTGTGTTCGAGCCCCAGACTGTTCCACAGTTTAACTCCACACACAGACAGTAATGTAAAATTTCCAAATTCTCTCATACTATGAGACCTCTCTCTAACTGTAAATAACTTTTGTATGTTACTTGGTAATAGATAGTTAAATGCTTTATATAAAATTTGTGCTGTTTGATATTTAACAAGGTCATGGATTTTTAATAATTTTGACTGAATAAAAAGTTAATTTGTGTGCTCAAAGCATCCAACCTTGTGTATGATACGTACTGCTCGTTTTTGTAATATGAATAGTGGATGTATTGAACATTGGTAATTATTTCCCCATGCTTCAACACAGTAGGTGAAGTAGGGGAGCACCAAGGAGCAGTATAATGTGCGCAATGTATTATAATCAAGGAATTGTTTAGCTTTATTTATTATTGAGAGGCTTTTGGAAATTTTTGTTTTTATGTGTCTGATATGGGTTTTCCATGACAATTTACTATCTATCATTATTCCTAAGAATTTGTTTTCTTGTACATTTTCAATTTGAACACCATCTATGTTTATTTGTAGTTCAGAATTTATCTTATAATTACCAAATATTTTGTCTTTTGTCTTGTTTAAATTTAAAGATAATTTATTGCTATCATCCATTTTTTTATTATACTTAATTCTTCATTAACAGTATGAATAAGATCATGATAATTATCACTACTACAGAATATATTTGTATCATCTGCAAACAATATAAGTTTCAATAATTTAGATACTGTAAATATATCATTAATATACATGATGAATAATTTAGGTCCCAACACAGACCCCTGAGGGACACCACAAACAATGTCAAGTTTTCTAGATATAAATTGACCAATCTTAACATATTGAACCCTTCCTGTTAGATAGCTTTGTATCCAGTTCCAAGCCACCCCTCTGATTCCGTATCATCCCAGTTTATTGAGCAGGATTGTATGAGTTATTGTATCAAAGGCTTTTTTAAGATCAATAAATATACCAACTGCATATTTCTTATTATCCAGTGCGTTTGTAACTTCTTCTATTGCATCAATTATAGCCATTGAAGTGGTTCTTTTTGTTCTAAAGCCATACTCGCCTTCATTTATTATTAGATATTTATCAATAAATTTTTCTAATCGAATACTGAAGAGTTTTTCAAGAATTTTTGAAAACTGTGGCAGCAATGAAATTGGTCTATAATTTGTAAACATGTGTTTATTATCATTTTTGTAAACTGGTATAACTTTGGCAATTTTCATTTTGTTTGGGACATAGCCAGTTTGGAATAACAAGTTACAGATATAGGTGAGGGGTTTTGAGATATAGTTTATAACCTTTTTCACCAATGACATATCTATATCGTGACAGTCAGTGGATAGTTTATTTTTACATTTGTGAACAATATTTATAACTTCTTGCTCATTAGTTGCTGTAAGAAAAATTGAGTGTGAATTTTTTTTTTTTTCATTGAATTGATCAATTTCCTGATGTGGGATTTCTGCTGCTAAATCTGGACCAACATTAACAAAAAAATTATTGAAGCTGTTTACTACATTGTTCATATTGTAATTTTCACCATTTATATCAACAAAATAATCTGGATATGTTGTCTTTGTAGATCCATGTTTAATTAAGCTATTCAATATGTCCCAAGTTCCTTTTATATTATTTTTATTTTCATATAATACTTTTTTATAATACAACTTTTTACTTGTTCTTATTATATCAGTTAATTTATTTTTATATAACTTATATCGTTGTTCAGCTTCTTTAGTTTTTAACTTGATAAAAGTTTTATAAAGATTATTTTTCTTTTAACAGGCATTTGAAATTCCTTTAGTAAGCCAGGGACATTTAGTATATTTATTATTTTTAAAATATTTTTTAACTGGACAATGTTTATTATATAATGAAGTAAATATTTCTAAAAAGTTATATGCTTTATCCACGTCTGCTTCTTTACATATTGAGCTACAGTCCTGTAAAAACAGGCTATTATTAAACGCATTGATGGTTTCTTCAGTTTTTATTCGTTTATAGTTTACTGTCTGTGCTTCTTTTGTTTTCTTGAATTCACTGTCAAAAACTGTAAAAATTGGTAAATGGTCAGTGATATCACATATAAACAGGCCACTGATTGTGTGGTTGGTCATAATATTAATAAAAATGTTGTCAATGATTGTGGCACTGTGTGATGTTATTCTACTTGGTTTAGTAATGGTTGGATAGACGGACATATTATACATTGTATTAATGAATGCATCTATTGTTTTGTGTTTAGTTGGATTTAATAGGTCAATATTAAAGTCACCGCATATAAATGTCGGTTTCTTATTTACTGTAAAGAATAATTTCTCCATCCATTCTTGAAAAATGTCCACGCTTGAACCAGGTGGTCGATATATACAGCTTATAATGATGTTTTTTTTTTCTTTTCATTAAATATTTCCACTGTTAGGCATTCCATTACTTCATCTATTGCTAGTGACATGTGCTTTAGTACCATAAATTGTATTGTTTTGTGAATATATAGAGCAACTCCACCTCGCATTTTGTTTTTTCTATTCACATATTTGAGTTCATAATCATCTAGATCAAAATTGATTCCTTTATCCTCATTGAACCAGGTTTCTGAGATGGCAATAATACTGAAGGGGTGAGTAGATCAGATCCGTCCTGAGTACCTCAAGTCCCTGGATGTTGTGGGGCTGTCGTGGCTGACACGTCTCTGCAACATCGCGTGGCGGTTGGGGACAGTGCCTCTGGACTGGCAGACCTGGGTGGTGGTCCCTCTTTTTAAGAAGGGGGACCGGAGGGTGTGTTCCAACTATAGGGGGATCACACTCCTCAGCCTCCCCGGGAAAGTCTATTCCAGGGTACTGGAGAGGAGAATTCGGCCGATAGTCAAACCTCGGATTCAGGAGGAACAATGCGGTTTTCGTCCTGGCCATGGAACAGTGGACCAGCTCTACACCCTCTATCGGGTGCTCGAGGGTTCATGGGAGTTCGCCCATCCAGTCCACATGTGTTTTGTGGATTTGGAGAAGGCGTTCGACCGTGTCCCTTGTAGCGTCCTGTGGGGGGTACTCTGGGAGTATGGGGTCTGGGGCCCTTTGCTAAGGGCTGTCCGGTCCCTGTATGACCGGAGCAGGAGCTTGGTCCGCATTGCCGGTTGTAAGTCAGACCTCTTCCCAGTGCATGTTGGACTCCGGCAGGGCTGCCCTTTGTCACCGGTTCTGTTCATTATTTTTATGGACAGAATTTCTAGGCGCAGCCAAGGGCCGGAGGGAATCTGGTTTGGGAACCACAGGATTTCATCTCTGCTTTTTGCGGATGATGTTGTCCTGTTGGCTTCATCAAACCAGGACCTTCAGTGTGCACTGGGGCGGTTTGCGGCCGAGTGTGAAGCGGCTGGGATGAGAATCAGCACCTCCAAGTCCGAGGCCATGGTTCTCGACCGGAAAAGGGTGGCTTGCCCTCTCCAGGTTGGGGGAGAGTTCCTGCCTCAAGTGGAGGAGTTCAAGTATCTTGGGGTCTTGTTCACGAGTGAGGGAAGGATGGAGCGTGAGATCGACAGGCGGATCGGTGCAGCGTCTGCAGTAATACGGTCTTTGTATCGGTCTGTTGTGGTAAAGAAGGAACTGAGCCGAAAGGCGAAGCTCTCAATTTATCGGTCGATCTACGTTCCTACTCTCACCTATGGTCATGAGCTTTGGGTCATGACCGAAAGGACAAGATCCCGGATACAAGCGGCCGAAATGAGTTTCCTCCGCAGGGTGGCTGGGCGCTCCCTTAGAGATAAGGTGAGGAGCTCTGTCACACGGGAGGAGCTCGGAGTAGAGCCGCTGCTCCTCCACATCGAGAGGAGTCAGTTGAGGTGGCTCGGGCATCTGTTCCGGATGCCTCCTGGTCGCCTCCCTGGGGAGGTGTTCTGGGCATGTCCCACCGGGCGGAGGCCCCGGGGAAGACCCAGGACACGCTGGAGGGACTATGTCTCTCGGCTGGCCTGGGAACGCCTTGGGGTCCCCCCGGTAGAGCTGGAGGAGGTGTCTGTGGAGAGGGAAGTCTGGGCATCTCTGCTTAGACTGCTGCCTCCGCGACCCGGTCCCGGATAAAGCGGAAGAAGATGGATGGATGGATGGATGGATGGGTGAGTAGAGTGTTGCAGATACTCTTTTATATAATTGAAGTTTGTATACATGCTTCTGCTGTTGAAATGTATTATTGAGAGTTTGCCTTCAGGATTAATGGTGCTGTTAAAATGTTCTTGTGAGTAATAAATACAATTCTTGTTGATGGAGTTAAGAAAATTGTTATCTGGGTCAATTTCAATTTCTAAATCTTGTGTGTTGTGCTCTGTGTATTCAAAGGTTTCCAGTTCCATTTGATTAAGTTGGGAAATTTTCCTTAGTGTGGGTATGCTTGATGTACTGATCATGGAGTAGATTTGTAAAGTCAAATATTACCTTGTTGGGCTATTTTTCCAGATGCATTGATGTCAGTACTTATCAAGTTCCTCTATATTTCTCACCATCAATATTTTAGCTTCCTCCTGAGTTCCATTTAGTTTGATTAGTTACAGATTACAGTTTGTTACCCAGGTGTGTTGGATTTTTTGTTGTTTCTTTAGATATCTTGCTTTTTTGGCGATGTCGGCATTCTTTTTTGTTAAGTGTTCATTTATAAAAACATTAGTTCCTTTCAGTTTACGTCCTTGTTTTAGAAGTGCCATCTTGTTCTTCCTGCTCACGAACCTCATTATGACAGCAGGTCTTTCGCTGTTTTTCCTGGGCAGCGGGTGACATGCCTCAATGTGCCCCAGCTCCAGCTCTATCCCCTTGCTTTGGAGATAGGATGCCACCTGTTGCTCCGCTGAGCGTGCTTCCTGCTCACCGGGCTCCGCGTTGTCCACGGCTACAGCGCGCGCATAAGAGCGCGGCTTGATTTGCAGCCCGGTGATGACCACATCGTTCATGCAGGAGTACTGCTCCAGCTCGTCCACCCGCCGCTCTAGATCCGCGATGCGCCGGTCCTTTTCCGCGTTCTGGAGGCGCAGTAGTTTCACCTCCTCCAGGAGATCTAGGAGCTGCTTCTGCTGCACTCTGACAGCAGTCACCTCCTCAGACAAGAAGTCGAGTGACTTTTTTATGTCCTCGACCTCTTCAGTCGATGGGCTTCTTTTTGGAGCCATACCGATGCTGACGCCGACGAATTCAATAACAATGCCAGCTGATCACAGCCCAGTTTTAGCTCGGCCAGCTGTCAGCGCCGCTATGCTAGCTTGTTGACAGTGTAGCGGAAAAAACGAAACAAACAAGCAAACTTCAATCCAATCCGGAATCCAAAAAGCACCAAACAAGACAGGCAAGGGTCGTACCGTAACAGCGATCACTTCAGGTCCGTAATCCAATATCAGTAGTCAGTTAATCCAGAAAAGTTTACAAAAAGTAAATGGTTCTGCTGTTGAGGTGGTGATGGTGCAAAAATTAGTGGGATGGTTCTGCTGGTGAGGTGGTGATGGAGGAGAGTGAGAAAGTTCAACTGCTGAGGTGGTGATGGGGCAAGAGATTCTAAAATTGTTCTGCTGCTGAGGTGGTGATTAGGCAGGAGAGTGTGAAATTGTTCTGCTGCTGAGGTGGTGATTAGGCAAGAGAGTGTGAAATTGTTCTGCTGCTGAGGTGGTGATTAGGCAAGAGAGTGTGAAATTGTTCTGCTGCTGAGGTGGTGATAGGGTGAGAGAGTGTGAAATTGTTCTGCTGCTGAGGTGGTGATTAGGCAGGAGAGTGTGAAATTGTTATGCTGCTGAGGTGGTGATTAGGCAGGAGAGTGTGAAATTGTTCTGCTGCTGAGGTGGTGATAGGGTGAGAGAGTGTGAAATTGTTCTGCTGCTCAGGTGGTGATGGGTTGAGAGATTGTGAAATTGTACTGCTGCTGAGGTGGTGATGGGGTGGAGGAGAGCGAGATGATTCTGCTGCTTAGTGAGCAGTAGAAGCATCTCACTGAGATATTTTTCTACTGAAGAGGAGATGGGGCATAGGAAAGTGAGCTTGATCTGCTTCTGAAGTGATGATGGGGAGGAGAGGGGTGAGATGATTCTGCTGCTGAGGTGGTGATAGAGTAGAGGAGAGTTAGATGCCTATGCTGCTTACAGTGAGATGTTTCTTCTAGCGAGGTTGTGATGGAGCAGAGGAGTGACATTGTTCTGCTTCTGAAGTGGCGATAGGGAGCAGCAGAGTGAGACGGTTCATCTGCTGATGTGGTGATGGGGTGGAAGTAAGACGTAATAAATGTGTGAAGAAATGCAACTAACTGCCAAATCTACAGGGTGTATCCTGCCTCAACCCTGGGATAGGCTCTGGCCGCCCTAATGGGAACAGGCAGATGAAGAGGAATGAAGTGATAAGTACAGTAAAGAACATAACAACATGGGGGGTTGAAATCCCCAATTACTCGCTAACAAATATTCACTTTCCCATTCATTTACTGTGGGTAATTTAAAGTTATTTAGACTTGACTTTCTGCTGCTTTGCTTATAAATCCCCATACATTAAAACCTATAGTAAAACATCAGTGAAAAAAAAGAAGCTCATTAGAGGGTCAACAACAAACAAAAAACACACACAACAACAACAACAACAAACAAAATTCAGCAAAAACAAAAATATAGAGTATATAGAGTATTTTTTCTGATAAATTACACTTTTAAAAATTATTATAAAAGCATTTTTTAAAGAATTGTTTATTATTATTATTATTATTATTATTATTTTAAATACTATAAATGCATCAATAATTTTACATTTCAACTATGGCCAGCAAAAAATCCAAATGACTAGTAAACTTTAAAGAACACTAGCCAAAATAGCCAGTTAGCAAAAACGTTAATGTCAAGCCCTGATTATTTATTATTATTATTATTATTATTATTATTATTATTATTATTATTATTATTATTATTACTATTACATATGTACATCTTTCTTAGGATAGTCAGGAGGAAACTATACACAAAAAGCAACACAGCAGCCAAAATAATGTGATCAAATATTGCGCTTCCACCCAGCTGTGTACACTTCTCAGCCGCTCTTCACGACTTGTCCCTGAGCACACATTACAACATTGATTTCCATATCTTTTCACCATCTGTCCTTCAGTCCAGTTCATATGTAAAGTTAATAAAGCTCTGGCCTCCTGTATTGTGTTATCTTTCCCATTCCCCAGTACAATGGAAGGCTGTGGTTGTGCTTCCTTTCTTTCACCACATCAAGGTGAACCTCTGAATGACTGATTTCATCTCACACATAGATTTTTAAGGTGGTTAACTTGACAATGGCCCAGTAACGTCGGCCCAAACCTTGAGATTTCTCGTCAGGGGCGCCATAGGAGGGGCAAAGGTTAGGATGATTCCAAGGGCCCATGGCTGGCAGGGGGGCCCAGGAAAAATTCCTGCATATAGGCCTGTTCTGTCGTATAAATTGTTTTAGATTTTATGTTTTGCTGTATTATTTACAATGCCGGGGCCCTGAATATGATTATTATTATTTAATGAAGTCGATTCAAAATATATCAGCAAAGTCCTTCTATTTTCTAAGAGCCCCCTCCGCAAATGGTTCAGTCCGCTTACTAACCAGGCCTGGGAACAACAAGAGGAGATGGTGCTTCTGTTTGTGACACAGCTGACGCTCTGTATTGTCAGCATGTCCCACTTCCAACATAAGTCCAGTTGTAAAAAACTAAAGGCGAAAAGGGAAAGAGAAGAAAGGGAAAGGTAAGGGCGGCAGTATGTCACCCAGTTTTTCCAAAAGAAAGGTCTGTATTAACTAGGGATGGGCATGGAAACCCGGTTCTACCCAAGAACCGGTTCTAATTTTTCCAATCCATCGGAATTGTCTGCCTCCGCCTTTAACGATTCCTCTTATCGATGCTGCTTTGGGCAGCTGTGTTTGTGTGAGCAGGTTTTGCTCCGAGACCTGCCCCGCTCCCGAGCAGCGCCTCAAACCTTTTTACTTTCACTTCACTGCAAAAGTCGTCTTCGACGTAGCCTACAAAGCACGGTGCTCATTGTGCAGTGCATGTCGTTCTCCTGTCTCTAATTAATGTACACGCACTCACGGGACACAGCAGCGCAGAGGTGGAGAAGCACAGAGCCTGGCGCGCTCACGTCCCATAGCATGGACACAGCAGAGTGAAGCCAGAGAGCCGCGGAGGTAGGAGCTAAATGTCCACGCACTGTGACAGCAGGAGCTCATTCCCCTGCATAAGAAATACACAGGGAGGGAGCGAGTGATAGAAAGAGAGAAATCTCCTTAGAAAACACTGAATCCTGTCCTCACCTGTCTGACTCTCACCTGTCTGACCCTCACCTGTCTGACTCTCACCTGTCTGACCCTCACCTGTCTGACCCTCACCTGTCTGACTCTCACCTGTCTGACTCTCACCTGTCTGACTCTCACCTGTCTGACCCTCACCTGTCTGACTCTCACCTGTCTGACTCTCACCTGTCTGACTCTCACCTGTCTGACCCTCACCTGTCTGACTCTCACCTGTCTGACTCTCACCTGTCTGACCCTCACCTGTCTGACTCTCACCTGTCTGACCCTCACCTGTCTGACTCTCACCTGTCTGACTCTCACCTGTCTGACCCTCACCTGTCTGACTCTCACCTGTCTTACTCTCACCTGTCTGACTCTCACCTGTCTTACTCTCACCTGTCTGACCCTCACCTGTCTGAAAATAAATAAAATAAAAATAAGCTTCTATTTCTGCTTCATAATAAACTGTATGGCCACAGATCTAGTTCATTTTTATTAAGAGATATATAAGGAATCCATAAGTGAGTTGATAAAGAACTGGATCGATAAGCAGAATCGACAATGGCATCGACATTGATAAAATCTTATCAATTCCCATCCCTAGTATTAACAGTTGTTTGAAATAACGGTGAAAGGGGTGGAATTTCTGGGCTAATTACAGGCCAGCTGACTTTGGTTCGCTGTTTGCCTTTAAAAATTATATGAAACAATGAAAGTATTAACGCTGTGCCAGTAAGTAGCTTAAACAGACAGCAGAATAAGTTAGTTTTTTAGTTAGCCTATTTGGTCTTATAGCAAAGTATGAATGTTATTTAATGTTGCACTGCTGTAAAACGTCCATCTAAGGTGTTTTTAAAGGTAAATGAGTGTTTTAATAGGCTATGTTAAACCTGGTCCTGAAAAAATGTTGATGGGGGCCCAATGTAAAATCTTTTCAGGGGCCCCAGAATACCTAGTGGCACCCCCGTCTCTCGTATGTTAAAGTGGGCAGTGATGAGAATGTCAAGTCCTCCGCGGATTATCACTGAAGGCATTAATAAATGAAGGATTTTTTTTTTTTTTTTTTTTTTTTTTTTTTTTTGTGCATGGCTGTAATATTTCAAGAGAGGATAATGGAATTGTGCTAATCCTTAAGGAGAGATGAGATAATATGACATTAGCGGTTTTACTGTGACATGTCCTACAATGATATACAATAGGGCCTTGAATATATTTGAATTCATCTCATATACTGTATTTATATGCATTATGGACACAGCATGTGCATGTCTTTTTACATAAACACAATAATAAACTATTATGATGCAATGACATGGAACAATTAAATGAGTAAATGGCAGATGGATAAAAAAAAAATTACAAGAGATCACCCTTGTGCCAGTCCCAAGCCTGCATAAATTGGGTCAGGAAGGTTATCCAGTGCAAAAAATATAAACCAAATTAGTCATCTGAATAAGATGATTGAAAGAAAGGGAGCGGCCCAAAGGTGAGGCTCCATGTTTGTGAAACTTTACTTTGTGCCAGTCCTAAGCCCTCATAAATAGAAAGGATTGTATCAGAAAGAGCATATGGTATAGGAAAACTCATGGAAACTGGTCAAATGGGAGCACCTGAAACGGTCTTTGGCAAGTGATAAAGTTGGTGAAAGCAAACATTTGTCTTCTTTTCTAAAAGTGGGCAAATACTACAAATATGTTCTTATGGAATCTGCATGTCCTTCCCGTGTTGCCGTAGGTTCACGCAAACATATTATACTGTACTTTCTTTATTGTAAATGCAAATTCTTGTCAGGATCCCTGTCTTTTCCGTGTGTTTCTCCTCCTCCCTCCTGTGTCTCTCTGTGGGTGTTTCCCATTTGCCAGGATCTTTTGCAGCTGAACCACTTCAGAGTGATCCACGTCATCATGGCCTCGCCGAGTGCTGTTCCAATTCGTTAAATCCCCCACGTCCTCCGAAACTTCTCTCCTCCGTTTGGATAATTCACGAAGAATGCATCTGTGGATCCTCTGCAGCCTCACCTCGCTACAAATTTCCCACAATGCACTGCAACCACTCCCATTTTTTGCAAACTTTATTTAATAATTAAGACAAACCTAAATACAATATTAAAGTGCCTACAATAAAAATAATAGAATATATATTACTGCTGTGCCCCACACTGCAGGAAATAACAGGATAAAGAGACACACATAAAAAAGCACATTTTAGGCTCTGCATGGAGGAAAGTAGTTTCTGATTATTTCATTTTAACTTGCTATTATTATATCATTATGTTGATGTACTTTTAGTTATAGGGACAGATTAGACCTGCTGATAGGTGATAATTTTGTGTAATATGACATATTTTAAATGTATTCTTGTAAGATCTTTTTTTTAATCACACCAAAAACATATTCACATTCTGCTGTTTGACCACTTTCCACTCCTAAAGAAGTTGTTTTTATTTTAGATCGATGTTTTTAACACGCAGCGTTCGATCATGTGACACACACTCTGAAACATGTTCCGAAAGTTTCACGCAGCGTTAGCAGGACACTTGGCTTTTTATTTCGGAGGCTCCTGGCAAATGAGAAACATCCTCCAATCAAGACCCACACCTTCAGCATAAAGACCTGGTTCATTTCTCCACACACTGCCAGATCGTCAGCCTGTCCACTGTAGTATTGTTACTGCTTGGCTCAGTATTATTTTTGCATTTTTGGACCGTGTACTCCGTTTGTCTTTTGTTTCTTCAGACCCTGTTTTTTTGGATTCTGCTCAACTCCACCGTCTTCTGCCTTATTCATTTAATTTAATTTAATTCAGTTCTCCTCTTCTTTCTTTAAACTCAAACGCCTGTAAAATAAAATAAAAAAAATAATAATATAAACTCCTGTTACAATAAGTTATTTTACTATATTTTCATTTATATTATATACTATGTATTTTATGCATAAAAGAAACCTTAAAAAGAAGGGGAAAAAAAGGAAATACTTTACAATAAATAATATTAAAGTAATATTCTTTAGCCATTTCACCTCTTCATATGTTTTAATAGTTCAATTTGAAAAAAATTTGGATATTTTCTTATAATTTTGGAAATAATTAAATATTAAATAATTAAAAGTACCCCCTGCAAAGTACTCACATACCCCCAGGGATCGCTGTACCCCTGGTTGGGAAACACTGCTCTAAATCAGTGGTTCTTAACCTTTTTTGCCTTGTGTACCATGATACCATGAGTACTCCTCACTCATATAAAGATCATATATAACATGTGTTACAAATAAATGTTATACTTATATATATATATATATATACTAAATTTCCCTGCATTTTTCCTAAAAAATCAAGAAAAAAATGAAATAAATTATAATCTTTAAAATAAAAATATGACAATATAAACTCCTTTTACATTTATATATTATTTTGTTATATATTTATCTTCAAAATAAATGTAAAATATAAAAATAGATAATCTACACTAAAATTCAAATTGTAAAAACTTACTTGAAACCTAAAAAAAATGTACAAAATATAATATAAATATTTTAAAATGATTGAGACCCTTGAGCTTGCTTGTCTTTCTTCTTGTCAAAATAACTTATAAAATAATTCCAAATACCCCATGCAAAGTGTTTGTGTACGCCAACGGGTCCCCATACCCCTGGTTGGGAAACCCTTGTCTAAATTTCCCAGTTTGGACTATGACATTCTTTCAAACATCTTCCCTTGCATGTAAACATACTCAGAAGTGGGGCTCGAACCAAACTTCCCTCTCTTCAAAAACCCTCTGTTGCTTTGTTATGACTTTGTTTGAGGTTTAAATTAGAAAAAAATTGATCAAAATGGAACCTGGTGTAAATCTTATGCCATGCTGAGATTAATCTAACACTGGCACTTTTTACTCAGACATGCCCCACAATGATTTACACTGCTTCCTTGAATATAAGCCTCATTTTCACACAGTGCCATAAACATGCAATACATCCACGACCGCCTGCTTCATGCACAGCCATAAATCACAACTTATTAGCTCGTAATAGACTGCATAAACCATTTTTGACCTGCGTCTGAAGCCCTCAGGCAGGTCGGGAGCCCTTTTTAATCACATGCTAACACAACGGCCTTCCCTGTGTGCATGCCAACTAGCTCGTACAGCCTTTGTGAGTGATTCCACGGGTGGCTGGAGCATCAGAAACCACTCTCGAGCCGCGTCTCTGGGCTATATTTACAGCCCTGGATAGCGATCAAATGGCATCTTTCAGGGTCGACATAAAGGAGCAAGAACACGGCGGCGGCAACAAGGGGAATGAGTCACTTATTGACTTTCATGCTTCCTACACATGTGCCAGCACCAGAAAAATGCAGAGGATAAAGTGTGCGTATGTCGGATGTTTTTGAGTGGATGGAAAAAGGCTGTGTGCGTGTGACGAGAGGATTGGAGAGAACAGGATTGTGGGTAATTGTGTAGAAAGAGTAAGGGCTAATGGAATTGGACAGCTGCTGCTTCAGGTGAATGAGAGTTAAACAAAAAAGGCGTGTTAATGCAGTGTGGAGGGGGATTGTTCCAGCAGTCGCCACTGCATTCTGAAGGTTTGATAGCTATTGATATGTACCATTAGGCAATAGATTTGATGTTTTCAGAGCATTTGTTGATGGCAAAAATAAAGTCTCAACTGCTTGCTGAATTTATGGGTGTGTGGCTATATTTTGCTTTTATTTATCTTTTTAAACCAATCTTGGTCACCTCTAGAACGTCACTGCACAGATATTGAAAGAAAACGTTTCCTATAAATACTTTACTTGTGTCATAAAGACATAGGTACAGAGGGCAGCTCTGTTGCGCTCTTTTGAACAGAAAAATAGGGGGGAATAAAGCTTTTTACTTCCTTGTATTTTATGTATGTTAGGCATGATTGCAGTGTTTTTTCAGGTCAGTGTTATCACATCCCTCTGACCAAAACAATTCCAAAAACTTTATTACAATCAAACTAGTGAACTTTTAATTAATTTAGGTCACATCTAGATCAGGAGCTTACATTTTGTTGGTTAGAAAACACAATAATTATTGAAAAAACCCAATTTGAAGAAACTCATCATCTGACTCTTTGAGAAACACGCAGATTAGGTTCCTGTCCCTTTAAGAGACCTCCCTTCCCGCTGACCCGCTGCTGACACACCCCTTCAGAACTTAGAAGCCTGTGGAGTTCACATGATTTGTTTGGTTGCTGCAGGGCAGGCAGGAGCTGTAGCGGTGCTTCCTGAATGGGACTGGGCCGTGAGGGGGGTGAGGGGCGTGGTCAGGTGGAAAAGGCAGACACTGGTAAAAGTGATTTTCCTTGGAACAATTAGTTTTTTATTGAAAATATCATCAAAGAGGTAATGATTGGCGCAGCTCGAAACGTGTATTGTCGTTGTGTCTCTGGGCAAGACACTAGTTTGCTGTGGAGACCCTGAATGAATAAAGAGAGCAGCCAAAAGATAAAAAATAAAAAAACTAACAATGCAACCAATGACAAGAACCAAACCAACCAAGCCGAGAGAGCAAGGACAAAAGTGTAAAGTCTCACAGTTTTAACCCATGACTTTGACCTTCTTTATAAAATGCCACAAATCTAAACTTCATATTTTGTTCAGCAGAAACTCTTATTTGTCCCACTCTGAAAACTGCTTTGTGTTCTGTGAATGACAGGAAACTCGTTACCCATTCACTTCCAGAGGCGACAGGAGCAGAAACACTACATTTTTAGCTCGCTGGATCTGAGACGCAGTGAAAATCCTCAGATAGGTAGATTGATGGAGGGCTAGATATTTTCCTCATATTGTGGTTAAAAGGCATAGCCCAGAGTGGAGCTGCTACAGTGTGGTGGTTTTGTTCTGCCTCTTATCTGGTCACATTTGTCACAACAGGACTCTCCATCTGATAATCTACTGCTCTGTCGAGAGAACAGCAGCCAGGTACAACAGTGGGAAAAGTCTTGTTCCAACTGAAAAATGTGGAGTACTACACCATTTATTTGGGCCATTTCAGACTCACCAACCTGACTCACCAGATGGTTCATCACAAACATCACCGGCTGTTGGGTAAAACAACTTATTTAACTGTGCAAGCTAGATGTTTTTTTCTATACTTTTATACTCAAGTCAAGTCAAACTTTATTTCTAAAGCACATTTAAAACAACCTTGGTTGACAAAGTGCTGTACAAAGTCAGACATATTTCACAGCCATAAATACACAACCTCATAGAGACAATAACAGCAGCAGTGAAAAGTCAGTGAAAAACAATAAGTCAAAAAAATACATACAATAAAATAAATACATGACAATTTTATCTAAAATTTTATCTGTATTAAAAGACTAAGTAAAAAAGGTCAAGGTGCTTGCTTAGTCTGTATTGAATGTCATAGAAAAGATATATACTATACTATATATTACATTTCCATGTCTTTTGTGGGCTGTTTCTCTGTCTAAATAGATATATCTACAACTGAAATAGACTTATTATTATTATTATTATCATTATTATTATTATTATTAAGACAGATGATTCAACACGCCTAAAGCTGAAAACCATTTCCATCAATGGTTCAGGGAATGACTGTGAAAGGTTTATAATCGGCAGCTATTATTATGTATATATGAGAAGAATACCTGTCAGTGATTGGATGAACCAACTTTGAATAACCATCAGTTTTAGCCAATCAGAGGACTGGAATGTTGTTTAGCTTAAAGGTAAAAGGTTTCATTGTCAATTCTAAAACATGCCTATAACTGTCAGTACTGCCACGCTATTGGTTGAAACTGCAGTGGTTCAGAAGCAAACACATTGCCCTGAGAAAAACAAGGCTAACTGACGAACACTGTGCAACTATAGAGATGGTCAATTCTGTGACAAGTATTATAAAAAATGTATGATGTATTGGGATTGTGGCTTATAATAGTGTATATAGTTAAACTCGTCATGTTTGTTTTTGTGCCACCAGGGTTCACAAGATGGTGTACTTTTTGGGGCGAGCCAAGCCTGGAAGGGCACCCAGCATAAAACCAATGCCAAATTAAAGCTTTAATAGTTATCAGAATTAATGACTTGATAAAACTGAGGAAGATTTCAAGTTCAACAAACAATCATAGTTATTATTATTAGTAGTAGTAGTATTATACTTGGGGCGGCAGTGGCTCAGTCGGTAGAGACGCTTGCCCACTAACCCAAAGGTTGGCAGTTGTGTCCTTGGGCAAGACACTTTACCCACCTTGGCTGTATGAATGTGACAGTGTGACTGTGTTTGGTGGTGGTCGGAGCGGCTGTAGGTGCAAAATGGCAGCCATGCTTCCATCAGAAGCAGCTCACCACCACGGAGTGTGACTGAGGAGAGAATAATGCTCCACATTGTAAAGCAGCTTTGAGTGTCTAGAAAAGCACTGTATAGGACTAATGCATTATTATTTTGTCATTAAAGTTTTTATTGATTTTTCATTTTTTTTTCCACATAAATGAACAAAGAACAAAAATTACGAGAATAACAACAGTTCAGTACAAAAAAAAGAAAAGTAAAATGGCACATTTAAAGTTATGCAGCTGGAAGCCAAGTCATGTGATGTGATAAATGACATGCTCCATATTTGGCTTGCTTTACCTGCACATTGTTTATCTTAGCAATTAAAGTTTCAAATGAAGCAGTCTCTGGGTTTAATCCAGTCCTTGATCTGAGGCCTGTGGAGACTTTTCCAGTTCCTTAGAATAAATCTTGCAGCCACCACAAGCCCAAACTGTTCTTTTGGAAATCCAGGGGGCCTAATAGACTGATGTCCCAGCAGGTGATTTAGGAATAGGCCCTGAGATCATCCGGAGGCTCTGTTTGTGAAGGGCTACTTCTATAGTCACAGCTTTCACTTTATCAAATTATCAATGACATTTTTTAAAGAGTTTCGGCTCACACTACCTGCCCTGCTAACACACTCTCACAGTTTGGAGCAGAAGGCTGGTGTTATCATTTTGTCGTATTGATTATTTGATGCCGTTGAAGATATAAAAAGAGAATGGCTTGTTAAATGTCATTCAGAGCTGGAATTGTCTTGTAAAAAAATTGAAAGGCTGAGGCTTCAATAGAAAAAAGGTCTTTCATGTGAGCGAGGAGCGAGTGTGGAGGTTGTACCTGTGTGACATTGAACAGATTTCAAGGAGAGTAGTTGGCAGCAGATCAATGGAATCATGAGTGAGTGAAGGAGACGGTGCTGATATGACATTACAGGCTCTTGTTCCAGCTGAGGGGAGCACAATGAGACCAGCTACAGTCACAGAAAACCTCTTATTGCTCCTCTTCTTTCGACAAAGTTAGTTTACAAAATGTGGAACGTGAGTAGAAGTGGATTTTTTTTTAATCATTATTATTATTATTATTTTGATTAACTTGATAGCAACTTGCCTTAGTACAGCACATTCACGTTAATCAGTTATTACAGTGAAGTCTGTTTATATCGTTTAGGCTGGCTAGCACCATATAGGTTTCCAAATGGTGGGTCAGGATCAGAATATAGTTTCAATGCTCATACTTGTTACAACACAATTTCGCCACTTTAAATTGGTTCTAAAATAATAATAATAATTATGACATTTTCTAATGGAAAATTATATTTAGGGCTAATCTTCCCTCCATGCATACACTTTCTGGTGTGGAAATTGAAAAAGTGTTGCAATATAAATACTTGGGCATTATTATAGACTGGTCACTTTCTTTTACTTAAGAGATTAAAGTTGTTGTTTTTTTTTCAGAATTACGTTTTGCTTGTCATTTGAAGCAAGAAAAAAAACACATCTTGTTAATGAGTTCTGGACTATGGAGCAGGGCGAGTGCTCATTGATTGCAAGGGAAGCTGAGATTCCCCTAAAATTTCATAAAATAAATGGTTGAATTTCATTAGATATTAAGTGTGTTTACTTTCGTGAGTATGATGTTTATTAATCAGATGTTTAGTCAGCTTCTCCGACACGATCCTCCTCTCACTTCAGAGCAGCTCAGGCGCAGAGCATCTTTGGATGAGACTACTCAGAGCATTTTTTTTTTTCATTGAAAAAAGGAAGATGCTGATTGGATAAATGCACCAAAAATGTCCCGCCCCTGGACGCTCAGTGTCTCTGGGAGTCAGTGGAGCAGTGGGCGGGCGGTGACACTGCTGATGGATGATGATTGGAGGAAGTGGCTGAAGACTTTGACAGACAGTCACAGTGGCGTTTGTCAGCTTCAGAGAATGCCATGCTGTGAACTGGAGAACAAGGGACAGCCTCGCAGCAGAGGAGACTGTCGTGTACTGGAGGAGCTGTCCAGAGTAAAGCCAAGTGATTCACTTCAGTTTCACTGTTTGTAAATGATACATTAAATAAACAAGGCTATAGCACTGTTGAGTCTGAATCTTGTTTAAGTTTAGTTAGTTTGTTCATTCAGTATCAATGTTGTAGGAAAAGTTAGCCCAGGACTAAATGTTATTATGATTTCCCTGTTTGATAGACCAGCAGCTGCCAGTGCTATAGAAACATTACATACACTGTACATGTATTCAACCTGTCAGTGTCTTCATGCTCAGAGGGCTGTACTACGAAGCAAGATTTCTAGTTAAGCTCGCTGAATTGAGCCTAAACCCAAGATTATCAGTGTCACGAAGGAGGCTTACTTTTCATCCTGGTTCGATCACTATAGAAACATAGGCAGCAGAGCTAACCTGGTCCAGAACAGGTTTTATTCATGAGTTTGCTCCTTCAGTGTTTGAACACATTTACCTAAATATTGACCAGCACTACAGACTGAGTTTGAGGGGTGCCTGAACTCTTGATCACAATAAAATACACGCCTGTAGATGGAGCTTTAAACTTACTGAGGCTCAGACCGAGGCTCAGACTGTGGTGCAGCGTTCACCAGGGAACACACAGCTCCATTTAAACAGTTGAGTGAGAAAAGCCCATCTACAATGTTACGCTTGGAGGCTACTCTGTATTTCCTTCCAGCTAGCACCTCTCCTCTTGTCATTTTGCTCCACATAGCCCCAGAAAAACCTCTCCACTGTTCCCACTGCAGTCTCGTGCACAGGCAGCCAGTGTATAGCTATGATGTTAATGCAAAACTATAACGATCAACAGTTTGTTCTGTTTTATGCAAAAATTAGCTAAATCTTTGTTATATTTAAAGTATTAGCCTATAAAATCATATTTTGTGCATGGGTTAGTACAAATCAGTTTAGAAATAATAATCATATTTTATTAATGAAGCTGAAAATACCAAGTTTCTGCTAAGGCTGAGGTTCAGGCTTTGAGAAGAAAGTTCACTCCCACAAAGCCTGGCGATGTCCAACCAGCTTCGTAGTACACAGTTTTTCATGGTGCCCTGAGATTCATAACAACACTCTAAATCACTCACTCATCATGATTTGATTTATTCTCAGGACAGCTGGTCCTCTCTGGCCACTCGTCATTAGATTCAATGGAATATTTTTATTTATAAGGCAGTACTAAGGCTTCTTCCCCTTTATTTGACAACTTACATTCAGCAGAGGTCTACCAGGACTTATCAGGACTTGTTTTTATTGACCGTGCCTCAAGTCCGCACTGATCTTGACAAAAAGCCCTTTCATTGTGCTGTGCCATCTACTTAGAATCAGCTTCAAAAGGAGCTACAGTTGAAGGAGCTACTTTCACTTAACTCTTTTAAAAAATGAATAAAGGACTTGCTAAAAGACAGCCTGTCTGTAGTTGTTTTGTTTAATAGATCTAAACTTGAGCAGACAAATGGATTTTAACTTGATATTGTGTTTTATATAGTACTTTTTATTGCGTTATGTGTAAGTGAGTATGTGTATGTACATTTGCTGCTGCCACTTTGCCAGGACACTCTTGCAAAAATGAATTTTAATCTCAATGAGTTTTTTATCCTGGTTCAATAAAGGTTTGAATCAAAGAAAAATTCCAACATATAAAAACATATACATTAAATACATTTTCAAATAATAAAAAAATAATAATTATCAAGGATAAAAAGCATGTCCCACAATGAGATGAGTGGAGAACCATTGTAATATGACAAAATTAGATTTTTAAGCAAATTTTAGTTCTTTTTTAAATAACTGACAAAAGTACTAAAGTTACTTTTACATGATTTTAAAGGTCCCACATTATACTTTTTTTTCTGTCTTTTTGAAATAGTTTTAGACACCTCTGTATGGGTATTTAAGGTTGTATAACTTTAAATAATGTATACTGTGTATGTATGGGGGAGCTGTTACTTTGACTTTACAGAGAATGCTTAGATTAGGAGTCTGCCGCCTATGCTGGCAATGTTGGGGAATGGACAGAGCATAAAATGGCTATTTAGCATGGCTATTAGCAACGGGACACTAACAGATAGATAAATGAGCTGACTGCTTTGTAGAGAGGGCAATTTAAGCACTGGGATGATCAGATTGAGTCCAGTGATGGTGTATGGGCTTTAGAAACACTGAAGCCTTTTACCCTCCCAATCCTTTTTTGTGCTTTACTGTCTCTGCTTAGTTATGTTGCACACTTGTTTGAGCGAGTGTCAGCTCAGGTGGAGTCAGGCTGGATTTTCTGGTCCTGATCTAAGCTCCATTCAGACACTCCACAAAAAGTCAGGTGTAGAGACACACACTGACAGACAAACATTCACTCTCTGGGCAATTTACAGTCACTAATTCACCTAGAGCAGTGGTTCCCAAAGTGGGGTCTGGGGCCCCCTGGTGGGCCGCGAAGGTGCTGCAGGGGGGCCGCCAGAGGTCATCTACATTAATTACATAAAAAAAATGTAGTTTAAAATTAATTACAATTGAGTACATATTTAAAAATATAGCTTTTAAGCAATTTTTAGCCATCAGTCTGATTTTTGTAGTATTATTTGTAGTATTTTGGCAGTATTTTTTGTAGTTGTATTCAAAGTATTTTTGTACTATTATTTCTAGTATCTATAGTAGTGTTTGTAGTATTTTTGTAGCATTATTTGTATTTTTTTAAGTATTTTTGTACTATTTTTGTTGTTGCATTTGAAGCATTTGTATTTGCATTTGTTTTTGTTTTGTATTATTTGTAGTATTGTTGTGGTTGTATTTGAAGTAGTGTAGTCTTCATAACCTTAATGTTTTTATAGAAATCTATGGGGTAAAACATGACATAGACTTTGTTGGCAGTCCGTGTGGAATTATCAGAATTTTTTAGGGGGCTGCAACGCTTTTGACTTTGGAAATAGCTGACCTAGAGTATACACATCTTTGAACGTCTGGGGGTTATGTTTAAAAGTGAACTTCTTTCATACTTCACACCACTCTTCTGTAAACAAAGAAAGAAACACAGCAGATGTTTGTCGCTGGCAGGAAGACGACGTCCCACAATGGCGCTAATTGCTCTGCTGTCACAAATAAGTCTCATTTAGTCTGCCATCACACCTTGTTACTGTCTCCAATTAAAAGCACAGAATAACTACAGTCATTGTTATTATGTTACTGTTATATGCTCTGCTCTGAACCTCTTCTTTCACGCCAGCTCCTCTGAATTTCACCGGAGCCAATTGTGCAGAAAAGCACCTCCAATCCACACCTTTTTATTAATCTCTCCCTCCTTCCATTCTCTGGCTGGGACGGGCTCTAACTGAATTGTCCTGTGGCACAGTGGAGTCCAGACACAGGCCGCCCAAACACTCCGACATCTCCACTACTCCGCCGCCTTCATCCAATTTAACCATGAAAGGGATCCAGACAGTCCCATAATATGACCCCCGGCAGGCCCCCCCTTCCTCCACTGAACACCACTGACAAGTCCCGGTGCCATGGGGCTTCACTCACACAAGCTGGGGCCATATCTGCAGAGGCCCAAAAGCAGCCTGCGAGCACTCGATAAGGACCCCCATCCTCGGGCAGGAAAGGGGGAGAAGAGTGGACAGAGCCAGCTGGCAGGATTTCATAGTAAGCAGTGCCCCCTGGTGATTGGAAAGGAGAGTTACAGCGCAGAGACATGGATTAGACAAAAAGGCTGGGATAACAATAGTATGTGTGCGTTTTTGAAGCTGTACATTGTTGTTTTTGCCACTTTTGTCTTCCAAATCCTGACAATTACACTTTATACTTACGTCCTGGTATCTGTGGTTCCTCTGTGGTCCTCCCTTCTCCTCAGGTTACCCACAATGCAGCACAAGCCAAGAGAATAAACAGCACACGAGTAAGCGCAGTGATTTAACAGCTACACCACACAATACAGTGATAAATCATACTGACTGCGGCCCACAGTCACATTATGGATTAGTGTGGAAATGTGAGAGTGCTTTTGTTTGTGTAGGAAATCATTAAAACAAACTTGAGTGTGTCTGTGGAGATTCTCAGTTAAAAAGAAGTCATTTGAAAGTAGTTTTATTATGTTTTTATTCCAAAGGCCTATGTTGTGATATTGAGATGGAGGCAGGCAAACATTCTGTGGAAGAATTTGGTTTATGGTTAATGTATTTGCAATTAAACTGGCGCAAATGAACTAAAGTGAAAGTTGTGTGATTATTGTTGGTAGCCGTAATATAAATATAATGTGAGCCCAATAGCTGGAAAAAAGAAAAAATCAGGTTCAAAATTTGTGGATTTTCTGTTTGGATATGAATGTGATAGAGTAACCAAGACATCAGATTCTAAAATGTAAAAAAAAACAATGAACAAAGAAGTCTTCAGCTCTACAAATTGTCTCCAGATGACCTTTTTTTTTTTAACCTTGACTTGAAACTTGAGTTAGATTGAGCTGGTGTGTAGCTGGCCATCATCAGCAGAATCATACAAGTCAACCTAAAAAGATGTGTCTCTGGATTTCCAAGGGAACCCTAATATGATCAGTCCGAGTCTGAGTGTGTACCTCATAAACCGCAGCTGCCTGGGTTTGATTTCCAACTTTGGTCTTCCTGTATTTCCTGTCTCTGTCGAACAGTTCAATTCAAATGGATTTCTATAGCCCAGTATCACAGCAACAGTCGTCTCAAAGGGTTTCACAAACAGTTGATCAAACATAAACACACAATCAGACACAACACAGGAGATGAGGCTGAGGGACCACAGGTCAGGACAGGAGCACATCTCCAAAATAACTAACTAGAAGGTGACAATAGTTAAACATTTTCAAGCTTTGTGGACTGTCAGTTTTTTCCTTTATTCTTCCATAAACAGCAACTATTCCAAAGTCATTCATACAACTTCAACATGCAATGGGATATAAAATAGCTTCTTTGTGCACAGTTTCTATTGCAGAAATGTGCCCCTATTGTTTCTGCACATCTTCAGAGACAATAGAGTGGAAAGTTGTACCAATAATGTACTTTAAAGAGGGGTATAGTCTCCGAAATCATCTTTTCTGAGCTTGCTGCCATGTTCTAATGCTCTCTCATCATTTAAGCTGATTCCTCACAGACATTTTTCATTTTGTAGTAAAACGGAATTGTACAAAAACAGCTTCTTTTCTGTTTCTGTTCAAAAGACCGTAACAGCTCTGCACTATGCTGGTCTCTTCACTTGTTTTGTTTTTTTATAGGCCCTTTACATTTGAAACTAAGGCTCAGGTTAGTCTGTAAATGTTGTTGTGCACTGCGGTGAGGGACAAAACATACCCAGGTAGCATCTGCTCATTTTACTGTCCCGAGAGTGAAATCCTCCAGGGGTCCTCACAACCATAGCAAAACACACTTATGCTGCAGCTGCAACCAAGAACACACACACACACACACAAAAAAAAAAAAAAAAAAAAAAAAAAAAAAAAGTGACAATAAAATAAACAGCTCACCATTATATACAAGGTTAAAAGTTGTCATGGAGGTGCCTCATCTGTGTAGCGCGATTTTTTTTTTTTTGGGTGGGGGGGTGGGGGGGTGAGGGCAAGGAGCATCTAGTGTGCATTATGCATGAGGCCTGGGAATGAGCAGTCTGCTGCTATAACTAGATCCAGTCAGAATCTCAATCTGTGGAGGCTCAGGAGAGGGCGTCCCAAGCAGGGAGAAGTGGACCACAACACATATTTGTACTAGTGTTGATAACAGGGTTTACATGATATTATTTTAAGGGGATGTGGTGATGTGTGTAGACCTGTAAGTTAAATATAAAATATTATTCTGGCCATGAAGTGGAAAACTAAACAACCTGGGCCTGTATTGTTTAGAGATCAGTGCCCTCTGGTGGTAGGAAGACATAAGCTCAAGTTATAGTAGAATTATCATGGTTCTTGATAAAGAATCTACAGTGAATAAATGTTTCTACTACAACTACTACTACTGCTATAATAATAATAATAATAATAATAATAATAATAATAATAATAATAATAATAATAATAATAATAATAATAATAATCCTCTGAGGCTTATTGCTAGAAGCTGGTTTAGTTTTAGTTCAGGGTAAGTTCAGGTAACTTTGAAGAGTTTTCTCATGGACCAATCAGCTGTGAGCAAACTAACACCTGACACATCTTCTCCTAACCTTTTGTTCTGGACCGCAATGTTTTTCATATTAAAATACTGTGTCAAAGCATATGTTTTAGTATTTAAATTAAAAAAAAAGTACTTTTATAGGCTAAAGGCTTTACTCAAACTCATGAAATGTGGAGTCTTATATTTAAATCGGTTTTATCTTTATTCGTCTTCTCTACTGTCAATTTTCTCTACTCTGTTTTTTTTTCTCCACCTGTGTGCCCCTGCTGTGATAGCCCCGCCCCCTTCCCTCTAGACTGAACCCTATTGGCTGAACTGTGCCAGTGTCTGCCTGATCCAACAATAATAAAAACTAGTATTATAATTGTTATTATTATTATTATTTTATATTTATTCCTTGTAATAAATAAAATAATACAACCACTGAGCGTCAAAAGCCAGTGTACTTGTTGTGCCGGTCCCAGGCCTGGACAAATGAAGAGGAAGGGGAAGAGGAAGGGCATAGCATCTGGCATAAAACCTAGACCAGATAAATATTTTTAGAAACTACAAAAGACAAGAAGCAGAGGATTTGCTGTGTCAAACCTGGAATTGAAAAGCAGAAGATTTATCATTGAAAAAAATATTTGAAATAAAAATGTATCATTTTTGTGCCTATTTCTGGGACACTTTTGCACAACCAAAATAAATAGTCCACAGCTCATAGGCTATAGATGCTAGAGTAGACACTGGATTAGCTATTAGTTGGTTTGGATGTTTGGTGGTTCTTGGGGTCACTAAATTGAACTTCTGGGGCTGTCAACACTGGGACAATAGACAGAATAAAAAGCTGTAATATGGCAGAAAAATGTTGCTAAGCTAACATGCTAGAAGCCAGTTGTTACAATTGTGTTATCAATGGCCATATAATAGCAGCCACACGTAATACAAAGCATTGCTTGTCATTGCTCCTGTCTGCTTCTCCAAACTGGGTGTTGACATTTCCTCACTGTAGGAAATATGCCTTAAAGAAAGAAGCTTCTGTGTGTTCCAAATGCAAAGTTGTGTCATAATAGTTAACATTATAAAAGGTAACAGTACTCTATATACTGTATCTGGTAATGCTTTGTGGTGCTTATTTTTAGGACAAAATATAAGCTTTATTACAATGTTATTTAACTATAAATAATACACTTCTGAAAACTGAATTCACTGTGGGCACTAGAGTAGTAATAACCGATCAGTAATTTCTGAACGGCCGACAGTGACAGGCATCAACAAGATAAAGCTTCAGAGAAAACAAAGCTAATTATAGCTATAGGCTAGGATAGCTGCTATTGTTTACAATTTACTTACTCTGTTTTAGTCATGAACAGCACAGAGGCTATTGTCATCTGGAATTATAATAAAACAATGTTGCCATAGCAGTATTTATGTTCACTCATTCATTTCCATTAAGGATGGAACACATGAATACAGAGAGGTAGAAAAATGTATTCCCAAAAAGAAATTATTAAATTGACACTAAACAAACCACAAAAACTCAAATGAATGAAAGAATTTGTGTTGGGAGATGACTGGCTCTATACAAGTAAATAAAAGCAAGTGCAGACTTCAATATATCTTTTTATTAAGTCTGGGTTTGTGGTCAGATAGAGAATTATGAGTAAGACGGCTTACTTCGCTTCAATGACTTGTGCAAACATGAGACACATGAGAAAAGCTGAAATGAACGAATGACATTAGAAGAAGTGGGTCTGGACTGGCGTGTGGGTTCTTTATGCAGTATTTATTGATTCCCAGCTTCATATAAACTGGATGTTGAGGCATAAACATAGTACATTTGAACAAAAATATAACCAATATTTACAATTATTGTATTAAAAATACAAAAACAACCGATACATACTCCACCAATTGTCTTTTTAAAAGACATACAGGTCAAAGTAGTACAAGAAAGAATGAAGAAGGAAAAGAAGGTCATCACCAGCTAAATGTACATTTCTCACTGACACCACACAAACGCAGTAGCAGTTCTACCCACTACACTTATCTTTACGCTTGGACATTTTTGTGCAACAATTTGTTTTTCAAAAAGAGGACTGGGCCCGCTAATATGCACATTATCTTCAGAGTCCAATGAAAGTGAATGATGCATGTCACCACTGTAGTACAAACAAATTATTAACAATCTATCTGCAGCCATTACAAAAATTACAATAAAAAACAAAAACAGGAAATTATTCGAGTGTAGTCACAGAACAGTGGAAAACACTGCACTCACTCCTCTGTTTCAGTCTGGAGTCTCCAGAACTGATCAATGTGATCAGCGGCATCAGTGATCCAACAGGTCTTTCACTAATGATTACTCATTCTGATTGGCAGACTTGAAAATGAACTGTTCTTCATATGTCCAGCCGGAGTCCGTACAAAAACACATGGTCACGTCCATTAATAACATGATATGGAGCTCTTGGGTCCTTTAGACGATCATCAGTCAAGTAGCACGACACACAGAGAGGTGCAGGCTGTAGGTCTACAGGGAGGATGGCCACAGCCCGCTGAGATGATGCCACCATAACACACTGTTCACCAGAAAACACTTGCACCGACTCGTAAAGGTCCCCTTTTCTGCTGATGTTAGAGGTGTAAAATTAGTTTTTAAAGTAAGGCTTTATAAGCCTCACAGTTCTAGTCGTTTGTGACACCACAAAATCTTGAAAATGTAGGACTCTCTATTTGCTAAAGCAATACAATCTTATCTCATCTATTGTACGTTCTGAGATTTTTCCTTTTCTTGAACTAAAATTATTGACGAAAAAGACTTGAAGAACATACAGTATAACAGTATAACAACCAAGTGTCCTGAAATGTCCTAAATGTGATGGCCTGGGCTGACATCAGAAATACTTAAAAATTCAACAAGCTATTTCAGAAGCTGAGGGAAATACAATCAGCTTAGGAATTTAAACATGATTCAGTTTAAACACTTTGTCTGATTATTAGAGAAATTGGGATAGAGTAATAGAGTGATTTGTGGCATCACAAAAAACCTGTGAGCCATTTCACAAGATGAAAAAATCCCCATCAGGCTTTGCACTTCAGACCTTCTTTTATGTGAACTCAAGTGGTCTATTTCACTATAGCAGGAACAACAGAGGAAAAGCAAACTACTTTGCTTAATGCTGAACAGACCAATGTTGAAGTCATTTGTGACATCACAAAATCACAGCAACATTTAGTGAGCTATTTTATGATAAAATATGCAAAGTAATTGCCAATTGAATGAAGTAAAAGTGGTGTTCACCACAATAAAAATGTTGATGGTACTTGAACTGAGTCATTTGTGATGTCACAGTATCCTGAAAATTCAGCAAACTATGCTAAAATCTGAGAAAACAAATTGAGAAAAACAAACAAACAAAAACAAAAAAACAAACAAGTTTTGGACATTTTCCATTTGTTCCTTGATTAACTGTGGGTGGAATTGAGCTAAAGTCAAATATAAAATTCTTGAAATTGTGCACTCATTTAGAAGCTTTAGAGGTTTTATGTTAAAGTGAAACAGCAGAACAGGGGACCTTTAGCATGATAAAAATCAGGGAAAGTTTATTAAATAAGGCATCTCAATCCACTATCGCTCATTTCAAGACTCTTCTCGACCCACAATAATCAGCAGGGGACAATAATACAAAACATGTTTGCAATCCTAAAATCGTAAGGCGCTTTGGACATTCAAAAGAGTAGCATATCACATGTTCTCTTGGGTTGGGCCAATTTAAAATTGAGAGTAATATTGTGTACAGTATTGTGTACTGGTCAGAAAGATATTTTAAACAGATCTCAGCATTCTGTTTGTCCCTTCACAACCAAAGGGACAAGAGGCAACATTTCATCGAACAGTTCTCGCCGTTGATTAAAAAACTGATTCATTTATTTAATATTTATTCAATATTTTACTGACATCATGATTTCATTTTGGGCAAGTCAGAGGCATTTCATTATCTTAGTGAAGCGACTTTTTCACCTGCACTGTCTCCAGTGCAATATAATGGTGGGTGGCCATTCTTTTATCTGTGTGCTTTTTCCCAAAAGGCCAGCGGATGCTCTTTTGTAACAGCAAAAACCAGTAAAATGAGATATGAGGCGGGTACCATACATACCCTGCTATTTAAACGTCTGTCACATTTGTGCTAAAAGTGCTATTTTAAACATTGATACATATTCTGTATTGTAATGTATTGTGCATGTTGGTTCCATCTGTTTTTAAACTGCCACCAGAACCAACCGTCGAGAAGCTTTCACATGTAAAACCTAAAGATAATACTGGATTCTGACCACTGCTGTTCAGTCCAGGCGGAGGACTGGTTCTGTCCTCCCGGCCCGCAGAGTGCAATCAGTCAAACAACAAAAAAACTCTAGTGGGAAAAATGATGAGTGTGGTTTCTCAGAAGTCTGTTTTGTTCTGTAAAAAAGTGCAGCTCAAAATGTGTCTTTCAATGTCCATTTATTTTCCTAAAACCTAGTATGTATGTTGCACGCCACTGGCCAATCCCGGACCCTATGACATGTTTCCTGTAAGTCTTTTTTTTTTTTTTTTTTTCCCAAAGTGCCAGGTATTTCGTCATAGTCTTTGACCTTCTCTCTTCTTCTTCACAGTATTTTTTTTTTTTGCATGCAGGGTCAGTCAACCCCCCATGATGCTTTAAGGCAAAGGGGAGGGAGATGAGCGATCCACAGAACAGGAGGGAGAGGCAGGCACGTATGTAACCGGTGATCGTCGATTGGTCGGTCCGTCTGTCCGTCCGTCCCTGTATTCCGACCCGAGTGGGCGGGACTTCAAGTTACTGCGAAAAGTACATCCATGGCCGTCCCTCAGACTGCTGACACTTGTTCGTCCTCTGTGGAAACACAACAAAACAAAAATGTTAGATTGAGTACACAAAGTTTAAATGAAGAAGTGGTAAGTGGTTAGTTCCTGCATTGAGGTGGGACGTCAGGGGGTCAATTCCCTGATGTGAGGCAAAAACTCCAACCACAATAACTGCATGTCCCAACCCCTGTTAAATGGACAAGGCTGTGTCAGGATGGACAACCTGGTGACATACTGGAATGATAATTGTTCTCTAGGCATGCTCGAGCAACCTGGCACAGTTGGCAATAAGAATCTGTTTAGTGTGTTCTGCACTGTCGGACGTAGCAGGAGACAGTCAGATCTAGCTCTGGCTGATTCAACATGTTGAAGGTTTGGCCTCTAAGGAGGGCTCTGATTGGAGGTGCACTCCATTAATTATCTGTCATACAACTCCCAATTAACATTAAGACTAAAACTATTCAGCATCAATGATGCTAACTTTTCTTACATTAGCGAGTAGGCTTGTACAGACAAAAATATAGTAGCCTTCCCTCTAAGGCAGACAGCTAAAATAATCCAGTCCATGTTAACAAGGTTTATTTACAGAAGCCCATTATGAGCAAAGTTTAGCCACTAGCTATGTTATTATTTGTGCTGACCATGGGCAATGACAACACAACAGTAAGCCTGTCTTTTCTGACAGTGGTCAGGTTTTGGTGTGTCTTAAAAAACAATGCCAAAGTACTAATGCAAATGATTTGCGATGGTGACCTTGAACCATGACTAAAGGGGAGCACAACATACTCCACTGAATGTTTTTTCACTGTCACTACAGGTTTTCTAACTGGGACCACCAGAATATAGCTGTAGCCAAAAATACAAAGCCAGGCACAAACAAAGTGTTGCAAATGTGACAGAGCAGCCGTACATTCTGTAAACAGACATGTTACTTTTATTATGACATTTTCTAGTTTAGTTCAAAAGGTTTAAAGTGCCACTGCATTGTTTATCCATAGCCTGAGAGAGAGAAAAAAAAAAAAACACAAACACAAAGCCCTTTCAGCTGTTCCCTTTCTTTTAGGAGTCACCACAGTGAATCATTTGATTTGCATGTTGGCTGCATGCTTGACCCGACACCACTCTGTCTATTTATCCAGGCATGGGACTGGCATAGGGTAACCTTATGAATGAGTTTTCCCCATAGAATATCAAATACAGATCTTCTGGAACCCAGGTCTAGCCAGACGGGGAAACTAACCACTTCACCAACAGGAGATTAAAACCCATATATGAAAGTATCACAATTATTTGAGTAGCAAGAGAATGGTCTTTTGGGGTGATTTCACATTAAATAACAGCATAGGGGTGGCTTATTAACAAAAACACATCATACATATAATCTGTAGCTGCTCACTTTTACCTTTGGTTGAATGCCAGGTCTCTGCATAAACGTTGGATAAAGTGACAGTGACAGTGACGGGTGTGTGCCAGTGCAGGAGTGGGTGACAGTAGAGTGCATGGGTGAGAGCACTGTGCCCCTGATGATGTGCACAGTGTGAGAGCGTGCAGAGTGGACCGGGACAGTTCCACTAGAGTGACTCATGCAGGGTGTCTGTGAGTGAGTGAGAGGGGGCGGTCCCACTCCATAAAACAGCTCTCAGGTTCAAGGTTTGGGTAGAGAACTGAACTATGGAGTGGGAGTTTTTTTGATTGGTGGGTCCATGCAGAGGGGGGTGGGGGGTCCTGATAAGTTAGTCTTTACCTGCCTTGGGGAGAGGGGCCCTGCCTGTTACCACTCTCTCATGGCCTGGGGGTCTCTTGTCTGTATCTTGTCACTGGCTTTGTCCTCCTCAGAGCCACTACTTTGGAAGACAAGGACTCACCCTCCTCTTCCTCGTCGGGCTCTTGGTCGTCAGTCGGGGAGCGGGTCCGCTGTAGACCGCCCCCGCCACCCCGGTGTTTGCCCCCCTGCTGGGCCTGGTGGGAGTCTGGAGACTGGGTGACCATTCGGGAGCGCTGCAGAGCCGTGGTGTAGTCCGGAGGTCTGCGGCCCGTGTGGGGGGCTGTGGTGGTGGTGGTGGGCACGGGCGGGCTCTGGTGCTGCCCCTCGGCCAGGTCGGAGATGGTCAGAGCGGTGTAGCCGGGGGGAGTAGGAGGGGGCTCACGGTAACGGCTTTCTTTACGAGCTGTCAGAGGAGAGAGAATGAGGATAGATGAAAAAATATTCACACATATCTGCTCAAGCACTTATTAAAAAAAAAACATATTGCCTAATAATGGTATAAAACAAAAATTCAGAGTCCTATTCTAGATCACTTTCTTCAGTCGATCTACCATAGTCTAATGCAGTGCTTCTCAAACTGTGGTGCAGGTACGTGGGCTTCTTCTGGTGGCGTTTCAAGTTCTAACTTTTAGACCTGGTTTAGTCCTGGTCTCGTTCTAGTGTAGTTTAGTCCTGGTTTAGTTCTAGTTTAGTCAGGGTTTGGCCCTGGTTTAGTCCTGACGTAGTTTATGTTTTGTCCTGATTTAGGAATGCATTTTCTGGATTAATCCCAGTTTTATTGCTCAGTTTAAACTTGACTTAGTCAAGATTAAGGCTTATTTAAATCCAATAAGGATGGTACTTGGAAAAGCAAATATTTTCTGTGGTGGCATTTGATGTGTAAGGTGACCACTGTTTCGTGTCAAAATTATACAAAAATTGAATTTTACTTTTGAGGTTTTCTGCAAATTTATATTGCTCTTGCAGGTTTATAAACTATTGAATTGACTTTATTTGACACCAACTCAGTTAGACTTGATTGGGTAATTGCTGGAAAAGACTAATTTTACAGATCTTCTATTAATTGCTACAAGTTCTCAAAAAGTGTCTTTCGCTTCTAAATAACTGCACACTATTAGAAAGACAAGAGTGATGCTTAGATGACAGAACACCAAAGCATATTTGAATTATAACTGATAGAAGATTGATTACTGATTATAAGATAATTTGTCATATTTCATTTACTTTTGAAGTCTTTTGTGCCTTTACAATGACAACATTATTCATTTATTATGCAATTCTACCATTTATTACTACTACAACTACTACTGCCACCTAATACTACTTAAATCAGGATATTTACAAATGTGTTCATTCCACGTCATGTCACATTATGAGTATTTTTTATGGTGGTTTAGCACAACACTGTTAGAAAAGTTAGTGAGAGGAGCGTGATCAGCAGCCACTCACAGAGAAGCCCTTTACCCCCAGCCGTGATAGGAGACGGTGTGGGTCGGCCCATCAGTTTGGCCTCCTCTGATCCCGTGGAGGTGATGCTGCTGGTCTCCGGGTCGGCGCTCACGTCCTTCCCCCCTCTCCGCTTTATTGTCCCTGTATCTCCCTCTGAGTCCTCTCCCCAGTACGCTGCTGAGGAGGACGAGGAGCTGGCCGACGCCCAACTGCCCCGGGCCTGAGCTGCCCACAGAGCAGCAGGACCCCCCAGTAACGCCTCTGGGCCACCAGGGGGCAGACCTCCAATGCCGCCACCGCCTCCGAAAGCCAGGGTCTCCCAGCTGCGGCCTTGCTGCATGGTCTGGATGTTGTCGTGGGAGCCCGAGGAGCAGGACGTCCAGGAGCCACGCCCGCTGTCGGCTGCGTCCAGAGACACACGGTCGCCCTGGTCTTGGGTTAGCTCTTCTGAACTGGGCGAGGAGAGCACAGTAGGGCAGCCGGCGTAAATGCCCCGACAGTCCTGGATCGAGGAATACGACCTGGGACACACATAGAACATGAATTACTTTAATTAATAATGGACTTATACTAGACCTGTGCCTCTCAAAACTTTTCACACAAGTAACACTTCAGAAAATATTTGGCTTTATAAGTTACCACCTTTAATGAACTAAAATGAGCCTAAATCCTGAGTAACCCAGGTCTAAAACAAGAGATAAATATATAGACTAGCATGTCTAAACCATGGCTAAACTAGGGCTAAACCAAGACTAAACAAAGTCTACACCAGGACTAAACCAAGACTACACCAGGACTAATCCAGGACTACAACATGTCTAAACCATGGCTAAACTAGGGCTAAACCAAGACTATGCCAGGTCTAAACCAGGACTAAACCAAGACTACACCAAGGCCTTAACTATGACTAAAACTTAAGGATTAAACCAGGACTAAACCACAGGTATGTAGTGGTCTAATCAGAGCGGGGCTAAAACAAGATTAAAACTGTCTCTGACCTAATTGAGGACTATAAAAAAACAGCACCAACAGAAGAAGCCTATGTACCACCAATGGCACCCACACCACAGTTTGAATGCTGAAAAAATCTTATTAGAAATCTGGCTATTCCAGAAGTTAATTTTAAGGAAATGTGTATTATCCAAGCCTATAAATTGCTGTTAACATTCCAACGCAAAAAATAGTACAGGACAAAACACCCTTTTACTAGACTGTAGGCAAGCATGGCCAGCCACTCCATTCTCTCACTGTTGAGCTTCAAATTGTTCATACCCGATGCTGTACTGGTCCGGGTCGGTGGTGGCTCTTCCCAGCCTCGGCCCCAGATGTGAGTCCGTGAGTCCTGAGTGCCGCAGCCTCCTCTCCTCCTGGGCCATGTCGAAGGAAGAGTTACTGACCAGACTGGAGCGAGAGGAGATCTCAGAGTGACCGGAGTCTGAGTACGCGTCTCCCATTCGACCGTAACCTGTCCCACACACAATATATGCAAAACATTAAGCCATATACTTCAACATAATTACAATTCTTTTGATTCAAGAGCATTTTGAAGCACTCTGGGTTCCAAAAACCAAAGGGACTAAGTAGTGCGCAGTTATGTATAAGCAAAACTGGCGCTGATTGCTGACATACAAGAACATATTTTGTAGCCTTGTCACTTTGCTGTAGCTCGACTTAAATTGAATAACCTCGCCAGCATGCCCCAAGTAACCTAAATCCAACTATAAGCAACTTTTCATTCTGTCAAACTAAAGAATGATTACATGTAACAAAATCTAAGCGGAGAAACACAAGGAAGTGCTGACAGCCGAGGATTATAAGCACAACACAACATGTAGGCTCAGGCCTTTAGGGGTTCCATTACCAACAAACAGCCACAAACTACATCTCGGCCTCTTACATGTAAAACAACACATTGCAATTACACGGCTAAAACCAAGCAGCATCTATGGTAAGATTGGGGCCAGCTGCTACAGGCTCGTACTAACCACCAGACTGTACCAGTTTACCTGTGGTTTAAGAGGGGAACACATAATCCTGGCTCTGTGGCACGTAATGTCAGCAGTCCTGTGATTAAGGCAAACATGTGACAGCGTCATCAATGGGCCTTTTATTAGCAACAGCTGAGGGGGAGCCAACAAACTAATGCTAGACAGGGCGTCCCATTTACAATAACTGTGGGTTTCAGTTTCAGCGGGACGAGTTACAGAGTGCTGTAATATTAGAATAGAAACCAAAGACCTATTTCATGAGCATGCAGTGTAAAAAAGCTGCGTTGTGAAAGCGGCTGCGCCGTTTAATTGTGACCATTTGCGACAGTGTGCCGCAAAGCATTTTGGTCTTGGTAAGAAAAAAAAAAAGAACTCTTGTATCGGGAACAATAACACGTCTTTGAGCATGTAAAAATAAATCAGGGAATGCAGGTAGTTGCGTCAAATGTATGCAACATATTTAAGACCTGTTTAAAAGTAGTAGAGATACCATTCTGCATTTTGGCAAATTTAAGACTCTAAGACCTTAAATTCAGATTTTTTCAATATAAGACTTAAACTTTTTAAGACTCCACAGAAAACCTGCATACAATTGTATACAACTGCGATAACAGAAGCCGAGTATGTTGTAGACAACAATGGTCAAAATCAGGCTGAGTAAGCTGACTTACATTCATCTTATTGAAAAAGAAGAAAAATATTCTTTGGAAAAAGAGCTCAACTGCTCAAAAGCTGGTGCTAAGTTGTTAGCATATTACATACATATCACATACATAGCTATCTAGCTAACTGTTATGCTATACAGTGGCAAGAAAAAGTACATGCACCCCCTTAGCATTTTTCCTTTATTGTTGCTTTACAACCTGGGATTTAAATGGATCATTGAGAGGTTTATGTCAGTCACTTTACATCACATGACAACAAAAACGCAAAAAAAAAAAAATATATATATATATATATATATATATATAGTGAAGCAAATTAGAAATTTGACAGAAAAACTGAAAACTTAGCATACAAAAGTATGTACCCCCTTTTTAAAAAGGCCCCTAAATGAGACCCGGTGTTTCTCACCCTCAGAAGTCACAGAAATAGTTAGATAAGGTCGGCCTGACTGCAATTCAACTGTTATTATGCCACAAAATGCAATTTAATTCATCATTACAGCATGTAAAAGATAAGGAACCACACCAAACCTGCATAAAGAGGACCATCTAAAACTCACAAACCGGGCAAGGAGTGCATTCATCAGAGAGGCAACAATAAGACCAAAAGTGTTCTATCTGTCCACAGGAGCACTCTGAACCATACACTCCACAGAGCTGGGCTGTGTGCAAGAGCAGCCATTGCTTGAAGAAAATAATAACAAAACATGTTCTGTGTTTGCCAAAAGGCACGTGGAAGACTCCCCAAACACGAGAAGGTCATCTGTTCAGATACAATTAAAATGAGCCATCAATGAAAGATGCTATGTGTAGCACAAACCTAGCACCTGACTGTGGCCCCTCTCTAAAGTGAAGCCTGGTGATGGCAGTGTCCTGCTGTGGGGATATTTGTCATTGGTAGGGACTGGGAAACTGCTCAGAACTGAAGGAATGAAGGATGGAGCTAAACACAGGACAATTTTTGAAGAAAACGACTCAAACTGTGCTGTACAATGCATCCAACCTGAAGGAGCTTGAGCTGTTAAAGGATGAAGAATGAGCACAAATCCCAGTGATTTTATGAACCAAGCTCACCTTATCCTAGAAAAGTTGGAGCTGAAAGTCCTTCAGAAGGTGGTTCTACATAGGACTATCTTGAGGTTGTACATACTCAAGTTTTCTCCTTTTCTGTCATATTTCTAATTTGCGTCACAATAATTTTTTTTTTTTGCATTTTCATAGTTGTTGTCATGCAATGTAAAGTGTAAATTCCAGGTTGTAAGGCAACAATAAAAGAAAAATGCTAAGGGGGTTACATACTTTTTCTTGCCACTGTATATACATGTCTTTCTTGGAAATGAGACCTTGAGTCTCAAGAGATTTACCTCTATAAATAAAGGATTAATAAAATAATAATAATATTATGCTACAGTTGTAGGATTATCTATGAAACTTATTTCATTTGTGATGCTGTTTCACCACACAATAAAAGTCACGTAAACAGTTATGACAAAGTAGCCCCCAGTGTTACAGGGGCTTATACAGTATACATTACTGTGCATACCAGCATGTGTATGCATGCACAAAGATTAAAACAAGTGCTCTTTAGGGTATAGATGTTTCAGGTGTACAATTTACTTTTTAATTGTAAATTCCAGAAGAGATCAAAAGATCACATTTCTTATTATCCTTGGTGAATGAGGCCCTGTTTCTAAACCCTACTGTAGTACACACATGCACCAGCAGATGGCATTCGAGCCCCACCCTAGCAGAACCTCAGCAGCCTAAGGATCATGTCGGAGGAGGATTAGTGGCTTACCCTTCTTGGGCGAGCTCTGGGGGGAGGTGGGAGGGGACGAGAGCTGGGACGAGGCGTTGGACACGGTGTCCTCTGGCTGCCTCCGCTGTCCGCTTTCCTCCGCCAGAGACAGGATCTTCTTCAGGGACTGTGGCGAACTCGTGCCTGTGGACATTCACGAGCAGACCGGGGAGAATTAGCATGAGGAGCACAGAGCCAGTCACCTCCCCAGGCTGTTAACATCAAGCTGCACTGTCTGGGGTTTAGTGTTTGTTTAGAGGGAGATGACCTCAAGGTGGCAGTGTTTGCATACAAGACAGGAAAAGGGCTGGTTATATAAAAAAAAATAACAGCACGAGGAAGAGGAAACAAGACAATGCTGGAACCTAAATATTGTGTGGAGACATTCACTTGAAAATGACCATAAATGAATATACAATTTCATAATTCTAGTCATATTTTGGCTCCCATTTTAGCAATAATACTGTGCTTCTTTGTCTATGGCTTACCGAAAGGCGGCAAATCCTTGACTGGCACTTTCTTCCGAGATGGGTACAGGGCCACAGCTGGGACCTGCAGGGCCTGGTTTCCTTTGGCCAGTTGGCCTCTCTGTGTGCTGGCAGCTCGGGAAACCACTGGAGAAGTGTCTGGCCGCTTCCCACCGGCATTCTTGGGCACTGTGCACGGACAAGTGTGGATCATTTAGATTTTATGCTACATGCAAATGATGTCTCAACACAACTGGGACACTGAAACCTCATAACTTAATTTTGGTATTGGTACTCTTAATTTACAATGGTTTGTGTGTGTTGAACTCACATGTGTTGATAGAGGGTTCACACTGTACAGACAGTGTCTGCAGGCTCTCCTCGTTGGTCTCCAAGTTGAGGTTGGACAGGTACTGTTTGACCTTCCGGGCCATCTGCGCGTCCTCGTACAGCTTTTTGGCATTGAGAAAGGAGCTCCGCCGCACCCTCTTCTTGTGTCCACCGGACTGGCTGACATCTAGGACGGCTGCATTAGCACTGCCCTGGCTTAGAGACCTAAGAGAGAAACGCATGGACAGAAATGGACACAAAAATAGGAGAAGAAAGCAGGACAGTGATTAGACTATTTGTTGTATAAATATTTTGAAATTCAGGGTCTGGCTACACGTATGTGGATATTTTTAAAAACGCATATTTTCCCTGCTTAAAAAAATCCATCCATCCACACATAAGCCTTCGGCAAAATATCTGTTGATACGGCACGACTACTAAAGCTCAGAAGGGGTCATAAAATTCCTAATAAAATAAGTGATATGCAACACAAATATTGCAAAATGATAAGCCATAAAATATTTGATTATCTTGTAAATGAGGTAATGAAAGTTCAGTTTTAAACATGTAGTACACCCTAATATTACCAAGAAACATAATTAAAACCCATTACACTAACAATCTACATTTCCATAGTAAGTCATTCTTAACTGATGTCATTATTGGTCTCCCCTTAACATTTAATTGGAACCCACTTATTTATGTTTACATATTTATGTTTCACAAACTTGCCAACAAATACCTGATCATAACTTAATCAAAGTGTCTGTGGCTGTGACTGTGTTTTTGGTCCACACCCACCAATTGGGAATCACTGCTGTATATTTGCCTTTACCTCGTCAGCGTAGCTCCAGGTTTTGTCTTGTGACCTTTTTAAGATTTAGAGTAAAATTTAATGCGAGCATCATCAAACAACAGAAAAATAATCTGTATGAAATTTACACTAAGGGGTACTGTACTGTACTTTGAAATGTAAAGATTCTATTCTAAAAAAATGTATACAGGTAAAATAAGCAAGTGCTGCATTAAATAAAAAAAATAAATAAACCAAATTAAGACTGCACAATATTGTATATTGCGGATTTATTGTTATCGCAACATCAGCAACAGCAATACCCACAGAGTCTAAATATATTGCAATAATGCTATGGTTTTCCATTTGACAGAAATTTACACTGTCAGAATCATTTTCCTACCAGAGCCTTAAAAGAAAATGTGTTGTGTTAAATAAAAAATGTTTAAAAAGTGGTTATTTCTTTAATTTTGTCACAATTTAGAATAGTTTTATTCCTGGTTTAGGCTGCATTAAGTTTTCATTTTGACGCTGTTCTGACTTGTGAATACAGGGACTTACATTTTAGTTTTAAGTGAATTTAATTTATGTCAGAATAGCAGACCCTATTTTAAAATATCGCAAAAATAACGTCGCAATATTCAACATAGTTATCGAATATCGTATGTTTTTCCCATATCATGTCATATTATTCATAAAATTTAATACTATAAGGCCTTGATTTTGACAGTTTTAAAATATCAAGTTTAAACTCCTTTTACGTGTGGACAAGATTGACAAAGATGTGCCTTTTTAGAAATATCCGTGTAGCCAGGTCCTTTATGTAAGTGTACAGGTGTTTCACGCAGGGAGCATAGTTTTAAACTTAGACATGCAGAGAGCAGCTTTAGGTGTCCGTCGACACCAAAACATTCCAGGCATTCCAGACAGCAGCGAGGGGTGATGGCTCCATTCAAACAACAGAGGAGGGGTTCAAACGGGAGCTCAAACTAGTCATAGTTTACATTTCTGTGGCCTGAGTCATTTCATAGTAGTAGTAAAAGCTACACTTTACACAAGGGCTTTGCTGAACACTACACAATGGCATTAGTCATGTTTACTTGTCTGTGATAAGAGCTGTTACTCATTTCTGACAGTGTCCTGTGTCTTACAAAAGCATATTATTTGTATGCCTCCAATTAAAACGTCATGGATGGCACATTGGCATTCATATCCAAATGTATCATTTTGACAGTATGGGCTGTCTAGATTACAGGAGAAACCACAGTGTTTTTCACTTAAGTGCTGCTCCCATATGCTTCACATTAACTCTACTGTGTGCTCAATGTCCCAATTGGCCGCAAGAATGCAAAGTATGATCAAAATACAATAACCTGATACTCTGGCAGTTCGAAAGCTTGATAAAAGATAAATTCTTTAAAAATATGTCTAAACTATGCATGCACATTGTTATGTAGGAAAGCATATTGAAAAAGGTCACTTTGAGTGGAAAGCTAAACATGGTATAATCTTGTTTGTATGTTGGTAAATGTTGTAGTAGGACAGTACTGATTTGGTCTCATAAAGAGCTTAATAGAAGTGACCTTTTTCTTTGTGTTAGTAGATCAGACTGTGTTAGTTAGTAGTACAATTCAAACCAGTTAATTAAAGCATAGAAGAAAAGAAGCACACAAATCAAAGGACAGGTTTTAAAGACATGTTTCCACCAAAGAAGAAGGGTATGGTACATTTTTAGAGGTGATCCTATTGTCAATAGTCAAAGTGCTCCAAAAAGATTACTGTAGCATTTTGGTAACATTTGGTAACTGTTCCAAGAGTGTAATAGTGTTACCATTCTAAAAAAAAAGCTTTATTTAGCAATATATGTTTGTATCTTTGTGATCTTGCTTCATTAAAGCAATATTGTACATTTTCAGTATTTGCAGCTTGTAAACTTTGTCTGCAAAAAGACGACTGTGACTTATTGTTGGGCTGATGTAAAAATAGTTACTTTGATAGAAATCTGGTATATTAAAGCACCACGGTATAGCTCAGTTGGTAGAGCTGCGGCACATACAAGACAACTGTCAAAATAGCCTAAAAAGGGCCCTAAAATATTGTAAAAAACATATTTTAATAAAAGCTAAGAGTTATAACACTTGCATTTGGAATAAGAAAAAAATAGCTTGAAACTAATCAGAGTTATTTTGAAATAAGTCCGCGAATCTAGCACAAGTAAATAAATCCAATCTAGTAAAAATGACTTTAATCAACATGAATAATCTGAATTCAAGTCATTGTAACTGATGTAGAGTTTTACAGTGCTGCTTTGAAAACAAACACTGCATTCTTTCTCTTCTTCTCTGGCTAGTATAGTAGCCAGCCTATATAGTATGACTTATGACATCAACGTGCTATGTTACCTGGAAATGAAAATGTAACTGGTTCTCATGTCTTTATTTTAGTTTGCAAATACTAAAAATATGTCAACAGAAACAAAGATCCATGTTTTTAGAGAGACACACATCAAATGGTACCGTCCTGTATCAGTCAGTGGAAACATTGCTTTAGCGTAGGGAGGCGCAGAGTGTCATAGCGTCACCAAACTTACCCTAAACTCCTCCACTTCTTCTTCCTAGAGGGTGTGTGCCACGTATAAAGAAGCATGGGGGACAAAAGGGTGGACGAGAGAAAAGAGAGGAGACAAAGCTTAAAGATAGGAAAAAGACCACCAAAGATCACCAGAGAAGTCATTTCACCACAGACCCACGTGAAAAAGTCAGCAGAGAGAAAATCAACACCGCTGAGACATCATTAGGCAAAGACACACTTCCACTAAAGCACTGTGCACGTCTTACGCCAACTACAGTATATGTGCTTGCCAGAGGAAAGCAGTCGCCAAAAGGAACAGCTGCTCGAAAAAAAAAAAAAAGCGTGATGTGGGAATTGGCTATATGAACTGGCTAACCCCATAGAGTTAGTTAACTATTCTGCTGAGTGGAGCGTTTTATTCAATGTGAAGGTTTTGGGTGCAAGTCCTACCTTGTCCGAAACATTAACGCTGGATCCATGTTGACAGAGGCCATGCGACCAACATGACGGATTTCTTTGGCAATCATCCTCAGCTTTTCGAAGTTGACCAGGCCGTCCACTTTGGAGTCATTACCTGGAATATAAGCCAGTATAAAGTTAAGTCTAGGGACCTTTTTCAAAAATGGGCACTGAATGTCAAGGTTCTCTTTCACCAATTCACTAGAACCTGCATTCTCAACTGATGGCTCGGGACCTCACAGTAGGTCGTGGGCATGTTCTTAGTGGGTTGTGAGTTGATTTTTTTGGGGAAAAAATATATATTTTCAGGAGCAGCACAGTCCCAGAATTGTTAAATGGAAGTTGGGATATAGACCAGTTGTTTTTAAACTCTACTAAATCAAATCGTAGCTTGCCTTAAATGTTGATGTGTGCAATAGAAAGAACTGTACTTAACTGGTATTACCTTCATGCAGGAATGTGAGGTCTTTCTTGATGACAGGGAAAAGGGGGATGATTGGGGGCTGGAGGTTCTGATTGTTCAGGACGTTCCTGTACTTGGCCATATTTCTGGAGGGGTCGAAGAGGTCCTGCAGGTCACTAAACAGCTTCTCATATTTACTTGGTAACTTCTCCCATGTCCCTCTTAGCCTTGAGACTGGGGCAAGGTTCAGACCGCTGTTGGGAGGAAAAGGACAACCATTTTGTTATTTACATATGGGACGGTGAGATCATGGGGAGTAGAGGTAAAGAAAGTGTAGAATTTTAAGTACATAGGGTCAGCAGTTTGGATGGGTGAAGGAAAGTGTCTGGTGTGATAAAATAGGACCAGCAAGAATGAAAGAAAAGGTAAAAGACAGGGGCGAGACCAGCTATAATGTATGGTTTAGAAACAGTGGCACTCAGAAAAAGACAGGAGGCAGAGCTGGAGGTATCAGAGCCTGAAGATGTTGAGGTTCTCTTTGGGAGTGAGGAGGAAGAATAGGATTAGAAATGAGCGCATCAGAGGGACAACTCATGTTTTGGAGACAAAGTCAGAGAGAGAGCAGACTGAGATGGTTTTGGACATGTACAGAGTAGGGATAGTGAATACCGTATTTTCCAGACTATAGAGCGCACTGGAATATAAGCCGCACGCAGTAAGTTTAAAAAATAAAAATAAAAAATTTACATATATAAGCCGCACCGGACTATAAGCCGCCGATATCCAGGTTGAGAAATGAGATATTTACCGGATACACACTGCATGCAAATCTGCTCCGCTGTACTGCGCCACACAATCCACAGTAAATACGCAGCCGTTCTAGTGAATGAGAGCGTTTCCACAGCCTCCACAGCTCTGTGGCGGCGGTCCGGCCGTGCTCCGCCCTGCGCCGGAGATACGCAGCCTTTCTATTTTGTTTGACGCCATTCGACAGCAGACTCCGTTCAGATCAACCTCCGCAACTCAGATCGCACCAAACAGGAAACTGGACGGGCACAGCATCCGGATTTAAAAGTAATGTAACGCCATACTCTGTCCTGCTAGCGCCCCGCTGGTGGCTGAAGAAAAATCCATAGAAAAGCTGCATCTTTGTATAAGCCGGTTCAAAGCATGGGAAAAAAGTAGCGGCTTATACTGGAGCTGCCAGGCAGGAGGCCTCAAGCAGTGGTTCTCAAATTGTGATACGGGTACCACTTTTTTTTGCTATTCAAGTGCTGATTTTCTTAAATTAAAAGAGAGTTATAGTCCGGCTTGATTTGGGTTTTTGAAGTATATGAATTATATGAAGAGTAGAATACTGCTTAGTTCTGGATTAGTCCTTGATTCATCCTGGGTTTGACCTCGTTTAGTCTGGATTTACACCCTGTCTAAGTTGTAGTTTAGTGCTGGTTTAGTCCTACTTTGTACCTGGTTTAGTCCAAGTTTAGCGTTGGTTTAGCCCTAGTTTAGTCTTGGATTAGACCTGGTCTAGTCCTATTTAGTAATGTATTTTATGTGTTAATCCCTGTTTTTTCCCTAAGATTAGATCTGGGCTAGTCCAGATTTACTCTATTTTTGTCCATTTAAGATTTTCTGAAGTGGTATTTGGTGTGAAAAGTTTGAGAACCACTGGTCCTAGAAAAGACGTTTATGGATGTAGTGAAACAGGACATGTAAGGGGACTAGCCACAGGTTACAATCTCACATATTTACATGACAAATGTTCATTAATATGTCTTGTCCCTTTATAAATAAATTAAATAGAAAATAGGAATAGAAAAGAGGATGCAGAGGATTGACTGAGGCTGAAGAGAACACCCAAATGGTGAAGAAACATGTGATGACCTTGTGACTTAATACCTTATAATGGCAAACATGGAGCTGAAGTTCTTGCATTCCCTACAGTGTAATGCAATCTTGATGAAGTGCTTTACAGTCTTCATGCGTTTGAGCTGGTTGGGTTCCCGTGTCACCTCCGTGGCCACCCAGAATGTCTCGTGGTTTATGGCCTCCTCAAAGCGTTTGAGGCTGACCGAACCAGTCTTTGAGCGTAGCTTGAACAAGTCGTCGATATATTCCGTGGGCTCGATAGCACAGAACAGTTCGAAGGCCCTCATTGAAAGCTGGGTGGCCACCTCTACTGTGCTAAGCTGTAACAGGGAGATCTGGCCTTCCCGGAGCAGGTCCTGAGCGTCCTCGTCTGAACATAGCGTCTCTGTTTCCATGTTGCTCTTTAAGTAATATCTGATGACAGAAGAGAAGGTATGTTGGATTATTTTCACTGGAAAAATGGATAATCAAAACCATATTCTGATGCATTTACACAAAGACAGGCATATTCTTGTTATGGAACAAGTGAAGCAGAAAAGCAAAACATTCCTTTCCCTCATTCCTGTCTGATCCCATTTGGAGTTACAGTATGTTCTTATGTAACCTTCACCTGCTTCGGCTTATAAGTCAAAGAACATTCTACATTTTTTTTAATGGAGCAATTTGTGTATGAACTGCCTAGTCCTATAGTACTAAAACTGTGAATTCGCCTAATAGCATAAACATGGGTAGAAGTTTAGGGAAAGCTCTAAACTTGATGTAATGCATTAATATTTTGTGGTGAAGAGCTAGTTCGTATTTGATCCACTCTCTGTTTCAACAGTTTGTATTTTATAATTTACACCATTAAAAGACGTCCTTTACCTGCCGCTCAGCTGTATCCTGTCTGCCAGTTTGGAGAGCTGGTCTGGCAGACGCCTCTGTTTGATGACGCCCTCCGGAGTGACCGACACCTCGCACAGAGAATAGGCCTCTGCAGCGGCGGTCAGGGCGAACTCCCGAATGGCCTGGACCACCACTTCCTTAGCTGTGGTGTCCTTCCCGATCATGATGTACCGGGACTGCTGGTCCGCTTTGAAGACGCGTAATACTTGATCAGACATATCTGTGAATGACAAATGTACGATGAGTCACATATGCTACATGAGTATTACTTTTCAAGTGTGAAATGTTGATTACAAAGGACCCAGCCAATATTTCAAGCATTTTTGTAGAGATTTGTCACCACCACCTTTCATCAAACAAACTTCATTACCCATAATCTCTATAGTAGGGCTGCAAAATATATCAAAAATGTATAAAATTAAAAATCCCTATTGCTAAGAGAGCTTGACCATCAGTACTTGTCAGGAACCAGACATTAGCATAGATACACAACAGAAATAATCCATGTTATGGTGATGAGTAGTATCTCATATTGTTGCAATAAAAATAATGATACTAATACAACTACTACTACTACTACTACTACTAATAATAATAATAATATAGAAAAGTTTGAAGAGATAACTTGTTCTCCATAGTAAACGTCAACACATTCTGAGTTTAGAGAAGCAGACAGGAGCAACACACAGAGGCTACATTATGTACTACGTGACAACGCCATTTGTTTTCTCTGGGTTTATTAGCACCCATATACAATGATTAACCCATGTTACTTCTCCTCCGTCTGCTTCTCCAAACTGTGGGTAATACATTATAATATTTATACTTTGGTACACAGAGAGCGATATGTTATCAGTTGAGTCTAGAGCAGTGATAGTCAAACTTTCAAACCAAGTACCACCTCAGAACAAATTTGTCTTTCAAAGTACCTTCTTAAATGGATTAAAATTAGCAAAGTCAGTCCTAAACCAGGACTAACATGGCCCAAACCAGATGCATACAGGAGTCAAAGAAGCACTAAAAGAAGAATAGAACTGTAAATGAGAACTGCAAAAGAGTCCCTTCAGAAGAAGCCCCCGTACCACCAGTGGCATGCATACCACGATTTGAAAACCACTGCTTAGGAGTTTAAAGTGATCATATATAGTTAAATTTTTTTTTATATTGTGCAGCCCTACTCCATAGTTAGTTTGATCTGAAATAACCCACAAATCAAACAGTATTACCACCATCCATGTGCTCATAGCTCTACTGCCCGTTCATTTCCGTTAACTCAACCTAATTGCATTAATAATAGACTCCATGCATTATATAGGCTACTGTATGCCATATACTGTAGTATGTTTTTAGGGCTATAGCGTTTGATGAATGTCTACATGAACTGACAGCACTGGCAAAGACATGGGATTTTCAGATACTTACTTGGCACGACAGGGACTGAAAGAACAAGAATATGTCACAGTGAGGAGTTATTAAAATAGTCGTCATCTCAAACTTAATTTATATCATTGGCTCTGCAGAACTGTTTAAATAATAGACCTTTATACTGTCAAATATATTTTATTATGACTGGCTTTAGCTGGGAATGTGAATTATGGGAGTTCATTCTTTCTTTCAGGCGTTAAATTCATAAAATGGCCTTTTACTCATTGGCAGTGTTGAAATATTACACTTGGAAATGGCAAACAGTTCAATTTCTCAATAAGGATTTCAAAATATAGCGGCGGCCATATTTAGACATTCAGAGCCTTTTAGAGACAGTTTTATTCAGAGTGCAGTGTAGTTGATTTAGTCATAAATTTTGTGAATGTGCACTGAACGACCAAGAGAGACTGCTCGTACTCTCCTCCACACACACACACTAATAAAGCACTAGTTAACTAACACTAAGTCCTTTTACATTTGCATTTTCTTAACAAATTGTAGCTATTAAATTAGGCTATAGAAACTGTCAAATAAAATATGATTTTCAAGAGTTCAATAGTCAGTGGCTGTTTGCAGTAGAATGTTAAAAATAAAAGTAACTGAGCCCTACTCTGTGCATCAGAGACCTACATACACAAATATACAAGGGTGGCCAAAATTATATGCATGCTGTGGCATACTTTCTTATGCATCAAGTTATCAATTTTCACTAAGCCACCTGTTCGCGAGGCTGAAATGGCACCCCTCACCATAATACTACCCCCTCTGCTGAGAGACACTCATTTTTATATCTCTCCCTTCGTCGAATATACACCAACCCAGCAGAGCTCTACGATCTGCTGGGCAACATCTGCTGGAGGTCCCCCGGTCCCGATGCAAACAGTGGGACGATTTTGCAGTAGCTGGTCTGCCCATTGAGTTATGTTCCATCACTGACCTGCTTCTGTTCAAAGCCAAACGTAAGACCTTCTTGTTCAGAACGGCTTTTGGCATTTCTGGTTTACTGTTATGTGTTTTGTCGAGTTATTTGTATTTTTTTTTTTATTTCTTATTCTGATATTGTTTTTAATGTGCTACAACACTTTGGTCAACTCTGGTTGTTGTAAGGCGCTATAGAAATAAATAAAAAATACACTCTTCGTTCGTTTGCCAAACTTGCACCTGTCTGTCCACAACACTTAATACCAATCTTCCTTCGTCCTTTTTGTTTCTTGCATTCTTTTGCAAATTTCAATCTATTTTTCACTTTTAGTAATGGTTTCTTCACTGGTATACGTGAGGGGACATCATTGTGTGACACTGACAGTAAAATAGGCCTAAATCTCCTTATGATGGCTCTTCTCTATGGTTTCTAAAGCATACTGATGACTTCAATATGTAGATATTTCATTTGTTTTATGGGTATTTTAATAGCCTATTTAACAAAAACTGAAACCTCTTAAATATGCCAAGTGTTCTAATAATTTTGGCAGTCAATAATATCTTCAGAGTCAATTAATTGTAAAAACAAAAATGATGACGTTCTAAACCTTTTTCCCGCCCCTCTCATGCGAACTATACCTTTTTGTATTGCTCATTATCAGAACAGTCTGCCAATAATACGCACCAGGCTGGTTGTTGAAGTCGAGGATGCGATGGTGAGACTGTAAAAGGTCCGGGTTAGAGGAGGACAGGTTGCCGCTGACTGGAAGAGCTGGTGGGATCTGTTTCGACTGCTTCATCCCGACGATGCTGTCGTCCTGTGATTGGCCTACGCAAACGTCGCTATGGCAACAGAGGAGAGGATAGAGGGAGGCATGAGACAGCAGTTCTATCAAGCAAAAGGCAGGGGGCAATATTTGTGTAGCTATAGCTGGAAACAGGGTCTCTATGCAAACCAAATCTCATATCATTTCTATATTGCTTTCTGGACACTATGTAAAATCTTAATAAAAAGAATGTTGGTAAAATTACTTGTATGGTTTAGGAGGTAAGATGCTGGTGAGCGTTTTGTCGAAGATCTTCTTTAGCTTGTTGCGTCCCCCCACTGTGTTGGTCTTGGCCTTTTTGCTGGCCTTCTCCAGACCCATAACTTGCTCCACGTCCACAGCCAGGTCAGGGATGGAGTAGCGGCTGCCCTTTTTAATGTCACCGATCTTGGGAAGGTGTGGTGCTCCATTCTTTCTGTCGTGCTCTTCATCACCGTCTATGTCGTGCTCGTGCTCTGGCCTGGTTAGCAGCTCTTTGAACACTAGACAAAACATTACAAGAATTAAATTTACAATATCCTCAAACATATTCTCAAGTACCAACACAATTGTTTATTCGCATTTCAAGTACCATCTAAAAAAGCACCTAAATCTTGACTTATCCTGGTCTATTGGATAAAATAGAGAATAACACAGAAAAATGCATTACTAAATAGGGACAGACAAAACCAGGTTTAAACCAGGTCTAAGCCAGGACTAAAACTAGGACTAATCAATGGCAAAACCAGAACTAATCTAGCTCTAAACCGGACTAAACCAGATCTAAGCCAAGACTGATCCAGGTCTAAACCAGGACTAAACCAGAACTAAGCAGTGGTTTAGATTTCTAAAAATCCAGACTTAAACAGCAAAAGACTCCAGAGTACCACCACAAGAAGTCTGTGTACCACCACTGGTAACACTACTGCAGTTTGAGTACCCCTGGTTTAGCATACAAATACTGATTAACAAACTTACCTAATAGATTTGTTTTCACAGTTATTGATAAGTGTGTGTTGTTCTTCAAGATCTCGTTGGCTTTACTGAGCTGGACATTTTCAAAGTTTTGACCGTTGACTTCCAAAATCTGCAAGAAAAAAGATAAAAGGTGTTAGATGCATAAACCTCATAATAGAAAAAAGACAAAAATAATAATACTAATAATCCATCTTCTACAGCATAAGCTCATTAAGATGGACTGGCAGCCATTCACTGTCGCATTAATTCATTATGGGCAATTTAGGCGTACAAATTCACCTAATGCATGTCTTTGAATGGTGCGAGGAGACAATATTTGTTCATAATATATTGATTTACATGTACCCAGGGCTTGAGACTTTAGTTAACAAATTATACAGTAACTCTATGGCTCACTGAATAATTATCATGGAAGAACATTACAATTCATCTAGTCACTAGTTAATAAAATGCAGTGAACTGTGCAATATTGCTTCTTAATTACCTCTTGGGCTGATTCATCATGTCATGTCAACTGCAGGCCATTTTCAATCTGTGGAAGCGCTAACTTCCCATGTCGTACGTCATTACATTGAGTAGCCAACATGGTTTAGAAATTAACTGGCCTTGTCATGTCTTTACAGCCTGACCTTTCTATAGGTAGCAGGATATCTGCATTCAGACAATCAGTAATTGCCACTTCGTTTTTGGTACAAGTGGAAGTCACCTTTGACTGGCCATGTTCTATTATTGTAAGGCTGGTGAGCTCTAGCCAATGATTAGAGACAGTTATAGTTCATCACATAGGGGCTCTGAATACAAAGGAGGCATTGCTTCCTCACTTCCTTTTGGGGGAAACAGCTGCAGTGGGTATTTTGGAGTCAAGAGAGCTTAACTCGAGCTGAGACACTCTCAAGATGCTTGCAAGGATTAAGGGACTTTACCCAAAGCCCTGAGGAGTGAGGAGCAAAGTGTGAAAATGGTGGGGAAGTCAAGTTGTGAGCAGAGCGCCAGCCCAGAACGCCCGGGAGCTAGTGGAACTTTAAGAGTTTTGAAATGGTACTTTTAATGGTAGTTAGAGGAGAATTGGAAAAGCCATCTCACAAATATAAATGCACTGATGTGTGTGACTGCAGTTATATGTCCTCCCAATTGTAGCAGATGTTTGGGAATGCTGAACTTGCCTAGTTGCTTAAGTCTTCTATCTAAGGAGCTTGCTAACCTTTTCTAAAAGCATTATGCATTTAATATATCCAAACCTAAATAATCTGAATAAAAAATATACATTACCTGATCTCCACGTTTGAGGCCAGCTTCAGCCGCCTTGCTCCCAGGCTCCACCGCATCGATGAAGATCCGGAAGCCTTTCTCCTGACCTCCCAGAAGGGTAAAGGCTAGCGGAGAATCCCTGGACGGCTTGGTCAGAGTCACTTGCCGGGGTTTAGCTTTAGCAGCACACGCTATGTTTAACAGTCTGAGGTGCCCACACATTTTCTGCACAGAGACAAGCAAAATAATACGGTAAAACACTGATTTCATTTTAAGGTGTTGTTGGAAGTGTATAGCCGGCAGCAGACTTACTTCTTTCTCTAGATTGTTTTCGAACTCTTCCAGAAAGTGGGTCATGGCAGGGTCGCCCTCAAAGTCGTTGAAGTGATTGTTCACCCACAGCAAGACTACCCGTGTAACCTGGAGTAGAGACATACTCATGTTAACTTCTACACTTATTCACTAAAGTTTACAAGTGTGTTGACTCAGCTCTTCACCTTGTCCCTGAGACTGGGGTCGTGGAACCACTCCAGGAGCTTCTTGCCCACGACCATGGGGCTGGAGAGGAAGGTCCTGTAGGTCAACAGGAAGTCCTCGATGTAGGTGGGGTCCACCACGGAGTGTTCCTCCACCAGGTGCATGGTGAGACGCTCAGGTGTGCCCTGGATAGGAGGAGAGAGTGTGAAAGAGTGCTCACAATGATTCAAGGACATGTATAGAACCTTTTATAGTCTTTAAACATAAGCTGCTAAGACATTTTGAAAAAAGTAATTAAGTAGACCACAAAGACACCAAATTAAAGCAGCAACTGATGGACTATGGGTGTGCTGTCAGTGACTAGGTAGAGAACATTAGTGAGTGGCTTGACATTTATTTACACAGCCATTTAGACTAAGCTACAACTTACTGAATGCTTAGGACATGACTATGCTGGACCTTCAAAAAAAGCCAGACACCCGCACACAGAGGACATAGAGCTGTCCAAGAATGGTTTTGGAACCTGTGCTTCCTCTTTAAAGCCTGACTATGATTAGCATACACATAGCTAAAGCTACAAGAAACAGACACTGATAAGTATTTTCACCACCAGAGTCTATAAAATTGTCATGTGTAAATTAATAGGAATACATATGTTTTTGTTGCTGACTGGACTTTTATTTTTTAAAGCTTCTTGTGCCTATGAGAATAAGTTCTTATACTGTACCTTGATTACGATGTGTCCTTTCCTGGTCCCAGTCCGGTCCAGTTCTCTGTGTTCCTTCACCATCACGATCTCCCCTTCCTCCTCCACCTTCTGCATGTTCTTCTCCACTTGATTGAGGATGCAGCAATAGTCCTGCTGCGCTATACACACAAACTGCACAAACAGATTCAAATTATAAGTAATATGCAGTACAGAGTAATATAGAGAAATATAACTAATTCATTGTCTTATTAGAGCACAGTCATGTGATCAAAGATATCCAACAAGGCAGCTGACTGGAACTCATAATAAATGTGTTGAAAGCAAAATTAATGGAGTGATGTGACTAGAAAGGCCTTCAGTTATAACGGCTAAATGACTATCCCCAGTGATGAATAATGAAAAGGGCTTTCACTAATTAAGGTTTTCCACAAAAGTGCCAGTTTGCAGTATTCCCGGCAGCATGAGCTCGAGGATTGTTCCACAGAGCAACTTCTTTACATTCATTGTTCCACTATTTATTTCCATTAAACACATGACGAGCTGAAAATAATGAGATCTTGTACATAAGCAACATAAACATGGGATATTCTGCCATGATTTAAGTCAAGTCCAGTTTATCATAAGATACACTTGGTACAGGCTGTGACGAAACCTGCAGACTAAATAACAGAATAGCGCTGGTGTACCTGGCAGTCGTCCACTTTGGTCTTCATGACGCCCTTCATGTACTCCTTCTCCATCGTGGGCGACACCCCAAAGCTGTTGCCCATACATAGCACTTCATTCCGACTGTCAGGGTATGTCACCTCTACAGAGCCGTTGAGGATCACCGACCAAGAGTCCAACTGCACAGGAAACATCACAACAAAGTGGTTAGATAGGTGGAATTATGTAGGATTTCTCCACAAACAAACACTGTTCACTAACTCTAACTTAAAATGAAAATGAAGAGACTATAGCGCCTAATTTACTTTTAATTTAGTCATCATTTAATTAATGGCACTGTGTCAATAACACAGAGAAAGCTGGCATTTTGATTACAGCTTACATACAAACAGTACAAAAACTAATAAAATAATACTGGCAATTCTGAGCAAGACAGATATTTGGACTGCACTGGTGACCTCAGAGATTTTGGATGATGTAAAAAACAGCCATATCTGAAAAACTGATTTCAAAAGAAATAGTCTCCTACAAACACTGCACTGTCCACTGCCTTGTGGCTAATGCTGCTGCTAGTGCCCAAATCAGCTAAAAAGTGTGGAGCCTCTGGAGGCCCTAAAAACACTAATAATCTCAGAGAGAGGAGTCCTTGTTCCTCTGTAAAGCCGTTCTTTTAAACTTTAGCAGGGGCAGCAGTTTGGCTAAAACAAACAGCTTAGAGTGGTGAACAGCGCTAGCTTACATACTTTGTTTATGTAGGCTAATTAGCTATGTGCTCTGGAGCTTAGTGTCTTCGTATGGTGCATAAATTATGTTTTTTAGAATTTATTCATTCATCATCATCTGCTTATTCTCGTTAGGGGTTGCAGGTGACTGGAGCCTATCCCAGTAACTTTGGGCCTTGGTTGAGGTACACCATGGACAGGGGCCAGCTCGTCGCACTACAGTTTTTAGAATTAATTTTAGACATTTATTTTTACTATGAGTCTAATGCATACTGCTGTTTTGCTGCTGTTTTATACAGGCTTTTAGCATACAAAATATTGTCATGCAATATTCTCATTAAAAACAATAAATATTTAAATAGCTTTTTAAGAGTCAAAAAAGAATCTCTTAAATCGTAAATTGGCTAAAAATTGGGAAAAATAAATAAATAAATAATTTTAGCCATATCAGCCAGCCCTCTATTCAGTTGTACTTTCCGAGACAAAACAAAAGCAAAAATTTCACTGGTTGGAAGTGTGACAGAGTTTCTAGGTAATGTACCGTTATTAACCATGCCTTATTCACTACTGAGCTGCTAGAAATTACGCAACCATGTACAGTCAACTCAGATAGGCTATTTGCCAATAGATTATTACTGTCGAGAGTTGCTTCTCTGTCACTTATATTTCGAAAGAAAATCATACATATTATATCCTGAATTACAAAACAAATAGTAATTAGAGAACGAAGCTGGAGTAAATGACAATATGTTCATGATAGTAATATTTGACAACAGCTGGTCTTTGCTTAATGAGTTTGATGTTTACTAAACGAAGCATATGCGGTAACTAGAATGGGAAAGGCAGGCAACAGATGGTCGTCTTTATATCAGAAATATCAAACCTGTCTAGTAAACATCACACAATTCTCATTCATTCTAATCAATATTTAGCCTTTGTAGTAGAAAAGCATGATTCTAGGAGTCGATCATGGTATTTTGCTTCTAGACAGCAGCAATATGCTCGCTGAACCTTAAATTCACCGCAATTGGACATTTATGAAAGTGACCGAGCCCTCGAGGAATGGTCTGCCCTGTATGGTGAGAGAGTGTCGTAAGAAAAAAAGGAAAGCAAATTGTCTTCATTGAAAAGCCCTGTCATGTCTTGACGAGGGAGCAAAAGAGAATAAATGCTGCCCGCTTTTGTTGCCGCAGGGACCTCTGAGAAGTCCAGCGATAAGGGATGTCGGCCATTGGTGTTTAATAGAGCAGAAAAAAACATCAAATGGAAGATGAAAGATGCATTGGTGTGGACAGAGTTCAGACACTCAAGAGAATGAGAGATGCATTACAGGGAATGATTATGTGTATGTGAATGTGCAGAAATACGCACCTCCTCCCCGTCGTTAAGGACGATGGTGCCGGCACGCTCCACCACAGCGAACACCATGACTGCGCAGAGTTCCCGCCTCACTGACATGGTCATGTTGGCAAAGGCCGGCAGCTGATGCATGAACTCCAGCAGTTGCTCTGTGTAAGGATAAAAGAGGACATCTTTGTAAAAAAAGGGAGCAGGTACAGTATGTTTCTCCTCGAGAAGTACGGTCATTATGCTTGCTTTGAGAGCAGTTTCCATTGTAAAAATAAAAATAGAGCTTGAAGCATTGTTGAATATATCTATGGTAATCTCTCAATTATAGTAACAAAACTGGTGTATTCCAATAACATAATAGGTTGCGTTCACGTGATATAACATTCTAAAGGGCTCATGTTGTGAGAGTAAGGTGGAGGGCAGGTCAGAATTCTATGGCAGAATTTGCTAAAGATTTAAAATGCAGATGTTTTGGCATAGTTTATAGCTAATATCTCGGTTATTACTGGGCCTACCGACATTAAACAAAAACTGGCTCAAAGTTCAACCTCTCCACTGTCAGCTCAAATTACCTAAGGATAATTTTTTTTCACTATAGCACCAAAAAGTGGTTACAATATTCAATCACACAGGCGTGATTGTTGTGAGTAGACAGACTATTAGGCCGCAAGATTAACATACTGAGTTTGTAGACCTATTCACTTACAAAAAATGATCAAGTTTAACATTTATGGATTTTATACTCAGTTATTTTAAAAATAGTGTTATAATTGTGAGTTTTTGACATTATCAAATTCTAGAACATGAATGCAACCTATTGCAAACTGAGAATTCAAAGAAAAAACACTCTTAGAGAGTCAGTGTTATAGTTACTTATTACTATTATAGGGTTGGATTAAAGCCGGTTTAGCTTTCTTGTAAATGTCAAGAGTATAAAAGAGCATCATTTGTCACTCTAGAACACCATGATACATCTGTAAATATGACTAATATGATTTACAATGTCAACCATTTTCCATTTCCATTAAGCACTTTATAAGGGTTGCACAATAAATCACAACTATATCAGAAAGACAAATGTTTGAATGTCATAAAATACGTTAATACTATGATAATGTCAGAGTATGCCATGCGCCAAATTAATGTTTAGCATATCAATATCAATGCCTCGCTTTGTCTGTCTGGGGTACAATATATTTAAGCAGCAAACACTAAGGAGAAAAACATTAACACTAGAGCATTGTCAACAACTGCAAGATATAATAAAAAATGTAAGACCACCAATGTTTTCTTATTGTTCACTTGCATCCTTTTAGTACAAATTGACTTTTAGCATTCTAATCTGATGCAAAACAAGTCAGTTTTGTGGTAGATAACTTGTGGGACATAAAGATATTTAGCTACACAACACACAAATACAAATGCACCACTTCATCAATATTTTATCACTTAGGTTGATTTTTCTATAGATTATTTGTCACTAGATAAAACAGTACTCAAAGTGGCAGCAGGTGCATTTTATCAGGGTGAATACTGCTGTGGAAAACACTGGCAGATCATCAGTGTTGAACAATATCAGATAGCATCTTTCCCTTTCTGCAGCTGTACCGTTTACGACAACCAGAGAGACTTCTTGTACAGTGCCATATTGTAAAATTCCAAAGATATAAAAACCCAAATGCAGTATCAAAATATATTCCATGTAGTGTCAAAACAGGCTGTCAACACTTTCTAAAGAGGCTGCTTTTTATACAGAAGATAGTGTGAATAAAAAAGCTGCCTTTGGGAAGTCTGTATTAATATGACATGCTTTCTGACAAGACAGCTTTGTTTTATTTAAAAATGTGTCATCATTTATTCTCCCCGAGCAGCAAAGAGAATACTATTGTAGTCATCTTTACTGTATTCAGAATCCCTCTGCTTTCTGAAAGCAATAGTGGCATGCTGTATTGTGGGTATGCTCCCAATGCTGTACAGTGCTGTAGGTTCTAATATCTCTCACTAAAAAGCATAATTTTTTTTTGTTTGTTTTACGATGTCTGCATTCGCCATATTAATCCTGAAACTGTGCACACAATTAGATTCTATTTAACTAAAACCTGAACATTTTAAGACATATAAAAGATAGGTGTTTGTGGATTTGGTTGGAAAACTTTTGTGGCCATAGTTCCAACTACTTGTCTAGCATAACATATGAATTCAATAACTTTAAGTATACTATCCTTTAGCTTATAGTGCAAATATGTTATAACTATGGAGGTAATTTTTTCTCTATCCACTCACTGACTACATGCATAGGGTGACCAGACGTCCCTATTTAACTAGGACAGTCCTAGTCCCATGTAGCAAGACATATCTGTAAAACAGTTAATGTTTCAGTTTTCAACAAATCATGTCCCACTTGTCGCCATTTTTACCAAAGGAAATGCATGAGAAATTTAAAAGACATTTGTCTAAAGACTTTTGTCACTAAAATAATTCACTGATGCCATTATTTTAATTAACATGGCCATAACTAATTCAAAACTTAAGCCCTAGCATGATGTACTTTAAGTACAAAATTTTATGGATTTTGGAAGCTTTTTTGACAGTTCATGCAGCGTGATTAGTGAAAAAAATATGTGGCCTAGTTTTTGGGTCTAAATATCTGGTCATCTTAAGAATACAAATATAGTAAGTATTATATCTGTATAGTTATGTGGTTGCCATCTATCATTAATAAGTTGGTCTGTTTATGGACAATAAGGGGTATTTTGGCTAAGGGTATTTTGTGCTTTGAAAAATAATCATGGTAACCTAAAAACTGCCTTTGGGAAGCCTGTATTAATAAGACTAAGAATAATAAGAATCTGTTTTATTTGAAAATATGTCATAATGTATTCTTCCGAGCAGCAAAGAAAATGCTTTTGCATTCATCTTCACTGTACTTCGAATCCCTGCTTTGTCTAGAAGCCATACATTACACGATGACATTGCATGGGTGTGTCCCCAATGCAGTACAGTGCTGTAGACTGAAAAAAAATCACTAAAGAACATATTTCTTTTTGTCCCAAACCCTTTACTGCCCGGGCACTTGGCACTAGCTGGTGGACTCTCTGACCTGTGCTTGGCATGGCAACAGCGTGGTGCGTGGGGCTGCGGATGCACTGAAAGTTTAATGTGCTGGGGAGAGGTGAGGATGTTGGCAGAGTGACCTAGAAAAGTCTGGCGGGGAAGGGAGGGGCCCGGGGGGTGTACAGTGGGGAGAACAGAGAATGGATGGGGGATGGGGAGATGTGGTACTGGCACCTACTCTACATTCACTGGCTCATCCCGCCTCGGTCCACATCTGTAGCTAAGCCCTGGATCTCTGTTTTTTTTTTTTTTTTTTTTAAACGTGGATATCATTATCAGTGCAGTTGAGTCATAGATTTAAAAGGATATAATGCTGCGAGCTTTAGACGGCACGGAGAATTACTAAAAAGTCAAAAGAAGGCGTAGGGCAAATATGTTCAGACAATGTGAATTTAATATGCAGCTTTTCATAAGAAAGGAGAGCAAAGAGCTGGGAGCATGTACTGCACTACTGTTTGAAACAATCTGCATACCATTAAAACACTGACTATAACAGAAATCCATTAAACCATTATTTTACTTACTACTTCTAGTCTCCTTTAAACTATACTGGAGCCACATACTTTGATACAACAATCAGTTACTATACACTCACCTATGTCATCGTCTGTCCTGTCCATGGGGTCCTTCTCCAGGCAGTCCCGTACAATGTCCCGGCTCATGAGAGGGTCTGACGCTCGCTCGATATCCTCCTCGTCGTCATCCTCCTCCGAGTCCACCGCCGTCTCCGGAAGCCCGCTCAGGTCCATGTCGCCCGGTTCGTTTTCGGTGGCCTGAAAGAACACAGCAGATTTGAAATGACTCACTTGAACACAGTTACATAAGAAGTGGCCCAGCTAAGGATGATAAGAAGGGAAAGTCAAGATATAGACCAAGTAGCCAAAGAAACTGCGAGCACATTTTCGAAAAGACAGCTAACAAAAAACAAGTAAACAAGTCAGACCACAAAAAACTGGTGTTGTGAATATGGTCGTACAAAGCAACTTTGAACAGTGAGAAACTATTGTGTTTTTTCCAGCTGACTTAGTGACTATTGATCCAGCAAAAAATACTAGTTAGTAGCTGATTGTTTTGGTGAATGACGGTCAGTGAGTGGATACAGAACATAAGCTACTAGTTATATTCTGTATCCACTCACTGACACCAAAACAAGGGAGAGACCCTTTTAGCATTCTTGGGTAAAATGTCCAAAAATTTGCCCATAACACTTGATTATATAGTCCCAACATCAGCTGTGGAGAGAATTACATGTGACCCATTTTATGCAATGGATTACAGCTATTGGGCACAGTGAGAGAAAGACAGGCGTCAATACTGTGCACCAAATAGTCTGCATAGAAACAAGCTAATTAACTTTTTTCCTCCCATTTTTCCAGCAAACTCCAGGCAATTCTTTGAAAGCACAAATATATGCAGGCAAAGCAGAAACTAAAGCACCCAATTACTCAATACTAAGAATTCTACTGTGATCATCAAACAAAATAGTGAAAATGAAAGAGGAGATATATTTCTCAGTTTTAAAGCACTACATGAAACCGTGCCACCGAGACGCACAACAAAGCTTGCCACCAGCTGCCGCCTTACCTCAGAAGCCTCCAGCTTCTTCAGAGAAAAGGAAGAAAACGTTGCCTTAGCAAACTGCTCACAAAATCCAAGTGCCAGACGCATCTTCAACACCCAAATGTGATTTTAATTTTTAAGGGCTCAGAGTTAGACGTTGTGCCCGGTCTAGCGCCGAAACCCTATGTCACTTCTGCTCCAAAGGCCATGTGCAAAAGGCTCATCAATGATTTAGGCCAGAGTGGCCACTTAGGCATCAGCAGTGCACACCCAGCTGGGCGGGGCCTGGGAGGATCTAAATCTATACCCATGTCCCATGATGTGACAATAGCAAGTCAAATGACAAGTAGCAATAGATAAATATAAATACAAATGAACAATGTGCAATAATAAGGACAGAAAAAAGCTATCTTTTCAAGCATTTGAAAGGGTACTGTAAGTGAAAAATCGGTTAGTGTAAAAATTACAATACAACAATGATTTGTTTTGACAATGTGGAGATAAATTTAAATTGAAAACATGGTGCCAACTGCCTTGTTTCTGTCATTTGTTTACATATTTTGGGATATAGCACTCAGCCAATCACAGCTTCCCAAACAAAATAAAAGATTAACAAAGCACAGCTAAAAGAGACAAAGACTGCTATTTCAAAAGCCATAATAAAGCTAGACTTCTCTCTTTTAATGCTAGCCAACATTGGAGTGTAAATCCTACATAGTGTGCCTTTAACATTTAATATTCAAGATTTTAACTCCATTTAGGAAAGAGTTTCTTATTACATTATTTGATTTTCACTGACACAACATAATTTTTTAAAGACCTCAATTAAATTTTGAACAAAGCAGTGTCCAAAACCACCAACCGATATCTATCCTCTCTGATTCTATTCAAATGCCACCCACCACAGACTACAGAATCCTCAGAGGGTCAAACTCAATCTTCCAAATTCCAAATGGGTTTACAGAAGAACACACATGACATATTGTATCTGAGGCTAACTGAGTTTCATGTTTAACTCAACGCTTAGCTTAACATTCTATACCCGAAAGCCCTTTGTATTCCTACACACGCTTGTTTTCATGTGGCATATGCATCAAAAATCTATAATGTGCGGTAAGCATTAAAAGTCAGTGGCCACGTTGGGCGCTGTTAATATTTTATCAACGCTATTCTTGGATCAATGCTTTCAAAGTCCTTCTGAAGGACCAATTTCATGATTTATTCAGGCACAAAACACAGCGCCCTGTTGGCAGTGACGTGACAATGAGTTGTAGAGGGCACCAAAGACAGAGAGCACACCGGGCCATGGGTTAAACTAGTCAATGGTTCACATAAATATGCAAACCTTAAACCTACTATTAAAATAAGCAGCACAATTTTTCTTTGGACGCTGCATTTCCTGTGGGGTCCTTTCTTACTTGCTTTTTCCAAAACAGCCCCATGGAGGATAGCAGAAGTCCCTAATGATTTGCTGGGCCACATTATTCATCCAGAAGCCTGCAGGGAGTGACTATAGTAAGCAGTAATGTCGCTTAAAACAAACAAGTTTGGAGAGTCATGTGGTGAAGAGGAAAAAATGACTATTAAGTGAATATTTAATTATGTGCATTTTAATTTTGTGTGATAAGAAAAAAGTAGGGAATACATTTATCCCATATATTGGCTGGTAAAACAGACAGCCTAGTTTTTTCTAACAGCCACTGTTAGAACACAGTGTACTAGCAACCCATACTTTATCATGAATTATTTTGTACCTCAGTGGCATGACAATAAAATGTTCTTGAAGGTGAGAAAGATGGGTTTTAACTGGAAGGCTAACAATGATTATTTAATAGCATACATAATCTAATATCTTATGTTCTTCTACTTGAGATCTGCTTGCATTGCTTTAGACACATCCTCAATCATCTTTAGCAATCACATCGCCTCAAAGTTGATTACTTGCCTAATTAAAAATCCCCATTAGTTTTCAATATGGCATCCCCTCCAGTTGTCTAATAAGGGGTAATAAACATCTCCAACATCATTTCTATTCTGTGCAGTGATTTTCAGAGTTAGGACTGCTATACTGATTGTACAAGCCACTAAATCCTGCATTG